>OY728140.1:174853583-177353583 GCA_963277665.1 Viscum album | reverse complement strand
CAACTTTCTCCAATGCATGGTATCCCAAATCATGATTCTCCCAACTCCAATGCATTGTAGTCCAAATCATGTTACATCATCTTAAATCCACGGATCATGTCTATGTAATCCTAAATCACACTATACTAGATCCAATCCATATAAAACCCAATTAAGTATGTAGTCCTCAAATAACTCCTAGGATAATATGCTTGGTAGCCCAAACCAATAGTGATCTCGAATCCATTGAATAATACATGGAAACCCATAGCATTCATTTAGGCCTCATATTACTCCTACAAAGGTAGACCATTCTTCCCAATACATCTCAATGGGAAAAGAGTTCCACCTAAATCATCTATTTTACCTCATCTTGTTGGGTTGAGGTATCTTTCTGAACTAGTCCAAGCCCAAAGGTTAACCATACTAGTGCATCACCTATACTTAATACAACAATCATATAGGGATAAAATTATCAATTAATCTTCTAAGGTGACACCTATAATCATCATTAAAAATTTCCCATAAACATGCTCACTATGTTCAATATATCACTGAGGTACCTATCAAGATCCCCTAGTTCTCATCACGAAACAAGGACCCTTCACGGGTTACCTAAATCATGAACATGTATCTCATGTAAACACCCATCACTCATATTGTTTATAATCCCTTAGCATTAGTAATGTATCATTGAGGCCACACTGGCATCCTAGGAAAATCACATATGGTAGATGTCCACAAACCTCTTCACTATTGAACTCACACTTGGCTAATCTATTTACCCAACCTATACGTTTATCTCATTAGGGTCTACCACCCAATTCATCACATATTTTTGGGGGATGATTAATCACCCCATTCTCATCTCATAAGACAATTAGTTTATGGTATCACTTAGTTCTCACATAGACTACATGGTCCAAACATCCCAGCTTTTTTACCTCCCTTAAATGAGAGGTCACCAAGGGAACTTATGTAAATGTCCATTACATCTCATTCATTTTTTTAATTTAATTTATGCTGATTATGGTAAAAAAAATAAATGAATAATAATATAGAAAAATTACTACCATCAGTGGTTGAGGCAATTAATTCAGTTCCCCAAGATCAATAATTGATCATAGAATTTTGTTCAGTCCATCAGGCATTTCATTCTAAATAATCAAATTTATTTCAATTTTGAATGGCTAGTCACCCATAGTGGTGAGACCACACATCAAATTCCAAGAAGAAATAAATAAATGAAAATACTAATGGTAATGTATAAGGGACCACCTGTTTCCAACCTTTTGTTTCCATTTTAACCATTTCATGAAAAATCTCACCCGATCTCTTTTAATTCGAATTACCATCTCCCATCACCACAAGTCCCTAACTCAAGACAAGAATTTAAAATATTTAATTATAATCAAATTATTATTTATTAAAAAATTTCATTTAATTAAATTATTTTACTAAAATGGAAAAAATTCTTCAATTCTCATTGTTCAACCTCTTCTTATCAAAACTAAAAATGAACACTCACCAAATCCTTATAGGATACCACCAACCTCTTTTGGGATTAATCCCTAATGCACAACATCAAACCCATGGTAAAAATAATATAATTCATAAAAACCACATAAATAAAACTAAAACACAACAAACCTTAATATAATAAGTCATGTGATGGTATAAATTCATCAGTTTTGGGTCCTCCTCTATGAAATATGAGAAAATTAACCATCAAAAAAAGTTAATTCCACCATATTCTAGTTGAATTAGAATAGAAATCCTAAAACAGAGAAACCTAAACAAGAGAAAATCAAGATGAACTATGAACAATGAGATGAGAAGGAATAATACTTCATATGGAACCATGGAAATGTACCAGGAATCCATCCCCTTCAAGGGTGTTTAAAGGGAAGTCCAATTGTGGAAGTATATAGCTTAAAATTTCCTCTCTTCAATCCAACCCCCAATAAAACTAAAACATTGATACCTAAAAACACCATACTATCCCCCAATAAAAAAACCTAGTAATGAGTAACTGTTTAACTGGATGGTTCACACCATGATTCCACACCCCTCCATGATATTCATGGCATAGAATGAAGTTCACATCTAGAATTTCCATGATAGGGCTTCACCCCTCTATTTAAGAATTCACGACATGTCCCTTATAGTCACATCAGGAATGGATTTGTAGTATCTATCTTAATCTTCTCAACCTCTATGTCCCTACACTAATTCCCTCCCAAATACCTAATGAAACAACAGAAACATACACCATGTTAAATAACATATATTTAGGATGTTAAAAATCTGAAAATCTCAAGATTCCTAGTTCACAAAACAAACCACCCACTAAAATAAACCATATTCCCCTAAAATTTCATAACCCATCCAGACATAGAGTATAATATTATTTATGAGATAATCTGTATTTTTATTAAATTACAACTCCACATCACTGTTTTCAAATGATTTCAATAATGAAGAATTCATATTATTTGTTTCAGAAATACACTATATATATTTTTAGTTCAACCCACAACATGTTTTCTCATAAAAATTCTTCCTCTTCATCATCATATTACTCTTCATCAAACGATTAGTCATAACTATTTTTTCCTTATCTATATAGAAATGTTTACCTTAATCACTGAGATTTATTGATCAAAAATATTTTCATTGCATCATGTATCTTTTTACTCCTTATGTAATAGATTTCTCCTATTTATTCACAACCCTAACATATATTTTACCTTAGGAAAATTATCTCTTATATATGTGATTACACCCTTGATATTTATCTTATTAATGTTTCACTTTGGGATTTTTTTCATATCTACTTCAACATGAGACTTTGATAGATAGTTTTCTATTATGTTTCCTCATTTTTCAAAACTAAGACATTTTAATTAGTTCTTCCCTCTGTAATTTATTTTTTATTTCTTGAAGTATCATAATATTAGTGATAATATTTCATTATATTTTGAACTATAGTATTATTTATTGGATACCTCAATTTATATTTCATTTCAATCACTAATTTTCATCCCCTTCAAGGATTTGAAGTAAACATACCTTTCACTTTTAAAATTATTTTTTATGGATGTCCCAATCCTAATTTCATAGGCAATACAGGTGCTATATAGTTCATCTAGAGTGAAGTTTTCCAAGTATCTATCTTCTAGTACTATTATTTTTGTATCATGTTTTAAATGAGTCCCATAGAATCTCTCTTAAGAGTACAATATTCCTATAATTTCGTTCTATGTCATCATATTAGGATATAATATCGTTTACATGGGTGAAAAATTCATCAATTTACTAGTTTTACTCCATCCATAGGTTCTCAAATTGAGACAACAAAATATTAAGTCTTCATTACATAACCCACTTTTCATATTTATAGATGGAATGGAGAATGTCCTTTATAGACTTGATAGATCTATTTCCTAAAACATTTTTTATTTTATTCTTTGATAATGAGGACATCAATGGATTTTATTCTCATTGATCAAATTTAATGTTTTTATAATTAGTTTTATAGAGGGTTTTTATTTCTCTTAGTGGTTTAAATATAGAAATATTTACCTCCAAAACATCTTGACACCAGCAAAAAAGATATGATAACATTGTATTATTTCATAAGTGAATGTTCTTATCATTGAACATCATTATAACTTTTTTATTTGAAAGAATTTATAACCACCTTAGTGAATGAAGCGTATCCACGTCAAAAATGATATATATGATTCATAAAGGGTGAATCACATTATAATATTAATTTTAAAGCTCATAGGATCATACAAGGAACTTTGAAGAGGGATCAATGATCATGTTTTCACTTTTAATAATTTAAATTGATGAGTGTATGAATATCTCAATACTACTTAGTTCAATTGGATATGACTGAGGATGTTTAATTATTATCTACACTATTACCAATTTAACAAACAATTAATATACAATAAAAATAAGAAAAAAGACTTATCCATGGAATACTACAATTTATGGGTCAGCTAATCCTTGATGTGGAGTGGCTGATATCCTTCTTACAATAGTTGAACACTTTATATTTTAGTTGATAAGTTGATAATACATGTCACATCCCAAACCGATGGGTATCAAGCTTCAACTACCCCAATCCCTCCTCCAATCGTCTAGGGGATGGCAACCAATGCTAAGTAGGTATATCATGTACATGGGATGAATTAATATAATGTAACTACACAGACAAACACACACATATCTCCAAACCCATACAATGATGAAATGTAAACAATGGATAATAATGAATGCATACAACTATAATATTACAATTAGATTATGACATAAAGTAATGGAAATCATAAAAAGGGGAAAAATAAAATCCCACCCAAAATAAGAAACGAATTAAAAACTATTCATAAGGATGGAACTATTATCAATGTAAAATCAGTATAATCCACAGTCTATCCATCCCAAACTAAAATTTACCTTCTCATGGTCCTGAAAGGACGAGGTAAAAATCCCTTTGCCTATATATGAAAAGACATGTGTGGGAAGATTCCATGTAGGGTTGAGTAAAACAATACCAAGTAGGAAACCTCCAAAACACCAAACATAATGCATCAGTAGTAGTCATATCATAAATCACATGTTTTTATATCATGATATGATACATATAGATTACCACCTATATCCTATATATAATCATAAAATAATTTTAGTCTCAAAATAATTCAACCACTACTAGTAATAGATACACTATAAGGATTCAAGGTAATGCTTGTCCTTTAGGAACATCTCCCCGAGTTATACAATCACTGGTGACATTAATTCAATAAGTCACACTCATCAAGCCTAGCCAAGAAAAATCACGAAGGATACTGAGAGAGTTCATATGAGAAACACACTCAATCATACTACACCTCATCATAAAGATCATATCTAGATACACAGATTAAAATAAAATGCCTAGGGATTACTAGGGTTCACCAAAACCTAATAAAAAATCCTCTTATATGGGGAATTGAAAACCATGTAGTATTTGTCATTATAATTACATAACCCTACCTAGGGTATTAAAAAAGGATATAAATATCACTCTAGGACCTTCATAGAGATACATTCTCCAACCCACTAAGGGGTATAGTTAAAGCGGAATGAGACAAACCACTTAAGAATAATGGATCCCTACTACACTACATTGGTCAAGATGAAGTCATTGGTGGTCACATTATTTGATGAGAATGGGATTCTACACTGAACCCTCAACGGAATGGAACAATGTAACCAAATCAACCCATTCTCATCCAAGGAATCTCACATAAGATCACACTGGGGATGAACAGAGAAGAAGGAGGACACAAAACTATCCTTAAAAGAGTACAGGATATGTCCTAGAGGTTACAGGGCATGTATCCCTAATCATGGAACTTCCCATGTTTCCCACTAACATGGAATGAATTTTTGAAAGTAGAAAACATGTCCACTAAGGGTAAAATGTGTGTAGGTTTCGATATCGAACATTATGTTCCATCCTTCTTATAACCATGTACATATAGTCATACTAATATACATGTCTAAGTTTGTGTATACAACTCTTCTCATGTACTACAGCCTTCCCCTATACTTCCAAAATATATGGCATGTATCCCACCACACACGATGTGTGGGGACACATGATATCCAAAATGTGTACTCCATGTACATATTGAGCTACCGACTGGGGTGTACACAGCATGTGGCCTGGGCCACATGATGTGTTATTCAACCCAGAAACCTAGCAATGTACTCCTCATAAACACCAATCTATCCAGATAGGGGACATAGGGTGTTTGTTAGGTACCCCAATATGTGTGATCCATGACTCTCTATGGAAACCTCAACCACCACTCTAATGAAAATACACATTATATGTTATTGAATTACATCCCACATATATTAATATTATTTAGAATCCCATGTTTATTTATGCGTCTTCACCCAAACCTCACAATTTTCATAGACTTACCACTAAACTTGCTGAAGGACAAGTATCTTGATCTATATGATCCCTTCTTGCACCACCATCCAGATTTTGTCTATTCCCACTACTCGGGAAATGGTTTTCGTCATGTCTCTCTAATACTACACACCATAAACAAACTAGGGGTACCTAATCCATCCCTAATCAACCATCACCTTCACACACCATAATCCCATCAATGATCCCATAATTGGATCCACATAATGGATTTTTTGCACTAACAATTGAACATGCCACAATTTATTTCCAAGAACTCATCAAAGTGCCATCCAAAAGAAATACAAAAAATAATCTAGTATAAAATGGGGGAAGAAAACATCAGAAAAAATATAAGGAATAAGCCACTATCATTTTATGGATTGGACTTAATCAATTTCAATTAGAATGTTGAAAAGGTATCCAATAGTGAAAAAAATAACTACCCCTCAAATCCAGGATAAAAAGACTCATACACGCCAAAACAACTGATCCATCAATCACACTACTA
Organism: Viscum album; assembly: GCA_963277665.1. Classification (NCBI taxonomy): domain Eukaryota; kingdom Viridiplantae; phylum Streptophyta; class Magnoliopsida; order Santalales; family Viscaceae; genus Viscum; species Viscum album. Next base: position 177,347,113 of record OY728140.1, on the reverse strand, counting down.
GTTGATTGATTCATGTTCATCAAGGGATAAAAACCGGGATAAATCCACAGAACAAACTTCCTACCTCAATTTGGATTAATAATTGAAAAATATTGAATTATTATCATTTTCATTGGTGAGATCTAAAATTTATAATGGCACTTTGATTTCCAAATACTGATCCAGCGATGATCATACATCTATTCAACTACACTAGATCCTCTCTCAAAATCAAAGGTTATGTTGAAAAACATGAACTTTGGTTATAATCGTGTTTATATTGATATTTATTTTGTTGTAGAATCTTTCAATAGAATTATTTATTAATTATTTTATTATTTATTCTCAAGAATAATTTTTAACAAACTACAAATGATAATAATAATTATGATACAAATAGTGTAACCACCTCATTCAAAACTCCACTGTGGTATTTTATTTTTGATTCACGACTATGTTTGGTAGTTATTCCACTTTTTTAGGAAACATGTGTGTGTGTGTGGTATTCATATATTTAATATTTTTCAAGTATCAAATCTGGACTCACTGGGCCATGGAATGTCACATAATATTAGAACTTTGATCTGGAAATATTATAAGAAATATTCCAAATTTTTTATGGAAAAAACTGAGACATTAAATTATTACCCACTCTAGGGATTTCCATCAGTGAAAATTAATAACTAAACAAAATTGGTGGGTATATGGACCTCTCAACTAGGACTCCCAATACTACGAGCTCCCCTGATGCTTTATTGTTCTTCTAAAAGTCACACACCCAAGGAAAAACATGCTTATAAAGGTACTTTCTCAGTCAATTATAAATGTCACTAAATCCATGAAAATGGAAACTCTACTCCAACAGTCTAGCATAACAATGTAGATATCATACAATTAGTTGTGAACGTATCTTATTAGATATGACAAGTGTAGAACACTAAGAAACCAAAACTAATGGGGTAATGATATTAAGTTGTATACATCCTTGCTAACATGACATGGTAGTAATAAAATAATGGACCTAAGAATCCTATAGATAGCCTACTGCCCAGGATAAAAAAATTAACTCTCAAACTACAAAGGCATTCACCACTAGTCCTTAATAAACACTTGATGTTTTATGGGAAGTCTGCATCTTCCTCTTGATGAACTGAACCCTTATAACCATGGCTAGAACTAAAACTATGGCTCATGTTTTGTCACCCAAAAGCTCCAACTAGTATAACGATGTCTTATATGGACCCTCGTATATGGCCTCAAAATGGTGTTCTTGTAGTGGTGGAGTGATAACAATTATGATATTAAAACTCCACTGATGGTATATGATCCTCCCATATATGTATCAAACCCATCATGAAAATCTGGGGTATGTTTACAGGAACCTAAATGGTCAACTATTACATGTTAGATCACTGGGGTAAAAAACTATTCTCAATAGCAACAGAGTCACCAATGTCTTATCACATCCACTATGAAATCTTTCCATGAAGTAAACAACATAGTCTGCAATGACCATTAATGTAATTCAAAGAATCATTACTACCTCATGTGAAAACAATTGTCCCAAACACTCCATAAATCTATATTGGTCATCACCCTCAGATAGAAGAGATAATAAGTGTTCAGACTGAAAACATATTGCAACTCCCTTTTCCACCCCACTTATGTGTAGAGATCATGTTACATTCTCACCTCCACCAAATGTAATTCTAAAAGAAAACATTATCCTACACCCATAGAGTGACGAGTTTCACCATCCATCTTAAAACAAGGCATAAGATATTATCTCTTTTGAAAAATATGATGGTAACATATCTAATGGTTATCTAGTCATGTAAAATATCACAATTGATATCCCTAAGTTGTTCCTCCACAAATCTCTAAAGAAGTGAAGGGGTACCAATAGTCGACTAGAGGAAAACTGAACCATCCACAACTAACTTGTATTCTCCAACATGGATTCAATGAATCAATGTATTTCATCTAATAATTATATCACAAACTGATACTTGTAAAAATAATGATCTATTACATAAGTATTACAACTCTGTTGGGGCAGAAAAACAATTAAGGGTATCACCACGAACTCAAAAAATCCAGAGTGGATTTGTAAAACCGCTTCTAATAATCCTACTCTAAAACTAATGGTAGTGATAACCTATCTCAAGGTCAACTCTAAGAACCACTTCACACCAAAATACTTGTTTAAAAATTCAACATTTCTTAGCAGTGGATAATCATCCTCATGTCACCTAGTTTAAGTGACACCATTTAACACTCGACCTCAAGCTCTCATTTTCCTCTCATAAGAACAACCATAGGATTCCCATGTAAACCCACTTGGTCTTACAAGCCCCCTTTATCTGTTAAAACCTTGTTGTAACTTCATCTTAAGATTATAAATATTTTCCATATGATATTATTTTTTAAAAATTAGTGGTGTTCCTCAGTTCTAATCCTTTCATAATCATAACTCTTAGTGTGAAGATAAATCTAACATGTCCTTAAGAGAGGAATCCTTATAATCCATCTCCACTAAAGAAAAAATCTCAATATTTCCACTTCTCCATAGGTATTAGTAGTCAACTAATATGAGGTCTATCATAACCACATACACATTAGCTCATCCATCTCTGCCTTGGATCACTCTTTATCAAAAAAGGAAAACTCTATCCCAAAAATATGATAAAACCACCTCACTCATTGGTGGAACCAACTGAACGTGGATGGTAGGAACTATTCTTAACTAAGAGAAATATCATAATGTCTCAATGAAACTATGAATAGAAAACATTTGGGGCTCTCTATATCCTTCAAGAGTATGTTCACACTACAGGTAGAAGCGTGTAATCACTCATCCTCTCCATTGAGTCATAAAATAAGAGGGTTTATCCAAAAGGATCCACTGGTATCACTAGGTCTTGAACATGGGATATGATCATGGATAAGAGTCTCTTGACTTTGTGTGGAAACTATAATAGGGTAAATGAAACCAAATTTCCTACCTTGAAGATCACTTGAAGCCTCTATGAGCTCTTACTGCTTGGAACTCATTCATTCACTATACCTCTTATTTACCACAACTTGGATTTCTATTCCAGCTTAGAAAAATAAAAAACAAAAAATACACAAGTCAGAGGAACACATCCACCACAACTCAATACTATCCAATTTGAGGAACACTGAATCACCCACACTATTTTGGATCGCATCTCAAGAAAAAATCTCATTTGGGGAATTTTCCCTATTCATTTAATTTTCTAACTCCCATTAAACAATACCAAAATATGGCACTATCAATGCATGTATCCCATAAAATATTATTGAACCAAGGAAGAAAAAAAATCTAACATCAATCCATAACAGTATTATTACAAAATTATAAATAAAATATATCATATCTCAAAACACTCATGGATCCACAGGTTAAAAATATTCTAGTTCCTACAGGTATCCAATATTCTCAACACCAGCTTCTCGAGCCTAGATTAGTCAACGTGGGGACAGTGGTGGTGGGAACATCAGATCAAAGTTCCATCCACCTCATATTTCTACCATAGATTCTCTATCACATCTACCTACATGCATACCTCTTTAATAAAATTGTTTCCTCTTCCTCAGATGTTTATTGAATTCCTATATGAATACATCACAACGAGAAGGAAAATACCATACAATATTTACACTTCCATCAAAAGAATAACAATATCTCAGCGTCAGATAACTTATATAACTACAAGGCCTTGGATGAAACCTCATGTTGTATGACCTACATTGCATTCTTGTTATTGGTATTTCCTAACAATTCTGTATTCTTGAAGATCCCTACTTTGGAATGACATGATAAACATTTGAACCTAGAATCCACCCATAACTTAATTTGACTTTCTAGATCAACCTGACCCACTGAATGTGGGTCTATAAACTAATCAATATGGGAAAGTGCCACTTGTTTTCCATCCTAAATAGTGACCACCTCAAGACTAAGCCCCTTCAAGTATTCCTCATCACTCATCAGGTCAAACTCTTGAATATTCAATAGAAAACATTATGTATTTCATCATTATTACATCATGATATTATACAAGATATACCACAGTCAATAAGTATGCCTAATGAGTTTACTAAATAGAGGACATGGAAACCAAGACACATTCCATTATGACGTATATACCAATTGTTTCCCTCAAATGAGTGACTACATTTATTGAGTCAACAATAGGGTTATCTAATTCTTGCGGAAGGGATACATTAGTCGCCACAAAAACACTAATGTACCTATCCTAAAATTTTAACTCAAAACATTTTAACATTGTTTCTCGATATCCAAAACCAATACTCACATCTATACAAAATAAACCTAAATCTGAATTCACAAACCGGGGAAATTTGTTTTCAATTCTAGCTTGGTTCCTCTATAATACCACTCTATAATGACCTAATTGGTATTGAGCTATAACTATCATAATATCAACTCCAATATACAAGGGGTTGGTGACCAATTCCCTGAAGACATAACACACAGTTGAGAGACATTAGACCAATGTACCTTTTCACACACACACATCGCCAAGACCATACAATGATTAAATTAAATCAACTGATAACAATTCATAAATATATCAACAATAACACAACCAGAATACGTCATAAAGTACAAGAAGACAAAAAAATGTACCAACTAAAATTGTAGATAAAACTAGAAATAAAGTCTGAACATCTCATAAGAAGGGTACAATTGTTAATGAAACACTATTATACACCTCAATCAATCTATCCCTAACTAAGATGAAATTGCACCTTTTCATAAAATGATAGCGGAAAAAGTTCTTCCATCTATATAATACTCCACATGTTTAGCCAGATTCCAAGTAGGGGTGAGTATAATAATATCCAAAATAACACCATAAAAACACATAACATAAAGTATCAAGAGTAGTCATCTCATCAACCATATTATTTAAAATAATATTTGAGACATAAAAATAACAATTCATATACTATATATACTCATAAAATACTCGGAGTCACAAAATTTCTCAACCACTACCAACCATAAATCCATAGAAAGGTTTCACCTCAATGTTCATCCTGGAGGTATCGCACCTCAAGATACACTGTCACTGATGAAAATCATCCTAGAGGTCATGCTCAAATGGTATAACTATAACACCTCTAGAGTTTTTGATTTTTTTTCAAATTAATTTAATCTTTTCAATATTCTTCATTTCATGAAACACTGAATACTGCTTGTGTTAAATGAAAACATCAAGTCAATTTTTCGCGGCATAAAACTCTTCGATTATCTTTTGGTACACAGAAAAATATGTTAGATCGGGTTACAAACAATGTCAAGTTCCTTAGATAGCTTGTGTTACATGTAAGGCTGAGTTTTATCAAACTTAAATATACAATTAATATTGTTATTAAAATATTATTATAGTTTTTATCTAGCTGTTGAAATGAAAGTTATGAATAAGATTAACTAGATTTTGAAAATATTATTTATAAATTTTATTAAAATGAATCCTTTGGTTATAAATTAGTTATAAATTAATGTAAGAACTATTTGAAAATATATAAATTACATTTCTAAGTAAAAAATTTCTTCATTTAATCAAAGTTGTATCTCAATAAATTATTTAGACCAATTTTGATTAATTTTTTCAATGATATATATATATATATTATTAATATTTATTATACTCATCCAATAGATTTTATTGATATAATATAAGAATAAATCCAATTATATGAATAAAAAGATGTATTTTTATAAAAGGTAATTTTAACTCCATTAAATGAAGAACCTCTTTTAAATAAAATTTTTGACACTTTTATAATCATTATTTGAAAAAATAAACCTATTTTTTGATATTATGAGATAATGTTTTACTATAATTATATTTTTTTAGAGAAGTTTCATATTTTGATTAATAGTGAAAAAACACTTAATTTTAATAGAAATATTTTATTTCATATAGTTAATTTATATTGTTAAATTAACATTTTAATTGGAATTAAAGAAAATTTAGTAAAATTATTCATAATTTAATCCAATTTAATTCATTCGAATCAATTTCACAATGAAATTATATATAAAAACATTTCATGCTTTTGAAATGTTTACTTTAAAAATTCGACTTCCCACCATGTCTACAGGATTGATTTTAAATTAATTTATATCAATTAATGATTATTATTTGGAAAAATAGTTTGCATATTTTTCATAATAAAAATTTATTAAGTATAATAATTTCAAATTTTATTTTTAACAAAATTATTAGTGCAATTATTTATAATAAATTAAGGTGATTAAGGGAAAATGATCTAAATTAATGACAAAACATGGAAAAAATGTGTACAAAAGTACCTTAACATGTCTAAAAATATTTTCATGAAATATTTCGACCCTTAAATATATAAGTATATATAATGGTTGATTTTGTAACCCTTTGTGTTAAATTAAACCATGGTGAGCACACTAATCCTTTCAAGAATACCCAATTTGTCATTTTCCCCACTTATAAAAGGCATCCTCTCCTCTTCACTTATTCACACCTACCAAGCACTATGGATCATCCAAAACCAACCCAAATAAGTTTCCAAATCTAGTAATATAAACTCAGAATCATCTATTTTGGTATAAATCAATCAAAGTTATCCCTTTAGAGAAAACCAAAAGGAATTACCCAAATAATATGTAACATCCTTCAACCAACACATTTATTTTTTTCCCACCCTTCAATTACTAATATTCAATTATTATAAAATAATATCAGTATAATTAATATACATTTATTTTTTTAAGTTTTATATATACACTCACACACAATTCTATCAAATGGGATAAGTAATCATTATTCGTGTGTCTAGAGGAATACCACCTCACATACTGATGTTGTTTGTTCTTCCATTACCATCTCTCAAGGATTGAAATAATTTTTTAATTTTGATTTTAATATGATATATATGTAATTTATTAATTAATCATACATATTGTTTTTACTACATTACATGTTCCTTCATGATTTATATTGTGTGGGAATACGATAACTTCATTTGGGGACATGTGGACAACTGCCTCCTCAAAGCGATGAAATTCGTTCACACATTACTGGGAATGTATTAATGAAGGTTTTTGTAAATGTATATGATATGTATGAAATAATAATTCTAATTTAATAATATATATATACATATATTTCAATTACATTCTTTCTTTAAATATGAAAATAAAATAGAAAGAGTGTTCTTGTGTACGTACCACCTACCAACTCCGTGAATGGTGTATTCCAATTCATATTTATGTATTTTATATATATTAATAAATATTTATATACTAAATATATATGATATTTAAATATTTTTTATATTATTTAAATAATTAAATCAGTATCTAAGTAAAAGGATCAAGAATAAAAATTCAAAACATATATGAAATACAGTGGTTATTACCCGAAACATATCATTAACATGGAATCGTTAATAAAAGGGTAATAAAAAATCATAATTAAATAATATATGGTATTTTATAAATTAATATTCTTATTTTATATATTTATTATAAATATAAATTTATTATACATTAGATTAGAACAATTAAAAGGATGTTCTAGACTTTTGGTAACTGTTTTATCTCCTTACTTTTATTTCTACGAGATAAATTATATATTCACCATTTATTCTATTCTTGTGGTGTGTATACAACCATTTTCATGGTATATCATGAATTTAATTTATTTATTTTCACTAAAAGTCTCAATTTATTTTATTCTTTAACAGATATCATGATTCAAAATTAACACAACTAGTAAGGGGTAATCTAGTCCAACTTTTATTTCGGAAAGACTTATACCATATTCACCACTCATTTATTCTGTATGGTTTATATAAATACTATGAATTTATTTTATGATTTGTATAATTATATTTATAGTTATTTTTATACCCATTTACGGTCTCTATTTCATGGGGTTTTATAGTTCCAATGTTACCAAATCCAAAATGTATTATATTTCTAATTTTCCTTCATTAAGACACATGTTTAGTTATGAACTGTTGTTATTTTAAGAGGTTTATCTACTTCCATTTGACATGTAATATCATGCATATACTCATTTTAATGATATTTGAATAATTATTTAATTTTTATTTTCCTACATGGGTAATTTTATGCAAAGTTACCAAATTGTTAGAGTTTATTGGAACAATCTCATTGTTTTTTGGGATTGTTTATGATTATGATTCCATTGATCAAATATTATGATGCATCTATCAAGAAAAATCATGATTGTTGTTTTCTTATGGTCAATCAATATATCCTCATGTATTAGTACCATTTAACACTCTTTGGTGCTTAATATATTTAAGAAAATGTTTTTATGAAAATTTATCCTTATTTCTTTCTTCAGTCAGAAATTTGGATTATTCAAAAAATAATTTTTTCGAGAAACAATTATTTTTTAAATTATATATTAATAAAAATAATTTGGAAAAAGTATTTGGAAAATAGTACGGTTTTCAAATAATCTTTTATATTTTTTAAATGTTATTTTCAAATAAATGATTTTCAAAAAAATTCCAAGATTCCTTTATCAATTTTAAAATTTATTTTTAAAAATACATTCTTTAATAAAATTCAATATTACTTTATAGTTTTTCATGTTTTTATTCAAATAAAATGGTTTTAAAAAAGTTTTATGTTTAAAAAATATTTTTTCAATAAATGGAGTATATTTTCCTCAAGAAATGTTTTAGAGGATTTTAAATTATTCCATTATAAGTTTTTAAAAGTGGTATAAAAATAAATGGATTATGAAAATTTATCATGATTTTAAAATTTATTTTCAAAGAAAGATTATTTTCCTTAATAAATGAACCAATTGATATTTCAAAATTTGAATCCATCTAAGATGACAACCTTTGAAATAGTTTCTTCGTTACTGGGTATATGATCAAAGGGCACCAATATTATTCCTTTTTTGAATGGTTTTTTTAATAGGAAAAGTAATATATAACACATGTTCCTCTTCCATGGTTTATGTGATTTTTAAACCAGATTCTATTCAACGATTATGATTTGGTGAAAATATATAATCTCTTTTTATGGGTCATCGTATGATTAATTTTTAACAATCTTATGGAATATTTACGTATGATTTCATTCTGTTATGGTTGGAACCTATATCTCCCTCCAATTCATTGAGTAAATATTTATATCTTATTAATTAATTATGTGAAACATGTTAGTAGACTTGATCCTTAATGGTAAATAGGTGTGTTGTTAACCAAATTGGGAAACATGTGGGTCCCAATCAACGATTGGAAGAAGGGGAAACCCAATCCACTATAAGAAGAATGGGAAACCATATACACTATTGGAGTAAGGGGAAAACCAATCCACTATGGGAAGTAGGTATATCCTAATCTACTATATGTAAAGGACATCAATTGAGGATGGTGGTGTCTCCCACCTAGTAGTAGTATCCCCCATGAAGTTCCTTGACATGTTTTGTAAATGATCCTTGACTTATAGGGAATGATTTTATATAATTTTGGTATAAAATAAGATTATCTATTATTCCAATGATATTATTTCACAACTCATACTATTTGATTTACTTTTTATTTGTGACTTATGAACTACCAACCATTATTCCTAGACCCTTTATTATGATCTTTGATATGTAGAGTACAATCGTAAAATGTTAAGATCCTGTTATCGTACCCTTTTGTCCATGTTATGATTATGTGTCTCCTTTATTATTTTAATTACTAGTTATCTGAGCTCACGATTCCTTATGTTTTCATTCCTTAGGTTAAGAAGAAATGATTTTTGTAGAAGTACTAAAGGGAATGATATTTACAAAATATATCAAATATATATCACCAGATTAGAAGAATTTGTTCCCAATTTCCAAATACAGTAACTATTACGGTCTTCAAGAATGTATTTTTAGAAATTTTATGACTTTTTATATGAAATCATGTAATATCCACATATTATAAGTATGGGTTAGTATAGTAGGCAACAAATAAAAGGTTTAGTAAACCATTTTAAACTACGATGAGGAAACGTTCGGGAGATCCCTATAATTATTTCTAAGAAAATTTCTAGGAATGTATCTTAGGATAAACATAAGGTTTTATAGATTTAAAAAAAGGTTTCATAATTTATAAATCTTATAGGTGATTTTTCACGATTATGTGGTTTTCAAATATGATATGTGATGCTCACACTATGATTTAGGTATTAGTCAATGGCGAGAACTAAAAGGAACTGGGTTAATATTTAATGTTTTAGATGTGTAAATTATGGGCATTATAAAAATCGATGTACTACATGGAAATCGCAATAATAGAATCTGGGAGGTTGTGTGAATATTGGTTAGACTACTAAGGATCAAGAGACTACAAAAGATGTGGTAAAGGTATGGAAATTTTAAGTTATATTGTTTACATTAAATGTAAGAAAATTGATTATATTTTTGTTGATGAACTTTAATTCATGATTCATATTTCAAATTATATGAAACGGGTATTATGTAATAATTGGAAGAAGACGGAGTAATGTTTTAAGAAAGAATTTTGATGATTGAAGTGTATACATTTTAGAGTTAAATGATTATGTTAAATGAGTCATGAAATATATAATTATTTTCAAAATATGTTTTTCTTTAAGTATTTAAAAGGAATTTTCAATGGTGTTGATTAATTTGAAAAGTGATTTAATGTAAAGGTGATATTTTTATTTAGGGAAGATATCCCTTATTGTGTTTCTGAGGATGAGAAAATGTTATTTAATATGGATAAAGATATGGTGATATTGATAAAGTAAATTGGATAATTTTAATTACCTCAAAACTGATAAATCATTTTTTTACAATGTGTTTTATGATATCATTGATGAATTTTACATCATTTTTTTGATTTATGGAATATATCAAATAATCCTAGGAATAATGAATCATACAGGTTTTAAATATTTATTTATGGTAATTTAGGTTATTTCTATCTTTCAAGACAATACATGATAAAGTATTAATAAGTTTGGAATGTGACAACAAAAAAATACCTTATGATATATGGGGGTTAATTTTAAGATGATTTAGTGAACTTCTTTCTAACGTTTTAGATTTTCATCCGTCGTAAGGGTTACAAGGATAAATATTTATGTAATAGTGTATGTTAAACATTGGATGACGATTTAGATATTATATATCCATATAATGATTTATTCATATTGGATAAACCCTCTAACCATTTTTGAGTGATGATAACTAGAAACACATGAAATGAATTATCAATCTATGCATAGACATCATGATCCTTTAGTACTTCAGAATGAGAAAATCACCTTCATTTATCAGAGTAACAAATGAAGAAAAAATTGATCAAGACGCAACCAAAGTGTGAAATTTTTAGTATTAAAGGGAATAAAATCAAGTAAGTATATCTTATTGTAAACACATTCTTCAAAATTAGTAAAAAGGGTATTGAAATAAAATTTTGTCATGTTATCATCATTATTATGATATCTAGGACCCTTTTCAAGCATCTTCATGTTATGGATTTGTGATCATTAACTTTATCCAAACCATGTTCTCTATAAATCTCCATCAGAACATGATAGTTAGTTTTCTCTTCCCTATCTATATTTTCACATTCCACCTCTTTTCTCCAATATGTAAACCAAGTTGTGTGTTATATTGGGTAACCTTTATGATATTTTAGCATTATATTTTTAAAGGAATTTTTTGTGTTCATTTTTTATAATGTGGTATTATATGAATAGAACATTCAATTATTAAACTTTTGATAACCAAGATGAATTTCGATGGTGAAATTCATTTTAATTGGTTATAATGTAACACAACCTAATTTTATAGGAAACAATTTAATTAATTTAATATTTTAAATATTCTATATTTAAGACAACCCTGAATTTAGAATTTATTATACGAAAGTACCAAGTTATTCTTACTTATTACTCAAAACCATCTCAATTTTGTGATACCCCCAACACTATGATTGACTTGTGTTACACTAAATGTCGAGTTTCTTTTATATCTTTCTCTACACGCAAGGCCAACTTTGGCCGAACTAAAATATACCATTAATATTGTTATTAAATTATTATTATAGATACCCCTAGCCATTGGAATGGAATTTAAAAATAATATTAACTAGATTTTGAAAACATGATTTACGCATGTATATAAAATGAATCCTTTCGTTTTCGATTAGTTAGAAATGAATATAAGAACTAGTTAAAATTAAAGAAATTACATTTCTATGAAAATAATTTTTCTATGTAAAAATACAATTTTATCTAAATAAATAAAAAAATAAATTTATTATGAATGTTTTAAATTAGATTTTTATATTATATATTCAATAAATATTTTTTTATACTCCTCCAATCGACTTTATAGACATTAGATAAGAATAAATCCATTTATATGAATAAAAAGATGTATTTTTCTAAAATATAACTTTACAACATTTTAATGATAATCCAATTTTAAATATAATATTTGAAAATATTATTAAAAATTTGATAATATAAATTTTTTTTTACGGTTTATTTTTGTTTTTTTAGAGAACTTTCATATTTTGATGAATAGTGAAAAGTCGTGAATTGTAATTGAAAACTGTTTTTTCATCAAATTTATTTAAATAGTCAAAATAAAAATTATAATTGGTTTTATATTATATTTAGATAAATTATAAATTATATAATCCACGTTTCATCATTGAAACCAATTTCACCTTGAAATTGGACATGAAAACTATTCTATATTTTGAAATATTTACATTAAAACCCCACTTTCCCATTTGATCTGCAGGATTAATTTTAAATTAATTTCTTCCACTTATGTGATTACAATTTCAAAAAATAGGATTCAGTAACTATAATAACTGTAATTTATAATTTCAAAAAAATCATATTATTTTTTTACAAAATTATTAGTGAAATTAATTAAAATTAATTACAATGATTAAGGAAAATACACTTAATTAATCACTAAACATGGAAAATAAGGTTTTAAATTTAATCTACACATATCTAAAAAATATATTATGGAAATATTCAGACTATCAAACAAATAATTATCTATAATTTTTTATTTTTAACCCATTGGGTATAATAAAAGGTGTGGAGAACTCAAATCATTTCAAGAATACCCAGTGTGTCTTTTTCCCCACTTATAAAAGGGATCCTCTCATTCTCAATTAATCAGTCCTATAAAGCAATTTGAATCATCCAAAACCAGAAAATATAACCTCTAATATTCCCTCATATCATCATAGAAGTGTAATTTTGTTCATAAATCTAACCAAGTTAGCCCTTTGGTACACCCCAAAAATAATTAACCAAAGAAGAGGTAACATCATTTAACAAAAATGTTTATTTAATTTCCATTCTAAACCCGCTAAATAATTTTTATTAAATTATTATATAATAAAATAAGTATCATAAATATATTTATATGTTTTTATTTTATGTTTCCTACCTACACTCACACACACTTCGATCAATTGGGATACATAAACATCATTTGTGTGTACGGTATACTACCGCCTCGTGAACCGTTGTTGTGCATTCTTCCATTACCATCTATCAAAGTCGTAAATAGTGATTGAATATATATTTTAATATGATATATATCATATTTATGATTTATTTATTCTTATTTATTTATTATATAACACATAACATCATGCTTTCAATTTTTTGGAATAATATAACATCATTTTTGGATGTGTGGATTGTGGCCTCCTCAAAGCGATGTGATTATTTTAGACATTACATAGAAGGTATTAAGGGTGGTTTTAGTAAAAAAAATATCATATGTATTAATTAATAATCCAAATAGAATAATTTTTATATATATTCCTATATTTCTTTTACTTTCATTCTTTCAAAATTAAAACCAATAGTGTTCATGTGTATGTACGGCGTACTGTTTCCAAGAACGATGTATTCCTTTCGATATTTCTATATTTTAAAGATTATTATAGATATTGTTAAACAGAATATATATGATATTTAAATATTTTTATATATTCTATAAATAAGGAAATCATTATATAATTAATATGATCATGGTTAAAAAACCAAAAAAATTATGAAAAACATATTGGTTATTACCGGAAACATTATATTAATATGGAATTATTAATAAACATGTAATATAAATTAAAAAGTAAATAATATATGGCATATAATAAATGAATATGGTTCTATGATAAATTTATAATAAACATACATTTATTATAAAGTATTTTTTAACAAGTACAATTATAGTCCAGACTTAAGGTATGGGTTTTCTCATCTCACTTTTCTTTTTGTGAGATATATGATATATTCAACACTTATTATTATTGTGTAGTGTATATACTACCCTATGACATGGTATATCAAGATTTAAATTAATTTAATGATACTAATAGTTTCAATTAATGTAATTATTTCCTGTATGTCATGATTAAAAAGTTACTCATGTAGTAAGGGGAATTCTAGTCTTTATTTTATTTCATCAAGACTATTTCAATATTCCCCACATGATTATTTTTTTATAGTGTATATAATGAAAATGAATATATTATATTAAAAAATCCTTAAATTTAGGGGTATTTTCATACACATTTATGACATATATTTCTTGGGGTTTTATGATTCAATATTTACCAAATCAGTAAGGTAGTTTTGTCTCAATTTTCCTTCATTGAGACAGATGTTTTGTATGCACCTATATTATTTTACAATGTGTATATACTACCATTTGACATGTTATATCATGAATCTCACTCTTTTCATGATATTTTAATCATAACATAATTTTATTTTCTTACATGGGTTGTCTGATTCAAAGTCACTAATGTGGTAAGAGTTATTTGCAACGATATCATCATGTACTGGGATTGTTTATGATTAAGTTTAAATTGATGAAATATTATGAAAGATCTCTCAAAAAAACTCATGATTTCTTATCCAATGGTTATTCATGATATATTCATATATTAGTTCTATTTTTCTAATCTTTTTATCTTAAGATTGTTATGAATTTTTTTTATGAAAATATAACCTTATTTCTCTCCTCAATAAGAAATCATATTTATTCAAAATAATCATGTGTTTAAATTTCTTTTAAAAATTGTTTGTAAAATGATATATTAAGATAATTTTCAAAGTAAAAGGATTTTCAAATTTTTTTATTGTTTTCAAAGAATCATTTTTAATTTTTCAAATCTATTTTCAATGAAATGGTTTTCAAAACATTTTCAAGATTCCTTTATTTTTTTCAATATTATTTTTAAAGAAAATGTTTTTAAAAATAAATTCATGATTCCTTTATATGTTTTCAAGGTTATTTTCAGTGAAAATGGGTTTTCAAAGGTTTTATATTATACAACTAATTTTTAAAATAATAATCTATAATTTCATCAAGAAATGTTTTAGAAGTTTTTATAATATTAAATTATAAGTTTTTCCAATTTGTTTCCAGAAAATGGATTTTGAAAATGTATCATGTTTTAAAAAGTTATTTTAAATTAATGATTACTACCCTTAAGAAATGTTCCTTGTGATCTTAAAAATACTTCTCCATATAAGATTACATCCTCTAAAATATTTTTTTATTTACATGGTATGTGATCAAAGGACACCATTATTATTCTTTTCATTAATGGTATATGATTAAGATGACACATTATTTATGAAACATGTTTCTCTTCCATGGGTTATATGATTTTGAAATATGATTCTATTCACTCTTAATGCTCTTATGAAATGATTATGAAATCTTTATATTTTCCACAAGTTGTGATATGACGGAATATTTATGATCCCAATTTCAATTCATTGGTTATGATATGATGTGTATGAAACCAGCCACTTTTTATGGGTCATGATATATTGACTATTTTATTATCATATGGAATACATATATATTACTTCATTATGTGACATGTGGGACCTATATCTCCATCCAATGAATTAGTTACAGATTTATATCTCATTATAAAATGATGCGAAACATGTTGAATTTCTTGATCAGCAATGGGAAATAGGTGTATCCTAATACAAAATGGGAAACAAGTGTGTCATGATCCACTATGGGAAGAAGGGGAACCCAATTAACTTCTGGAAGAAGGGAAAACCTGATCCACTATTAGAATAAGGGTTAAACAAATCAAATATGGTAAGAGTGTATAAAATGATCCACTATATTGAAAGGCTTGTAATTGGGGATGGTAGTGTGTAGCGCCCATTAGGTGCATCCCCTATGATGTTCCTTGATAATTTTTGGCAATGAGCCTTGACCAATAAGGAATTATTTTAATTCTTCTATGTATGCCACAGTTCTATGTCTTATTCCTATGATATTGTAATGACCCAATCATTTATTAATCGAATTTCTACATTTTTATAATACTATCAAGTAGTTTGAATCACATATTATCACTTATGGATTATAATAAAAACATTATGTAAGGAGAATAAATTAAATAATAAGTATTTCTAGAATTTAGGGAACTAATACTGGTGAAATTGTAACTTGGCCTTAAGAATAGTAATATGACCCCTATGAATAGTAAATTATCCAAATGAAATTTAATCACACCCATGAATGTACAAATAAAATTTTAAAATATTATAAGTGAAAATATGATATAATTATATCATATTATAACTAATTAAATATTTTAAAAAATATTAATCATGTGTTGGTATATTTATAAGTAATAAATATGTAATCACAATTTTATAATTAATTTACTATTTTAAAATAATTTTTATTTTCATAAAATTTATTCATAAATGAATATTTTGATATCTTATGATTTTAAGATAATGTTATGAGACCTTAAGTAATTTTTCATAGTGTTGCAAAATCAGTTATAATTTTAAAATCTGTATTTTCCAAGTAAATTATGATATTAAATAAAAATTTAATTAATCATATATTAAAAAAAAACCCATATAATGGAGTTAATTTACTAATTATACACATTAAAAATTTGTAGGGTGAATATTTAGTATTTTATTGAAATGCAATATTTTTTTTGTGAATAGTAAAATATGATAATTTAAAATAAATGCTAAAAATGAATTTTTGAGCCATTTTTTATTCATGGATGATATAAGTGACCATTTTTTAGAAATAAAATGTACTAATGAATATATTTGGTCCAATAATTCTCAATATTTCTTTTCTTGAGCAAAATAATAAACTAATGATTAGAATAACAAGAAAACATCCCTCTCCTACACTTTAAATACCACCCCTCACACCCTCTTATCCTCACACCTATAAAGCAATTAACCTTGCCAAAATTTTCTCCAATACTCTTCCTTATCCCCTAAACTTGTCCAAGATCTCTTGGTCTCATTAAAATATCAACCCTAGGTTCCTTGAGTAGGACCTCAATAAGATAATTCAAGAGGAAAAGCCTCTCTCTTTTTCTTTTAATTTCCATTCAATTTCAAATCATTTTCCCATTCTATCTTCAACTACCTTCATCCAAATGGAATGATAAATAAATTTCCTAAAATATACTAAAATTATTTCATGTTAATGTATTATCCAACATTAAAATCATCTCTATCTCTCTTTTATCTTAAAAATTAAATCACTACCCGTGATGTGTCAATTTACAAACTTTGTGGGTAATGTACTCTCATATTCCATAAACAACTTCATGGATGTTAATAATACAATTAAATTGGTTAAAAAATATTATATGGTTTATTTTATAACCCTTTTTATTATTTTTAAATAACATATACTCGTAATACTAAATGATAAAACAAAACTAGTTTATTATGACCAAAAACCCGCCAAAATTTACCAAAAACTATCATCATTAAATTTTATCTAATGATTCTTCCTCATGGTATATAAAAAAATTATTTATACGATCCTTAAATATTATGTAATATAATTAATAACATGTAATAATAATTCCGGATATTTATACCCATTTTAAAGTAACATTCATTCATGAATACTAGTGAACCAATCGTTAAAACTAATAAAGTGAATGTTCTAAAATGATGAAATTAAACTGTATAACTCACAACAATGCCCATAAATAAACATAACAAAAATATTATGAATAAAATTAATGTATAAAATGTTATTTATTTTCAATTAATTAATATAATGTTATTATATAAGATATTAATGTAAATAAATCATTCAGATACAATGTCAGGGGAATTCTCAAACCCAACTCTCTTTCTATGGGTTATTCCTCTTCTAACCAATTTTTAGTATGGATATACCCTAAATATAATTTATTATTCATTATATTACATTTTATTTGATATTAATGTTTTCAAATTGGGTTATGACCAACATAATGTTTTCCAAAATAACTCTTTCTCAAAAAACACACCTTTTACTTCAGAAGATTCATTCTTCACCACTCATGGTTGATGATTCATGTACAATGTTACGAAATTCATTTGGGAACCCCAATTATTTTAATATATAATTTGTTTAAATGAAATCCATTCCCTTCCATGGTTTATTTTATGTCCATGATTGATATATGTTCTATATGGCATGAAAGATAAGGTGAATGTTTTGATGTGACGAGTGCAACTGGAATTATATAGTAGAATGTAATTATTATGATGTGATAAGTGTGATAAAAATTATATAGTCGTCCAATGAATTTGGTAATTTTAAGAACCCTTTTAAATATACTAAAATATGATTGAACATGATGCTAGCTTTATTCATAACTATGTTAGGTATTTGACCACTAGGACACATTGTTTTATTTTTATGCATTTCCACATTCATGGTCTTTTATAAATATTTCCTCCCATGATTATGATCTTATTCATATGTTATGATGATAATGATTATGATCACCCCATGTTATATTTTTTCATATTCTTATCTATCTCTTTATTAGGATTTTACCTCACCCCTTCTTGATGTATATCCTCAGGTGGTTACATGTACTAAGCAAAATTCTAGGGATAATAAGAAGCAAGAAAAGAAGGAATTAAATAAATGTTTGTGATTTGTGTTGAAAACATTATGTTTGGTCCTAGTTTTCTAAAGGCAGTAAAACTTTGGATCCTTGTTGTATAATTTTTTATGTAAGTTATCATTAAAATGATATAATAGTAATGTAAGAAAAGAAGGGTCTCTATATTTGGAGTTAGAGGATGGTTTAGTTTATTTGGGAATTAGGATTAGATAACCTTAGTGAAACCTATAGTATGAGACTCAGTATAAGTAAGAACCAATGAAGATTTTTTTTTGAAAATTATAAACATAGGTATCCCAAATGATATGCCTTTAGATATAAATGAACAAAATAATATATTATTTATTAATCACTTGTGGACTTATGTTTTGTTCTGACCTTTTCTATTTTTGAAAATGGTGGTAACCTAGAGTAAGGAGGACCACAACCCATGTGGGGTTAAATTTAGTGATTACATGAATGAAATCCCTAATGATTTTGGAGGTAGAGATCAAAATTTAATGGTGATTATTACCCAGCAGTCTCAAGTTATGAACAATAACCAGAATAATGTGGAACGACCTCTTTCCAAAAAGAAGGAACAACTTGCTATTGAGTGTTTTATATAGAAACCACCACAAATATTGAGTGGATCATCCAATCCAGTAGTTGTAGAATAGTTGTCCAACACAATGGAGAAGATATTTTCTATTATTCACAGTACTAAGATGGAGAAGGTTAATCTAGTTTGGTTTGTTCTAGATGGAGAGTCTAATAAATAGTGGGAATCGATTAAGAACACTAGTCTAAGGGATGAAATTGAAGAGATAATGTGGATAATGTTAAGATAATGTTTCTTAACCAGTATTTATCTTGAAATATTCATACAATAGAGATAAAATTCATAGAGCAGAAGAAAAATGATAATATTTAACAATCTACAAAGAAAATTTCCCAAGGATTGTAAGGTATGATTTGGGTTTTGTTATAAGTAATGATAGAAAGATTGACATATTATTTAGTTGTTTAAAAGAACACCTTCTAAAGGCCCTTACAATTTGAGATATTGGTAGTTATGAAGAAGTTGCTCGATTGCTCTCAAAGTGGAGATAATGTTTCGAGAATTCCCTAATGGATATAGTTATAAGAAACAAAAGATTGAGTTTCATGATGGAGGATCGAATGCGAAAGTTGGAAAGAAAACTCAACCACCCACATGTCAAAAATCTAGAAAGAGGTGTCAGGGGAACTACTTCAATGTGACATAGAAATGCTTCATGTTTTCGAGGGAAGTCCACCAAGTTCATGAATTTTGAAATTACCTGAGGAAGCATGATAATGTAGTGGAGGAAAAGAGGGCACCACAGATGATATAATGCTACAACTATAGGGATAAAGGACACTATGCAAGCTAGGGCATGAATCCTCGAGTTCATGAGGGCAATCCCTGTCATCAGCCACAAATTACAAAAGAGAAAGGGAATTAAAATTCCATAACAACTGCGGATGTGAATTAAGAAACTGAAGTCATACAAGGTACACCTCCTATTCACTATATAAGTGAAAAATTATTATTTTATTCAGGTTCTACGCATTCCTTTATATCATGTATGTTTTCTAGAACTACTGAATCGAGTCCCTAAAACCATGTAGTGGCGATATCTATAAAAACATGTAGTTATGAAATTATTGAAATCCATTTGTTTTATTCTTATCCTATCGGCGTATGAGATAATATTCTTCTATAGAATCTCGTAATACTTCCCTTGGTGGAATTTGACACTATAGTGATAATAGATTATATCTCATTATATACAGCACATATATAATTTTAGGAAAAGGAAATGTAATTTCATATTCCATACCATCCCTTTCACCTCTATAATTTCAAGGAAGAACATGAATCTCCTTTTGAAAATATTTCAACAGTGTGGGTATTGATTCCTTATAAATAACCCTAACTCTCTCAAATGGTTTATTCAAAGAAAGGTATAAAACTAGGGGAAATGTCCATTGTGAGGGAATACAGTGATGTATTTTCTAAAGAGTTACCAAAACTACCATCATATAATGAGATATATTTCTCAATATAACTCTTAATTGAAGCTACTCCTATCTCAAAGTGCCCCTATTATACGGTTCCTATCGAACGAGAGGAGTTAAAGAAGAACCTCCAAGAGAAATTGGACAAAGGGTTCATACACCAAAGTGCATCACTTTGGGGTGTGCTAGTTCTCTTTATCAAGAAGAATGATGGATCAATGTGGACGTGTATTTATTATTGGGAACTCATCAAGAACACCATAATGAACAACTTTCCTCTTCCAATGATTAATGACTTGTTCAATCAGTTGTGACGAGCACTGTTCTTATCAAAGGTGGATCTTTATTCTAAATATCATCAACTAAAGGTTGAGAAGGAAGTTATTCAGAAGGCTGCCTTCTATAAAAGGTATGGGCATTATGATTTTATGTCAATTCCATTTGGACTTACTAATTACCCTTCAATATTTATGGATTTTATGAATAGATTCTTTATACATTACATCATCAAATTTGTGGTAGTATTTGTCGATTATATTCTCATCTACTCCAAGAGAAAAGAGGAACATGAAGAGCATCTAAGGATTGTGTTGGGGACATTATGGAGAGAATGTATTCCTTGTTTAGAAAGTGTGAATTTTGGATGCATAAAGTTACATTCTAGGGACATGTGATCACAAGTGAGGTAATTTTTGTGGTCCCTTAATAAATAATAGCAATTGAGGAATGGCCCAGACCCACTAGTGTCACTAAAATCTGTAATTTTCTTACCATAGCAGGGTACTATCAAATTTGGGTGATAAATTCTGACCATTTTCAAATCCAATAACTATGTTAACATGGAATTATGTAAAGTTTTTCTGGAGAGAAGAGTGTGAGGAAAACATCAAGGAACTAGAGAATTAGTTGATCTGAATAAACTTTTATTTTTTATTAAAACAAGATCTACCATAGAAAAATAATCAATGTTGTCTAAAATGATGAAAACATAAGGAATCTCCAAGAACAAAAAAATTGAATTCATGTGGTACTAATCCCACTCTAGAGAAAACTAGCAAGGGGACATCATGACTACTCCCCTGAGAAAGAACATATGCAGTGAATTTGGCCACCCTAGGAATATGATGAACCACACATCCATTAGAAATCTCCATAGCACAACCATGAACTGTGTAATTCAAACACCAAGGCTCCCCACCTTTACCTTGTAGGGCCTATATCTACACCTCAGAGTCTAATTCCATTTCTAAAACAAACAACAATAACATTCTATAATGAATAACACCCATGTGTAATGCTCGAACCTCTACACCCGATGAACATCCTGGTCTATGAAATATATTAAAAGCCTCTAACACTGAGCCACTTATATCCAACACTTTCCCTCCCCCATGAATCATCCCATTCATAAATGGGCCATACACATTAATTTTAAGTCCATCATATATTAGTTTCCATCTCACCCAGCCTCCTTGTACCCTCAGTCGATCCACTGATCTGGTAAGAGTGTTGCAGAGCATAGTAGACTTCACCCCCCTAACAATGAACTAAACTCATGTAGTATCCAATTCATTTTCACCTAAAGAAGTGATCCCAAAAAATGACCCCCTCATCCAACATTATTCTTCACCTCCCAAAGATTCCATAAAATTAAAGTAACAATGATGCTTCAAACCTTGTTTTACATCACATTCTCTTATGCTCGCAAGAGAATACCCATAAAAAATCCTGAAATTAATTTCAAGAAGCTGTATACTTACCCAATATATCCATATTATTCTAGAGGAAACACACCCATTCACTCCTAATGAACTAGTTAACTATCGACTCGTCTGAGAATTAGCGCATCAGTAACACTAAGATGCCATATAAATGCCCTTGTTTGAATATTTACCTCCATATGATGGGCTTGGTTATTCTCTCTACATACGAGAAAACTCATATTCAAGGGAACCTCCTTACACCATAGGTGATCACCCCATTCATCACGGCTCCCACCCTTCCAGAGAAGGCCACAATAGTCATGGATATTGAAGATTCTAGAGCGATCCATTGTAAAGAGTAAGTGATCTTATTCCTCAAAGAAAACCATCTCATTGAATAATTCCTTCTTCTCTAATCTGAGAATGTCATCCTTGAACCTGGGATAGTGGTTGGCCTCTCTCACTAACATCTCTAGACCTAGACAACCCAGGTAGAACAGTATCTCTCTAAGCCAATTATCTCTCCAAAGATTCATACCCCCACGGCTAACCACCCAACGAGAGGAATCCTAAAGGATACCCTGGTGAGACATCACTATTTTCCAGAATCTATAAATTTTCCTTCTATTCCATTACTCCTAGTGCATGAAATTTTTTATTCTCAGTTTTTTGGCTCACATTGATTTCCCTAAACAAATTCCCATGCTAACCGAGCCTGCATGGATTTCATGGATACTGTAGAATCCCTAAGGCCAACACATCCTTCCCCTACCAGTTTCTCCAACTGAGACCACGGGGACCAATGAGCCCTTCCCATGTCATTGACATTCCAAAAAAATCGGTTTATAACCATCTCCATAGAAGAAATAGTCCCTTTAATAGGAGTAATGATAGACAATACATGCATTAAAATTGAATAAATCACACTATTTATCAACGCCACCCAACACCCGAATGATAGAAACCCGTTTTCCTAGTTATAAATGCTCCCAACCATTCTGTTGAAGAGATCCTTGAAGAAAAAAATTTTCAACCGGCCATTAGAAATGGGTGCACCGAGATACATCCTAGCAAGTTTTTTCTTTTGAAAACCCCTAATTTCATGAATGCTTCAAGACCTTCTCCTTGAACATTTATTAGATATAAATGAATTTCCCTTCATGGAATTAATATTTTGTCCACTTAGACTACCATAGATCCCAATGATCCATATGAAATAAACCAAGGACGACCTCCTACCATTCAGAATAATAAGAATTTTTTCAACAAATGTAAGATGGGAATAGGATCCACCTAAATCCTGTGAGATATAAGGTAGTATTTTTCGGTCCATCAATCCTTTGTTTAAGTTTTTTGAAAAATCCTCCTGAGCAATGAGAAACATGGTGGAAGAAAGACATTCCCATTTCCTCACTCCCTTAACATTCTTAAAAAAACCAAACCGCTTCCCCAGAAGAGAAATAATTATCCACAACGAAGGTAAACTGCATAAACATAAATCCTAAACCCATTCATGAAATTCGAGCATCCTCATTACCCGAATTATTAAACTCCATTTAATCTTATTGTAAGCCTTATCCATATACACCTAGATAACAACATTGGATCCCACCACCTTCTTGTTCACATCCCCTAACAACTCTTAAAAAACTCCAACCACCACCTGGATACCTCTACCTTGGACAAAACCATGTTGTTCTTGGGTAATAATACTCAATATTACCTTTTTCAACCACCTCTCCTATAAACAAGACAAAATCTTATAGTACACATTGCATAGATAGATTAGTCTATTCTGGGAGATTTAATTTGGATCATTGAATTTTGGAATATGCACCACCATGAAAGTATGTGTACCCCTATTGAGGACCTCCGACACCCTAAAGAAATATTGTACTACCTCAATAAATGATTCCCCCAAAAATCCACATGCAGCAATGTAGAAGGCCCCCGGGAAATTG
This sequence comes from Viscum album, assembly GCA_963277665.1. NCBI lineage: Eukaryota > Viridiplantae > Streptophyta > Magnoliopsida > Santalales > Viscaceae > Viscum > Viscum album. The sequence goes on along the minus strand of OY728140.1, from coordinate 177,322,428 downwards.
TCAGGCCCTAGAACACTCTCTTGAGACAAACTACAAGCCACCTCCCACACCTCCTCACTTGCTGGTATGGTCTTCAAAATCTCATTATTCCCATTATCAATACACCTACAAATAATTTGAAAGAAATCCTACTAATCACTATTCAAGGCATCCTCCACCAAAGTCGCTGCTCGACCACCTATAAGAAACATTTCTATGTGCTCCCACACCATCCTACCAATTACATTTAAATTAGACGAGAATGAACCATCTTCCAGCCTCATAAACACCTTAAATATTTTTTGCTCCTTCAAGAAAGCATGGAAGAACCCTCTATTTCTATCACCTTCCTCGATCCACCCCACCCTAGATCTTAGTCTAAGGCTCCTCTCTAATTCCATCAATATTTTAATTATAAAGGAATGTTTTTCACATAATCATAAGAAGGCTATGTCATCCCTATTTTTTTTAAGAAAATCTCTTAACTGGTCAATATACTCCTGAAGCATCTCCACTAAATAATTTATTGAAGTAATATTCTGGGACCATCTATTAATACAAAACTTTAGGAACTTCAGTCATCTAGAAAACCCCACCCAAGCTCATCCCTCAATATCCTACTCCCAGGATTCCTTCCTCATTTGAATGAACCCATCCCTACTATGAAAATTCACCAAGTACATGAATGCATTACTGCCCATACTTCCCACTTTTATATCCACAAGCAGAGGAGAAGGATCTGAAAGTGCCCAAGATACATGTGAGACTGAGGATCAGGAAAACAATTCATGTCCCTAAATGTTGGCTAGGCATATATCCAATCTGAACCATATCCAACTATTTCCTCTTCGATTATTACACCAAAAATACTTGCACCTATGAAATCCCAAATCTAGTATCCCCTTACTAGAAATGAGGTTACCGAATTACAACATATACTGATTATATACCATTGCACCACCCTTTTTTCTGAGATGTCAACAATGACATCGAAGTCCTTGCCTACTAACTATAACAACCTAGCTACCTCAAAAGAACCAAGGTACTCCCACAATCTAAGACATTCCATAATATCACTACTAGAATAAATGAAGGAGAAGAAAACTTCTAGACCTATGAAGTCGATCTTCACAGTAAAACACTACTCAGCAACCTGAATGAGCTTCACTTGTAGATACTTCTTCCAAAAAACCCGTATATGTTTGATAATCGTATTCCCATTAAAGTAACACCAAAATGCAGACCTCTTAGCAAAATCATTTATCTTTCTAGGATCCTTTTTGGGTTCAACAACAAACACCATCGAAGAAAAAAATATACTTGATTTAGAATCTAGAAAAGAACATTTCTCATTCCCCCCCCCCCATACACCAAGCATTCTAGATAATCACATCTGACATTAATTATGGAAACTTTTCTCCCTTCGGGAACTGTTACCTAGTTGCGACATGAACAAATCTTTGCAACAAACATCCTTGAACACCGACTACATCATCATACATGATGGCCCCACATAGGTGAATCCACTCTTTGAAATAAGAACCTTCTTCTTCATCGATTTATCATCTTCCCCTAATAGAGAGAAACAACTCTCAATCATTATGGGGGGTGTGAAAGGAGACTCCTCCTCCCAAACCAAAGAAACTAGTAACAACCTCATTAGGGAATTATGGGCTGAAACTATTTTCTTCTCTACCCCCTCTATAAAGCCTCTCATAAAAAGAGCCGAATGAAATTCATTGATGCAACCAATCATCACCAACAGTGACATATTCAGCTAGTCTAGATCCAGCATCGAAGATATTCGCACCTCTAACATCGGTGGAGATAAACCTCTATGAATTATTTTGAGAATATCTATGACAACCATTGATTTCCCTTAGTAAGGATGGTAGGATTATAGAAAAGGATCCATCCCGAGAGAACCCAGATTTTATTTCTCCAATGTAACCTCCCCAGACCCCAGTGGTAACAAAACTTGCACCGCGAGGCCCTCTGAAACTGAGATGACCACCTTCCACTTTTCAGAAAAAGAATTCTTCTTTCCTAACCTGAATCCGATACTATTTGAATTTCACTACGCATTTTTCGAATAGATTTCCCTAACGCCATCTGATTAAGACAATTATGGGCTAGCCTTCAATGACTTCGTCGCATCTTTCCAGACTTGCAACCCCCACAGAACACCAAAGTTAACCACATGTCCAGAAATTGAAACTGATAGATGAGATCTCTAGGAATCTGAGGCTCCATAGATCTATGAGTTCCCCTTCCGTTTCCTACAGAACTCCATCACATGACCTTAGAAACTACATGCCGAAAAGAAACTTGGAGTTTTCTGAAACACCATCCGCTTCCACCACACAAACCCATCCGGAGAGCGGATCATAATACAAAGAGGAAACATCACCACTAGGTTTATCTAAACATATATCCTTGGATTGAATGAGTCTAGAAAACCTCTCTGTCTTCTAATCCATACAAAGGAAACTCCGCCGCACATTCCCCACCACCATTATATTTTACTGGTTATGAAGCGGTAGTGGAAGCCCTGGGATCTTTATCCACACTGCACCCATATATGATTATTTTCTGTAGTGGAACTCCCAATCCCACCTAAAAAGAGTAAAGTGGCGAGAACCAAAACAATTCCCTCCCTCGACCAAGCATGCAAAAAATCATCCCTAGAAGAATGATGGATGCTGAACGTGAACCTCGATAACAAAAGAACCCCCAACCGATTATGAACACCCCAGGAACCCAAAAACTCCCAAAACTTTTCCAGTGAAGGCTTTGCAAAACTGAACCTCGCTACGAGCATTAGCTTATGAAACAATGTTGCATAATACAACTCCTACCCAGAGACCACCACCACCGGTGCCCCATCCAAAAACTCCAGCCTTTGTTGTTCCATCAGAATCAATGGGATATAACTCATTCAATGAGCTCCCTCCAGGGTGACCCCGAAGACCACATCTTTGAAGGATTTCACCTTGGGACTCCATTTCGAACCACCACCAACCATATCTTTCACCAAAATAGACAATCATCCGGTGGACATAGGGAACCCAGCTGAAGACCCCTTAGAAGATTTGATGATGACCACATTAATTCCTTCCTCTGCACTCCCAAACACGGAGAGAGCCACCTTTTTCCTCTAAACTAAGACTTCCCACAAAATTGTGTTGGATGTGTTTTTCGACGAAGTGGTTGATCACTATACCTGTACTCACATTATCAAAAAGTGGAGAATGTTTTGTGATAAAAAATGATGCTACTATAAAATTATTAGTTTGTGTACACATAAAAAATGTTAATGTGATAGCATATTCCTCAAGGTAGTTGAAGGTATGTGATAAGAAATACCTGACACATGATATAGAGCTAACAGCTGTGATAATTTCCATGAAAATATGGCACCAATACCTCTATAGTGAAAAATGTGATATATATGCTGATCACAAGAAAAGAAAGTATATATTCAATCAAAGGATCTCAACAAGTGTAAAACGAGATGGTTAGAGAAAATAAAATATTATGATTTCTCTATTTACAATCCTCCTAGCAATGTGAACAATGTAGTTTATTCTTTTTGTAGAAAATAATATGCTACTTTATTCATGTTTCTGATTGAGATAGACCCTATCATTATGAACATACAATGGATGAATTAGGAAATCATAATGATTGGAAATAAATTATAACTTGCAAAAAATTATTTCCAAAACATTTATCCAATAGAATATTAAGTAGGAACAATGGGATGATACAAAGTTGAAAAAGATGGTGAATGCAGTAAAGAGAAGAAAATTGCAAGAGTTCCATATCAAAGATGATGGTGTGATTAAGTTTCGATCAAGGATCTATATACCTTCATCACCACAGATAAAGAATGATTTATTTGAAAATGCACATAGCTCAAATATCCGTATCCATCCCAGGAGTACTAGGATGTATGGTGATCTCCAAGAACACTTCTGGTGGGACAACATGAAGAAGAAGATTGAAAAATATATCTCAAGGTGCTTGATATGTCATAAAGTTAATGTAGAGGGATAGAATTCCAGAGTGATGATGCAACCATTTCATATAACCATGTGGAAATGGGAGAATGTCACTGTAGAATTTTTCATGGCTCTCCCAAAGACATCCCAAGAAAATAATGTGATATCATTTATGGTGGACAGACTCACCAAAACTACCCAATTTATAGATATTCAGCAAGATCACTCACTTTAAAAACTTTAAAATATATATATGAAAGATTTGGTGAGACTACATGGAGTTAGACAATTGATTTTCTTTGATCATGATCCTAGGTTCACATTTAAATTCTAGAGGAGTCTTCCATATGCATTGAGTTATGAAATAAATTTCAACATGGCCTATCACCCCCAAACTGATGACAAATCTTAAATGACTATTCAGACGCTTAAAGATAAGGTAAGATCCTTCCTTTAAAAATTCAAAGGTGGATGGGATCAGCATCTACCATTGGTTGAGTTCTTGTACAAAAATATCTTCCTATAAAGTTTTAAGATGGGTCCATATAAATCTATATATTGAAAGAGATGTATAACTTCAATGTTTTTGGATAAAGTAGGTGAAAAAAATCTACTTGGAATTGATCTTGTGAAAGAGATGACAGAAACTTTCCAGCCATCTAGTAGAATATCAAAGCTTCTCATATTAGAAAAAAGAGTTATAATGACAAACATTGAAGGGTCTTGATGTTAGATGTTGGAGATAAATTATCCCTTTGAATATTACCATGTAAGATATTCATCCAGTTTTCGAAGAAAGGGAAGTGAAGCCCGAGAAACATTGGCCACTTTAAGATCCTTGATCGCATAAGAGATGTGGCTTATAAGATTTCACTTACACTGAATATGGATCAAGTTCATGATGTGTTCCACGTATTACTCTTAAGTAAGTACATCTTGGATCCCAAGAATGTATTGAACTCATAGTTCGTACAGATAGAATATGATCACTCTTATGAGGAGAATCAAATAAATATATTGGACCGTATAGATAAGGTTCTTCGCAAAAAGAAAACCCACCTTGTTAATGTCTTTTGGAGGAACTATAATCATGAAGTAGCAACATGGGAACTGGATGAGGCAGTGAAGGATATGTACCCTCACTTTTTAATGTAAAATGAAAATTTGAGGAAGAAATTTCAAAAGGGGGGAGAATGTAACGACCCAAACTTTTATCAATAGAAAATAGTCCTTATATTATTTTCAAGTAGTTTGAATCACATATTATCACTAATAAATCATAATAAAAACATTATAAATTAATAATTAAAGACATAAGAAGTATTTCTAGATGTTAAGGAACCAATACGGATGAAATAGTAACTTGTCTTAGGAATAGTAATATGACCCTTTTGAATAGTAATCCATCCAAATGAATAGTAATTGTACCCATGAAAGTATAAATAAATTTTTTTAATATTATAAGTATAAATATGATATAATTATATAATATAATAAGTAATTAAATATATGACAAATTTTTAATTAAGTTTTAGTATTTTTATAAGTCATCAATTTTTATTTACAATTTTATAATTAATTTAATAATTTAAAAGAAATTTTATTTTTATAAAGCTTATTCAAAAAACATATATTTTGATGTATTATTATTTTATTATAATTTTATGATACATTAAATAATTTTTCAACGTGTTAAAAAATCTGTTATGATTTTAAAATCTTTATTTTTCCAATAAAATGATGATTTTAATTAAAAAATAAATTAATCAAAGTTATAAAATTAGTTTCATAAAATGGAGTTATTTTTTGAATTCTATTCATTGAAAAATTAATAGGGTGATGTTTTGAGATTTTTCTGAAATACTTGAATTTTGTGAATACTAAAATATTATAATTTATGAAAAATGCTAAAATCCTAAATTTTTTAGACTTTCTTGAGTCATGGATGATGTTTCAAACTCACATGAACTGATTACTATAATTTTCTACAATAATCCTCACTATTTTTGTCTTGATTAAAATAATAAACTAATTATAAAAATAATACGAAAACACCCCACTCCTCCATTATAAATACCACCCTACACACCCTCTCCTCCTCACGCATCTCAAGCTTTGAGCATTTCCCAAATTCTGAAACATAATATTCTTTATACCCTAACAAACATTAAGTATCAATTTTTCTCATCAAAATACCAAACTTATTTTCTTTTAAGAGGATCTCAATATGTAAATTCAATAGGTAAATCCTCTCTCTTTTTTTATTAATTTCATTTCAATTTTCTATTTCTTTTTTTATTCTATTCTCACATTCCTTCATACACATGTAATGATAACTATATTACCATAAATATTATTTAATTATGCCATTTTAATGGAATATCCAATGTTAAAATCATCCCTATATCTCTTTATTATTAAAAATTAAATCGTCAACCGAGATGTGTCAGTTTATAGACATCATGGGAAATACACTTATATTTTCCTTAAATGACTTCAAGGATTTTAATAGTACAATTTTTATATTTAAAAAATATTTTAAATTTTATTTTATAACCTTTTATATGTTCTTGAAATAACTTATACACATAATACTAAATGATAAAACTAAATGAGTTCGTTGTAATCGAAAATCCGCCAAAATTAACCAAAAACAATAAAAATTAAATATTATCTAATGATTCCTCTTAATTTTATATAACCAAATTTTTTATAAGATCATTAAAAATTATTTAATATCATTAATAATATATAATAACAATTCGGTATATTTATCCGCATTTTACACGAACTTCCATTCATGAAAACAAGTTAACGGATCATGAAAACCAAGAAAACTAATGCTCTCAAATGATGAAACTGAACTATATAACATTAAATGGCCCATAAATGATCATACTAAAACTATAATGAGTAAAATTAATTTATAAAAGGTTATTTATTTGTATTTAATGAATCTAATGTGATTATATAGAATATTTATGTGAAGGAAGCTTTCAGACGCAAGGTATGGGGAATTCTCAAACCCAACTATCTTTCTTTGGGTTTCCCTCTTTCACAACATTTTCAATATGGATATTACTAAAATATAGATTATTAAAAATTATCTTACCTTTAATGGGATATACATGTTTTTAAATGATTATTATGAAAAACAAAATGTTTTCCAAAATAACTCTTCTTTCAAAAAACACACCTTTTACTTCTCAAGATTGTTTCTTTATCACTCCTGGTTAATGATTCAAGTTCATTAACACCAAATTCATTTCAGAACCAAAATTTTATGAATTTATAATTTAATAAAGAAAAAACATTCATTTCTATGTGTTATTTTATGTCCAAGATTGATATATGTTCTATGTGGAATGCATGATAATATAAATGTTATTATATGACGAGTGGGCCTGGAATTATATACCGCAATATACTTATTATGATGTGATGCATGTGCTCTGAATTATATAGTTCTCCAATTCATTGGATAATGTGAATAACCTCATGATATAGAGTAAAATGTGAATGAAAATTATACTCTCTTTGTTCACAACTATGTGTGGTAGTGGACCACTAAGACATGTTGTTTCATTTTTATGCATTGCCACATTCCAAGTCTTTTCTTAATTCTTCCCCCCATGATTATGATCTTATGCCTATATTATGATGATAATTATTATTATCACCCGATTTTATATATTTTCATGTTCTTATATTTCCTCTTATTGTGATTTTAGTTCACCCATTTTTTATGTATATCCTCAGGTGGTTACATGTAATAAAGAGAATTAAAAGGCCAATAATAAGATAAAGAAGAATGAATTAAAAAATTGTTTTCGTTTTATGTTATAAAAGATATGTATGTCCAAGTTTTCCCAAGATAGTAATTTTTTGGGCCCTTATTGTTTAATGTTTTTATGTTTTTTATAATTAAATTTTTGTAATATTAATGTAAAAAAGTAGGATCATTATATATATCCTCTCACAACTAATGCTCTTTGATTTCCTTATGATTCATGTCTTATGAAAAACCATCCTCTATTCAATGGCTCATGATTATGTTCTTTGATATGCACCATATGATCATAAAATTTTATGCACATGTTCTCATAAACTTATGACCATGTTATGATTATATATCATTTTTATTTTTACTCTTACTGAGCATATGATTTAATCCATTCTTATGATTCCTTTCCCAAGGTTATAAACAATGTTTTTAAGTAGGTGTACTGAAGGAGATGATGTTTACGAGTGATGTTGAAGATATTTCACCCAATTAGAAAAATGTGTTCACAGTTTCGAAATACAATAAACTATTATGTTCCTAAGGCATGTATTTTGGTATGTTTATGAATATTCCTATAAAATGATGTCATATCCTGTATGTTATGTCTACATCTCTATAGTGGGTATCAAAGGAAATGTTTATTCATCCTTTTAAAACAATTATGAGATAAATATTTTGGGATCCCTATAGGTATTTATAAGGATATGTCTATAGATTTAACTAAGTATAAACCTAATGGATCATATATTTAAAAAATGGTGTCCTAATTTAGATATCCTGTAAGTGATTTTTTAGGATTTTGTAGGTTTCTAATATGTTATGTGTTGCTAAAACTGTGCTTTATGGTTTTAGTTAAGGGAGGGAACCAGAAGGAGCTAGGTTAAAATTGAATGTTTCTAATTAATAAATTATGTACATTATAAAAATCAATATCCTAAGTGGACATCTCATGATGATAACTGGTAAGGTGGTATGAGTATTTGTTATACAATTAAGGATAAAGAGAACGTAAATGATATGTGGAAGGTATAGTATTTTCTTACTATGTTGTTTGCATTAAATGTTATAAGGATGATTATATTGATGTTGAGGGACTTTAAGACCTGATTTATATTTCATATTCTATGAAAGGGGTATTAAGGAATAAGATGATGAAACTTGAGTAATGGTTTAAGAATAAATTTGGATGATTGAATTGTATATGTTTTCGAATTAAATTATTTTGTTATAAAAATTATGTAATATATAAGTATTTTTAGTATAAGGTTTTCATTAAGTATTTAAAATGATAAGTTGAATGGTGATGATGACTTAGAAATGCTAATTAATGGAAAGGAAATATTTTGATTAACGTAACATAACCTTTAATTTGTTCTTAAGTATGAGAAAAGTATATTTATTATGGATAAAGAGATAATGATATAGATAAAGTTTCTATGATAGTATTTATAACCTCAGAATTGAAAAATGAATTGTTGAAAAAAAAAATTGTGCTATTTTTGTTGAAGTTTACAACGTTCTTGGATTTAAGGAGTATATCTGTTAAACTTTCGAATAACGAAGAAGGAATATTTACAATGTGGTTGTATGGTAATTCATGTTATTACCATATATCAAGAAAATGTAGGATAAAGTTATTCACGTGTTTGGGATATGAAAACCAAGATATACCTTATGATATATGGGGGGCCATTGTTAAGCTTATTTTTGAACTTGTTTTTATGTTTTTGTATTTTCATCCTTCAGATGGGTTTCAAGGTTGACTATTTATGGAATGGTTTATTTTAAACATCGGATGAGGTTTTAGAGATTATCTCAGCAGATGAGGATTTATGAATATTTCCTAACCTATGAAAACATCTACATTGTGATGATAACTAAATATATATGGAATGACTAATCATTATATGTATGTATCACATGATTTTTTAGTACTTTAGGAATGAAAATTTCACCATCATTTCTTGGACTAAGAGATGGAGTGGAAATTAATCAAGGCACAACCAAAGGGTGAGATTTTGATTATGAAAGGGAATAATATCAAGTATGTATATCTTCTTGTAAAAAAAACTAATCAACAATATGTATAAGGTCTATAAATGATTTTTTTTCAAATTTTCATCATTTTTATGATATCAAGGACCTTTTCCTAGCCTCATTTGGTTCTGGATTTTTGATAGTTAGCATTTCCCAAACCATGTTATTTGTCACTCTCCATTAGAACTTGATACTTTTAGTTCTATTATATGTACTTATTTTCACTTTCCACATATGTTATACTATTTGGAAATATAGTTGTGTATTGCTTTGGGTAACCGCTATGTTTCTAACTTTCCCTTCTTAAAGGAACTTTTAGTTTTCATTTTAATGAATTGGCTTTTTTATGATTGCAACTTTCCAGTATCAATCCTTTGATAACCCTGATGAATTTAAAAGGGAAAATTAATTTAAAGAGGGTAGAATGTAACACCACAATATCTTGTGAAAAAGAATTCAAATTAACTTTTTTCTTTTCAATATTCTTCATTTTATGAAACACTGAATATAGATAGTGTTATAAGAAAGAACCAATTTATTATTCTATTATACGCCACTACAATTCGATTTTTCACTACACACAAAACTTATATTAGAATTAGGTATATGAAACACTTTTTTTGCCTTATGTTACAAACAATAACAAATTCTTTTGGTATCTTGCGTTACACAAAAGGTAGTGTTTTGTTGAACTAAAATATACAATTAATATTATAATTACAACCTATCCATTCGAATAAAAGTTATGAATAAGATTAACTAAATTTTTAAAATATTATTGAAACATGTATTTAAAATTAATTTTTCAATTATTAATTATTTATCAACGAATGTAAGAACTATTTGTAAATAAAGAAATTACATTCCTTAGAAAACTATTTTTCTATGTAGAAACACAATTTTATCATAATAAATTAAACAACCCACTTTTGATGAATGTTTTCGATAAAATTTAAATATTATAAATTCAATAAATATTATTGATACTCATCCAATATATTTTATATACATAAGATAAGAATAAATCCAATAATATGAATAAAAAGAGGTATTTTTTAAAAGGTATCTACACCACAATTTAATAAAGAACCTATTTAAAATATAATATTTTAAATTTTTTAAATTTTATTTAAAAAACATAATTTTTTGAATTTGAGTATAAAATTTTAATTTTTTTTGTAATTTTTGTACTTTTTTAGAGTATTTACATATTTTGATGAATAGTGAAAAAATACTCAATTTTTAAACAAAACTGTTTTTCCATCTAATTTATTTATATTGTTAAATTAAATTTAAAATTAGGTCTAAAATATATTTAGTAAAATAATACATAAATTAATCCAATTTACTTCATTGTAATAATTTTCACATTGAAAATGGATATTAAAACATTTCAATCATCTAAACTTTTTTACTTTAAAAACCTCACTTCTCGCCAAATCAATGAGATTAATATTAAATTAATTTCTGCCTATTTTTTTTTATAATTTGGAAAAATGGATTATATATTTGGAATAATAATAATTTATAATTTATAATAATTTCACTTTATTTTAAAAAAAATTATTAGTTAATGTGATAAAAATTAATTACACGGATTAAGGAAGAAATTGATCTTAATTAATGACTAAACATGGAAAATAATGTATAAAGATGACCCAAAACTTGTTTAAAAATTAATTTATGGAAATATTTAGACCATGAAACATCAAATTATATATAATAGTTTATTTTTAACCCTTTTGGGACAATTAAAATGTGGGGATCACTCAAATACTTTTAAGAATACCTTATGTGTCCCTTTCCACACTTATAAAAGGTCTCATTTCCTCGTAAATTATGCAAACCTCTTAATCCCCTTGTATTTTCCCAAACATGGTTAAATAAGCTTATAACATACCTATTATAAACATATAATCCTTATGTTTTTCCTAAAGATAACCATGTTAGTCCTTTTTTTCAAACCAATAGGACTTTCTTAAAGAAGAGGTAGCATCCATCAACATGCACTTATGTTTTATTTTTCATTATCCACCCCCTAATTTATTCTTAGTTAAAGATTATATAATAAAATAAATATAATAAATATATTAATATTTTTTTAATTTTATGGTTGACACCTAAACTCACACACACATCCATAAAATTGGATATGTAGTCATCGTTCATCTGTATGGTGCACTACCATCTTGTGAACTGATGTTGTTCATTCTTCAATTACCACATATCAAGGATGAAAATAATGATTTAATATATGTTTTTATATGATATATATGATTTTAATTTGGTATTTATGCTTCACTAATTATTATATAATTGATAACTTCAATCATTCCATTTTTCAGGAATATGATAACTTCATTTGTGGATGTGTGAACTATCACCTCCTCAAAGTGATGTGTTTTTTTCACACATTATATGGAATATATTAATGATGATTTTAGAAAAAAAATATGATATTTATGAATTAATAATTATATTATAATAATAATATATTTATTTATAAAAATTTTTCATTTACCTTCTTTCGTTCAATAAGAAAAGAAACCAGAAAGATATTTCATTCGTACATACGGCCTACCGTCTCCATGAATGGTGTATTCCATTTTATATTTCTATATTTTTAGATTATTATAAATATTTACATAATTAATATATATTATATTTAAATCGTTTTTTATTGTGGAAATAATTAAATCATTATCTAAGTAAGAGGATCAAGAATAACAAGTTGAAAAATATATGAAAAACAAATCGGCTATTAATAGAAACATAACATTAACATGGAATTGATGAAAATGGGTAATATAAATACATTAGTAAATAATATATGGAATTATATAAATGAATATGGTTCTGTGATATGTTTATAATTGACATACATTTATTATATAGTATTTTTTAAAACTACAAAGATATTCATGGAATAATGTAAGGGTTTTCTCATCTCACTTTTATTTATGTGAGATAAATGTTATATTCACCAAATATTATTATTGTGTGGTGTGTATAATACCATGTGATATGATAAACCATGAATATAATTTATTTGATGATATTAAATGTTTCAATTTATTTTATTCTTTCACGGATCTCATGATTCAAAAGTTACTCAAGTGGTAAGGTGATTTAGAGTCTCACTTTTATTTCTGTGTGACCTATTTCATTTAAACAAATAATATCTTTTTTATTGTGTATATAATAACCATTAATTTATTATAGGATTATGATCCTTAAATTTAGGGTTATTTTCATACCCATTTATGAAATTCATTTCATGGGATTTTACATCTCAAAAGTTACCAAATCAGTAAGGTAGTTTTGTCTCAATTTTCCATCTTTCAGAATCATGTTTGTTCTACACGTATATTGTTTTATGAGGTGAATATAGAGAAATATGACATATAATATCATGAATCACATCATTTAAGGGATATTTTAGGCTTTGTGTAATTTCATTTTCCAGCATGGGGATTTTTATTCAATGTTACTAAAGTGGTAAGTGTTTAATACAACAATCTCATCATTTACCATGTTTATTTATAATTATGCTTCCATTTGAGAAATATTATGATCTATATATTATGAAATGTCATGAATTTTCTTCTCATATAGTTATTCAAGATATCTTCATGTACTAGTTCTATTTTTTTGCTATTTGTTTCTAAATATAATTAAGAAAATTCTTTCCATAAAATATGACTTCATTTATTTCTTCAATCAAAATTTTTTTTATTAAAAAAATAATGTCTTCAAAAATGTTTTCTAAAATGTTTTCAAAAATGTTTTTAAAATAATATATTAATCCCATATTCAAGGTAATGGGATTTTAAATATATTTTATTGTTTTAAAATCTTCCTTTATAAATTTTCTAATATATTTTCAATGAAATTATTTTCAAAATGTGTTCAAACTACCTTTATAAGATTTCAACATTATTTTCACAGAACATTATTTCAAAATCCTTTAAATGTTCTTTTAGAGGGTTTTAAGTTTATTTTCAAAGTAAATGGTTTTAAAAAATAATTTTAAAAAATAATTTTTCAAATAATGAAGGATAATTTTTTCAAGAAATGATTTAAATGATTTTAAAATATTCTCTTAAAGGGTTTTCAAGGTGGTCTTCAATGAAATGGATTTTGAAATTTTTCATGTTTTTAAAAGGTATTGTCAATGATAGATTATTTTACATAACAAATTACCCAAGTGATATTTTAAAATACTCTTCTATCTAAGATAAAATCATTTGAAATAGTTTATTGTTTACAAGGTATATGATGAAAGGACCCCATTCTTATTTTTTTGAATGACTAATGATCAAGATGATATGTTATTTATGAAACATATTTTTATTCCATGGGTAATGTGATTTTGAAATTGATTTCATTTCATTGTTTATGATTTGTTGAAATTGTTAGGAAAACTATATATTTTCCACCGGTTATTATATGATGGAATTTTTATGACACCCATTTCATTTCTTGCTTTATGGTATGATGTTTATGTAACCAATATCTTTTTATGGGTCATGATATGATGAATATCTTGTTAATTGGGGTAATACGTATATATGACTTCATTATGTGATGGGCGGGACCTATATTACAATTAAATGCATTGGTTAATGATTTATATATCATTATTTAATGATGGTAAACAAGTCTACGAGATTGATTCATATTGGGAATTGGGTGTGTCCTAATCCATAATGGGAAACATGTGTGTCTTTGTCCACTATGGGAAGAAAGGGAAACCCGATCCACTATGGTAAGAAGGGGAAACCTGATTTACTTTGGAAAAAGGGGAAATTATATCCACTATGGTAAGAAGGTATAACCTTATCCACTAAAATAATAGGATTACTATTGGAGATGGTGGTGTGTCCTACCCAATAGGTGCATCCGCCATGATGTTCCTTGATAATATTGGGCAATGAGCCTTAACTTATAGGGAATGATTTTATAGTCTCATATGTATGACATATGTATATTTATTAGGACAATGACATTATTTCCTGACTCATTCTCTTTGATTTACTTATGACAAATGTCTTATGAATAGATGAACCTTATACCTTGACTCGTGATTATGTTCTTTGGTATGTAGGGAATGATCATAAAATGTTTTTTTCATGTTCCTATACCCTTAGGTATATGTTATGATAATTATTCTCATTTATCATTACCCTTACTGAGCATACGATCTCACTATTTTTTATATTTCCTTTCCATAATTAATGAAGAAAGCTTTTAGGTAGGTGTACTAAAGGAGAAGATCGTTATGGGATATGATGAAGATATTTCACCAAATTAGAAGAATATTTTCCTAGCTTCCAAATACACTAATCTATTAAAGTCCCTATGATTTATTTATTTTCATAAAATTAATCAAAAAATATATAATATCTGTGAATGTTAATCCTAGGTCGTTATAGCTCTTAAGAAAGGAAAGGTTTACTCAACGTTTTGGTACTAGGATGAGAAAACATTTTGGAGATCCCTAAGGATATTTATAAGGATATGAATAGTGATATATCTAATGATAAGTCTAAGGTGTAATATAATTAAAATAAGGTGTCACAATTTAGAAATCTTGTAAGTGATTTGTTAGGATTATGTGGTATTCCACAAGGATATGTTTTTCCGACACTATGATTTTTCGTTTTAGTCAATGTACGGAATGAAAAAGAACAAGGTTACCATTTAATGTTCCAGCTCTGGAAGGTATGAGAAACATACATATTGATGTCCAAAGTTGAAATATCATGAAGAGAACCAGGGAGTTGGTCTGAGTATTAGTTATACTATTGAGGATAAAGATACCACAAATTACTTGTGAAAGGCATGGGATATCCTAACTGTATTGTGTACATTAAACATAAGATTTCTGATTAGATTGATGATGAGGAGCCTTTATAGATGATTCGTATTTCATATTTTAGGATATGGGTTTAAATAATAAGATGTTGAAACATGATTCATGGTTTAAGAATAATGTAGGGTGATAAGAGTGTAATTATTTTGGAATTAAAATATTACGTTATAAAAATCCTGAAATATATATGTATTTTTAGTATCCTTTTTTCATAATGTATTTAAAATGATATGTTAAATGGTGTTGATGGCATAGAAACTAATTTAATTAAAAGTTGATATTTTGTTTAAAGGTTGGTAACCCATAATGTGTTTCTAAGGATGAGAAAATGATATTTATTATGGATAAAGAGATGTTGATATGGATAAAGTAAATTGGATATTATTTATAACCTCATAACTGATAAAGGATTTTTTGACAAAGTGTTTTATGAAATAATTGATGAAGATTATAGAATTTTTAGATTTAAGGAATATATCTAATAATCCTTGGAATAAAGAAGCATGCATGTTTTAAATATGGTATTATGGGGAGTCAGGATATTACTATGTTCAAAAGAATTTGTTATAAAGTTATTCACATATTTGTAATGTCAAACCCAAGAGATTATTTATGATATATAGGGGTTAAATTTTAAGCAGAGTTTGTGACATTATTTCTAATGTTTTGGATTTTCATCCTACATAAGTGTTATTAGTATGACTATTTATGGAGTGGTTTATTTTAAAATATAGATGAGGTTTTATATATTGTCTCACGATAACAGTACTTATGGATATTGTATAACCATTTCAAACCTTTTTCTGGTGATGATAACTAAATATAGATGGAGTGACTAATCATTATATTTATGGATCTCATGATTGGTTAATACTTCAAGAATAAAAAACCCACCATCATTTCTTGGAATAAGAGGTTAACTGAAAATTGGTCAACGAATAACTGAAGGGTGAGATTTTGATTATAAAAGGTAATGAAATAAATAAAATAAATATAATTGTAAAATAATTATTCAACATCCGGATGAAGGTTCTTAAAATAAAATTTTGTTCGATAGTCATCATTTTTATGATTTCAATGAAAATTTTCAGTCCACTTTGGGTTATGGCTATGTGATTGTTAACTTTCTCCAAATAATGATCAATGTCACTCCCTATCACAACTTGACATTTATATTTATCTTCCATTACCATGTTTTCACTTTCCATATATTTTTTATTATGTGGAAACCAAGTTTTATGTTACATTGGGTGACCATTATGTTTCCAACATTACCATTTTAATGTATACTTTAGTGTTCATTATTATGATGTTAGTTTCTATGATTGGATCATTAAATTATTAAACCATTGATAACCCTAATTAATTTTGAGGGAGAAATTAATTTTATGGGGTGTAGAATGTAACACCGAGAAATTTTTTGAAATTGTTTGTTGAATTAATTTAATCTTTTCAATATTCTCTATTTCATGCAACCCTAAATATAGCAAGTGATATATGAAAGAACCAAGTTATTATTTATTTATACAAAACACCTTATTGAGTTTGAGATACACACAACACATAGATCAGAATTTAGTACACACAACACTATTTTTTTCTGTTCTTACACTCAAGTTTGATTTACTTAGATAGCTTTCATTACTCGCAAGTCCAAGTTTTAGCAAACAAAAATATACTATAATGATTGTTATTAAAATGTTAATAAAATTACCACCTAGAAATTGTAATATAAGTTATGAATGATATTAACTAAATTTTGATAATATTATTTACATAGGTATATAAGATAAATCATTTTTTTATAATATGTTTGAAATGAATGTAAGAACTATGAGAAAATAATGAAAATAAATTTCTAAGAAAACAATTTTTAATGTACTAACACAATTCTAACTCAATTAATTAATCAATCAACTGTTGAAGAATATTTTAAATAAAATTTCTATATTATATTTTCATTAAATTTTTTTTATACTCATCCAACATATTTTATATACATAAGATAAGATTAAAACCAATTATATAAACAAAAAGTGGTATTTTTCAAAATAATAATGTTACCACTTTTTAATATATAACCTATTTTAAGTAGAATTTTTTATGATTTTATAATTTTTATTTTACAATATAAACTTCATTTTTTAAATAATAATATAACCATTTACTTTGGATGAAGTTTTGGTATTTTTCAGAAACGTTTCATATTTTTATGAATAGTGAAAAAATACTGAATTTTAAATGAAAACTTTTTTTTCATCTAATTTATTTATATAGTTAAATTAAACTGGTATTAAAGGATATTTGTGTCAATAATAAATAAATTAATCTAATTTAGGTCATTTGAACCAATTTCACAATGAAATGGGATATAAAAATATTTCAGTCTTTTGATCTTTATACATTAAAAACCCACTTTCCCATCCCGCCTATGAGATTAATTATAGAATAATTTCTTCCCCTTATGAGTTAATAATTTTTAAAAATGGATTAAATATTTTTTATATTCATAATTAATAGTTTATAATAAGTTAAAATTAGTTTCTGACCAAAATGATTTGGGAAATTAATTAAAATTAATTACAGTGGTTATGGAACAAACGAACTTAATTAATGAGTAATCTAGGAAAATAAGGGGTAAATATTATCCTATAAAAGTATAAAGATTAAATTATAGACATATTTCTACCATAAAATTTATATGTAGCTATAATAGTATATTTTAAACCCTTTGGTGACCATTAAAATATAGAGAGCAGAAAAATATTTTCAAGAACAGAGAATGTGTCCTTTTACCCACTTATAAATGGCCTCCTATCCTTCTCACTTATTCACACCTATCAATCCATTTTACTCATCCAAAACATTTCCAAATAATATCCAAAATTCCCTCATATAAATATAGAATCTTTACCATTTGAATAAATCAAACCAACTTATTCCTTTGGTGAATACCAAAAGGAATTATCCCAAGAAGAGGTAGCATCTTTCAATAAACACTTTTTTTTATTTTACCTTCTCCACACCCTCAATTATTTTTATTTAATTATTATATATTAATATAATTATCATAAATATAGTAAAAAAATTATGTTACTTTTTTTATTTACACTGACACACACTTCCATAAAATGGGATACATAATCGCTGTTTGTGTGTATGGAAGGCTATGGCCTCAGGAACTGATGTCGTTTGTTCTTCCATTACCACCTATTAGGGTTATAAATGATGTTAGTGTTTATTTTTTATATGAAATATATTATATTTTGGATTTATTTGTGATTATTTAATTATTATATAACACATACATTCATGTTTTCCATGTTGTGGGAATGTGATAACTTTGTTTGTGGAAGTGTGGACTACTACATCCTCAAAACGATGTGATTAATTCACACTATACATGGAATGTATTAACAATGGGTTTAGTAAATATATATAATATATATGAATTAAAAAATTTAATTCAGTAATAATATATATTTATATACATACATATATGGCATTTATTTTTTTTTTCTTTCTCTCAAAATGACACGAAAACGGAAACAATGTTCATGAATATGTTCGGGATACCATCGCGAGGAACGGTGTATTTCATTTCATATTTCTTTATTTTTTATATTTTTATAAATATTTATATACTGAAAATATAATATATTATAATTATTTTTTATATTCTATAAATAATTAAATCTTGATTTAAGTATGAGGATCAAGAACAATAAGTCAAAACAAATACGAAAAACAAAGCAGGTATTACCCAAAACATAACATTAAAATATAATTGTTAACAAATATTAAATATAAATTCATATTTAAATCATATATTATGTTATATAAATAAATATTTTTATGTTATTGATTTATAATAAACTTATAATTATTATATAAATGTTTTTAACAAGAATGGTGATAGTTAATACATTTGGTAAGGATATTCTCATCTCACTTTTATTTCTGTGAGATATGTGTTATATTAACATATTATTATCCTTTTGTTGAGTGTATAATTATATATAAATTTTTATATCATGAATTTTATTTATTTAATGACATTACAATTTTAAATTAATTTTATTCTCTAACATATCTCTGGATTCAAACGTTACTCAAGTAGTAAGAAGATTTATAGTCTCACTTTTTTTGTGAGACTAATACCAAATTCACAACTCATTTATTTTTTACGGTGTTTATACTGCCCAAGAATTTATTTTATAATTATTATATTTAAATTTATGGTTTTTTTCATAAAAATTTATTATCTATATTGCATTAGATTTTATAGTTAAAAATTTTTCATATAGGTAAGGTAGTTTGTTTGAATTTTCCTTATATAAGACACTTGTTTTATTATGCACCTATATTATTTTAAGAGGTTTATATAATTCCATTTGAAATGTTATATCATTAATATCCTCATTTTAATGATATTTTTTGATTCAGGTAATTTCATTTCCTTTCATGGAGATTTTAATTAAATGTTACCAAAGTAATGATATTTTAAGATTCATATAATTCTATTTGAAATGCAGTATCATAAAAATTCCCCTTCCATATTTCAGAAACGTGTTTTATCATTAAGTTAGTTTCATTTATAATTCAAGTAATTATATTTTAACATGTTCTTATAGTCAACCCGGATTGTTAATGATTATGTTTATACTGATGAAATCTTATGATCCATATCTCAACAAAACTCAGGGATTTGCTTATACTATGGTTATTCAAGATATATTCATTTATTATTACCATTTTTTAACTCTTTTGTAAATAAGATAATATAGAATATGTTTTTAAGAAAACATGACCATATTTCACTCTTTAGTCAGAAATCAATTTTATTCAAAAAATATTGTCTTCAAAAAATTATTTAAATGATATCTTAAGATAATTTTCAATGAAAATGTTTTAAAAAAATATTTTATGGGTTTAATATATTTATTTATAAATTTTAAAGGATAATTTTAAATAAATTTTTTTCAAATGACTGTCATGATTCTATTATATTTTTTTAATGTAATTTTGAAGGAAAATGTTCTAAAAATGTTTTCAAACATGATTTATTAAATTTCATGGTTATTTCAAAAGAAAATTGTTTCCAAAATGTTTTATGTATTAAAATTCTTTTTTCAAATAAGGTAGTATATTTTCCTCAAGTAAATTTTTATAGGTTTTTAAAATCTTTCTTTATATGTTTTTCAAAGTGCTTTTCAAAGAAAAGTATTTTGATAATGTTTCGTGTTTTAAAAAGTGATTTCGAAAGAAAGATTATTTTCTTTAATAAATGTGACCCCTAATGTTCCTAAATAATTCTCCATCCAATATGACATTCTTTGAAATGGTTTATGATTTAATGGGGATATGATCTAATGGACACCATTCTTATTGTTTTTTAGTGGTTTAGTTTAATGATGAAAAGTTTTTGATGACACTCGTTTCTCTTTAATAGGTTATATAATTTTGAAAACCGCGTTTATTAACATGTTATGCTTTGATGTATTGATTTTAAAACCTATTTATTTTCCACTCGTTATGATATGATGCAGTTGTTTTGATACCAATTTAATTTCATGGGTTACGATATGATTTTTACGAAACCCATCTCTTTTTATGGGCCATGATATGATGAATGTATTATTATATTTTGGAATATGTGTGTATGACTTCATTATGTTATGGGTGAGACCAATATCTCCATCCAATGTATTGGGTAATGATTTATATCTCATGTGATAATTATAAGAAACAAGTATACAGACATGATTCATAATGGGAAATGGGTGTTTCCAAATCCAAAATTGGAAACCAGTGTGTCCTCTATCACTAGGGGAAGAAGTTGAAACCTGATAAACTTTCAAAATAAGGGAAAACTTGATCCACTATGGGAATAATGGAAAACCTAATCTACAATGGGAATAAGGTATAACCTGATCCACTATAAGAAAAGGGTTACGACTTGTGATGGAAGTGTGTCCCTCCTTGAAGGTGCATCCCCCATTAAGTTCCTGGAAAAGTTTTCGCAATGATCCTTGAAAAATATGGAATTTTTTTATATACATATGTGTATTCTACAATTCTATGTGTTATGAAAATTATATTCTCTAATGACTCGTGGTCTTTGATTTCTTTATGATTCATGTCTTATGAACTACTAACCTTTAATCCATGACTCATGATTATGATCTATTGATTTGCAGGGTGTGATATACAAATGTTATTCTCATGTTATCATACCCTTATGTCCATGTAATGCTTACATATATCATTTATTTTTATGTTTACTGATCATCGGAGCTCACCCTTTCTTATGTTTCTTTTCCCTTGGTAATGAATAAAGGTTTTAACTAAGGGTACTAAGTGGTCATATCTTAATAGGATATTTTTGGATATTTCACCAAATTTGGTGAATGTGTTCCATATTTCCAAAGACACTAAAATATTATGTTCCTTGAGCATGTATTTTTTAATGTGATGAATATTCATTTAATATGATGTAATATCCATGTATTTGAAGCATGGTTTTCTATACTAACCAATAAAAAAGTATGAAGGATAATGAGTGGGTTTTGCTAATAAACACACTCGATTAGAATACACCTCAATAGAATAATCATATCTCAATACAAATATAGGGGCAAATGCCCAGGGAACACTGGGGGACACAAAACCCAACTAGAAACATCCATCTATATAGGGGATCAACGCCCATGTAGATATGGACATACCAATTCCACAAACCCTGGCTAGGGATATCATGAAGGTCATGGGGATCACTATGCGCCCATTGATGGGATACATTAATCAAGCCACTAAGTGTTCTTATCGAAGTTGACTGACACAACTCACTTAAAATTAAGGGATCTCTCCCATACTATACTGATCAATTTGAAATGCATATAGGTCACCCTCTATAATGAGAAAAGGATGTTGCATTGAATCCTCATAAGAATGAACTAGAAGAAACACTCAACCAATACTGGTCCATGAAAAATCATAGAATCTCACAATGAGGTTGAACATTGAAGAAGGGGGACTCTAACCTTTCCTCGATGTATTTCATATCATTTTTCTAAAGGTACATGGTGTTTCACTCTAATCCTAGAATTGACCATGTCTCTTACTCAACCAGCATTTATTTTAGGAAGTGCATGGTGTATCCACTGAGGGTACTGATGGAATCCGGAACACTCTGAGAGGGGAGGGGTGAATCAGGGTGTGAACTTTTACTTTTAAAATTTGTGGATATTGTTCCCACATTTCTTGGAACATTTTTAATCTGTTATCCAAAATGAATAAATAATAAGACACAACACTTTTACATGGTTCACCACAAAGGGAAACATTCCAGGATCATATTCCCACAGTGTGTCGGTCACACCTAAATCCACTAGTCTTCACTAGTTGTGGACTATAAAAGTTTTGTCACAGTAACTTTATGACTGGCACACGGCCCTTATCAATGTTTAGGTATGGATTACCACTTCTTTATAAACACTTCCTTAAACACCCCCCATGATTTCTATTATAATAGTAGTATATCTCAGTTTATCTACTTGAAGGTTTCATAAACAGATTGGCATTGAAGTCTTTGTCTCTATCCAGCACGAGACACTGCTTGCATCAAATACCATAGCAGATGCTGAATAAAATCCCTAACTACTGAACATTGATACTCAAATCAACCCTTCACAAAGCCCATTTTCAATGCTAAACCCTTCATAGAGCACACCACTTCACAAATCTCAGCCCTTTATAGAGATCTCTGCCTCGTAGATCACACAACATCGCAGAGCTAAGTGCCTCGTAGAGCCACATACTTCATGAAGATCACTTCCTCATAGATTAACCTACTTATCAAAGCTCACTGAGCCAATGTATAACATCCCCTCTTTGATAAATGATCAAAACATAGACGCATTGACTTCGAACAATACTATACTAGTCATCTCACAAAGCTCAAGTATCCAATTAATGCTTGCTTTTCGGAGCACCCCTTACTTTGTGAAATGAGAGTAATTCAAAATTTTATCTATTAAGTTCATGGGAAAAGTAGATGTGTGGCCTCTTATTTATATTCATGGTTGAATTATAGAGCTCCGCTTCTTCAGGTGCAAAATACAGATCAGTCAAAATATCTCAGTGGTGCATCCTCCATTTCTCAAAGCTCTGCTAAAATTTCTAGTTCAAAGAGATCGTTGTAACTACATAGAAACATCCTCTCAAAACTCAAAGATTCATTTCATCCAAATAATCTAGCCAAGCATCATGAAAACATGCATTTTCAGCTTAATCTATATGACCTCTTTCCTTGAAATCTCCCTAATCATCCATGAGAGGATTGACAAAAAAACACAAACCAAGCACCTTTTTCAACAAATAACAACCTTGACTACAACAATGTCTCCCTTTGGGTTTGTTGGAAATATCCAAATTAATTAACTCGTGAAACAATACAACCATCAATCTAATTCAGTGTGAGCAGTGCTCGGTGTAAAAAATAAGAAAGAGGGCATGAATTGAGTTCTCATTATTTTCTTCTCTCCCCTATAGTTTCACTTATGTATTTTTCTATTCATTATCTTTCATGTATACTGAAAAAAAACCAGATCACTCTCCATTGAAATTAATCATTCTCCAGCGTTGTTAATAATCCCAATGAACTGAATCATGACATGAGGATTTAAAAAACATTCCCCCCTAAACTGTATCTCACACATAATCGTACATCACTTCCATAAACAGATTAAAACAGTTAAAAAAATTGGGGAGAGGGGAATTTCCTAGCCTCCATATGCACTGGGTGGTGGCTAAACACCGAGGTTCAACCGATGATTCTCAAAAACATCCGCTGATAATGGCTTGGGGATAATATCAGACACTTGCTCATCGGTTCCCACATGGTACATTTTGATCATGCCTTGTTCATATTTTTCCTTGATGAAGTTATATCTAATCTCAATATGTTTCATATGATAATGTTGAATAGAATTCTTTTTAAGATCAATTTCAATATAGTTATCACATTAAATCACTATTGGTTGTTTCACCTCATCACCTATGTCAGCCAATTGCTGCTTCACCCATAGTAACTGAGTGCAGAGCCTGGTAGCATATATATATTCCAATTCAGAAGTACTAAGAGTAGTACTTTCCTCTTTCTTTCTTAATCATCTCACATATTTCTTCCCAATATAGAAGGCTTCACTACTGGTATAATTTTTTTCCACAACATCTCCAACTCAGTCAGCATCAAAAAATGTTAATAATTTCCTCTCTCTTCCTGTAGAAAAGTATAATCCACAATTAATAGTAACTTTAATGTACCTCATGATTCTTTTCACAACCCCCATATGTTCTTATTTCAGATTACTCAAGAAGCGTGCAGTAAGTCAAGTTACAAAGACAATATTTGGTCATGTCACCATTAGGTATATAAGGCATCCGATGATTCTTCTATACATTGTGGGATCCACAGAAGTCTCATCTGCATGCATC
Source organism: Viscum album (assembly GCA_963277665.1). Taxonomy (NCBI): domain Eukaryota; kingdom Viridiplantae; phylum Streptophyta; class Magnoliopsida; order Santalales; family Viscaceae; genus Viscum; species Viscum album. The sequence goes on along the minus strand of OY728140.1, from coordinate 177,297,251 downwards.
ATGTGATATGTTCCAACTACAGTTATAATCTAAATTGGTTTGGAATCATGCATATTAAATTTATTCAACAACTCTATTGAATACATTTCTTGAGAATTGAAAGTGTGATCCTTATTCTAAATAACCTTCAACCATAAAAAGTATGTGAGTTCACCAATCATGGTCATTTCAAATTATTATTTCCTTTAATTTTCCAATTCATACACTGATCCATGCCTACATCCACAAAAAAAAGCCTCTACATTTACCAATACCATGAACTGGTCCTTTAGAGAATTATTCACATATAGATTGTGATCCACTCCTCATTTAAACTCAATCTTTCTCAGATAAGAGTCCAATCAAGAGTACCATGTCTATGGTGCTTATAAAGTCCATAAAGATCATTATTTAATTTTCAAACCTTTATGTTCATAATTTCTAAGAAAGAACCTCGGGGGTTGTTCGATGTAGAATTCTTCTTCCAAGACTCCTTTTAAGAAATCTATCTTCACATCCATTTGATAAACCTTATAACCTCTCTAGATTTCCATGGAAATAAATAACATGATTGAATCTAGTCTTGCTACTGGATCAAATGTCTATTCAACATCAATGCCATCAATTTGTGGGTAACATTTACAAACCATGATTTCCTTGTTTCTAACCTCATTTCTATTCTCGTCAAACGTGTTCTTGTAGATCCACCTTGTACCAATCACATTGTGATATTCAGGTCTCTTGACTATGTTCCATGTTTTATTCTTTTCAATCAGATCTAACTCTTCATTCATGGCATTAACCCATGATTCATCCTTTGCAGCTTCTTCAAATGATAATGGTTCCACAAGTAATAGAATTGTATATTGTGTATTATTACTCATTCTCTTTGTATGTGTGGGTGTAGTCTAATCCCCAATAATGTTGGATTGAACAACTTATTCTCTTTTATTACTCCTTTTAGATTCAACAGAAATCTATCCATACTTGGTTTCCTTTTCATATTCTTATTCTAAGTCAGCATCAATATGTGGCTCTAGAGAATTTTGTACACCTTCCTCTATTTTTGTATTTTTATTTTCTCTATGATCACTTTCTTTATCATTTTCTATCACATCAGCATATGAATTTCTTGAAGAATTTTCGTTTTTCTCTTCAATGATCTTAACAATGCTTATTTCTACAATACACACCAAGTGATTTTGGGGGCACGTGTAGGATTTGTTGTTCATTGAGTAACCATGGAAAATCCCTTCATTTGTGTTGTTTCCAAACTTCCCCAGATTTCTTTCTTGGATTCTGATGAAAATTTACTTCCAAATACACAAACTTATTTCAAAGAGGGCTTCTTTCAACGCCAAAATTCATATGGTTTCTTTATATCACCCATATAAAGGACATTTTATTTTGAATATACACTGCATCTTCAATGGTCTCTTTCTAGTAATTTTGAGGAATATGACTCTCAATTAGAATAGCTCTATAAATGTTGTTGACCCATTGATTCATTTACCCAACAAATCCATTTTTTTAGGTTTCTCACAAAAACCACTTCATGTTGAATCATATGATTCTCTAGATAATGTTCTAACTCAATGGACATGTATTCCCTTCCACTATCAGATTGTAACACTTTAATAATATGTCCTGTGTCATTCTTAGCAATTCGGCAATAAGCCTTCATACAATAAATAACTTTTCATTTCTTTTGTAAGACCATCACAAAGGAAATTATACTACAGTCATCAATGAAATAGATGAAGTACCTTTATCCATTTTTTCTAGAAACATTTATCGAATCACAAAAATCTATATGGATGAGATCAATAAGATTTGGTTCCCTTTTCTTCATGGGCCAATAAGAAATACAGACTAGCTTCCCTCATATGCAAGCATCACAAGTCTTTTCCCACTCATGCTTCAGGTTGGGGATATCCATGACAATTTTTAGCATAGAAATCTTCTCCATATCTTGTTGATTAATATTCCCCAATCCTTGAATCCATAAATTATTCTTTTCTTCATATTTTAGATAGTATATTTTCTCTTCACTATCAACTTGATATAAGTTGACATCAGTTCGACATCCTTTCATGAGAGGATTTCTTATTTTTTCCTTTATAGTGCAGCCTTTGTTGATTGAATGTAACTATGAGTCCAGATTCAAATAATTAACTCACACTAAGGAGATTGTTCTATAAACCATCCTCATAAATAACTTCAGTCTTCTCCAGCTCTCTATTGGCCAGCTCGGCACTTCTACTAAGTTTGATATTTAATGCACCATTATAACTGAACCTTAATATTCCATCCACCATTTTCATAACATTCAGTTGTATTTAAGATTTTCCTGTCATGTGGTACAGTCATCCACTATCAAGAATCCAGGTTCTATTGCACTTTTTAGCTTTTAGGGATACTTCTGCAAGGTTGGATTTCTCAATTATCCTCTTTTCTTTCCACGAGATATTGGAGTGTGTGTATGACGCTAATGTCCTTTCCATTATCAATTCCATGTACAAGGGTTCTTCATAGTCTAAATCATCTTATAGAGGATCAAACCTATTTTAAAGAGCAAAAGTGTCTTTTTGATGACTTTTGACTCGTCTCGAACTTCGGTAAGAGGTTTTCATACCACTCTTCTGCCTACAATAAATGGTTTTAGGGATAAAGTTAGAACAACAAAAACAATATCCATATAAATTGTTTCGAATGTAAGTAGTTGGATAAGAGATTATTCTCCTCTTTTAAAATCCTATTTATCCCCCATTTAGATAGCTCCATTCTAATTAGAAATATGACATAGAAGGACATAGATATCCACAAAACTGAAACTTCATGAGAGGAAATTTCTTCTCACTTCTATTTACCATCATGCATTCTTCATTTGGAAAAATGTTTGACTACCTGTCATTCCTGGAAGCCCGACGATATTCATCTTCTCTCCTTTAATTTTGATTTAAGGGTCTCTTTTTCAGAACTTTTTTTGATTTTTCAACATGATCAACTATTATCTTACATCTGTTTGGGTCCACTTAATTTTCAGCATTTGATGTTTTGGCATCACAACTGATTCCACTGTTTCCCAGGCATGTGGGTCTTTGAACCCTCAAAATATTTTCAACTCCATCATACACTCATTTTTCATCTCTAGTATCTCAACATTTGAGAACCAACCAAATTGTGTTTTCTTCTATTATTCTTTTGAACATGATTCAATTTTGAGAAAACTCCTAAGAGTACCAACTTCTTCTTCGAGTCCCCCAACAGTTTTGGACATCTCATCCTGTTTCGAGGTAAGGACATTGATGACATTTTCTTACTCTTCAATTATGATCTTTAGTTCCACTACACCATCTGTCTTTTCAAGAATTGATGACTACACTTTCCATAGTTATTCCAGTCGTTTAATTTCATTCTCAAGCTGATTAATATACTTTGATGATTCTTCTACCATTTATTTCCACTTATTTTATCTCTTTCACTTATTATCAAGCATACCAAATGAATCTTTAGGTTGTATATTCGAATCAGCATTACTTTTCAATTGGTTATCTCTATCATTTTCTGTTGATGGTTCTGACTTTTCAATGGTATCCATCATGGAAGCCTGGTTTCTAGTTCTAAATTTTGGTTCTTCTTCTTCAAATAATTCATTATCATCATCTTCATATTCATAAAAAAACTCTTCATCAGTACTTTCATTCTATATTTTTTGTCTCCCATTTTGAGAAATATTTTCTAAGTCTTATCAATGTGTTGAACTTCACTTTCTTCATCTTTAAACATTCTTGAGCACTGAGGGGAAATGTGCCCAACTTTTCCACAACGAAATAAAAAAAGACTTAACTTCCCCTTAAATTTCCCTTGTACCTTCTGGAAATTCTTGGAAATGAGAGAAAGAATTTATTTTTCCTCATAATGTTCACCACTAAAATATCCTGAAATTTTCAGTTTTCCATGGCTTTTAATGCCATTTCATTGCTCAAAAAAATTGAAGCATCTTCTAGTTTGACTCTTATTCCACATGCCACAATGGTGCTCAGAATATCATCTAAAGAATGTTTGGAAAAATAAATTTACTAAAGGGATGATAGCTTTTCATTATAAAGGTGTGGAAGTATTCTCAATATTTTTATTTCAATATTAATGTATTTGATTTCATTTCCCAGACATCTAATTTCTCCAACCACTTTAGAAATTTGATTAAAGAAGGAATATTCATTCTTGTCAAGATGGATCTTCAAATAATAAAACCTATTTTGATGGACCTGTAGTTTTGAATCCTTCACTTTTATATCTCCTTTATAAATATTTTCAATGTCATCCCACACAGACTTTATTGAGGTTCAACTCTTTACCTTTCAAAAAATCTTATCAAACATGGCCATAGTGAGAGCATTTTGCGCTTTAGCATTTACATAAATAATTTTATTATCAGTATCAATCGTATCCATTCCTATTAGGTCAATAACTTGTATTCCTCATGTAGTAAAAAAGATGAATTACAATCTAAGGAATCTAAGATTAGATCTCATTATATTTTTTCAAATATGAAAATTACTTCCATCGAAGAGGGGGCCTCCCCTAACATTAGCTGAATTCACCATCACGGTAAAAGACAAATCAGACACTAGTAACCTATCTATAATACCACTTAAAGGACCCCATAATACCTTGAGAGGGGAGGGGTGAATCACGGTTTCAACTTTTAATTTTTAAATTTGTGGAACTTGTCCTCACATTGTTAAGAACTTATTAAATCTATCAGTCAAAAGAAATAATGGTGGTGACACAATACATTAAGTTCGTTCACTGTAAAGGGATACTTCAAAGGAGAATACGCTGAAAGTGTTTTGGTCATACCTAAATCCAATAATCATAATTAGTTTTGGATTACAAGAATTTGTTCATAGTTACTCTGTGTTAGGCACACTGCCCTTACCAATGTTCAGGGATGCCTCACCAATTCCTTGAAAACACTTCTGTAAAATCCCCCAAGCATACTACTATGAGATAAGTCTAACTCATTTTATTGACTTCAAGATCTCTTCAATATATTGGCATTGAAGTATTTGTCTTTTTCTTGTATGATGCACTTCTTGAATCAAAGACCAGAGTAGATGGCAACTAAAAACTCTGACCACTCAACACTGATACTCAAAGAAACACTTTGCAAATCCCCTATTCAAAGCTCAACCCTTCACAGATAACACCATCTCAGATCTTTAAATCTTTGAAAAACACAAATCAAGAAGCCCAACTCTGTGAAATTCATTCCTTTTTCATATTCTCATAAGTCCTCCATGAAGAATCATTTTTGTAATTCATTCCATTCTCCAAATTATCAGACCCAATAATTTGGCAAACACTGGGAAACGATGTCACCATAAAAACTAAATTCAACATGAACTATATGACCTCTTTAATTGAGATATCCCTAATCATCCACGAGAGGATTGAAAAAAACACAATCCATGCTCCTTTTTCAGTAGAGAACAATCTTGGTTCCAATTGGTACATGGCGTGTAGGAGTTGATCTAGCCCTTGGTGTGTCGTCATACCCATACCAATGTACACCTGGTTGTGACCATGTACTTGGTTTTGTTTGAGTACACATGTCTACCCATGTACTATATCAGTGTCATTTATTTCCTAATTATACATTGTGTATCCTACCAAATATGGTGTGTGGGGCCACTTGATCTCATGGGTGTATACTCCTTGCACACACCAAGCCACCAACCAGGGTGTAAACGTCATATGGCTTGTCCCACATGGAATATAACATGACTTCAACACCTAGTCGTGTACTCCCTACACAAACTAAGTTGGTCAGCTAATTACCACATTATGTGTGGTAGGGAACACATAGCATTTGTTCCTTAACACTCTATGAAAACCCAAGTTTCCGCTTAGATGACATTACATGACATGTGTTCTTGAATTACATGTTTTGTATATAAATGTTTTCCCAAATCCCAAATATCTTCATGATTCTTCACCCACACCACTTTATTTCCTTGGATCTACCAAAAAACTCACTGAATAACCTGGATCTTGGTTTATCTGAGCATGTCTGTTAAAATCGGTTGAATTTCATCCATTCCCATCACTCGATAAATGGTCATCATCTCATGTCTCCACTGATTCACACCATACATGATCCAAGGTTTTCCAATCTATCGAAAATCACCCACCATTAACATCCACTATGAATCGATCATCGATTTAAAAACTGGATCACCAAAAAGGATCCATTTTTCCAAATATAGAATATGAAAAAAAAATTGTGTTTTTGTTGAATTGATCAACAAAAAAATTCCAACAATGGTAACACATATATTAGTGGAAGGAAACAAAAAAACTAAATGAGTAAATAACCCCAGCCATTGTCTATTTATCCTTGATCCATATACATTAAAGTGATGAAAAAATATCCAATAATGAATAGAAAAATAATTATCCCTCAAATCCCAAATGAAAAAACTCATACCTGCAAAAACGACTAATACATAAATCAATATATCAGCCAATTAATTGGAATTTATCATAGGATAAGAAAATAAGGATAAATAACCAAAAAACAACCTACCTCAATTTGGATCAATCTCTTCTGAATAATGACTCCACATCATTATTGTTGGTGATTTAATTGATTATCATTGGCACACTGATCACCAAATTTTGATCATTCGATGTTAATCCAAGGAAGCTCCTCACCCAGATCATCTCTAAAAATCTAGTTTTATGAGGGAAACCCTAAATTTTGGTTATAATCAGGTTTATATAGATGTTTATTATTTCTATTCATCAACAAATAAAATTAATAATCAATTATTAAGGAGTTCAATGACTTTTTCCCAAACTTCCAATATGGAAAAAGATTGTTTCATGCCTAAGGTAAACCCCATGTTCTATAATCATAGGTGGTATTATATTTCTAATCCAAGAATAATTTTGAGATTTATTCAACATTTATAAAAATACTTCATGCTCGTCATATTAATATATTTAATATTTTTCAAATATAAATTGGGGGCACACTAGGCCTCAAAATATCATGTCATATTAGTGTCTGGCACTATAAATATTCATATAAATATTCCAAAGTCTCAAATGGAAAAAAATATTGAGGCATTAAAATACATCTATTCATAGTGTAGTCATTTCTTATAAAATTCTTTCACTTGAGTTCCTTTTTGGATTAAAATTATACAATCTTATAGGTCCATGTATAGAGAACCCCATGACGAACATCTAAAAATTTTATTTTTCCACCACAGAAAGATATCTTAGGGATGTTATATGATTATCATAATCTCCTCATATGTGCATCCTCTACCACATCAATATCTCTAATAAAAAATCACAAACTACAACTCTCAAAATCATCAATATAAAATCATAAACACATTTCTTCCCCCATGTATCATAATCTCATTTATTATTATCCTACTAGATCAAGAAAAATTGGTGAAACAATCATTCAAGGGATAAGTGGGTAACATTCATGAAGTCAATGACAACATTACCTACCTTTTGACTATAAAATTTTATGTCAATACAACTATGTTTATAGAAATCAAGGATAATTCATCATTATCTACATTAACACATCTATGGTTGATTTGATTCAAAATTAACTATAAATTTGATGAAATTAAACAAGTTTAATTATTTTTAAATCAAATATGAACTATATTCCATCACTATTATAAAATTATCTAAATTTTTTTAAACATAATGTAAAATTTAAAAACAAAATTTTATAAGAAAATTAGTTAAATTGACCTTAATTTTATTACCACATATCCAAATGAGATTATTCAAATGAAAATGAGCAGAAATACTATATTTTTAAATAGACCAGTGAATAAAAATACTTAATTTTATCTTATATTTATTGCAATATTTCTTTAATCTCGTCTTTTAACTTAAAAAAAATTACTCAAATTCATTTAAATAACTCAGACTTCTTGGAGATGAAAATAAATCCTATTATATATCCATCATGATTTCGATAAATAATAATCAAGGTAGTTTTAATTTATTATTATATATTCAAATTACTATACATGAAAAACTAGTTTTGACTAACAAATTCGTGAGATAATATCTTCTAACCCGTATCTTTCATTATTTTGATTCCTCTTGTGCTGGAAATATAATTTCATTATATAGAAATAACTAGTTATACATTGAACTTGATTCATCTATATTTAACTATATTTTTCCAATATAACAAAATTAAAGTTTTTTATAATGAATATATCACATCCACTACATTTAAAACCGGTCACCTTCACTCACCTATAACATGCTTTGGGATATATCAAATCAATTTTATACATCCAAAAATAATTTTTTCCTTCCTCTATCATTCATGATGATATAAATATATTTTATTTCACATGTATCAAACATTAAAATATTATAAAAATATTGTCAAAAATTACAATATACAATTCAAGAATATGTACCATGTTGTTTCAATTCAGGTCATCCCATTTAATCAATGTGTTTGTTCTCAATTTTAAGGGACTCAACAAACTAAGTCATACAATTTTGTGATAATTTTGGGAAATATAAAACTGATTATGATAGGAACCAATTCACACCAGAAACATGTCAATGTAATTCTACATAATGTATCTTCAGTATATATATTTTTCTATTGGAATGTAATTTTGTTTTCCGACAATGAGTATAGTTGTTGTTATTACATGGTAATCCTCAATATCAATGATTCCAATAAAATTACTAACCCCTTAAATTATATGTTGGGAGTATTTATATAACCTAATTTCCTTAATATTATTTAGATTATGTTATTCTAGTGTAATTTTCCATTGGGTTATTTTCTTATAATTATTTATTAGGGTTTCCATGTGTCTCTTAACATATTTTTATTTTCATTATATTTGAGCGAGTTATGACCCCTGTTTATCTTATGGGTATTGATATTAAATTTTTCTAATGTATACATAACATTTTATGTGCCTTTGAATGATGATTTTAAGGATACTAAATATTAATATTTATCATGAATATATATCATTTAAATAGAATCAATTTTTTAAAAAAATTTAATTGCATACAGAGAGATCATAGCCAACATCCCAATTACCACTTCACCAAGATCACTAAATCAACGATAATGATCACCAACTCCTTGAACCCTCCTCTTCTTTAGGAATTATTAGTTAATCCACCATATTATCTATAGAAAAACCTATTGACATCCCCATAATTTCATATTGGACACCAGGCCTACCATCGGCCTTATTGTATGCCACATGCAGACCTCACTAGTTCACAACCCCCTATCCCACTACTTTGTTATAGAAAACTAATGTATAAACCATCATCTTGAGTTATTATAACTCATAAACAATTAATATTCATTGAGCCCAACCACACCAAACCCCTATTGTTAACCATCCATGTCATATCCTCTATTCTTGAAGGTAGGATGCACAGGTCAACAAAACCACCTACATAATGTCTCCTCCCCCAGCCAGTATCAAACTGACCACACATCCCTCATGGATCAAATACTTCACAATCATCGCTAGGTTTTAACATGATTTTATGATCCCCTCACACGGTGAACATATTCCACAACCTTTACCCACATTTTTCTGAGACAACAGATTGCGCCTCTCCTTATATGGGGTCCACTTTTAATGAATGAAATCACATGCGTATTCATGTAGACTATGGTTTCAGTTTTAAATGATTGTTTAAGGTATTTTATGAACAAGTATTTAGATTGTGTTTGTGATATTTCAATGATGTATCATGTAATGTGAATGTTTGGGGGTAGAATTTATGTGTCAATAATGTGTGTAAAGGTTCAATTTGGAATTTTAGAGATGGATAAAAGTGAGTTCTATTTTTTGATGGAATTATGACTAATACACATGTATTATAGAAATTATCTTATTATTTTCACATATTAATTTTTATTCTTCTGAGTTCAATTTTTAGTAAGAATAATATTTTAGTAAGAGTATTTGTTTTCATACAACATTACTGTTTTATTTTGTGATAAATTTGACAGTTGTATTTATTTTAGATAGGATTTTGATTTTGATTAAGTTATATTTTTTCTCAAATTAAAATTAAAAAATTAATTCATGACATCTTAATTAATTATTTATTGAGTGATAATGAATAAGTTATATTTCTCAACTATAGTAAAAATAAGTGGTTTTTCATTGTGAGGAATGGTCCTCGACCTTTTTAAACCTAAATTTGTAGTTATATTATTACCTTATTTGAAATAAGGGCATTAAGATCCACTAAAATTTATTAATAAATCCTTTTAGTGGATACCAATAGACCATTAAACGGTCATCACTTTGGTGGGTCATTATAGGGTTTAGTGACATCCATTTCATGTTTGATAAAATTCCACACCCAAAACATGCGGTTTTGGGTCTGGGATGTAGTCCATGATAGGAGGGTATGTAGGGGATAATGGGGGTGAGGCGTAAGGATATTGAGATCTTTTACTACCATCAATGTAAAATGTATGGTGGCCAAAGGGGGTATGTTGAGTGAAGTTGGGTTGTGGCCTAAGGATGTCGAGGAAAATCAAAGTGCCACCTGGATTGTTTTGGTGGTGGCTAGTGGTAATCAAGTTGAGTTAGGGATGACCAGAGGTGATGAGGGTAGTGGTGTGGTCATTTTGTAGTGGTATTCCATGAAGGAGATGAGTTGAGGAAAGAAAAGTCTCTCGGTTTTTACCCATCATTGGATACCTATATTTTGAAGTGACTAGTAGTCTTCTAGTAGTGGTCTTATAATTTTATTATAGATCAGAGAACAAAATTTAAATTAATTATGGTATAAAAAATATTCTAACAAAATATCAAAAATTTTGAATTTTTTATATTTTGGAAACATAATTATTTAATAAATTTTAAATGTTCTTATAGCATGTGTTATAATTTTAATATGATGTTATTGTTAGATTTTTTTCCAAAAAACAAACTACATTATTTCTTTTGATCACTTATATATTAATGAACATCTTATAATATAATTTTTTTTAATATATATAACATTAATTTGATAATTTTTTTAGAGTATTTATCATATCGAAAGGTTATAGGATTTCCCCACTATAATGAGAACCTATAAATACAATGACAACATTTTTAAACTGATATTATATGTTCTATATAAAATGATTCTAAAAGGAAATAGGGATGTTTGATTGATATGTGTAGGATAATCATAAGACCTTGGGAATTATTCTCTTGATATTCACAAATATTGTTCGCAATGATTGGAGTTCATAAGTATATACCCTATAATAATATTTCAACATGTTTTATGTTCCATTAAATATTCCTATCCGTGAAAATGTGTACTAGTAATTCAAATTGAGATTATTATTAATGTGTATAATTAATTATTTACTTGGATAAAAACATTAATATATATCCATACAGAGAGGTAGCATATGTTGGGTGCATCATAAGTTATATTGTATTAATTAAATAAGTAAAGAACTGATTTTTCCCTTTTGAGTTAATGAAAGAAGATATATTTGACACATTAATTGAAATTGAACCACCTAATTAGACCTATGCATATGGTAATTTTTTTATTAATTGATATAAGAAATCCTAAGAAGGATAATTCAAGCATACGTTATGTTGAAACAATTATTCATCCTTCTTGATGAGATATTGACAAAGAGATTATATTGAACATTATCATTTGTATTAAGGTTGTTATCGTTGGGAAATTAATTATTTCTATAAGAGATTACTGATTTTTTTCCAGAAACTAACCTTGGATTTTAGGTATGTTGACATAATTCCAATGAGAAATATTCCTAGAGGGTTACTAATTATGTGTATTTGGAATATAATTTAATTACATTGAATTTAATATTAAGAATAAAAATTATTCTCATATTGTTAAACCTTTATTGTTCAATTAATGTGGAACACATATATTCAATCATTGTATATTTGTGTTTATAGTATAGTAGTTGAATTTTATCACTTATTTATTATCCATAGGGTAATAAATAAATATTTATTCATTAATATGTGTGGTGAACAATTTAATATAGATATTTATTTTTTATGTGAATATAATAATAAGAGTTTAGTAAATATATTTTTTAATTATTCATCTAATGCATAATATTTAATTTATATTTTTTTAATCAATGTTCGATAACCCATAAGGATTAATGAGATAATTTAATAGCCCTAAAGAAATTATTTTATTTAATATCATTTTATTGTGTATTGATTTATTTATAAAGGATAAATAAATGCTAGAAGAGATGATTCTGGACCCAATCCAAGGTGAATCTAACCAAGGAGATACAAATTTCTAAATGGAAGATAAATTAGAGTGAGTAAAACTTTGTAAAGGATAGAAATCCCAACTATATGAGATCATTTAGGAGTCAATTTAAGGTGAATACAACTAATAATAATAAAATGTTATAGTTTGAGCCACGAATGGTCTATGAGATTTTTTTTCTTATGGTCTAGGTAGGCTTATCACCTATATATAAAAAACCAGTAATTAGAATATCAATATCATATCACATATTTATTTTGTTTTCTCAGTGCATGTTTATTAATTTATGCAATTCATTGTTTATTTATATGATTAAACATGAAAAAATAATATTAAAAATTTAACCACCATATTGAGATGTACAAAAATAAAATTTATGAGATATATTTTATTTAGTATATTTGTTCCCATATAAATCCATTAAATTGTATATAAAATAGAATAAGATCTCTTATATAAGTATTATTCATATATTATTTTATCAAACATGGTTAAATAATTTTGAATGTTCCACATAGTACTAACAAGATCGTAAAAAATAAATTAAAGGGTATTTAATTGTATGTGAAACTAAATACCTTATATAAAATATAAAGTCAAATAACTCCTTCTATTTTCAGAGATAAAATACTGTAATAGATAATCTTTCAGCCTAGCCATAGTCAAGGGAACTTTAAACTATCATGGAGTCTTAATTAATATAATCAGTGGAACTGAAAAAAAAATCAATTAAGGGTAATGACCATAGTCTACTTAATATAATTTGGAGGCACAAGTTGAGGAAATTTGAGTAAAAAAGTTCAAGATTAATAGGTATACTCAACAGATAAAGAAGTTTTGAGTTAATGTAGTTAGAATCTAAATCATACATCAATACATTAGAGTAATTTCCATAGTCATATTATTGGATATGAGAAGGTAAATATTACTCATTTGCACTAAAATTTCCAAGAAAATGTATATTTAAAATCCAACTATGAGTGTTGTATGGATTTGATAAACAGTGAGAGACTAGTTAATTCATTAATTAATTATTTCATAATAAATAATAAAGATAATGTACTAATTATATACTTATATTTATTATAGTAAATGGAATAATTAACCATAGAAGTTATGTGATTAGTATTTAATAATGAAAAGGTATTTACTGGCATAAACTTCAAAGATTTTTATTGGGATTCACACATTACACTACTATATAAATTTTTTTATGGGATGAAATCCCCCATTCTAGATTATCCACGTCAGGGATGAGTGGGTGTAAGAAATATGACTACTAAAGGCACATAGAGCATGAATATAATGTTTGTTTCATCATGTTATCAAAAAAATTTGAAGAGTGAATGATGAAACATAATGACATGGATACATAAACCAATATAGCTCATCTCTAGAACATGAAATAGAGAAATAGTGGGGGAAATAAATGAGATAGTCAGTATACTATACTAGTGTAAATGGGCACATAAATACATAAATAGTGATTTTTTACACAATATATTGATTTATATCAATCATTTAGAGAATCGTTACTTCCAAATGAACAATAAATTACCCATTATTCTCATATTATCATCCTTACAACCTAAAATATCAATGTTATTAAGAACTATAAAATTAATAGTATTTATAAATTCTCATGTATCTTATATATATGGTTTTCTAAGGTGATAAGGATTTTTAGTAACATGGTACTACGCCGTTTATGGTTGAAAATGTGAGGGACAAGGTCCAAAAGCCTATATAATGTTTAAAGTCAATGGATTAATTACAATGTATTTTAAAGAAACAAAAGATTAAAAGGGATATAAACAAAAAAATATGTAATCTACTTTACTAAGGAAATAAGTTTCACATAAAGAGTAATTACAATGAATTTATGAAGAAAAGGGGAAGCATTGTATATTTCATGTATATTCATAATTGAATATTGTTAGACCTTTATCAAATGATATACCCTAAGGGAGAGTAATTCAATGTATTAAAATTTTATCCTTTATTTTTTATCTTGTTTTCTCAACATGAGGAACACTTCAATCTCACCCTTTAATTATTTCTAGAGTAAATAATTTAGTAAATAAAATATAGGATTTTACACGGTTCACCCACACTAGGTTAGTCTAAAGAGCATGTACGGAACTTTTAATGTGTAGAAAACACTTTAATATCTCACTACAACAATTTTTACAAGTTTTAAGTGGTATAAAAAACCCTCATAATTAAATACCATAAATGTTTTGAAAGATAACTATTATATTACACATTGAAAACACCATATGTGTTGTTTTTTCTTTAGAACAATAGTATATAACGTCGAAAGAGAAATGAAACTCTCAGAACACCACAATATTTCAATTTTTTCAAAATAATAACTATAAACCCCCTCTTACATCTAAATAGATATTTAATTTAACTTCACTCAACCTTAGTTCTTTTCTGTCTCCAATCCACCCACAAATCATATACCCTTTTAAATATATTATTAAATACGCAAACCCTCTATTCCATTGAATGCATGATGTTTTAGGACATTAATCATTACCAAAAACTACCATCAATTAATAGTTATAAGATCTATAAAAGATAATAATTCTACAATGAATATGTATATGTATAATCCACCACACCCAGTGAAACATCATGGATAATTTCAACTGGCCATTTTACAGTGACTGCGACCACTAAATGACACATATAAGACTTTCTCATTTTGTTTCGGTTATGTCTCTGATCAAAACACACACTATTATGATTGTTGTAACTAACTATGGTTATGACCATATTCATCACACTCTAGATGAATTTATCATTTCAGGGTTTAGTTCATGGTGAATACATACTTCACCAATTCAAATAGAATTATAAAATTATACTTTTTTCAAAAAAATTCATATTCGGGGAAAATATATTCCATTATATTTTTCAACAAACACAATATAAAAATTATTAAGAGGTTATTTTCTCTAAATATATCCCCCTTTGGATATGTTGACATCACCTAATAAAAAAATACCAAATATTGCAACAAAATAAACAACATAAACAATCAACATTTAGAGTCATGCATCAATGACTCACTAATCAGCAAATGTAAACCCACATGATTCGTGATCAGTGCTATAAAAAATATTTAAATGAAATGATTCTCATGAACGCATACTTTGATACCTATATTGTAAAATAAACAATTCAAACTCATTATTCTTTCGAAATGATTTTTAAAACCCAATATACAAACATATGTATCGAAGGGTATTATTTTCTTGGAGAAGTTTGATTTCTCAAAATAGTGGTTGGTTCATATTATGATACAGAGTTTCTGAGTATACCAAAGGCTTGAACAACTTAAATGGGTTTGTTTAGAATTTATTAGTTCTTCAAGAGGTCCCAATGAGATCCGGATAAGTGGGAGATGGTCAGGGATAGCATCCAAAATGCTTCAACTATACTAGATAGATGGAAAGAAGTCATTGGCAAGTCAGTGGCCTTCTTATAGGTGGAATTTTCTAATGGGGCTCACCATCTAGAAAATGATCCCAATATCAGCAAACTAATAAGTCTAGTTTTCCTTTTTGAGAGGGTAAAGGGTCCATTTAACCATTGTAACATCCCAAATAAGGTGTCCCACACTGGTGCATCGATCCAATTGATAACATGACATCAAAAGCACCTCCCCGTACACCAGAAGCTGCTGAATAGTAGTGAATGTCTTCTAAGTTGATCATTGGGATACTATAACCTCTTTTACCAATGTAATACACCCGTGGAAATTAATAATCAATAGTGGAATAACATATAACCATAAAAAATACATATATATAGAGACAATAAATATCCAAACAAATGAAGAAAGCATGTCATGCTAAATTATATGTCATGTGTTAAAATGAAACACCAAAAGATGGAAAATTGATGAGTTCCAATGGGTCCCAAACCACATCAAGTTCCCCCAACGATGCTCCATCCTAACTCATCTATATATTACCAGGATTTTTTCCTTAACCTATCTGGAACACATGAAATCTATTTGGGTACCAATCAGGCAACCTGAGTAGGTTTTGAGTACAACTCAATAGGCCACCTCTAATGGTGTCTAAATCAAATCGAGTCAATAAAAAGTGTATGCAATTGTATACATTAAAAATTAAAATGCATAAGTAAATAGTTATCACATTATCTATTAATCTTTATTAAACCACTTCGACAACTACGTTCCTGAGGACACTCGTACCTCAATTCGTCCTTTGGCCCGCACCGAGTCTGAACCATGTTACATATTAGTTCACACTTCATTAAATCACATGTGATTACATTATCCATGTCACCTAAATTTCATTATTATGGAAACTTGGAACCACATTTCAATGCCAATGATTTGGATATATAATTCCATGTCTAGATCCCCAAGAGTATTTGGTGCATCCATCCCTATCTCAAACCATTTATCATTCTGGGGTGTAGAACATCATTTCTATCGCCCTATTTATAAATTATGTATGTATTTCATGGGTGTAGATAAACTTCTCTATCACCCCATTTCTCAGTCATACATGTCTGTCATGGGCTTAGAACATCATGTTTAGCACCCCATTTCTCAATCATGCATACATGTCATAACATATAACATTATCACGTTTATATCATATTAACATGTTTCAAATTGTCACATCAATCAATATTAATCAACATTAATCTTCTTATTAGAATTAACCACCACAATCATCCATAAATTAATTCACAATTTAATTAATCCAAGACCATTAATTAATTCAATAGTTAATCAACACAATTTATCCCATTAATTAATTTTCCAACTAATTAATCATATTTATTTCATTATTTAATTCAATAATTAATTAACCACATTATGTTTATTAATAAATTCAATAATTAATTAATCCTCTCACAATCATAAAATCCAATAATTAATTCACCAATTAATTATTCCCAATTCTCAATTCAACAATTAAATAATTTAAAAATTAGATCAATAATTAATTATCCCCAGTTACAAATTTCAATTGATATTAATTAATTCATCAATTAATTGTCCCAATTCTGTAATTCCATTATTCAATCAAATCTCCAATCCCTAACATCATTAATTGAACTCATTAATTAATCAAATTTTTGAATTCAAATTATTAAATGAATCCTATTAATTATACCATCACATACACACATTAAATATCAAGTCTATTGGATTTTAATAATAGAACACCTACCTCAATTCATTAATGAGCGATCACCCAATGAAAATCCACAAAATTGAGATGCATAATGGATTAGATTGGGATACGGATCTAAAAAACAATATAAGGATCAAAAATTTAATATATCCTTATTCTAGAGCTAGATTCACATGACTATATCTAGATTCATTAAATTTTGATCTAGATCTAACAATATTGAGAAATAAATCCCCCCAAAAGAAAAATATAAGAAAGGAGGATGAACAAGAGGCCAATGGGATATGACCCACTTACCAAGAAGGATGAGGATATTAGATCATAGAAATGAATAGAAAATCATGGTGTTTATAAAGGCTTGGAATTCATCTAAATAGATCAAAAATCTTGAAATATAAACTAACGTTGAATGGGGTCTAATATGGTTACTTTTGGGGGTTTGGGGCATTTAAAATCTAATTTTCATTTGACATTAATTCCCACACATAGTTTATTGGACATGGGCGCACAGGTTTCATTAACAGTGGACCTAAATAATGAACATATTATTTTAGGGGTTAATGGTTACTTCTAATAAGGCTCATGGTTAGACAAACCATGTTCCAACCCTAAAAATCCCAACATTCTAGGGTTGAACCATTTTCTAGGCAAGGGTGCATGGTTTTCTCTAACTGTGTGCCAACCCTAAACTACCCCTTTTTCTTCCATTTTTCTCAAAATTTACTCAAACATAACCCAAGTTACAACCCGAACAATAATTACTGAAATAAGAAAAATTAGTACGTGAAATCTAACCTGATTCAACTTTAAAAAAGTCTGGATCTTATAATATCCACACCTCATAACAGCTCATTCGTGAGCTTCACTCCCAAACATCCTTAAGATTATGAGTCGAAAAGATTTTTCCATTGATCCTTAATATCTTATTACCTCTTCAATTTTTCTTCTTGCACATGCACATGTTTCCTCAATACATGAACAATCGTCATGGTCTTTCCACCCACAACACTTTCTCACAGTGATCCAACACATGTATCAGATGCTCATCAATGTATACTTCTATATCAAGGTCAAACTCATGCACATTGATCACATGATAAGGGTTTGGGTGATACTATTGTATTTGTGCTAATTTTAAAACATCGTGCATAGAGATGAATTTTTGTGGATGTGAAAATCGGTACGCCATTGACCCAATTCAATCCACGACCTCAAAAGGTCCAAAAAACCTAGATTCTAAATTTATCTAACTCTATATCTTGTGGTGACCCAACCTATTCAACACCTTCATAATACCCTATCACCCTCTAAAAACTCTCAGGGTTATTGATGTCTATCCATATATGAATTCTATCTACTCTGTGTTATTGAAATACATTTCCAAATTAGCTGCCCTTGCTCCAATGTCTCCAACATGAGAATATGACCCAAAAACACTAACTCACTTGACTCTATCTAATATAGAGATGAACTTCATGGAATTCCATAAATAGCCTTATATAGTTCCATTTTTTAGTTTCATGATAATTTTTATTATTGGAAAACTCTACAAAATTCAATTGATTCTCCCAAGACCCACCAAATTGAAGAACAACAACTGAATTATATCCTCATACACCAATATTGTATGCTTAGACTACCCATATTTCTATGGGTGGATGTCCAAAGTCAATAATACATCTGTACTAAGATCCTTTTTCAATCTCTTCCAAATCAATTAATTGAAACATGAGTAACAATCTAAAACTATAATCTATATAAGCCCATGCAGACAGACTATCTCCCTAACATATATGTCCCCCAACTGCTCCATAGATAATTTTTCCTGTTTATGAAAGAAATGATCTAATTTCATCAGTCGTTCCAGAATAACTCAGATAGTGACACTCTTCATTTACATATTTGGGAGACCCACCACAACTTCCATTATCACATCATACCACTTCTTTTACGAAATGGGAAATGGTTGCAGCAATCCTCGAGTTCATTGATGCTCTACCTTCACACGATGAATGTAATAGCATCATGTTACGAACCCTATTTTCTCCTTTTTTAGGTCTGGCCAACCAAAACAATAATTGTAGGTCACAATATATTTTTTTCACACATGGATATACAACCCACTTTGAGGCATATAATTACTTCATCATCTCTTCTCGTGTTTATATAGGCGCAAAAACAAAATTATAAATGTATATGATCATATCCACATCAGTTCTCTAATATGAAGATGACTCTTCACCATTAAGGTTTTAGCTCATGGTTAAAAATTCTGGATCCTCGTACTGCATGTCTCTAATTCGAATAAAAAATGTAGACTCCACTAAAACGTATACAAAATTCATCTTCTCTTGACTATCCTTAACCCCCACATGCATATCATACAAAAAATTCATCATCTTCCACTCAACACTAGACTCTTAAACTGATAAATCTTATGTTATCCTGGTTAAAGAATCAATCACATTGTTTCCCTTACCTAGAATATATGTTATCTCAAAATCAAACAATATCATATACTCAGCTCATCTCCACTACTGAATATTCAAATCTCACTACAAGAAGATATATCTCAAGCTCTTATGATTGGTAAACACTGTAAACTTCTACACCAGCAGATAATTCCACCTACACTTCAACACATTAACCACTGCAGCTAACTCAAGGTCATGCATAAAGTAGTTTCAAGAACCATATTCTATAACTCGATCTCCCTATATTTAAGAAAACTCCATGCCCAATCCTAGAAGTGTCACAGTACACCATCTACTCCTCACTCGGATTCAGTATGATCAATATTGGGGAGGATATCAAACACTTATTCAAATCCTATAAGTCCTTATCACATACTTCTAACCAATAAAATGTTATCCCCTTTTTTTCAATCCAAGAATCTGTGCTTCAAAATGGGAAAATTCATGTATGAATCTTTGATAATATCCAACTAACCTCATAAATCTATAGATGTTGAATATATTCATGGGATAATCCCATGAATCCCCTGCGTAAACTTCCTCTAGGGCCACTAACACACCATCCTCTATGATGATGTGTCCCAATAAGTGTACATAATATATCCAAAAATAAAATATAGATAGATTGGAATATAGATGATACTCCAATAGTGTACTCAAAATGAAGTCATGATGTTGGTCATGATCATTATGAGTCATGGAGGGCACGGAGATGTCTTCCAAAAATGCTACAAAAACTAATCCATGTTTCGGTGGAAGATTGTTTTCATCATTTCCATGAACACTATTGGTGTGTTCATCAACCCAAATGGAATTACGACGAACTCATATAAACCATACCTGCTTGTGAAAGTATCCCTCGGTATATCATAATTCTAACCTCTTAGTTGATGATACCCCGATCTCAAGTCAATCATGAAGAACCAACAATCTCCCCTCAACTGGTCAAATAGATCTTCAATACATGGAAGAGCATATTGGTTATTCATAGTTATCTAGTTAAACTTTCCATAATAAATGAAAATTGTAGAATCTCATCTATCTTCTTAGTAAACATCACTAGATAACCCTAAGGTGACATAATATGATGTATAAATCCCTTACTCCAACTCCACAAGATGATTATTGAACTCCAGAGGCTTTATCGGTGCCATTATGTATGGTGGAATATAAATTGTCATATCCCATGATATGAGATCAATAGTGAATTCCACATCTCTCTTTGGTGGAATCCCTAATAAGTCTTCAGGGAAAACATCTTATAAATATTCCACTAATGGTGGAAAGATATCATGATTTACACATCCATCATCCAGTAATGAACTTGCAACCAAGGTCATGATATCTACTAGTTGCTAAGTAATTGTTCATGCGCGACCTTCCTAGATATTCCACTCCCCACAATGTATTTAATGGACACCCATATGAGACATAAACATCACTCTCTATGTAATGGCCCGGGTTTTTGGGGTACATTACTTTTTGAAAATCTCGTTTTGGGTTTTCTGGTCTGGGAATCACGGTTGTGTAGGCCTACCGGTAGCTCGGTCTATCGGTGGCCGCAGCCTACCGGTATCTCTGTCTACCGGTAGTTCAGACTACTGGTAGCTGCGGCCTACCGGTAGCTCGGCCTACCGGTCGTTGCCGCCTACAGGTAGCTGTCACCCACCGGTAGCTCTCAGCTACCGATGGCTCTGGCCTACCCCGCGGGTTATTTCCAGTAGCACTCCCTTTTGCGCAAATAGGATTTTAAACCCTATTCTGACTCGTTTAAGCGTGTTATAAAGACCCGTAACGCGCATAAAAGTTTTAATTAAATACTTAATCAATTTGTGAGTCAGTTTAAACCACCCGACCCCCTTTAATGATGAGTGGAGCCGCGTGGTCAACCCACGACCCCCGCGCCTTACACGGTTACGGGTTCTCACCTCAACGGTCGGAAGCTCTTATAAACTAAGGGTTAGTCATGGATTATCCTTTCCTCAATCGTGGCTTTTCACAAACATCTTATGGTGCATCGGGCGCATCGTTATCCGTAAAGTTCCGCGCCCGGCCTAAGCACTGATAGACGAAGCAATTTTCGTTCAGGCGAGCCGATCGCTATCCGTGAACTTCCTCCCCCGGCCTCAGTGTAGATCGTTGATCCAAAAAGTAGGGAATTTTCTCCTCTTCCTCTCTGTTTTGTGCATCATGCGGGGTGGGCGTGCTTTCGTTTCCGTAGAATTGGATAACCCAGACCTAATTAAAGATAATGAACGAATTCTATAAAGAAAGAAGGGGGGGTTGTGATCGTTGATGTTGTCTTATATTTTGATGATGTTTTTTTATGACCATCTTGTTGAGTTGTGATAGATTATGCCTTCTGAAAATCGAGGCCGTTGGTGGTCATTGTTTGTGCACTAATGAACCTATGGTGATGTTTTAAATGGCTTGTTGTGGTTGTAAACTCCTACTGTGAAAACGTAAATTGGTTAATAACGCATACCCGGCTGAATAAATTAAAAGCACTAGGATCAATCCCTTCTGTGCTAACCCCAGTTAAATGGAATTGAAATCATGGAACGTGTAAAATCTTTTAAATGTGAAGATATAGACTTGCCCTGGCTTAGTGTTGGTGGCAGTGTTTTGGTGGTTTTCTCTACGAGTCGATTGTTGGAGATGTGGGAGGGGATGGGATCCCCTGTTCTTTTATACCCTCGGTGGTTGTGTGAAATTGGGGGATGGGATCTCCTGTTGGTATGGATTTGGTGGTTGTTAGTTTTAAGACAAAATGGGATACTTGTTTATATCACGAATTGGGGTGGAATCCTATGTTGTTGAGAACCGGGTATGGGCGTTATGGTTGTTGCTTGATTATTTACCTTCCTGGACTTATGTCTATGCCTACTAGTTGCCCAGTATTGCTTAAACATAAACTTTATTACTGAACGTAAAATAAGAAAGGGGACAAATGGGTTGTTAGTGTGATTCGTGACTCGGACTTGAGTGTTGTTGTGATCTATAGGTTGTATGAAGAAAAACCTAGCTTGGGTGAGTGCTTGTTACCTATATCTGTATATACTTGAAGCATTGTGTTTCTTATTCGTACCCCACCCAAGTTGAGAACTTAGTTCCAAACACCCCCATTTCATGGGGGAGGGTGTTTTTCCCAACACTACTCTTAGTGGCTTGTCATTAGCTCCTTTTCTTCTCCCTTTCCCGGATAGCCCAAGTATCTTCGGGCAGGCTGTGATGGCCTGAGGTCCATTATTGGCAGAAGAACCTTCGGGCGGGATGGTGGCGTGGTTGACGAGGTGTGTGCGGAAGGTGGTTTCCCAAGTTCCTTCAGGATGAGGCCCAGGTGTTTTCGGGTGTGGCAGTGGATTTTTCTGGCCCAGGTGTCTTCGGGCGTGGGGGTGGTTGTTCTGGCCTTGGTGTTTGCAGGCATGGTTACGTGTGATATTTGTGGCATAGGTGTGTGTGGGAGGGATTCGGTAGTGGTACTATGTGTGGTTGTGGCCCAGGTGTGTGCGGGCGGGTGTGGTAGTGGGACTGCGGTGAGAATGGAGGGATTGGTCCGATGCGTAGGATGTCTCAATAACCAGTGGGAAAGTGGCGCGAGGTACCCAAACATCGATGTGCTCTTAATATATATATTATTTTACTTGCATTATTTGGGGAGTGTGCCTTGGTGAGGCCGACCTCAGGACACTCCTCCGAGAGCAGACGTAGGAGGAGGAGGCCGACCTCAGGACGTAGGATGAGGAGGCCGACCTCAAGACGTAGGAGGAGGAGGCCAACCTCAGGACGCTCCACAGGGACCTCGACCAGGGCGTGGTCGGGGAGGTGGCCGATAGCCGAGGGGCAAGGGAGCTGGGCGTGGACAGTTACACGCAGTAGAGGCAGTAGTTCCAGCAGGGCCAGAGGTTGTTCGAGGTACGATCAGTCTGTTTAGCACTCTTTCTTATGCTTTTTTCGATACCGGAGCTTCGCACGCCTTTGTTGCACCCAATCTAGCTCGTGCCCTGGGTCTATATGCCGAGAGAATTCCAGTTCCCCTAGTGTTGATCACACCAGTCAGAGGTCAGACCAACTTGTTGTTCATTTTTCGGGGATGTAGACCTATGTTAGGGCCACATCAGTCGATTAGGGATCTTCTTCATCTACAGATTCATCCATATGATGTCATCCTAGGCATCGACTGGCTATTTTCTGTGTGCGCCGTCATCGACTGTTTTCGAAGAAGGGTGGTGTTCTCAGACTTGGACAGCCGGCGTGTTACCTTCACCAGTGACCGAAGCAGTCCAAAGGGAAACAGGAGAGAAGAACCTCTCCTCTCCTTGTTGACCGAGCTGACAGCGGAATCAGTAGATGCTGAAATGGTGGAAGTGTCGGAGATCATCTGTGAGTTTATTGACATCTTTCCTGAGGAGGTGACGAATCTACCCCCTCTACGTGATATCGAGTTCAGGATAGACCTGCAGCCCGACGCTCGTCCAATCTCGATGGCTACTTACCGGATGGCACCTTCGGAGCTACGGGAGTTACGGATACAGATTGACGATCTGATGAAGAGGGGTTATGTTCGTCCGAGTACGCCATCGTGGGGTGCTCTGGTTTTGTTTGCAAAGAAGGCAGATGGTGGTCTTAGGTTGTGCATAGACTACAGGAGGCTGAATCAGGTGACGATCAAGAATTGCTACCCTCTTCCAAGGATAGATGATCTTTTCGACCAGCTGAAAGGGGCAGGATGGTTCTCCAAGATCGACCTGCGGTCTGGGTACCACCAGTTGAGGGTGAAAGAGAGAGACATCCTGAAGACAGCGTTCAGGTGCAGGTATGGACACTTCAAGTTCGTAGTCATGCCCTTCGGTGTTACGAACGCCACGGCTGTGTTCATGGGGCTCATGAACTCCATATTCTAGGAGTACCTGGATCGGTTCGTGGTTGTGTTCATCGACGACATCCTGGTCTACTCTAGATCAGAGGATGACCACACAGAGCACCTGAGGACAGTTTTGGAGGTCCTCCGACAGCACCAGCTCGATGGGAAGTTGTCAAAATTCAAGTTCTGGACATGAGAAGTGCACTTCCTCGGGCACGTGGTGTCCGAGCAGGGGGTAGCGGTGGACCCATCAAAGGTTGAGGCAGTCATTTCATGGGCAGCACCCAAGAATGTGGCAGAGGTCCGTAGTTTCCATGGGCCGGCAGGTTAGTACCGGAGATTCGTACCCAACTTCTCCCGAGATGCGGCCCCTTTGACGGCTCTGACCAAGAAGGACCAGGATTTCGTATGGAGTGAGCAGTGCCAGTCAGCCTTCAGCGATCTGAAGGAGAAGTTGGTCAGTGCCCCAGTGCTGAGATTACCAGAAGAAGGGGTGTCCTATGAGGTATTCGGTGATGCTTCAGGACAGGGCCTGGGATGCGTGTTGATGCAACGACAAGGGGTGATCTCTTATGGGTCCAGGAAGCTGCGTTCCCATGAGAGTAATTACGCCACCCACGACCTGGAACATGCAGCGACCATTTTTGCGCTAAAGTTATGGCGGCACTACCTCATCGGTGAACGCTTTGTGGTCTTCACGGATCACAAAATCTTGAGGTATATCTTCTCCCAGCGGGACCTAAACTTGTGACAACGGAGATGGGTGGAGTTTCTCTAGGATTACGACTTTGAGATCTCTTATACTGAGGGCAAGGGCAATGTGGTGGCCGATGCCTTGAGCAGGAGGACGCAGAAGGATGCGGTCCGAGAGTCGGCGGACGCCTGGAAGGTAATGGAGGAGTTGGGTGCCTTACACCTAGATGCGAGGATGGATTGCGGCAGAGGCTGCCTACATCAGATGATACTGTAGTCATCTCTGTTTCGAGAGGTGGAGGAGTCTCAGTGGGGAGACCCAGAGTGCGAAGTGATGTGTGACCAGGTTGACCAGGGAAATGCTCCGGAAGGATGAAAAGAGGATGGTCAGAACTGCATGCTTTTCCAGAAAAGGTTGTTTGTTCCAGGAGTGATGCGCGGAAAGGTTCTCAGTGAGTTCCACAACGCACCCCTGGCGGTACACCCATGAGTTTCCAAGGTGTACCAGGGTTTGAAGAGGCAGTTTTTGCGGCCCGGAGTTAAGCGAGTGGTGGCAGAGTTTGTGGCCAGGTGCATAGTGTGTCAGCAAGTGAAGGCTGAATACCGAGTTCCAGGCGGCCTACTGCAGCCCCTAGATGTCCCCGAGTGGAAGTGGGATGACATCGAGATGGATTTCTTCACGGGACTACCCAAGTTCCAAGGAGGGTACGACGCCATCTGCGTGGTAGTGGACAGGTTGATGAAATCGTCTCACTTTCTGGCAATCAGGGAGTCGAGTACTGTGGATTCTTTGGCACGAATGTACGTGGATGAGGTGGTGCGGTTGCATGAAGTTCTGAGGTCTATAGTCTCGGATAGGGATGCACGGTTTACCTCGCGGGTCTGGAGAGGATTGCAGCATGCGTTTGGCACCTAGTTACACCTTAGCACTGCTTTCCATCCCTAGACAGATGGACAAACAGAGCGCACCATCCAGACCTTGGAGGATATGCTACGGGCATGTGTTCTGGACTCAGGAGGATCATGGGTGCGACACCTGCCCCTGGTAGAGTTCGCTTACAATAATAGCTATCACTCTACCATTGGAATGGCCCCGTTTGAAGCCTTGTATGGGAGGCCATGCCGTTCACCTATGTGTTGGGCCGAAGTAGGAGAGGCAGGCATCCTTGGCCCGGAGGTGGTGCAGAACACAACAGAGAAGGTTCAACTCATACGGGAAAGGATGAAGGCGGACCAGGACCGACAGAAGTCGTATGCTGATACCAGGAGGAGGCCCTTGGAGTTTGAGGTTGGGGACCAAGTGTTCATGAAGGTCTCCCCTCGACATGGGCAGTGAATGTTCGGCAAGGGGAGTAATCTTTCCCCTAGGTTCATCGGACCCTTCGAAGTATTGCGGCGGGTCGGCGAGGTGGCTTACCAGCTAGTGTTGCCACCGCCGCTATTGAGGATACATGGTGTCTTCCATGTGTCCCAGCTCCATCGGTATCTGCACGACGATACACACGTCCTCGATTGGGGTGAGCTAGACATCGAGGACGACGTGACCTTTGTGGAGAGACCAGTGATGATCGAGGATTTCAAAGATAAGGTTCTTCGTGGGCGAACCATTCCCTTGGTTCGCGTGTTGTGGAGACATGGTGGGCTTGAGGAGAGTACGTGGGAGAGGGAAGCACAGATGCGTACCCAGTACCTAGAGTTGTTTTATGTTTTGTTCCTTGTTGTACTTGTTGTGATAGAATGTTTTGTATTTTTGCTATGAAAGGTACTAGTTTTTCTTCCTCTGGATTTGTGTGAAAAGCCCTGGCTATGGGGGAGGAGAGAACCCGACCCCTAATCAAGACGCATTAAGGTGGATGCGATTAAACCCGTGCGGGTGAGTCAGTGCCACCCAGAACGGATAATATCTTGACATGGGGGGAGGAGACTCCCCAACCCACATGCCTGGGCAGTTTGACGTGGTATGTTTCTTGGTTCTTGGCATGGAAATGTTTTGGTTAGAATGGGTTCGCTCCTAAGAGGTATCTTTCGAGGTGGTTGTTCGGACCCTCTCTTCCCTTCTGGTTTTATTGATTCTTGAGGACAAGAATCGTTTAAGAGGTATCTGATTTAATGGCCCGGGTTTTGGGGGTTCATTACTTTATGAAAATCTCGTTTTGGGTTTTCTGGTATGGGAATCACGGTGGTGTTGGCCTACCGGTAGCTCGGTCTACCGGAGGCCGCAGCCTACTGGTAGCTCTGTCTGCCGGTAGTTCGGCCTACTGGTAGCTGCGGCCAACCGGTAGCTTGGCCTACTGATAGCTGCCGCCTACTGGTAGCTGCAGCCTACCGGTATCTCGGCCTACCGGTAGCTGCAGCCTACTGGTAGCTCTAAGTTACCGATGGCTTTGGCCTACCCCACGGGTTATTTCCAGTAGCGCTCCCTTTTACACAAATAGGGTTTTAAACACTATTCTGACTCGTTTAAGCGTGTTTTAAAGACCCGTAATGTGCATAAAAGTTTAAATTTAATACTTCATCAATTTGTGAGTCGTTTTAAACCACCTGACCCCCTTTAATGATGAGTGGAGCCGCGTGGTCAACCCATGACCCCCGCGCCTTACGTGGTTACGCGTTCTCACCTCAACCGTCTTCGACTCTTATAAACTGAGGGTTAGCCGTGGTTTCTCCTTTCCTAGATCGTGGCTTTTCACAAACAGCTTCTGGTGCATCGGGCGCATCATTATCAGTAATGTTCCGCACCCGGCCTAAGCACTGATAGATGAAGCAATTTTCGTTCAAGCGAGCCGAATCGCTATCCATGAACTTCCTCCCCCGGCCTCAGCGTAGATCGTTGATCCAACAAGTAGGGAATTTTCTCTTTTGGATCTCTGTTTTGTGAATCATGCGGGTTGGGCGTGCTTTTGTTTCCGTGGAATTGGATAAACTAGACCTAATTAAAGATAATGAACAAATTCTATAAAGAAAGAAGGTGGGTTGTGATTGTTGATGTTGTCTTATATTTTGATGATGTTTCTTTTATGACCATCTGGTTATGTTGTGCTGGCTTATGCCTTATGAAAATCGAGGCCTTTGGTGGTCATTGTTTGTGCATTAATGAACCCCTGCTGATGTTTTAAATGTCTTGTTGTGGTTGTAAACTCCTTCTGTGAAAACGTAAATTGGTTAATCACGCATACTCGGCTGAATAAATTGAAAGCACCAGGATCAATACCTTCTATGATAACCCCGGTTAAATGGAATTGAAATCATGGAACATGTAAAATCTTTTAAATATGAAGATATAGACTTGGCCTGGCTTAGTGTTGGTGGCAGTGTTTTGGTTGGTTTTCACTACGAGTCGATTGTTGGAGATGTGGGAGGGGATGGGATCCCCTGTTCTTTTATACCCTCGGTGGTTGTGTGAAACTGGGGGATGGGGTCTCCTGTTGGTATGGATTCGGTGGTTGTGAGTTTTAAGACAGAATGGGATACTTGTTTATATCACGAATTGGGGTGGAATCCTCTATTGTTGATAACCGGGTATGGGCGCTATGGTTGTTGCTTGATTTTTTACCTTCCTAGACTTATGCCTATGCCTACTAGTTTCCCAGTAGTGCTTAAAAATAAACATTATTATTGAACGTGAAATAAGAAAGGGGACAAATGGGTTGTTAGCGTGAGTCGTGACTCGGACTTGAGAGTTGTTGTGATCTGTAGGCTGTCTGAAGAAAAACCTAGCTTGGGTGAGTGCTTGTTACCTATATATATATACTTGTTACTTTGTGTTTCTTATTCGCGCCCCACCCAAGTTGAGAACTTAGTGCCGAACACTCCCATTTCATGGGGGAGGGTGTAACAACCCGAAATTTTGAATAAATCTTGTTTCCTAATTTTATGTGTTATTTTATTTTTATACTCAACAAAAATGTTTCATTTGATAACATGAGTATAATTAAACTGATACTGTTGGTTTTTGACTGTTATATGACCATTGGTCAATATGACCACTGGAAACTAAACGTTTTGATTTTTGTCTCTAAATACAAGTAATCTTGGTTAATTAATATAGAAAAAAGATTTGATGGCATCACCCAGTAGTCTTGGACCAATCGAAGCCCATATAACAGAACTTGGGAAGGAGGTAGCACCACTGGGCTTTGCTCTAGACCAAACCCAAGCTGAACTTCATCGTATAAAGCTAGAACGGGATTGCCTTCGTGAGAAGTTCAAACTGATAGAAATTACTACTCGTGGGATGTTGGCTGAGCCTCCCTCGGATTCTCTCACCTTAGCACACCTTACACTTAGGTCCTATGCTAGTGTGATAAGGGGCTATGTAAGGAGACCGTAACTGCCTTGTGTAATCCTTTGTTTTAAATAAAAATTGGGATTTCTTCTTATGATGAAGTTTATGAATTTTCAAATGACCGGATAAATATAGTATGCATATTTTTGATGAATTTTAGAAAAAGGATATTTTAAAAATGGTTGTGTAAACCTTAAATAATTAAAAATGTGTAATGATTTTCAAAAAATGGTCTTCTACAATTATGTTCAGTACGAAATTTAGAGTCTAATAAGATCAACTTAATTTTTGATGAATAGTAAATTGTGAATAGTGATTTTATGATTAGGATTAGTAATGTGTCTAAATGGATTAGTAATCTCACTTAAAGAAAGTATTAATATAATCTAGGCACCTTGATTAAGTAATGTGATTCAATAAAATGGTTAAATAACGGTTTCATAAATTATTATTCAAGTATTAGTTTTTTCAGGTGAATAGTGTTTTTTTAATTAAAAATTTAACGAAAAATATTTAGATAATTATTTTTATAAAACGGATTTCATTTTTGAACTCAGAGCACCGATATTATGCTATGGTAATTTTTGGGGTTTTTTTTCTGATAAAAATGAATTTTCGGTGAATAGTGTTTTTATTTAAAAATTAAATTAAAAATATTTAGAAAATTATTTTTATAAAGTGGAGTTTATATTTGTAATCAGAGCATTGATATTTGGTTAAGGTGAAATTTTGGGATTATTCTGAGAAAGTTGAATTTTTGATGAATAGTTAAAATACAGTTTTTAAGTTACGGGTGTTTAATGACATCATTACATGAGGTATTAAGTTTGTAATCAATATGTTCGATTTATGAATAGTGAGATAAGGTATGAGGTGTCCCAAGTGGCCAATACCATGGGAAAATACCATTGGCAAGCCCATGGTTTTGCCAAAACCACTAATGAGGTGTCCCTTTGCCATTAATGCCTTGTCCCCTCACTTTCCCTATAAATATCAAGCCATCCTCTCATCCATTCGACTCCCCACTCTCCCCCAACGATGTTCAGGTCTCATTACCTCCCAAGGAGTCCTCCCATGGTGCGCCCAAGCCCTCAAGGTCCCAACCTTTGAGTTTTAAGAGTTATATTTTAAGGTAAGGGATCTGATCTCTCTCTTTCTTTTCAAGAATTCTCTTTTATGTCATTTCTTTTATTCTCCATGTTCTTATGTCTGAGGATGTTATTTTATACACCTATTACTGCCCTTTTCATGTTCATATAATGAGAGATCCCCTCTTGCTCTCATTATTTCGTTTTATGAAGTTTTATGTGGCGCTGTTAGGCTGCCGAAATTTTTGTAACGGATTCTTTCTCCCTTCTCATTTTTCAAGATCTATTTTCATGTAAAGTATTTCAAGTTTCTTTTTATTATGTTGGGGTATGATCTCTAAATTTATCATACTGATATTTTATGATCATATGATGAGAGACCCCATTTGATCGCTTCAATTCAGTATGTTGATGCTTTAAGTGGCGCCGTTAGGCTGCCGAATTTTTAAGTGGTTCTTCACCCTTCTCGTTTTGAAGTTCTACTTTCATGTCAATTCTTTCAAGTTCCTTTTTGTTATGTTGGGGTATGATATCTATATCTATCATACTGGACTCTTATGTTCATATGATGAGAGACCTCATTTTATCTCTTCAATTCAGTATTTTGAAGTTTTAATCAGCGCCGTTAGGCTGCCGGATTTTTAAGTGGTTCTTCACCCTTCTCGTTTGAAGTTCTACTTTCATGTCAATTCTTTCAAGTTCCTTTTTCTTATGTTGGGGAATTATCTCTATATATATCATACTGAACTCTTATTTTCACATGATGAGAGACCCTATTTTATCTTTTCAAATCATTTTTGTTGAAGTTTAAGTAACGCTGTTAGGCTGCCGAACTTTCATAAGAGAAATCTAATTTTTTTTCTTCCTTCCATGTTTTTCATTTCAAATGGTATCTCCTTGATATTTCATTACCATGATCATGTATCCTTCTTATTCTGTCCATCTACTATTTTATGGGTCATTTATGAATGTTTGACCCATATTACCTCTCTTTTTAATGTCTTCTAAAACCTCGTAACATAGACGTTATGCTGCAGAATTTCCGTCTCAAAATGTATCTCTCTTTTTCTAAAGTTCTTTTATATTATTAAGTGAATACTCAAAGATCGTTCTTCTAAAGGGGTATTCACATATATACCAAAATGTTCTATTTTAAATTCTGGGATTTACATACATGAGACCCACCTTCCTTTTCTGTGGGTTTTAAAGTGATGTAAAGATCATGTCTTTAAAGTAGTTTTTAAAACGTTATGATTATGAAATGAAACGCATTTATTTTATTCTATATGGGTTATTTATGAAATGTTTGATGATGATATATGTGTATCACATGATAATAAAGGAAAATTTAAGGGTGATCCCTGATAGCGCTCCAATGCATTGGGTAATGATGTAACCACTAGAGATTACAATTTTCACGATACCTTGCTGAATAACCTTGGTAATTTTCAAATGACACCTTGGGGATGGACCTTGGTGATATGTTCATGATTGTCTATGTTAAATGATGTAGCAACATTTTCAAGTTATGAAAAATGTTATTTTTATTATGATATACCTCCTTATTTCATTCTCATGCCTTAAAGTTCTTTTTCATGACCTTATTCAAGTATCTCAAGTTCACATGTAAAATGTTTCTCTTGTTTTCCTTACTGGGCTTTTTGCTCACCCTTTCATTTGATGTATGCTCCCAGGTAATGTGACGCAGTAATGAACCTAGGATGAACATGAAGAGAATCATTTCAAGTGTTTTAGAAGAATGTTTTACGTTTTCATGTTTAAAGTTCCTGGTTTCCAAGACACTAAACCTTAAAGATCCTCGGTTTTGTAAAATGTAATGAATGTTCATGTAATAAAGAGGCGGGATGCAATAGTTGGTATCAAAGGATAGTTTAGTTATTTGTGGAAATTAGGATATGAAAAATCTAGGAAGAACCCTATAGAAAAGTATAAATATAGGAAATCTCCCTGGTATTTTGGTGAGTATTGAGTAAGGGGTTTCCAAGCAAATACATCCCTGTCTGGATATGAGCAGGTAGAGGTGGCTCTGGCACATATGTACATAGGGGTAAAACCTGAAAACACCGCTTTGAGCTAGACTCGAACGGGAACTAGTACATGACAATGGGCCTTGCTGCACTCTTGGTTACGACACTCCCGGGGGATATGCTTTGGTAAATTCATAATCTTAGTATGAACCATTATTAAAGGAATAAGGATAAAACAAAATAAAGATTCACATAAGAATATATGATCATGGAAAACCTAGATTGGAACCTAGGGGATCACAAGTTAGGATATACTTTTATTCTACATGTTTATCCTTTTATTCTTAAAGTTTCCTTTTCATTATTATTAGCTAAGTAAATAAGCCCCTAATTATAGTTTCTTTTCTTAGTTAATGGCGGGAAATGGAAGAACATGTCCCAAAACCCAATGTGATAGGAAATGTGACGATTGTCGTATTAATATGACATAGGTGATTAGGGGATTAAAATATGATTATTAATTTGTAATACGTTCACTATTTTAGGGACCCTATATGATCGAGGTAAATAGATTACTACGGTATTTTCATTGAGGAGTAAGGTTGACTTATATTTTGAAGAATCGATGAATTTATGGTGGACTTATAGTAATTTAGGTTACTTATGGGAATGATTAACCTATCTTGGGTAAAATATGTTTAGTATAGATAATTTTGTTATAAGATGTTAGGAGTGGTTGATGTTGTTTGGAGATGAACAATGAAGTTTATTTTGGAAGACTATGTTATCAAATACTTCTTGTATTTGGGTTTCAATCTTAGTTTGGTTTATTTTGAGGAATTTTAAGGACCGTTATTTATGGGATGGTCTATGATGAACTTTGGGTATTACCATGGAACATTGAAGATTTAAAATTAGTTTCCATTCCTATGGGATTCTTCCTTTTTGAAGAGTTGTTTAACCTTACCCTTTCTGTTTTTGGGATAATGTTTAAAGATAGAAGAAATAGATAGTTAATATTTTGTGGATTATGTGATTCTCTAGAAGATGATTCTTGTGTTTTGATGAGACCAAGTAGTTTTGAATGCTCATCGTTTGGGAGAAAAGATTAGTTTTGGTAGAAACTTATTAAAGGGTGAAACTATACATGAAGGTAGATATATTTCCTTATGTTTTTTGTTCTATGTTGTAAATGAATTCATCAAAATTATGAAAAGGAACATAAAACAAAAACATTGTTGGTTTACGTTTCCTACTAGGTAATCAAAGATCATTACACACATCATAAGTTTGGGATTTTATTATGGTTAACTTCCTCCTAAACATGTTCTCCGTCAATCTCCCTCAGAACTTGACCCTTTGTTTTCTCCTCCATGTCCATGTTTTCCTACACGGAAGCCTAGTGTGGGCTAACTTGGGTGACCTTCGTACTTCCCTTTGTTTCTTTTAAAGTAATAGTTTTACTAACTCCTTTTACGATGTGGGACATTCAATGAAATTTCAAAACCTAATTTTAAAAAAAAATTGCGAGGACGCAATTTCTTAAGGGGGGAAGATTGTAACAACCCGAAATTTTGAATAAATCTTGTTTCCTAATTTTATGTGTTATTTTATTTTTATACTCAACAAAAATGTTTCATTTGATAACATGAGTATAATTAAACTGATACTGTTGGTTTTTGACTATTATATGACCATTGGTCAATATGACCACTGGAAACTAAACGTTTTGATTATTGTCTCTAAATACAAGTAATCTTGGTTAATTAATATAGAAAGAAGATTCGATGGCCTCACCCAGTAGTCTTGGACCAATCGAAGCCCATATAATAGAACTTGGGAAGGAGGTAGCACCACTGGGATTTGCTCTGGACCAAACTCAAGGTGAACTTCATCGTATAAAGCTAGAACAAGATCGCCTTCGTGAGAAGTTCAGATTGATAGAAGTTACTACTCGTGCAATGTTGGCCGAGCCTCCCTCGGATTCTCTCACCTTAACACAACTTACACTTGGGTCCTATGCTGGTGTGATAAGGGGCTATGTAAGGAGACCGTAACTGCCTTGTGTAATCCTTTCTTTTAAATAAAAATTGGGATTTCTTATTATGATGAAGTTTATGAATTTTCAAATGACCGGATAAATATAGTATGCATATTTTTTATGAATTTTAGAAAAAGGATATTTTAAAAATGGTTGTGTAAACCTTAAATAATTAAAAATGTGTAATGATTTTCGAAAAATGGGCTTCTACAATAATGTTCAGTACGAAATTTAGAGTCTAATAAGATCAACTTAATTTTTGATGAATAGTAAATTATGAATAGTGATTTTATGATTAGGATTAGTAATTTCTCCAAATGGATTAGTAATCTCACTTAAATAAAGTATTAATATAATCTAGGCACCTTGATTAAGTAATGTGATTCAATAAATGGTTAAATAACGGTTTCATAAATTATTATTCAAGTATTAGTTTTTTCGAGTGAATAGTGTTTTTCTAATTAAAAATTTAATTAAAAATATTTATATAATTATTTTTATAAAAAGGATTTCATTTTTGAACTCAGTGCACCGATATTATGCTATGGTAATTTTTGGGGTTTTTTCTGAAAAAAATTAATTTTCGGTGAATAGTGTTTTTATTTAAAAATTAAATTAAAAATATTTAGAAAATTATTTTTATAAAATGGAGTTCATATTTTTAATCAGAGCGTTGATATTTGGTTAAGGTGAAATTTTGGGATTATTCTGAGAAAGTTGAATTTTCGATGAATAGTGAAAATACAGTTTTTAAGTTACTGGTGTTTAATGACATCATTACATGAGGTATTAAGTTTTTAATCAATATGTTCGAATTATGAGTAGTTATATAAGGTATGAGGTGTCCCAAGTGGCCAATACCATGGGCAAATACCATGTGCAAGCCCATGGTTTTTCCAAAACCACTAATGAGGTGTCCCTTTGCCATTAATGCCTTGTCCCCTCACTTTCCCTATAAATATCAAGCCATCCTCTCATCCATTCGACTCCCCACTCTCCCCCAACGAAGTTCTGGTTTCATTACCACCCAAGGAGTCCTCCCATGGTTCCCCCAAGCCCTCAAGGTCCCAACCTTTGAGTTTTAAGAGTTATGTTTTAAGGTAAGGGATCTGATATCTCTCTTTCTTTTAAAGAATTCTCTTTTATGTCATTTCATTTATGCTCCCTGTTCTTATGTTGGTGGATGTTCTTTTATAATCCTCTTACTGACCTTTTCATGTTCATATAATGAGAGATCCCCTCTTGCTCTCATTATTTCGTTTTATTAAGTTTTAAGTGGCGTCGTTAGGCTGCCGAAATTTTTGTAATGGATTCTTTCTCCCTTCTCATTTTTCAAGATCTATTTTCATGTAAAGTATTTCAAGTTTCTTTTTATTATGTTGGGGTATGATATCTAAATTTATCATACTTATCTTTTATGATAATATGATGAGAGACCCCATTTTATCGCTTCAATTCAGTATTTTGAAGTTTTAAGTGGCGCCGTTAGGCTGCCGAATATTTATGTCGTTCTTCACCCTTCTCGTTTTGAAGTTCTACTTTCATGTCAATTCTTTCAAGTTCCTTTTAGTTATGTTGGGGTATTATCTCTATATCTATCATACTGTAATATTATGTTCATATGATGTGAGACCTCATTTGATCTCTTCAATTCAGTATTTTAAGGTTTTAAGCAGCGCCGTTAGGCTGCCAAATTTTTAAGTGGTTCTTCACCCTTCTCGCTTTGAAGTTCTACTTTCATGTCAATTCTTTCAAGTTCCTTTTTTTTATGTTGGGGAATTATCTCTATATCTATCATAATGAAATCTTATGTTCACATGATGAGAGACCCTATTTTATCTTTTCAAATCATTTTTGTTTAAGTTTAGGTAACGTCGTTAGGCTGCCGAACATTCATAAGAGAAATCTAATTTTTGTCTTCCTTCCATGTTTTTCATTTCAAATGGTATGTCCTTGAAATTTCATTACCATGATCATTTATCCTTATTATTCTGTCCATCTACTATTTTATGGGTCATTTAAGAATGTTTGACCCATTTTACCTCTCTTTTTAATGTCTTCTAAAACCTCGTAACATAGCCGTTATGCTGCAGAATTTCCGTCTCAAAATGTCCCTCTCTTTTTCAAAAGTTCTTTTATATTATTAAGTGAATACTCATAGATAATTCTTCTAAAGGGGTATTCACATATATACCAAAATGTTCTATTTTAAATTCTGGTATTTACATACATGAGACCCACCTTCCTCTTCTGCGGTTTTTAATGTGATGTAAAGATCATGTCTTTAAAGCAATTTTTAAAACGTTGTGATTATGAAATGAAACCCATTTATTTTATGATATATGGGTTATTTATGAAATTTTTAATGATGATATATGTGGCTCACATGATAATAAAGGAAAATTTAAGGGTGCTCCCTGATAGCGTTCCAATGCATTGGGTAATGATGTAACCACTAGAGATTACAATTTTTATGATTCCTTGGTGAATAACCTTGGTAATTTGCAAATGACACCTTGGAGATGGACCTTGGTGATAAGTTCATGATTGTCTATGTTAAATGATTTAGCCACATTTTCAAGTTATGAAAAATGTTATTTTTATTATGATATGCCCCCTTATTTCATTCTCATGCCTTAAAGTTCTTTTTCATGACCTTATTGAAGTGTCTCAAGTTCACATGTAAAATGTTTCTCTTGTTTTCCTTACTGGGCTTTTTTCTCACCCTTTCTTTTGATGTATGCTCCCAGGTTATGTGACGCAGTAATGAACCTAGTATGAACATGAGGAGAAGCCTTTCAAGTTTTTTAGAAGAATGTTTTATGTTTTCATGTTTAAAGTTCCTGGTTTCCAAGACACTAAACCTTAATGATCCTCAGTTTTGTAAAATGTAATGAAAGTTTATGTGATAAAGAGGCGGAATGCTATAGAGGGTGTTTTTCCCAACACTATTCTTAGTGGCTGGTTATTAGATCCTTTTCTTCTCCCTTTCCCGGATAGACCAAGTATCTTCGGTCAGGCTGTGATGGCCTAAGGTCCATTATTGGCCAAAGAACCTTCGGGCGGGGTGGTGTGGTGGTTGACCAGGTGTGTGCGGCAGGTGGTTTCCCAAGTGTCTTCGGGATGAGGCCCAGGTTTTTTTGGGCGTGGCAGGGGATTTTTCTGGCCCAGGTGTGTTCGGGTGTGGGGGTGGTTGTTCTGGCCTAGGTATTTGCAGGCGTGGTTACGTGTGATAGTTGTGGCCCAGGTGTGTGCGGGCGGGATTCGGCAGTGGGACTGCGTGTGGTTGTGGCCCAGGTGTGTGCGGGCGGGTGTGGAAGTGGGACTGCGGTGAGAATGGCGGGATTGGTCTGATGCGTAGGATGTCTCAATAACCAGTGGGAAAGTGGCGCGGGGTACCCAAACATCGATATGATCTTAATATATATATTATTTTACTTGTGTTATTTGGGGAGTGTGCCTTGGTGAGGCCTGGGGTGGATAGTTTACCTTGATAGGTGTTAGGTTTATTCCTTTTCTCATGGGACTTTAGTACATTCCCCCACTTGTTCATGATAGTCTTTGGTTTTCCCTACTGAGTGTACTTTTATGCTCACCCTATGTATATAAAACTGCTTTCAGGTTTCCAGGAGGACTTCGGGGATCACGTAGGACCTTACTAGCTCAGACCTTTGGGGCAGTTGCAGTTTCTGTTTTTCTTCTTTTGTACTTACCTTTGTAGTCGCCCTTTATACTTTGTGGCTTTAATTTTAGAACATGCATGTGGGAATGGTTTATTTCTTTTGGTTTTACTTTCCCTTTTCCTTGGTGTTATTTAGTTTCATCATCTCATCTCTCGATCTTATAAAACAAAAAGGGGTAATGCCTTCCATTTGTGAGAAATTTCTATACCCTTGGTGCTAGTAGCCACTCCGGGACCTATTGAAGAAGGGTCTCAGGGGTCATTATCTCTCCTTCAACATAAAGAAGGAAGGGCCTGGAAATCTGCTGACCCTTCCCTCCTTTTGGTGAAGGCGGGTCGTGACACTCTAGCTATAATAATCAATGTGGGATCAGTATGTTACTAGCCAATCCATACCCATTGTTAGTTCAATGCCAGACATGTCATGAATATAGAGATCCCAGAGAAAACATTTCTCCCTGATCTCAAGATAACATCCCTTTCTCAAATTGAAGTCTCTAGACCATACTCCCAATGATGTATCTATCACCATAACCTCGCTTATGAACTCAACTGCTAGGCTAAAACCATTTATGAGTTTTGAAGATATAAAGGAATGAGAGGCACCAATATAAAATAAGTCATTAGCTAATTTAGATGCTACATGAATAGTACATATCACTATCGATGGTCTATCCTCGTTATTCACAAGATTTTGTTGAATGACATGCAACTGTCATGTGACTCTTCCCTAAGAAACATTCTAACTCCCTAGAGTTTAACCACTTTATTGATATGTATCCTCTCTACCAGAAGCACCATGTAAACTACTAGTACTTCCTCATCTAGTAGAATTCTATTATCCAGACTAATATGGTGAAGAAGACCCTCTTCATACACTCTTGTTGTGTATAGAGCATCCATCAATAGCTGTATTTATGGGGATTCTATAGATACTCCGTCGATGTAGCATCTTTCCCCATGTTCATCGCTCAATTGGTTGTCATGTAAAATTTTTACAAAAGTGTTCCGGGATAATGAACTGGTGGAAAGATATCTGTGTATGATCCTCCGTAACTAGTCCCCTTTAATGGTCACTCTACTTCCCAGTACTCTGGTTAATGTTCTCATAACGATGATTCATTATCTTGAAATATATACCTCTAGATTATCTAGAAGAGGCCACCTTCCCACCATTGAAGGCCTCCTTTAGGTTCCCCTATGAGATGATAGCCTAATTTACCACTTCTGAAAACTCATTTAAGATTAATATATTCACCTGGGACTAAATTTGACACTTAACTCCATCCTTAAATTTATTTTATAATGTAGCCTCATCTGTCACTAATGTAGCAGAAAAGCATTGAAAATCTGTGAAGAAATTAGCATCGTTTATCACATACATGTTCACCTAAGTCAATCTCATGAACTCAGCTAGTCTCTCCTGCCTAAGATTCTCTAGATAAAAGTGATCAAAGAAGTTATATAAAAATTTATTCCACTCCATAGTCTTCAACTGTTCAAACTGATTTTGGATGTACCACAAATGATTTTCCTAACCACGCAAAATATAAGCACCTAGACATACTCTAATCTCAGCAGGTGTCTCCAAGTAATCAATTATAGTCTCGGTAGACTCCATCTAGAACTCCGCTCCTTTAGGTTCATACTCTCTTGTAAAAATCATATGGTGATACTTCAGGAACATTGTCGTCAGTTCAGACATGTTTTTTACAACCCAACCAAGGTATCTTTCCATGAATTTCATGAATGGGGTAAAGTTATATTAGAACAGGGCCCCTACATCCTCAATCGGCATTATCGGTGCCTCAGGATCCACTGCTAGTGGAGCATCTCGATCCATACCCTCCTATTATCATCTCAACATGAATCATCATGGATGAAAAATCCTATAATTCAAAACGCGTGTCTTATAACTCATAATAAGATTTAGTAACATTTAAGTAAGAGGGAATAAAAAAAATTCACAACTTGTATTTTCCCAAAACCTCACCATGTGGTAAAAACTAAGGTGTTATCGCTACCCTTAACCATTATATACCTAGGACCTGGTTAACAATAGTAAACACATATCATTGTTTAAGTTTCTCATTTGCACAACCATTTGTTCACATTTTATATCATTTTATTGATTTCAAATTTTAACTTCACATTAATAACTTATTTTCATGTCAATTTGGCATAATAAAGGAAAACAATTCATGTTCAATAACTTACCCAAAGCACGTTTTCTCAGGCCTACCTAAAATGATGC
The DNA here is from genome assembly GCA_963277665.1 of Viscum album. Taxonomy (NCBI): domain Eukaryota; kingdom Viridiplantae; phylum Streptophyta; class Magnoliopsida; order Santalales; family Viscaceae; genus Viscum; species Viscum album. The sequence continues at coordinate 177,256,372 of OY728140.1, read as the reverse complement.
ATTTGAAAAAATAATCTTGAGTGATTAGAATTATGAATGCATACTCAACTCCCATATCAAAATATTCAATGAGTAAATTTTCATAGAATCTTAGAAACAATAATCATATCACACAACAACTGTGTCACTCAAGGTGAAATAATATTCAACTATAACAATGAATAGTAGTAACTCCAATCCCACCCTATTTACATTGTTTTTACCCCATAAATGGGTTTGAATCTATAATTCATGAGATCACTACTATGGTTTGACTCATCATAGTCTCCTGTATACCATTCCCAACCAAAAATACAAAAGAGAAAAAGAAAATAAAATACTATGATACCACTTTGTAACATCCCAACGTAGGTTCCACACATCGGTGCCCTGAGCTGGTCAGTCACATGACCTTAAGAACACATCCCTATATGCAATAGGATACCAACAAGAAGTGAGGTTCTGGTAAGTTCGTTATGGGGAGACTATAACTTCTTTTACCAGAGTAATACACCGACAGAAATAAATAAACAACAATGGAATAACATATTACTCTAAACAATACAAATAAATCAAGATAATAAATATCCAAAATAATGAAAAAAATATTTCAACCTAATGTACATGTTCAGTGTCTAAAAAGAAAACCCAAAAGAAAGACACTAACGACTCCTACTGGGTCATGAACCATGTCAGGTTCCCTCATCCATGCTCTATCCTGACCCAGTCACCTAACACCAAGACATTGCCCTTAACATTTTCTATATCCATGAAATCTATTTGGGGACCGATCAGGAATCCTGAGTAGGTAATGATTACAACATACTAGTCCACCACCAATGTTGTGAAAAATAAATCTAGACAATAAAAATTGTATGTAGTTTTATAATAAAATAATTGAAATTCATAAGTAAATATTTATCACATTATCAATTAATATTTATTAAACCACATAGGCTACCTGGTTATCAAGGACACTTAAACCTCAATACCTTCTTTGACCTGCACCAGGTCGAAACCATGTTACATATTTAATTCATATTTCATTACAGCACATGGTATTATAATATCCATGTCACTTCAATTTCATTATTCTAAAAACATGGTACCATATTCTAATGAAAATATTTTTGGTATTGAACACCATGCCTAGCACTCCACGAGTATTTGGAGCATCAGTCCATGTCTTGCACTATTTATCATGCTTGGGTGTAGAACACCATGTCTAGTAACATGTTTATCAATCATGCATACATATCATGGGCATATAGCATCATGTCTATCACCCCATTTCTCAATCATACATGCGTTCTATGGGCATAGAACATCATTTCTAGCACCCCATTTCTCAATCCAAAATATATATCATAACATATCACATTTTCACATCTATCTCATTAGCACATGTTTTCACATTGTCACATCAAACAATATTAATAATCACCAATCTTCTTAAAATAATTAACCACCAAAAACGTCCATTAATTAATTTATAAATTAATTAATCCAATTAATATAATTAACTACGTCAATCCCATTAATTAATTATCCAATTAATTATTTATATATATTTGATTAATTAATTAATGAATTAATTAACCACACTGTCAATTAATTAATACAAAAATTATATAATCCTCACATATTCTTAACATCAAATAATTAATTCACTAATTAATTATTCTCAATTCACTATTTATAAATTAAAGAATTTAATAATTAACTAAACTATTAATTAACCCCAATTCACCAATTCAATACTTGATTATTAATTCATTAATTAATAATCTCAATTCCGCAATTCCATTATTCAATCAAATCCCCAATTCCTAACTTAATTAATTCACCAAATTAATTTATCAAATTTAGGAAATAAAATTGCTAAATGAACACTAGAAATTATACATTCACATACATGTATTCGATATCAATACTATAATATTTGAAAAATATAACACCTAACTAGATTTGTTCATGAGTGATCACCCAACAAAAATCCCCAATATTGAGAAACACAATGGCATTTTTCAGGATCCGAATCAAAAACTATAAATCAAGATTAAACAAAGAAAGATCTCTTAATTCCATATCCATATCTACAGGCATAGATATAAATTTATAATATCTCAATAAATATCTGAAAAAATTGATAAATAACTTCCAACAAAAAAAAAGAAAGAACAAACCAGGATGAATGGGAGAGCAATGAGAGTGGAACCATATACCGGGAGGGATGAGGTTCATCAATCCAGGATTTGAATCATGAATAACGGGGTTCTAGATGGTTCTTAATTCATTTTTAAAGCACCAAAATTGATAAATAACATCTACAGTTGAATTGGGGTCAAATAGGATGTGTTTTGGGGGTTTGGGATATTTAAAATTTAATTTTTGGGTGACTTTAATTCAGGGCATGGTTTTCTAGGTAAGGTCACATGGTTTTCAATAATCGTGTTCCTAAACAATGCACTTTTTATTTTAGTAGGGAATATTTATTCCTAATAGGTTTTATGGTTAGACAACCAATTCACCAAATGTGAAAATTCACACTTTCTAGGGTTTCACAGTTTACTGGGATGGGGCGCACGGTTTTCTCTAACCACGCACCTACCATGAACTGACCCTTTATCTTCCACTTTCACAAAACATTCACCCAAAAATCCCCGAAGTTATAAACCAAAAAAATTAATCAAATAAGGAAAAAGGTTACCCGAAATCAAGCCTTAGTGAACTTCAGAAATGGTTATGATCTTAAAACCCCTCTTCCCCTTCATTCTTAACAAGAAAAATTTATGAACCTAGGTCATTTTCTAGGTTCATGGTGCTCTCATCATTCCATTGAGCTCTTGGGTGGATCTGCCTTCATGGGGCCTCCATTTTCTTCATCATTCATCAAGTTCGAATCCTAGAGGTATGTCAATAACTCTTATTCCCTCCTTTCATTGGTTTTGTTATTTTCCTTGGTCTTGTCACTATGAAATCTAACATGCCCTATTATCAATAAATTTATCATATTTTCCAGTTCCACTCATTTCAGCTCGAACTGAATGCCAATATCAGACAAGTGGGTCTATCTAAGTATAAGGTATCTGGTCTATAAAATTTTTCCAAAAAATATCAACCTATAAAAATTGTTTCCTAGCATCACATATTGGAATTTCCAAACATTATCTATAAAATTAATATTCCTTTAAATTTTCACCTTATACCTGTCCTAAACAAAGTGTAAACCTCCCTTGAATCATTTTATGGTGAAAACCTCAACCCAAACCACCCCTTATGATGTTTTTAGTTTATTAACCATGTTAATTACATTTAATTGAACCTAAAACACCCATTACTATGTTTTTGATTTGTCAGTTAGATAAGACCCAATTTTTCCTCTCCTTATGTAACACAACCACCGGTTAGGGTGTGTTTATCTTTCACTCCCTTGATTACCATACCTTTAAAATTACAAAATAAACCTTCATTGAAGTGTTTGTGTTATCAATAACAGGAAATAATTAATTTTATCATTAGTTATTACTCAATTAACATGAATATAGTTAAATTATATTGGTGACTTTAATAAATTCTAGTTCCCATGTTCCATGATTGTTATGAAATTCTAAAAAAATAGACTATTTAAATTATCAAATGATATATATAACACATGGGAAACCTTGGAAGATGCTTTAATAGTTGTGTTTTAATTTTAATATAATCCTCGACATGTTTAATTCAATTTGTAATTGTGACTTATTACATTGAATGTTATGATAAATATTTATAGATATTGGTCACATCATCAAATTCATGGCATGAATTAAGAAACCCTTGGATTCTATGGTTGAATGAATTGAGTGGACTCCTAAGAATCCACCTAATTTATTGATGTGAATTCCAAGTGGTAAATTCATTATGGATTAGACCAATGTCTTAATCTCATGAATGTAATGAATACTAACACGGAATTCATCTAGAATAAAAAATAATAGAATGATTAGGTTGATCTACCAGGTTTGGATTGATTTCCTCAAACAAGGAAGAACTTGGTTCTGCACCCACTGATTCTAATTGATACATTCCCCAAAGCAAAAGGATAACCTTCCTTGGTTATGATAGAAACTCTTAGTAGTATAATTACATGGGTTAATCCCTTGGATTCCACTCAAACAAAAATATATCAACATCAAAATGTGATCACCTTTAGTTTTCTTGACTATTATAATCCAAGAGTTCCATAGTTTATCCATGGATTAAAAATCTGGGTGTTTAATTGGAATTATTAGACTTCTAGATGGATTCAATTTTTTTATTTATTAATGGATGTTATTTATACACACCTCGGAACCATTAACCAATTAAAATGAAACATTATCAAAGACAACTAACTTAATTTGAAGTATTTATAGTCAAATGTGTATCCCATGAGGATACTGATTTTGAATTATTTATATTGTGCTACTACTTTAAATTTAATATACATTCACAATATATAATTTTATATTCGCAGACTGTATTTTCATTTGACAATGTTGGTGGTGGCCTATGGAGTTGTATTGACACCCTCTCTAGGCCACTCCTTGGTACCAAAATATATTTCTATGATTTAGAAACAGACAAATAAAAGCACCCTATCATGGATGCTTGACTTTTACCTTAGATTGGGAACATTAGATAACATGACCAAATTAGGAATCAATATACTCATGGAGATTAGTATCCCTTTGGACTTTTTTTATTTTTTTATCCTTACAATATATGTGTGACTACTTCCACGATACACCTATTTTATATTTTGTACCACCATGAAATTATCTGTATAAATTTCTATTTACTACTAATTTCCTTTTTATTATATATCTATTCTGATTTATCATTATTTTTTCTATTTTTCACACTGATAAAGAAGGTATAGTCTCCCCATAGTATCAATATTAATACACCCCTATTTTTAGTCAACATCCCTGAGTTTATAGGGAGGCATGCTTGAGGCCTAGTGTCTCTTTAGTGTAATAAATTATCTATGAACATGGTTGTTGGAATCACAAATTTGTATTAGAAAAATGTTTTCTATTATATAACTATTTTAGTTTGGTAAAAATGTGACGGGGAAGTGTCAGAACATGGTAATAAACTTGTTCTTAGGAGTATCTAACCAATGTATAAGAGAAAACACATGTTTCCAGGAGAGTAGTTGTTTTGCAATTTTCTTGTTACTATTGTATTATTTTTACCATTAAGTCAGACACATGTTGTATTATGCTATGTTTTATTGTATTTTCAACCATGGGATGATTCGAAAGGGAAGTATTAACTCATTTTTCATTGTTGTAATATTGGGATTTTAGTTAATTCATATTTCATGTCCTTCATATCTCAGTTCATGTGATGGTTGTTACATTCTTAATATACATTGATTTTTTATAATTTAAATTTCTAAGGTCACTTGGTGGATACAATTTGGTTATTTGAACTGTTTGTATCAACCTGAATGATGTTTTTCAACATGGCTTGATGTTGAAACTTTATTTCACCAATTTGAACATGATCAAAGACATGGAACCTTACACTACTACACCACTAGGTTTATCCATCACTATGATTTATTAGCGCAAAAAAATAAGTTGATAAAGGTTACACTATATTCGTGAAAATAAATAACCACTGAGAAATGGGTCCCCTTTAACATCACTAATAAAAAATAACTAATAAAGGAGTACCTTTATCAGGGCTAGAAAAAACCACTAATAAAGGGTAAATTTGATAAATATTTATTTTTAATTAAAAATAATAAAATATTATATTAATCTATTGATACTGATATAAATACAATATATATATTTTTAATATATTTTTTATAAGGATTAATAAGCATTTACACATAATATATAAAATATTTAGTGAAAATGATATATAAAATAATTAAAAAATATTATTAATTAATAATTTGTTAATTTATGTTGAGTAATAGAAATTTAATAACAGTTGGATGACATAAAAATTAAATTAATTAAAGAATAGTGTAAGATAAGTTTAAAACATGACTTGAACATCCAACAGACATAACTTCTGATCTGGGTGTTCACTTGGGCTACACCATATATCAAATCCCAGCCTATGTTTTTCTCTACTGACTAGTGTCCTAAGGGAACCCCTATTACATTTTTAAAGGCTAAAAAATGGACAAAAGGCCTCTAAAACCAAGTTTTTAGTTGGGGTATCCTAATGTTTTATCATTTCATGGAATTTAATCCTCATTCAAGGGGGTACTTTTCCCCATTTTTAGTGGGGATTCAATTTATTCTTAGGAATTAAATTCATATTGATATTATGGTTTTTAAATTTTCATCATTTTTCAAAATTTAGTTTTATTTATAACTAAATATATGCATACTTTCTTATATATACGTACAATAAATTACTTTTATATATAAATATATTAATATTTTTATATAAAAATGTTTTTTAAGTATATAAAATATATATTTATTATTCATTTTATTTAAAGTCAAAACAAATTTACATTTTATTTACCATATACAAATTCATTAATATGTATATATATATAACTATATAATTGATGTTTACATATAAACATGTATGTGTCAATAAAAAAATGTAAATTTATATTTATATTCTAATATATGTAAAAAAATACATATTCTAAAAATGTATTTAAAATAATATGTACACATGTTTTACATTATAAAAACATATGAATATATAATATATAATATATCATATATCATATATCATGTATCATATATCATGTATCTTATATCATATATCTTATATAATATATTATATATTATATATAATATATAATATATGATATATGATATATGATTTATAATATATTAAAATAAATATAAGTATATATATATTACACACACTCACGAAAAAATATAATTTATAAATGTATTTAAAAATAGTTATATATATATATATTAATAAAAAAAATATATGTAAACATATAAATAAATAAATATAAATATCGTAAAATAAATAATAAAACATCATGGTGCAGTGGTAAAGGTGTTCGAGTTCCAAATGAGATGTACAGGGATAAAATCTAGGCATGCGTAGGAGTCAGGAATTTCACAAAGTGTTGATAAAGTAAGTGGAGATGCACTGATAAAGGGGGAGCACTAATTCGGTTGATTATAGAGGTTAAGAAAAAATCATCATTTATCTGCATTGTTAAAGGGGTCCTTTATCTGTGCTTTTTGGCTACTGAAAAATACATCCCATTAACCGCTCTTTAGTTGTCAGTGCTTTATAAGAACAAATAAAGGCTCTTTACTTGTATCGTTAAAAACCAATTTTTTAGTGGTGGTAGTTACCTAAGCTGAATTTTCAATTGGTAGTAGTTAAATGGATTTCAAATTTAAATTTATAAGGATATGCCTCTAAAACCTAGAAATTTAAATCTGTATAAATGAACAGTTGTGTGTATACTTGATAAATTCTATCTCCTAAAGTTGAAAATGGTGTTTCACATAAATGTGAAGCCTATTGAAATTTATTAAGCATTTGACTCCTTAAAATGGGATTGGCAGCCCACATTATAGAAATCACGATGGCATGGATTAACCCTCATATGTCAATTTTCTCATTTTTATTATTTAGTAATGAAACCCTTGGGTATATATATAATAAATGGATTCGGTTAGTTAAAGTGTCAAAAAAATCTAAATAGTGTTACCCCTATATATTCTTGGTGAAATTATCCTTTACAAATCCTATAACTAAAATTACATGACATGGATCTTCTGTGATGATGCCAATCTTTTTTTATAAATGAATTATTGGTGGATGTCTAAATAATTATCATATAACCAACCTGATTATTTAATAATTTATTTTGGGGTTGCGGCTTAAATAAAAACTTCTAGATGAAATTTTGTAAAATACCCTTTAGTGGGGGTTAGTTTTAGTGTTTTCTCACATTAGAATGTGGTCATTTACTATGTGTTACAATTCTCATTCCCCTTTTTGGAAGTAATGAAGGTTAGATGGAATATATTAGTTACCTTTCTACGCATAAACCTGGTTTTTGAATCAATTTGTTTTATTAAGTGAAGGGTTAGTGGCCTATCTAGGCATAATGGATGCTTAAGTTTAATGGGACTGAAAAGTATAGGGTATATTCAATAGCTTATTTAGCCATGTGACCTTTCTTTTTTGATGATTTACAACTTGATAAGTCTCCATCAAGGTTAATTATTCATGTGAAAAAACATAGCCCTATGTTTGATGTTTTAAGAGAGACAATATATACTAAAGATTTGTAGAGTTGTTGGGCCTGTGAATAGATTGAAATGGATGAGCCCATTTTCTTGAGGTAATATTGAGGAAGTATGTGTTTTCATGTTTATTCCATTTGAATAATGTTTCAGTTCTCAATAATAGATATTTTCGAGGGAAATATTAGCTAATGGTACATGACCCTATCAGCTAATAGTGTGCATTTAGGAACACATTGAATGTGTAAAAGAGTCTGAGTGTAACTATGAGAAAATACTTATAGTTTAAGTGTCCATGTATGTTGTTTTTCTCTATATAAATTATCTTGTTTGGTAAATAACCAATGGTTTCTTAATCATAGTGAATAGGAATGAGGGTAAGGCATTTTCAAGGGATCATAACTCGGACAATTAGCCCTAATTTAGATGAAAAAAGATCAATTGGGACTTGAGAAACATCATCATGATTGGGTTTCATATGAGAATTAAACCATTGAGTTTCAATGAATCTATAATAAAATCACACATTGGAGATATGGAGTTCCATTTAGCTCTTTGGTGGGAAGTATGTGAGTGTACACCCTTGATGCATGGTACTTAGAAGGCATATGTATGGGATGACAATTATGGGGGTGTTAAATCAGGCTTGTGGGCTTAGTGGATCAATAACTTTTGTTTAAAGCTACTTATATTTTGATAATAATGGTTGGCAATCATGTAAGGATAGGTTTTGGAGGCACGATCGATCCGAGTTGATCCTTATTGTGAATGTTAGAGGTTATTGTGTCTGGTAAGAATGTGTATCTCATGAGAACCGACACAGGTATGGGGATTTGATATAACCCATTATTGGAAATGATTTGTGAATAAATTAAGGCTAATATAGTCATTGTAGAGTATACCAAAGATTTTTTGAAGAATTGAACATCATTTTGGTAGGTTCTGTAGAAAGTATAGTGAGTGATATTCACATTAGTCAAGAGTGGGAGATTGTTTCCTTTTGTAATAATGGTCAAGGGAGAGCCATTTCAGTCTCGTATATCCATCGTGTTAAGTAATAAGAGGATCATGTGATGTGTAAATTATTTTTCCATACAATAAAATGATTATTAGGTCACTCTTACAGTTTGGATCATCACATCAGTCATGGATGCGTGACCTTCAAAAAATAAGGATCACATTTGTAGAAAGTCCAATTGAAATGGTCTAAATGGGTTCTAGAATTTGGTGAGCGGATGAATTCAAATTTTCCTGTCTTGGATGGAGTTTTAATAATAAGACCCATGTTTGATATTGGATTGAGTCTTGATGTTAAATTTGGGATGTGGATGTGAGATAAATCCAAATAATGTGACAGATCAATGGGAAGTAGTTCTTCTATATATCATGATGGTGGAATTGCAGGTTTAGTACACAACTATTAAACTAAACTATGATTCAAGTTTGACCTTTTGTGGGAGTGTTTGAATAATAATAAGCTACCCTTGAAATTTAAAGAAATTTGATTGAGTTCTTCAATTAGGTATCAACTATCATGCAAGAAACTATTTTGACAAGTACACCTGAAGTGGTTCGATTGGAATTTTAGTATATAAATGCTTCTGAGAGACAAGAATGCATTATATTCATCATACTAAGTATGATGTGTGTATTTGGGGGTATGACCCTTAACTATAATCTATTATAAATGGAGGGTGGTGGTGATTGTTTTTAAATTGATGTAGTGAGTTGTGCGTGGCATCACTATATAAATATTTTTTAAGAGATCTCATGTGAGATATCTTTTGAATTAAGTGATAAATGATCAAATATATCGATGTATAACTAATATTAATATCAATATTGGAGATCCCCAATGAACTAATCATTGAAAATCCTAAATTTATACTAAAATGTCGCATATTTTTAGATGAATATTCATTAAATTACATTAACACATGCTTAGGGATCATAATGTTTTAGTAGGTTTGGATACTAGGAACACAGTATTATTATATAGTGAAATTTATTCAATGTTTCCAACAAATATCTTCCCATTTAGTACTTTTCATAGACATTCCCTACCTAAAACCTTTCTTCATTACATGAGGAATACAAACATAATAAATAGTTATATCAGATACTGAGTAATTGTAAATAAGGGAAAATGTGTAATCATAACTTGATCATAAGGGTATGAGAATTTGATCATAACATATGAAAACGATACCCTATATATAAAAGATAAAAACCTAGAGTCATGACATAAAGAATCGAAGTTCAGAAGACCTTAATCATAAGTAAATAAAAAACATAAACCATGAGAGGATAACATTGACCAAAGACATAGAATTATGGCATACACATAATCATATAGAATTACTTCCATATTTTAAAAAGGATCATTTACAAGGATATCATATTGGAATGGTTTTACTCCCCTTACCATCATAGTTTTCTAGGTTCACCCCCAATACCATCATAGTAGACATGGTCCCTTACTGAACAAGATTTAATCTCTATTCTAGTTCCACATATATCATCATAAATAAATCCTTACCCAAAGAATTTGATAGATACATAGGTCCACCTCATCTCATAAAAAAAAATACTTATGTATTCATTAAGAACATAAAACATTCATCATATAATAACCCATTTAATTAAAAGGGATTCATAAACATTTCCTCATATCATAATATATGGAAAAGAGATTGGTTTGATAATCATTTCTTTATTTCATCATAGTATAACCTCTGAAAAGAAATAAGTTTCATAATACAATCCTAATAGTGTAACACATGGAAGAGAAATAAGTTTCATAGACCTCATTCCCTCATAAATATAAACCATTCAGATAAATAATAATAATGGTTTCCTTATATAATATCCTAGGTAGGACATATGTAACATCAATGTATGTCATGTTAGATAGAAAATAATTTTGAAAAATGTGTTAAAATATTTAATTTGGAAAACATTTTTTCTTAGAGAATCCATTCTTAAAACATAACACTCATAAAACATTTTTTAAATCCTTTACATTGAAAATAAATGTTCAAACTTGTTAAAAATATTTAAAAATCATTTAAAACATTTGTGGAAACAAAATTTCCTTCCCTCTTGAAAAAAATATAGAAAATAAAAAACAATAATATCATTTTATTTTAAAATAAACATGATATCTTATAAAGAAATAATAAATGAAAATAATGGTCATTGTGGTGGGATATTTGTTTCATGTGATACATGTTAAATCAAATATTCCTTCTAAATTTTCATTAAAATTGAAATGGGAAATTTTTGGAGAATAAAATGATGATTAATTTCAACCCATTTTGTAAAAATTAAAAAAGGGTAAATATTTATTAAAATATATTGAATAAAATTAAGAAAAATTGAAATAATTTTTATAAAATATTATATTGGATGAAAAAAATCGACTTAAGAGAGAAATAAAGATGTTTTTTTGAAATAATTATTTTAAAATATTCAGTACATAAATATAGAAAAATGAATGAAAAACTGTATTATCAATAATTTATATAATTATCAGAACATTCATGAGTTTATTGGGTGATATTTTATAATATTTTATCATCAAAATAATAAACATAAATAATCCTGATAAGTGAGGATATTTTACTAAAAAACCCTTACCACATTGGTAACTCGGAATCGTAAGCTCCAATAAATGAATAAACATAAACTCTTACTCCTTTGGTAAATTTTGAACCATAAATCCCATGAAAGAGATATACCAAAATATATATGTATGTATAAATACATTTTAGTAAAATAATAATATAATAAGTTAATTGTAATTATATACTCCACATAAAATAAATATTCGATGAATATGGCATGTGTCTCAGAAAAGAAAAACGTGAGATATAACTCTCTTACCTTAAGTCTTGAATTTATTTTTACAAGTTATAACCTATGGTATAATAAATAAAAAACTAATTTAAATATATTAAATAATAAAAATTATATATATCATACCATTATAATTTACTTATGACCATTTATTACCCATTTTATAACAATTCTTTATTAAAATCACATTTTAGGTAATAATAGCTTAGTTTTTCATATATGGTTTGATTTGTTTTTTATTTTTCATCCTAAATTTATCATGGTTAAATGATATATAAAATTTTAAAAAATACTTAAATATAATATATATTCATTATATATATATTATTATTTTATTCTATAAAATTATGAAACAGAAAATGAAATACATTATTTATAGAGATGGTTAGTAGTACATACGAGTAAAAGTTGTTTCTATTTTCTTGATGGATTGAAATAAATAAATGTAAATAATATATTAAAATTATATAATAATATTTATGTTTATATATATCAAATATTTATATTAAATATGCCCTTATTCAATTCTATGTAATGTGTGAATGAATTGAATCACTTTGTGAGGCTGTTGTTCGTCGTTCACAAGAATTACATTATTGTATTCCCACAAAATAGAAGGTTAGAAGGTATAAGTGATATAATAATTAAATAAGTATAATAATATCCTAAATAAAATGTTTATACATTTATTCCATCCTTATACCCATCAATTATATGAGGTAATGGGAAAAATGAATGACATCGGTTTGTGAGGTGGTAGTCCACCAAACACAAAAATGATGATTTCATAACCCATTTAATGAAAGAAAAGATGGATTTTGGTTATTAAATTAACAAAATGATAAATAAAAATGTGTAGGGTATTGGTTTTATTATATCAAAATAGTTTCATAATTTTATAAAAATGTGGGGAATAAATAAAATAAAAGACTCTGTTAGGGACGTTACCTCTTCTTCAAACAACTTCTTTTGGTTTGCTCCAAAATAAATCTTTAGATTTCATTATAACCAAAAACATGATTCTAGAATAATATGATTGATTTTTTAAAGTTATTTCAGTAGGAATTTGTACAACCAAATGGTTTTGTAAGTGTTAATAGAAGAGAAGTGGTGGTGGCCTTTAATATGTGAGCTGAGTGGCACACTAGTAATTGTTTAAAATAAAAAAGGTGTGCCCAAGTTTGTCCCATGAAAAAAGGATCCAAAATAGTCTATTATAGAACATAAAAAATATAATTTAAAAATATTTCCATTAAATTGATGGTATAATTTTTTTTTATAATTTTTAACCCTTATCTTTTTAGTTTAACCCCCTAGTAAACCCAATTTTACATTAAGCGTGGTACATAATTTTTCCTTTTTATCCTTTATATTATTTTAAAAAATATATTTGACATTATTAGATTATATAAATCATTCTAATTCCAAATATAGAATAAATATTTTCAAATTTCATTCATATAAGATGAATATTTAAAATTAATATTAATCTTATCATTGCAACAAGAAAGCAGTTTTCCAAAGAGAAAACGTCCAAATGTTTAAAAAGTTTTATATAACAACTTAATATGAATTTGATTACAATAAAAACAAATTGTATTAGTATATATATATATATATAACTGTACTAATTTTAACATCAAAAAAATCATAAAATATTTTTGATGTTTAAAAATTATTTAAAATAAATGGAAATTCTTAATAAAAATAAGTATCTTTCACTATTCACAGAAAAAATTACCTTCTTATAAATTTATTAAAAATTAACCCTATGATAATGTTGAGTTTGTAATTTTATGAATGAATTTAATTTTATAAAATAAATATTATAATATTGTAAAATAATAATTTTCAAATAAGTGTGAAAATGCAACAAAAATGCTTTTTAGAAAAATACAGTTTTTTATGCGAAAAAATGTATAAATTCTTATCTCTTGTTTAGAAAAAACATAAGATAAATGATAGAATTTTTATTGAATATAATATATATATTTATATATATTTCAGTAAAATCATTCATAAAATTGTATTTTAATTTATTGAAGAAAAACATTTTTGTGTGGATAAAATAGTTTTCTAAAATATGTTTCCAATATTTTTTTAAAAAAATTATTTTCATTTATAATTAATTGGTCACTAAAGAATTCATATTTTATACAGGTGTAGCCCATATGTTTTTCAAATTTAGTTAAATGTAATAATACCTTTCATTTTAATGGCTATGTGTTGAATGTCATATTAATTAATAATATTTTAATATTATGTCATGTTTTGATTAATCTCATTGTTTTGTGTAATGAAATAAAAACTCAATGTTGTGTGTAACACAAGATATACTCTATATTTCAAGTAGATAATGATAAACTTAGTGTTGTGTGTAAATAATATAGAAATGATAAAACTTATTTGAAAATATAAATTTCACAAAATATCAAGTTGTTACATTATAACCCCCATTTATAATTACAACAATGTAATTTGATCTTCTATTTGGTAAATAATGGTTTAACATATTAAAAAATCATTATGGGAAATCCATATCATAAAATGGTTTGATAAAATGTACTATTGAAAATCTAGAAATGGATGTGTGAATTTCATATTAAATAACCCATACTACATTTCCAAATAGTTGAATATAGGTTAAAAGTGAAAACATGGACATATAAGAGAAAAGTACCAGCTAAATATTGATGAAAAATGATAGAAAACATGGCCATGATAAACTTCACAACCCCAAAGCCATAAATATGTAATTAGTGAAACTAACATTAATTTATTAAAAATTAATATAAGTGTATAACACATTATTTTTATGATCCTTTTCATAAGGTTGATTAATTTTCATGTGAATATATACTTACTTTATTTCATTCCATTTCATAAGTACAATCTCATCCTTTGGTTATGACTTGACCAATTTCTACTTCATCTCTTACACTAATAAATGTAGATGAGTTTTTTATACTATAAGAACTAATTGATTGTATAATTTAGACTGATAAGTCATTCTTTCTATCACTATATATCATCATAACAAAAATTTTGGACTGAAAAATAAATTTTATTTTTAAAAAATACTTGTCAAACAACGTCGCTCACTACTCAATGAGGGTGGAAATGATGGAGGCCAAGTGAATCACACTTCACAGTAAGATTACAGTCATCAGGTAAATACCATAAACCATTGTATAATATAATTTTGTCTCTTGTATTCTCTTTATTGTAAAAGTAATTGGGAAAAAATTACCTTCTCTCCAAGTGTGGCTAACACGAATGCCCAAGTTCAATTATTTCCTTGAATGAACCGAACTATTATAGTGGAATCAGACTCATCTTTTCTAATCTGAATATTATAGACCCTACACAACATAAGACCAGTGAGCATAGATTTTACCTCTACTCGAATAGAATTACCTAACCCATAATAAGAATTAAATATCAGAATTACTGAACCCATGTTGTCTCTCCCCATATTTCTCTCTTTAATCTCACCAAAAATACAAGAACAATAAATATTTAGTTTTAACCTCGCGGTGACCATTGTTTATCCAATATGCATAAATATTTATATGGGGAAATAATACATTAATCACTACAACAACATCCCAAGGTCAACATAAACCATTACCCAAATGGTTGACCTTATATCAATTCCAAAATTCAAAATTTATAAATAAGGTCAAAAAAATTCATAAAATCAACTAAACATTAATCCCTTAAATATCATTAGGTATATATTAATTATCACATGCCAAATATGTGAAGACATTGGTCATATATTTTAATTAAACCAGATCATAACCATAATTTCCATAAAACCATAATGAAAACATATGTACTTCCAAATTCCTTTAATAAAACCTCAAATTATTGAATATATTCCATAAAACCAAAAATTATGCAAACTCCATCAATGAAAATATAACCCTCTTTTTTCACAAATCATTAATCACTTCCATGTTCATCAATACTATCTAATTTACATTCTTCATATAAAACATCTCTTTATACCATCATCGTTATCTCATTATCTGGAACATATTAATGGTTATCTTCCTTTAATCATAATTTTTCCATAAAATAAAACATTTCTATTAAATAAATTTTCTAGGTCATTTGTACTAATCGACATATTCATTCAAATCAATAATGAAAAACTTATACAGAACCATCTTCATATGTTTTATGATTAATATAACATAATTCATAAATTCCAATACGTATACACTTAAACCATAGAATATAATTTTTTATATCATTAACTAAGATTCATAATCTTATTTCTTAATACATCTTTCCAAAAATATGTAATATGAATCACGTCTTAACATTCATCAACCCTGATTTAATCATGCTTCTCATGCTTAACAAACCACATTGTTAGAAAATCCTGTTACATTCATATGGAATTCAGGCTCTCTTCTTCATCAACAGTATAAATATTACTTATACCACTATGCTGACATGATATTTACCACTAGGACATTGATTTGTATAATTCTTATTCCTAACACATTTAAAACATCCCACCATTGATGATGCCATAGGGATACCATTATTCAAATCAATTTTATTAACCAAACGTTTAATTTTTTCTCGAAAATTACTATCTTTGTTTCTTTCTTTTTCACCCTCAAACCATCTTCTTGTTCCTATGACACAATCACATGGTAGCTTCTTCTAACGTTCTTAACATATAGGAAATTTATTATTCTTTTTTATACGGTCTCCACCACCCAAAATCTCAATGAACTCTATCCTTATCATATTTAATGAGTTCAATAGTTAACTAAGGTTCTAGTTTTTAATAATATATCATTATAATCGATTAGGAAAAATAAAAATATCATTAACTCCAATTATCATACCATTTTTTCTCATCAACATATTTTTTGTCAAATTCAAAATTAATTAATTTCTTTTTGTTTATCTCTATTCACTAAAACCAAAAATCATTGTGTGAGCAACAATATTCATTGTGGGAAGCCACATAATCATTAAAATTACTTATTCGATGTCAGAATAATGAAACATTCTATTTAATCTATGACACATTAGTTTTATCCTTGTTTATTCATGATCATCATATATCTAAATTCTTCATGATGGTTGGTAATGATTTTGTGAATCTCAGTAACATATCACCTGAGAGTGTCAAACTAAGTGTAAAGTAAGTCCCATTTTCATTCACGAGGTGTCGATATTGTCTAGATCAATACACCCTTGTAAAGTCCAGTAATTTCCATGTAAATTGTTTTTTAATATATCGTAATTTTATGAGTCTGTGGAAATTAACGACGAATGATTCCGAGGCCCGAAGTGCCAGAAAGAATTTCTGAAATTTTTTTCGGGTACCCTTAGTAAACATGAGAACCAATTTTTCTCATGTTGGAACTAGTGCTCAAAATTGAAATATGAGGGCTTCGTTGAACTCGCAGCGCTGGTATTCACATAAGGAGACCTTCACCTCAACCGTAGTAGGTCGTGGGTAAAGGATAAATTTTGGTCTTTTCTTGGGAGGATAAAAATAAAATTATTTAACTTTTTTTTTGTAACCACGCTCTCATTTATATTATGGGATGGGGACCACCCGAGCCCAAAACCTCCCAAGTTTTATTTAAGAGTTGGGGACCACACAAACCTCTAAATGAAGGAGAAACTGCCCATCTCATTATTTAATGTGGAGGAGACTCTCGAGCATCATCTAATTTAATTAATCCAACACACCAAACTTAATTATGCCATCCTATGTGATTAATTAACCCAATTTTAAATTGTTCCAACAATCAAATTGGGGGGAACTTGTAACTTTTTGTCTATGTTGCAAATATGGTGGAATTTGTAGATGAGAAATATTGGGAGAAAGATCTCCAACGAATAATGCTCCACCAATGAAGAACGTTTCGCCAATGAAGAATACCGACCTCGACTTCGAACTTTTTCATCGGGACTTCTTCTGACATGGGACGTCTTCATATATGATGAATCGACGCCCATACTTCCTTCTCGTGCCAACATAAATTAATAACTTATGGTAGGGGTTTATTTGCATGTTAATATTTTCCCTCTTTCACTCCTTAGTTTCTTTTGCGGTTTGGTAATTAAATGTTGCGAGAGGTTGTAAAGAATGAAGTTTTTCTTTCATGTTATTGTTGATCCATATGCTACCACCCTAATGCGGAGTGTATGGGCCAAACCAATATGGCCCGACCCTTCCACAAATCTTGTGGTGTTCTTCGTGAAGGATGACGGAAACCATCCATGGTTGGGGCACGACAATGGCGGTAGGCACCTCCGTGAGTAGTGAAGAAGGTGAAGGCACAACGGTACCACCCAACGGCCACCACCACCACCCTCCGGCCACCGCCACTGCCCTGCAGCCTCTGCGCTGAACGCGGCCACCGCCGCCGTCCACAACTCTGGCCCCCATCCCCATGGTCGGACCACCTCTACACAGTTGGATCGCTGCCCCACAGGCAGACCACCACCCCGTGGTTGGACCTACTCCCCGTGTTCGGACCGCCACCCACAACTTCTGCGCCGACCGTGGCCACTACCATGGTCCGCGGCTCCGAGCCTCCGCCCCGCGGCTGGACTGCCGCCCCGCGGTCGGACTGCCGCCCCGCTGCCCGACTGCCGGCCCATGGGTGGAGCGTCTCCATATTTCCAGACTGCCTCCCCATGGCTGGACCGCCACTTTACCGCTGGGTCGTCGCCCCAGGCCAGACCGCCGCCTCGCGGCTTAACGCCGCCCTCGGTCGAGCCGCCACGGGTCGGGCCGAGATGCCCTACGCACTCGTTGTACCCCCTCGGCCGAGCTGCCCTCACGGCACCCTTGCGGCTTGACGGGCCAAACCCAATGGGTTAGGACGCACTACGGGCCGGGCCAGACCCAACGGGTTGGACCGGGTCGGGCTGAGTTGATCCGACAGGGTGGTACCAGACCCGAGATGAGTACAACCCTATTACATTCTTATGTCCATAACTTTCGCATCGGACGTCCACTAGACAAACCATCAGCAGCATTAGGATCATTAGAGAGACTGGGTCCCTTTGAGTGATACCCCCCTGCATTTTGGATTAAGATGAGGAATGGTCATGTTGGATTGAGCATGAATCTAAGTGGGCCCTCGGGACTAAAAGTCTAATTACTCATAGACGTGGAGTCTGATTGGCACTTCGTCTGTTATGTTGAGAACCATATGACGTAGAAGACCTTTGAGATACTTCTTCATGGGACATCGTGGCAGTTGGAGTTTTATCTAATAGCTTGTGGAGAGGATCCTCCCATAGATGAGTGAGAATAGTGTGGAGACATAGTGGTTGGCTGAGACTTGACGACTACTGCCCGTTTCGACTCGGAGTGACTTGACAGGCCCATGGGGAGCACCTTGGTGACATGGAAGACCCACGGTGGGGAGTGTCATGGTGACACAACAGACCCACGGTATTCGATAGGAGGAGTACCTCAGAATGCCACAAGGGGGAGTGCCTCTGTGTGACACGACGAACCCAAGGTGGGGAGCGCCTCTGTGTGACGCGACAGACCCACGCTACTCGATAGAAGGAGTACCTCAGCAGTCCAAGGTTAGTGGGAAGCACCTTTTTGTTTTTCTGCAGACCCACTGTACTCGATATAGGAGGAGTTCTCCTACAGCCTAGATGTTCGATGTTGTGACAGGGAATATTACTTGATACTACCCCTTGAATAAATCTCGGTGTGAGCTGAGTCTGTACCTTTGTGTTTTCCTCATGATTGAGATGGGTTACTTGATAACTTTGGTATATGTATGGGAATATAGCTATGTAATGTTGTCTATTTGTTTCATACATTGTTTTTTTTATCCTTGATGGATTTTGTGAGACCGAGATGGTCTCGGGGTCCCTACTGAGTATCGTTATACTCACCCCTACATGGTCTATGCCCACACCTTGTTGTGTTGGATTCAGATTACAGACAATGATGACTGAGGCTGAGAGTATTAGGACTGAACTGTACCTGGAGGTGGACCATACTGCGTGTCAGTACGTAAAGGAGACTAGTGGACGTGGAGTGCTGAGGCGGCGATCTGTACCTACCTTTATGTAGGATCCTCAGAGGATGATCTAGTAGCTGTCTTTTCTCTTTCTTTATCTGTATTGTATCACATTTGAACTTGTAAATTCTTGTTGGGCTTGTATTCTGTCTCCTTTTACTTACTACACTCACTCTATTTATAGTTCAGTTTACTTATGTTCATATCTTGCTGTGTGATTGGTTACGAGGGATTATAGGTTATAAAGGCAATGCCTTCCCATTTTAAGGGAATACTCATTCGGTGCTAGTCTCCATCCCCTGGCCTGTGGAAGACGAGATTGGGTATTCACAAAATAGGCCCCGGGGGACGGGTTGTGACAACCCTTTTTCGAGTTACTACACCAAGGTAGCTTTGTTCCAATGCCACATCCACTTGTATAATCTAGACAGGGATGTAATTTCTTGGAAACCACTATGTTTATCCTTTAACAAAATTCTAGGGCATTTTCCTATGCTTTAACTCATACTTATACATAACCTTAGACATATCCTTATGTATATCCCTATAGTTTCTATATCCTAGTTTCCAAAGGTTAACTGAACTCATCAGTTGATACCAACTGTAGTGAACCTATATTTTATACAAACATATCACATCTTTTTAGAGGAAATATTTATTACATTACACAAACACACACCTGTGGATCATAATGCTTTAGTTTCTATAGATAAATGGTACAAAATATTGTAATTTAGTGAATGATATTTAGTGTTTCCCATAAATAACTTCCCATTTAAAACTCTTCATAGACATACCCTACTTAAAATCTTTATTCATAACCTGGGGAAAGGAAACATATGAATGGGTGATCTAATCTATTCGGTAAGGGTAGAAAAGGAAAAATATATAAACATAATGTAATTATAAGGGTATGAGAACATGTTTATAACATAAGAAAACCATACCCTACATATAAATGATCAAAATCGTGATTTAAGGAATAAATATTGGTAGTTCATTGGACATGAATCCTAATGAAATCAAAGAACATGAACCAAGATAGCATTACATTTACATAAGACTTGGAATTATAGAATGCACATAAGAATATAAAATTATTTCTATAGTATTCAAGTATCGTTAAAAAATATATCATAGTGGAATGGGTTAACACCCTAACCCATCATAGTATTTGAGGATCACTCCCAAGACCATCATAGAAAACAAATTCCCTTACTGAAACGAGTTCACTCACCATTCCATTCATATCTTTCTCGTGCGATGTGATTCTTTACTCAATGCCTTGAAGAGAGATATTGGTCCCACATTTCACATAATGAAAAATCATACCTATATTTACCAAAAGATCATAAAATATTCATCATATCCTAAACCATGAGATAAAATGGGTTTCATAAACATTTCATCATTTCATAACCAGTGGTTAAGAGATATATTTCATAACAATTTCAATAATACATCAAAGTATAACCCATGAAAAGAAGTAACTTTCATATGAATTATCCCAATGTGTGGCCCATATAATATGAATAAGATTCATAATAATCATGACATCATAAAAACCCATTTCAGTATAGAATAAGAATGGTATCCTTGGATCATATCCCTAGTAAGGCACAGGTAACATCAATGAATGTCATCTTATATGGAAATGATTTTAAAAGATCATTTAAATATTTTATTTAGGAAAATAAATTTACTTTTAGAATCACTTCTTAAAACTATAAATTCATAAAACATTTTAGAAATCATATTTATTGAAAATTAACTAATAAAAATCATAAAACAATCTCTAAAATTATTATTTTATAAATCATGAAGAAAATATATTTTATGCATTGAAAAGTACTTTTTAAAACATAATTTTTTTATTTTTTTTAAAATAACCCTAAAATGATATAAAGGTATATCAAAATAAAATAATGGTCTCGGTAGAAAGAATTATGTTTATTTCATACACTTTAAAACCATGATTCATTTCACATATTCAGTTAAATCCAAATGAGCATTGTTTGGAAGACGACGTGAAGTTTCCTTTCAAAAAAAATAAAATGTAAAATATGGGTAAAAATTTATTTAAAAAATAATTTTAAGGATGTTACAAACATTTTTTAATGAATTTTTATAAAACATGTTTTTTTGATGAAAATGGGTTTTCAACTGAAGAGTGAAATAAAGATAATTTGTCAAAAAATGTTTTTTTTCGAAATATTAACTATATAAAGAGAGGAAAATGAATGGAAAAATAATTTATTCCCAATAAATAATCATATGATAAGAAAAATTAAAATTTTATTAAGATATTTTTAATAATACTTCATCATTGGAAGCATAAACATAGACAATCTCGATAAACGATGAGATTGTATTATAAAACCCTTACCACATTGGTATATTTGAATCATAACCCCAAATGGAAGAATATAATTAAATTAAACATAAAAAATAATGGTACTAAATATATTTATGATATTACATGTCAATGGGTATTTATATACACTTCAAAAAAGAATATAGGTGTGTGACATAACATATGTCTTAAAGAATGAAAATTGAGAAAAAAATCTTTTTCCGCTTTGGTATATTTTGAAAATAAAACCCATGAAAGATATATCCTAAAATGGAAATTTAAATCCCAATAATTTTTATTTCATTATTATAAAATAAATTCATGGGAATTATATACACCACATAAACAAATAAGGTTATAAATATTGCATGTGTCTTATAGAAACAAACAAGTGAGAGAGAAGTCCCTTACCGTAAGTTTCAACTTGTATGTACACATTTGAACATTATGTATAATAAATATAATTTTATTTTAGATATATTAAAAGATCAAAATAATATTTATAATATCATATATGATTTACTTATAACCTTTTATTTCCAGCTTATCAATAATTACTTGTTATAATCACGTTTCGGGTACTAACTACTTTGTTTTCTATGTATGTTTTCATTATCCACTTCATTTGGTCTTGGTTATATCATCTCATAAATATGATAATTGATAAAAAAATAAAATATATTCATTATATCTCTATTTATAGTGGTCCATAAAAGTTATAGATATAAACTGAAATACATTGTTCATGGAGATGGTAGGGCATACGTGTGCATGAACGTTGTTCCCATTTTCTATATGGATTGAAATAATAAAAGGAAAATAATATATCAAAATTAAATAATAATTTATGTTATATATGTCAGATATTTTCAATAAATTTATCCTTATTACCTTTTACGTAAATCATGAACGAATCACATCGCTTCGCCAGGCGGTAGTTCGTCGTACACAAAAGCAACATTATCATATTATCACAGAATGGAATGTAAGATAGTATATGTAATATAATAACTCAAAAATTATAATTATATCATAAATATAATATATAATAATTTAATACATCATTATGTCCATCCTTAATATGTGTTAATTGAAAAACAAATGACATCGGTTTCTAAGGTGTTAGTCAGTTTCACACAAAAAAAAGATGATTTCATAACCCATTTGATTGAAGAGGATTTATATTTAGGTTATGAAACTATCATAATAGAATATAATTATATGAAATATACATATTTTATTATATCATCATGGTTTAAAAATAATTTTATCAGGTGGATGAATAATTAAAATAAAACGGGCAGTTATGGATGTTACTTGTTCATCAGACAACATTTTTTGGTTTGTACGAAAAGGATTCATATATTTTATTTCAAACCAAACTAATAATTCTAGGAATATAGGATTGAATTAAATAATTTATTTTTTTCTGGTATTGTTCTATACAAATGGTTTTTTAATTATTAATTGGACAGCAGTGGGGTGGAATTTTAAAAGTGAGGTGAGTGGCACACTTGTAAAATATAAAAATAGAAAAGTCGTACCTACATTTTTCGTAATAAAAAAGGATACAAAATGAGCCATTATCAAAAATAGAAAATATGAGGTAAACCTATGACCATAAAATAGGTTTTGGAAATGTTTTGGGTTATTTTTAACCCATATGATATTAGTTTAACACCACCACCACCACCCCCGGTTATCCCAGTTTTACCTTAACCATCGTAAAATAAATTTAATGTGTTGACGATTCATTACAGTCAAAAATTATTTTTACCTTATTATATTATATAAAATATTATGATTCAAAATTTAGAATATGTTTTTCTATATTTCATTCCCATAAGTTTCAATAATTAATTTAAAATTAATCATGTCATCATAATAAGAAAAAGATTTTTCAAATAGAAAATGATATAAAGTTTAAAAAAATAATATATCAAAACTCAATATTAAATTGATTACAATGACCTAAATTGGATTAAAAGATATATAATTGAATTAATTTTTCCTTTAAAACCATCTTAAAACTATTTGGATGTTTCTAAATTCTTTAAAAGGAATGATAATTCTTAATAAAAACTTGTATTTTCATTATTCATCAAAAAAATTACCTTCCTAGAAATATATGAAAAATTAACCCTAAAAATATTTTGAAAAACTTATTGAAAAATGATTTTAATTTTATCAAATATTTTTTTTAAATTTGATATGATTAATTTTAAAATAAGTGCGCAAAAGGTGAAAAAAATATTTTCTAGAAAACTACAATTTTTAAAAGAAATTTTGAATTAATTCTTATCACTTGTGCAGAAAAAATATAAGATGAATTTTAAACAATTAATTAAGCATATAATTTATAAATTTCATTAATATAATTCACAAAAATTGTTTTTATTAAATTTTCTAATTAAAAACAATTTTTTCCTCAAAAAATTTTTTCAAAAAAATATTTAACTTATTTTCAAATACTTTTTTTTTTCATTTAAAATTAAAATGTCACCAGATCATTCAATTTATATAATTGTTTAGACCATATATTTTTATCATTTATTTAGTACTATTCATACTCATCATTCCAATAACTATGTGATAACTATCTTGTTAAATAATAATATTTTAATAGTGTTAAA
Organism: Viscum album; assembly: GCA_963277665.1. NCBI lineage: Eukaryota > Viridiplantae > Streptophyta > Magnoliopsida > Santalales > Viscaceae > Viscum > Viscum album. The sequence continues at coordinate 177,231,276 of OY728140.1, read as the reverse complement.
CATTTTTTTTAATCTAGGTATCACGTGTAATGCAAGCCAAGCTCAATGTTGTGCGTCACATAAGATAAAATCATTTGTTCATGTAGAACAAGATAAACTCTCAATTTTATGTAACAAAAAATACAAAAATTATTAAATTTATTTAAAAAATAAATATTTCACAAAATATATTGGTGTTACACCATAGATTTGTGTGATCCTTGCGTAAGAAGGGTCATGTGTGTTAGTGACATATCGTTGGATAGATGTTTTTCAATTCTGATTTCGAAAAATTGATAGGTATGATGTATCTTGATTCCTTAGTGAATTCCATATATTTTTTGAATATAATATCTGGTGGAGTCTTACCATGGGTGTTCGTCTTGGGATGCCTTGAGACAATCTATATAGGTATACAGTCTGGGAATGCGTTAGGGCTTGGGGAACGCATAATGAAAAATCATTCAGTTGGTGATCCAACTTTGGATTAATATCAGGATTTGGGTGATGACACAAAAATTTTCACATAATTTAAAATGTAATTAAAATTTTTAAAGCCCACTATAGTGTTATTTTTTGGGAGATTTTCACATTTTTATGTTTTAAGAGTATTTCTAGCTTAATTTGAAAAATTGTCTAATTTGGGATGTTAACTATTTTAATTTTATTTTTTATTTTGAAAAAATATTTTTATAAATATTTTAAAAAAGTGAAATGTTTCTTTTTTTCCTTGAAATATTTGGATTCATTTTATTCTTCATGGCCCAATGCTCAATCCATCATTTCGAGGCTCAAAAATAGCGCACGATTTAGGCCTCAGGACCTTTACACATATCTGGACTCTTTAAAATATGATCATATATCCCCAATAAGGCTGATCTAGGGGATCTAAAATTATAGAATTATATATATAATTTGAAATGGAATAACTTTCATTACAATGGTCCTGCATTATTTGTCCATATTCAAGCTTACTAATGCATCGGATGTTCTATAATTTAAATATTAAGAGTCACATGGACAAAATTAATTTCTCAGAGTAAATTTTCCATATCTCCTACATATTATGATCCATAAAGCTGCAATTTGTAGGGTTAATATAGGTGATATAGAGGAATGGATTTAAATAATAAAGTATTCTTAAATTCATACATTTAATATTCCACGAATATGCAAACATCCATAGAATATAATCATATCCCAAATTTATCACTTGTTCTTTCTAGAAATTGTCACCTCCCAGACCTTTACAAAGGATATCCAATTTCAAGTAGGGAAAGTGGATTATTTTTTATGTAGTATTAATTTTTATTTTCATTGTATACTAGTGTGTCTATTCTTTTTCTATCCATTTTATTTTTTTTATTTTTTTTCTTTCTCCCATAATACTTTTTTTATCTCCGTGTTTGTGGAGAACTATCCCTCAATGTTGTTCGAGGGGGGAAATTGTGGTGTTTGTTTTTATTAAACATTAATGTTTTATCATGTGTTATTTTAACAATTCATTAGTTATTAAAATTATTGTGGTGAGCGTTCAACCAACATTATCTATTATTTTTTTCTTCCTCCTCATTCAATAATTTTACTTCTCATTGATATAAAATTTATTCATACAGTGGAGTTTTGAATGGATATTCATATGGAAGAGGTAACTTATACATGAATATGTATATTTGTAGGGTAATAACATATGAATGAAAGGGTATATAGTGATATGTATTAATCTCTTCAATGAATAAAACATTGATAAATATTTTAAATAATAATTATAACACCACAATGAACCCTAAAAGCAATTGTTTTCTTCAACTAGTTTATTTTTGTGTATTATTTATTTTCATATATGTTAAATATTAACAATATTTTAAATATTATATTATATGAATTTTGAGAATCAACCCTCCCCCCATTTATATTAGTTATGTTAGTTTTGTATTAGTTATAATATAATCGTGAAAATATAAAGATAGTGTGTGTGAGTGTTCGCTTTGATACATCAAACCTATGATATTACACTATGGTGTAGTATTAGGTAAATAAGAATTTATTTAAATAGGGTTTCATAAGAAACTATTTTTATAAGTTTGGAGCCTTTTTTAGGATGTTTAGATCTTATACACATTGTTTTTCAAAACAAAACAAAAAAAAATTAAAATAAAATAAAAACTAAAAAAAGAACTTCATTATATATCTCTAATTCTTTAGGTCATGGATTATATTAGTGATTTTTATTATAAAGTGAATAGTACTTAATATTATATCATGTAAGAGAGATTGATTTTTTATATGTAACAAGATTCAATGATGATTCAAAATTACTTCAATGTTCTCAAAAAAGTATAAAATATGATAGCGGCATTGGCCGTTGAAGGTTTAGAAGTTTAAGTTATATGGATGTAATGGAAAAATATGAAATTTGTACAGAATGAAATTTATCTTCCAAAAACAATTCAAGAAAACATTTTTGTGGATGAATCAATATTTGATATTCTACTTCCCTCTCTAATAAATGAACTCTAAAGTACCTTGATAAATGAAAAAGAGTTTGGAGTTGACTATTTTGGGAGTCATTTAATTTATAAGACTTATTTTTATTCATACAATATTGATTTTGAATTAAAAAAATACTATCCCTTATTCTGATATTATTGATTCAACACCACTACTGAATGTCCTTGATGAAGAATTTTATCATATTGGGGAGTGAATGGAGGAGCCGGGTGAGTTGTACATTAGTGAATTTGAGGATGATGGAACAAAAGAAGAAATCCCTTAAATAATAATTTTCTAAACCTAGAATAATATAAAATCCAATTTATATTCTATTTTATCCACCAACAGTGGACACCACTCCTCTAGTTGACCTAAATATGAAGCACCCATTTATTCCTTTCCCTCCCCCTCTCAATATCAAATTTTCTCTTTCAACTTATATGTGTTTTAGGGATAATTCTTATTCATTGTGTTACTTAATCCAAGAATCTACTTCTGGTTGTTTGGAGTTATAAAATGTATTGGTTTCTAAGAAAGAAATTCCATTCAACTTCGGATTCGGGTTAACCACCTGCAAGTACCTGACCAGGGATAGTATAAACCCAGAACTGTCAGGGGGTCCAAACCATGATATATATTCTTTCCATTTTCTCTTTATTTTTGTTATGATTTTAAATATTTTTTATATCTAGGTTTAGTGTAGGTAGTTAGGATCTTAAATTAATGCTTCCAGTAGAAATAATTTTTTGTTTTATATTTCTATTAATTTTTTATAAACATAACATTTTTTTGATAAAATGAAGCGTGGTAAAATTTAAGTGTGTTGAGTATATAACCGCTTAGTTGTATTGTGTGTTTTATCTTCCTGCCTCTCTTTTTTTAAGAACCTTGATCTACAATGAATATTCTTATCACTTTTCAAAGTACAATTAATTTTGATAGTTTTGAAATGATTTTTGAAGAAATGTATTTTAAATTATTATTGATGTGGAAAATTTATCCGCTGAATTGGATTTTTAAGATTTTTATGAGTTTGACCAATTTTTTAACTTCATGCCCATGAAACACTAATTGAATATATCTCTCTAGAATTATGTGGTATTTTGAACCACATTGATATATTCTTCCAAATCCCCACATCTTCTTGAGATAAAATTATATTTTTTGAGAGACCCATAACTTGACATTTTTCTATTTCAATGATTTGGAATGCATGGAATGTTTTTAACCTGATTGAGGAACATATATGGTTATCCAAATTTTTAAACTCATACTGAACATTATATCAATCATTCAATATAACTTATATTCCAAGTATTGTTTTATATGTTTAACAAACATTACGAAACAATTTTTCTTTAGCTACATGAACTCTTGAAATTTTTGCATTGATATTCTAGGTTTGAGTGTGGGGGAAGGGCCTTTCATGTGTGTTCTTTGGAATTTTTTTCATTTATGGGTGGTGTGAGTTGTGTGAAAACATTCATGGTAGTGGTTAATTAAATAATTGGGTAAGAGTTATCATTCCATTGTGATTTATTTTTTTATTTTTTTATCCTAAAAAATTGATTAAAAAACATGAAAATATTGAATAAGAAACAAAATGGAGATGTTCTTGAATTTATCATTTTACTTTATTTTATGAATCAAGGATATCAAGAATATAAATTTCTTAAATTTCCATTCATTTATTGTATTCAATTTTCATTTTTTCCACCATGAATAAATATTACAAATTAAAAAAATAAATAAAGTTTTGCCATTCTTGAGATTAAAAAATTAAAAAATAAGAAAATGAGGAGAATTTGGATGATATAATTATTTTAACCATTTATTTTCTCAAGTATCATTTTAAAATTAGGGTGGTGTTGTTTTTCACATTTTCAATGGGAATTGAGTGAGGTTCTTATTTTGTTTTCACTTTATTATTCATGCATTGTACTTAAGAGTCCAACATCCTCTTTTCAGCCTTAATTGTTTAAATAATTTTCTCACCAACCAAAATACAATAAATATCATTAAGAAAATCCTTATATTTAAATTAATTTTCATGTTTCACACTTTATTGAGATTATAATTTCCACAAAAATATGGTGATACATGCACTTTCCAAGTACGAGCATAACTATATATTCAATTTTAGTTCTATGAAGAGTGACATAAAATTTAATGTCAGTTTGGTTTTGATTGATCCATCGATTTATTTTTTAGTTTGAAAAACTTTTAATGTGATGAATGAAAATTAGTGGTAATTTGTTTCATAGAAGAGACATTATATAACTCTATTTGGGAAAATACCATGGATGTTTTCTCATTTTCGATTGTTGTGTGTATTTTTATTTGGATATAAGATGATTATCTGGGAGTGAAATGGTTAAGTGTGGGGGAATTTTAAAGCATACATTTTCAAATATTTTATAACACAATTAAATTTTTATAACAGAACCATAGTGTAATTCAATGTTCAATTGTCACATTTTAATGTTTTAGGAGTATTTTGAGCTAAATTGAAAAAACAACCTTGTTTTGTATTCTAACTTTTTTATTTTTATTCTATATTTTTCTATAAAGGTTTCTAAAATTATTAAAATTGTTAAATTATTATTTTTTTGGTTCCTTGAAATCCTTGGATTCATTTCACTAATCTATTCCCATAATCTCAATACATTATTTCAAGGCCTAAAACCAGCTCACAATATGAGCCTCCAATACTATGCTAAGATATTGACTCATTCAAATATGAGCATATATCTTGAATAGGGACACCCCAATGGATCAAAGATTTGACAAGGTGATATAAAACAATATAGGTAAACAATTTTATTACTATGGCCTCACCTGATTCATATTCATTGATGTTTATTAATGCATGAGAAGTTGGAGCATTGGAATGTGAAGAGTTACCTCGTAGACTTAATTTCTTTGATTAAATATTCCATAACATCTAAACGTAGTTTCCAATAAAGATTAAATTTTAATGGTGTACATAGGATACATATAGAAACAAATTTTAAAAATAAATTGTTCACAAATTCAATCCATTTAATGTGTCAAAATTACACAAACATCTGGTAGATAGAATTGGTGAAAAAATGTACAACTTGTTTTTTCAATAAATTATCATCACCCCTCCCATTAAAAAGGATAAAAAAAATTAGGTATTAAAGTTTTAGTATTGATTCTATAATATAAATTTTATTTTCAACATATGTTGCAATATATCTTCTGCTTCTTCTTCTATACATTTTATTTGGTTTTCTTTTTTTATTCTCCCACAATACATCCTTTAACACAATGTTTTATGGAAAAAATAACCCTCAATATTGGGTGATGAGGGAAGTGTTGGAGTTTTATTTTATTGTAATTTAATGTATAATCATAAGTTATTATAATAATTTAGTATTGGTTAAAATGATTTTTGTTAGAATCCACCCCACATTCCCTACTATTATCTTCTTTCTACTCATTCAGTAATTTTCATTCTCATGGATATCTAATTCATTCAAACGATGGAGTTTGGAATGGGTATTTATGTGGAAGAGATTAATACTATATTAAAAGGACTTGGTGAAGGTTTATACCATTCTAATGAGTGGTTTTAGAGAAATATTTTTTTTATCTCTTCATTTAATAAAACATTGATATATATTGTGAATAAGTATAACGCCACTATGAACCCCAAGAGTAACGCTTTTCTTCTATTAATTTCACTATCTACTTTGTTTATTTTTCCTTATATCATATATTTTAATTATTATAAATATTATTTTACATTTAATTTCATAATCACACCCCCCCTATCATTTATATTAGTTAAGTTAGTTGTATAATAGTTAAAATATAATAATGACAACAGAAAGATAGTTTGTGTGGGCGGCCTCCTTGAGAGATCAAACCTAGGGTATTCCAATATGGTGCAGTCTTAGGGAAATAAGAATTTAATTGAATAGTGGTTCATGAAAAATCACTATTATCAATTTGGAACCTTTTTTAGGGAGTTCAATATCTTATGCACCCTGTCTTTTCAAAAAATAACAATATAATTAAAAAAATAAACAAAAAATCATTGTATATATTTCACTATTTAGGTCATGGATTACTTTAGTGATTTTTTCATATGTTTTCCTTGTACTTAATTTTCTATCAAGGAAGATATATTGGTGTTTCATATGGAATACTATGTTTTCATAATTTAGAATAACTTCATTGTTCTCAAAAAAGAAATGAACATGGTGGCATTGTTGTCCATAGAAGTTGAAGAAGTTAAAGTTCTATGGATGGATTGGAAACAAAGATAGGTTATAGAGAATGAAATTCCCCTTCAACCTACATGTACATAACATATAAATATTATTGTAGATAAATTATATGATCCAATTACCTCTCAAAAAAATTAATTCCAAACTACCTTGGAAAAGGGAAAAGACTTTGAATTTAAATGTTTTGATGGAAATTTAATTTCTGAAACTTCCTTTTATAAAAACATTATTTATTTTGAATTGAAAAATAGGCTCCCTTATTCTAATGTTGTAGATTAGACACCACTACTATAGGTCTTGGTTAAGAAGATGAAGAAGTTTCTCATATTGAGGAGGTAATGGAGTATCTAGTTGAGTTTTACACTGGTGCATTTGAGGATGATGGGAAAAAAGAATAAATCCCTACAGAATCATTTTCGAAACATGAACTACAAGAGAAAAAACTTACTATTCTAATATCTCCACCACCAGTGGACACCACTCCTCTAGCTGATCTAAATTAAGAGAATGCCTTTATTCCCTTATTGATCTTAAATTTTCTATTTCAAATCATCTGAGGGTGGGGGATATTTTTCTATTCATTGGGGGTCTACGCAATTGGAATATACTGAGGGAAATTATGCAAATAAAATGTAGAGGTTTCTATGTAAGAAACCTCATACATATTTGGATTGGGGTTAACACACTATAATATCCTGACTAGGGGTAGTAAAAACCTAGCACCCCCATGGGGGTCCAAATCATGATCAACCCTCTTTTCCCTTTCAATTTATTTTTCATTGTATTTTTTGAATTTCTTTATTTATTGCTTTCTAGATATATTGTTAGTAGCTAAGATCTTAACTCAAAGATACTACTGGAAAATAATTTCAGGTTTTATCTTTCCTTTCATTTGTTCTTCTACACTTATTTTTTTAGTTAACATTATGGGTAGTGAAATTTTTGTACAGGGGGAGCATAAACCTGCTTAGTAGTTTGGTGATATTTTTCTATTTTTTTTCATTTTTATGAACCTTGATCTTTAATAAATATTCATACCACCATTCTCACTTTAATATATTTTTGAGAGAGTTGATATGATTTGTATGGAAATGGATTTGAAATTATTGTTGATGTTGAAATTTTCTCCTTGAATTGCATTCTCAAGAATTTTTATGAGTTTGACCAATTTTTTGAATTTCTGCCGATGAAACCCTAACTCAAAAAAAATCAGTCCTATGAGGTATTCTAAACCAATTTTATATATTATTCTAAATACAAACACATTATTGAGAGAATCATAGATTTTGTGTGAGAATCAGAACTTGTGCTTTTTCTCGCTCAAAGCTTTGTACTTCATGGAATGTTTTTAACATAATTGAGACACTTCTTTTGTCAGCCAAATTTTTTATAAAATTTGTATCCTTAAATCTATTTTTTATTATCCCTTAGATTCCATGAATTTCCATATAGGTTTTTTAATATTCTGAATTTTTTAAAGATAATGAAATCCCTCTTATTTATAATTTTTAACTGTTTTTATGAGAAAATGCAATTATAGAATCAAAAGAACATAATAAATGTTTTAAATATTTTTATTAAGGGTAAAATCCAAGTTAAAAATTGGTAATTTTCAATCAAATATTTTTGAATTCATGCACTGAGTAAGTGTCAGATTCCAAGACCCCTAGAGCCTTGGCATGTATTGAATAATAATATTAAATATATTAAATAATTTTCAAGTGATTTATCCAAAATAAATTAATATCACTAAAATCGTGCGTCATATGAGGAATCTAAGACATCCATTTAGTTTGGTACATGGGGATTATCCATATTTTGGTATAACTTTTATTTGCATCATACATTTGTTTATGTCTCTTGTGAAGATAATTTATTTAATATTTTTATTATATTATTTTTTCAAAAAAAATATCTCTCAAAGAGTGTATCATATGATAAATCCTAAAAAATTGTTAGATTTGGAACATGAGGTTTACTAGGTGGTGTATAAAATTTATGTGTGTTTGGTATTTTCTATCACCAAATGCAATAAAATCCTTTTTATATTTAATTATTTATTTATAATTTTTTTGAATTATAAATAATTAACATCTTTCAAATGGTGGATCGTATGAGAAATTTGATATCATTGTTTGGTTCAGAATGTAGTGTATACCTTAGGTGGGGTATAATGTCTATTCACATTGGGTTTTTGCTAACATCCAACAAGATAAAACCATTTTAATATTTAATTATATTTTTATTATATTTTTTAAATAATTTATTATTAATATCTTTTAAATGGTGAAATGTATAAGAAATATGAGACCACTATTAGGTCTAGAATGTGGGGTTTACCCTAAGTGGGTCATAACTTCTAAGTGTCACTAGCGTTTGATGTTATTTAAAATATATATTAAATAAATAATTCATTAAATTAAATTAAAATTCATATACACTATTCATTTTCTCCAAAAACCACGTTGGACCACAATTTTTAAGAAAACAAGTTTTTCAAAGCTTCAATTTCTCACCATTTTTAACCATTTAGAATTTATAAATGTATTAATTAGATAAACTAATGACTTTGTCATCAATTTATGGTGAAATGGAAGATTAAATCATGAGTTTAAAATTAGGTTTTTAATTCATGTGATTTTGGGGTTTCATAAATAGCCAAATCATTTTGAATTCATTATTGGTCAACCACATTGGGTCTGAGGGATCAAGAATCTAGTCTACTGATGAACATCTTCACTTTGGTATATTCTTCTCTAGAGAACTCATCATGGGCATGGTGTGTTGTCTACTGTTCGAGGATCCTTATAAGATGAGTTCTATCTTCTTATTTTTTTAATTTTTATTTTATTTAATTTTTCACTATTATTTCCAAAATTCTAAAATTTTGGGAAAGGTTATAATTTAAATAAAAACAATTTAAACCCAAATTCTACATTAATAATCCATATGAAATTATTGAATGATTATTATAATTATTATTGAAAGATAATTTATAATATTTATCAATGGATAAAATATTAAATTATCTTGTGTAATTTATAAAAATTTTCAAATAATAATTGGGATATTAATAAAGGATAACTATTAAAAATATCAACTGATAATTTCTAAAATATCAAAGGATAATTTATAAAACAAAATTAATCAAAGGATAGTCACATGGTTTTTTCAATATAAAATTTATAGAATTTATAAATGATAATTACCATATGTATAAAACAATAATTAACAAAAATTAATAATAGATAATTGTACAATTTTAAAATAATTATAATTATAGAAAATTATCAAAATGATAATTGCACATTATTTTAAAGAATATAAATATGAAAAATTAAAAAATGATAATTGCACAATATTATATAATGATAATTATGGGAAAGTATCAAAATATTATTGCACAATTTTTAAAAAATGATAATTATGGAAAATTATCAAATTATAATTGCATAATTTTTGTGTGAATTTATCAAACGATAATTAAATATAATCAAAAAATGATAATATAAGAAATAATTTCAAAATAAAATTATAAAAGGATAATTTATTATTAATTATCAAATTATAATTATAAATGGATAATTTAGGATAAATTATCAAAATGTAATTATAAAGGGATAATTTATGAGAAATTAATAAGAGAAAATTATTAAAAGATAATTTATAAGGAATTGTACAAAAATAATTATAAAATTATAATTTATGAGTGATTATAAAAAGATAATTATAATATAATTATTTAAGAAAAATTATCAAAATTTAACTATAAAAGGATAATTTATGAAAAAATATATAATTATAAAAGGAATATTTATGAGAAATTATCAAGAGATAATTATAAACAGATAATTTAAGAGGAATTATCAAAACAAATTTATAAAAGAATAATTTATGAGAAATTCTCAAAAGATAATTATAAAATGACAATTTTTTAAAATTAACAACATATAAATATAGAAGAATTATCCATGACAAATTATCAGTATATAATTATAAAAGGATAATTTATGAGAAATTCTCAACAGATAATTACAAAATGAAAATTTAAGAAAAATTATAAAAAAAATAGTTATAAATGGATAATTCATTAGTAATTATCAAAATATATTTACAAAAGTATAATTTCTGAAAAAATATCAAAAGATAATTATAAAAAGTATAATTTATAAATTATCAAGGAAGGAGAATGTATCATCTCATGTGATATTTTATTTATTTTTGAAATAAATAAACTGGTTTTAGTTCAAGGAAAACATAATGAACCTCATGTGTCAACGTTTATTGATAATAAGGATATAGAGGGGTGTGTCGGGCTGGTTTATCCATGCTTTTTGACATCTATGAGTTTTGATTTTGGAATTTCATTACCTTTTTTATATATTATAAGCATATAAGATTAATATTATTTTTCAATATACATATTTTGAAAAACATGATAGATTATGATCACATGTGGGTGTGTGTGTTGCACTGGAAACCTTATGTTATAGTTGTTATCCTGAGTACATGTAGCTTATTATTAATGTTCGATATTGACTACATATATTTTGTGTGAAACCATACTTATGATGATTTTATATGTTTTCTTGTGTATCCAACCATGTTATTTGTGATTTTTTGATGTTGTTCTTGGAACCTAAGGTAGATTGACCATCATAAAATTTTTATCCCCTATAGGGGGATTGCACACCTCATGTGATGTTGAAGATGACAGACCTATGCACTAAGTTGGTATACAATGATTACTCAGGGACATCCTATGATGCACTCGATGATAATTGAATGACAAGGGGTATACTACTCAATGACTAGGGGATACCGAATAGATCTCGATGCCTAGGGAATGCTGAGAACATATCGTTATTGATGAAGAGTAATGTTGAGTGTAATGAGTACATAATCTTGAGTATCATGATTCATTAGCCTCATGACTAGTCCATTATTCTTCTGAAACAATTATTATACACACTCGATGACTATATAATTTCAAGGGGTATGTTACTCGTTGACTAGTGTAATTTGAGTAGCTCTTAATTCCTAGGTGATACTGAGAACATAACCTTCTTGATGTGTAGTGATGCTGAGTTTCACGATCACATGATGTTGAGTATCATTATTTCTTAGCCCGATGGCTAATCCTTGATTCTTCTAACTTCTTGATTATCCATCTTTTATATATTTGTTTTAGGTAAAACTAGGTGTTTGTGGTGTCTTGGTTAGTTCATGACCACTCAGTTTTCATTCATTTACTTATCTACTATATTTACAATGGACAGAATTGCAACTTTTGAGAGATACTTTTATTTACTTATCATGTACGTCATCTTTACCATTATACATGTTTTCTTTGATTATTTATTATATTTATTATTATTGATTATTGATCTTATTACATTATACTAAAGGTACGGTCTCCACAAACTAACAAACTCAAACACGCACTGCTTGTCGATGGCCTCTTTCATATGCGTAGTCACACATGTGGTCACGTGGAATTCAAGAAAGGACTTGGTGGTTTAGGTCCATATGCTATAAAATGGTTTCATAGGACAAGGACTCACTAACTTGTTTCTTCTCTTGACATGGGATGGGATAGAATTGGAAGGAGATAGGATTTTTGGGACTCGGGTTCTGGAACTTTTCCAATGTCTTGCCAGCACTTTATAGTGCATCTCAAATATTCTATAATGTGGGGAATTTATGTTTTTCTATTACTATTGATTATAATCACCTTAGGTGAGGTACATGATGTTGATATATGATTTATGAGATTTTTGGTTCATTCATGGATCATTACAAGGAACACACGTTCACAATCCAGATATATGCTTGTTTTTTTGTTGCATGGTAGTTCAAAAATTTAATACCTTGTTCTTGTGCTATCTTTTTGGGATAGTTTCTCTTGTGTGATATATCTATGTTTCAATGATGTGTTGTATATCTTTATTGAAATTGATAAGTAAAAATGGATATGTTATTGTGTTAGTATATATATGAGGATTATGACTAATGTGTAGGGATGGAAATGAGGGTTATTTATAAGAGGAGTATACCTTGGGTTAAGGGTAGAATCTTAGTAAAACATATTTTGATCCCATATACTGGTTAAGATAACCCTTGTGTGATCCCATAGACTGATATAGTTTATCCTAATGACTCTGTTTATTTTCTTAATTTTTCCTTCATGTTACATATGATGTCACTTTAACGTAGTTAATAGATCTACTTGGGAATTAGGCTAAAATAATTCTTTATGGAAGGATGTTTCAGTATTACCACTGGATGTGAAGGATAATATAGTTCATATTTTTCCAACACTTGATTTGAGATATAGGTAGCAGGCATGCTTCAACCAGAAGATTTTCACTTAGTGAATATCTTAGGAATAGGATTTCAGGACTATGTCAAAATAATCCCTTACTTCCACCCCATCATTCTTCATCCTTCCTATTCACCGGATACACACAGGAAGTTGTTTAATGGGTTGAAATTTTTGTGGATCTTTGACCAATTAGAAACCTTGAAGGATCATTAGGTTATGTTAAAATGATCTTGTGTCAGGTGTACAACCATTTTGATACCCCATATCATATGGTTCCAACCAAGCTGAAGGAGATAAATGTTGTAATTGATAACTTAGGGAGGAAGGATATTTCAAACTTAGTACTTCACCCCTTAGGTTTACCTATATTGTTTTCCAAGAAGGTGGATATTATTCTTTAGTTATGCATTGATTACCGAAAGTTGAATCAGGTGACAATTAGGAACTGATATCCATTACCCTCAATTGATGATATTTTCAATCAGCTACGAGGAAACTAGTTGTTCTCTATTATTGATCTTTGATCGATCTATCACGAGTTGTGATTTAGATAGGAGGATATTACAAAGATAGAATTTCTGAGAGGGTATGGATTGTATGAGTAATTAGTAATGTTTTTTGGGATGAGGAAAATGTTGGAAATGTTCATGGCCCTTGTGATCATGACCTTCCATCCATACCTAGACTTTTTCATCATAGTGTTCATCAAACAAAATCCTCATATACTCGTCGACACTAGATAAACATTCAAGCCATAACGATATGGTCTTAACTACACTTTGAGTATATAGGATTTACGATAATCTTTCAAATTATGACTTATGGAATCATGAGATGATGTTCCAAGTACACTTGGTATCTGAGACTAATATTTATGTGGACCCATAGAAATATGCGGATGTCATGTTATATAGATCTCCCCACATGTTTTAAATTATGAGTTTTCAATGTTTAGTAGGATGTTACCGACATCTATCTCGGACAACTTCTTATTAGCATCACCCTTAATAGTGGTGAAGTCGAATGGATTCAAATTATAGTGGTTAGACTAGTGTCAAGAGGCATTATCTAGCTAAATAGAATATTGAAAACAAATCAAGTATTAAAACTCCCTGAACTTGATATTGTTCATTTAGTGAATTTTATTGCATCAGGTTTCGGCTTGGGAGTGGTGATAATGTAATGAGAATAGGTAGTGTCATATGGGTCTCATCAACTATGATCTCCTTATAGGAACTAACATATACGTGAAGTAGAACTATCAATCATGGTTCACGTCTAAAATTTTGATGATACAATCTATTTGGTTATAGATTTCTTGTTTATACAGACAACAAGAGCATTCTCTATATATTTATTCAATGGGACTTAAACATGAGACAGTAGAACTGGGTTGAGACTTATGTTTTACATCATGTGTTTGGCATGGCAGACAGAAATCCCTAGGGACTCATCTGAGATTGATTGTGGAATACCATCCTTAAATCAATAGACAATAATAGAATATTATTCTCATATTAGAGATTTTTTTTCGATATTATATTATAGATATTGATAAAATGTGAAATTATCACCTATACAGGATTTAGTTCACTCTCAATAAAAGTTACTAAATTTCGATTCAGATGTTACCTTTCGAGGCTCTTTATGAAAGACCATGTTGATCACCGCTTCTTCGAATGATTATGTTGAGGTAGTTGTTGTGGGCTATAATTTGTTTGGGAGGCCTCCAAGAGAGTACATATGATTTTTTTGAGGATGATCATCGCTCATAGTAGACTTATGTCTTATTTCGACCATAGGAGGAGGCCCTTGGAGTTTACTATGAGGAATAAAGTTTTTTTGGGAGTAGCTCCTCAATTGGGGTGGGGATGTCTATGGAAGAAGTTAAATATTGAACTTTGTTTTGTTAGACTATTTGGGATCATCAAGATTATAGGATCAATGGAATATCATCTAGACTTCTTCTATTTCTATCGAGGTGTGCACGTTGTATTACGTGTGTCACAGCTTCAGAGGTACATAATCGAACCAACACATATTGTTGACTGTGGGGATGTTGAACTGAAAACTCATTCATCTTATGAGTATCATTCGATGCAGATAGAAGAACGAATAAGTAATGTGTTTTGATAAAATATATTACCATTTGTTCGGATTCGGTTGTAGCATGGATGGATACAAGAGGAAATGAGGGAACACGAGTTTAATATTCGAGCATAGTGGTTTGAGTTATTAGAGAAAGAACGCAATAGATACTTCATGAGGAAGAGAAGTTAATAGAGGGGGAATAGTAATATCTTGAATTTTTTAGGATAATAAAAATCCTTTTGTTGATAATTTATAATGGTTTTTATGAGAAAATGTAAATTTTCAATAAAAAACACTTAATAAAATTTTCAATGATTTTTGATAGGGGTAAAAGGCAAGTTAATAGCTTCAAATATTTTATCAAATATTTTCAATGTTAGGAGCTAAGTAATTGTGAGATTCCATGGCCCACGTAACTTCATCATAGATGGAATAAAAATATTAAATATATTAAATTATTCATATATGATATATCCAGAACAATTGAATATCACATAAATGGTGCATCACATAATAAATCAGAGATTCTCACTAGGTCTGGGATGTGATTTTTACCAAATTAAAGGTTTTACATTTATGTGAGTTGGACATTTAGTTAGGTCTCTAATGTGGAAAATTTATTATATATTTTTAATATATTATTTTTTCAAAAATAATTTAATATCTCCAAAATAGTGAATCCTATGTGAAATATGATATCTTTTTTAGTTATGGACTGTTGAATTTACCCAAGGGGGTATAAAGTTTATGCCCATCGGGTTTTTGAAAACATTGCGCATGATAAGATAACTTTTTATATTTATTTAATTATTTATTCCATTTTTTAAATAAAAAATAATTAATATCTTTCCAAATGTGTGTCTTATGAGAAATATGATACAATTTTTAGGTCTGGAAAATAGGGTTTACCCATAGTGCGGTATAATGTTTATGCGCATCAGGTGTTTGACAACATTGCATGCAATAAAAACATTTTTATATTTAATTAAATATTTCTTTGTTAAAAAAATAAATAATATCTCTCAAAAGGTGAATTGTATGAGAAATATAAGACCACCATTAGGTCAAAAATGAGGGTTTTACAATATGCGGGGCTAAACTACTATGAGCAACGGGCATTTTCTGTTATTTAAAATATATTTTAAATAATTAATTTATTTGTTTTAATTAAAATTTTAATACGCTATTCATATTTTCCCAAAATGATGTTGCACAATCATTTATAACGAAACAAGGTTTTCAATGCTTACGTTTATCACGTGTTTTGGTTTTTAAGAAAATAAAAAATGCATTAATAGTATAAACTAATGACTCCTGCATCAATCTAGGGTGAAACGGAAGATTAAATCAAGTGTTTAAAATTGGGGTATTAATTCATGTGATTTTCAGGTTTATTAAATATCTTAATTGTTTCAAATTAGTTATTGGTTAATGCCATTGAGTCTAAGTAATCCCAAATATCTACTATCGGTGATCCTACCTAGAATTGGGATCATCTTCTCCAATGAACTCATTTAGTATGTGGTGTGTGGGATAATGTAAGAGTATTCTTAGAAGGTGAGTTCTATCTTCTTCTTTTTTTATTTTAATTTAATTTATGTCAATTATTTCTTTAATTATAAAATTATTTAAAAATATTAGAATTTAAATACAAATAATTTAAACCTAAATTCTATATTAATAATACACATGAAACCAAGGAATAATAATTTTTATGATTATCAAAATATAATTTATCACAATTCATAAAGTATAAAACATTGAAGTTTCATGGGTAATTGACTGAAAATATTGAATGATAATTGTGACATTATCAAGGATAAAAATTAAAATTATAAAAATATAATTGATAGTTTATCAAAGGATAATTTATAAAATAAAATTTATCAAAGGATAATTAGATGGATTTATCAATAGATAATTTATAGAATTTTTAAAAGATAATTACCTTGAGTTGTCAAAGAAAATTTATTAAAAAATTAAATTGATAATTTTGCAATTTTTTAAACTATGGTAACTGTGGAAAATTATCAAATGATAATTGCACATTTTTTTAAACAACGATAATTGTGGGAAATTATAAAATTGTTATTACGCAATTTTGGACACTGATAATTATGGAAAATTATCAAATAATAATTGCACAGTTTTTAAACAATGATAATTGTGGAAAATTATCTCATGATAATTGCACTTTTTTGTAAAATTATCAAATGATAATTAAATATCATTATAAAAAGATAATTTATTAAAAATTATCAATTAATAGTTATAAAAACGATAATTTAGGAGGAATTTTAAAAATATAAATATAAAAGTATAATTAATGTAAACTTATCAAAAGATACTTATAAAAGGATAATTTATAAAAAATAATCAACATATCATTATAAAAGAATAATTCATGAGTAATTATAAAAATAAAATTATAAAAGGTAATTTAATGACAAATTATAAAAACATAATTATAAAATTATAATTTAATAAAAATTATAGAAATATTGTTATAAAAATATATTTCATGAGTACTTATTAAAATATAATTATAAAGGGGTAATTTATGAGAAATTATCTAAAGATAATTTAGAAATTAACAAGGAGAGATAATGTATCAGCAAACCTCATATTATATTTATTTTTGAAATAAAATAATTAGTTTTGGTTCTAAGAACCCTTGTTGAACCACAAGTGTCGATTTTTTTATAATAAGGATGGGAATAGGTGTTCTTGACTGGTTTATCCTCTCTCTTGTACATAGATGTATTTTGAGGTTGGAAGTTTCATATAATTTTAGACAAATATAAATATATTGTCTTAATATCATTATGCATAGACATATTTTTATGATCGTGATAGATTTTGATCGCATGTGGGTGCGTAGAATACACTGGACACCTTCTACTACAATTGTTTCCAGGAGTAATCATAGGTTATTATACAAGTTCAATGTTGATTTCATGTATTATGTGTACTACCTTAATTGTTATGATATGTTCTGCATGCTCATGTATCCTACCTACCATGAAATGTGTTCTTTTTTGGTATTGTTCTTGGAACCCAAGGTAAGTGAATATTCATGAAATGGTTATTCCTTAGAGGGGGAGTGGACACTGCATGTGATGATGATGATGAGGGGCCTATGTATATTGTAGGAATATGACAATTCCTCAAGGATACTGTATGATTCACTCAATGACTGGAGAATGATAAGGGGATTGCTTCTCGATTACTAGGGGATTCCAAGTATCTCTAAATGCCTAGGGGTGATGATAACATGACCATCTTTATTTGAAATGATGTTGAGTCTCGAGATCAAATGATTCATTAGTCTCAATAACCATACTTGATTCTTCTGACACATTGATTATTTTCACTCGAGGAATATAGAATGCCAAGGGGTATTTTACTCAATGATCAGGAGATGTACAATATCTTTTGAAGCCTATGGGATGCTTAGAACATAACCTTATTAATGTGTAGTGATACCGAGTTTCATGATAACATGATGTCGAGTTGCATTATTCAATAGATATGTGGTTAATATTTGATTCTTATGACACCTTGATTATCCATTTTACATAGATCCAAATTGAGTATGACTGGGGTTTTGGTGGCTTAGATAGCACACAACTTCTTAGTTTTTGGATTGTGTGTTAATATAATTGTTATGTATTTTTTTTTATGGAATAGAATTGTATACATGAACACAACATGTTATGGAATCATCAGTGGTGTTTTAATGAGTCTTGTAATCACACCCTACTCGATCATTTTGGTGGGCTTGTATATTTCATGAGGGATCTCGTGAAGGGAAAGGGCCCTATGGAATACTGCTAAACTGAGGAGCGTGGAGTTGGTGGTGGGCTCTGATGAACACTGGTGAGACTTGTAGTTATTAATTTTTATATTTTTTACATTATATACTGTGTATTGAATTTCCACTTTTAGGATATTATTTTATTTAATTTTCATATATGTCATATTTACCTTTTTCCATGTTTACACTGGTTATTTATTATATTAATTATTTTTTATTATTGATCATATGACATGATGTTGAGGGTATAGTCTCCCCACAAATAGAATCAGACCATCACTTCTAGTTGGAAGCCTCTTGTAAGAGTCACTCATGAGGTAACATGGAATTCCTCCTCATAATCAGTGGTTCGGGTTGGGATGTCAAAGGTTTAATCCACATTGCAAACAACATTTTCCTCACCTACCACACACTCTGTATATATACAAAGAAATTTAACATTTAAGTGTGGGGAAGTGCCTTTTTGTGTGTGTTATTTGGGATGTGTTTCATTTATGGTTAGTGTGAGGTGTTTTTAAACATTTTGGGTAGTGAGTTGTAAAATAATTGTCTATAAGTCATCATTTCATAGTACATTTTTTTCATTCTATTATCATTCAAAAAAATGATCGAGAAAGAAACAAAAATGAGAAAAATAGAGAAATAAAAAAAATATTGATAAGATTAAATTTATCATTATATTTTTCTTTACAAATCATGAACCTCTCGAAATTAAAGGGTATGAATTTTTTTTCATTCATTGTATTCAATTTTCAGCTCCTTCTCTATTGAAAACAAATTATTAAAATTAATAAATTGAGATGTGACTTTATAAACATTTAAAAAATTAAAAAATTAGACAAATGGTGTGAATTTGGATGATATCATTATTTGTAATCAATGATTGGATCTTGTACCATGACAAAAATGGTGTTGTGTTTTTTTTTCACATTTTCAAAGTTAATTTTTGAGTTTCATCCTATGTTTTCACTTTATTATTCATGTATTGTTCTTAAGAGTTCAACTCCCCTTTTCAGCCTTAATTTTTTAAATATATTTCACACTAATCCTAATCCATATAATTCACGTTGAAAAAGTCTGCAAAATTGAATTCATCTTCATGTCTCATGCTGTGAAATGATGAGAAATATCACCGGTCTATAGTGATAGATCCATTTTCCTAGTATGAGCACAACTCTATATTCAACTTCTCTTGAGTGAGGGGTGACATAAAATTTAATGTGATGTATGTTTTGATAGCTATATAGATTGATTTTTTTGTTGAAATTTTTTAAATTAGATGAATGAAATGAGAGGTCATTATTTTTCATAGAATAAACATGATATAATTCAATTTTGTAAAAATCAAGGATGTTTTCTCATTTTTTATTTTTGTGTGGATTTTGATTTGTATATAAAATGATTGCTCGAGAGTGAAATGGTTAAGTATGGGGGAGTTAAATAGACTTTTCACATATTTTTTAATATAATTCAATGATTATAATCCAATCATAGTTTTATTTTTTGGTCAACTATCACATTTTTATGTTTTAGAAGTATTTTTAGCATAATTGAAAAAATAGCCTAATTTTGGATTATAAATATTTTAGTTTCATTCTTTATTTTGGATATAATGTTTTATAAAGTTTTATAAATTTTTAAATTGTTATTTTTTAGGCTCCCTGACATCATGGGATTCATTTCATTCTTTCAATCCAAAATCTCAATCTATCATTTGTTGGCCCCAAACTAGCTCCCAATCTAGGCCTCAAAAAATGTGCATAGATCTATAATCATTCAAATATGAGCATATATTTCAAGTATGTCCATCCTAATGGATTTAAAATGCAATAATGTGATAAAAATGGAGCTATGGAACCACTTTTATTTCTATTTACCAATATGATTTTTCTTTATTCAAGGTCATTAATTCCTGGGAAGTTGGAGCAGTGGAATACGATGAGTCGTAAGGACAAAATTAATTTCTAGGAGTAAATATATCATAAATCCTATATATTATGGCCAATAACTCTTAAATTTTTAGATTTAAATAGTGATACATAGAGAAACAATTTTCAATAATACCCCATTCCCAAATTAATCCATTTAATGTGTCAAAAATGTGATTACATCTGTATGAAGGAATTGGAGCCAAATTTATCACTTGTTTTTATATAAATTGTAACATAACCTCCAATTAAAAAGGATTTCCAATTTCAAGGGGAAATGTGGATTATTTATGTTGTAATAGTAATTTTTTCAATATATATTATTGTACCTCTTCTTTTTCTTTTATCCATTTTATTTAGTATTCTTTTTTTTCTCTCACTATACTTATTTTATCTTCATATTTTTTGAGAACTAATACCGATTGTTGTTTGAGGAGGGAAGAGGTGGATTTTTATTTTAAATAACTTTAATATTTTATCATGTTTTATTCTAATAATTCATTAGTTTTTAAAATTATTGTCATGATTCTATAATATTTTTTTCTTTCTCCTCATTCAATAATTTTCCTTCTCATTGATATCTAATTAATTAAAATGGTGAAGTTTGGATTGGGTGTTGTTGTAGAAGATATTATTCATACATGTAGATGTCTAATTGTAGGGTAATACCATTCAAATAAGTGGGTGTAGAGTGGCGGATCATAACCTCTAAATTGAATAAAAAATTGATATATATTTTGAAAAATAAGGATAACGCCGCTATTAACCCTGGGAGAATAGTTTTTCTTCTACTGATTTCGTTATGTGTTTTCTTTCTATTTTTTAATGTTATATATTTAATTTATTATAAATATTATATTACATGTATTTTCAGAATCAACCACCCCCCTCATATATAATATTTAATTTTATATTATATTATTCAGAATATAATATTGACCATAGAAAGATAGTGTTTGCGTGTTCATCCTCCTTGAGATGTCGACCCTATTGTGTGACACTATGGTTTAGTATTATGTAAATATGAATTTAATTGAATTTTAGTTTATGAAAAACATCAATCATCATCAGGCTTAGACTCTGGTGAGTATGTTGACATTATCAAGAGGTATCTCCAAGAGTAGGGGTACCAATACTGGGTAACATGTAGACTGAGGAAGATGTGTATTTGTTAAGGAAGTCAACCATAGGTGGTTCGAATTGCATTATTTCATTAAATGTGATGTGATCGGTTGGGAACTGCATCAATAACATCATTTTGTATATTTCAAGAGTTCGTCAAGGATTTTTTGAGGATTTTTAGGAGACGGTTAGAATAATCAGGTTTTCATCTTGGTCTATTAAAGTTTAACCAATCCATTTGAGAATTTGGAACCTATATTGGTGGTATCATATGTGAATGATTTTGGTGAGTAGAAACTATCCCGAGTGCATCATTCGAACACTAAAATTCAGTAATGTCCATAAATTCTAATGAAAAAAGTGTTTTAACTCAGAATTGGATAATTTTATCTCAAACATATGGTGTGATGCACGACGATAAAGGTGATTTATTAGGGGATAACAACTCAAGTATCTTGGGGTAAGTGAGTGCAGGTGAGAATTGACTTTGTGTTTTGGGTAAAATTCTAGTCTTGACCCGAGTTTGGTGATTTAAGCACTGTAAAATTAAAGTTCTACTCGAGAATATCATTAAGCATTCAATGTTGAAACACGGACCTAGAATGGGCCTGGTGACCATTGTATGTTATAGAATCATTGAGCTACAATTATGAAATCATAGGGATGGTATTTCATAAGTTTTTGATATTGTAAACCCTTATGTCAATACATGTGTATGGAAGGATTATTAATGAGATATTAGATTTCTAGAATCGGAGGTCATGTGTCTTAAGAACCAGAGTTTGGATGAGTATAATGAAGGATAATACTCCTTAGATCGGTGTTCTTATACATGGACTAGGGGTTTCAAATAACTTGGATAAGCTGGAGATGAGTGTGAGGTGGTCATGGCATGTAGCCAAAAGGCTACAATACCAATGGCTTACTCATGGCCTTCCAATATGTAAGAGTTTATTCTAAATATCATCAAATATCCATTTAGAAAGTCATAAGATATCCATTGGGACCATGTTTCTTCTTAACAGGTTCAAAGGGGTCATTTAACCCCACTCCCCCTTCCTTATTATCCGGAACATGGCCATACATGGGGGAATTTTCCAAGAACGTGGGGCTCTCCTCTTCCCCTAGAACTCATGGGTAGATCCCCATTCATCTGGATTCAATTTTCTTCATCAATAATCATGTTGGAATCCTATAGTAACTTATATCAATCATATTCCCTCCTTTATCACGTTTCTCTATTGTCTTTTGTGTTATCATCAAGCGAGCTAATATTCTCCATTTTCAGGAAATTTTTGTACTTTTTCATTTCCACTCATGTTGGATAGAATTGAAAGAAAATATCAGATCAACGAGTCTCTCTAAGTAGGATGAATGTTTAATTTATTATTTTCCCTAAAATAATCATCATGTATTAAAAAAAATTGTTATTCCCCATGCCATAATTTTAGAGTTTAAACTGTAAAATTAATATTCTTTTACATTTCCAATTTATGCCCGACCTAGAAGAGGTATGGACCTACCTGAAATACGTAGAGGTTGAAAACCTGAACATAAACAACCCATTAGGATGTGTTTGGTTTATATCCCATGGAAATTAAATTTATTTTAACCCAAAATACCTATTGGGTGTGTTTGGTTTCTCACTTATTAAATCCCCAAATTGAACCTCTCCTTCTGTAACAAAACCACTCTTAAAGATGTGTTTTGATTTAACTCCCTTAATGAACATATTTTTGGAATAACCAAATCATCCCCTTAGGGTTTTTGTGTTATGAATAATAGGTAATTTTGAAGGTGGTCCTTAGGAATGACTCAGTTAACATGAATATGGTTAGGTTATATAGGTGTCTTGAATTAATGTTAGAGCCCATGTTTTATCCTTGTTAATAACTTCTAAAAGAAATTGACAAATTAAATTATCAAAGGATATATGAATTTTATAGAAAAAATTTGAATGATACATACAATTTTGTGGTTTAATTATAATATAATCTTGGAAATTTATACTTGACATGGTACTTATGACTTATAATCTTGAATTCCTTCATTACTATTTTTGGATCTTGGCCATGCTCTCAATGGTGTTGCATGCCTTAAGCAATCCATGGATTCCATTACAGAATTCTATGATCATACTTTTAAGATCCCACATGATACATTGATATGAACACCAAGTGGTAAAAATTATGGATGCATTAAATGTATTACTATAATAAATTTTAGGGCAATTATTAGTAAATTCATATAGACTCCATACAAATTAAAATGCTCTAGATGATCACCCATATTTGACTATATTTCCTTGGATAAGGAAAAACAAGGTCCATCCCCTTGGATTCCAATATATAACTTCCCCAAAATTCAAATATATATTTCCTTAGTTTGGTTATAAACTCTTCGAATTAAAATTTCTAGGTTTCATTATTTTTTTCCACTCAAAACAAAAAATCTATACATCATGGGTTGATCACCGTCAGTTGGATAAAATATGACAAGTTAAGAATGTCATTTTTCGTCCATGGATTCAAAATGGTTGTGTTTTGAGAGAATTATTGGACCTATACATGGATTCCTTGTGGTTATTCATACCTAGATACCTTGTCTACATGCCTTGAGTCCGTTGACTATTTAAAATGCCACATGATCAGAAACACCATAATTAAGATGAAGTAGGAAGGGGTATCACATGAAGTTCCTAAGATCAACATGATTTATATTTGGTTTCAATATTAAATTTAATATACATTTACATTATTTTATTATTTATTCAAACATTGGATTTACATTATTCACCATTAGTGGTGGTCTACTAAGTTTTACTCACACCATTTTTGGGTCGTCACTTGGTACCCGGGAAGTTTTATTTCATGAAGGAAAGGATAATGAAAGGCAGCTTATTATGGATACAAGAAATTTACAATAGGTTGCGAGAATGGGATTATAACACTGAGATAAGACACAAGATGCTCGCGGATCTTATCAAGCTTTGGTTATTTTTATACTTTTTCTTTAGCCATAAACTATATGTAGGACTACTACCATGATATGCCTAGTTTATCTTTTTTACCACCATCACATCATCTATATAAAGTAATATTTACTAATCAGTGCATGTTTTATTTGTTATTTAGTTTTTATGAGTTCTATTTATTTACACTATGTATCACTCTAATAAAGTGGCAATAGTCTTTCCATTGTACCACCATACACCCTCACTGCTAGTTGGTAGCCTCTAGTGTATGCGGTGGTCTCATTGAGACCATATGGACTTCTAGACCGATCACTTGTCTATGAAATAAGCCTGGATCATCACATAGTACACTATAATTAAATCACTCACCCTTTCAAATACTCTTACAATGTATTATGATTTATACCTCTTTTTTAATAGACCCATAGAGATCACTTCTCTGAAAGGTTTCACTAAGGGGTTAGACATAAAATAATGAAATTGGATAGAGTGTTATACCTTTCTCTTAAAAGGAATTCTCATGAGGGAGTGGAGATCCCATTATATTCCATAAAATTATATTAATTTGTTTGGACTCCAAGATCCACTTGATACATCTCAAACATCAAATTGGGAAAATGCTTTGTCATTATATCCGTAATTTGGTCTTGAGTTGAGAAATACTACAATTCCAATAAGAATTTATCAACCTTATTCTTTATGAAATAATACTTAATATCCATTTTATTTATCCTAGAATGATGTGTGAGATATGTTGTACAATTTTTATAACATTATTTGTCACACATAATTAGAATACGATAAGATACATTAATTCTGACATCTTCAAGTTTATAGTCCATCAAAATCCATTGAGTGCTTGTTTGAGAAGTTCAACTATAATCAACCTTTATGGTTATTAATAATATTTAGTCCTATTTATTACTGAACAATTCAATTCAATAAATAAAAACACAGAATACACCATTATATGTTCATTTTGGGTTTTCAACTGAACCTTCCCAATCCGCATCAGAATATCCCAACAACCACTATTAAAATTTTGGTAGTCAAACATCCCATATTCCATTATATAATCGATATAAAAAAAGTATAATTCTCATTGATCTCATGTGGATTTTTTTGGTGTAAAATTTTTTATCATGTGGCTTCACAAGTGGAAAACAGAAAAATAAGTTGAGTGGTGTTTAAGTATAGTTAACTTCCAATAATTTGTTTATAAATTGTGACGTAATCCTCGTTACCTTCTTTATCCATTGATAATTGTTTCCTAATCTTAGTCAGAGTTTCCATTAGTTTTAAATTTTCCATCTATATTTTTTTTATCACCTCCTTGGTATATTTCTTTTGAGGATGAATATTACTTCATTTCAATGAATCACTTATAGGCCAAAGAAAAATCCTAATTCACCAATAAGAGACATCTGAAATTCACACATAATAATATACGAAACTTTATTGCTTTGGGTATCAATTGAGCCTCTAAAGACAGTATCGTCCACATATATAAGCACCATAATATAATTATTCTTCTTTTAATGATATAGTGTCTCCTATTAACCCCTCCCTTTCAAATCCTAGCTTCATCCGATATTTGGGAAGACTTGGGTATCGTTATCTTGGTGCTTTCTTTATGCCAAAAATTTTATTATTCAACCTAAAAACATTATTTCTATCATTATAAAATAGATATCCATATGGTTTCTCGCTGTAGATCTCCTACTAAGGGAACCCATTCTGAAAGTATGATTTTACATTCATTTGGTATACCTTGAATCCATTCATCACCATATTTATATGAATAATATTATTATTTAAATTCACGAGACTGATATGAATGTTTCATTCATATAAATTCCATTAATTTTGGAATACCATTTTCTCTTAATTCATTCATTGTTACTTCTATGTTTTACATCATTATACAATTTATTTCAAAACAACCATTTTCGTCATGATGATTTTTTTATCACATAAACTCAGAATAACTTTCTATTTCCTATTAACTTCTAGTTTGTTAACCTCTTTGTGCATGGATTTAACCCAAATTTCATCCTTATAAGCATCTTCAAAATATTTTTTCTTCCCCATAGATAATAGATACATCTTCTACTAATCCAAAATCCTTCAAGTTTGAATGGGGGATGATCAATGTCTAAAAATGTTGTTTTTAAAAACATCATCCCTCCTCAGTTGTCTTCTTGATCCATTTATTCGAAAATTTGATTCTTTATAATTAGATTTTTTATAGGGGTTATCTATACCCTAAAAACTCCTCTTCAGAGTTAAAGTTTTTCATCACTTACAACTTAATAAACTAAATTATTTTCATGTGAAACATGATCACTTGAATATTAAAATTACAATTTTATTTTCTCATATTCAGCTATAAAAACATTATTATTTTCAGTAACTTTTACAAGGATTTTATTAAAGCATTGGTAGTATATACTCTTGGAGGTATAAAAACTAAAAATAACTTTTTCACAATAATCCTTAAACATTCTATTATTTTCTTTTTTGATAATGAAGTACTTACTTTCAAAACCCGTGAATTATTTAAGTATTTTATTCCTTTCATACAATATTCTACTTGGAGTTTTGTATTCATTGGGAGATCATAAATCTTTTGGGATGATTTATACCACTACTTAAACTACCACTTTATAATATTTCTATGGTAATACTTTTTCATTAAGAAAAGTTTGAGCTATATTGTTGATAATGTGATTCCTTATTTCAATAAATCAATTATGTTGAGGCTTTTTCATTATTGAATAATTTTTTCAAATAATATGATTTTCTAAATTTTATCCCACATTCATGTTTATAAATATTATACCATTTTCAGTGTGAAATTTTGGAATTTATATACAAAACATATTTTCAGACAGACTATGTTATCATGTGATCCACTAATACACCTCATATTTGTGAGCTATAACTATAAGATGTGTCATTAAACTAAAATAATAAAACAAAAGATGTGGTACCTTTTTACATCCATTTATCTAGGTGAAATTGTCCCACATACATCCATATTCATGATATCAATAGTTTTTTTCACTTAAACTTATTTGGATTGTAATTATTTTGAATAACCTTAACCTTTTGAAAATAACCACATGTGTGAGTCTGATCGTATATAATCGTATGTATGTATTGATATCCATTATAATTCATCATATTTACAAGGTTTTTATTCACCAATGTCCAAGACGTTTTTTTATACTCTATTCTTTTATTTACATGACATCATACACCAATTTGTTTACCACTAAGTAAATATTACATTTCATTTGTATTTTAAAATAATTCAACCATGTTATTATATAACTATTAATACATTATTTTTAAGATAAATAACATTACATGAGTCACATAATTTACTAACACTAACAATATTATTATTGAGGCCTTAATATAAGAGAATATTTTTTTTCTAGAGATCCTTATCCCCAACTTGATCTTTCCAAAATCAAAAAATCTTTAGACCCTCTCCATTCCCAAAATGAACTACACCATATTTATTATATTTGAAGCCCATTATGAGGTCTTACATTCCATTCATGTGATATGTGTATTCCCTGTCCAAAATCTAAAAAGTAGGCATGTGAATTTCTATAAAATTAATCTAGGTTACATTAGTTTTTTTATACTTTCGTCTCTTAACCCAATATTCCTGGTCCGACTCTATTGATGATGGATGAACTTTATTTTCTTTTAGATCCATTGAATATTATTTATCTTGTAATATTGGAAAACAATTTTGAAATATTATGTTGATATATAAAAACTCTAACTATTTTCTTCCACCTTTTAGAGATTCTATTGAAACCTTTGGTTTATCTCAATATGCATAATAGATAGTTTTATGTACAAAACCTTCACAACAAAAACAATAGCCACAAAAATCATAGGAAAACATAGAAATCATACCTTCTTATTTTTGTGACTCTTATTATCAAAAATATCACTTATCAATATAAATCACATAATAGTGATGTCTTATAATTAAAAAATAAAAACATCAAATTATTTATATCCTCTTATCAACATTTACTACTTTAGTAGTACAATATTGAGTTCTGTGAAGATCCAATTTCCTTCAAGGTGCTAAATCTTGAGCTTCAGTACTAACCATGATTGACTTCTTTATATCATCAATATTTAAAATAGTTTTTACTTTTTATTTTAAGTGTTGAAATTTGGAATTGAAATAGGTTTATTAGTAAATTCCTTGGATAACATTCTTTCCTTTATTGGAGAAACATTTTGGGTTCAGTTTGGTGACATTTCTCGTGTGAGAAGCATCTCTTTGCACTTAAACTTATGTTTCCATTTTTGAAATTCTCTTTTTATTTGAGATTTTTTATTTTTTATAAAAATTTTGATATCTCTCTTACTCTTGTTCATGTATATATAGAGGTTAGAGTCATGAAAAAAATGCACTGGCATTATTTTTTATTACCCTATATACGTTAATTTCATAAAGTTAAATCTCAATTTTAACAAGAAAATAAATTATTCCATTCATATCATTTTTGGCATCACTATAGTTGTCTTTTGTAAAGGTTACTAGTGCATCATTACAGTGATCCATGAAATCATTAACCTCTCCAAAATCACATTTATTAGACTTTAATTCCTTTTCTGAGAGAACAATTTTACTTTTCTAAATCCCTTTCTTACCCACCACATATTCCTCGTCATCATTTAGAAATTTATGGGGAACGTTTTCAACAATATTTCTAACTTTTACATATTTCAAACAAGAATGTAGAATCTTAAATTTAAAAATTCATTTTCCTCTTCTATGGATAGAGGAAATAAAATATGTTTTCTAATAAATTTTTTTCATCCAAAATTCCATTCACTGTTAGTTTCTTTATTGATTTTAAACCACTTTATGAAAAAAAAATGTCCCTAGACACATTATCTTCATTTCGTATCTCATATGTAATGGGAGTAAAATACAAGCTATCTAGAGAAATTTATTTTGGATAATTATCTACTAGAAAAAACACTTCTGCATTGAAATGATGATAGAGACTTTTCATGATTCTCTTCATAATCTACTCTTCTTTGAGATCCTCAATAAAACTATGTATGTAGTTAAAAATATACATTATTTGATCAAAAAAATAATCGACCATCCAATTTGGGATCATTCTCCAATCCACATATTTTTTCCAAAGAACCTACAACATATCCTCATGAACTATTGAATCTCCTTTATAGATATTCATAAGTTTTTCCAACGTAACATGAATGGATTTACAAGAAATTTTATGTGGAAATGGGATTGGATAATGTATTTTACCATGAATTTGTTTCATCTTACACTAAATCAAATTATCTATGATCATTCTTTGAAAAAGTTCCACTATCCATTCATTTAGAAATACCATACATGGTATTCACATAAACATTCATTCCCACAGATTATAAATAGTATTTCATATGGATCTTCCATAACTATAAAGTATTACCTTCAAAGATTAGAATCCCTTTAAATTTAATAATTACCACCATGATTTTGGGGGAGATAGAGAGACACACCCCAAAACCAACATTTTATACCACTTACCAGACCTATATCAATTAATATACCATGAGAGGGGGCGAATCAAGGCATAAAATTTTTTTCCTTAATTTTTGATCTT
Source organism: Viscum album (assembly GCA_963277665.1). Lineage (NCBI taxonomy): Eukaryota > Viridiplantae > Streptophyta > Magnoliopsida > Santalales > Viscaceae > Viscum > Viscum album. Next base: position 177,200,622 of record OY728140.1, on the reverse strand, counting down.
ATTCTATTAACTTTAGGAACACTTTATTCTCTTTATTTATCTCTAGGGAAAGTAAATAAATAAATGACATGGATTATTTTACATTTCCAATCCATACTGGGAAATTCTAAAAATAATGCATGAATATTTTCTTCTTCACCAAACACAATAAAATCTAAAAACTTCAGTATTTACAGGTTTATAGTGGTCTTATATACTCTCCTAGTTCACTTTAATGAATATTTAGATATCGGATGGATCTCTAAGACCAGAGAACTCAATACTCCATGTGAGATGATATTTAAATTCAAAAAATGTTTATATAAATATTCCCCATAGGTGGTGTTTATTCTGTAACAAATTTGTGTTGAACTTCTATATAGAAATGGAACACTTTTCAAAACTCTATCATTAAATTTTTCTCTATAGAATATATTTGGAAACACCCACTTAATTTCTTGTGAGATCTATAATTTATCTTTTTTTACCTATGTTCTTTTATATATCACCTTCATCCATATATTGGATCCCCTTTTAAATCCACTCTACAATGTGCATACCCTCCATTCCACTGAATGAATGATGTTTAAGGCCTTAAAAAAATAAAATTAACCCATTTTTTGATGGTAAATACATAAATAAAATCCTTTAATGTCATAACACATATTCTCTATATTTTCTAAAATGACCTCTGGCTTAGGATCCACTATGGCATGGTTATAAATTCATTCATGTTTTGGCCACAATCCACTTTCACCATTTATATAGCCTACTTCTATAATACATTTGTCATATGAACTTATCTCATATACCATAACCACTAAAATAGACATTTCTTCCTTATATATGTTTCATAAGATGATTCTCAAGACATCATTCCTAGTGAAAAAACATGGTTCATTTTTATTTTTTATTTTACACTCACAACAAATACAAACAATCTAGTTGAGGATATCTTTATTTTTACAAGTGACATCCCATATCAAAATGGACACTATTATCGATGTAACACCCCAGGTAAATAAAGAATATGACATTTTCTTATTTATACTTATTTGTGAATAAAATATTAATATGACTTTCAAGGGGACGCTATGCTCGATGGCGTACCCAACACGCAACAACGAGTTTCTTGGGAATCTTACGTTGCACTCTAATAATAAAATAATATTATTTTAAATGGTAGTTAACATATAGTCGTTGTATTGGCAGGAATGGATAGAAATAACTAAAATATGGTTATATATGTTTTAAATGTTTTTACATTTATCCAATAAAAGATAAAGGCTTAAAATACGGAAAGAATTCAATTTTAGGCGTATATGCCCTAGTTTTCACTAAAGGTTCACTTATTGCCTTTTGATGGAGAACCATAATTAAATATAGTTTTGTTCACTCTTATAAATCCTTTGGGACCAAATAAAACTCTTCTTAAGAATTGGGACATCAAAATTTACTTTGTGTAAATTTTTGGTATCTTTCTGGTAAAGTTCATTTTTTTAATGAATAGTGTAAAATGTTGTATTTTAATTCAAAACCTTTTTTTAAAATAATTTATTTATATGATTATATTATCTTTTTAATTGGTTTTAAAGTGAAATTAGAATTTATTTTTACCATTTGATTCAATGGTGGTCTTTTGAATTAATTTCACTTTGAACTTCGACATAAACAAATATCAATCTTTTGATATATATTGTTTCTTAAAAACACTCTATTTATTTTGAAAGCGGGAGTTAATTATTAAATTAATTAATTCTACTTATATTATTTTAATTAGGTAATATAAACATCATTTTTGAATTCGGAATATCGAATATAGCTTAGAGTGAATTTTTGGTAATTTTCTGAAAAACTCCAATTTTTGATGAATAGTGAAACCACTAAGTGGTAATCAAGCAAACTGATTTTTTAGTTAAATGAATGTTTACCACTAATTTGTATTGAATTTTAAAAATCCGTCATACATGGTTGTCATTATTATGTAAAATGTGGTTCAATGGGATGAATATAATTTTTTGGTGAATAGTAACTTTTTTTCATTAATCGCGATTAGAGGTAATTAGTGTAATTTAAGGTAAAAATGATATTATAAAAATCTGGAAACACCATGAAACATGTCCTACCCATATTGGATGAGTCATGGACGACCAAGACAACCCATGGGTCGATTTAGGGGACCCTATGGAGCCTCTTGGGTGAGATAATGACTTTAATGCCTTTTTTTTAATAAAGGTGAAAATGACACTAACATAAATTGTTTTACTAAAACAATTTTTAGAAGGGGTTATACTAATCATATATTTGTCTATAAATACTCTTTGGAAAGATAAAAAACTTTCCTACATCAGGATATTTGTTTTATAATTTTTAGACATTAAATAAATAAATTTAATTATGACATCATGATGATGCAACGATGACCTCATTAATGAACGGTTTAAATAAAATGAAACGATAATATAAAATCTAAGACCTAAACATGTCCAAAAACTATTGGATGGGAATATTTATAAGCCTTATCATCTTATCTTAGAAATAAGTCAATGTGGGACCTTAGAAATTCGAAACTCTTTTGAAAATAAAATAATATTTTCATGATTTCCAAAAGTGCCCCTCCTGTCCTCTTATAAAAGGCCCCCACCTCTACCTCATTTCACACACTCCTCAAGCCTTTGGCTCGGCCATCCCCTTCCCATTTACTCTCTAAAAATCCCTCTACTCATCCTAGAGGATTCTCTTTGGGCAGAATCCTTTCAAAGGAAGCCTTTAGGCTCAAATCAAAAGGAGTTACACTTTTAAAGGTAATTCATTCTCTCAAGTTCATTTGTTTTATTTTGCTTCTCCAACCCCCTAAACTCTTTTTATTTACTTCTATTGTAACAACACCAGTATCTTAAATATACTAGGATGTTGTTATAAGATTTATTCGAGCTAAACTCTCACACAACTACATCAAATGGTTAAAGAACATACAGTTTCTGTGGATGGCGAAATTCTGCCTCCCGAAACGATGATTGTTCAATACAAATTTAACACCTTAAAAGGTGGCCATTATGATGTCACTATTTTTATATATGATATATAATATGTTTAACCTTTCCTTAAGCTTCTGTATTTTTCATTTATGGTATACCATTATTGTTTCCATTATGGGCAAACACGATATCTTCATTTTAGGAAGTGCGGACTACCGCCCCCTGAAAGTGATTTGATTCATTAATACCATATGTGGGATGTGTAGAGGATAAAGTTAATGATATTATATATGTTATTATACTTTAATTATACTATACTCTTATATCATTATGATTCCATTCCTGAAAATACGAAATAGAAATGGAAGTAGCGTTCATGCGTACGCACGGCTTACCGTCTCCATGAACGGTACATTTCATTTCTTATCTCAAAATATTATGTAATATTATAATTACATATATATAATGGATATATATTATGTATGATACATCTAAATGATTAATATAATTCTGGAATTAAAATATACATACCTCTCATATAGTTTTAATTCCATTAATACGACATAGAAATGAAAGTAGCGTTCATGCGTACGTACGGCTTACCGTCTCCATGAACGGTGCATTTCATTTCTTTCCTCTAAATGATTATGTGATATTATAAATACATGTATATGCTGGATATATATTATATATATGATATCCAAATCAGGAATTTCATTCTGGATATAATGAACCTTTGACCACACGAACAACATGTAATTGTAAGAAGTCCACTTTCGACTTAAGAACCAAATATCAACAAAACAGTCATTATTAACTTAATGATTACATAATGTATATAACATGGAAATAAGTGATATAAAAGTAATAATAATCTTTAAAAAGGTTCTTAATCAAGTATAAATTAACTCAAGTTTATTATTCAGGATATTAAAGAATGATCGAGTCAAGTCGGACCCGAGGTAAGGGATCCTACTCCACTCTTTCTTTTTAAGTACACTCTTCTATGCCATTCCTTTTAAAGCTCATCTTTCTTGTTATTGGGATGTTATTTTATATTAATATTACTTTAATTTTTATGTTCATGTGATGAGATACCCGATTCTCTCTCATCAATCCATTTTGTAAGTTTTGAGTGGCACCGTTAGGCTGCCGAATTTTCGTAAGAGATCCAACCTCTCTCTTTCTTTTTAAGTACTCTCTTTTATGTCTCTTGTTTTAAGCTCCTCTTTGTTATGTTTCAGGATTTTCTTTTATATTCCTCATACTTTAATTTTTATGTTCATATTATGGGAGACCCTATTTGATCTCATAATTCCACTTTTGGAAGTTTTAAGTGGCGTCGTTAGGCTGCCGAGTTTTCATAAGGGATTTTTCATCACACTTTTATTCCCGTGAGATTTATGCTACACTTGCCACAATTTCCTTTGAGTGGTGTATGTACTTCCCATTATTTTATTCATTGTGTAATATACTTTCTTTTATGAGTATTTACATCAATGTTGTATTGTCCTTCTTTCACGAGGTGTATGTTTCGAAATATACCCATGTCGGTAAGGGTACCTTTAACCCTCCTCTTTTTAAAAGACTTCTTTTGTTGGGTCTTTTAATTTACATATTTTTATGTTGGGATATGTTATCATATATCCTTATTGATGTAAATTTTATGTCCATGTGATGAGATACCCTTTCTTTTATCTCCCATCAACTCATTTTTATGTGACGCTGTTAGGCTGTCAATAGAACTTCTTATCCCAATTTCGATTTCTTTGGGTTCAACATGTAGTTATTGAATATGTCATCTTTTGTATATGTGTGAATGACCATTGATTATTTTACACTTAATATCCACTTATATTTGGTGTATTCGTTTGTCACACATAATTATTTAATTGATTTATCCTTAAACCAAGGATAACGTCTTTGTATGGGACTTCGTCTCAATCTCCTTTCATTGAGGAATATTTTGTTTTATACACAACCTTCTTTTATACGGTGTATAAACCCATTTTGACTTTTATGTTTATTCAAAAGGAATATTTTTTATACGAAGCATTTACTAAACGACAAAAGGGAATGTTTTTGTCGTACGTATGCGGCGACAATGACTTCTCCGCCGCCGTGACCATTATTTGAGTTTCAGCTTCCTCTACAATCCATACTTTAAAAAAAAAGAAAAATAGATACCATGTTTTACTTTTCTTTTATTTTGGTATTGAAAATAGTTTTCATAATGTTTTTATATCAATGTGTTGTATTGATATCTGGTGGTTGAAAGGTGGAAATGTTATGTTTCCTTTATGCATGTTTTATGTGATAAGATTATGTTATGGTTCTTGGGAATTGTTATGAATACGGTTGGTTTCGTGATAAACTAAGGGCGGGTGAGCCCGATATAGCTCTCCAATGCATTGGGTAACGCGAAGGAGTGAAACGTTAAGGTTTCTCTGAAGAGATTTAGGGAATATACTGTGATGGGTATTCCAAATGTAACCAAGAGGGTTACTCCCTACGTAAGGATGTTATGAATTCCACAAGTTACCTTTATGTCATATGATTTCTATGATTTTATGAGGTATGTTAAAGTGCTTATGTTTTATGGGTAAAGTTTGATTTCATTCTTATGTATACATGTACTCATGATTCCTTTCATATTTTTATATCCCTTACTGAGCTTTTTATTCTCATCCCATGTTTTTGAAATGTTTTTCACAGGTCAAGGGAAGGGTACATGATGTGATGACAGTGTCAAGGATGTTTCAAGAAAGAATCCATGTTTTATTTTAAATATGTTTCCGTTGATGGGAAGAATGAATACTGTCTTTTATGTAACCACTTTTTTTAAATGTGGAATGTAATGCAAGTTTCATGATCTAATTCTCTAAAACTCTAAACCTAAAAAGATCCTCGATGTGTAATCTTGAAATAACTCAAGATTAAGTAAGGTTTAAGGCTGGGTCCTTATAGTTGGTATTAGAGGTCGGTTTATATATCTTTAGAGGTTAGGGTATTCTTTAAGAAAAAGTGGAATTACCATAATGGTTAGGATTTCAAAAAGAGTCCTAGTTTTAGATAGAGTGAATGAGTAAGTATATCTTAGTGTTTATATTCCTCATTAGTACATGATGTTTATGTTGATATACTCACACTGACCTTTTTGGTTTTAGTAAATGGCTGGATCTAGCAGGCACCAAAGTGACAATGGGTTTGATGGAAACTATGGTGGTTCTCTGATATAGAGACTGGATGAGATGGGGGATTCAATGAGGAATCTCATGGTTGTTTTAAACCAACTATCAAGGGTTCATGATCAACCACTTCAACCTTGGTGAGTTCTCTAATGCATCATGTACGAGATGGCCATCTCGATGTGGAAATTCAGGTAATAATTTATATGGTAACCATTAGGGTTTATATGATCCTTACTTTTGAGGTAATTATGGGTTACTATATGTTATGATGGAAGGCATGAGATAAAATTGAGGTTAAATTATGTTATGGTTATTTTGATGATTTTATCTATTTTTGGGGAATGATTTGATAATTATATAGTTTTGGAAAAAGGAAAACACGCAGACCGTGTGACTACCCGTCGCATCGGACAAAGCTGCGGGGAATCGAACCCACAACCAAAGTGCGACTGGTATTTATAGCCTACCACTGGACTACGTGATGTCCCTGGTTAATTTGACTGATTCTTTTTTCTTATATGATTTTATGAATTAAGAGTATGTTGATTTTGGGTTATTTATGAAAATGATTAACCTATCATGGAGGATATGTGATTAGGTTAATTACTTTTCAATACGAGACTTTAGGAGCAACTGATGTTGTTTGGAGATAAATGTTACGATTTAACTTGGAAGACTATGTGACTAAATCCTTAAAATACTTGGGTTTCAACCTTAGTTTGGTTTACGTTGAATAATTTTATGGACAAATTGTTTATCTAATGGTCCTCGTTGAACTTTGGGTTTTGTTGGACAAATTTTGGAGGTTAAGAATAGATTTTATTTTTATAAAGGGTTATCCTTTTCTGGATTATCTGACCTTGTACTAACCTTTTTGGTTTTGGGTTTGGTTAAAGCCTAAAGACATGGGATGTATATAGTTCTCTTTGGTGGATTAGGTGATTCTCTAGAAGTTGATTATAGTACTTTTTATGCGAACAAGTCTCCCTAAATACTCGTCTTTTGGAAAAAAATATGAGTTTGACTAAGGAATCTAGTAAAAGTTGAAATTCAACATGATAAGTGATTATGTTTCCTTATGAATAAATTCCTCAATTAAAAGTAACTTAAAACAAAAATGTTGTCTATTAACTTTTCCTACTGGGGAATCGAACACTGTTTAACCCATCACAAGTTTGTAATTTTCTCGTGGTTAACTCTCTCCTAAACATGTTTTCTATCACTATCCATCAGAACATGACCCTTTGTTTTCTCCTCCATATCCATATTTTCATACTTTGAATCCTAGTATGGGTTAACTCGGGTGACATTTTCACTTCTCTCCCATTCTTTTAAAGTGATTGTTTTACCGACTATTGTTCCGATGTGGGACTTTCAAGGATGTTTCCAAGCGCAATTTTAAAATTGCGAGGACGCAATTCCCAAAAGGGGGGAAGGATGTAACACCCCAGGTAAATAAAGAATATGACATTTTCTTATTTATCCATATTTGTGAATAAAGTATTAATATGACTTTAAAGGGGACGCTATGCTCGATGGTGTACCCAACACGCAACAACGAGTTTCTTGGGAATCTTACGTTGCACTCTAATAATAAAATAATATTATTTTAAATGGTAGTTAACATATAGCTGTTGTATTGGCGGGAATGGATAGAAATAACTAAAATATGATTATATATGTTTTTAAATGTTTTTACATTTATCCAATAAAATATAAAGGCTTAAAATACGGAAATAATTCAATTTTAGGCGTATATGCCCTAGTTTTCACTAAAGGTTCACTTATTGCCTTTTGATGGAGAACCGTAATTAAATATAGTTTTTTTCACTCTTATATATCCTTTTGGACCAAATAAAACTCTTCTTAAGAATTGGGACATCAAAATTTATGTTTTGTAAATTTTTTGTATCTTTCTGATAAAGTTCATTTTTTTAATGAATAGTGTAAAATGTTGTATTTTAATTCAAAACTTCTTTTTAATCTAATTTATTTATATGATTATATTATCTTTTGAATTGGTTTAAAAATTAAATTAGAATATATTTTTACCATTTGATTCAATGGTGGACTTTGGAATTAATTTCACTTTGAAATTCGACATAAACAAATATCAATCTTTTGATATATATTGTTTCTTAAAAACACGCTATTTGTTTTGACAGTGGGAGTTAATTATTAAATTAATTAATTCTACTTATATTAATTGAATTAGGTAATATAAACATCATTTTTGAATTCGGAATATCGAATATAGCTTAGAGTGAATTTTTGGTAATTTTCTGAAAAACTCCAATTTTTGATTAATAGTGAAACCACTGTGTGGTAATCAAGCAAACTGATTTTTCAGTTAAATGAAAGTTTACCACTAATGTGTATTGAATTTTGAAAATCCGAAATACATGGTTGTCATTAGTATGTAAAATGAGGTTCAAAGGGATGAAAATAATTTTTTGGTGAATAGTAACTTTTTTTCATTAATCGCGATTAGAGGTAATTAGTGTAATTTAAGGTAAAAATGATATTATAAAAATATGGAAACACCATGACACTTGTCCTACCCCTATTGGATGAGTCATGGCCGACCAAGACAACCCATGGGTCGATTTAGGGGACCCTATGGAGCCTCTTGGGTGTGATAATGGCTTTAATGCCTTTTTTTTAAATAAAGGTGAAAATGACACTAACATAAATTGTTTTACTAAAAAAAATTTAGAAGGGATTATACTAATCATATATTTGTATATAAATACTCTTTGTAAAGATAAGAATATTTCCTACATCAGGATATTTTTGTAATAATTTTTAGACATTAAATAAATTAATTTAATTATGACATCATGATGATGCAACGATTACCTCATTAATGAACAGTTTAAATAAAATGAAATGATAATATAAAATCTAAGACCTACACATGTCCAAAAACTATTGGATAGGAATATTTCGAAGCCTTATCATCTTATCTTCGAAATAAATCAATGTGGGACCTTAGAAATTCGAAACACTTTTGAAAATAAAATAATATTTTCATGATTTCCAAAAGTGCCCCTCCTCTCCTCTTATAAAAGGCCCCCACCTCTACCTCATTTCACACACTCCTCAAGCATTTGGCTCGGCCATACCCTGCCCATTTACTCTCTCCAAATCCCTCTCCTCATTCTAGAGTATTCCCTTTGGGCAGATTCCTTTTAAAGGAATCCTTTATGCTCAAATCAAAAGGAGTTACACTTTTAAAGGTAATTCATTCTCTCATGTTCATTTGTCTTATTTTGCTTCTCCAACCCCCTAAAATCTTTTTATTTACTTATTTTGTAACAAAACCAGTATCTTCAATATACTAGGATGTTTTTATAATATTTATTCGAGATACACTCTCACACAACAACATCAAATGGTTAAAGAACATACGGTTTCCGTGGATGGCGAAATTTTGCCTCCCGAAACGATGATTGTTCAATACTCATTTAACACCTTCAAAGGGGGCCATTATGATGTCACTATTTTTATATATGATATATAATATTTTTACTCTTTCCTTAAGCTTCTGTATTTTTCATTTATGGTATACCATTATTTTTTCCATTATGGGTAAACACGATATCTTCATTTTAGGAAGTGCGGACTACCGCCCCCTGAAGTGATTTGATTCGTTAATACCATATGTGGGATGTGTAAAGGATAAATTTAATGATATTATATATGTTATTATACTTGAATTATAATATACTCTTATATCATTATGATTCCATTCCAGAAAATACGAAATTGAAATGGAAGTAGCGTTCATGCGTACGTACGGCTTACTGTCTCCATGAACGGTACATTTCATTTCTTATTTCAAAATATTATGTACTATTATAAGTACATATATATAATGGATATATATGATGTATGATACATCTAAATGATTAATATAATTCTGGAATTAAAATATACATACCTCTCATATAGTTTTAATTCCATTAATACGGCATAGAAATGAAAGTAGCGTTCATGCGTACGTACGGCTTACCGTCTCCATGAACGGTGCATTCCATTTCTTTCCTCTAAATGATTATGTGATATTATAAATACATGTATATGCTGGATATATATGATATATATGATATCCAAATCAGGAATGTCATTCTGGATATAAAGAACCTTTGACCACATGGACAACATGTAATTGTAAGAAGTCCACTTTCGACTTAAGAACCAAATATCGACAAAACAATCATTATTAACTTAATGATTACATAATGTTTATAACATAGAAATAAGTGGTATAAAAGGAATAATATGCTTGAAAAAGGTTCTTAATCAAGTATAAATTAAATCAAGTTTATTATTCATGAGATTAAAGAATGATCGACTCAAGTCAGACCCGAGGTAAGGGATCCTACTCCACTCTTTCTTTTTAAGTACACTCTTTTATGTCATTCCTTTTAAAGCTCATCTTTCTTGTTATTGGGATGTTATTTTATATTAATCTTACTGTAATTTTTATGTTCATGTGATGAGAGACCCGATTCTCTCTCATCAATCCATTTTGGATGTTTTGAGTGGCACCGTTAGGCTGCCGAATTTTCGTAAGAGATCCAACCTCTATCCAACCTCTCTCTTTCTTTTTAAGTACTCTCTTTTATGTCACTTCTTTTAAGCTCCTCTTTGTTATGTTTCAGGATGTTCTTTTGTATTCCTCATACTTTAATTTTTATGTTCATATTATGGGAGACCCTATTTGATCTCATAAATCCACTTTTGGATGTTTTAAGTGGCGCAGTTAGGCTGCCGAGTTTTCATAAGGGATTTTTCATCTCACTTTTATTCTCGTGAGATTTATGCTACACTTGCCACAATTTCCTTTGAGTGGTGTATGTACTGCCCATTGTTTTATTCATTGTGTAATATACTTTCTTTTATGAGTATTTACATCAATGTTGTATTGTCCTTCTTTCACGAGGTGTATGTTTCGAAAGATACCCATGTCGGTAAGGGAACCTTTCACCCTCCTCTTTTTAAAAGACTTCTTTTGTTGGGACTTTTAATTTACATATTTTTATGTTGGGATATGTTATCATATATCCTTATTGATGTAAATTTTATGTCCATGTGATGAGATACCCTTTATTTTATCTCTCATCAACTTATTTTGATGTGACGCCGTTAGGCTGTCAAGAGAACTTCTTATCCCGATTTCGATTTCTTTGGGTTCAACATGTTGTTATTGAATATGTCATCTTTTGAATATGTCTGAATGACCTTTGATTATTTTACACTTAATATCCACTTATATTTGGTGTATTCATTTTTCACACATAATTATTTAATTGATTTACACTTAAACCAAGGATATCGTCTTTGTATGGGACTTCGTCTCAATCTCCTTTCATTGAGGCATATTTTGTTTTATACACAACCTTTTTTTATACAGTGTATAAACCCCTTTTGACTTTTACATTTATTCAAAAGGAATCTTTTTTATACGAAGCGTTTACTAAACGACAAAAGGGAATGTTTTTGTCGTACGTATGCGGCGACAACGACTTCTCCGCCGCCGTGACCATTATTTGAGTTTCGGATTCCTCTACAAGCCATACTTTTTTTAAAAAAAGAAAAATAAATACCATGTTTTACTTTTCTTTTATTTTGGTATTGAAAATTGTTTTCATAATGTTTTTATATCAATGTGTTGTATTGATATCTGGTGGTTGAAAGGTGGAAATGTTATGTTTCCTTTATGCATGTTATATGTGATAAGATTATGTTATGGTTCTCGGGAATTGTTATGAAGACGGGTGGTTACGTGATAAACTAAGGGCGGGTGAGCCCGATATAGCTCTCCAATGCATTGGGTAACGCGAAGGAGTGAAACGTTAAGGTTTCTCTGAAGAGATTTAGGGAATATACTGTAATGGGTATTCCAAACGTAACCAAGAGGGTTACTCCCTACGTAAGGATGTTATGAATGCCTCAAGTTACCTTTATGTCATATGATTTCTATGATTTTATGAGGTATGTTAAAGTGCTTATGTTTTATGGGTAAAGTATGATTTCATTCTTATGTATACATGTACTCATGATTCCTTTCCATATTTATATATCCCTTACTGAGCTTTTTGTGCTCATCCCAAGTTTTTGAAATGTTTTTCACAGGTCAAGGGAAGGGTACATGATGTGATGATAGTGTCAAGGATGTGTCAAGAAAGAATCCATGTTTTATTTTAAATATGTTTCCGTTGATGGGAAGAATGAATACTGTCTTTTATGTAACCACTTTGTTTAAATGTGGAATGTAATGCAAGTTTCATGATCTAATTCTCTAAAACTCTAAACCTGAAAAGATCCTCAATATGTAATCTTGTAATAACTCAAGATTAAGTAAGGATTAAGGCTAGGGCCTTATAGTTGGTATCAGAGGACGGTTTAGATATCTTTAGAGGTTAGGGTATTCTTTAAGCATAAGTGGCATTACCATAATGGTTAGGATTTTAGAAAGAGTCCTAGTTTTAGATAAAGTGAATGAGTAAGTATATATTACTGTTTATCTTCCTCACTAGTACATGATGGTTATGTTGATATACTCACACTGACCTTTTTTGGTTTTAGTAAATGGCTGGATCTAGCAGGCACCAAAGTGACAATGGGTTTGAAGGAAACTATGGTGGTTCTCTGATTAAGAGACTGGATGAGATAGGGGATTCAATGAGGAATATCATGGTTGTTCTAAACCAACTATAAAGGGTTCATGATCAACCACTTCAACCTTGGTGAGTTCTTTAATGCATCATGTACGAGATGGCCAACTCGATGTGGAAATTCAGGTAATAATCATTAAGGTAACCATTAGGGTTTATATGATCCTTACTTTTGAGGTAATTATGGGTTACAATATGTTATGATGGAAGTGAAAGGCATGAGATAAAATTGAGGTTAAATTATGTTATGGTTATTTTGATGATTTTATCTATTTTTGGGGAATGATTTGAGAATTATATAGTTTTGGAAAAAGGAAAATACGCAGACCGTGTGACTACCCGTCGCATCGGACAAAGCTGCGGGAATCGAACCCACAACCATAGTGCGACTGGTATTTATCGCCTACCACTGGACTACGTGAAAACCCTAGTTAATTTGACTGATTCTTTTTAGTTATATGATTTTATGAATTAAGAGTAAGTTGATTTTGGGTTATTTATGAAAATGATTAACCTATCATGGAGGATATGTGATTAGGTTAATTACTTTTCAATACAAGACTTTAGGAGCAACGAATGTTGTTTGGAGATAAATGTTACGATTTAACATGGAATACTATGTGACTAAATCCTTCAACTACTTGGGTTTCAACCTTATTTTGGTTTACGTTGAAGAATTTTATGGACAAATTGTTTATCTAATGGTCCTCGTTGAACTTTGGGTTTTGTTGGACAAATTTTGGAGGTTAAGAATAGATTTTCTTTTTATAAAGGGTTATCCTTTTCTGGATTATCTGACCTTGTACTAACCTTTTTGGTTTTGGTTTTGGTTAAAGCCTAAAGACATTGGATGTATATAGTTCTCTTTGGTGTATTAGGTGATTCTATAGAAGTTGATTATAGTACTCTTAATGCGAACAAGTCTCCCTAAATACTCGTCTTTTGGAAAAAAATATGAGTTTGACTAAGGAATCTAGTAAAAGTTGAAATTCAACATGATAAGTGATTATGTTTCCTTATGAATAAATTCCTCAATAAAAAGTAACTTAAAACAAAAATGTTGTCTATTAACGTTTCCTACTGGGGAATCGAATACCGTTTAACCCATCACATGTTTGTAATTTTCTCGTGGTTAACTCTCTCCTAAACATGTTTTCTATCACTCTCAATCAGAACATGACCCTTTGTTTTCTCCTCCATATCCATATTTTCATACTTTGAATCCTAGTATGGGTTAACTCGGGTGACATTTTCACTTCTCTCCCATTCTTTTAAAGTGATTGTTTTACGGACTCTTGTTCTGATGTGGGACTTTCAAGGATGTTTCCAAGCGCAATTTTAAAATTGTTAGGACGCAATTTCCAAAACGGGGGAAGGATGTAACACCCCAGGTAAATAAATAATATGCCATTTTCTTATTTATCCATATTTTTTAATTAAGTATTAATATGACTTTAAAGGGGACGCTATGCTCGATGGCGTACCCAACACGCAACAACGATTTTCTTGGGAATCTTACGTTGCACTGTAATAATAAAATAATATTATTTTAAATGGTAGTTAACATATAGTCGTTGTATTGGCGGGAATGGATAGAAATAACTAAAATATGATTATATATGTTTTTAAATTTTTTTTACATTTATCCAATAAAAGATAAAGGCTTAAAATACAGAAAGAATTCAATTTTAGGCGTACATGCCCTAGTTTCCACTAAAGGTTGACTTATTGCCTTTTGATGGAGAACCGTAATTAAATATAGTTTTGTTCACTCTTATACATCCTTTTGGACCAAATAAAACTCTTCTTAAGAATTGGGACATCAAAATTTACATTTTGTAAATTTTTGGTATCTTTCTGATAAAGATCATTTTTTTAATGAATAGTGTAAAATGTAATATTTTTATTCAAAACCCCTTTTTAATCTAATTTATTTATATGATTATATTTTCTTTTGAATTGGTTTTAAAGTGAAATTAGAATATATTTTTACCATTTGATTCAATCGTGGACATTGGAAATAATTTCACTTTGAAATTCGACATAAACAAATATCAATCTTTTGATATATATTATTTCTTAAAAACACACTATTTGTTTTGACAGTGGGAGTTAATTATTAAATTAATTAATTATACTTATATTCTTTGAATTAGGTAATATAAACATCATTTTTGAATTCGGAATATCGAATATAGCTTAGAGTGAATTTTTGGTAATTTTCTGAAAAACTCCAATTTTTGATGAATAGTGAAAGCACTAAGTGGTAATCAAGCAAACTGATTTTTCAGTTAAATGAAAGTTTACCACTAATGTGTATTTAATTTTGATAATCCGACATACATGGTTGTCATTAGTATGTAAAATGTGGTTCAATGAGTTGAAAATAATTTTTTGGTGAATAGTAACTTTTTTCATTATTCGCGATTAGAGGTAATTAGTGTAATTTAAGGTAAAAATGATATTATAAAAATATGGAAACACCATTACACTTGTCCTACACCTATTTTATGAGTAATGACCGACCAAGACAACCCATGGGTCGATTTAGGGGACCCTATGGAGCCTCTTGGGTGAGATAATGACTTTAATGCCTTTTTTTAAATAAAGGTGAAAATGACACTAACATAAATTATTTTACTAAAACAATTTTTAGAAGGGGTTATACTAATCATATCTTTGTCTATAAATACTCTTTGGAAAGATAAAACTATTTCCTAAATCAGGATATTTTTTTTATAATTTTTAGACATTACATAAATTAATTTAATTATGACATTATGATGATGCAACGATGACCTCATTAATGAACAGTTTAAATAAAATAAAACGATAATATAAAATCTAAGACCTACACATGTCCAAAAACTATTGGTTGGGAATATTTCTAATCCTTATAATCTTATATAATAAATAAATCAATGTGGGACCTTAGAAATTCGAAACACTTTTGAAAATAAAATAATAGTTTCATGATTTCCAAAAGTGCCCCTCCTCTCCTCTTATAAAAGTCCCCCACCTCTACCTCATTTAACACACTCCTCAAGCCTTTCTCACGACCATTACATGCCCATTTACTCTGTCCACATCCCTCTCCTCATCCTAGAGGATTCCTTTTGGGCATAATCCTTTCAAAGGAAGCCTTTAGGCTCAAATCAAAAGGAGTTACACTTTTAAAGGTAATTCATTCTCTCATGTTCATTTGTTTTATTTTGCTTCTCCAACCCCCTAAACTCTTTTTATTTACTTCTTTTTTAACAACACCAGTATATTAAATATACTAGGATGTTGTTATAAGATTTATTCTAGCTACACTCTCACACAACTACATCAAATGGTTAAAGAACATACGGTTTCCGTGGATGGCGAAATTCTGCCTCCCGAAATGATGATTGTTCAATACTCATTTAACACCTTCAAAGGTGGCCATTATGATGTCACTATTTTTATATATGATATATAATATGTTTAATCTTTCCTTATGCTTCTGTATTTTTCATTTATGGTATACCATTATTGTTTCCATTATGGGTAAACACGATATCTTTATTTTAGGAAGTGCGGACTACCGCCCCCTGAAAGTGATTTGATTCGTTAATACCATATGTGGGATGTGTAAAGGATAAATTTAATGATATTATATATGTTATTATACTGGAATTATAATATAATCTTATATAATTATGATTCCATTCCATAAAATACGAAATAGAAATGGAAGTAGCGTTCATGCGTAGGTACGGCTTAGCGTCTCCATGAACGGTACATTTCATTTCTTATCTTAAAAAATTATGTACTATTATAATACATATATATAATGGATATATATGATGTATGATACATCTAAATTATTACTATAATTATGTAATTAAAATATACATACCTCTCATATAGTTTTAATTCCATTAATACGACATAGAAATGAAAGTAGCGTTCATGCGTACGTACGGCTTACCGTCTCCATGAACGGTGCATTTCATTTCTTTCCTCTAAATGATTATGTGCTATTATAAATACATGTATATGATGGATATATATAATATATATGATATCCAAATCAGGAATGTCATTCTGGATATAAATAACCTTTGACCACACGAACAACATGTAATTGTAAGAAGTCCACTTTCGACTTAAGAACCAAATATCGACAAAACAATCATTATTAACTTAATGATTACATAATGTTTATAACATGGAAATAAGTGATATAGATGGAATAATAATCTTGAAAAAGGATCTTAGTCAAGTAGAAATTAACTCAAGTTTATTAGTCAGGAGATTAAATAACGATCGAGTCAAGTCGGACCCGAGGTAAGGGATCCTACTCCACTCTTTTTTTTAAGTACACTCTTTTATGTAATTCCTTTTAAAGCTCATATTTCTTGTTATTGGGATGTTATTTTATATTAATCTTAATCTAATTTTTATGTTCATGTGATGAGAGACCCAATTCTCTCTCATCAATCCATTTTGGAAGTTTTGAGTGGCACCGTTAGGCTGCCGAATTTTCGTATGAGATCCAACCTCTCTCTTTCTTTTTAAGTACTCTCTTTTATGTCACTTCTTTTAATCTCGTCTTTGTTATGTTTGGTGATGTTCTTTTATATTCCTCATACTTTAATTTTTATGTTCATATTATGGGAGACCCTATTTGATCTCATAAATCCACTTTTGGAAGTTTTAAGTGGCGTCGTTAGGCTGCCGAGTTTTCATAAGGGATTTTTCATCTCACTTTTATTCCCGTGAGATTTATACTACACTTGCCACAATTTCCTTTGAGTGGTGTATGTACTGCCCATTATTTTATTCATTGTGTAATATACATTCTTTTATGAGTATTTACATCAATGTTGTATTGTCCTTTTTTCACGAGGTGTATGTTTCGAAAGATACCCATGTCGGTAAGGGAACCTTTCACCCTCCTCTTTTTAAAACACTTTTTTTGTTGGGTCTTTTAATTTAAATATTGTTATGTTGGGATATGTTCGCATATATACTTATTGATGTAAATTTTATGTCCATGTGATGAGATACCCTTTCTTTTATCTCTCATCAACTCATTTTGATGTGACGCCGTTTGGCTGTCAAGAGAACTTCTTATACCAATTTCGATTTCTTTGGGTTCAACATGTAGTTATTGAATATGTCATCTTTTGAAGATGTGTGAATGACCTTTTATTATTTTACACTTAATATCCACTTATATTTGGTGTATTAGTTTGTCACACATAATTATTTAATTGATTTATCCTTAAACCAAGGATACCGTCTTTGTATGGGACTTCGTCTCAATCTCCTTTCATTGAGGCATATTTTGTTTTATACACAACCTTCTTTTATACGGTGTATAAACCCCTTTTGACTTTTACTTTTTTTTTCAAAAGGAATATTTTTTATACGAAGCATTTACTAAATGAAAAAAGGGAATGTTTTTGTCGTACTTATGAAGAGACAACAACTTCTCCGCCGCCGTGACCATTTTTTGAGTTTTGGCTTCCTCTACAAGCCATACTTTTTTTAAAAAAAGAAAAATAAATATCATGTTTTACTTTTCTTTTATTTTGGTATTGAAAATGGTTTTCATAATGTTTCTATATCAATGTGTTGTATTGATATCTGGTGGTTGAAAGGTGGAAATGTTATGTTTCCTTTATGCATGTTTTATGTGATAAGATTATGTTATGGTTCTTGGGAATTGTTATAAAGATGGGTGGTTCCATGATAAACTAAGGGCGGGTGAGCCCAATATAGCTCTCCGACACATTGGGTAACGCGATGGAGTGAAACGTTAAGGTTTCTCCAAAGAGATTTAGGGAATATACTGTGATGGGTATTCCAAACGTAACCAAGAGGGTTACTCCCTACGTAAGGATGTTATGAATGCCTAAAGTTACCTTTATGTCATATGATTTCTATGATTTTATGAGGTATGTTAAAGTGCTTATGTTTTATGGGTAATGTATGATTTCATTCTTATGTATACATGTAGTCATGATTCTTTTCCATATTTTTATATCCCTTACTGAGCTTTTTATGCTCATCCCAAGTTTTTGAAATGTTCTTCACAGGTCAAGGGAAGGGTACATGATGTGATGACAGTGTCAAGGATGTGGCAAGAAAGAATCCATGTTTTATTTTAAATATGTTTCCGTTGATGGGAAGAATGAATACTAGCTTTTATGTAACCACTTTGTTTAAATGTGGAATGTAATTCAAGTTTCATGATCTAATTCTCTAAAACTCTAAACCTGGAAAGATCCTCAATGTGTAATCTTGTAATAACTCAAGATTAAGTAAGGTTTAAGGCGGGGGCCTTATAATCGATGTGTCATAAAATCCATCCATAATAATATTTAATATGAATTTGATGAATTAACTAATATGTTGTATAATCCATGGTGAATACCTAAGTCACTAATTTGATCAAAAACTTTCAAATTCTCCTTTTTTTAGACAAAATTATCTTCTAAGAAAATATTCTCCATCATATTTTTCAACAAGCACAACTAAAAAATGACAAACATGGAATTTTTTGTATCAAATGTAGTAATTATAATTATCTTTATAGTTATTAAATATTGTACATGATTTACATATTTTTATCATACTATAAGAATTAATAAGGGTCATACATATTTAAATAAGAAAGAAAAATCTTTAAGGTGATGATGGGACTTGATCTATACAATAACTAAAGAAGACCATAACTTGAATATTTCAATGATTATTAATTCTCATAAAACTTTTTTTTATGAAAACATTTACCTTATTTAATGGTTTTAGAAACAATGAGACACTATTTAATGATATAAATGAATTTTATTATAGTATACCATAATTAATAGTTTAATTATACATTAATTACAGATTTCTAGAGAAAAATAATTAATTATGAATATAAAATATATGAAACAATGAATTCCCAGTTGGAAAAAAATTAATTATTAATCAATTAAAACTATAATAAAATGACATGTATATACCCTAAAGTTGGATAAGACTCTATAGAGCTAATACTATCAATTAGTTTAACATAATTTCATACAATAAATTAATATAAAGATACCATTTGACATTAAATATATTACTTCTACTAAGCTTCTAGAATAAGTTCAATAAGATACATGTGAACTATATTAATTAAGAGATGGAGGCAAATTAATATACATCTTTATATTACGTTAAATATATTGAAGGAATGTGAAAGTGAATTAGATAATATTCTTGTTAAAAGATCAATAGATTCTCCAGGCTGGTACGTTGAAGTAAATATTATCCAATAATTCATCGATCATTATAATACACCATGGAGTTATTCCTAAATGCAAATTAGCTAAAACACATCTGAGTAGACATGATAGTAAAAGGAACTTCAATGATGATTCATATAAATATTTCATTTCTTCTATTATAACATTTTATACATTTTTGGAAAATAGAAGTTTTAACACGTAACCATATGCCTACTATAAAAATGAATGGATATAAAATAAGTTATAATATTAAAGTAATGCATTATGTAACTAATTCGTTGGCTTAAATGAATGCTATTTATTAATAACTAGTCTAGTAACAAACAAGCATCAAGTAAATACATATTATATCTCAATTAATAATACTAGAAATAACTATCCCTATAATAGAAAGGTATTAGTCAATAGATTGATTATATTTATATAAGAGGTAAGAAGATATCTATTTGAGGTAGTAGGATCAATATAGATATTGATAAAGTTACTACATAAGTAACACTTGAGTTTGAATAACAATCCTAAAATCCATAAGATATGTTGGTAGGAGTTTTCAAGAGACACATATTTCTTAAGAAAGAAAAAACTATAGAGTTGGTTTTATATTCACTGTGTAAGGTTACATATTATTAAACAAGAATAATAAATATTTATCTTACATGGAAGCAATAATTGACCAGTTTATATGAATTGAAAAATATATTTCATATTCCAAAAAAATTATTTATTTTATTGGTTCCTCAAGATGATGTAAATTTAATTGTGGGTATTCGACAACAAACTACATATGTATGGTAAATTCGGTACCTTTAAGGAATAATTGGTAACTGAAGGTTTCAAGTGACATCAAGGAATAGACTACAATGAAATGTTTTCACAATAACCATGATAAAATCCTTCAGAAATATAATTATTATAGAAACCTTCTATTTTAATGAAATTTAAAAAATGGATGTCATTACCATCTTCCTTAATGGAATCCATGTGAATTATTTCTACAAAATGCAACAAGAGAGGTTTGTGACTCTAAGTAATTCATATAATGTATAAATGTTACAGAGATATGTTATTGGGATGAAGCAAGCATCATGATAATATAATATATCAATTTGAAAAGTCAATAAGAAATTTTTATCTTATTAATAATGAATATGAGCCTTATTCCAATAATATATTAATGGTAGAATGATATTTTACAAATGAAATATTTTATTAAAGACATATATTAAAAATATATCTCTTTTATAGATAATACTAAGTTGAAAAAAAAATCTCCAAAAATGGATTAAAATATGAAAGTATGTTTTGGGGATCAAAATATACTAAGGTTGATATATAGGTTTTATAGATCTAGTAATAGTAAGTACAATTAAAATGGGTTTAAAAAATGATGGTAAAATTCAAGAGTGAATTGTTTCCTTCTTCATGTGGCATGAAATCTCTTTAAGATGATGTGTTAATGAATATGAGGATATTATTATTATGAAAATAATTCCATACTCTAAAGTGTTTGAATTTATCACATATTCCATGACATGTATATGTATTTGATATTATTTATTAAAAACTTATTGTATGAAAACATAAAAACAATACTATAATAATTGCATTTGGTGGTTTTCAGTATTATACTATAATGGAAGAAAAATTATAAGGATGAGTTCATAGTAATTAGGGAAGTGGGAATGCGAATTTTAAATAGGATATAAAACTAGTTTTATTACAAGTCAATTTGATCTAGTATAAAAAATAGGAATATAAAATCAGAAATATGAGTTTATTGAATCTAGTGGAATCTATATCAACATTGAGTGAGTATGTTTTGGCTTCTAATGTAGCTTAAGAAGCAACATTTAAAAGAATTTTTTTCTAAATATTCTAATTGAATCAATAAATAAAAATATACGTTCAATATATATTGTGATAATGGTTTTTTCATGGATACTTTATAACAATTAAAGTTAAAGATAGAGGGATGGATATCCCGGCTTGAGGAAATTGTTCAATACCCAAGACAAGAAGAATCAAGCCACTGTTATACATAGGAAAATAGAGAAATGTCAAAACTAGAGCAAATAATGAAGATATAGAGTTTTACTTAGGGTTAGGTTTGGATTATTACCGCTATATAAACTAACCACTAGATAAAATATCATGGTCATGTCACATATTTGTTTAATTTTATCAATGAATGGTCATTTATTTATCAATTCAAGGTCATTTATTTATTTATAAATTATATGGTTTTTTTGGATGACTAAAGGTAATCACATAAGATAAGTAAATTAATAAAAATTATAATATAAAAAAATTCAATATATACTTATCATATATAATTAATTACATATTTAAGATCATAAATAAGCTATTAACCATTATATAATGATATAATAAGTTATCTTATACATGTATTATATATAAATTATTTTACCAAGCATAGAAAATGCATTATGTAAGTTCCACCTAACATTAAAAAATCATGTGGAGAATAAGATAAAATATATTTATTTATAATTCAAAACAATTGTAATGTCATTTCATTTTAACACCTTTAGATATAAAATTATATTTCACATTAAATACTAATGTGTCTGATATCTTCCTTCACACGCAACACCAATCCACAAAGACTAGTATAATGTTTTATAATAATAACAATGTATCTGTAGAATTGGTGCTTAAAAATAGATGTAAATACATCATCAAATATATGTATAAATAAATACATAAATTTAATTATCAATTCTAAGGCATTGATATATTAAATTAGTGTAGAAGAATAACTAATAAGATTTATTGATTATTAATAATGTAACCCTTCCAAAATTGTCATTTATGTGCCTTATTTTAATCTACTAAATATATTATGGATTATATATATTATTTTTTTGAATTATATTTTAACACAAACTTTTATTATAAAATTATAGGAAATAAGAATAAGAGTATTTAATATATCAAAATTATTTTTTCTGATGCAAAATGGTTGACATTATATGTTTATGTTTTTATTTAAATTTTTATTTATAAAATTTTAGAATTATAATTAAAGAAATAAGAATACATGTTTTAATTTTAAATAAAAAATTAACTTATTATGATTTTTTTTAATTGTTTTCAAATAGTTGATTTTTAGTTGAATAATGAAAAATATGGTTTTTACCAAAACAGTAACTTTTATGAATTTATCATTATATAAGAAATATATGTAAGTACATTAAACCCTTTAATTGATAAAATATTTATTTAATAAAGATATATATATATATATATTTCAATAATAATATATTGAATTTAGAAAACCAATGATTATCATTTTAAGTACTGAAGTAATATTTTCCAATAAAAACAATTTTTTGGTATTTTAAAAATTAAATATTATTTATGTAAAATTAGGTTTTGGATTTACTTTAAAGAAACATAAATTTTATTCATTTTATAATATAGAAATTTTAATTATAAAAATCAAATTTATTGATATTTTTATCAAATATATAAATTTAAATCAAAAAAATACACTTTTTCTAAAAATTAGTTTTATGTGTTGCATGCATTACTGTTAAAATTAATTTTTCTTATACATAGATGTGTTAGTTGAAAAAACAAATTAAATATTTTGAATCTATATTTACAAATAATTTAATAATTTTCAAGTTAATTTTAGTCATAATACAATAAATATGACTTTTTGATAAATTATAAACTTTATATCATCCCAAAAATCATTATTTCCCATTTGTTTTTCTTATTGACACGTGAAACATTTTTTCCTTTATATATAGTTGAAATATATACAAAAATTCCATTCTCACCACTTATAAAAGTACACTCTCATCATCCCTTAAAAAACACTCCGAAAATTAGTTTTTATATTGAATATATCACCATTTTAATTCCCCTAGAGTTATATTCCTATTAATTGAGCCTTCAGTCACAATATATTGGTTTAAAACCACTACTTCTAAGGAATCCTCTAAGAAAAGCACAGAGATTTTAATGAGATTGATCATTTTTTCTAACTTTTTTTAACTTAATTTAAAATTATAATTTTCTAATTAATTTATAAACACATTATTATTGTTTTTATATTTAATATTATTATTTTAAATTAATAACTATTAACAACCTTTTCATTTTTCTATTAAGAAAAATGAAGCCATCATTCATACATGATATGGGCTACTACCTCCATAAAGTGATGTCTTTCATTTTTTTTCAACACTGCCTATATTTATTGATTATAAGGGAGAAATTTAATGATAAATAAGATATATATATATAATATAATTATTATTCTTAATATCAATATTTTACTACACCTTATTTCTTTTTCAATATTTGAAAAATGAAAACATTAAGCATGTGGTGTGCGGACTACCACCTCCACGAAGTAACATATCTCCCTTTTCATATTATTTAATTATTATTTATTAAACACTTATAAATATTATTCACTAACATAAATAAATCTAAATAATTTTTTTATTCTTCTATAATAATTATAATATTCCAAAAATAAACCGCTTTCATAATCACAATCATCTATTAATTGTGGTATGTTCAGGTTTGGGTCGGTATAACCCCCTACTTGATAAATATTATAAAATAATATCACGGATGACTATGAGAACTTAATTATTTATAATATATCATATAAATACATAAATAATTAGTTTATTTGGCTATTATAATGTTAACACTAATAGTAAACTCATTAATTAAGATACCAATGTTTGTTCGTCAAAAAAACAGTGAAACATGCTCATCACTAATTTTATATTTAAGTGTCACAACCAAAACTCCCATTGAATTAAATTATAATATTATAAATAATTATAAAGAATCAATTATCATAACTTTTATTTTTTATAAATTGTTATTTTTGGGAGAATAATGAAAAACAACATTATTATTATAAAACTAGTTTAAAACAATCAAGATTACTCATATCCAATATTGAAAATAAATAATGACTAACTAATACATATTTGGTGAATAATTAAAAATAAATATTATAAAAGGTTAGATAAATTAAAATTGTTCTGAAATAGTTCATTAAAATATATTTTTTATACAATAGATTCTAGTGCTTTATTGGAATTTGTGAATTAATGTTAGGGATTCATGTTTCAAATTTTCACCCCTTGAGACTTATTTCTTATTATACACCATGTTTTATTTAGAATGGTGTGTATAATACCCTTGAAATACTTTTCATTAAAATCCTCTCATATTCCATGATATTTAATGTCTCATTTGAAATCATATTCATTAAGGGGTTTTGATTTAATGGTTTCTTATATCATAAGGGTGTCATTGTCTCATTTTCAACACCGTGAGACATGTTTGATATTATGCATTATCATTTCTTTTATATGGTATATTCACCTACCTATTGCTTTTATGTATGAAATATCTCCTTTTTCATGATATTTTAATGTCTATTTAATGATAATACACTCAATATCCTTTGATTCATATGTTTCCAATATAATGAGGGTCTCTTCACCATTATCAATTTAAAATACGGATTTATTTTGAAAGATAACACATCTGGGGAATTTATACAATTTTCACTCTATAAACCAAATAATTGTATTCTCTTCTAGTAATTGTTTGGGTTTTACTTTTCTTCTCTTTATTTAAATTTTCCTCTTGTCTCATTAATTACCAGTTGTAAGGAAACTAACCATACCATTTCTTTTAGGTTTAGAACCATCCTTTTCCCATGTCCATATTCATTGGATGATTTTAAAAAACATATTATCTATGATTAAATAATTAAATAAGTTCATTTTCTACTACTTTAATTTTTTTTCAAAGTTTTAATTAAATTATTAAAATTTTCTATATATTACATCTTCATTAAAGTCTAAATAACATCACTTTTTAACATTTTCCATA
Organism: Viscum album; assembly: GCA_963277665.1. Taxonomy (NCBI): domain Eukaryota; kingdom Viridiplantae; phylum Streptophyta; class Magnoliopsida; order Santalales; family Viscaceae; genus Viscum; species Viscum album. Next base: position 177,174,634 of record OY728140.1, on the reverse strand, counting down.
TGAACCTATATTAATGTCAACTTTTTCATTTTATATTATTCTTTATCTCTACATTGTCAAGATTTATAAAATAAAATATTTGTATCATAATTTTATAAAATATTTCTCTCAATATACTATCAAAAGATCAAGGATAATTATTATTTCCAAAATGATATTTCTAAAACTCCATAATGTATTATTGATCTAAGTCATCATTCTTTGACATCTATTATTCATGATCATGGACACTCTTAAAATGATACCATCACAATTCCTTAACTATATGGATCATTTAATGTTATATTCTATTAATTAAATGATTAATCACTAATTGTTTCTTGCCTAATCATTTAATATTTATAAACATTGTTTTTCTTCAAAATTATTTCCTTTGTAAACACTCTGTATTTAGTTCTTTTGATTGAAGGGTGATCACCTAAATTTCATACATTGATGGAATGGAGATATTTTTGTCTTAATTAAATATTCCTAAAAATATATTGTGTTAGTTTGAGGGATTAATACATATAAAGAAATCCCATTTATTAACAGGGTGAATATTGTGCATTAAAATACTTATTATTCCTGTAGGGATATTTATAGATTACTAAGGGATGTTAGTTATGTATGGTATATATTCTTAATTCCATCATATGATGAATTAATTATACTTAATTAGTGATTTTTGGTCCCTCAATAGCCCCTAAATGCATCTACATGTATTTTGAGACGAAATGACTTGGGTATTTTTTTGTATTCCTACTAAAAAAATATTTCCTAACCATAGAGACATTATGTTAAGATGATTATGTCTAACTTAATGATGTCTTGGATTAGAGAATATAAATTGACCTTCAATATTATGACTTTCAATGAAAAGGAACTACTTAATATTATATGTGTAATATTTTCAGTGCTTTTTTTATCAATGGATATGTTATGCATTTAGTTTCATTATATTATGGAATTTATTTGGTCATTTTTTTCCTACCATATTATTTATGCTAATATTATACTCACTTATGATCTTTTATTATTATCTATTATGTTTAACCTTACTGAGAATTTGATATCACACCTTTTTATGTTTCAATTTCCATGATTTATTAAGTAATGTTTTACAAAAAATATGTCTAAAATAATATATATTGTGAAGAATTTATGAGATATATTAAATACTTATTTTGGGTTAATAAATTTCTTATATAGTGGAAAAATACATTATTTGAGAAATAAATGAGATTTATTATATTTTTATTTCTCTTAATTCTATAATATATATACATAAAATGTATTGGGAATATATGTAATTAAATAGTTTCTTTAAGTCATTTAAATATGAGATCGTAATATATGGAAATATATAATTGGTATCAAAGCCAATATGTAATGTATGTGTTTACAGCACCAGATCTAGGAGTGTGGGTCTGGTACATCCATGTTATGGCCACATATTTATAGTAAATGTTTCTTAAACCAATGTTTTTGGTCATTTCATCGATGTTTTTTTCATATTCATGGAATTATCCACCCTATCCTTCCATATTTCATACCAATTTTTGTAACATCCCAGGTAAATAAAAAATATGACATTTTATATTTATCCATATTTGTGAATAAAATATTTAAATGACTTTAAAGGGGACGCTATGCTCGATGGCGTACCCAACACGCAACAACGAGTTTCTTGGGAATCTTACATTGCACTCTAATAATAAAATAATATTATTTTAAATGGTAGTTAACATGTAGCTGTTGTAATGGAGGGAATGGATAGAAATAACTAAAATATGATTATATATGTTTTTAAATGTTTTTACATTTATCCAATAAAAGCTAAAGGCTTAAAATACAGAAAGAATTCAATTTTAGGCGTATATGCCCTAGTTTTCACTAAAGGTTCACTTATCGCCTTTTAATGGAGAACTGTCATTAAATGTAGTTTTGATCACTCTTATACATTCTTTTGGACCAAATAAAACTCTTATTAAGAATCGGGACATCAAATTTTACTTTGTGTAAATTTTTGGTATTTTTCTGATAAAGTTCATTTTTTAATGAATAGTGTAAAATGTTGTATTTTAATTCAAAACCTCTTTTTAATATAATTTATTTATATGATTAGATTATCTTTTTAATTGGTTTTAAAGTGAAATTAGAAAATATTTTTACCATTAAATCCAACAGTGGTCGTTGTAATCAATTTCACTTTGAAATCGGACTTAAACTAGTGTCAATCTTTTGATACTTATTGTTTTATAAAAACACGCTATTTGCTCTGACAGCGGGAATTAATTATTGAATTAATTAATGTGACTTATATGATTTGAATTTTGTAAAATGGACTTCATTTTTTAATTTTGAATATCAAATATAGCTTAGGGTGAATTTTTGGTAATTTTCTGAAAAACTTCAATTTTTGATGAATAGTGAAACCACTAAGTGGTAATCAAGCAAACTGATTTTTCAGTTAAATGAAATTTTACCACTAATGTGTATTGAATTTTAAAAATCCGACATACATGGTTGTCATTAAGAAGTAAAATGTGGTTCAATGAGATTATAATAATTTTTTGGTGAATAGTAACTCATTAAGTTCTTAATCGCGATTAGTGGTAATTAGGGTAGTTTAAGGTATAAATAATGCTTTAATAATATAAAATGACCTAGACACATGTCCCAACCTTATTATTTGTGTCATGGCCGACCAATACAAGCCATGGGTCAACTTGGGGACCCCATGGATCCACTTTTGTTGGGAAATGACATAAATTACTTTTTATTTAATGTTAAAGTGAAAATGACACAAACATAATATGTTTTGCGAAAACAATTTTTAAGTGGGCATATACAATTCCAAATTTTGATTATAAATAGGAATTGGAAGGCTAAAAATATTTCCTACATCATAGTAATTTTTTTATAATTTTTAGACATTAAATAAATTAAATTATTTATGACATCATAATGATGCAGTGATGACATCATTATTTAACGATTAAAATAAAATGGAAAGATAATGTAAAATCTATGAACTACACATGTCAAAACCCAATTGTATGAATTTATTTCGATGCCTTATCACCTTATCCAAGAATTATATCAATGTGGGACCTTTTGAAACCGAAACAGATTTTCAAATAAAGTAATATTTCTTACTTTCCAAAAGTACCCCTCCTCTCCTCTTATAAAAGGCCCCCACCTCTACCTCATTTCACACACACTTCAAGCCTTTGGCTCGGCCATCCCCTGCCCATTTGCTCTCTCCAAATCCCTCTCCTCATCCTAGAGGATTACCTTTGGGAATAATACTTTCAAAGGAAGCCTTTAGGCTCAACTCAAAAGGAGTTACACTTTTAAAGGTAATTCATTCTCTCATGTTCATTTGTTTTATTTTGCTTCTCCAACCCCCTAAACTCTTTTTATTTACTTCTTTTGTAACAACACCAGTATCTTCAATATACTAGGATGTTGTTATAAGATTTATTTGAGCTACACTTTTACACAACTACATCAAATGGTTAAAGAACATAAGGTTTCCGTGGATGGCGAAATTCTGCCTCCCGAAACGATGATTGTTCAACACTCATTTAACACCTTCAAAGGTGGCCATTATGATGTCACTATTTTTATATATGATATATAATATGTTTATGTTTTCCTTAAGATTCTGTTTTTTTTTCATTTTGGGCATACCTTTATGGTTTCCATTATGGGTAAAACACGATATCTTCATTTTAGGAAGTGCGGACTACCGCCCCCTAAAAGTGATTTGATTCGTTAATACCATATGTGGGATGTGTAAAGGATAAAGTTAATGATATTATATATGTTATTATACTGGAATTATAATATAATCTTATATCATTATGATTCCATTCCAGAAAATATGAAATAGAAATGGAAGTAGCGCTCATGTGTACGTACGGCTTACCGTCTCCATGAACGGTGCATTTCATTTCTTACCTCTAAATGTGATGTAATATTATAAATGAATGTATGTACTGGATATATATGACATATATGATATCTACATCATGAATACCATTCTGGACATAATGAACCATTGACCAAATTAACAACATGTAAGTATAAGAAGTCTATTTTTGACTTAAGAACCAAATATCGGCAAAACAAATATTATTAACTTAAATGATTACATAATGTTTATGACATGGTAATAAGTGATATAAAAGGAATAATGACTTGAAAAGGGTTCTTAATGAAGTATAAATTAACTCAAGTTTATTATTCAGGATATTAAAGAACGATCGAGTCAAGTCGGACTCGAAGTAAGGGATCCTACAACTCTCTGTCTTTTAAGTACACTCTTTTATGTCATTTATTTTAAGCTCATCTTTCTTATGATTGGGTTGTTATTTTATATTACATTTACTGTAATTTTTATGTTCATGTGATGAGAGACCCTATTCTCTCTCATCAATCCATTTTTGAAGTTTTGAGTGGCGACGTTAGGCTGCCGAACTTTCGTAGGAGATCTAACCTCTCTCTTTCTTTTTAAGTACTCTCCTTTATGCCACTTCTTTTATACTCCTCCTTGCAATGTTGGGGGATTTTCTTTTATATTCCACTTGCTGTAAATTCTATTGTAAAATGATGGGATACTCTATTTGATCTCATCAATCCATATTCGGAAGTTTTATGTGGTGCCGTTATGCTGCCGAGTTTTCGTAAGGGATTTTTCATCTCACTTTTATTCCCGTGAGATTTATGCTATATTTTCCACAAATTCCATTGAGTGGTGTATGTACTGCCCATTATTCTACTATTTGTGTAATATACTTTCGTTTATGAGTATTTACATCAATTACCTATTGTCTTTCTTTCATGGGGTGTATGTTTTGAAAGAAACCCAAGTCGGTAAGGGAACCTTTCACCCTCCTCTTTTTAAAAGACTTCTTTTATTGGGTATTTTAATTTACATATTGTTATGTTGGGATATGTTCTCATATATCCTTAATGATGTAAATTTTGTGTCCATGTGATGAGATACTCTTTTTATCTCTCATCAACTCATTTTGATGTGACACTGTTAGGCTGTCAAGGGAACTTCTTAACCCAATTTCGATTTCTTTGGGTTCAACATGTAGTTATTGAATATGTCATCCTTTGAATATGTGTGAATGACCTTTTATTGTTTTACACTTAATATCCAATTATATTGGGTGTATTTATATTTTTCATACATAATTTTGATATTGATTTATCCTTAATTTAAGGATACCTTCTTTATATGGGATTTCATCACATTTGACATTTCTTTTGAGGGTTCACTGTTGTTATGCACCAATTCACTCTTATATGATGTATATACTGTCTTTTGGAGTATTATATCATGAATCCTTTAATTCTCATGATATTATAAAGTTCTGACTAAATGTTATTCCTCGATTATTGTATTCAAGTGTCTCTAATTTTGGTAAAACCCCTTTAACCAAAATATAGTTTTAAATGTTTTAATTATTTGTTCTTATCCATGTTTTCAAAATGGTTTTAAGGATTTATTTATATGGATATTAATGGTTTAAAATGTTAAAAGCTTCAAGGTGGTATGGGACACTTTGATTCAAAAATCTCTTTATTAAATTTTTTAAATGGTTTTGGAAATGGTTTCTTTTTGAATGGATTCATTATTTCAATATCCTAAAATGTTATATTGTGATTGAAATGTGGAAATGTTATGTTTCCTTTATTCATGTTTATGTGATACGATTATGTTATGGTTCTTGGGCATTGTTATGAAGAACGGGTGGTTCCGTGATAAACTAAGGGCGGGTGAGCCCGATATAGCTCTCCAATGCATTGGGTAACGCGAAGGAGTGAAACGTTAAGGTTTCTCCGAAGAGATTTAGGGAATATACAGTGATGGGTATTCCAAACGTAACCAAAAGGGTTACTCCCTACGTAAGAATGTTATGAATGCCTCAAGTTACCTTTATGTCTTATGATTTCTATGTTTTATTCATGGTTTGATGAGGTATGTTAAAGTGCCTATGTTTTATGGGTAAAGTATGATTTCATTATTATGTATATATGAACTCATGTTTCCTTTCCACATTTTTATAACCCTTACTGAGCTTTTTATGCTCATCCCATGTTTTTTTGAAATGTTTTTCACAGGTCAATGGAAAGGTACATGATGTGATGATAGTGTTAAGGATGTGTCAAGAAAGAATCCGTGTTATATTTTAAATATGTTTCCGTTGATGGGAAGAATGAATACTGTCTTTTATGTAACCACTTTGTTTAAATGTGGAATGTAATGCAAGTTTCATGATCTAATTCTCTAAAACTCTAAACCTGAAAAGATCCTCAATGTGTAATCTTGTAGTAACTCAAGATTAAGTAAGGTTTAAGGCTGGGGCCTTATAGTTGGTATCAAAGGCCGATTTAGATAACTTTAGAGGTTAGGGTATTCTCTAAGCACAAGTGACATTTCCATAATGGTTAGGATTTCAAAAAGAGTCATAGTTTTAGATAAAGTGAATGAGTAAGTATATCTTAGTGTTTACCTTCCTCGTTAGTACATGATGGTTTTGTTGATATACTCACACTGACCTTTTTGGTTTTAGTAAATGGCTGGATCTAGCAGGTACCAATGTGACAATGGGTTTGAAGGAAACTGTGGTGGTTCTCTGATTAAGAGACTGGATGAGATGGAGGATTCAATGATGAAACTCGTGGTTGTTCTAAACCAAATATCAAGGAGTCATGATCAACCACTTAAACCTTGGTGAGTTCTCTAATGCATCATGTACGAGATGGCCAACTCGATGTGGAAATTTAGGTAATAATTATTAAGGTAACCATTAGGGTTTATATGATCCTTACTTTTGAGGTAATTATGGGTTATTATATGTTCTGATGGAAAATGAAAGGAATGAGATAAACTTGAGGTTAAAATATGTTATGATCATCTTTGAAGATTTTATCTCATTTTGGGGAATGTTTTAAGAATTATATAGTTTTGGAAAAAGGACAACACGAAGACCGTGTGACTACCCGTCGCATCGGACAAAGCTGCCGGAATCGAACCCACAACCAAAGTGCGACTGTTATTTATCGCCTACCACTGGACTACGTGAAGTCCCTTGTTAGTTTGACTGATTCTTTTCAGTTATATGATTTTATGAATTAAGAGTAAGTTGATTTTGGGTTATTTATGAAAATGATTAACCTATCATGGAGGGTATGTGATTAGGTTAATTACTTTCAATGCGAGACTTTAAGAGCAACTGATTTTGTTTGGAGATAAATGTTATGATTTAACTTGGAAGACTATGTGACTAAATCCTTCAAATATTTGGGTTTCAATCTTATATTGGTTTACTTTGAATAATTTTATGGACAAATTATTTATCGGATGGTCCTCGTTGAACTTTGGGTTTTGTTGGACAAATTTTGGAGATTAAGAATAGATTTTCTTTTTTATAAGGGGTTATCCTTTTCTAGATTATCTGATCTTGTACTAGCCTTTTTGGTTTTGGTTTTGGTTAAAGTCTAAAGACATGGGATGCATATAGTTCTCTTTTGTGGATTAGGTGATTCTATAGAAGTTTATTATAGTACTCTTAATGCAAACAAGTCTCCCTAAATACTCGTCTTTTGGAAAAAATATGAGTTTGATTAAGAAATCTAGTAAAAGTTGAATGTCAAAATGATAATTGATTATGTTTCCTTATGAATAAATTCCTCAATAAAAAGTAACTTAAAACAAAAATGTTGTCTATTAACTTTTCCTACTGGGTAATCGAATATCGTTTAACCCATCACAAGTTTGTGATTTTCTCGTGGTTAACTTTCTCCTAAACATGTTTTCTATCACTCTCCATCAGAACATGACCCTTTGTTTTTTCCTCCATGTCCATATTTTCATACTTGGAATCCTAGTATGGGTTAACTCGGGTGACCTTTGTACTTATCTTTCCTTATTTTAAAGTGTTTGTTTTACCGACTTTTGTTCCGATGTGGGACTTTCAAGGATGTTTCCAAGCACAATTTTAAAATTGCGAGGACGCAATTCCCAAAAGGGGTGAAGGATGTAACATCCCAGGTAAATAAAGAATATGACATTTTATATTTATCCATATTTGTGAATAAAATATTTAAATGACTTTAAAGGGGACGCTATGCTCGATGGCGTACCCAACACGCAATAACTAGTTTCTTGGGAATCTTACGTTGCACTCTAATAATAAAATAATATTATTTTAATTGGTAGTTAACATGTAGCCGTTGTAATGGAGGGAATGGATATAAATAACTAAAATATGATTATATATGTTTTTAAATGTTTTTACATTTATCCAATAAAAGCTAAAGGCTTAAAATACAGAAAGAATTCAATTTTAGGCGTATATGCCCTAGTTTTCACTAAAGGTTCACTTATCGCCTTTTAATGGAGAACTGTCATTAAATATAGTTTTGATCACTCTTATACATTCTTTTGGACCAAATAAAACTCTTATTATGAATCGGGACATCAAATTTTACTTTGTGTAAATTTTTGGTATTTTTCTGATAAAGTTCATTTTTTAATGAATAGTGTAAAATGTTGTATTTTAATTCAAAACCTCTTTTTAATATAATTTATTTATATGATTAGATTATATTTTTAATTGGTTTTAAAGTGAAATTAGAAAATATTTTTACCATTAAATCCAACAGTGGTCGTTGGAATCAATTTCACTTTGAAATCGGACTTAAACTAGTGTCAATCTTTTGATACTTATTGTTTTATAAAAACACGCTATTTGCTCTGACAGCGGGAATTAATTATTGAATTAATTAATGTGACTTATATGATTTGAATTTTGTAAAATGGACTTCATTTTTGAATTCGGAATATCAAATATAGCTTAGGGTGAATTTTTGGTAATTTTCTGAAAAACTTCAATTTTTGATGAATAGTGAAACCACTAAGTGGTAATCAAGCAAACTGATTTTTCAGTTAAATGAAATTTTACCTCTAATGTGTATTGAATTTTGAAAATCCGACATACATGGTTGTCATTAATAAGTAAAATGTGGTTCAATGGGATTATAATTATTTTTTGGTGAATAGTAACTCATTAAGTTCTTAATCGCGATTAGTGGTAATTAGGGAAGTTTAAGGTATAAATAATGCTTTAATAATATAAAATTACCTAGACACATGTCCCAACCTTATTGGTTGTGTCATGGCCGACCAAGACAATCCATGGGTAAACTTGGGAACCCCATGGATCCACTTTTGTTGGGAAATGACATAAATTACTTTTTATTTAATGTTAAAGTGAAAATGACACAAACATAATATGTTTTGCGAAAACAATTTTTAAGTGGGGATATAAAAGTCCAAATTTTGATTATAAATAGTAATTGGAAAGATAAAAAGATTTCCTACATCATAGTAATTGTTTTATAATTTTTAGACATTAAATAAATTAAATTATTTATGACATCATAATGATGCAGTGATGACATCATTATTTAACGATTAAAATAAAATGGAAAGATAATGTAAACTCTATGAACTAAACATGTCCAAAACCAATTGGATGAATGTATTTAGATGCCTTATCACCTTATCAAAGAATTATATCAATGTGGGCCCTTTTGAAACCGAAACACATTTTCAAATAAAGTAATATTTCTTACTTTCCAAAAGTGCCCCTCCTCTCCTCTTATAAAAGGCCCCCACCTCTACCTCATTTCACACACACTTCAAGCCTTTGGCTCGGCCAACCCCTGCCCATTTGCTCTCTCCACATCCCTCTCCTCATCCTAGAGGATTACCGTTGGGCAGAATCCTTTCAAAGGAAGCCTTTAGGCTCAACTCAAAAGGAGTTACACTTTTAAAGGTAATTCATTCTCTCATGTTCATTTGTTTTATTTTGCTTCTCCAACCCCCTAAACTCTTTTTATTTACTTCTTTTGTAACAACACCAGTATCTTCAATATACTAGGATGTTGTTATAAGATTTATTTGAGCTAAACTCTCACACAACTACATCAAATGGTTAATGAACATAAGGTTTCCGTGGATGGCGAAATTCTGCCTCCCGAAACGATGATTGTTCAACACTCATTTAACACCTTCAAAGGTGTCCATTATGATGTCACTATTTTTATATATGATATATAATATGTTTATGTTTTCCTTAAGCTTCTGTTTTTTTTTCATTTTGGGCATACCTTTATGGTTTCCATTATGGGTAAAACACGATATCTTCATTTTAGGAAGTGCGGACTACCGCCCCCTAAAAGTGATTTGATTCGTTAATACCATATGTGGGATGTGTAAAGGATAACGTTAATGATATTATATATGTTATTATACTGGAATTATAATATAATCTTATATCATTATGATTCCATTCCAGAAAATATGAAATAGAAATGGAAGTAGCGCTCATGCGTACGTACGGCTTACCGTCTCCATGAACGGTGCATTTCATTTCTTACCTCTAAATGTGATGTAATATTATAAATGAATGTATGTACTGGATATATATGACATATATGATATCTACATCATGAATACCATTCTGGAAATAATGAACCTTTGACCAAATTAACAACATGTAAGTATAAGAAGTCTATTTTTGACTTAAGAACCAAATATCGGCAAAACAAATATTATTAACTTAAACGATTACATAATGTTTATGACATGGTAATAAGTGATATAAAAGGAATAATGACTTGAAAAGGGTTCTTAATGAAGTATAAATTAACTCAAGTTTATTATTCAGGAGATTAAAGAACGATCGAGTCAAGTCGGACTCGAGGTAAGGGAACCTACAACTCTCTGTCTTTTTAAGTACACTCTTTTATGTCATTTATTTTAAGCTCATCTTTCTTATGATTGGGTTGTTCTTTTATATTACATTTAATGTAATTTGTATTTTCATGTGATGAGAGACCCTATTCTCTCTCATCAATCCATTTTTGAAGTTTTGAGTGGCGCTGTTAGGCTGCCGAACTTTCGTAGGAGATCTAACCTCTCTCTTTCTTTTTAAGTACTCTCCTTTATGTCACTTCTTTTAAACGCATCCTTGCAATGTTGGGGGATTTTCTTTTATATTCCACTTTCTGTAAATTCTATTGTAAAATGATGGGATACTCTATTTGATCTCATCAATCCATATTCGGAAGTTTTATGTGGTGCCGTTAGGCTGCCGAGTTTTCGTAAGGGATTTTTCATCTCACTTTTATTCCCGTGAGATTTATGCTACATTTGCCACAAATTCCATTGAGTGGTGTATGTACTGCCCATTATTCTACTCTTTCTGTATTATAATTTCGTTTATGAGTATTTACATCAATTACCTATTGTCTTTTTTTCATGGGCTGTATGTTTTGAAAGATACCCAAGTCGGTAAGGGAACCTTTCACCCTCCTCTTTTTAAAAGACTTCTTTTATTGGGTCTTTTAATTTACATATTTTTATGTCGGGATATGTTCTCATATATCCTTAATGATGTAAATTTTGTGTCCAAGTGATGAGATACTCTTTTTTATCTCTCATCAACTCATTTTGATGTGACGCCATTAGGCTGTCAAGGGAACTTCTTAACCCAATTTCGATTTCTTTGGGTTCAACATGTAGTTATTGAATATGTCATCCTTTGAATATGTGTGAATGACCTTTTATTATTTTACACTTAATATCCAATTATATTGGGTGTATTTATATTTTTCACACATAATTTTTATATTGATTTATCCTTAATTTAAGGATACCTTCTTTATAAGGGATTTCATCACATTTGACATTTATTTTGAGGGTTCATTGTTGTTATGCACCAATTCACTCTTATATGGTGTATATACTGTCCTTTGGAGTATTATATCATGAATCCTTTTATTCTCATGATATTATAAAGTTCTGACTAAATGTTATTCCTCGATTATTGTATTCAAGTGTATCTAATTTTGGTAAAACCCCTTTAACCAAAATATAGTTTTAAATGTTTTAATTATTTGTTCTTATCCATGTTTTCAAAATGGTTTTAAGGATTTATTTATATGGATATTAATGGTTTAAAATGTTAAAAGCTTCAAGGTGGCATGGGACACTTTGATTCAAAAATCTCTTTATTAAATGTTTTAAATGGTTTTGGAAATGGTTTCTTTTTGAATGGATTCATTATTTCAATATCCTAAAATGTTATATTGTGATTGAAATGTGGAAATGTTATGTTTCCTTTATTCATGTTTATGTGATACGATTATGTTATGGTTCTTGGGCATTGTTATGAAGAACGGTTGGTTCCGTGATAAACTAAGGACGGGTGAGCCCGATATAGCTCTCCAATGCATTGGGTAACGCGAAGGAGTGAAACGTTAAGGTTTCTCCGAAGAGATTTAGGGAATATACTGTGATGGGTATTCCAAATGTAACCAAGAGGGTTACTCCCTACGTAAGAATGTTATGAATGCCTCAAGTTACCTTTATGTCTTATGATTTCTATGTTTTATTCATGGTTTGATGAGGTATGTTAAAGTGCCTATGTTTTATGGGTAAAGTATGATTTCATTCTTATGTATATATGAACTCATGTTTCCTTTCCACATTTTTATAACCCTTACTGAGCTTTTTATGCTCATCCCATGTTTTTTTGAAATGTTTTTCAAAGGTCAAGGGAAAGGTACATGATGTGATGATAGTTTTAAGGATGTGTCAAGAAAGAATCCGTGTTATATTTTAAATATGTTTCCGTTGATGGGATGAATGAATACTGTCTTTTATGTAACCACTTTGTTTAAATGTGGAATGTAATGCAAGTTTCATGATCTAATTCTCTAAAACTCTAAACCTGAAAAGATCCTCAATGTGTAATCTTGTAATAACTCAAGATTAAGTAAGGTTTAAGGCTGGGGCCTTATAATTTTGATCGATTGGGAACTTTATTCCCTAAATTTTTTCTACAGCTCTCCAATTTACCCTAGGGAGTTTTTAGAATTTCTACAACCATAAAACATACTAGTTGTTATCTTCATCGATTTGTCTCCATACTCACCCTCCCCAAAACAAGTGTACTGTAAATCCTTCACCAACAATGATTGTTGTCTTCCCTAACCCATTTCCATAATATCCAATATTTGAAACCTATATAGTGGAAACTGTATCTCAAGTGCTTGAAAGGCTATGACTGTCACATCTACCTCATACCCACTTATTGAACAAGTATATAATCATAATTGAAACTCTTACCTTTCTACCCTACTCTCTATCTCTGATGGTTTTGTCTCCTTCAAAAGGAATCACTTATAAATTTTCTCACCATTAACTTTTGTTAAATAAGATAATATACTTATTAATATTGTCTTTATATAATTTCTTGGATTAATCGACTTGTTACTTTTCCTATTTTTGTGACATTTTATGTAAATTTATAGTTCTTATAGATCCAAGTGATTTCATTTTTTACTCTTTATTGAGAATTTTTTAATTTTAATTTTTTGTTTTATTTATTTGAAACATGAAATATCTCTATTTATTCTAACTAAAATAATTCTTATGATGATAAAAATACTATAATTATAAGGCATGATAGTGAACCTGAAGTTGTATTTGAGAATTTAATAACCTGATAATAGCATTGTAATATTTTTTATATTTCTTCAATTATATTTTCCCTTATTATAAATTTATTAATTTCAATTTTTGGGACTAAAATTTTTCATTGATAATGTATAATTACATGGAATAACGAAATCTGAGAGTTATAGAAATTGAACATATAATACAAGAGGCAGGGTTGACTCCTATGATTACAAATGTAAGTATAATTATTTAATTTTATCATAATTTTATTATGTTTTAAATTTTATTAATAACATTTTTCAGTGTATTAGGAATAATTATCGAGGTGATTCATCTATTTTCATGATGATGATACTAGAACCATCTTGAGAATTCTCTCAGGGGGATAGTAGTGTAAATTCTATGAGGGAATCATTGAAACCCCAATAAATCCAAGTGACATCATCAAATACACATACAACAAGATCTTTTCTACCATAACCTTCTATTATACCACTAACTCCTCTTACTACACTAGTCACTTCTTCAATATAGATGATTCATACTAATCTAGTCCCTTCAGTTTATAAAGTTAATAATTTTATCCTTATCATATCTAGTGTTGATGATCCTTTATTAATACTTATGATATGTGTATATAATTTAATATATCTTTCATAAATATTTTTATATTGTGTATTTATATATATTTTTGTTTTTTAGTTGTCACTAATAATAGACATCGAGTATCTATATGCATGTGTACAATATATAATTCGAAAAAAAAAACATAATATTGAATTTAATGAGGATAATAAGATTATTGGTATGAACGAAATGTAATACAAAAATGATATTGGAACAATTTCCAAATATAGTGGCAACATTCTTATTTAACCCTTATAATTGTGTTATGTTTATGTTCAAATTAATGATAGAGCATGGGATGAATGTAACACCCCAAGATTTTGTGAAATATTACTTTTCCAAATGAATTTAATCTTTTAAATATATTTTATTACACATAGAATTAATTTTAACATGTGTTACATGGATACACTATGTTTCTCTTTTATTACACAGAGTACTAAGTTTAGTTGTGTTGACACGCAACACCGAGTCGAAATGAAACATGACACAGTATTAAAATATTATTATTTAATATAATATTTATCACCAATCCCTTGGAAGGGAGTGTATTAATAGAATTATATAAATTATGAAAATACATTTACAAAATTATTTAAATAATGAATTCTTTGGGGACCAATTAATTATAAAGAAAATTAAATAACTTTTGAAATTATATGATATCATTTTTTGAAAAATTATTTTAATGCACATAAATATAATTTACCCAAGTAAATAAAACGAATCACTTTTTTTGAATTATTATAATGAAACTTATATATTCTATATTCTATAAAATATTTAACGTTCATCTTATTTTTTTTCTAGATAATTGTTAAGAATAAATCTAATATATGCTTAATAAAATATTTTCTAAAAATATGTTGTGTCGCCTTTAGCACACTTATGTTAAAAGTAATTTTTATAAATTTAAGAAACAGTATTTGAAAAAATAAAATTAATTTTTTAAATCATAATATCAGAGTTATCCTAGAGTAATTTTTTAGATTTTTTGGAAAAGGTTCATTTTTTGATGAGTAGTAAAAAATACTGAATTTTAATTGAAAACTAACTTTTTATTTAAATTATTTATAAAGAAAAATTATATTTTAAATTGGTTTCAAAGTTAACTTATATAAATTATATATCTAATAATCTAAATTATTTAATTTTAATCCTTTTCACATTGAATTTGGATATAAATACTTTATACACTCTTGAACATTTTTCTTGGAAGACCCGCTTTCTCATCGTGTCTACAGGATTAGTTTTTAAATTAAAAACCTGCACTTATGTAAATAGAATTTTAAAAAAATTTATTCCATATTTGGAATCAGAATAATATATATTATCTAATAATTTTACATTATTTTTTTACCAAAATAAATAGTAATAAAAGTAAAAAAATCATGATTATGGTAAAAATGGGTTTACCGGGGGTCAAACTAAAATGATAAGAGTTAAACATAACCCAAAACATCACAAAGACTCATTTTAGTTCCATATTTAGACCATATATATTTTATTCTGTATTATTGACTATTATTTAATCCTTGTATTATGAAAACAACATGGTTGGAATTCCATCATTCAAAAACAATACAGGTGTTCCACTCACATCACTTGTAAAAGGCCACCAATTATTATCTCCTATTCAAACCTTAAAACCCTTTTGATTCATCCAATAACTACTCAAATAAAATCCCAAAATCTATCATATTATACTAAAATAATTTTATTTTACATAAATACAATCTATGAATTATTTAGGTGAAAACATATGGAGGATACCCGAAGAGGAGGTAATGTTCAATAATGAGCATTTTTACATTATTTCTTCCTAAACATATTTCAATAATTGTTGTACCATTATGATATAATTACTCCATTATATTACATGTAATTATATTTTTTTATTTTGTTTTCATGACCTAAAACAATTTCCACTTCCATCAAATGTCTTATGAAATCATCGATCATGTAAACGACGGACTACTACCTAGGGAACCAGTGCTGTTCATTTTTCCATGACCACCTCTTGCATTTGGGTATAATGATGGAAATAAAGTATATAAATGATATTTATAAAATTATTATCCCTATATAGTAATTATATCATATGTAACATTTTTTACTTTCCATTCCATGGGGGATATGAGAATGTCGCTCGTGTGTATGGTGGACTACCTCCTCATGAAGTGATGTGAATCATTTATCACTAAATATTTACATGGAATATAATAATGTTAAATAAATGTGATTTATATGAAATAATTATGATATTAATGAAATGTTTTTTATTATAAAAGTATAATATATCATTTTATTGCTAATTTTTTTACACACTAAAAGATGATAACATTGTTCGTTTATGTGTGGATTACCGCCTTCACGAAACAATTCGACTCTATTTTTACCACCAAACCTCATGTATGATAGGTATAATTATATTTAAATAATTAATATCTTATATATGATATTCTTATCATTATGTATTAATTATCTCTTTTCTATGATATTTGTTCAAAAAATTGAAATGAAACACATGCATACGTATGACTTACTGTCTCCATGATTGAATCATACTTCATTTCTCAAAACCTGATTTAATAATTGGTATTAAAAGTATACTTTATTTATAAATATGATAATTATTTTATTATTATTTTTACTTTTATTATTTAACCATGATCATAGTAATATGACCAATAATAACAAATCGAAACATATATGGAAAGCAAAGCGGTAATTACCCAAAATGAGAATTTAACAAGGAATTATTAATAAAAACAAAATGAATGGACATAAGTAAATAATATAGGGTATGATATAAGTAATTATGGTTCTATAATAGATTTATAATAAATATATATTTATTATACTACTGTTTTAAACAAGTAATAGGGAAATCATGATTTATGGTAAGGGATTTTCATCTTACTTTTTACTTCTATGAGACACATTTCATATTTGACACCCATTTTTTTTATGGTGTATATACGTACCACGAATTTATTTTTTGATTTTTCTACAGAAAATTATTTATATCTACATATCCATTTGGTTTTCTCTCTTTCATTGGGTTTACAGCTCAAAAGTTACAAAATCTGTAAGCGAATTTTGTCTCGATTTTACATCTTTGAGACATACATTAGGTTATGCACCTATGTTCTTTAATGAGGTGTGTATAAAGAATATTTGAAATGTAATACCATTAATTTATTGATCCTAATGATATTTCAAGCTTCATTTTATGTTATTTCTTCATGGGTCTTACAATTCAATGTTTCCAAAGTGGTAAAGATTTTATGTTACAATCTCATTATTTATTGATATTGATTGTGATAACTTTAATGATGATAAAATAATATAATAAAAATAACCATAAACTCATTAATTTTATTATAATATATTAATTAAAGACATTTAAAATTAATATTACAATATTTTCACTCATTGGTACTTAAAATAATATGAAATTATTTTTTAAAAAAATATGAATTTATTTTTCTCTTCAATCTGAAATATATTTTCTTCTGAAACCATGTTTTCTTAAAAAATTAAAATAAATTTATAATTATCATTTAAATTTTGGAATATATTTTTAAAAATGTTTTAATTTAAAAAAAATATTGAATGTAATCTTAAAGTAATTTTTACAAAAAATCTAATATGGATTTTACCGAAAATGTGGCAAGAATATTTGTTTTTAACATGAACTGCATGAAACATATTTCTCAATATCATTAATGTGAAATTATTTCAATCTTATATTAAATGTCTTAAAACAATTTAATCAAAACCTTTTCTTTAATATTTTTTAAATTTTTAGATAAATGATTTAAAATTAAAAAAAGGAACTTTGAAAATGTTTTAAAAACTGGTTTTCAAAATGGAAATGTTATTTTCCTTAATAAATGTTTTAAATGATTTTTTAATATTCCATTAAAGGATTTAAATTATATTTTCAAATAATTTTATTTTCAAAATTCATTATGAATTTTAGTTTTAGAATTTCATCTTCAAATAAATTTTATCTTCCTCAAGAAACGTTCTAATTGATTTATCTTTAAAAACCAATATCCATTTAAAATGACATTATTTTATTAACTTATGATTTACTAGGGATATGAAGCATGGATAAAATTATTATTCTTTCTTTAAATGGTTTATTTTTATTGTGAAAATGTGTTTATGAAACTAGGTTCTCTAACTTTTGTTATATCATGATGAAATTATTATAAAACTCCATTCTTTTAATGGGTTATGCTACAATGGATTGTTGAAATTATTATTAAACTTATCTATTTTCGATAGGTTATGATATTAGAATGTTTTTATGATACCCATTTAATTTCATGGGTTACAATATGGTGAATGTTATATGATCATGTGACACACATATGTATGACATGTACTATGTGAATGTTGTTATTTTATAACCAAGGTTGGTAGTTACATTATTACCAAAGATTGTTGGGACCTATATCTCCCTTAAATTCATTGAGTAAATATTTATATCTAAATAGAAAGAAAGGAGCGAAATAGGGAGTGAAAGTGGTTTATTAATGGACTCGGTATACTATAATGGTTTTGGTAGTGAACATTGAATACTATAATGGTTTAAAGGGGTATCCCATTACACTATGAGGAAATGGATTCCACTCGGATTGGTAGTGTGTCCCACCCAAGACGTGTATCCACCCATGTAAGTCATGGAAATGAGCCTTGACTACTATGGAAATGATTTTCTATGATTATGTGTTTTCAATAATTCTATTTATTATGCCAATGTCATTCTATCATGACTGTGAATCATTAATTTCTTTATGATTCTTATTTTATGAAATAAAAAACATTATGTCATGACTCAATATTTTGATCATTGATATAAATGGTATGGTTTTAATATATTATTCTCACATTCTCATACACTTTTCTTATGTTATTTTTATATATTTCCCATCTTTACACTTATTTAGAATCTTATCTCACCCTTTCATTTGATTCCTTTCCCTGGGTTATAAAGAATGGTCGTATATAGGGTATCTCTATGAAGAGTACAAAATGGGGAGATCATTGTTGGAAAAATTGAAGAACATTCACTATAATAGAAGATTTTGTTCCATGTTTTCAAAGGAACTAAACTACTATGTCCCTTATGCATGTGTTTGTGTAATGTAATTAATATTCATATGAAAAATGTAATATCCATGAATGAGATGCCTGGGTCGCTATAATTGGTATCAGAGGAATCTTTTAGTTAACATCTAGAAAATAGAATGAGAAAACTACAGTGAGATCCCTATGTATATTTTTAAGGATATGTCTAGTGATTTTTCTAAGGATAATTATAAATATGAGTAAATGTTTAGGAAAATATACTGGAAATTTTGTAAAGTATAGAGGCAGTGGTATCCAAGAACCTTCATCCCATTCTAGATATTATATGTGTATGTGTCTTTGGAATATAGGTACTTGGGGGGTAATTACTCTGAAAATGGAACATTGATATGGACTCAGTCATGACTTTGGGCATGATAATGTGCCTTGTTATAATCATAGTATTACACTCTTGGGGGATATGAAGTGAAATTACACAAACTCTTTATGAACCATCTTGAAGGATTTAAAAAGATGATTATCATGGATGACCGTGGTTAAACATAATTTTTCATTGATTTAAAATAAGGTGTCATTATTTAGACATCCTATAAGTGAGTTTTCATGATTATGTGGTTTTCACTACGATTACTGTTTCTCACACTCTAGTTTTGAGTTTTAGTCAATGGTGGGAATCAGAAGAAACAATATTATCACTGAAATTGAAGGATAATTTTTTGATAATTATCTAAATGGGATGATGATTGGGGTTAAGGATATTGTGATAATGCTAAATAATTTCTCACGAGACATTATTAAAAATGTTCACCATAGCCAACTCTCAGACTCACCAAATAATAGAAGGATATAATTTTATAATAGTTTAAGTAATGGAGACCATAGATTAAAAAATATAAAATTTTCTCTATGTTGATAATATGGTAAAAAGAACTCAAGGGAATGTCTCAAAGGTTTGGGAAAATGTTTTGAGTATGGAAAACAAAAACCCAAAGTGTAACATCCCAAGTAATGATATAAAAATTATTTTTCATATTTATTAATATTAATTAAATAGATATTAATTGGACCTTAAAATGTTATTTCATACCCGACACACAACTATGAGTTTCTCTAAAACCATATGTAACATGCACGACTCAGTTATACCAAAAAATAATATATTGTTAATACTATTATTTTAAAAGGTAGTTATCTTCTGGTTGTTATATATATGGGGATTAATATTATTAACTATATTATGTTTACATAGTTTTATTAAAAAAAATTACATCCATCTAATAAATATTATAGTCTTATAATAATAATAAATTTATTTTAGGCATAAAAAGATCAATATTTTAAAAGGATAATTTTTCTGTCTTTTAATGTAGAACCCATTTTAAATATAATTTTCTAAACTTTAGAAATTTTTATATAAAAAATAAAATTATTTTTTGATATTTAAATATAAAATTTTACTTTTGGTGAGTTTTTTGTATTTTTCTGAAAACATTCACATTTTGATGAATAGTGAATGATACTGAATTTTAGTTCAAAACTGCTTTTTCTCCCAATTTATTTATGTTGTAAAATTATTTCATTAATTTCTTTCAATTATAATTATATAATTTTTATTTCATTTAAACTAAATTAGTTAATTGGAAACAATCTCACTTTTAATATAGATATAAAAAATTATCAAACTTTTGATGATTTTTACATTAAAAACTAATTTTGTCATCTCATCTACGGGATTAAATTTAAATTAATTTCTACCAACAATTTTATTGGAAGTTGGAAAAGAATATTCCATATCTGGAATTAATATATTTTATAATTTATAATAAGGTAACATAATTGTTTAACAAAAATATTCGTGGAAGAAATTAAAACTAATAAAAGTGTTTAAGAGGAAATTTAGCTTAACAAGCAGTTAAAACTTCAAATTATGAGCCAAAATAACCTAGAAAATATTAAAAAAGGAATTATATTTAAATAATTATACCCTATTCTTACATTTATAGAATTTGGACCATTATTATAGCCACATGAAATGGGAAAATCGTGGGTGGAATTCTCTTTTCAACAATTTACAAGAATATCACTCCTCCTCCACTATAAAAAGGAACTCAACCTTCCAATTTATTCACACCCCTAAATCCAATTTGGATTTTCCAAACCTAACCCAAATAATATCCCAAAATCTCCCCCTTCACCCTAGAGGGATCACCTTGGGTATAAAGACAACCTAGAAGCCCTTTGGTGCAAATCAAAAGTAGTTACCTGAAGAAGAGGCAACTTTCATCAACATGAATTTTTACATTGTATCTTTCACATCTACATTAATATATTATTATTACATGATAATAAAATAAAATTAGTATCCTAAATAAATTTATAGTTTTATATTTTAATTTTTTTACCTACACCTAAATACACTTCCATAAAATGGGTAACGAAATTACTGTTCATGTACGGTGAACTACTGCCACCTAAAAATGATATGATATGATCACATATTACATATAATGTATTAAGGATGAGTTTAATTAAAAATATGTGAAAAAAATAAAAACCATATGATATTAATGAAATAATGACCACTCTATAAATATAATATATCATTTTATTTATTCCCATTTTACACACTAAAAAAGTGTTAACATTGTTCATAGACGGGTGGATTATCACCTCCTTAATGCGATGTGATTCATTTTAAATCACATGAATTATATATATATGTATATATTATTAAATAATATGTTATTAGGATATAATTATCATTCTGTAAATATAGTGGTCACTTACCTTCTTTCCATAATGATCATTGAAAAATGGGAAGGTTACTCATGCACACATATGGCCTACCATCTTCATGATTGTAACATTGGTTCATTTTTTATAACCATATTTCATGATTGGGTTTAAAAGTATATTTGTTTTGAAAATATGATAATTATGTAATTATTATTATTCTTTATGTTTATATATAATGACCCCATTGAACAAAGTTGACCTACCAATGTCGTTTTTGACACCGGAACCAAATATATCCAAACACTCAATGTAAACTTAATGGTTTAATTAGTTGTTTAAAACATTGTATTAAGTGAAATAAAATTAATGATTAAAATTAAAACTGATCTAATGAAATTAAATAATTACCATAATTTTATTATTCATGAATATAAAGACATGCAGTAAAATATATACTTGAACTATGGGATTTTGACTCAATCTCTTTTCATTGAAGAATTTCTTGATGATATGGAACTTCATAATTATATAATATATATATATATATATACAGACCCTTTTACAATATATAACCATACTTTATATATTCTCATGTAATTTAATGTTTTTTTAATGTTATTATTTCATGGTGCTTGGGATTTATTCATGGTGCCTTGGAATTAAATGTTCAAAATGGTATGGGACACTTTGAATGATTAAAGAAATAATTTTCAAATATTTTTATCCATGTAAATATTCATGAAATTATATAATAATTTTATTTTTATAAAGGGATTATAAAGACAATTTTATGCATATTTTTAATATCATTCAAATTTTAAAAAAAGGAATCTTGTTACGTGTTTTCTAAAATGACATTTTGACAAATGATAAAATGAATGTTCTATTATTAACAAACACAACAAAAATGATATTTCCTCCACTATGGCCATTGTTTTATTTTTTTATTACATTGAATGATTTAATTTTTTCTTAAATGAATAACCAAATTTATTTTTATTTTATTTTATTTTTAATTTTTTTTGGTATTTTTGTATTGAAATGGTTTTTAAAAATAAATGTTTATTTTGTATTAAAAATTGGACTTCTGAAATAAAATGGTATTTAAATATCTAAAAGTAATTTTCATACGAGTTTAAAAGAATTTTTTAAATGATGAAATTTTTATTCAATATTTTGGTTCTTGGAAAATATAAATGATGTGTGCACCTAGATAGCACCAGGTGAGACTATTATTGCTTAAAAATGGTTGTGCCCATATAGCACTCCAATTCATTGGGTAACGATTATATTCTATGAATAATTATTGTAAAAGTTGGTCATATGGTTATTCCAATATAAACGTGTTATGTAAGGGTTTAGTAAGGGTTTAATGTGATGACATCCCAAGGTACCTACATGAATTTTCAATGCCTTATAATGATTTTTCATAGAAATAATTTGTTTTTAAAAGTTAAAATAAATGATATTTTTTAAATAATTATATTCCCTTTTGAATATAATGCAATGTTTTCAAGAAAGGGGTTTTCATGAGTTTTAATGTTTAATAATGGACTAACAATATAAGTCCCCAGCCTTAAACACTACTTAATCTTGAGTTACATCAAGAATACATATTGAGGATCTTTTCAGGTTTAGAGTTTTAGAGAATTAGATCATAAATCATGCATTACATTCCACATTTAAACAAAGTTCATACATAAAAGATAGTAATCATTTCTCCCATAAATGGAAACATATTTAAAATAAAACAAGGATTCTTTCTTGACACATCCTTGACACTATAATCACATTATGTACCATTCCCTTAACCTGTGAAAAACATTTAAAAAACTTGGGATGAGCAAAAAAAAGCTCAGTAAGGGATATAAAAGTACGAAATGAAAACATTAGTCCATGTATGAATTCATACTTTACTCATAAAACATAAGAATTTTAATATACCTCATCAAATCATTAATAAATCATAGAAATCATAAGACATAAATGTAACTTGAGGAATTCATAACATTCTTACGTAGGGAGTAACCCTCATGGTTACGTTTGAATACCCATCACAATATATTCTCTAAATCTCTTCAGAGAAACCTTAACGTTTAACCCGTTTTCGTTACCTAATGCATTGGAGATCTATATCGGTCTCACCCACCCTTAGTTTATCATAAAACAACCCGTCTTTATAACAATTCCCAAGAACCATAACATAATCGTATCACATAAAACATGTATAAAGGAAGCATAATATTTCCACATTTCAATCACAAGATATCAATACAACACATTGATATAATAAAAACATTATGAAAACAATTTTCAATACCAAAATAAAATAAAACTAAAACATGGTATTTATTTTTCATTTTAAAAAATTTTATGGCTTGTAGAGGAAGTCGAAACTCAAATAATGGTCACAGCGGCGGAGAAGTCGTTTTCTCCGCATAAGTATGAAAAAAACATTCCTTTTGTCGTTTAGTAAAACAATTCATATAAAAAATATTCCTTTTGAATAGAAGTAAAATTAAAATGGTTTTATACACCGTATAAAAGAAAGTTGTGTATAAAACAAAATATGCCTCAATGAAATGAGATTGAGACAAAGTCCCTTACCTCATATCTGACTTGACTCGATTATTCTTTAATATGCTGAATAATAAACTTGAGTTAATTTATACTTTCTTAAGAACATTTTTTAAGTTCATTATTTCTTTTATATCACTTATTACCATGTTATTAACACTATGTAAATATTTAAGTTAATAATGGTCGTTTTGTCGATCATTGGTACTTGAGTCAGAAATAAACTCTTTATAATTACAAGTTGTTCATGTAGTAAAATATCCATTATATATAGAATTATAATAATTATGTAGATATCATATATATCATATATATCCATTATATACATTCATTTATAATATTACATAACATTTAGAGGTAATAAATGAAATGCACTGTTCATTGAGACGGTAATCTGTACGTACGCATGAATGCTACTTTCATTTCTATTTTGTATTTTATGGAATGGAATCATAATGATATAAAGGTATATTATAATTACAGTATAATATCATATATAATATCATTAAATCCATCCTTTATACGTCCCACATATGGAATTAATGAATCAAATCACTTTGAGGGGGCGGTAGTCCGCACTTCCTAAAATGATGATATCGCGTTTACCCAAAATGGAAACCATAAAGGTATAAAATAAATGTAAAAATACAGAAGCTTAAGGAAAACATAAACATATTATATATCATATATAAATATAGTGACATCTTAATGGCCACCTTTGAAGGTGTTAGAAGAATATTGAACAATCACCGTTTCATGAGGCAGAAATTCACCATCCACGGAAACAGTATACTCTTTAACCATTAGATGTAGGTGTGTGTAAGTGTAGCTCATATACATCTTATAAAAACATCCTATTATATTTAAGATTCTGGTTTTGTTACAAAATAAATGAATAAAAAAAGTTTAGGGGGTTGGAGAAGCAAAATAAAACAAAAGAATACAAGTGAAGACATTACCTTTAAATCGGGTAACTCCTCTTGTTTTGAACCAAAAGGGTTTCTTGAAGAGATTTCTGCCTAATGTAAGGCTTCTAGGATGAATAGAGGTATGGGGAGAGATAAAAGGAGTATATTGTGGCCGAGCCAATGGCTTGAGAAGTGTGGGTAAGGAGATAGAGGTGGGGGCCTTTTATAAGAGGGAGGAGGGGCACTCTTGGAAAGTCAAGAAATGTTACTTTATTTTAAAATGAGTTTCAGATTTCAAAGGTACCACGTTGATATATTTCTAGGATAAGGTGATAAGTGTTCTAAATATACTCATCCAATAGGTTTTTTATAAGTGTAAGTCTTAGATTTTACATTATCTTTTCATTTTATTTAAGTCGTTCACTAATGAGATAATCGTTGCATCATCATGATGTCATAAATAAATTTATTTATTTAATGTCTAAAAATTATAAACAAAATACATTGATGTAGAAAATAGTTTTATATTTCCAATGAATATTTATAGTCTAAGAGATCATTTACAAAGACAAAACTAAAAATGTTTTACTCGGGTGATACATTCTTTAGTGATATTCTCCTTTCTTTAAAAAAAATGATAAAGTGTCACTTTCACCCCAAATTGATTCCATGGGGTCCCTAAGTGTGGCACAAGGCATCCCATGGTCTCCCATGACACAACCAGTAGCATTAGGACACATTTTGGGGTCATTTTATAGCATTATGATATTATTTTATTATCCTTAACTACCCGATTACTAATTAATCAAGATAATTAAAGATAATTACCGTCGTTACTATTCATAATGTCCAAAAAAAGAGTCTTAATTACATAATTTGGACATTATGATTCCAAAAAATTGAATCTATTTTACCAAATTCCAAACATAGGAATTGCAATAATTAATTTAAAAATAATTCTTGTTGTCAAAACAAATAGCGGGTTTTTTAGAAACAATTTCTATCAAAAGTTTGACATTTTTTTTGTCTAATTTCAAAGTGAAATTAATGCCAATTACCACCACTGTATTAAATGGTAAAAATATATTCTATTTACACTTTAAAACCAATTAAAAAGATAATCAAACCATATAATTTAATTATATGAAAAAGCAGTTTGGATGTAAAATGCAGTATTTTTCACTATTCATTAAAAAAATGAACATTGTCAGAAAAATACCAAAAATTTATACAAAGTAAATTTCAGTGTCCCAATCATAAAGAATAAGTTTATTTTGACAAATAGATCTTGTAAAATTGTCAAAAAATTTATTTAAAAATTTTTTGCCATCAAAAGGCAGTAAAACAAAATATTAGTGTATTTCATGATTAAGATTGGATTTATTCTAATTTTAAACCTCTAAAACACTATATAATTCATAAATAGACATATATAAGAATATATATTATTCATTAATTACTTGGGATGTTACAAACAATTTCCTTCTTTTTATCTCCCTTTCTAATATTTTTATGTCCATCCCACATTTTTAAATGTTTTCACATGATTTAATGACGTGTAAGGGATTTTATGAGGTTATATTGAATGTTGTGAAGAGGTTTCATAAAAGAGATCATGAATTATTTTATAAGTTTTAGTTTAAAGGTGAAAATGGATACAGTTCAAAACTGTACACATTTTATTTTATGGTTTGGTTATGTGTGAGTTCTGGCATAATTCTCTAAAACTCTAATAATGAAAAGATCTTCATTGTGAATGAAAGTACAGTTATTTAAATAACTAAATATTGTGTAATGTTTAAGGCAGGGTCATTAGAGTTGGCACTAGAGGTTGGTTAAGATAACTTTAGAGGAAATGGTAGTGTTAATATCACAAACTTATAAAATTTTACTTTATGAATAAGCCAAAATGATATCGAATTTAAATATTACTATGTTGATTCATCTGAAGTATTTTTTTCATAATGGTTTTCCATATAAGAAATTGGGAACCTATAGTTGGAAGGAATCAAAAGGAAAATATCCTTCTGGATCAGCATCCTATGATGGTTAGAATTGAAATTGAATAGTTTTTCATAGTAATGGATTAGTTTAAATATGATATAATGGTAGTGGTTTCCATGATAGATATAAATATGAATACTATATAGGAACATGATGATAGTTGAGAATTTTAAGAGATAACCCCCCCCCCAATTATTCATAGGATCACCAGACCCTATGCTAATTGACGGATTGATTAAAGCTCTATAAAAGATATTTGATGTCATAGGTTTTTCGAATCACCAAAAGGTAAATATTACAATTTATGGTTTTTTAGGAGAAACTAATTAGTGGTAGTAAATTGATAACAATATTATATAATATGAAAAATTGATGCATTGGAATGGGATAAATTTAAGAATATTTTTAGAAAGATGTTCGACTAAGGATGGTATAAAACAATTCTTGGAATAGTTTGTGGTTGTTGTTTACATATTATATTTTGGTATATTATAAAATTTAGGAGGAACATGAAAGAAGAAAAAGTATTATATTTTACATATTACATGAAAAAAACTATATATAAAGTTGAGTAAGAGTAAAGTTTTGTTTCTAAAAATTTCATTCCTTGGAAATATTGTCTCTAAAGATGGCATAACTATTGACCATTCTAAAAAAGTTATTAAAGAATGCCCAATACCTAAAAATATCACTAAGATTTTTAGTTTTATTATACTTATGGGTTATTATTGAAGGGTTTTTGAAAACATTTCTCGGTTATCAATATCAATAACAAAGTTAACATGAAAGGGAATTAAT
This sequence comes from Viscum album, assembly GCA_963277665.1. Taxonomy (NCBI): domain Eukaryota; kingdom Viridiplantae; phylum Streptophyta; class Magnoliopsida; order Santalales; family Viscaceae; genus Viscum; species Viscum album. The sequence continues at coordinate 177,146,341 of OY728140.1, read as the reverse complement.
TTTATATAGATAAAATAATGTTATGATTGTTTTTATTAACTGAAAATAAAATTATAGAATTCTCTTGTATTGGAATATCCATCCAAAAATGGTGAACTCTTCATCTAAAGTTTGTATTTGTTGAATTTAAATTGTTTTTTATTAATGAAGAATGGTCATGTAACTTATTATGCTTCACGTCAGTTGAAACGTCATGAGTTTAATTACCCTACACATGATTTGTAATTAGCTTCTTTAGTTTTTTTCTTTAAAAATTTGGAGGTACCCTCTATATGTAGTAAAGTGTAAAATATATACTGATCACAAAATATTTAAGTATATATTCACTAAGAAATAACTGAACATATGATAGATAAGATGGCTATAACTAATCAAGTATTTTGATTTAAAGATTCATTATCATCTTAGAAAATAAATCAAGGTGGATGTTGCTTTGTGATAAAAATGTAATGGTAAAATAAGCATGTTACATTAGGAATGTAACCCTTTTATTAATTATTTGATGAAATTTTAATTTGATGTTATGGATATAGGGATGTCCTCTATTTTGTTTTAGGTTTCAGTGTAGTAAACAATGTTTGAAAGAATTAAGAGAACTCAGAATGTGGATAATTATTTTAATGAAATGGTAGAATTTGTTAAGAATTGTAAGTTTCCTATTTTCAATTTTGATGAAGAAGGTGTGTTATGATTTTGAAAAATATTTTTTATGACTTCTAATTAAAAATTAAAGAAAGAGTTGTTGACTGAAGCTCATAGTTCTCTCGTTCGTCCGGGCAGCACTAAGATGTATAGAGACCTTTGGGTGTGTTACTAGTGGGATGGAATGGAAAGACACATTGCTGAAATTACCTTGATGTTTTTGAGTTGTCATGAGGTTAAAGAATAGTTATAGTTAAAGATGTAGATTCTTCAAACATTTCTAGTACATTACTGCAAATGGTAAAATATATCAATAGATTTCATGGTAGGATTTCCAATTACTAATCAAGGTAATAATACAATTTGTGTTATTATTGACCGATTAACTAAATATTAAAATTTTCTTTGCATTATATATATATTTTATTTATAGAAACATTCTATAATGTTTCTAAAAGATATTATTATGTTACTTTTAGTGCCTCTCTCTATTATATCAGATCTTAATACTAGGTTCACATCTAATTTTTTTAAATAAATTCAGACGTTTTTAGGTAACGAATACAATTTTAGTACACCATTTCACCATTAATCTGATGGATAGTCTGAGAAGATGATTCAGTCCATGGAAGATAAACTTCATTACTTCTCAATGGATTATCAAGGAAGTTGGAATCATCCTCTTTATTTGGTTGTGTTTTCTTATAATAAAATTTTTTTTCCAGTATACAGATGGAACCATTTGAGGCATTATATGGGAAGCGGTGTCAGACACCATATTTCTTGGATGATATAGGAGAAAGGAATTTGATGGGGTAAGAGTTGGTAGATTTAATGATACACAATGTTTAATTGATTCAGCGACACTTGAGTATAGCTCAAAGTGACCAGAAGATTTATACAGATAATGATAGAAAATATATTTATTTTGAAGTAGGTGATCATATCTTTTTAAAGGTTTCTCTAAGGAAAAGTGTGATGTGTTTCTATAAAAAGGGGGATCTGAGTCCATGGTTCATTGGACCGTATAAAATCCTAGAGAAATTTGGATTAGGTTCTTACCAAGTGTATTTGCCTCTGAGCTTACCTTAGATATACAATGTATAACATGTTTAAATGTTAAGGAAGTATATACCAGATTCGTCACATGTTTTGATCCCAAAAGTAGTTCAGTTGGAAGAGAATATTTTTTATGAGGAATAAAAAAATTTGGTTCTTAACCATAGAGTGAAAGTTTCACATAATTAGTTGATTCATCATGTAATGGTTTTGTGGAAAAATCATATGGTTGAAGTGGTGACATGGGAATCTAAAAATTCTACGAGGGAAAAATATCCCCACTTGATTGATAAGAGAATAATATTTTGAGAATGCAATTTTCAAAATGTGGGAAGGATGTAACATATCAAGTAGTGATGTAATATTTCTTTTTCCTATTTATTAATATTTATAAATTAGATAGTAATTTAACCTTAAAAGAGAAGTTATGTCAGATAGCATACCTAAAATGCAATAATGAGTTTCTCTAAAAACTTGTATTGCCCGCTAGATTGAGTTATACTGAACAATAATATACTCTTAATACTATTATTTTAAAAGGTAGTTACCACCTAGCCATTATATAGGTGGGTTTGAATAATAATAACAATATAATGTTTACAAATATTTCTTAATTTTTTTTGCAATCATCCTATAAATTTTATAGTCTTAAAATAAGAATAAATCCAATTTTAATCATAAAAAGATCTTATATTTTTTAATGGTTGTTTTACAAATTTTTAATGGAAAAACCATTTCAAATCTAATTTTTGACAGTTTTATAACTTTTATACGACAAAATAAACTTTCTAGAAATATATATCAAAATTTACTTTGGGTGATTTGTTGGTATTTTTCTGATAACTTTCATATTTCCAGATTAGTGTATAATACAAAATGATAGTTAAAACCCGCTTTTTAATCCAATTTATTATATATTTAAATTATGTTTTTTATTTTTATGTATATTTAGAAAAAATTTATATCATTTAAACCACTTTACTTAATTTTAAACAATTTTAATTTTAATTTAGATATATAAACTAAGAAAAAATTTGAACATTTTTCTTTAAAAACCTTCTTCATCATCCCTTATGTGGGAATATATTTAAATTAATTTATATCACTTTTGTGATTGGAATTTGGATAAATGGATTTCATATTTGGAATGAGAATAATTTATAATTTAAAATATTTTCAAATTGGATTTTTACTAAAATTATTATTGAAATTAATTAAAATTAATTACAGCAACTCGGAAGAAGATTAGCATAACAAGCAACTAAACCTTAAACTTAAGAGACAAAATAGCCTAGAAACTTGTCCAATATCCATTAGATATTAATATATAGACCCTATAATACCTTTTATATAATTGTTTCCATTATCTTTGCCACTTTATTTGGTAAAAATGTGGGTGAAATTCCGTTGTCAATAAATTATATGAATGCAACTCCTCCTACACTATAGAAAGGCACTCATCCTTCCCATTTATAGACACCTCTCAAATACCTTTGTATTATAAAACTCCTTCCCAAATAATATCCAAAAATCCCTCTATTTACCCTATATTACGCACCTTTGGAATAAATCTAAACAAAAATTCCATTGGTACTAACCATAATGAGTTACCTAAAGAAGAGGTAAATTTCATCAACATGAATTCTTACTTTGTCTCCATCTCAACTCCATTAATTTATTATTATTAAATGCTTATATAATAGAATTTTTATCCTAAATATATTGGTATGTATTTATTTTAAGGGTTTTAACTACACCAATAACCACTTCCATCAAATGGGTAAAAAAATTACTGTTCGTGTAAGGTGAACTACTGCCTCCTCAAAGCAATGTGATACATTCACACATTACATATAATGTAATAAGGATAAAGTTAATTAAAAATATGTTACATTCATAAAATAAATATTATATTAATTACATAATTAAATTTATGAAAATATAATATATTATTTTCTTTATTACCCTTTCACATAATAAAAAGTGATAACGTCATTCATGGACGTGTGGATTACTGCCTCCTCGACACGATGTGATTTATTTTACAGAACAATAATTCTATATATATGTATATATGATTAAATAATATGGTATATATGATATAATGATAATTATAAAAATATAAATTTCACTTACCTTCTTTCCATAACGATCATAGAAAAATGGTAATCTTACTCATGCGTACGTACGGCCTACCATCTCCAGGGATGTAGCATTGTTTCATTTTTCAAAGCCATCATTAATTATTAGTTTTAAAAGTATAATTTAGGTACAAATATTTTAATTGTTTATTTATAATTATTCTAGATATGTTTATATAATGACACCATTGACAATATTTGACCTACCAGAGTCATTTTTGGCACAAAAATCGAATATGGTCAAAACACCCAATTTAAACTTAATTTTTTAAGTATTTATTTAAAACATTTTAATAATTGAAATAAAATTAATGATAAAATTGAAAATTATTCTAAAAAAATTAAATAATTAACATATGTTTAATAATTAATAATATAAACAGACACATGACATGTCAAACTCAAGGTATAGGATTTTGTCTCAATCACTTTCATTGAGGCATTTATTGATGATATGAGAATTTATTCTCTTATATGGTATATATATAGCTCATTTGACATTATATATCCGTATTATATCTACTATCTTGTTATTTAATGTATTATTAAATGTTATTCTTTCATGGTGTTTATGATTTAAATGTTCAAAGTGGTATGGGACACTTTGAATGTTTAAAGATTTAATTTTCAAATATTTTTCTCTGTGTAAATATTATTGATATTATATTATATGTTCATTTTTATAAAGTGATTATAAAGGTAAATTTAACACTATTTTTAATTTCATTAAAAAAATTCAAAAATGAATCTTTTTAAGTGTTCTATGTGGAACGTTTTGATAAATGACAAAAGGAATATTATATTCTTAAAAAATTTAGTTACAATTACTATTCCACTCTAATGGCCATTTTTTTATGTTTAGATTCCTTTGAAAGTTTTAATGTTTTCTTAAATGAAAAACAACCTTTCCATTTTTTGGGTATTTTGTTATTGAAAAGGGATTCTCATAATAAAGGTGTATTTAGTATTAAAAATGGGATTTTTTAAAGAAACTTTTGTCTTGTTATATTGAAGTGATTTTGATACTTATTTATAAGAGTCTTTAAAATTATTAAATTTTTTATTTCATGTTGTGGTTATTGGAAATTATAAATGATGGGTTTGTCCAGATACCATTGGGTGAGGCCTTTATAGCTTAAAATAATGGTGTCCCCATATTGTGCTCTAATGTATTATGTAATGATTATATTCTCTACAGAATTATATTGGATGTTTATTGAATGTTTATTCCAATTTATAATGGTTCTATAAGGGTTCAATGTGATAATTTATCGTGGTAACTACCTAAATTCTCTATGTTTTCTATTTATTTTTCATGGAAATAATTTGTTTTCAATAGGTAAAATAAATGATATTTAAGAAATAATTATATCTCTCTTTTGGGGTAAAAGTCTATATTTTTAAGAAAGCGTATTTCATGAATTTTAATGTTTATTACTGGACTAATGGTTTCCTTATTTTTTGTATCCCTTACTGTAATTTTTATTCCCATCCCATACTTTTAAATGTTATTCACAGGATTTAAAGATGGTTATGTTATTGGAAAAATTCAGGTTGAATGTTGCAAATAGTTTACCTAAAAGATAGCATGCTTTATTTTAGAAGTTTTAGTTTATTTGAAATATGGATACTATTCAGAAGTGTGCACTCTGTATTTTATGGTTTTGTTATGTATGGTTTTTGGCCTAATTCTCTTAAACTATAAAACAAAAAAGATCCTCAATGTGAAAGAAAGAAAAATTATTAGATTTTCTCAAGATTATGTAATGTTTATGGTCGGGTCCTTATATAAATAAAGTGATTTTAGGGGGGAAAGTTAGGTTAACGCAATTGATGAGAATAATGTTATCCCTACGATATTATTGACTTCTGATTGTTTTAAATGTGGAACATATGGTAATTATGAAAATTGATTTCCTAAGGGAAAGATCATGAATAGAATCAATAAGGGTCTATGAGTAATGGTTTTTTTGTTGATGATGAACGTACTATGAATGAAATATGAAAGGAAAATTTATTAAGGAATATGATTTTGAAGCTTAGTTAATGACTTAAGGATGAAATGGAATGATCGAAGTATTAATGAATTTTAAATTAGGTAATATTTTATATTAATCATGAAACATAAAATTATTTTTTAGTATATTTTTTTCATTAAGTATATGTAAGAATATATTTTGAATTGTACTGATGAACTAAAAAATTGATTCAATGCAAATGTAATATTTTATGGAAAACACATGATTAAGGGAAGATAACCATTAATATATTATTGAGTTTATGAAAATGATCTTTATCTTGGATAAATAGATTTTTGATGTGGATAATGTAAATTGGATAGTATTGTTAACCTCAGAGCTGATAAAAACTTGGTTTAAAAAGTGATTTCTATTATCATTGATGGATTTTGTAACATTGTTTTATGGAATATATCCAATAATCTATATTTTATGTAAGGTATTAACAATCCGACATTTTTTTAGTATAGATTTATGATATTTTAGGATATTATAATGTTTTAAGAGAAAACAAGAAAATGGTATTCATAAGTTTTGTATATATAAATCAAGAGCTACTATTCGACCTATGGGTGATTAATGCTAAGTTTATTTTGAGAAATTCAATAACCATATTTATAAATTTTGAATTTTGGAAGGGATATAATGTTAAACATTTATTTATTGGTTTATGTTGAACTTCGGATGAAGTTTTATAGATTAAATTAGTACTTTAGTAGATGAAGATTTATCCATATTGGATAAAAATTGTTAAACTTATTTTAACTATAGATAGAAATATTGACTTATAATTATATTATAGATCTTATATAGTGGTTTAAACATGATATATTCATATATTATGTTAAAATATGAAGTGTAAATTGATCATGTCAAAACCAAAAGATGAAATTTATCCAATGAATCAAAAATATATCAAGGACATTTTCATATTTTTTGTGTCTAGATGGAAAATAAATTCCCCAAAATTAGGAAAAGGATCTTGAATAAAAAAATATCATGTTCTTTTAATTTTTTATGATACCACTTACATTTTTCTTGCCTATCCATTTTATGAATTTCTATTCATTAACATTCTCAGGACCATCTTCTTTATCACTCACCATAAGTATTTTGGTATTAATTTTCTCTTCAATTCCCATGTTTTCACATCCCACCTATGTTGTCAACTTTTAAAACCTAGTATAAATTATTATAGAAAACATTCACACATCCCTTTATCCTTTTATTTATTATGTTTTATTATCCATTTTTATGATATTTATTTCTTTGATGGAATATTCAAATTTTAAATGTTTCATGACCGAGATGAATTTTGAAAGAAAAATTCATTTTATATGGGGTATAATGTAATGCATAGAGATTTTTTGAAATATATATTTTTCAAATGAATTAAATATTTCTGATATTTTTTATTATAGGTACCAATGAGTTTAGATATTGTTAAATGTAATAATATGTTTGTCTTGTGTTACTCACAATACTGAGTTTAGCTTGCATTACATGTAACATCAACTTTAAACAGAATGTGACATACAATTAAAATTTTATTATTTAATATGATAGTTTTCACATAGAAATTGACTTGGAGGATACTGATAATATTTTATAAATTATGAAAATATATGTTTTACACATGTATATATATAATTAATTATTTTTTGAGTAATTAATTAGAAATGAAAATAAAAAACTTTTCAAAATAAAGGAAATCAATTTATAAAAATATTATTTTTATGCACATAAAAACCTTTTATCTAAATAAATTAAATTAATAAATTTTATAGTCTTATTTTAATAAAATTTATATAATATATATTCAATAAAAATTATAGAATTCATCTTGAGTGTTTTCTAGACAATAGATAATAATAAATCCATTTTATGCTTAAAACATTATTTTCTATAAAGAAATCTTATATCCTTTGATGCTCTTAATTTAAAATTAATTTTAACCAATTTTAAATCTTTTTTTGAAAAAATGAATTCATTTTATAAATATTAATATAAAATTTGTCTTAGGGTAATGCTTTTTTATTCTTCTAAGAAGTTAACTTTTTTGATAAATACTAAAAAATAATAAATTTAAATTGAAAATATCCTTTTAGTTTAAATTATTTATAAATATAAGTTTAATTTTTAATTGGATTTAGACTATAATTATATCAATCATATATCCATTAATACAATTTAGTTCATTGGAATCATTTTCATACAGAATTTTGATATAAAAACATTATAAAATTTTAAACATTTTCTCTTTGAAAACTCTCTTTCTCATTGCATCTACAGGGATAATTTTCTAATTTTATTTGGCCACTTATATAAAGGGAATTATAAAATATTTTTTAAATATTTATAATCATAATAATTTATATTATACAGTAATTAAAAATTAATTTTGAGCAAAATTAAAAATAAAACTGTAATAATTATTTACCGCAGTTAAGGTAAAAATATTTTTACGAGGGGTTAAACTAAAAAGATATTGGTTAAAAATATCCAAGAAAATGTACAATAAAACATTTATGACCATATTTAGTCCTTATATATTGTATTTTAGATAATTATATTTTATGGTATCCTTGTTTCATCAAAAAAATGTGGGTGAAATTATTTCTTTCAAAACAATTACAAGTGTGTCACTAACATCACTTACAAATGACCACCCCTTCCCATATCCTCTTCAAACCTTCAAACCATTATTTTTGGGAAAGGAATAAAAAAATAACTTCCAAAATTTATTAATATCTTCATAAAATCCTTATTTAGAATATAAATCCATCTTAATAAGGCTTTTGGTGAAAACCTAAAGAGGATACCCGATGAAGAGGTAAAGTTTATCAAAGAGTGTTTTTCCTTTATTTCTTCATTCACATCCTTAAATTATTATTATCAAATTATGATATAATTACCATAGTATCTTCCATATACTGAGATGTTTTAATTTGATTTTTATGACCTACAACCATGAACACTTCCATCAAAATATTTAAGTAATCAGTTCATGTGTATGGAGGACAACCGCCTCGTGAACCGATGTCACTTGTTTTTCCATTATCAAGTATAAAAATTCTGTATTATGTTCAATATAAAGTATATATATGATATTTATAAAATTAATATTCCTATGGATTTATTTTATTATATATAAATTTTTCATTCCATTCCATGGGGGATATGATAACGTCCCTCGTGTGTACGGAGGAATGTCACCTCACGAAGCGACGCAAATCAATTTTCTCTCACTTAACATGGAATATAATGAGGATAAATATATTTGATTTACATGAAATAATTATTATATTAATAACATATTTATTGTTATGAAAATATAAAATATCATTTTATTTCTTACCTTTTCACTCACAGAAAGATGATTGCATCGTTCATGTACATGTGGACTACCGCCTTTACGAAGTAATTGACTCTCTCTATTCATCACCACGCCACATGGATGATATGTATAAGTATATTTAATGAAATAATATGTTCTCCATGATATTATTTATATTATGGAAATATAAATTATTACATATCTCTTTTTTATAATAATTGTTAAAAATGGAAGTGTTATCCATGCGTACCAAAGGCCTAACGACTCCACGATAGTAACGTAAATCATTTCTCAAAACCATATTACATGATCTGTTTTAAAATTATAATTTAAGTATTAATATTATAATTATTTATTTATTATTATTCATTATATTAGGGAATCATTATCATAGTAAGAGGATCAAAAATTAAAAATACAAACATATATAAAAAACAAAGTGGTAATTGACTGAAATGGGATTTTAACAACTAATTATTAATAAAATGATAATAAATAGACATAATATAATAAATTATGGTATGATCTATATACTTATGGTTCTATAATATATTTAAAATTAACATATATTTATTATTTGGTGATTTGAACAAGTAGGATGGAAGTCAAGACTTACAGTACGGGATTTCATTCTCAATTTTTACTTCTATGAGACGCATGCCTTATTCACCACCTGTTTATTTTATGTGGTGCATGTACTAATCATTAATTTATTTTTTTATTTTTATCCTTAAAATTATTTGTATTTATATATCCATTTTATTATCAATCATTCATGGGGATTACGGTTCAAAAGTTACCAATTTGGTAAGGGAGTTTTGTCTTAATTAGACTTCTTTAATATGTACATTATGTTATGCACCTATATTATTCCATGAGGGGTATATACAGACTCTTTAAAATGTAATATCATTAAATTATTTATCCTCGTAATATTTTATGTTTAGTTTCATGTTATTCCTTCATGTGTATTATAATTCAAAGTTACCAAAGTGGTAAATATTTTATATAACAAACACATTGTTTATCAATATTGTTTATGAATATGTTTTTGATGATAAAATATTATGATCAATATCTTTATAAACTCAAGAGTTTTATGCTCATATGTTTATTCATGATGTTTTAAATTAATATTACCTTTTTATAATATTTTTTACTTAATGTAATTGAGGGAAAAAATTAAGGAAAGTTGTCTTCATTTCTCTCTTCAATCAGAAATCCATTTTTATCCAAAACTAGATTTTCTAAAAAAAATTCAAAAATTTAAAATTATTTTCATATAATATTTTTTAAAATAATACACATGTTTTAATTTTTTTTTAAAAAAAATAAAGGAATATTCATGATATTTTCTGAACAATCCTCATTTGGATTTTATTGAAAAGTTGAAAAAAATATTTTTTTTAACATGCATGGCATAAATAATTCTCTCAATTTCACGAGCATGAAAATTTTTCAAGCTTCCCACACTAGTTTTCAAATTTATTTTCAAATAATTTTTTTTTAATATATTTCAAATTTTAGATAAATGGTTTCAAAGTAAAAAAGGATTTTGAAAATGTTTTAAAATGTGTTTTTCAAAGTGGAAAATGTCATTTTCCTCAAGATTTATTTTTAATCATTTTTAAAGATTCCATTATAAGTTTTAAAATATATTTTCAAAGAAAATTAATTTACAAATGTTTATGGATATTTAGTTTTAAAAATTGTTTTATAAAGATAAATTATTTTCCACGAGAAAATTTCCATGTGAATTATATTTAAAAATTGTTATTCATAAAAGATGACATCGATTGATGTATCTTTTGCATTTGGGGATATAAACTAATGATAAAATTATTATTCTTTCTTTGAATGGTTTATTTTCATGATGGAAATATTTTTATGAAATCTATTTCACTTCCATGGGTTATACAATGATAAAATATGTTTGAAACCTTCTTCTTTTAATGGGTTTCTCTATAATGAAATATTGAAATGATTTTAAAACATGGATATTTGACATAGGTTATTATATGATGAAATTTTTATAAAACCCATTTCATTCCAGGGGTTATGATATGGTGAAAGTTTTATGATCTTTTTGAACATATATATATATGATTCTCATTATGTAATTGTGGTTATATTATAACAAAGGATAGTTGTTATGTTATAACTAAGGTCGGTGGTTATGTTATCACCAAAGATGGGTAGGACATATATCTCCCGCTAATTTTTTGGGTAATGATTTATATCTCATGATATTTATTGTATTGTAATGGGGAGAGAACCCAGTTTAGTAAAGGAATTTGTTCATTATGATGGTCTTGGGAGTGAATATTGACTAATATTATGATTTGGTAAGTGAACCCATTCTATAATGAGGAAAGGGATACCATTGGGGATAGAGGTGTGTCCCTCCCAGGATGTGTATCAATATATGGAGTTCCCTAATAAGTCTTGGAAATGATTCTTGACTAGAAAGGAAAAGATATTCAATTCTTATCTGTATTCAACAATTATATGTCATATGCCAATGTGATGCTCTCATGACTCATGTTCATTAATTAACTTATGATTTATGTCTTATAAACTTTAAATATTTATGTCCAAACTCCGGATCTTGATATTTGATGTGTAGGGTATGGTTTTCTTGTTATCATACCCTTATTCTCACATTATGTTTATTTATCTCCCTTATTTATCTTTACTCAGAATTTGAGATCAACCTTTATTATGTTTCATTTCCCCAAGTTATAAAGAATGGTTTTATTTCAATTGTGTCTATTAAGAGTTCTAAATGGGATGTATTTGTGGGAAACATTCATGATCTTTCACCCAATTAGATATTATATTCAATCTTTCCAAAGTCACTAAACTATTATAGTACTTGGGTGTGTGTTTGTGTAATGTAAAGAATATTCATGTAAAAAGATGTAATATCCTTGTATGAGGATCCTGGGTCATAAAAATTAAACATTGTTAAGTTAAAGATTATTCATTTATAAACACATGATCATAATAATATATTAATTTTATTTAACACAATGCATCTTAATTATAAGTTTTTGAATACTAGTGAAGAAAAAACAACACAATCGATAGAGTTAAAAGAAATGTGGACATAATACAATAATGATTTATATATACAATGGTGGAGTATAAATGGAATTGATTTGGTGGGTTTACCTATAAACAATGACAACCTAATTAGTAAATTTATAGTGATGATTGGTTATTTTACATCTATTTAATTTGAATTTAGTTTAAGAAAAATAAAAAGACTACCTTTGAATTATCTTAATGAAATTTAATTTTTTGTAAATATTTTCTTCTTTAGCTACATCTCTTAAACTTTTTTTTATTTATCTAAAACTATTTTCTCGTAAATCTTGATGTCTTAGTTGCATGATGTTTAACATGTAGCCTATTTTTCTATTAACTATTATAAATCCATTTTTTAATGATCTAGAAATATAATTCATTCAATAAGAACCATATAAGTTTTCAACATAATCGAGAATCACATTTATTCAAAGAAATTTTGTAAATTTAATTTAAAATAGTAAAACATAATTTTTAAACATTTATATATTGAATCTTAATAATTTTTCTTCTTTTTTACCCTTTATATCAGTGGAAAAAATAATCCATATCAAAATTAGTCAAAAAAAACAGATATTCCCACAAAAACAAATACTTTCCAGAATCATTAAGATAAGAAAATCAATATAATTGTACCATGAAAAGATCACTTAACAAATAAAAATACCAAAAATCCATACTAAACATATCTCCAACCAAATAGAGTAAATGGAAACAACAATAAATTTTATGAAACATATATAAAACATCAGATGATCTTTTCTTCTCCCACTTATTCACATATTTATCCATATTCAGTAGACTAAATGTTAAAAAAATAGTATCGTACAATATCATTCCCTTGAGATCAACATCATCCTATGTACTAAGCCCCAATTTCCATACCTATTTAGTATCATATTCACCCTAATAACCATAAATGTATATTTATATAATTTATAGGCTTGTATTGATACTATGAAAAAAAACTACTAATATATTATTTTGAAGTTCTTTTTCTTCATCTCATTCATATTCTTCAAAGGTGGTCTTATAGTCTATTAATCTATCATTTTTAAGAGAATCACTCTCAAAGTACACCATTTTTCTTTAAGAATTTAATTTTAATATTTTATATCCATTTAGATTTATTTTCTTTTGGATTTTTTCTTTTAGGTTTCCTTTTTTCTTAATGAAAAACCATTTAGGAATCATTAATTTATCTTTGTCTATTTTAATTTTATAGAATTCATATATTTTTAATATTTTTTCTACAATATTGGTTTATTTTTATTGGAGTTATCTTAGAGGAATAAAAAACGAGAGTACTATTTAATATTTACACACTTTGGGTTAGACTCCTATGTCTGAAAATAAACTAAAACTGGTAATATTTCATTTAGACTTTTATAGACTTGTATACACATCCACACATTCCAAAATAAAAAAGTGTTATGAATTAAGTGCATAAAAAAATATTTAATATTTAATTACATGTTCTAAAAGATAAATTATTCACCCAAGTTGTAAAAGGAAAGACGGTATTACTTAAAAAAGAATCAATTTGGGTGATAATTATATGAAATTTTTGGATACATTAATTTTTTTTATCTATTATTATCTATTTTACACTAAAAATTTATTATTTCATTATTTATAACATGAACATCTTACATTAAAAATATTGACTCAAAAGGAGATGATTCTTTAGGAAAAATTAGTCACTTGCATCAAGTCATTTCTAGGATGAATCCTAGAAGTGTTTCATATAGACCAAGAAATAAATTATCCCATCAATGGAATGGGATTAATAATTTAGTGATTCCATAACCACTAATAAAATTATATGTAGTAATTTAACTATTTTCTTATAGAGAGATAATAGAGGATAAGAAGAATCACAACTTAATAAGAAATAATTAAATATAGAAAATAAGAAGTAGGAGATTCTAAGTCATTGGTTTTTTAATGTCATGCAAATTGTATGTTCTATGGTTCCACCACATCAAGTATCACAAATTGATGAATGTATGGAATCAATGAAGTTTACTTGTAGTATTACATCTTATGTTCTATCTTATAGAAAATAGTGTTAATGATAAAATTATAGTGTAACTGATGATGGAAATGAAAATGATGATTTTGATGGTGATAATGATGATGGTGATAATAATTATGGAAACGATGTTGGAAATGATATTGATGGAAATGATTATACTGATAGCATTGATAGTATTGGAAGAATATATGGTGGTGAAGAGGGTGAATGTTTTTTAAATTAAAGACCAACCTATATATGTTAGTGGAGGTATATATGTAGTATTTATTTGGTTCATTATATTGTGTTATATGGATGTATATATTTTTTGTATTGGAATGAATCTTTATTTCATTAAACTAGTTTGAGGAAGCTGTTATATCTTTTAAATACTTTTATATGCTTGTTTTACTTTCCATTTCATTTTTATTTAGGGTATGTTCAATATATTTTATTCATAAATAATTTTGGAACTCATCACTTATAAGTGGTTTAAGAAATTTTGAATATGTGATGTCCAATAGATACATACAACTTCAATATATTTAGGATTTTCCTTGAAAAACATTGAACTTATCTTAAGTGATAACTGTTATAAACTATTTTGTGTCAGATATATCAAATATATCCATTTCTATTTTCCTTATCCAAGTCACAACACCTAATTCCTCTTTTCCTATAGCTTTAATTTCAATAAAATTAAATTATTTATTCTCTATAGTATGAACATATTGTATATAGTGGGTGTGATTTTAACTAGAATAAATTATAGAAATATATTGGAATATCATTATTTTTTCATCCTTGTTTATGTTTAATTGATTTAAGAAGCATGCCATAATTAATTAATATCATCATACATGGATCAAAAAACTCTATTTGTTAATGAAATTAATGTGGAATTCCTTTAGAATAAACAACTGTTACCCATATCAAATAAAAATCACTATAAAATTCAAAAAACTAAAACTTTCATGGTATATATTCGTATCAACGGATTATTGGTTTTGATATGATTTTATTTAACCCATTTTAGTCTTTTTTGTCACGACCCGACCCATGTCGGGGCTCAATCCACAACTAACCCAAGCCTGACTCCGTAGACTTGGGAATGAGGACTAGTGTTAAAGGCATAAATAACTTGGGGATGCCTTTTCCTAAGTACCTTTACACACACACACTACCAACTCATTAGAAGAGTTGAGAGGTAAAATAAAATAAGATACAAAACTGTTATATATATATAAACCTCAAACATGTATCGGCCTCTAAACAGTATAGGAACACAAAAGTAAACTGAAAAGGAAAGGGTAAAATACACACCCAGCTATAAATGTTCCAAAACTCGTCAATTAGTGGAAAGGTAAAACAGTTCAGAGATCCATGTTCCTGGATCCCAAGCTACGACTACTACACGTAGTCTAAGCACCTCGTATCCCTAAGATCCTCTATGGTTATAATAAACTTGTCCATGATTTGAAAAGGCACACCATGTGTGGGAAAATCTCAATCAAAGGTGAATATAAAAATACATAATTGAAATATCCTAAATCTCAAGGGAGCCGAAAAATATGTACTGAAGGGGAGAGAAGTGGATATAAAAATGTACACTAAAAGGAGTGCATCTCAACCCAATAAGATAGCGAAGTAAGCTCATCCAAACACAATGAACGTGAAATTGTGAGAAGATGAACTTATCAATGAGTTTTCACTACCTATAGTAGGAGAGTTGACTCGTCTAACCATGAGCAGCTAGACACGGAAAGCCTGTGGCATACCTCATACATTTTGCCTCTCCTAGAAGCAGATTAGCCAAATCCAAGGAGAGGTCACTACAACTGTATATATATATACGCACACTCAATCAAAGAATCCCAAATGAGAGCGTAAGGGGATCTCCATCTCATAGCTCATTCAAAGTAAGTGAGTATCCAATAGTTCAAGGAGTAACCACCTATGACGCCCGACATCCCTCATGTCTATCCTGAACAAGAATATCAAATGGACTCAATAACCACACCTTGATACTATCATCTTTGGTTGGGTCTGTCACTCCAGCATGATTTTAGGTCACGTCACAAGGACGCGTCTTGATGTTAAATATTTCTCTCTTTCTCATGAGTCCCAAGGTACATCAAAAAGTGTATCATCACTTATCTGTATAGCCAAGAGATCATGTCTTAAGGTAGAGGACCCACAACCTAGCCCTGCTGGAGGGTATGCATGGTATTGTCATATGATAATGTCACTGCACAACCGTGCTGAAGGGTAATACGCAAGAGGGGATTCTCGAAAGTGTCATTGGTGAACACCACTACCCAGCCCCACTAGAGGGTAATCCCAGAAGAGTAAATGATGAACCTTATTTCCCAACCGTGCTAGAGGGTTATACCTAAATAGAGAATGGTGAACCTCACTTCCCAGCCTCGCTGAAGGGTAATACGCTGGAGGGTAATCCCGAAAGTGTAAATGACTAACCTCACTGCCCATCCTTGCTAGATGGTACCTCTCAAAAATCATAGAGGAACTACATTGTAGTCATCAGGAATCACCCTGGATAGGTGAAACACCTGAAACATCACACATCTTATCTCGAAATCCACTACGGAGGGCACCATCATGTTCTTTGTGGACGAACACTCAGGATAGGCTACTCGCATTCCAAAATTCAAGTCCAAAATAAAGAGATAGGATAGGTAGAAGATTTGTAGTGTGGTACATGAAGAGTGTGGGGCCCACACGTTGTGTGGTCCCACCTCACCATCTAGCCATGTACCCATCCATACTCGGGTATTAACCTATAAACTAGTACCATCTAGGCATGTCAGCGTGCTCTATAGTACATGACACCTATGCCTCAAAAGTTTGAAGAGTGTATAATATTCATTGTTTGATCTGAAGGGTGAAAACATAATTCCACCAAAATGCTTCTTCAAACGGACCTAGATAAATAAACAAATCACTCCAACAAGATCCTTCTGGAAAAATACAAAGGATTGACTATTCATTCTCCTGAATCAGACTCCCGGTGAAGAAATTTCATTTTGTAGTATTACGCATGAAAAGTTCTTCATGGGAACCACACCATGATCCTAAAACTCATTAAACATATTGTACCATTACGATCCTCTAGGAAAAGAACATGATATTTCCTATTCAATCATCCCAAATGGAAACCTAGTGAAAAACTAGCATCTCATAGAAAATGCCCAAATCAGGCCTCATGGGGACTGCAGAACCATTTCGGTTTAAGTTCCCTATATCTGTCTCAAAATGTATACCTCATCACACCTCCGAAGGCATGTTAATTGGATTTCGTATGCAGACGTATGGTCTGATACAATCCCCTAAATAATAATAATATTATTGTTATTATTATTATTATTATCGGAATTTTCTTCTCACTGATCCTTGAGCATCAATTATAAAAATCCCAAAATAGCATCAAAATATCTTCCTTCACGAAAGGGTCATGTTTCTGTAGAATACACATGAATTGGATGCCCAGTTTGCATGTTAGTTCCGATACAACATTTCTTAATAATAATTATTATATTATTGTTATTAAACCTAGAATTTTCATGGAACCAAGAAATGAAACCAAAACATAAAAGTCTCGACCACACCTAAAAAAGGTTTTTCATGATGAGAGGGTTGTGTTTCTATAGATGGTATAAAAAATGGATTCCATGTTTATGTGATATGGTAATTTGAACATGTGTTTGGATAGAAGGCCCATCCGGGCTGGACCGGCCCAGTCCGCCTTGTTGGAGCACCATCCATCAACTTCCACACCATCAGCACGCCATGTTCATGATGGATCACATCCACCGCAATCATCGCCAGCCCCCACAGATATACCACGGACAACCAGAGATACCCTGGTGGTGAAAACACAAATCAGGGACCCGATCTGGACTCCTTGCGATGATATCTTTAACAGACACAGACTCCGTTCAAAGATCTGTCAACATTTAGACATGATGAAAAGTAGTATCCACTTCCACTCATCGATGCACCTCCTCAGACACTAGAAACACAAAACTATCATAGATCCAAAATCCTTGGATCGCAGCCTTCACAGAACCATGCTTCTTTCAATTATCAGATGTCGTTTCATCGTGGTGAAAAATTGACCAATGAAGAACCATAAGAACGGCGATTAACGGACGATCCAAAAACTAAAAAAGCGATGGTCTTTGATTGTTTTGGACATAAATGAAGGATTGAACATAAGATAAATCAATTAGAATTCAAAAATGACAACAAATTCTTCAATCGGGGAGTTGTGGAATCTGAAAGAGAAATCCTTCCTAGATTCTGGATCCGTTGTTGTGTCTGTTGCGCGCTGATCTAATAGCGCCAATATTTTCTTCATGATCCGATGAAGATCACACATCAAATTTTCATCATAAGGAGATCATGGAGCTCCACTGGTGTCTATGAGAGATATGATCTAACCGTTGCTCATTTCCCTTAACACCTAATTATAGGAAACCACCAGTAGTTGCAGAATCCGAACCTCCCAGGCCCTCACACATTAGGTCACGCATAGGTAAAACACCCTTTCTGAACTCAATGTTGGTATCAGATTTCCAATCTTAGTCCCCAGTAAAAATCCATTTGATTCATCATTTGAGATAAAATATTTAAATTTAATTATTTTATTTACAAAAATGCCCGCAATTGATTTTTCTATAGAGGACCCACACTGAAAAAAGTTATGTCCTTCCTAGTGTAAACACCAAGAATCAGACTCAACTATGGCCTCGGATTTTTGATTCCAACTATAGTTTGAGGGATATCATGTTTTTTTCATTTTCATATTATATAATATGCTTAATATTTTTTAATAATTTATTATGGGCACTCCGCGTCTCAGAATCACAAGCCATCCCACCACCTGGCTCTGTAAATATATGTAAAAATATTCCAAAGTCTTACACAGAAATAACCCAGTCTATATATCATTCCCTCCTTCAATATTTTCATCCCGGAAAAGAAAAACTATAGAAAACAACTTGGGAAAGTAAGCTAACACCCGGATATCCCGCTCTTATTTACTCTCCTGCACACTTGTATGCTACCAATGGATGCGAACTAGGGGGATGGCCCATCCACATAAACTATTCTCTTCTTGATGATGTGTATAGTATCACAAACATATCTTCTCAGTTCTGACACATCGAACATGTCATGCACCCACTTTAAATGAGGGGATAGGACAAGGCAATAAAAAACCTCACCATATATTGTCACGGTCCCAAATGGCCTGATGAAACTCAAGGGATAGTTTTCCTCCTCATCCAAACCTCTAAATCCCACATCACTACTAGAATCACTATTTTTACCTAGACTAGGATCTCATTATTCCCTCATTCATAATACCCAAATGGTACATCGTCTATGGAAAACTGAGTCACTCAAGATCTCTCAATAAATGCACCTCAACTAAGACCCTCTAACATTCTCGGGAAGTGAAGGAGTCATCACAATCGACTGAAGAAAAAAATGTACCATCCTACATCACTAGGGTCAGCTACAAAGAAGATAACTACTACAAAACTCCCCGTGCGAGGTGAGACTAGGACATTCTGTTAAATAGAATCATCTACTACATCTCACTTTCCCAATGTATGGACTATCATGAAGTTGTAGTCTGGTCAGAAGTTCAACTAGTGTCTCCGCCTTAGGTTCAAGCCTCTCTGGGTGATGACATACCTAAGACTCTGGTGGTATGTGAAAACCATAAGGTGTTATCCCAGAAGTTAGTTGATTCACTCCCTCAGGTCGAAGACACCTGCTACCAGCACCATATACTGAGTTGCGTAGTTCTATTCATGGGATCTTCATCACCTCAACCTTTTCTTATTAACTGTCGTATCAAGGTTGACGTATATCACGCAAATGTACCAAAGAATAGGTCAGGTGAGTAAATTCATCCAACAGTAAGAGGATATACATGGAAAGCATTTGGAATAACCCATGTGTCTTCACTTCTCTTGGAAGTATAGTAATCCACAAACTAGATATTCTACTTCACTAACTTAGAGACATACCACGCAAAAAGATTCAAAAGGAAAACTCCACTGAAAATGACAGGTCCTACACTGACACTCTACTACACAAGTCTTCCACAAACACGAAAATAAAATGAACTCATCCCCCAAACCACAATAATATATACTTTTGTCAGCATTCACTCAACCACATAGTTTTTCTCGCATCACAAAAATGCATCTCGGTGGGGGAAGAACCTCTCTTTCCCATGAATTTAAACCAATGTCGAACAACACAGACATAGGGTTACATCATTTCCCCACATCACCTAACCACAACCCCTACTACTCCCTTGCATGTACCACCTCCCCGAGGACCACCCTATCCCCGGCTAGGAGATCCTTGATCACAGTGTCATATCTACCATGGAAGTTCATTTACTATCTGTCTAGGATGATCAGTACATCTGGTCGGGTAGTCTCAGGCCATGTGACTTCGCCCATCAAAAGCATAAAACCTACCATCCCTGGGATTCCCCAGTTTTTTACGTTGTCCAAGACAATGTTCCTGAGTCTGATAATGGGAAGGCCTCCAGCGTCGAGGCCCTGCTAACTAACGAATTATAGTCATGGAAAACATCTCAACTCTATCATGCCTATATCCAAAACAAACTAACTTGAATTCCACTAAAATATATCTCTCTGTCACCAGTTCCTGCTCCAGCACCCCAAAATAGGTGGGGATGCACAAGGGAACTATATAAATATGGATCTCTCTGTAGAGTCCCTTATCAAACATTTGTTCTCAGATGTATCCATCATGGATCATATCCAGGGAGTACCATGTAAGGTCTTCAAACCGAGTATTGTACTCTTCCTCCATCATTCCTCCCTATTGGAGAACCTGAAGATCCTGAATCTAGATAAAGCATATGCATGAGGGGTAATACTCCTCATGGAACAAATGCTGGAAGTCACCCCATGAGAGTGTTGACTTATCTTGCATCTGAGTAACCAGACTCCAACAACACCCAGCATCTCCATAGAAAAGGTTGGCTGCCATAGCCACCATCTTATCTATGAGTGTCCAAACAAGCCTAAATAGAAAAAACATAGACTCTATCCAAACCTCCACTAACTGAGTGTATGGATCATCACAGAACCTCAACGGTCTATGATGCTGGAACTCATGAAGAATCCTCAGTCTACACTCATCCTTGGCCTCCTCTACTAGAACTAACTACTGCTAAATAGTTGGAGGTGTTGTTACCTTCCCAACTAGAAGAAGGGGATTGAATGATGGACCCTGAAATAAGACCTCATTGCTCAAAAAAAATTTATCACAAATCAGAGCTGATATCCTGTTTGGTTGTCATCGTGGAAGAATCCCAAATCCCTCAAGGAGTACCACAGTCAAATTAGAATATATATATATATCAATAACGAAGGAGATCAGACTCCAGAAGGATGGTCAAAGACTCAACCCAATATGATAAATGTACCATTGTTCCCTGCAATAGATGTCTCAGCACACCAAGTCGACAAGTGGGTAATCAGGGTCCTGGTG
This sequence comes from Viscum album, assembly GCA_963277665.1. Classification (NCBI taxonomy): domain Eukaryota; kingdom Viridiplantae; phylum Streptophyta; class Magnoliopsida; order Santalales; family Viscaceae; genus Viscum; species Viscum album. Next base: position 177,124,471 of record OY728140.1, on the reverse strand, counting down.
AATGGCTATGATGGCCACCACACCATCACTAGACTCCCTGGCCTGAGAGAAGCTCTCGAGACTAGTTGACACAATTTCTCTAAACCCACCTAAGACCTATTTAGGGAACCTTCCAAAAAACATCCCAATGGTCGAACCACCTCTGATACAACTTTTTCACCACCTAACCCATGCCAAGGATTGAGCCACAACTACCACAAGCCTACCTCTATAGGATAGGGACTGGAAACTAGCATTCAATAACTAACATGGGGAGGCCTTTCCTAAGATTTTGTACCCACATATTTATCCAAATCAATGTACATGTCCATAGGGACAATAAAACAAGATACAAAACTATTATATATATAATCCTCATACATGCATAAACCTATAAATAGTATAAGAACATAAAATTAAACTGAAAGTGAAAGGGAAAAAATACATTCCCAACCAGAAAAGTGCCACAACCCAACAACAAGTGGATAATTAAAATAGCTAAGAGAGCCATTCTCCTAGATCCCAGGCTATAACCACCACACATGGTGCAAGAACACCATATCCCTAATATATTTTTATATGACAATCAATATGTCTATCATTTGTAAGAGAACACCAAGTTCAGGAAAATCCCAAGCATGGGTGAGTATAAAAATACTCATTAGGAAGCCTCAAAAACTGAAGGGAGTAGCAAAAGATGTACTAAAGTGGGGAGAAGTAGATAAAACAAGGTACAATAAAAGGAGTGTAGCCCAACCCAATAAGAGAGTGAAGTAATCTCAACTAAAAACAAGGATATAGAAATGCTGATATGATGAACTTCTCATCGATTGTTCACTACCTATAGTTTGAGAGTAGACTCGTCAAACCATGAGATTCTAGACACAGAAATCCTGTGGATTACCTCGTGTTTCTTTGCCTCTCCTGGAAGGAGAGTAGCCAAAACCCTAACATGGTGCACTACAACAGAATATATATATATATATATATATATATATGGTCAACCAAAGAAGCCCAAACAAGAGAGTAAGGAGATCTTTATATCACCACTCAGCCCAAGAAAATGAGTAGTCAACAGCTCTAGAAGTAACCACCTACACTGCCTAGAATCCATCACATCTTCCCTGAACATGCCAGTTAAAGTGAATCAATCACCACACATTGATACTATCTGCTTTGGTTGGGTCTGCCTCACTTGCATGGTTTTAAGTCAAATCAAAAGGATGAGTCTCGATGGGAAAATCACCCCTATTTCTCAAGAGTACAATGGTACATCAAAACATGTATCATCATTGATCTGTATAGCCGAGAGATTGTGTCTCAAGGTTGAGGACCTATTGCCCTACCCTACTAGAGGGTATGGTCAGTACTGTCATCAGTGAATTCCACTAACCATCCCCGTTGAAGGGTAATACATAGGAGGGTAGCCTGAAATATTTATCAGTGAATTCCACTTATAAACCCCAATGGAGGTTCATCTTGAAAGAGTATATGATGTACCTCACTGCCAAGACCCGTTGTAGGGTAAGTCCTGAAGAGAGAACAATGAAGCTCATTGCCCATCCCCACTAGAGGGTAATACAATGGAAGGAAATCCCAAAATATTAAAAGATAAACCTCACAACCCATCCTCATTGGATGGAACCTCTTAGAAAGCATCAAGGAACAATATTGCAATCATTAAGTATCACCCTGAATAGGTAAAACACCTAGAACATCTCGCATCATATCTCAAAATACACTATGGAGGGTACCATCTCGTTATACCTTGAAAACCACTCAAGATAGGATACATGCATGAAAAATTATAATTCCAGAAGAAGGAGACACGATATTTAGAAGATTCATAGTGTGGTACACATAGCGTGTAGGGCCCACCTGATGTGTGTCCCTACCTCATCGTCATGTTGTGTACCCAAGAATACTCGGCTACTAACCTATGAACAAGTACCCTATAGGCGTTCCATTGTAATCTAGAGTACGTGGAACCTCTATCCCAAATTGCTAATGAGTGCACAATTCTTGTTTTTGATCCAAAAAGCGAAAAAGTAATTCCACTAACATGAATCTTCAGATGGCCCCATATAATAAAAATGATCACACCGTCATGATCCTTTTGGAAAAATGCAATGGATCGACTATTCATTCACCTAAATTTGACTCCAAGTGAAGAATTAGCATTTCGAAGTATTGTGCATGAACATTGGTTCGTAGGACCCAAACCACGATCCCAAAACACATCAAACAAAGTTTTCCATTCTGATCCTCCTGGAAAAGCACACGGGATTGGATACTAATTCTTCCCAAACAAACACTTGGTCAAAAGGTTGTATTTTGTCGCAAATGCCCAAATCAAGCCTCGTGGGGCCAACACCACCATTTCAATTTAAATGACCGAAATTAGTCTTGAAATGTCTCCCTCAACTAAAGGGTCTCAATGCCTCTGATAGTCTGTTAATTGGACATCGTATGCAGATGTACAGTCTGATATAAGCTCTTGAATAATAATAATTATATTATTATTATTATTGGAAATTCCATGCCACTGAGCCTTGACCATAAATTATAAAAATCCCAACACTGCCTCAAAAGTTCTTCCTCAAAGAAGTGGTCATGTTTCCATAGATGGAACATGAATAAGACGCCATATTTTCAAGCTAGGTTCTATATAATATTTTCTTAATAGTAATTATTATATTATTATTATTAAACCCAAAAAAATTTTAGAATCGGGCCATGAAACCAAAACCCTAAAAGTCCCTAACTTTTTTTAAAATTTCCATCTTCATTAGAGGGTCATGTGACTATAGATAGAACAAAAAATGAATGACTTATTTAGGAGATACTGTCATTTGACCATGCGCCTGACTCGAAGGCCCATCCAGGAAGGACTGGCCTGGTCTTGCCAGTCCGCCCCACCAAACTGTAGCCCAGCCTTGCATGCCCGCTAGCCCATTGGCTTTTCGGCTGGTGGTCTCCAAACATTCGGCGCACCCTGCAAATTCCAGCTTCTGGTTGCGGCCTCCTCCACATGGAGACGCTCCCGCTGTCGGCCACAGCAGACCACCGAGGACAACCCAGGGGTCGAAAAAAAGATCTGGGACCATATCTGGACTCCTTGAAATAATATATTCACTGAAACAATCTCTTCTCTAATATTTGTCAATGTTTCAAGGTAATGGAAAGTATTTTCCACTTCCCCTCACTGATGCACCTCCTTCAGTGCATGAAAAACAAAATCGTTGTAGTTTTGTAATCCATGTATCACAACCTTTACAGAACCACGATTCGCTCGATGATCGGATTTCGTTTCACCTTGGCGAAAAGATGACCAATGAATTACATGAAGAACTATGAAAAATGGATGGTCCAGAAATTTAACTGGTGATGGAAATTATTAGTTTGGTCATCAATAAATGATTTCAAAGTAGCAAAATCGATTAGAATTCGAAAATGACATAGGATCCGAAAGAGAAATCCTACATGGATTCCTGATCTAACGTTGTGTTCATTGCACTATGATCTACTAGTGCCTATATTTTCATTGTGATATGATGAAGATCAAATGATGAATTTTCATCAAAAGGATAGGATGTATCTCTGCTGGTGTCTGTGGGAGAAATGATCTATCCTTTTTTTCACTTTCTGTTAAAACATATTTATAGGAAACCGCCAGCGGTCGTGGAATCTGAACCTCACATGCCCTCTCACTCTTGGTCACATATAAGTAAAACACCCAATTCTGAACTCAACGACATTCTCAAAATTATTATATGAGTCCTCGGTCCAAGGTTATTTGATTCGGAGTTCATGATAACATAATTAAATTTAATTATTTTATTTACAAAAATGTCTTCTGCAGCATCTTCTATAGAAGACCCTTGCTGAAAAAATTTATATCTGCCTAAAGAAAATTCCATACTCAGGACTTAACAGTGGCCATGGATTTCTGATCTGATCAAATTTTCGAGAGATATATCATTTCCATCATGTGAATAGGATACAATATACATAATATTTTTGTATAATTTATTTCGAGCACACTGGGCCTCATAATCGCACATCATCTTAACAACTGGATCTGGAAATATGTATTGAAATATTCCAAAGGCTTACAAGGTTAAAACCATTTCTCTACATTTTCTATGAATTTTCACTCATAGAGTTTTCATTGGTTGTTTTCGGATTCTAGATTAGTTGGTTTTAATACTACTACATTTGATGTTTTAATTTCAAAAATGATTAGGCTATTCCTTTTTTTCTATTTTTTTTGTTCATTTTGTTTTACTATTGAACTCCTACCAATTATAATTTATTTTCTTCGTAAAAATTAAAAATTAATTGTTTGAAACTGTAAGATTTGATGTGTTAAATGGTTAATATTTTTAATATATTTTTGTAGTTCAAGTGGTTGTCCCTAAGGTATGGAGTCTTAATAGTATGGATTGTCATGTGAAAAAAATTACTATTTTGTAGATAATTTTTTAAGCCTTTATTTGACAACTTGTGGAGCTAAAACTGAGTAACGAATCAAAAGTTATGGCCATCAAAAGTTAGACATCTCAATTATTCTAAAAATACAACTCATTTCATTTAAAAAATGACAAACATGAATGAAACTTACAAAAACCCAATGAAATAAAATAAACATAAATCTTCAAATATATTTCAATTATTTTAAGATTTTCTGTCAAAATGATAAATTTTATATCATCAAATCTCTTAGATTTATGGTAGAACTCATGTGGAAATTAAAAAGGTGATCGATAATGAATTTCATACCTTAGTTGGTAAATATCATCTGGATCTTTTATATTCATAACTCGATCATAAGAATAAATCATCATTATAAGGAAGATTGTATTTATTTTTATTAGTGAAGGAAAATAATAATAAAGAAATTAAATTATTTGAATAGATAACAGGTTGAAATCATTGATCGAAGTTGTGTTGAAAATTTGATTGAATTGAACAGGTCGAAAATGATGAAAGAAAGGGAAAATGGATTTAGATATATTAAATGAAAATATATTCAATTATTTTGTATTAAAATTTTGGAAAGATTTTAAAAAGTGAAACGTGCATTGTGGAAAAAAAATGAATTATCGATCATGTGTATTTGGGTAGACTCTTTAGCCTACGTTTTATTTAAAACCGATGACAAAGAGGATTTACATTAGTTTGTTTGTATAGATTTTTTACCATACTAAATAAAAAACTACCCATCGGTATCATTTTTGACATCGGTTTTTAATAACCCGATGCCAAAAATTAAAAATATATATATTTGGTATCTGTTTTTACTAAAACCAACACCAATAACAATAAAATTACAATGTTTTAGATAATTTTGAATGATTTTATTTGACGGATCTTGGAGCTAAAATGGGGATACATATTAAAATTTATGGCCATTGAAAGTTGGACTTCTTTATGAATTCTCTTAGAGAATTTAAACATTCAAAAGCCAAAAATTTTAATTCATAACTCAATTTTAGGTCCACGACCAATAAAATCAAATCTTCTAAAATGATATAAAACATAGTAATTTTTTATTATTGATGACATTTTTTGTAAAAACCAACTCCAAAAATAAATTTTCCAAATTTTTTGGCATCCGTTTTTTAAACAATTGACTCCAAATAATATATTTTTTAACTTTTTAACATGAGTTTCATTAAAAACTAACTCAAAAATGATACCGATGGTTATTTGTGGCATCATTTTGGTGAAAATATAACACACAAAAAACAATGTAAATCCTCTTTGGCATTGGATTTAAATAAAACTAATGCCAAAAATACTTCGCAAGCATCTATTAAAGATGTCCAAAATTCAAAGGTCATAACTTTTAATTGATAACCTTATTTTATCCCCATGACCAGTCAAATCAAAGATTATAAATTGTTCTAAAACATAGTAAATTTTATATATTGATTATTTGGTGACAATATATTGTAAAAATTTACATAACAAATAAATTTGTTTACTTTTTTGGAATTAATTTTTTCAAAACTAACACAAAAATTAATGGTTTTTAACTTTTTGGTGTCGGTTTCATTAAAAACCAATGCCAAAAGGTCTGTATAAAAATATTCTATATCGATATACAAAAAACCAATATCATATTTTCAATGTTAAATACGATTTTTCTATTAACTCTCATCTTTTTTCCTCTATGGTTTTTATATTATCTTTTGAATTCCATCTTTCAGTTTTTCTCAAAATCGTGATATTGGTACATTACTCAAACCTCCACTTCCACATAGATATCACATCGAACAATATTTTTCATAGCTACTAACGTCTCTTAGGTATTACACCCTTCAGTAACTTGGTTATAACTCACTAAAGAATCGATCAACCTTTATTTCGAGTTAGATGATAAAATCATAAGTGTACCACATAAGTCTTGTACAATTTCCTTCATAGGTACCAAAAGATCCATCATCAATTTTATTTAACTCAAGGAACTACTTCTCCATTCTTGTTTACAATATATTAGGAATTTACTTGTTGAAAAACAAGTTCTTGAACTCATCCAAATTCATGGATTCAATTTCATCACCTTTCCTTGTATTATTTATAAGACTCCACCATTGATCTACTTCACATTACAAATGGTAGATAGCCAAAATGACTTTCTCAAGCTCTAAAAACAAGAAGATGAAAATTACCCTTTTAGTTTTTCATATAAATTTATCAATAACTAGTGGATTAGAATAACCATTGAAAGAAGGTGGATGTTTCCTCATGAAAAACTTAATATAATTTTTTCCCTCCTTTACCTCTTTAGAAATCTATCAGGATTCATAGCATAAGAAACTTTTGTAAAAATTGAATTTTTATTTTTCATTCTATATTCCATAACATTTTGTTAATTAAGTGTAAAAGTGTTTAATTTTTCATCACATTCCTTATTAACATGATTTATTCAGGTTTCATCCATAGACTGAAAATAAATAACAATGTGTGAAAAACACTAATCATACCAAAAAACAATATAGAGTCATGAAAAACCTTTTAGGATATCTAAATCAATAAAATATATTTTAAATTTATGAAACCTTAGTTTTAACATAGATCATCAATGATCATCGTATATTAAAATTAGTAATGATGTTTCATTAATAAAATGTTATTAATTAATGAATATCTCTAAGGAGTGTTAAAACTAATGAACAATAAGGCTATTCGTCATGTACCATGTAATGATTGATTTAAGATCAACACACCTTTTCAAGTTTATTACCCATAATTACATATATTAAAAAACCAAATCCACTTATAGTATCTAGATAGTAATTTCTTACTAGGTAAACCACATAATATCTTCCTAACAGAAACTTTAGGTTGTTAGAAAATAATTAGGCTTATCCTAAGGGTTCTCACAAAAGTATTCTCATCCTAGTTTCCAAATGTTAAATAAAACTATCCTCTAATAACAACTATAATGAACCAAGATTTTCATCCATATATTTTACCAATTTTTTCGATTAAATAAATTACATCACAATAACAAATACTTGATGATCATAATGGTATAATGCCTTTGGAAACATGGAAATATAAAAAACTAGTTTATATATAAACTACATAATCTCCCACTAATTTATTCATTACTAGAAATATTCTTAGAAAAATAAAACATAATAAATTTCTTCATGACCAGGAAAAAGAAATGTAAGAAAGGGTGATCTCAAATGATCAGTAAGGGTAATCAAGGGAGATACACAAACATACCATGAGTAGAAGGGTATAAGAAATTGTGCATGACATTTTAAAATAATACACTGAATATCAAGATCATAATCATATGTCAAGGAATAAATATTTATAGTTAATAATACATTAATCATATAGTATTTAAATAAAATTATCCATGAAAGCTTAACATTGGATTCTGAAATAGAATTGTGTCATACAATGAGCATGTAAAATATTTTTATTAGTAGTTCAAGGCTCATTTTTGATACTATGATAGTGGAATGGTTTTACTCCCCTAACCATTACTGTATTCATGGTTAAGTTCCAGGAATATAATAATGGGAAGAGTCCCTTATTGAATTGTGTTCACTCCCCATTCTAGTCTTTTTTATCTCATGTGATGCCAATCGTTACTCAATGCATTTGAGAGAGAGATATGTCTCACCCATCACATAATGAAAATAATATTTATGTGTGCCATAATATCATAAAACATTAATCATATTAGAACCCATGAAAATAAATGGGTTTCATAAAAAATCATCATAATATAAACTCTGAAAAATAAATATTTTTTATAATCATTTCATCTTTTCATCAATGCATAACCCATGGAAAAAGAAGAGGGTTTCATAACCATTTTATCATGGTATAACCCATGTAAGAGAAAGGAGTTTCATAAAAATATTTTCATCATAAGAATAAGTTATCTAGAGAGAGAACAAACATGGTGTCATTGGATCTTATCCCTTGTAAAGATTATATAACATAAAAGGATTTAATCATATATGGAAAATAATTTTGAAATAAAAAATCACATGGAATGTTTCTGGAGGAAAATACCCTTTATTTGAAATTCAACATTTTAAGAATACAAATTCATAAAATCTTTTTGAAATAGTTTTCTTTGAAAATAAAATTTAAAAGTTACAAATGAATATTCAAAGTAAATAATTTTCATGATTTCGTGATATTCTGTTCAGGCCATACATGTTAAAACAAATATTCTATTCTCATTTTCATTAAAATGAAAATGAGCCTTGTTTAGTAAAACGACATAGGTATTCCTTTAAAAAAATTAAAATGTAAAAAATGGTTAAAATTTTGTTTAATAAATAATTTTTATAATTTTTTTAATATTTTTGAAAACATTTTTAGAAAATATGGTTTTTGAGGAAAAAGTGTTTTCAACCGAAGAGAGATATAAATATGATTTTTCTTTAAAACAATTCATTTGATCTCTTGAGCACGTAAATAGAATAAAATGAATTGAAAACATTTATTAGAATTAAATTACTATTGGACAATAAAATTCATTATTTTATTGAGAGATGTGTCATAAGATTTCTTCATCTGAATCATGATCATAAATAATGCTGATAATCAATGAGATTTCAGCATAAAATCATTACCACTTTTGTATATTTTGAATCATAAGTACCATTAAATATTAACATCAAATGAAATATTAAATATGATTAGAATAATTATATTAATTATATAACAATTCAATTTGTCTGTATACACACCTCATTAAATAAGATATGTGCATAACACAACATATATCTCAAACGACATTTGAGAGAAAAATATCTTACTGCATTAGTAACATTGAAACTATAAACACCATGAAAGAGAGACCCTCAAATAGATATTTAAACACAAATAATTTTCATTTTAGAAATAATAAAATAAATTTATGGGAATTATTTTCACCACATAAAATAAACATATAATGAATTGTCATGTGTCACACAGAAAATAAAAGTTAGTCAAAAATCCCTTACCAGAAGTCTTGACTTCCTTCACACACGTTAAAAACTCATGTAAAATAGATAAAATTTTATTATAAATATATTATCTAAATATAATTACATATATAATACCATATATTATTTACATAAGACCTTTTATTACCCATTGTTTACGAATTCCATGTTTAATTCATATTTCAGGCAATAATTGCTTTGTATTCCATATATGTTTTTATTTTTTATTTTTGTTCCTATTAATTTTATCATGGTTATATAATCTATATAATTTTAACCTTGATATAAATATAACATATATTCATTATATATGTATCTATATTAATCAATAATATTTAATGATAGAAAATGAAATACACCATTCATGAAGACAGTAGGACGTACGTACACAAGAACATTGTATCCATTTCTTCAATAGATGAATAAAAATTATGTTAAATAATATATTACCATTATATAATCATATATATGTCATATATATCACATATATTTATTAAATGTTTCCCTTATTACACTCTATGTAAAACATAACTGAAAAATGATTACATCGCTTCGCAAGGTGGTATTCCATTGTACACACAATTTTTGTTATTTATTTCTCTATGGAATGGAAAGTAAAAAATTTATATGAGATAATTTTGTTAAATATATCATATATAGATTATATCTATCATCATAACCAACCATGAGTGGTTTTTATGGAAAAAATATCACATCAGTAGGTGAGGTGGCAGTCCATCGTATAAACGAGCGACGTTATCATTTCACATTTGAGGGAAGAGGAGATAGATGTAGGTCATAACCTTAACCTAAAAAATATAATTATATGGAATAAATTTATTTTATTATATTATAATGTTTTAATGATAATAAAATTATATGAAGGATGAAATAAAATAAATACCCTCATTGAATATTGTAACCTCTTCTTTGGGTAACATCCTTGGGTTTGCACCAAAAAACATCTAAAATTTCGATTTTTTATAACCTTAAGGATAATTGGATGATATTAGGATATTAAGTATGTTATTTGGGTTGGGTTTTCTAGAAAAAAATAGTTTTTTAAGTGTTAATAAGATAGAAGAGGGGTGGTATTTTATAAAGGTGGTGAGTGGCGCAATAATAATTTTTGGAAATAAAAAGTTGTACTGATGTTTTTATAATTCCAAAAGGATTTAAAATGTAAAGTTATTAATAATAGAAGATTTAAGGTTAAAATATTTCTATATAATGGGATTTAGACATGTTTTGGTTCATTTTTACCCTTATATTTTTAGTTTAAACCCTTGGTAAACCAATTTTTACCTTAACTACAGTGAATAATTTTAACCTTTTTACTATTCATTATGGTAAAATATTAAGTTGAATTTATTAAATAATATACATTATTATGATTAAAAATATTAAATTAATTTATACAAATTCAATTCACATTAGTGGGAAATTTTAATTTAAAATTAAACATGTAGTCGCGATAAGAAAGCGGTTTTCCAAAGACAAAATGTTCAAAATATTGAAATGTTTTTTAATCAAAATTCAATATAAAAATGATTAAAATTACCTAAATTGAATTAATAGATATATATTTGAAATAATTTTACTTTTAAACACATTTTAGAAAAAATTAACCTTGTAAATTCTTTAAATGAAAAGGGAGTTTTTAAAAAACAGGAATTTTTAACTATTCATCAAAAAAATATTTTTAGAAAAAAAATAACTCAAGGATGATTTTGATATTATGACTTAAAAAAATATTTTTATTTTTTTCAAAATCATTTTCTAAAAGTATCATTAATTAATTTATTATTATCACAAAAGGAAATACAAAAATTGATAAAATATTATTTTCAAAACATATAAAGTCTACCATAAATTAAGTAATTTTTTATCAGTATGATTTTACTATTTGAGAAAATTATAAATAATATTTAAAATAATGTTATTATTATTCATTTCATCATGTTTAATTTATAGATAATAATATTAACGTATAAAAAATAATATTAATCTTTTTTTGTGGTTCATTAAAACCCAGTGTTGCGTGTAATGGAAGCTATCAAAAAAATTTAATTTTCTAAAAAATAAATAAATTTAACTAAACTCACGGTGTTACAAAATTTATAATGTGGAGTCTTTTTGGGAAATTTACATACAATTGACCTCTGGAGTTAGAGGAGCTCATGTTTTCGTATTCTTGTCTCTCCACATGATATTAACTTGACGGCTACTCAGAGAGTCATTGAGGTTGTTTCTTTTTTGAGGAAAAAAGGATTAAAGTGGGTATAATGTAATTTTACATTTCATACCAAAACAAATCTATTGTGAATTATGGTTTTCTGGGTCGTTATACATTTTCAAAGGTATAAAATGGTTATTTCCACCTATCAAGTGACCTCAAAAAAATATAACGGTTCCGTTAATCCCAAAACAAGGCATTTTCCCTAGGGAAAAAATTGATGGGATTCCATGTTGGGAAATTTATTTATAGTATTTAATATATATTAAATAAATACTAATTATTTATGTGTCTTTGGACAATGATATATTCTAAACAGGACATCGAATTGGAATTATGACTTTATGGATGAGTCTGGAATTTTGTGTTTTACCTAGGTCGAGTGTAATCACCATTCACGTATCGGTCCCCAAGTCAGGCCCCTTTATGAGTGATAAATTTATTTTCATTATGGTTTTTAATACCCTTTTCCGCCCTTTCAAGAACCAACCAAGTTTGACCCTGAATTGGTCACCTGATCCGACCTACAATAAGGCCCGAGAGGCATTCCGAATCCTCCCATGCTAGAAACTACTATCAAGAATCAAACAAAACTCAATATTGAAGGATTTAGATCAAGAATTAAATATTAGTTAATATAATATAATCTAATATGATAAAAACCTAGTAGTGAAAAATAAATAAAAACTATTAAAAATTCCTCTCTGTGACCTCAGAGGTCACCACCAACTATAGAACGACACTCATTCCACAAGTGATTTAGATCTGGGTAAAACTTGAAACTAAAAATGATATTATAGGTGTGAGCATTTATATTCCCTATTGGGATACTACGGATGAATAATTTCATATTCCTTACCTTTAAATATAAATAAAATCATGATAGTTTAAAAAATAAGACATATAAAAATAGATTTTTCTATTACTTTGAAAAACAAGAAGTAAACATCCATTTTTAGGAAAAATATTTTACAAAATGTTTCTAAAATAATTTAAACCATGAAACAAATCAGTAATTTCTATTTAAAATTTAACCAGTTTTAAAATAGGTGTCTCGATATAAAATCAAAAAAATATTTCACATTATTTAGACAATAGAAAACTAAGGAAAGTGGAATACGTGTAAAACAAATATCATGGGATCTAGGGTGATATTCAAGATTTCCTAGTATGAGGATATATATACTATCACATGATAAATCTCTACTAGTGTTGGATATCATCAAAAACTACCCAAACAATTGATGAAACCCTCCCTCGCTCGACTGAGTGGCACACCCCATTGGCAGTCAGGTTACGAACTCAGGGACACTAGCCAGTGTATAATCTCAACTAGATAAGCATGTTTACATAGGATCCCACTTAACTACCCAAGGCTTTTTAAGATATAAAATGGAGGTTAATTTTAAAAATATATTATATAAATACATGTCACATATAGTTCCCGTTAAAATATTCATCTTTCTCTCATCTGATCTCCCTTTTAAGCATATCCCCTTTTCCATTTCTAAAATACACAAAACTTCACAAGACCCTTTACTGAGAACATATCACTTATCAAAAAATTTCACATACCATTTTCCAATACAAGTTCTATTCCACAATAAGGGTTTTAATTTCGTTAAGATATTTCAAAGTGATAATCGGGACTCATCATTTCAAAACAAACACTTTTCCATTAGAAAACTCCATTTTTTTCAATGATTTTATGTTTTAAAACAACCTTTCACACAAACAAAATTTACACCTAAAAATATATATATAAGTACCCTTTAGGAAAATGTTTAAATTTCAATCATTGTTATTAAATATGTACGAGGTATTCACCCATATATATCTACATATGTATATGTATGTAATTCATGTACCCCATGCTGAAAGATTGGGAATTCTCTTAAGGGTTCCTAGGAAAACCAAGTCCACACCATAAATCCATTTTTAAAACCATTTAAATGACAATAACACCTTTAGTAATCACCACTTTTATGATGTAAACAATTTAAAAATATAATTGTACATTTATGATTCTACATAATTAACAACAAGATTGAAAATATTATTAAAAAAAATAAAATCCTATTAAAAACATAGAATAAAACATTGAAAACAAGTGAGTTTTAATTTCTAAGAAATAAACCATTTACATAGAATATATATTTCATATAACAAGGAAATAAAATTTCAAAAACACCAAGAAATCATTGATTTCAAATTAAAGTCGTATTCGTAGGCAACCTACCTCAATACATGTCATATTTGATGAAGGTATTTTGAATCCACATCAAAGTGGACCAAAGTAGTAAGAGAAACTAAGAGGAACCCTAAAATACCAAAAAAAAAGTTATTTGAAAATAAGGTAACATGCACACTAGGTCACCAGAACCATTGAGAAATAATAACTCCATAGATAAGGGGATAATATGGAAGTAGGAGGAGACTACCATGAATATTCAAGACGAATTCTTGAATAAATACCATGATTCCATGATGAAGATGAGATGGTACAAGAGTGGAGGTGTGAGAGGATATACTAAGGCATCCATATCTAAATTAGGAAAAAGAGGGTGAATTGGGGATAAAAATAATTGTGTAAAATTGGTAAAATAACATTTTTATAGACTTGGGTTGGCTACACGGTATGGCCGCATAGTCTTATAGATTGTACGCCAACCATGTGTGCACTTTTTTACCAAAAAAATTCGGATGTATTGTTTGGGATTCCAAGTTTTACAAACTATATGCTTAACCATATAGGTCCCCAGTACCCTTACCTTAGGCCACACAGTCTCCTAGGGAACGGTACATGCCCGTGAGCCTAATAATGTGGGATCACTAGTTCCTCTGACTGGGCCGCAATGTTTTTAGGGGGTTGGATAATGGTTTATCCTAACCATGAACAAATACTTTTCCACACCATATCCCCCCAAAACTTCCCTTTCTAGGGGGGAACACCTAGGTAGATAAAGAAACAAAATCAATATCAAAAATCAATAAAATAATAGTTTAGTGTCAGGTTGATGTGTAACACCCCCCTTTTATCCCATCCATTTACATATATGAGTGCACATACCTATCCATGATTTTTTAATTATTTGATACACAGGGTGGAAATTTGTGTGATATTATGAGGTGATCTAAATAATATGTTATTTATGTAATGGATCATGTTATTATGAGCATGTATTGGTGATCATAAATATATAATTTTAATGCTATGATGATCTACCATGTGGTGCGGCTCATTGATTTCAACTCCTCAACATTTTTATTCTTTAATCAATTATGATATGTATATTGGGTTATATATTTTCATTCATTTTATTGTTTTTATTGTTTTATATTAAAACGCTGATTTCATGGTGAAGATAGTTAGATCACAAGTGTCATGCATATGTAATTTTTGAATTCATGACATGTTTTCTCAAGAACACGCCTTGTGTAGCTATATAGTGGTTCTAAGGATATATATAGAGTCCAAATTGTGTTTTTATAAGTAATTGATGATTAGGACCTTAGGTAATCCATAACATGGTCTATCTATGTTTATGACCAAACATCCACGTATGGCATAAGGTTGTGTACTTTTACATGCCATATCAAGAAACACAACATCACTAGGGGTAGGGTACATGAAAAGGAACTCATGCACCCCCACACCCACATGTATCATAGGTACACTTCATTTACTTCGTAATTCAATTTCATTTTGGTTCTATAAATTCCCAATGGGGGGTTTTGGGTCGACACGTTGTGTACTCCTAGTATATGTCATGTACTTTCCTCTTCTTTTATTTTTTCTCATTTTCATATCCACACTCCATATTAAGAATTAAGATAAGATTATTACATGTATCATTCCATGTATAATGTTATGTTTATATCCTCTTTTCTCTCAGAGGTCTTTGGAATAAGGTTTTCGGATGGATTTTGGATCTTTATCCCCCAGTAATGATGACATAGGATAGATAGTGGACCAGAGTGGGTGTGAGAGTTGTGAACCTCATACGGTATTGTTGAAAGTTAAACATGAAACCCCAAGATTTCTTAATTGGACAATACCCCCTATGATTTTCTTGTATCCTTAGATATCTAAAAATATGGAGGCTCGTGAATGTCTGTGTATGGATATGAGTGCGCGGTGATCTCTTTACCGTAGAGTATTTTATAAATTATTGTCTAGTTGTGAACTCTTTGTGAATTAATTCATTTTCCCCAAAAAACCTATAGGTTATTATTAATTCATGTTTCCTGGATTCATAGGAAAAACGATTCAAACATTCATTCCATATAGATGATGGCTTTTATGTCCATTCATTGTTTAGTGGTGGGTACGTTCTATACCTTCCCCATTTTTTATTCTGAATTATGACTAAAGGGGATATAGTAGTGTATGTAGAGAAAAATAATAGTCCCATTCACTAAAACATCAGATTTGATACCTATTTAGCTATTTTAGTTTGAAATTTGGTTTCTCGGGAACTTCCTAAAATCATGTGTGAATTTAAGGTATGAGTGGCTCCATTTGTTAGTGGAATTTATACCCCCCTTCCCCACCCATGCAAGGAAGTGCATGGATCATCTATGGTAGTATATGATCATTCACAAAACTTCCTCTCATGAGGTGCAAGATATTCTTGGGTAGATGATGAATGTTCTCTCTGGTTGATCTCACCCATATAATGGAATGGGATCCCCGATACAATTGCATTGATTGGCCCAATGTTGGCTATAGTTATTTAGGAGAGATAGATCAATATTTAGGGTTACTACTCCCTTATCTAGGTGGTATGTACCATTGAGGTGAAAATATACCATGATAATATGTTATTTCATGTTTTAAGGGTGCCAATGGTTATATTCCATAGATTTATCGTGTTTATAAAATCTTCTGGAGGGCAGGGTGCTCTGGTTACCCCCCCCCAGTTGGTTTTGGTCATTGGTCTCTTATGATGGATGGTCCCTATATCCTTTTTATGTCTTTGGTATGTTGTTTCCCTATATTTCTCATGGATACGAATTCATTTCACTAAAGATGACAGTATCATGGTTCCCCCTATTGTTCAGAGATTGGGATTCCTATTGAAGATTTAGGTTATGAAAAAGGTTTCCTTGGTGAGATTGGTTATGAAAAGGGGAATTTTTTAAAGAATAATTTTATAATTTAGTTCCAATTACTATCCTTATGAATTGATGGAGTTTCATGGTTCAATTTACCTTGGATGATTATAAATATCAATGGATACCTTTGTTGTATCGATGGTGTTGAGAGGTGTATCCCTTTTCCAAAATGATTGAGTTGGTTTTCTGTGGTGGATTTTGTATAGAGATATGTCTTCCCGTGAGTTGTGGGACATATACGGGTGTCCCCATGATGTGACTCATTAAGAATTTAGATATTACCCTCATAACAAGATACTATCGGTTTCTATTTTTTATATTAGTTTTAAGTGATTCTTTCTTCCTGGGTTGTGTTTCCCTTGGGATTGTCTTAGAAGATTGAATGGTTTGGACATTCAAGTCTCTTGACATCTGGCCCTATTTCCAATTTATTTTTAGTGTTTCCGAGTTTTCATTTTTATACACACCCCTTAACGGTTCTAAATCCCCACATTCAGTGTGGTTATGAAGTTGATGTATAGGTCGGCAGTTCCTTCTCAGGCAAGGAGCCAGTAGGTGTAGTGGAGATAATAGAGTTTGATTTGGTGTGTTCATGATGAGTTTTTTCATCGATGAGGATCATATTATAGAATTGGGAATCTTGTTTTTCTCACATTCTTCTAACTAGATGGTTGGTAGGTATATTCATGCATGTTTTAGTTTTTAGTTAATTACATATATCCTTAGTGGTTTTTTTTCTCTTCGGTGGGATTGGTGACCTTAATCTGTATGTATAAAATTTCTTTTAAGGCCTCTCATTTATTTTTATGCTTTAGTGGTGTTATTATTCATCCTATATATTATTGGAGGAATGATTTGGGTGTCATAGATTGATAACCAATAGACTAGGTGGGTGACCAGTGGGTCAAGTAGTGACATTACTCAATACTCTCGGAATTTTTTATCTTTTCATTGTTCTACATTGAATTGTACATTCAATTTCTATTATCCATTTTGTTGTTATTGAAAAAAAATAAACTATATAAACAAATTCACTTAATTTACACTCTATTTAATCTAATATATTCCAAATTGATTGAAATATAATATTGACTGATCATCTTATTTTGGAGTGGTATAAAATTCACTAATTAATTTTTTTACTATATTTTACCCCCTATTGTATTATTGTATCTTAACTTAAAGAAACAAAATTTTATTTCATTAAATTAATTATAAATTAAATGTTAATGGGGATATTTAATAGATTCTATTGTTTCATTTATTAATTTCTTTGGAATTATTCCATTGAAATCGATAAAAATCCAGAACTGGGCATCCACTCACCACTTATGTTTCACCTCAAAATATGCAATTTTTATCTCAAACACATTTCGATGATTAAAGTTTATCATAAATAATTAATTGCACTATTTTATAAAGACAATTTTTTCCTTAATTTTATGTTTTATATAAATAATAATAGTAAAATACAAAAAAAATATCCCTTATGGATTGACTGCAAAAAAATTGTTCAATGTGCTTACTTTTATTAACCTAGACCCCGTATTCCTAATGGATTGGATATAATTTCAAATATTGTACTATTTTGTAGGATAAAAACATTCAAAAATAATAATGGGATGATAACGTATACCAATGATCCATATTTTGAGTATTTTTGTGGGTTTTGAATTCTTCTATATATCCTTTGTAAAGAGTTCGAGTAACTAGGTTATACATCATATTTAACGTTTGAGAATAAAGGGGATAATTTTTACTTATTTTGGTGCATTCCTTTTAGTTTGTAACATTGTTTTCATTGGGATGTTATCTCTTAATTATATGGATATGGTTATATTTCAATATTTATTTATATATATATATGTAAGTAAAACTAATTGAAACTTATACCCCAATCAACCACCTATTATGATTATTATTATGATCAAGATATGAATGGTAATTATAAAATATTTATTGGTCAATAAATGATATTCTATTTTTCAAAAATTACTTTTCTATTGTATTGTATCCCCATGTAGAAAATTGACCATTTTATATGAATGAATTGTTAAAAAATATGAAATTAATAATAATGAAATAATGAGGGTAAATAACTAAATTATGAATGAATGACACCTTCAATTAGAACACTATTCATGGTGTCTCTACTGAACGGTCATACATAGATAAGGGCCCTCCTCTACCACATGGTTGTGCTTGATATTGTGTAGAGGCTCACCTCAAAACTTTACTCAACGACAAAGGATAAATTGACCATCTCACCAATCACTCTAGTTTCTTTTCTGTAATATATTCTTGTAAATAAAAATTTAACTTATTTGGGAGGGATTAGAAATACATCAAAAATGATATATCTGAGGATACCTTATTATGTCATAAATTAAATCTTTCACTAATAATATTATTTACGTTGATTTATTATGATAGATAGTAAACTTGTCCAAAATTATTACGATGAGCTTATTGACCATTTTGTCAGGACATATCAAATTGATTATGTTTTCAAAGTCTTTTTATAGCATATATTAGACCGTATTTTATCTCTCAAGGGGAGTTTATGAGTTTTAAATGTTTATTTCTGATAAATATTTCTAAAGAAAACTATAAATATTTTGGTTTTTTGAAAATACTTTAAAAATAAAATAACTTAATTTAAAGAGATTAATAGTTGAAAATGAAAGTGTATTATAATAAATATATTAAAATTATGTGATCATTTCTAAGTTACTACACCACTTGAAAAGTTACTTTTACTTAATTGATTATTAGGTTTTTGTGTGATCCTTTAGTTGAGGGTTCACCATGATCTTGGAACACACAAAGCCTCTAAAATGATGCACATAGTACTAAACCATAATATAAAAATCATGTAACCAAGTCGCATCATATTATTCTTTTAATTATATCAAGTAACACCTAAATATCAATTTTTTTTTTGAAGGAATAGGATTCTTATATTGTAAAAATAGAACAACATTAGTTAGACACTAAAAATTACACACCGATCTGCTATGTAATAAAAATTGTTTCAATTAAATTCATCAAAACAAGTTAATATACATAAAAAACAATTCCAAACTAAAATATACACTAAAAGAGTAGATAATTGTGTTTTGGAACACCCTATTCAATTTTTTAGCTCCCTTGAAATTATCATCAATCATTTATCCTTCTATTAAGAGGAGGAGGAAGCTCATATGGAACTTAGACTTCATTATTGATCTCTTTTTGAGGATAGGTGGCTCCAAAACCTCCAAGGTTAGAAAAGTACTCATTTTAATCTCAAAAATTGAATCACTTCAACCCTTGGAAGACATTTCAAATAAAGTTCCAAAGGTTTCCATTTATTTGCAAAATGTGAGGTGGTTTTAAGAACCCATATTTGGAGATACCATTTTTATCTTGATTTTGGACTAGTAAACAATGTTATCTTGACTGGTAAAAAAGTAAATAATTGTTTTCCTACCTATTGAATATCTCCATGTAAAACATAGAGGCTATTTAATATATATAGTGGGATATTTTTTCAACATAGAAAAAAAAATTACTTTGAGTAGATATGATTTCATGAACATATCAGTTCGTTTAGGCCACTAGTGGATAAATGGGGATTGTGTGTCTTCATAAGAGTTCTACCATATGGAGTTTTTCAACATATCACAATATTTATGCACAGTTGGATCATTTCTCAGGATACGTAAAAAGGTGGACATATGACCTTGGGATTCAATTCAGTTTGTCCCATTTTTATTTTACTTCATCTTGGGCATTCCAAATCAACTCCACCTACAATGAAAACATAAAAATAAGTGAAATTACCCTATTTAAAAGTAAGAAAAATTAAATTATTAAATATAAAATGAACATTTTTTTATATTTGGAATTTAAAATACAAAATTAGCTTAACACAGTGGTATACGTGTGGAAATGGATAGTGAATCACTATGAAATTACACCCCCACACCTAAACATTTTCACTCCTGGGAATAGTCACATTCCAAAAATTATGCATGGAGATATTCCCAACTTCATGAATATTTAGTATTCAATAAAAATTTAATCCTTGATAGCATTGTGATCAATGAATAAACTTCACTAAGGGGTTAGTCTAAATGATCATGGAAAATTTGTCTTATATATTATATGAGAATCAAATTCAAGGAGATGTATGATACTAGTTTGATAAATGAATTAAAATGTCAACCATTCCACTAAATATCCAAGTTTGTGTATTTGAAAACCATTTAATTCCATTTATTCACTTTTTATTTAGTAGATATAGTTTATTTTTAAAGAAATTATGTTTTCCTAATTTTTTCCATTGAACCTTCCCAGTATCCTTTGAAATAAAATATCAAGAACCACTCACTTAAGAATTAAAAAACAGTAAAACTATAAGATCCCAAACAATATATCCCCATATTTTTTACATCTCATTACTCGCCTTGTTTGTTTTGTGAATATAATGATTAGATAAAATGTATGCACACATTGGTCAATCTGATATAGTAATGAAACAGATTAGATAAGGAATAACATATGGGAAAATAATTTTTGAAATCTTATAAACATTAACCTAAATTGTATTTACCTAATATTATGTAATAAATATTCACACATCATAGTTGAGTGGAATATGGTGTTGATATTTTAAGTGACATTATTAACCAATAAACTACTCACATAGAGGGTATCATCTTAATGGTTTCATAGGGATGGAATCATTTATATCATTGACAAACAATCGGTTTTTATGAATATTACACCACAATGTTAAATTAACGATAAAACTTAGATGTAGTTGGTGAATAATTTTTTATTTAAATGTCAAAACAACTTGAAACAGGGAAATTCATCATGAATTTTTAATAATTTTCATGATTTTGTGGGCATAAAAATTTATTATTTCAGAAAAAATGTGAACATAAATGTGGTAAAGTGAAAATATCATACAAAAAAACAAAAAGATAAAAAAATAAGAAAGATTATTAAAACCCTAATGAACTCAGGAAAGTTTGGAAAAGTAAAAATACTCTACACAAATCAAAAAAAAGGAAAATTTAATAATGATGATAACAAATACTAACTAACTCATGAATATATCCACCCCTACAGCTGGGGAGTGCAGTTTCCTCACTCTAATAAAAGAAAATGTTTAATAAAAGGATAAATCTAGTAGGCTTCACTAGTATATTCACTAGTAGGTTGCTTCTTGAATGTGGAGTTAATCCATAGAGGACTCCAGAATGGTTTCTTGAAAATGATTCAGTCGCTGCCCATTAACAGTGAATGTTAATTTTTTAATTTTGAACCTATACAACACCAAATGGATAGATATTAGTAATAGTGTATGGGAAAACCTAGCGGAAATGAAAATTACCTTGGTAAAACGTTATACTTGCATTAAAAAGGATTACCTACTTCCTAATATTGAATTGAAGATGAATGATAAGGAGGTCATGGGAAGCCTTTGTTCTCTCCTTATAGATATGAGAGTTATCATATCATTCTCTTCATATTTCCTCCAGCTCCTGATTCTTAAACTTACTATGCTCACCATCATTTGAGAAGTTCATATTACATTGAATAGAATCCCAATATTAATGATTTTATACCTCCAAAATGATGTTACATGCTCTCCCAAACACAATTTAATAAGTTCATATTGTGATTAGGGTTTTAATTGTTTTATAGTATGCCCAAAGTGCATCATTATATCATAAAATATTATAATTCTTATTAGGTTGTACTATTTTTCCTAATATTTTATTAACTTTAGGTTTGGAAATTTAAGCTTTCCCTTAAGTTTGGGGTTAATATGAAGTATAAAATTTATGTACGACCCCATCCTTACAGAGTATTTTTTTCATATTCTGATTACAAAAATGTGAACCCTAATCACAGATGATGAATCTTAGCAATCCAAACCTTCTAAAAATTTGAGATCTCACATAATCAACAACCACTCGAGAGTCTTCGGTCCTTGTAGCCTTTACTTCCAACCATTTAGAGATATTATCAGTATCCAATAAGATGTATATAAAACCAAATGAATTTAGAAAATTAACTAATAAGTCAATTCCCCATGAATTAAATATCTCACAAAATAATATAGGTTGTTTAGGTATTTCATTCCTCTTGATGATATTCCCAATAAATTGACATTATGTGCATGACTTACAAAAATGATGGTCCTCTTTATAAAATTTCTGCCAATAAAGTTTAAAGTCAAGAAGATTTAGAGATATATGTTGAGTGCCAATGTGGCCCCACATGCCAAAGTGTGTTAGAAGCTAAAAATAGAGGCGAAATCATGGTTTGGGATACACCAATGAATAAATTTGTCACAATAAATTCCCCACATGTATGGGTCACCCCAAATGTACCATGTGACTCATGATTAAGTCTTTGGGATTATGAAATGATAAAATATATGGTGACACTAAATGATTCCAAAAAATACATAATATCCACATACCATGGGGTGAGGTCTACTATATCAAAAAGGTGCTCATCATAAAATGATTGTCTAATGGTGAGGGATGAGTCAATACGGAGGTCCAATGGTGCGTTAATCCTACTAAAGTGGTTAATTACATCATTTTCCAATCCAATATTAACTCTAATATCTAGGTGAAACTCCTAGAGTAGGATTGTCCATTGGATGAGGAGGGGATTAGATTCTGGTTTCCTAAGGGGAAAAAGGGTTTCATGATTAGAAAATACTATGAATTTTTACTCAAGATAATATGAATGGAGTTTTTCCCACTCAAACACAATATAAAGAACATCTTTTCCAATGGTCATGTAGTTTTATTTGGAAGGATCATGGGTATGTGAAGCATAAACAATGACATGAGAATCCCTATTAACCCTTTGTGATAAAACTGTCCCAACTCCTATGTTAGTGGAATCACAAAAAAGTTTAAAGGGAGATCCTGCCTTTGTGGTGGGACTATTGGAGGTGATGTAAGACTACATTTTAGAAAATTGAATGCATCAAAAAAATTACCAAACAAAAACTCAAATCCTTTTTTGTAAAATTAGAGACAAGGGAAGTAAAATCATAATAAAGCCTTTAATGAATCTGTAGTAAAAACTAACATGTATAAAGAAATATCACACCTCAAAACCCCATTTTAGAAATTTAAGGGTGGAAATTATTTCAATTTTTGATTTACCAACAAGAATTACCTTACTTGAAATAGAATTCCAACGAAATATCCCCATTTATACCATGAGATGAAATTTATCCTAATTTAATATGAGATATTTTTCAATGAAACATTTGAGGAAAGAACCTTGGTGTTCCAAATAATGATCAAGGTAATATCTATGAACTGTGAAGTAATCCATAAAACCCAAAATAAAACTATCAAGGTAATCACAAAATATACTCAACATAAAACACTAAAATATACTAGAAGCATTAAAAAGACCAAATAGCATCAACCTGTATGAAAATTTCCCAAATGGATTGGTAAATGTTGTATTTTATAGATCCTAAGGGACTATATAGATTTCAAAATGTCCCAAATATCCATCAAGGTAATAATAATGGGATTTACTATCTAATCAGTCAACATTTGGTCAAGGATGGGTAGAGGAAAGTGTTCCTTTCACATGGATTGAGTTAGCCGATGATAATCAATAGAGAATAATCATATATTTTTCACACATGTTTAAATCAATTCATTCCTTTAATTTTACACTACTGTTATTCTAATTTTCATTGGCACAATTTTTACTGGGCTAACCAATTTACTATTAGGTATGGGAAATATGATCCACCCTATGAGTAATTTACTAACTCTTAAATTTAACACTTAATAGATATTGGGATTTAACCAATATGGAGCTTTCATTTTGAGATTATCATTATCATCTAAAAGTATATAGTGAATGTAAATATATGGAATAATCCTAGGAATATCAGCCAATGTCTATCCTATCACCTTTTTACACTCTCTCAAAAGGTCTATCCATTTTGATTATTTCTCTAGAGAGAGGTTATTTAAATTAATAATGGTCAATTGGTCAATACCACCCATATATATATATTTAAAATTAGATGAAATTGGTTTTAATTAAAATATTGGTGATTTTTGGATTGATGGAAGGGTTTAATTGGGACAGAGGTCCATGAAACAATATATCTTCTCATGTTTATTCTCTATGGAAATATAATTAATTGAAATGATATTTTAGAAATCATCAATGGTCATGGGTACCTCATAATGAACACACTAATCAAATAAAATAAATAAAAATTAACTTTTCAAAACACACAAAACACTCGAAAGATAAATCACAACCCAAATAATCAATGAGTGAAGAATATAAAAATGAATCAGAGTATGGTTTGATGAGAGAATGCTTTTTGTGCATTGTCATAGATCACTTCCATTGAATATATATAAAGAGTATAGTTATCTTCCATATGGTGTTTTGTAGCATCAAGATATTGAAACTTACCTTTAATCCCTCAAACTCCATGGATAACATACCATTGTCAACATTGATGAATGTCTTTATTATTTTATGTAAAATCCTTCCATGTGTGAGAGGATAATTTCCTTGGTTTCGGTTATCATCCATATCTAGAATGTACAATTATATACGGAATATGATATTATTTACATGTATGATGATTTCATTAATCACTGATGTTAGATGTGGTGTGGTTTGGTAAGAATGATGTACGATGACACTCATTAGTTAAAGTTCTCCAACTTGTAGGTAAGTATAAATAGAGTGATGAAACACAATAATCGAAGCACCTTAATCATGAATTGAATTAGAAAAGATTGTATCCCCTATGTAACAAGGTATCATAAAAGTTCCCAAATTCTTGATTTTGGTTGGAATCACTAGTTTTATCAATTATAAGACATTCCTTCCCAGGTTGACTCTCTGATTCCCCTTTAGTTCCCATCTGTGGGTGAAATGTTCATTGAGAAATTTGGCATAGAAAGGAATTTTTTAAATAAATATAATAGAGGAATATTAACTTGTACCATTTAAAATGTATCAATGATCTCTTTATCAATTTCATTATCAAATTTGTTCATATATTTTGATATTCCATAGGGAATGGGAAGAGAAATTAATTATTTAGGAGAATCCTCATGGACAACGTTTTTACCATTTTAGTATTTTTTTCTTCACTTAAATAATTTGAGGGATGAGAAAGTAAATTTTCAATAGGAAGACACACCTGATGTGTTGAATCACAAGAAGGAGATTGTTATTTACCACTAAAAAGTATTATAGCATATACATTATTTTTTCCCTTGGGATTGGGAATATGTTGGGATTGTATTCATCCAGACCCTTTACTTTGGATTTCTCTCAACGAGTTGGTGAGTTATCTAAATTGAGTATCTAGTTCTTTTATGTATAATTGGGTGATTTTTTAGAATTGGATGTTGTTTTGATCTATTTTGTTTCATCATTTCCTCAATGATATAATTGGGTTTCTGAGGGGGCTATAGGAAATTCCATTTATGGTGGTTGGGGGTTTTTGGTTGGTGTTGGGTTTGACTACCCTACCCATGGTTGTTTTAGGACTATAGAGGTTTGTTATGACACCCCCTTTGACTATAGCCTTCTTTATCCTTCAATCCATGGTTTAACGGATATTATGGTTCTTTGTTAACAATTTGGTTATAAGGGTGACCTGGGAATATTTCATCATAACTCTCAGAAATTTCTCTCATTTTAGGGCATTGGTCAGAATAGTGTGTGTGAGCAGAATAGATTCCCAAAAGAATTGGAGGTGGAGTTTGGGATTTCTCTTGAGAAACAACATGTTTTCAGAGTACTTTACTTACCTCTTCAAACTTAATTTCAACATTCATCTCAAATTTTGGACTTTTCACCTCATGTACACATCTAATGGGTACACTGGACCTTGTACCAAACTATTGAGTGTTTTTCTATGATTTCAACGATATTCCTTGTAAACATTGAGATATTTTCCATTAGATCACCACCGATAGCAGTATCAATCATGTTATGATCGATTCTAATTAATCCTTCTTAAAATTATTTTATTAAAATTTACCTGACTGTTTGATGGTGTGGAAACTTGAAAAAATTATTTTAAAATATTCTCAATATTCATGAATTGTTTCCCCATTAGATTGTCTTATTCCACAAATTTATTTTCATATTGTTATAGTTTGAGAGGAAAGGAAGTATTTTTTGAGAAAGGTAAATTTCATGTTATCCCAATCTCTAATTGGGGATTTAAAATAGTTTAACAAGTTTTATCACCCCTAGCTTCCACAGTACGCTTCCTTTTAAATAATTCAAATAGCTTACACTACAAGCAACAATGAGTTCGAGTGCAACACGATAAACTATTTAAAGTGCAGTTATGAATAGTATTAACAAAATTTTGAATTTTACATATTCCATATAATTTTAATATTCATCTCATATGTTTATTATACATGATATAATAACAAATTCAATTATTTTAATAAAAGAAGTATTTTTCAAATAAAATGCATTTTTACTGCCATTTAATGGAGAACCCTTTTTAAATCCAATATTTGACACTTTAATATATTAAATTTGACAAAATAAAATCATTATTTAGAATCAGAAAAGAAAAAAAAATTGGATAATTTTTTTTTTTTTCTGATAACTTTCATATTTTGATGAATAGTTAAAATAACAAATTTTAATCGAAAACAACATTTTTAATCAAAATAATTAATAGTTTTAAATTATAAATTTGAATGGTTTTAAAGTATAATCAGATTATATTTTTATTAATTAATATAATAAAGGTAATTGGAATTATTTTCACATTAATATTAAATATAAACCCGTGTCAATCAGTTGATGTTTTTTACATTTGAAAAATTCATTTTCTCATTTTGACAACAGAGATTAATTTAATATTTAATAATGCAACTTATATGTTCTAAATTTTGAAAAATTTATTCTATATCTATAATAAGTGGTTAAAAATTATGTTTATAGGCTACTTTAAGTTTTGGCCATTATGAATAGTAACTTTAGAAATTTTTTTATTATCAGAGTGAAAGATAAATCGGGTAACTAAAGGTAAAAATAATTTTATAAAATTTACTTAACACCGATGAAAATACTATTGGATGACTTAATTCGACCCTTATCATCTATTATTATAAATTTAATCACTTAATGTCCATTTTTCCTTAAATGTGACCTGAATATAATAAAAATTAATGAATGTGACAAAATGTCACAATCTCATTTTATTTAAGTATATTAATTTTAATATATGGATACCTAGGAGATAAGATATAATATATGTAGTATATGGAAAAATTAAATAATTACCTACATCATATAAATTTATTTATAATTTTTAGAGATTAAATAATTACCATTAATGATGACACAATAGTGATGCATGAATTATTTTATTAATTAAAATATGAAATAAATGGTTTTAAAATATTAAAAGAAATATAATATGAACTA
This sequence comes from Viscum album, assembly GCA_963277665.1. Taxonomy (NCBI): domain Eukaryota; kingdom Viridiplantae; phylum Streptophyta; class Magnoliopsida; order Santalales; family Viscaceae; genus Viscum; species Viscum album. The sequence continues at coordinate 177,096,175 of OY728140.1, read as the reverse complement.
ATTAGTGTGATCGACAAATTTTCTAGGTGAATAATTCATGTTATGAGTGTATTAAAAAAAATTAAAATTATCTTCTGTTTGGGTTTTATTTAAAGTCAAATAATTGAATAGTTTCAAAATTGATACTATTGATATTTTTATAAAAATAACATTTTCTTAAATTATTTAAAAACAATAAAAATATTTAAATACTAAAAAGTGAAAATTATATGGTCTAAATTTTCATATAGTTTCCAATTATGGAAAATTTACACCATATAAGAAAATATTTATAACCATTTAATATTTAGAATGTTATTACCACAATTATTATTAAATAGATTAAATAAGGATAAATCAAAATGATAAGGTTTAGAATAAAATAATATGTCTAAATTTTATTGGATGAGATTATTTTGACCCATATTTATCTTAACTTTGAAATAACTAACTTTTGAAATTTTTTAAGAATAAAATAAATTTATAATAAATTAAATGTTTTAGTGTTCCCAAGGGTGCCCCCACCCCTCTTATAAAAGGAAACTTCTTCTTCTCTTTAATTTACACCACTAAAGTTTATTGGTTCAGAAAAACGATTCTCATTTCATATCCAAACATCCCTCACATCATCATAGAGGCAACACATTGGGAATAAAGTCATCTTAAGGAGTTCTTTTTGGAAACCAAAAGAAGATACCCGAAAAAGAGGTAATTGTTTTATCACCTCCTTCGAAGTTAATTTCTTCTTATACTTACTCTTTCTATGTTGTTTCCATATAAAAGTAATAAATACAGTATCATACATATACATAGAGGTTATTATAATCCTGGTAAAACTATATTTCTCATTTTATTTTTGATACGAACAACAATATCACCATGTGTGCATACATACAGCTTACCGTCTCCACACCATGGTGTAATTTGTTATTCCACACTGCTTTAATTGGATGAATATAATGATGAGAATAATGTATATAAATAATTAATATATCATGATAATTATTATTTATAATTAATATACCATCCAATTCCATACTATTTAACCATCAAGGGATTGATAACGTCGCTCGTGCTTACGTACGACCTACCATCTCCACTACGCTGTGAGATTCACTCTCTGTGTTAACCTTTCATGAATGATTATAAAATTTATATGATGATTAAAATTAATAATTATGAACTTAATATAATTAATTATATGACTAAAATGCATCATATTCATAACAAATATGACTTACACTATAAAACAAGAATAGGAAAGTGAAACAGTTAACAACTGAAATAATGGTAATACTAAAAGACTATTAACAAAATGATAAAAGAGGGTCATATATGATATCAAAAATATGTCTATGGTTATGGTATAATATAATAACATACATTAACCATTATATAGGTGGTTAACACACCCTCAACTAACAAAAATTAAATGGTAAGGTTTAGTTTCACAATATCATTATTATTCAAGCTTGTTTATATGTAAGTATCTATTGGGACATCTTTATAATCCTTGTTCATGTTTCTAAAAATGTTTTCATAAAATGATTTACTATTATCCTATGGATGTTAAAAGACATTTTTACCCATGTTTTACTTTTAATAAAAAAAATGAATCTTTCGGTCATTTTCCAAATGTGGTACTTTATGACATTTTTGAAAAATTAAGGAATGAATGTTTTTTTAACTTAAACGGTGTGAGAGGCTATTTTTCGTCATTATGTCGCCTTACCATTTTGAATCTTCCTTTACAATATTACAAGGTTATTCTCTAATGAAATGTTTTATATTTAAAATTGCATGTATTTTAAATGATTTAATATAAAATAATAATATTTCTCCCAATGAGTTTTAATAAATTTACTAAATTATTTTCATCTATGTCAATATCATTTATTCGATTTTATGCTTTTTTTAGGTCGAATTAATATGATAAAATCTTCCATATTGTATTGAATGTTTTATGATATATTTGACTATGTATGTACAATGTTTATATCATTAATGGTATATGGTTAAAGTATTAACATTTTTTGTTCAAGGTTTTATATGAATGTTTATGTTATATTTCACCATATTCATAAGTGGAATTAATTGGACATAGTAAGTGATGGGTGGGGCCCGATATAGCCCCTCGATGCATTAGTAGGTCTCATGAGACAAACTAGTTCCTTGGAACAAGGCCTTGATAGTATGGTAATTTTCTTGTCATTAGGCCTTGATGGTATGGTATTGCTCTTGGCATAAGGTCTTGATAGTATGGTTATGATGTTCGGCATTAAGAATTTCCTCATTATGAGATTAGTTATTGATATATCTTGTTGTTATTTGACTGTACGAATATCCATGTGAATGTTTAAATGGAATTATTTGATTTATTCTTTCCATAATGTGCAAAATTTTATGTTTAAAATGCTTGTGCATCAATTTTATACCATTCCTTAAAGGTTTATGGTAGTTTATAATAGCTTCCACTATAATGTTTACCGTTACTAATCATATGAGATATCCCATTTCTTATGTTTCAATTTTTCCCAAGATGAGAAGAAGTATATTATGATTGACCTATAGGGAAATTCAAAAGTATATGAGAGTTTTCAAAGCGGATAATAAATTGTTTTATTATTTCAAGAAGTAATGTAAAACTTATTTTTGTATCTAGTATTTCCATGGATACTAAACTAATTGGTCATTCAAGATTTTATTTTCCTATGATCTTTACAATGTAATAAAATAATGCACTAACTCTATGAAACGGGGGTCAGGGTGTTACAGTTGTTATCATAGGATGTTTAGTACAAAACATGGAAACTGTTTTAAAAAAAAAATTATTAGCTAACATTACCCTAAGATAGTCATTGAGGATAAGTATAAAATAACATCCTAGAATTTTCGTAATATAGAGATTGTGTGTGTATTCCTAAAAAATACATCCTTGTCTGGATACTACAAGTGGATGTGTTTAAGAAAAAATGTACTTAGTGGTAAAAACTCTAACAATGTGTTCTGAGCTTGACTCGAGTTAACCTAGTATATTACAACGGGCCTTACTGTGCACCTAGTTGGACACTCTTGGGGTATATGCTTAGAATAATTCATATTTTCTTTACAACATATTATAAAGGATTTATGATTAAATATGACATCAATGAAACAATGTTTATTATTTGGGAGAAGATATGCATAAATTCTTTACTTTATGTTAAGAATTTTTTTAGTTTGAAATTATGCATTTTGATTCATAACCTAATCTATTGTGTTCCATTTTTTAGAAATAGTTCCTAGTTGAACAAATTAAATCGTATCAATACATGTAATCCATGTAGGGATTTACCTCATATGAAAGATAATGATATTAGAGATCATGACACAACTGGTGTTGAACAGTTTATAACCATATTGGGATAGCTGAATCAGGTTATGAATAATAACCTAACCCGTAAGGAGCATCCCGATCGACAACATGGAGGATCAATGTTAGAACACTTCATGATACAACAACCACCAACATTCAATGGGACTATAAATAAATTTGTAGCTGATCAATGGATAAGTTCCTTAGAGAAAATATTTCTTGCTCTAGGAATTAACAAAAGAGAAAAGGTTGTCATCGAAGTTTATCATCTCTCGGGATATGTAGATCAATAGAGGTCATTAATTAAAAACGTGAAGAAGGATGATAAAGTATAAAATATGAAATCGATTGAGTTTAAATAAATTTTCCTAGAAAAATATGTTCTTCTTGAACAATGATTCGATATTGAAAGGAAATTTCTGAGTCTGAGACAAAAATCGGAAGAGAATATTGCAAAGTATGCGGATAGCGTCACATAGTTAGCAATGCATAAAGAAGACTACCTATGTAACCCAATAATAAATATTAATAGATTCTTTGACGGGTTAAAACCATTCCTCCTCCAGGAATTGGTCTCACAATCTTTCTCCTCATATGAAGATATAGTCTCATGTGCTAGCAAGACAGAAAAGGAATTCTCTAAGTCTTATGACTTTAAAGAGAATCAAGAGAAGCAAAGGGTTGCTAAACACTCAAGAAAAGGAAGTAAGGGGATGAAAGGAGAAGTTTAATTTCCACCATGTTGTAATTGTGGGAAGAAACACCTCGATACTTGCTTAAAGGGGATGGGAGTTTGTTACAAGTGTAGAGAAAAAGTCCACCAAGATCATGATTGTAAGGGGAATAAAGAAGTTGTCAATGTTAAATGCTAAAATTATAATTAAATGTGACATTATGAAGATGGTTTTCTAAATGGTCAAGGAAACCAACCTCAAAAAAGTCCAAGGGATCAAGGACAAGATTTTTCATTCACAACTGTTGAGGTTGAAATACCTAATGATGTTATGAAAGGTATTATAACCATTTCCTCAAATTTAGGAAAATCATTATTTGATTCCGGATCCTCGCATACCATTATATCATCCTAGTTTTATTTAAGAATTATGTATTTAAAATTCATTTTAACAAGGGATTTGTTAGTCAAAACTCCTAAGGGAAGTCTCATTACTACCCAGATGTTTCAGGAAGTTTCCATTAAGTCATATAAATATGCATTATCTACTAACTTTGGTATCATACCTATGGTATAATTTGATATAATCCTTAGTAGGGATTCAATATCTAAATATGATGTTAAAATTTATTGCTAGAAGAATGTGGTTATGATTTGTGAGGATGATGTAGAATACATTATCATTAGAGCAGAAACTTCATTACCTGATTCTTATCAAAATCCACACCCATTAGCTTTACAAAATGACATTATTGGGGAGGAAGAGAAAATAACATCTAGGGATAAAGAATTAAATATTCAAATTTAGGATGTACCTATTGTAAATGAATGCATTGTTGTTTTTCCTGAAGATTTTCCTGGATAACCCACATAGCATAAAGTTGAGTTTTCTATTGATTTAATCATTGATGCATTCCAATATCAAATACTCTTTATACAATGGACACTATGGAATTATTAGATCTTAAGAAACTACTAGTGGAGTTTATTAATAAAGTATTTATTTTCCATAGTGTTCCTCCATGGGGACCCCCAATTCTTTTTGTTAAAAAGAAAGATGGATCAATGAGGTTGTGCATTGACTATAGAGAAATCAATGTTATTATAATAAAGAACAAGTATCATCTACCTCACATTGATGATTTATTTTGTCAACTTCATTGAGATAAATATTTTTCAAAGATTTAACTTCATTCTGGAAATAATCAATTATGAGTAAAAAAAGAAGATGTTCTAAATACATTATTTCGAATGAGGTATGGTCATTATGAATTTATAGTAATTTCATTTGTATTGACTAATAAACCCTCTATTTTTATGGATATAATAAATAGAGTGTTCAAGGAATATCTTGATTATTTTTCCGTAGTATTTGTTGATGATATCATGGTATACCCCAAAACCTAAAAAGAGCATGAGAACCACTTGCAGATTTTGTTGAAGAATCATAGAAGAAATAAACTATATGGGATGTTTTGTAAGTGTGAATTATGGGTTCATGAAATTTATTTTCCAGGCAACATTATCTCCAAAAATGTAATCTCTGTTGATCCTACAAACACAAAACTAATCCAATAATGGCCAGCAATAATGAGTATAATCGAGGAATGCAGTTTTACTGGTTTAGTAGTTTATTATCAGCATTTCACCTAGAATTTTTCCCAATTGGAATACCCATTAACCAATATCATACATAAAAGGGTTTAATTATTTTGGGAAAAAGAGTGTAAATAATTTTTTGAAGAATTGAATAGAATATTTGTCAATTCTTGAATCCTGACTCTACCATCTATGAATAATGGGTTTGTGACTTATAGTGATGCATCATGGAACGGACTCAGTTGTTTCCTTATGAAGAATGATGGGGTTATTGTTTATATATCAAGGAAACTAAAAATTCATGAACAAAACTATCCAAATCATTATCTTGAATTAGATGATTTAATATTTTCCCTAAATATATGGAGCCACTATCATTATGGTGAAATATGTGAGATATATACTAACCACTAGAGTTTTAAATATATTATCTCATAGAAATAACTCAACATGAGACAAAGGAGATGACTTGAGATAGTCAAGGATTATGATTTCACAATACACTACCACCCAGGGAAGGAAAATAAGGTGGCAGAAACATTGTGTAGAAAAGACCATAGATTCTAAAAAAATGATAGTCAAAAGGGATCTTATTTTTACATATCTAGAAAATATTTATATGGGAATTATCATAGAAGTTGAAACATCATTGCATTTTTAAATGGTTTCCAACCCTTCTTTAATCGAAAGGATAAAAATTTATCAGTCTGATGATGAGGAGTTTCAAAAAAAATTAAATCTTTGAATGATGGGAGACTTATTGATTTTGTATTTGAAGATGTAATTTTGAAATTTTGGAAGAGGATTTGTGTTACTATTATACCTGACCTACAAAAGAAATTATTGGATAATGCTCATATCTCCAATTTCTCCAAACATCATGGTAGCACTAAGATGTATATATATTTGAAAAAACAATTTTTGTGGGACAACATAAAGAGGGAGATTTAGGATTATGTGTCAAGATGTTTGGTATTTCAACAGGTAAAGTCTCTATGAAAACATCTTAAAGGAATCATGAAACATCTTCCTATACCTGTGTGGAAATGGGATGATATTATGATGGACATTATCATGGGGCCACCAAAGGCTCCCAGAAGAAATGATGCGATATGGGTTATTATTGATCATCTTACAAAATCAGCACATTTTCATACTATAATAGAAGATTTACCACTTGAAATTTTAGAAAGACTATATATACATAAGGTTTTAAGACTTCATGGTGTACCCCTATCGATTTTTTATGACTATGATCTCTGTTTTAAATCACAATTCTAGAAAAGCCTTCAGATAGCCCTGGATACTGAGCTTTGTTTGAGAATTGCCTACCACCCTCAAACTGATGGAAAATCAATAAGGACTATTCAAACCTTAGAAGACATGTTGAGATCATTCTCTCTTGACTTTAAAGGTATGTGGGATCAGTATTTTACTCTGGCTGAATTTTTCTATAAGAATATCTTCCATTCAAGTATACAGATGCTACCATATGAAGTGTTATGTGGAAAGAGATTTCATACACCAACTAGTTGGGATGATGTTGGGGAAAGAAAACTCATTGTCTCAAAACATGTTGAGGAAATGATGGAAAGAGGTAAAAACTATTCAAACCCATATTTATATAGCTCAAAGTAGGCAAAAGATCTATGCTAATAACCAAATAAGGAATTGGAATTTCAACTAGGAGATCAGTTTTCTATTGAAGGTATATCCATAGAAGTGTGTTATAAAATTCAGTAGGAATGTTAAATTAGGTCCAAGGGACATTAGAGATTTTGAAATTTTAGAATGAATTGGAGTTGTAGCTTACCATATGGAAATGCCACTAAATCTTTCCAAAGTTCATGATGTGTTCCATGTATCAATGTTAAGGAAATACATGCCAAACCCAAAGCATGTACTAACCAATGAAGAAATAGAATAGGAACCTCATCTGCCTTATTGTGAAGATACTATCATGATTCTTGATATCATAGATCAAGTGTTGATAAATCAGATGACTCGCCTGGTGAAGGTTCTTTGGAGAAACCATAAAATAGAAGAGGCAATGTGGGAACTTAAAAAACGTATGATGCAGAACCACCAAAATAATTTTATGAAGTGATATTCAAGAAATTTGGAGGAAGAAATTATTTTAAGGAAGGTAGAATATAATACCCTAAGCTTCCACCATAAGCTTCCATTTAAATAATTCAAATAAATTGCATTACACGCAACATTGAGTTTAAGTGCACCACGAATAGCCATTTAAAAAGAGGTTATGAATAGTATTAATAACATTTTCAATTTTATATATTCCATATAATTTTAATATTCACCTCATATGATTCTTTTACATGGTATAAAAACATATTAACTTTTTCAAATAAAAGAATTATTTTACAAAAAAAATGTAGTTTTATAGCCTTTTAATGAAAAACCTTTTTCAAATTCAATATTTGACTCTTTTATATATTCAATTTGACAAAATTAAATTCATATTTAGATTAGGGACATAAAAATTTAGTTTGGATAATTTTTTGCGGTTTTTCTAATAACTTTCATATTTTGATGAATAGTTAAAAATACTAAATTTCAATTGAAAACAACTTTTTTAATAAAAATAATTTATAGTGATAAATTATAAATTTGAATGGTTTGAATTTATAATTAGATTAAATTTTTATCATTTAATATAATTTAGGTCATTGTAATTATTTTCACATTAAAATTAGATATAAACACATGTCAATCTTTTGATGGTTTTAACTTATAAAAATCTTGTTTTCTCGTTTTGACAATACAGATTAATTTCAAATTAATTAATAAATCATTGTTGTTCTAAATTTTCAAAAATGGATTCCATATTTTGAATCAGTGGTTATAAATTAATTAAATAGGCTAATTTTATTTTTAGGAATTATGAATAGTAACATTAGTAATTTTCTTATTGTCATGCTTAAGGGTAAATCAGGTAACTAATGACAAAAATAATATTATAAAATTACCATAACACCTATCAAATTTTTTTTGGATGAATATATTTAAACTTTATCATCTATGGTTTTAAACTTAATCACTTAAAGGCCACATTCCCCTGAATATGACATGAATATAATAAATATGAATCAATGTGACAAAATGTCATAATTTCATTTACTATAAGTATATTAATTTTAGTATATGGATAACCAAAATATAATATCAACTATATGTATTATATTGAAATAAAAAAAATACCTATATAATAGGAATTTATTTATAATTTTTATATATTAAATAAATACCATTAAGGATGACACAATAGTGATGTAGAAATTGGTTTATTAATAGAAATATCAAATAAATGGTTTTAAAAATATTAAAAAAATATAATATGAACTAATTAATGTTATAAAAGAATATTATAGGTGACTATGACATGTTAAGAGTGTATTAAATATTGTTTTAAATTTATCTTCATTTTTTATTTTATTTAATGTCAAATAAATGAATTGTTTCATAATTTAAACTATTAATATTTTTATAAAAATCACATTTTATTAAATTATTTAAAAATAATAAAATTATTTAAAATTAAAAAAAAATTAAATTATAAGGTCTAAAATTTCATAAATATTCCTATTATGGAAAATTTAAACCACATAATTAAATATATGAAACCATTTAATATTTAAAATGTTATTACCATAAATAAAATTAAATAGAATAAATAAGGATAAATAAAAAATGATATGGTCTAAAATAAAATCAAAACTTGTATAAATATTATTGGTTGAGAGTATTTCGACACATCCTTATCTTATATTTTCAATAACTATCTTTTGAACTATTTGAAAATCGATATCTATTTATAAAAATGAGTAGTTTTAGTGTTTCTAAGGGTGCCCCTCTCCTCTATCATAAAAGGGAACTACTTATTATATTTAATGCATACATATAAAGCCTTTTGGTTAATAAAAACCTAACCATTTCCTCTCCCAACTTCTATAAATTCATCCTAGTGTCCACACTTTGGGTAGAAAGAAATCCTAAGGAGTCCTTTTGTGCAAACCAAATGGAGATACCCGAAAAAGAGGTAATTGTTTTATCACCTCTTTCAAAGTTATTTTCTTATTCTACTTCTTCATTCTATATTGCTTCCATATAAAAGTAATAACTCCAGTATCATCCATATACTGAGATGTTATTATAATCATTGGAACACCATATTTCTCATTTTATTCATTATATGAATAACAATATCATTATGGGTGCATACGTACGGCTTATCGTCCCCACATCGTGGTGTAATTTGTTATTCAACGCTACTTTAATTCGATTTATAAAATGATGAGAATAATTGATATAAATAATTATTATAACATGATTATTATTATTTATAATTAATATACCATCCAATTTTATACCAATTAACCATCAATGGAATGATACCATCGCACGTGCGTATGTACGGCCTACCGTCTCCACGACGTAGTGAGATTCATTATCCACGTTAGCCATTCATGAATGTTTATACAATTTATATCATGAGTAAAAAAATTATGAACTTAATATCATTATTTATATGAATAAAATACATCTTATCCATAACAAATTTGACTTACATGACAAAACAATAATGGTAAAATGATGCAATTGACACCCGAAATAACGGTAACACTGAAATATTATTAACAAAATGATAAAAGAGGGTCATATATGATATCATAAATATGTACATAGTTCTAGTATAATTTAATAACAGAATTTAACTATTATATAGTAGGGTAACACACTCTTTTATAACAAAAAGTACTGGGTAAGGGTTAATTTCACAATCTCATTATTATTTGAGGTTGACTTGTTATGATACAATATTTCATATTGTATTGAAGGGTTTATGAAATATTTTACAATGGATGTGCTATGTTTATACCATTCATAGTTTACCGTTAATGTATTAAAATTTTTATGGTAGGTTTAATATCAAGTTTTATGTTATGTTTCCCCCTTTTCATAAGAGGAATGCATGGAACATATTAAGTTATGGGTGGGACCGATATAGCCCCTCGATGCATCGGTAGATCCCACGATACAAAATAGTGTCTTGGAAAAAGGGCTTGATAGTATGGTAATGGTCATAGCATGAGGCCATGATGGTATGGTAATGGTCTTGGAAAAACGCCTTTATGGTATGGTTTTGTTGTCTCAAAATATGCATTTCCTTCTTATGAAATTAGTTATTTATATGACACGTGATTAATCGACTAGTAGAATATCCATGTAAAGTTTAAATAGAATTATATGATTTATTCTTTCCATATTGTGCTGAATATTATGTTTAAAAGTCTTGTGTTTTAGTTTTATACCTTTACATAATAGTTTATGCTTATTTATGATGGCTTCATCTATAATTTTTATCCTTACTGAGCATCTAACCGGACCCCTTTCTTATGTTTCATTTTCCCCAGGATGTGAAAAATTATATTATGATTGACCAGCAGGGATAGTCTAAGGGATATGAGAGTTTTCAAAGGCGATAATATTTTTTTTAATTTGTAGATGTAATGTGAATCTAATGTATGTATCTAGTGTTTCCAATGCTACAAAACTAATTAGTCCATCGATATTTGATTTTGTTGTGTTCATTCCAATGTAATAAAATAATGAATTGGCTCTGGGCAATATGGGTCGGGGTGTTATAGTAGTCTTTTTTACTGTCTTCTAAATAGAATGGTAATTACCTAAGCTTAATCAATTCTTCATCCACATTATATGGAACTAACATTGAACATATTGTATGGAATTCATTTATGCTTTAATTTGGTTCTTCTCCATATAGTATATGAAATTTTAGTGTGAATGAATTTGAATTTTAGTTCATAATTAGGTTTTTACTGTGTATTTAAAGGTACATGGGTTGGATATCTACCTTAAGAGACGTTACTTATTTAAATTTCTAGTTTTTCAATCCAAATTATGCAAGTTTATTTAAATATTGAACATGGATTTAGAAGAAGGATAAGGATTGACAATAGTGTTTTTGTTTTGTGCATCCTCCTTTAATGGGTTATTCAATGCTTCTTAGTGTCGATGATGCCAGATCCTATCAAGTTCATGTTCAAAAGGAAGTAGTTCCTACTACGAATATCAAATCACAAAAAAAAATAATACAAAATGAATATTTAATAAGTCAACTTAAAAAATGAAGGGACCAAATAAGAACACAAATTTTTACAAAATTCCCAATGTTCTTATCAAAAACACACACTGAAAACCAAAGAGACTCCCATAAATAGTGCCAAAAATTGACTACATTGTCATGAAATTTAAAATTTATTGTGTTTTCAAATTTTATTTATAGAATATGTAGGACCCTAGTACATCTCTAAATGAAATTTTATAATATTACATTGTGTATTTCCAATAAATTTTCAATAGAAAACTGAATATATGAGATTTTTAAAAATAGTTTAAAAATAAAATGACTTAATTTAAAAGAGTCTCATAGTTGAAAAAACAACTATATTATGAAAATTATATGTTATTTTCATGATTATTTATAAGTTACTACACCACTAGAAAATTTACTTATTCTTAATTTATCATTAGGTTTTAGTTTGTTCTTTTTGTTGAGGTTTAATCAAGATCTTGGTTACTCATAAGGTCTTTAAAACGATGCATGTAAGACAAAAATGTGACATTACAATAACATATCCAAGTTACATCATATTAGAATGATTTAAGGTATTTTAATGAACATTGAAATATCAATTTTTTGGTATGGACAGTGATTCTTATGTTGTCCAATCAGAACAATATAATTCACAAACAAAAAATTACACATCGATCAGTTATGAAATAAACTATATTTCAATTAAATGAATCTAAAAAATTTAAGATGAAAATAAAATAATAATTAAAAACCACAATATACATAAAACTAGTAGATAATTATGTGTCATAACCCCCACCTCATGTTTATAGATTATATGCAATGATCACTCATCATTTAGCTCTCCATCGAGAGGAAGAGAAAACTCATGTGGAACTTATCCTTCATCCTTGATATCTCCTTGAAGATATGGGATAAAAAACTCCAATGTGAAGACAAGAATCATTTAGAAATCCAAAATGGCCTCACTTTATTCCATGTTCAAGATTTTAAATGAGGTTCCCTTTCAAATCCAAAATGGGATATGGTTTTGAGAACCCGAATTTTGACATACCAGTTGTATTTTCATTTTGGATAGGTAAACAGACTTATATAGAATTTTAAAAAATGTAAATTTATTTTCATACCTATTTTATATATTCCTAAAAAAAATTAGGCCATTTAATTTCTATAGTGTGATATATTTTCAAAATACCGAACCAAACTTTTAACTTCAAGAACGTTCAATTTCCTAGACAGATCAGTTTGGTTAGTCCACCAAAAGGGTGAAATGGGTTTTGGTGTCTTCATAAGAGTTCTATCCTGTGGAGTTTTAGATTATATCACAAAATTTAACCCCTATTAAATGTATCTTCTTCTTAAAATATATAAAAATGTAGAAATATTTTCTTGGGCTTCCATACAATTTGGCCCATTTTTCTTTACTTCATCTTGGACTCTCAAAATCACTTCCACCTACAATGAAAACATCAAAACAACTAAAATTAACTTTTTTAAAATTTATAAACATTAAATAGTTGAATTAAACTTGTAGTGAAATTTTTTATTATATTTGTATTTACGATAATAATTCAGTTTAACACAGTGGTATAAGGGTGGGAATGAATAGTGAATTGATATGCAATCACTTGTCAATGCTATGGAGGGCCAATGATATTTAAAATGGCATTCGAAACATTCATCGTAATAAATAAATAATAATTAACGAAAGGATATTCCATCACAATTACTATTGAGGCCAAATATCGTTGATGACCTAAATCAATCGCAAATTCTTTTTAAAAAATGGTAGAACTTAAATATGATGATATTTATTTGCAATGGAAAATAAATTATTCACAAATATATTTTAAAAAAAGTGGGAAAAATTAAAAAACGCAGTGCTTATTTGTGACAAATTTCTTGTCCATTGCAAATACCTTTCACTGAAAACTATATCCATCTCCATTGAAAAAAAGCCTCTCTGATATATACGTAGTAAATGCATCCAACTAATAATGTCATAATTCCCATTATAGCCATTTTCTATCACAAATAATACCATAATAAATATCATTGCATGCTTCCCTTGTTCATAATTTCATATAAGCATTCTTTCATTCTCTCAAAGAATAAACATAAGATCCACATCTAGATTTAGTAATTCTTTACCCATTCTTGAGGTATTTTTTATTTATTTATTTTAAATGGTAGGTAATGAATTTTATCAAATATGTTATAAATAATCTATATTTTGTATTTGTGTATTTAATTAGTTTTTAATATAATTTAAGAAATTGAGAGTTTTAATTTATAGAATTTTTTAATACTTATTCATTTAATTATTTTTTTAACATAAATTTAAAAAAAAATTATAAAAAAATTTTAAAATAGGATTGATACTTAAAAATAGATATATTATACTAAGTTATTAAAAACTAAAAAAATTAAATTTTAAATTTTATAATAAATAATAAATTTTGAAATAAATTATTAAAATTAACAAAGGAAAAAATATTAAAATATAATAATAAGATTTAGTAAATTAATTTAGTATAATTATAATAAAAATATTATATTTTTTAGTAAATCAGAAAAGTAATATATTTTTTTTTAAATATTCATTTACTTAAAAATCTACCCATTACCTAATTAAAATTAACTTTACAATAAAAGAATAAATTAATTAATTAATTTCTATATTTATAGAGAATATAAAAATTATTTAAAAATTGTAAAAAAACTAAAATAATAATTTAAAAAAATATAGAGCAATACAATTTATTAAAAATTACAATTATTTTCATAAAAATTATTAATAAATAAAAAATTATATAAAAATAGTAAAATTTTATAAAAGTACTAAAAATAGGTATATTAAAACGATAATAATAAATAATAAGAATAAAAATACAAATTATTAAAATTGAGAAAAATAATAAAAATACTTTGGTTTTTATAAATTAGTAAAATAATAATATTCATAAAGTATCCATTTAGATAAAAATTTAGATATAACTTATTTAAAATTAGTTAAATAACAAAAAATAAATTAAACTATAATTAATTTATATTTTTTCAAAGATATAAAAATATTATAAATTAAAAAATTATTATTTAAATGATAAAATTACTTCAAAATGAAAAATAATAAATAATAATATTGAAATAAATAATAATTTGATTCTAATAAAAACTAATAAAAAAATTACTATATCACTATTAAAAATAGTAAAAAATAAAAATTGTAATAAAATATTATAATTTAATAAAAATTAAAAACATAGTAATATAAAAATAAATAGAAAATAATTAAAAATATATAATAAAATATTAAAAAATAGTAATGTAATAAAAATAATATAATTTTTTAAAATTATTAAAATATTAATTTTTAATGTATTTATTTAATTAATATTAATTTAAAATTATCACCCAATGTTTAGCTCAACATCTGGAGGACGAGGAAGCTCGGGTGGAACTTCTTCTTCATTATTGATCCCTCTATGAGGATAGGGGCCTCCAGAACTTCAGGTATGGGGGGAGACTCCTCCAATACTCCAAAATGGTTGAGCTTCACTTTTGGTTCGAACTCCCAAATGGGGTGCCCAAGGTGTATTTTTATAGCCAAAATGGTATGTGGTTTTGGGCACCCAGATTTTGATAAAACACTTGAAGAATGGAATTCAATTACCTGATAGTCGAATATCCCTTTTGAAAAAACTGGAAGGTTATATCCCCACGTCTTGAATATAACCACCAAAAGTTAGGCATCATTTGGATAATCACAACTTGAGATATTGATATATTATAGAATGCCACTTCTGACTTTGTGCATATTCGGTGTCTTGGAGAGATCAGTTCTTATGTGCTCCATAGAAGCTGAATCGGGATTGGTTTCTTTGATATGAAATTTATCCTATTAATTTTTGGACTATCCTACAAAATAACAGCCCATTTGGATCCATAGTATAGTAGATGTGTGTGGATTAATCCACTGGTGTGCTTGGATCCTATGCAGTTTGGCCCATATTTCTTGGACTTCATCATGGGTCCTCCCAATCTCCTCCTTCTTCAATGATATTATCAAAACAATTAACATTTCCCTTTTTAATAGTGATAAGCATAAAATGACTGACTCAAACATGAATTTAATTTTTTTAATATATTTGGAATTTAAAATACAAATTTAGTTTAATACAACGGTGTAAGGGAGAAAATTACACAGTGAATCGTGGTATGCTCAGAGGGCAATGTCACTGAAGAAGAAATAATTCTAGAAGAGGTCCTTCCCACTATAATCATGGCTTCATTTATTTAGTACAAGCTAATGGACCTTGAGGAGATAGACGATTCTGACGCTGACGCGGCTGAGGAGAGCCACATGACGTCGTGAAAGGCATAGAAGTGCATCAAACACTTTCTCAGTCAGCCGTAAGAAGAATGGCTAAACCGGATTGGGTCACTTTGCACATGGATACACATTCAATTCTCTTGAGGGGTAGATGCACACCATCTCCATATAATTATTTGTGATAACATGGATGGGAAAATACGGGAAAATATCCAATGCTCTGACATTGCCCGATGCGAGATGGAGTCAGGGAATACCTAGGAATTCCTTAAGGCTGAGCAAGATGTTCGACCCCTTAAAAAGAATGCAAAGGAAAGGATGGTATTTATCACAACCCATTATGATCTCGTTGAATTGTTGAGGGCCCAGCCGGTGGATGCTCATAAGTAGGTAGTGTAGGAAAGTCTCCAAATGACTAATCTCCAAGATGAACAAGCATGAGAATAGGCTACAGATAGTGAGTTACACTCTGTATTCGCTAATGAAGATAGGGATCTCAGGGGGCGGGAGGTATTTCTAGATGACACAATCTAGAAGGAGAAAACACTGGAGAAATCTATCAAAGACCTTTATCGTTAAGGGGTATGTTTTGTCCAAACTCATAAATTTGTCCTTCTATGTTTATTTTTATTCCGAACTTCATGCATGGACGGATTAGTTATTTTTTCTTCTATTTCAATGCATATTGACCACAATCGTGAAGTTATTAACAATTGACCCCTAAGATCATGTGGGTTGTATTCGATGTGAGAAGAAAGGGATGTTCGTATCATTTCATAATATGAATGAGGGAGATTCAACCAATCTTCGGGCATCCGGGGTGTAAATGACCCATCCACGCTTTCGATAAAAATGAAGTAAGCCTGACTAGAGAATGAGATTCTCATAGTAGAAGAATTTCCATTTTCCTAATGTGCTCTGTAGCATGAGTGGGGTATTCCTAGGGGAATTAGAATCAATACAGACAGAGGGGAGTGGAAGGTGTGAATCACGACACCCAAAATTCAGAACACTATTGGGATGTCATTACAATGAAGGATAAACAAAGACCATATTTGAAATATAGTATCCCTATTGTGTTATCCTAAGATGGGAATAAGAAATGACGGTCGACCACTAACCATGTTTGAAACACGTGGCCCAACTCAAAATGTCATCCTTTAGTCTTTTAGAACGTTGTCCCAAAATAGTAGGAGAGCCATAGGTCGAGTATCCATACTGTTAGGGGGTTCCTTCAGAAATGAAATAGGATGAAGGTCCAAATAAGGGGTATGCAAAGCGTGAACATTGGAGTGATGGGTTGTTCTAATAGAGTCCAAATCTATTAGAATTATTCCACCGTGGGGGAAACACATTAGGTTGGCGCATCGGTCTAATATGGAATCATACCTACTTTCGAAGAGGACCTCTATGGTAATGACCTGGAATGCTCTGTAGTTTTACTTCATATGGTAGGATGGGGAGGCTAAGGAGAGATCCCAAAATTTTAGTATGTGATGTGACAGCTATAAACCCAACGTTAAAGAGGGCATAAGGAGTCTGCACCACAACATTTATCCTTGGAGGAATTTTTTTTAGGACAAGGGACCAAAATTGAAAGTTAGGATGGGCCTGAACCAAAGTGGTCGGACATTCCAATGTATCCCATCATGATGGGAATCAAGCCACTCGTAGTTTTGGGATCATAGTTTATCATCATGTGGGATGAAACTTTTGTGTGGCACAACTACACCTGTAAATGCCCCATCAGAACTACTAATCCTATGTTAGTCGTGCATGATGTGGGAACAATGAGTAGCGATGGGATCTCCCTAGTTCATGGAGGAAAAAATTAGGGGATATGGGCTAATAGGTGAGTGTTGTTCCACTATTACTGACCCGCCTACTTAACACACATACAAGTGAGGGGGGTAGAACCAAGTTTGTTGGAATTCCACTTATACATATGGGAGTGGAAATACGTGAATCATGATGCCCGAGATTTGGATGACAATGATAGTGGCATGAAGATAGAGGATAACTATTTACCATTTCATAAACATAGTATCTATTTCACATTACCCTAGAATGGGGATAGACAAATGAGGGTTGACCACTGGCCATGTTCGAAACAAGGGACCAGTCGTAAATATCGTTTCGGGTCTCTAGGGGCGTTATCCCAAGATAGTAGGTGAGCCAATGTAGAATGATACTAGGCTTTAGAGGGGGTCCCTTAATATGTGAGAGAGGATAGAGATCCAAATAAAGGTCTCATGAACCATGGATAAGAAATGATGAAATCTCCATGTGAAAACTCTAAACTTTGGGCTCTTTTTTACAATGCAATTGAGTACACAAATATAGCATGTCAAATAGAGGAGTTTGAATCCCTTTCCAAGGAAAAGGGTCCTGGAGTCGCATGATCCTAACATAAATTCATAAATTAGACCATTATGATGGGACCTGGTTTAATGGAATGTACACCGGGTGGCGAAGTAGCCACACCCGATGTGTAGCTCCCATAGGGAGATCCTAGTTTAGGGTCATAGAACACAGACTAGGATGTGAAGAGACAAGGAAGAAACATGGTGTGGTTTTTTCAAAACCTAACGCGAATGAGAACCTAAGAGGTCCTAACCAGGCCACATGCTTACATAGAAGTTTGGGCCAAGGGGCTGAAAAAGGGGCATGATTTAAGATTCCTGGGGTTGAACCTATAGATGGAATGTATGGGAGTTCCTTTGTATCCCATGAATATGGGAATAAAGCCATGCATAGTTCTTGAAAATGTCACACAGTTGAGTGTCATGTGACAAGGATAGTTGGATCTTAGTTCACATTTCCTAGAACTAGGACCATAAATTTAAATAAGGGAGGTAGACACATGGTGCAGTAATTGAAAAACCCGACTTGAATGATGACATAAGTCCATATCACACCATGTGATCCCTGGGGAGGTTTTGGGTGGAGGGACCAAAAATGAAAGATGGTTGGGCCCAATTCCAATTGACCAAGTGTTCCTATGTACCTCATTATGATGGGTATCAAACCATACGTAGTTTTGGAAGTGGCATGGTAGGGTACCAATGTCAGGGACAATACTGTTGTGTGGGTCTGGCCCATGCACCAAAAGAAGCAGGATCTGATAGATCTTATTTGTTCTTTAGGATGGATGTGTATTTTTTTGTGATGCAATAATCCTAAGATGAAGAATTCAGGCATCAAAATAGAAATCAATCCATATGAAGGCATTAAAAAATGGTCTAGTGGATAACCCCTACAAAATATGATGTCCCCTCGAGTGAGGACATCACAATGCAGTGTAATTTTTAGTCGTGTGGCCAGGATAATAAGGTCATAGTTTAGGGTCATGTGATAAGACCAACCCATGCATTTTAACATCGTGCAATAAAGAAATAATAGTTTAAAGTCATGTGGGACCGGGAAGCATAATTTATGTTCATATATATTGGACACATAGAGAAGAAACAGGGTTTTGAAGGGAATTTACATGGTGTGATAAAGCATACCCAACATGCATGATGACATAATCCCATACCACATTGAGTGCAATTCCTAAGAATAAACATTCGGTTCAGGGGCTAGAAAATGTTAGAGAATATGGGGCTGGACCCGAAGACGAAACATCTAGGTCTTCCTATTTATCCTGTGAGGATGGGAATCATGCCATGCATAGTTCTAGGAGTGTAGTTTAACATCATGCAGGACAAGAGGTAGGAGAGACTAGCTCCTGGAATGATATTATGTGGTGTGTCTATCACAAACACGATGTGAATGAGGACATAAGATCATTCCACTACCCTATCCAATCCTATGAAATTCAGGGCTCAAAGGCTAAAAGGAAGAGACAACTAGTGGGAACCTGAGCTGAACCTGAAGACAAGATGCTCTGGAGTTCCTATGTATCCCATGAGAATGGGAATCAATCCAAACGTAGTTCTAGGAGATGTTGGGTAGTTTTACATCATACAGATATGCTATGGAGAGATCTTAGTTTTAGGGTCTTATAGGTCGGACCATAGAGAAGCGATACTCTTCCAAATAGGTGCAAACCTCGACCAAATCTTTAAGCCCACGTGAGCTATGGTCAAGGTTGAAAACAAGGGAAGAGAATGTCTTTGAAACACATGGGATGCACGCAAATGGGAAATTGATATAGATCCTCGAATGATGCCTCACCATGGATTTTTCCTCCAAACGTGAAAATGCGCACTGAGGGATAGTACCATGAGTGTTGAAATTCCCCTTGGACATGGTGGAGTAAAAAAGGTTGTGAATCATGCAGAAAATATTTAAGGATTGATGGGGGTGGTGTGACAATGGAGTATAATTGTTGACCATGTTCAAAACACATCATCCATATCTTGTGACCTATAATGGGAACAATAAATGAGCATCGACCGCTTACCATATTCACAACGCGGGACTTGTACCAATTTTTCGTTCGAAATTCTCAGGGACGTTATCCCAAGGGGTAGGAGAGCACTGGGGCATTGAATCCATGCTATTTGAGGGTCCTTTAGAATGTGAAAGATGATGAAATATAAAATGGAGGGGAACATGAAGCATGCAAATGGGACATAACATGTCTATGTAGAATCCAACACTCTAGGTGCTAAACCAGAGCACTCATGGGAACATTGGTGGACTGCCAAAGAGGGTCAAGGGGCTGAAATCAAGAGCATCCGACTCAAAAAGATGAGTGTGGATCAAGGGGAATGATGAGATCTCGTGAGGGATGAGATATGTTCCATGGCTGTTACAGACCTGATGTGAATGAGGACATGGAGTCCATACCATACCATATACCTCCTCCTAGTGAACTCAGGCCAGGGGGTCTGAAAGATGAGGAGGTTTGAGAAACAAGGATGGACCCGAAGACTAAATTTATGGGATGTCCTATGTATCCCATGAGGATGGGAGTCAAGAAAAATGTAGTTCTAGAAGATGTTGTGCAGTTTTACGTCATGCAGCAAGGATACAGATAGAAGCAAGGTATCTCGATGAGGAATGGGTACGACATGGTGAGTAACCAGATGTGAATGAGGACATAAGCCCATACCACAACATAAAATCATAAATGAGAACTTGGTACAGGGGGGAAAACGGTTGAAGGATCTAAGATATAAAGTCCCCGCCAGTTCGCAGTTTAACGTCTTGAGGTGAGGACTATGGTTATCTTAGTTTAAGGTCATAGGACTCAGACCATAGATACCTAACCCTTTATGTAGGAATTTCCTTACCAAGTATCTTAAGCCCACTTGATCAATCATCAATTTAGGAAAAAAGGAATAGGATCAGGCTCTCCCTAACATGTAAGGGTACGACAATGAGGGAAGGATATCTGGTAGGTTCGAACCTTACCAAACTAACTCTCCTACCAGAAGCATACTGATTCTTGAAGGGATAGAAGGACAAAATTAATCACTTCACCCAATATTTGGGACATATAGAAGTGGTGATGATGGAGTATAACTGTTTACCATGTTTGAAACACATCATCCATATCGTGTGACCTGAAATGGAACAAAAAATGAGCATCGACCACTGACCAAATTCGCAACATGGGACATGTATCAAACGGTCATCCAAAATCCAAGGGGACATTGGACCGGAATTTTAATAAATACCTAGGGCCTAGAATCCATGTTATTCGGGGGTCCTTTTGGAATTAAAATATGTTTCAGACCCAAATAAAGGGTATGTGTGAAGCATGAATATGCCAGTGCAGTTTAACGTCGTTCAGGACAATGAAAGAAGTGGAGATCTCTAGGGATAGGGATATATGCAGCGATCATGATAAACTCAACATGAATGTGGGGGAAATCTTGTAAAACACCATGTTTTTCAACCCAAGGGGAGATCCTTATGTTTGGTGTTGGGCCTACGGATGAAATTTTCTGGCGTTCCTCCATATATCATGAGGATGAGAATCGAGCCCTCAGTAGTTCTGAAAGGGACATGCAGTTTAACATAGTGCGGTGAGGATGTGGGAGGATAGGAGAATGAAGAGGGGAATATGGTGCAATAATCGTAATCCCGACATGATTGGGGGGAAAAGAAGCCTACACTACACCATTCAGGATCCTTCTAGAGAACTACGCCTATGGTGAATAGTCAAAGAGAAGAGTTTGGTGGCTGGGCTCTAAGATGTGGTGTCTGAGAATTCATATGTATCCCATGAGAATGGGAATCAATCCATATATAGTTCTTGGTCATGTCATTCATTTTAAAGTTGTGTGGTGAGGCCATTGATATGGAGAGATATTAGTTTAAGTTCGTAGAGCACGGACCATAATTGTATATCTGTCACTCACAGGTTAACATCATTTAGGACAAATTATTAGTAGTTTTACATCCTTTAGTTTGGATGAATCACACATTTTAACATCATGTAGTGAAGACAAAATAGTTTAATGTCATGTGGGACCAGAAAACAGTTTAATGTCAAACAAGACATAATAGTTTAAGGTAATGTAGGATAGTAGTTTACTTAGTAAAAGTATAGATTGAGGAATTCGGCATTGGAGGGAGAGGTTCTACGCTCATCATCCCTGGTAACTAGGGAGTATACGCCATTAGGGTAAACCATGTGAATGATGTAAGGTCCTTCCCATTTGGCCTCAAACTTGGGTGCCTTCCAACCAAGTATTGTTGGTGTTCTCATGGCCAACACCATGTCACCTAGCAAGAAAGAGTAGAGACAAACTTTCATGTTGAAATATCTAGATATCTTGTTCTGATGAATTTCTAGATTGAGTAGAACACATAGCCTGTTCTCATCGAGAACATCCAATTCAGCCAAATGTATTTTAGCTAACTTATCTGGTGCTTGCTGATAGTAGACAGTTGTGTATAATCAGGGAAATTGAATCTTGATGGGCAAGACGTCCTTTGTTCCATAAACTAGTGAGTAAGAGGTCACTAGGTTGGAATTACGAGTCATCATACGATAAGACCAAAGGGCATTGGGAGGTTTGTTCGACCAACATTTCTTGTTCTGACCAATCATCTTCTGCAGAATGATAGATAGGTTTTAGTTTGAATTCCCCGATCATCCCATTTTCTTATGTATGATAGTGGGGGTATAGTTAGAACAGATGTTTAACTTGGAATATAATTTCTTTAGTTAGGCTTCCCGGATGTTGGTTTCATTATCGATGAGGATGGTGTGAGGGACTCCAAACTATTAGATTATGTTGGAGCTCACAAATTCAACGATATAATGGGCCTTGAAATCCTTGAGTGGAACTACCTATTCCCACTTGGAAAATAAATCTGTAATGGTCAGTATGAATCTACACTGGCGAGTCGTCGTTGATGGATATGGTCCCATGATGTCGAGTCCCGAAACTGCAAAGGGCCAAGTGTACTTGGTGGTGTGGAGAGGCTCTGGAGGCCGATGTAAAAAATTATCAAGGATTTGGTACACATGGTACATCTCGGAGAACTCGATGTAGTCGCGGATCATGGAGGACCCGAAATACCCCAATCTCTGGATCTGGTGAGATAGTTTTGGCCTTTTATGATTAGCCATGATGGAACCTGCATGATCCTCCTGCATGACCTAAGGAATATCACTCATCCTTGAATTGAACGGAGGAGGACTACCTCAAACCCGCATTTATAGAGTATCTTCTCAAGACCAGGGTCACCTTGGAGGGTAAAATGAAATGCACAGTGTAAGATTTGCTCGCGCTCGGCTCGGTCTTTTGGGAGACTTCCATGCTGGAGTTACTTGATAAAGGGGGTCCTCCAATTGAGAGTCACTTCAAACACTATGATAGTGGTACCTGGGATTCCTATCATAGAGGCACCAGTGGAAAGGAGGATTACCTTGGGGTTATCCTCATCATCAAGAGTGAAGGGGATGATAACTCTCTGGTGTGCCATGTGTATAATCTAATCATCCTGATCAGGCTCCGCAAGAGATGTAGCCCAGCTGGTCAAGGCATTGGCTTTACCATTTTGGGATCGAGGGACATGGGTAACCTCTGGCTGTGATGAGAACTGGGAAAATCAAGATCCAAGTACTAGTCTGCGGGTTCTAGATGGGTAGAAATGATGTCTGCCAATGCTTTCCCTTAATAGACTTATGGGGGACAAACCTGATGTCGAACTACTGGAGGATCACAACCCACTAATCTAGATGGCCTTTCAACATGGTTCAGTTCAGGATGTACTTCAGCGGATCCACTCGAGACATTAGCTGTATCTCATGGTGTTGTATGTAATGTCGTAATTTATGCACTGTGAATACTAGTACAAGGCATTTTTTTCTCGATAGGGGAGTATCTGGTCTCTATATCGAGGAGCATGCGGCTAAAATAGTATATACTTTTCTTCATTACCTCATTGTTCTTCTAGTGAAGAAGGAAGCCGATAGATCATTCCAGGGCAATCACATAAAGGACCAGAAGATTTTTAGAAATGGGTGGCATCAAGATTATATATTGCAATAGACCCTGCTTGATTTCCTTAAAAGCAATCTAACATTCCTCGTCCCACTGATAGATAGTTCCCTTCTTCGTGAGCCGAGAAAATGGATTACACTTTAAGCCAAATTAATTATGAATAAGTGTATATAGGCCAAGTAGATTCGAAATCCCAGAAGCTCCCAAATTTTTCTCATAGGAGACATCTTACTGGTGGCCTTGATCTACTCTAAATCAATATCGATGCCTCTACATCTGACAACGATGCCGGGAAACTTTCCAAATGTGACCCTGAAGGCACACTTTAATGGGTTCAACTTCAAGTGGCAATAACGGAAGAAGCTGGACACCTTCTAAAGGTCTTTAATATGGTCCTAAAGCTGGTGAGATTTGACCACCAGGTCGTCCACATAGCATTCCACAAATTTCCAAATGATTAGCTTAAATATGAAATGCAAGGATCCCTGATAGGTGGCACCTGCATTCATTATACTGAAGGGCATTACCTGGTAGTAGAAAATTACCTTTTGGTTCCCTAAAATCTTTAGAATCTTCATCTTTGGGGGCCATTCGAATTTGGTTATACCCAAAATACTCATCCTTGAAGGAGAGATCCTGGAAACCAATTGTGGCATCAATCAACAGTTTTGTCATATGAAGGGAAAAATCATCCTTTGGATAGTGACAGTTAATATTTTAAAAGCTGATGCAGACCCTAATCTGTCTGTTTTTCTTCTTGATGGGCACAATTTTGGCTAACCACATGGGGTACAGGGCCACCTTGAAAAAATTGGATATGATGAGACTATCAACTTCGGCCTTGAACATTGCACCGTGAGAACGGTACATCTTCTTGGGAGGCTATTTGAACCCATAGGGATTTTCGGTAAGACCAAGGCGATGGATTGTGACCTGAGGATCTAGTACCAGTATATCATCATAACTCCAGGAAAATACAACACGATGTTTCTTTAGCAAGTCCACATATCACTATTTCTCCTTGATAGGCATAGCGACACAAATCAATGTGGGCTTCAGATATGTCTCTCCACTAAGGTTCACATGTACCAATTCATTCACCGTGGTGGAGACACCTTCGAAGGTGAGAGTAGCATCCTCCAAATAATCTTTTTCACTTGTGTAGGAGGGACCCTTAGAAAGATGTGATTCCTCTGAATCGACAGATCCCAATGGGAAGTTGGTGCCAGCCTAAGCGGTAGTAGACTCTACATCAGGGGACTATTATGCTATCGAACCCATAGTGATAAAGGATTTCAACATAATCTCATCTGGTCTTTGGCCCATGGGATCACACATGATGATATCAAAGAAATAGTGTTGTGTCATCTTGGGCCAGTTTATCCCATCCCGATGAAAAAAGCAAGTATGACGTATTGATGTTTCCATGGGGTAGACATCCTGATACTTTATGGGGGTTGGGGATATGGTATCACCCAAGCCTGATTTGTGTAGGAATATGAGTTGATCCTCCAAAGTCCACTGGACTTGGGAATGTACCTCCACCTCATTCCAGAAACAACAAAGCATCATACTAGATCTAGACTCATAGATTCCAATCGGTGGATTGGAAAAATGTAGGCATCGTCTAGGTCTGTCCATGGGTTGGTCGTAGTCCTAGCATGCTCATCCTCATTAGCATAGATCTGCTTGTCCTTTATCTTATAATAGTCAACATCTAGATTGTTGGCTTCACAAGAGGCAATGGGAGACACGTCACCTTGGAGAATTCCCACTCGTCCATTGAGGGTGTACTTATGGAAATGGTGATACGATGAAGGAACTATCACATGCAGGTGAATCCATGGACTACCAATCAACATGTTGTAAGCATTATCCTGCAAGAAAACCTTGAACTCGGTGTTGAAAACCAGACCACTGAACTAGGACTTTAGGTAGATCTTTTTGACCATTGTTTGTTCTATTATGTCCTAACCTTATATTTTCATTAGGAGGGACTCATATCATCCTCGAACAACCCCATTTTTGAAGTGTTCGGGTCAGGATTAGTTTAATTCCAGATCATGTATTGATAAGACAATAATAAACCTCCACACCATTGAAGTGGTTGGTAATGTACAGTTGGCGGATGTTCCCATGTATGGTAGAGACTTCATCTTCTCTAGAGAAAGAGATAATGGTGTGACATTAAGCATGCTCGACTACCTCAGCATGGAAGGATTCTACAGCTGCTACCTCCATCTCAAACTGGAGGGAGCTTGTTAAAGAATTGGTGAGAGATTCACACATATTTGTTGAAAACTGAAGAGCCTCAAGGATATAGATCCTCACGGGAATTCGGGACAGATGATTAAGGATATCATACTTTTGTGCCAAGTCTGAACATCTTCTTACAGGAGGTCATTCTGCGGAAGGGGATATGACGACCGCTTTTGGATGAACCCATGGAAGACTGATGCCAGGAATGTCCCACTGCTCACTAGTCGAAGCTTTTGGAGTCACTACTAGATGCGGGCTAGATAAATGAGGCTAGTACGTAGTAGAACATGGCTGATCAGGGCACAGTCATGGGGTCTCTGCCTGGTCAAGTAGTAAAAATGGTAGCAAAGGCGGACCTGACTATACCAGATGAGAAGGTTGCACATGCTAAGATCTGCATTTTTCCTATTTTCTGGTTTAAATGGCATGCATAGTCTAGCTAGAATTATTGATATAGTCTCTCTGATGCCCCATATAGCTATTTCTATGTCCGTGTTGGTAATGGTTGAGGATGTTGGGAGGATCCGTCTGGCGCTCCTGGTCATCAGGAATCATATAGGGGTTTACCAGCTCCACGATGTTAACTAAAGTGTACCCTTGATCGTCACTAGAAGAATCCTTCAAAACTAGATGGATTATAGGGGTAATATCCATCTTCCGGGTCATAAATTCTTTGAGAGTACGAGATAATGTTGGCATTGCTGGGGGGGCTTTATTTTTCATTGCGTCGTTGATGCCTGCTCTTCTTGGAAGAGGAAGGATAAGTCGTTGATGCAGAAGTACTAGTTGTGGGTGAAACTACATCTTTTGAATGCTTAGTTTGATTTAGACATGCACGAATAATACCATGGTCATGGGTGACTACCTTACAAGACATCCAGATATCATTATTTTGGGACCCGTGGTTAGGAACCTGATGCCACTCACCTTTGTGGTCATTGTCATTGTCTGTCTTCGTGAATACACATGCCACCTGTTCTAGATCTAGGACTAACATGAATATGTTTTTATCAAACTAGTATTGAATATAGTCTTTAATCACATATCATTGTTTAAGGTTGTGCCTTGGGATCTAGTGAAAAGGGCAATAAATGGGGTGATTAGTGAGATTTTCCTCTTCGGGCCTCCTACATTCAGGAAACCATATAATTCCATATTCCATGGATCTTCAAGAATAATTACAGACCTGAGCCTTGTTAAATGAGAAGGTTTGTTTTCTTCTATATAGGAAGGTGGCTCTGGGATCCTATCCCTGATGAGGGGCTGGAGGTGTCAGTCGAGGAGTAGGAACATGGTTATCTTGCCAAGGTGGTGGTGGCACATTACACGGGGGAGCCTGCTGATACAGAGGTTGTTTTTACTAGGACAGAGGTTGTGCCTAAGGTGGATGGTCTTTGTGAGGTCGTGGAGGTGGCTCCACTAGTAATAACTCTAGTTTTCTTGGGGGTCTCTATTTGGGCCATCACGGTGGGCTCAGCCTTAGCGGCTCTTCTCGTGGGAATTACAGGGGCAACAGATGTGCCTACATGGCCTTCAGCAAGGCTTCCCCTCGAAACTAGACCTTATCAATGAAATCTCAGAGTCCCCCAAGTTAATTCAGAGTAATAAAAGAGGTTCCTAGTTTAGTTTTGACACTCCCCACACACATTTTCAGCAGTTCTTTCGGAGTCAACGGCATATCCGATGAGTATGTGAGGTCTTTCTACCAGGCTATGAAGTTTGAGACACACTTATTAGGCCTATGATTAAACTTTAAGTGGTATACAATACTCTTCTTCCATGTGGTAGAGCTAAACTGATAGAGAAACTACCTACAGAGATCTTCCAAGACAAATATCAACCCAATGGGTAGCTGGTTGTACCATACAAATGCAATCCCTTCTAATGTATGTATGAAACACCAGAGTTTGGAAGCCTTTTTATGCGCTGGAGTTCTCATCATAGGTCCACACCTTGAGATGAATTGGTCTAGATGCTGCATAAGATCACCCTTCCCATTAAAAGGGGAAAAGGTGGGGTTTCCAAAACCTGGGGGTGATGGCATATCATCGACCCATGCCATATATTGCTTTCCATCAGGCGAGATTGCCACCTATTGAGTTTCCAATGCCTCAAGGTGATCAATGAGCACTACCATAAAATCATCTAGTTGGGGATTCCTGTCTTGACAATGGTCCTTGACCACTAGTGCGTTGGATGCTTCTTCAACGTGATAATCGGGCCCATCGACTGGTGGTATAACCTACGGACAGGCTGTGGGAACCTAAGTTGGGTCTCAAGGATTATCGCTTAGTTCATGTGGATTTGGTGACACATACTGCACCTTCTTTCCATAATCTCTGGCCTCTATCTAGTCTACATGGGATAGATGGTCAAGGTCATCCATAGGTAATTTTCCAGGGGACTGTTGTACCTTCCCATGTTGCCCCGGCCGAAGATCACTGTAGTCTGGTCACCAATTTATGGAATGTTCAACAAGGAGTTCATCGACCATATTTTTATGCTCTATGAGATGTTTACAAAACGCGGCCTTTTGGGATCATCCTATGTCTTCTACACTGATCTCGATGGGTTAGAGGGTTTGATGGCACCTAGGTTCTCCTTACCCTTATTAGGATTCTGGCTGAGGACTAATGACTTAGTGGGCACTGGAGGACCTAGTATATTTCTCTATTAGAGAGTAACCTTTCTCAATAGATCCAATATTTGTGGCACTTCCCTAGGGTATGTTCTCTCCAAGGAGTTCTGTCTCGGTCTCTTCCTCTGATAGATCGTCTATGTTATACCCAATTCTCCCGAGAGGCATGTCATCAATATCGCTTGGAAAGTCGGTCTCGCACTAGAGAGAACCGAAATAGAGGGCAGCATACTACCCCCCACCATAGACCTAAAGGTGGGGGGAATCCTCCATGATAATTATGCATAAAATTTTAAATCTCTGGATGCATCATTGTTGGAGATTCTGGTAAAGACCGGGTGACTCAGTGCGTGGGGCCTCATGGAGCACAGCCAAGTCAACCATATGGAATAGCTGGTCAATATCGTCAATGTGTGCCTGCCTCTTGGGGTAATCCACTCACTGATAATGGAGAAAAAAGTGTTTCTCCTAGAGGGATTAGTGAAAGCACGTGACTTCCTTCTGGGTATGTGATTCTGGTGCACTGAAATTTGTTGTTGTGATTGGCCACAACATCTCTGGGAAATGATCTACTAGAAGGATTTCCCAGAAGCTCCATGTCTCAAACTTGGGATCTGAACCTTGGTTGCCCCACTCATCAACTGGGGGTGGTTGTGAGACTAGAAATGGCACTAAAGTAGACTACATAGATGACATATCGGCCAATGGAGAATACAGAAAATGAGCTAACAAGCCGCCGTATCTCGGGTTGTTCTGCGATGAATGCAATGACTGAGCCACCACATCCCAGTAAGATGGACTGGTGACCATGGATTCTGGAGCAGGGAATGCAGTTACTATTGGTGGGACATGCTGTTTTTCATCCTTTATCGGGCCCCATAATTACTCTCAATGATCTCTGGTTGAGGTACAAAATGACCATGTGGACGATAAAGAGGATTGTACAGCCAGACCCTTGGAAGGGGCCAAATCATCCTCCTCCTTGATGTATCTGTGGAGGGAGGCAGGAATCTAGTGGACCTCACATTCCAGAAGTATGAGGTAGATTCAACTCGTTCCTGCCATATCCCTAGACACAAAGGATCAAGGTGAGGGTTCAATTGGTGAATTTCATTCTACCTCGAAATATGACAAGCATGCATGTTTAATAAAATTTTGAATCTTCTTGGTGTTCTTTTTATTGTATCAGAAACCGACCCCCTTTCCCCAAGATGTCTCTTTGGGGTAGATTAGGTTTTTGGATAGAGGAGGTCCTTTGGCCAAACTTATGTGGGTGTGGAGTGGAATTCTGCCTGGGTGAGCCGGGGTGCAAGGAGAACCTGGAAAAATGTCAAAGGGAACATGGTGGGGACCTCCATGTCCACTGGATGATGCATAGTGGGAGTCTCTGTGGGAGTGTTGGAGCAGTTAGAACCACCTCTAAAGCTTATAAGAGCATGGGTAGGGCCTCCTTGCTTATTTCCTTTGGCAGTGTCAGAACAACGAGGATCCTCATACTGATCAAGCTGAACATGGGTAAGACCTCCGTGTTGGGGATCTAGGAAGCAAGGAAAACCTATTGTTCTATGATTGTTGGGATGAGGTGGACCTTCTTCAATTGCTGAAAGGACATGGGGAAGACCCCTATACTGACGGTTGACTTGAAGGGTAGCATCATCACATCAGCGACCAGTGACAAGAGGAATGGCTTCATACCTGAGGTCATGGGTGAAGAAGAGGCTTCTGTATTGGGTCTCAATGCAGTAGGGAGGACCATCTCATGGATTGATGGTTGCATGGGGAGGACCTCCATGCCATGACTGGGAGCAGGGAGGACCTGCACTCTCAATGGTTGTGGCATAAAGAGGACCTCCCCAGCATGGAATGGAGGTCTTCCAATAGAGAGGACCTCTGTACTGGATGAAAATGCCGCAAGTTGGCCCGTGACGTGCTCCACAAGTGTCGACAACCAAGAGAGTCGACCCAACCTACCTGTGGGGTGGTTGCGGCCTCGATCTGGACTGAGCATATGAGTAACCCTACTCGGTATAAATAGGGGGTTGATGGTATGTTCTAGTAGTGTAATGGGTTTTAGTATCTATTGATGACGGTAACGCCCCTTGGCGGGCGTCCTCCTCAACTCGCACCTGACGCTGTCATCGAGTTAACCGGACTAGGCCCGGTGGTGTAGGTGCATAGCTCACGTTCTCCTCAGCCCATGGGGTCGGGTGGAGGTACTGATGCAGCATGTTGAGAACCCTCTTTGGGATCCCCTAGAAAGGGATTCCAGTTGGGATAGCCCAGACATCCCTCACCTCATTAGTGTAGTGGAAGTAGTTGTTGAAGCGTTTAGGGGAGAGGCTCCCGAAATGATTATATTTTGCAGTGGGGAGCAGTCGATACCTGCGTTTCCCTTTGGGGGGCATTGATGACGAGGTACACAAGACTCTTGGTCTTATCGGTCCATATCGCAGGTTGGGATAATCCCCTACTCCATGTATTGTTGAACTATATTGTTAATTACCCTTCTCTGAATGAATTTGGATGGGGATATGGGGTGTGGGCACCTAGTAGCCATGGATGTGGAGGCTTCCATGGGAGATATGGGGAGACGTGGTATTGTCACATTAACGTTTCCCCTGACCCTATGTTATTGGGGGGGAAATGATTATTTTTCTATCATTACAGCTTGGGTCTTTCAAAGCAAGGATATTTAACCATTAGTCATGAAAGAAGGAAAGCGACATCCAATTTCATAGAACCATTATGTCTTCCATGGTTGGTAAGAAGGATCCACACTGACAACTTCACAGACCAAGATGTCCAATGTTCAAATGCCCTAAATTCTGGTGAGTTTCATGCTAGGACAACTATTTTCATAGTGGGACCTGGCATCAGATAACTAGATCTTGTGACATGCGAATCCACTAATGACTCGAGTGCTACTAATCTCCATATTGAGGATAAGTACTTCACATCGGGTTCACCATTTATGTTTTTGATGTTTTTTTCAGGGTGCACATCATTTATTTTTGAGGGTGTGCTAATATTTCTCCCCAAATTCCAACATTCCAATGGTGAGAAGAATTTGTTGCTTATTTAGGGATGTTTTTTCCTTAATCGAAATGGTATGATTATATTTCGGTCTCTCCTTCTAAGGATTCCTCCTTGGAATTCATCACCTATTCCAGGTCTCCCTCGTAGACTTAATATGCTGTTTGTAAAAAATATTCCCAGTTCAATGTATTCATGGACGTCGGTTAATTACGATACTCCTGCCAAGACATTTAAAGGGTTCAAATCAGGGCAACAACCTTCAGTCGGGGGAGTAGTCACGTTGGACATTTTTGGCATGTTTGGAAGCTGGAACACTGATGTGTCTGGATTTATTTCCCCTATGATAGGGCTTCTCAATGGTGTGGAAGCCTGATGAATCCCACATCGAGTGTCGGGAATTATATGTCATAGGCATGTCTCTGAGGTTTTCCTTAGCTTTCCATTTTATCATAGGGCATGTCGTGAGTTTAACATCTAGCGGAGACATATCAGACTGATTGAAACACTAATAAGAGTGGATCAGACATGTGAAACCCCAAAATGGAACACTGATGTAGGGTCTAATGCATGGTTAGTTACCTAATTGCAGCTAGGAGTAGTGAAAAAGTGGGTGAGATGATCTCACCAGGATGTGGCGTCCCAGGTAAAAAATTAGCATAGATATGGATGGTTGAGAGTATATGGAGAATGAGATGGAACCGAAGTGAGGAAGGTGGTGGTGCTGGTCTTGAGCCTGTAAGAGACTTCCTATGTATCCCTGTTGTAAGAACCCGATTCTTATTTTTGAGGTACGGGCTTCTTATTTTCTCTTTTCTTAAAGGTTTTTTGAGAAAATATGGAAAATGGGGAAAACTCCTAAATTTTGGAACTATACGTCATGTACTTTTCCACACACCGTGTACTTTTGGCCATGTGGGATGGGTACACGGGGCGTGTAGCCATGTCGGAGACGAGGGGTGTAGGAACTGACTACACACTGTGTAGTGGTCCTTTACATGCCGTGTAGTCATTCGGCAGGCCTAAACAGTAAGGCGGTGGTGTAGCCGCCAGTTGGGTGACAGTACACACCGTGTACTCAGAAGTACATGTCGTGTACTCATGTCGACGGATGAACAGTGTGGCGGTGCCACTAGAGGAATAGTTAAATGAAAGAAGTACACGCCGTGTACTCAGAAGTACACACTGTGTACTTTGTTTTTTTGGCATAAAACAGGCAGCAGCCTCCTCATTTGGAAGAGGAGGTATTTGAGCCTTTTTGGAGCCAAATGAGGAGGCCGAACCTTTGAAGATCTGCCGAGTGTTCGTCTGGAATCTGATTCTGCCTCGGACGATCTCGTTGGAACCGTGGGGGTAAGCCCTTCCTTCTCCTTAAGTCGTTATTACCAATTCTTTCCCAAGTGAATGTTATTTACGTTTGAATGGGTTTTCTTCTTCGTCAGATCTACGTCGTTCTTGGGTGTTTCTTAGATCGGCGTTCGTGTATAACGCTCGTTGGCGTATAAGGTAGGTGGGTTGGTGTAAATTTCCAACTGTCGTGCGTTTTTGTGCAGTTTCATGCCACAAACCCATGTTGGGGTATCGTGTGGCTGAGTTCATTGCTATATTTAATGCCTATAATTGCATAGCTGATTAAATTATGATAATAAAATGCTGGTTTGGATCATTGCTTGGATCCGGAAGCACCCCGAGGTGTGTTTCACTGTTTAGCCGATTGGCCAGGATACCCAAAGGTATGCCTTTAAAGTAGTAATCATAGAATTTCCTTGAGAGGAATTTCTTGTTAACTGCATTTTGACATGTTGGGCATGGCCCGGTTACCTGTTTAGCTCGAGGGCGTTGTTCTGATTAGCCTATGGGCACTGCACTGTAATAGCATGAGGGCGTGAATGTATTATCCTGAGGGCAACATACTGTTTTGACTGAGGGAAACCTTTCATGCCTAAGGACATGACTTCTATTCCTAAGGGTGACACTTCCTACGCCTGAGGGCAATTTCTATTATGCCTGAGGGCTATACCTACGGGTTGGATTCTGCTTACCCGAGGGTAAGGTTTTTCTTATCCGAGGACGTGGACTGTTTGCTAAGAAATGCATTGTGGTGATTTCTAGTATATAATGTATTAAATGAATAATAAAATGGCAATTTAATTGTTAGGTTAGTTACTTTTGAGTACTTCTTACTTCATTGCATTTTACTACTGCACACTATTGTTGCATGCTTACACGCAGTTGGGAACGGGCCTTTGGTGGGTGCCTACTGAGATATATTTCTCACACCCTGTTTTGGTCATGCTTTTCGGCCCAAACAGATTATGTTTCTGCAGGTGTGGATAGGGAAAAGTGTCCCTATACAGGTACTTGACTGTTGCTGATGAGTAGGATGGCATGGGACCGATCCTAGGCTCGCGATGCCTCTGCCAGCTGTTTTGCTTTATTTTGCTATACTCTGATTTTGTTGTACTGCATTGATCGTGTAACATGATTTGGCTATTTTCTTATTACTTGAGACATGCAAAATCACTATTACATACTGCTGATTATTTCAGTTGTGTATGGTTTACTGCTTCTGCCGTCTGTTGTATGATTTATTTCAATTCTGTTGCGCTACACTTTGACAAATGAGGGCATAGTTTCCCCACTATCAGACCTGGGCCCTTGCTGCTAGTCAGAAGCCTCTGGAATTTGGGGAAATGTGCTTGAGGTCACGTGGCGAACCGGGTTAGGGGCACCCGTTGCGTGGCACCCAGGTTTGGGACGTTATAAAGTGGTATCACAGTGGGTTATTTTCTTTGAATTATTATTTGGAGTCATAGTTAGGGATTGGACGAATGGTAGTTGGTAATAACCTGTGTCTGGACATAGCTAACCCATGTACAAGGAAAATCCAATTTACCTCGTGTTGCAATTTTACTGATATTTTAACTTTTACAGTTGATATGTTTTCTTCATTGGGTGATGCACTTGGTTTGTGTTGTTTATATTTTATATGTGGGTTCAATTTAGTTACAACCCGATGGGATGAGGGTATACCATCTCATGCATCATATAGGCACATGCTAGATATCACATTCCATGCATAGTTTCCATGCCTTGTAGGTTCATTAGAAATTTCATGTTGTTGTGATGGTTGATGTGTGAGAAAAGCGTGCTTTTGTGACAGCTGCTTGATAAATACCTGCTTTGTGATATGGTATTTTTGTTTGATCTTGTATATAAAATGGACGCCAAACTTCGATTTTTGGGGAGTATGGGCCCCCATCAACCGAAATTTGGTGGATCATTGACTGTTTATTAGTTATAACACAGATAAGATGTCAAACTTTGATTCGTGGGGAGTATGGGCCCTCACGGGTCGGAATTTGACACTTAGGTTTTGGTTTTCGGTATTATCTGGGTTCCTGAGAAGTTTCTGAGACATACTTTCTAGAAACCCAGTATACACGCCGTGTATAATTTTTACACGCTCTGTGTATGGCCTTCTGTTCGGGAAGAAAAATGAACTTTTTAAGTACACATCGTGTACTCTGAGTACATGCCGTGTAGTCTCTACCCGTGTCACAAACCATGTGGGCGACGACACGGGGTAGGGAATGCTTGGGTAAAACACGTCGTGTACATGATGGACACGCCGTGTAGTGTTGACCCAGACTCCGTCCATGTAATTAACAACACAGGTCAGTGAACTCCTTGATAGAACACGTCGTGTCAATGGTGGACACGCCGTGTAGTGTGACCTGGGGACTCGGTCGTGTAACTAACAACACGGGCCGGTGTCACCTCTACCTGAACATGCCGTGTACCTTTGGGACACACCATGTAGTCTTTTCCAAGGACAGACAATGTGGTGTTTCCGGGTGGATGGGAAACGGGGTGCTGCACACGCCGTGTACGGGTGTATCACGTCGTGTAGTGTCAAGCCGAGTAGTCAGCCGTGTCACAAACGACATGGGCAGTTGGAAAATAACACCGTACACGCCGTGTAGATATTATACACGTCATGTAGTTTTTGTTCGATGGAAGTTGTGTGGCTTAGCTGTGTGTAAGGACCCGGGCAGGGGAAGAGAAGTCAAGTACACGCCGTGTAGTCAGTGTACACGTTGTGCCGTCTTGTTTTGCAAATTTTGAATTCCTTCTTCCTCTTGTTTCCCTTGTGGTTCCTTCACTTTTTGGTCATAATAATATTGAATCTAAGGCGTGCTTTTGACCTTGTAGTGTCATGCCGCCTAGACGACCGCGAGTTGTTCGCCAAGAGAGCGGGGACGACTATACTCTGGAGATGGTGGGCCATGGGCTACCAGTGGATCCTACAGAAGATCCAGAGGTGGCTCCATCTATTATACCAGACATAGGAGCGGAGACGCAGTTTTGTGAGGGATTTATTCGGTTCATGCAGACCTTTCAGGGAGCATCGTAGGCTTCCATATCTATGGTCGAGCTAACATGTATCTTCCAGCAGCAGCATCCGCCTATGTTCTCAGGGGATGGCGGACCATAGGCTGTGGAGTCTTGGCTAGGATCTATGTAGACTATTTTCAAGCATCTTGAGACGCCTCCAGGGCAGAGGGTCAAGCTCGCGACTTACATGTTGCGTGATTCCTCCAAGAGGTGGTGGGATGTTACCACCCAGTCAGAGCATCACAGAGACATGGTGTGGGAAGATTTCCAGGCAGTCTTCTATGACTTTTTCTTCCTAGAGACGCTGAGAGCAGATAGAGCTCGAGAGTTCATGAATCTGCAGCAGGGTGCTATGTCAGTGATGGACTATTCTGCTCATTTTATGGAACTTCAAAAAAATTCACCCGTGTTGGTGGGTGATGAGACGTTGAGAGCCAGACGTTTTGAGGATGGTATTCGGTATGACATCTGAGTTCTCGTGAATGTTTTTAGGTTTCCTTCAGTACACGCTATTGTGAACCAGGTGCTGATTATTGAGAGGAACCTATGGGAATCTAGTGGTGTGGGCCAGGGCGGTTCAGCACCAGTTAATGGTACTATTTCTACTGGCAAGAGGAAGAGACAGATGGACTTCTCTCAGGGTGGAAGTACTAGCCAGGAAGCGTCTTTAGGTGGACCGATCAGGCGCTACCAGTGTGGCAGAGAGGGGCACAAGAGACTGCAATGTCCATGAGACACAGTGGAGTTCTGAGCTTGCGGCAAGATGGGTCACCTGTAGTGCTTTTGTAGGGCGTTTCTACCAGTGGCTAGTGAGAGGGGTTTTGTGCAGACTCCGCATGCAGGAGCAGGACCAGTGGCTTCTTACCAGTCAGGTAACTGGAATACTTCAAGTCGTGCAGGCAGAGATAGTGGTCGTGGTCGTGGTATCCAGACACCAGCATCTTAGAGGCAACAGGGCAGGACAACTCAGGGTAGCCTGGCTGTGTCGCAGGGCCACGACACTAGGCAGGTGTATACAGTGCAGCAGACCCAGCACGAGTAGGATCCCGGACCTTCTACAGTTAGAGGTACTATTTTAGTAGCATTTTTCTTATCTTCAGTACTTTTTGATATGGTTTCTATTCATAGTTTCGTATTTGTACCTGTTGTGGAGAGCCTTGGGCTCTATGTTTCTACTTATTCTGATATCATGATGCTAGAAACTCCGTTGGGGACTAGAACGGTTGGTGAGCATCAGTGCAAGGAGTGCCACCTTGAGGTTGGTGGGTGTCACTTTCTTTGGGACCTCTATTTCTTAGAGATGATGAACTATGAATTCATTCTCGGGATAGACTGGTTGGTTCCCTATCGAGCCTTTGTAGACTGTTATCATCGTAGGGTGCGTTTCACATCACCAGAGGGTGGAGAGTTTCTATACAAGGAAGAGTGGGATGTTCAGGCGAGTCGAGCTGGACCAGAGCATCATGGGTGAGGTGGAGTCACATCCCAAATTGCGAGTTTGTATCTGGATGATCAGGGGACTTGTCAGACATATTTCCCTCCAGTTGTTGATCGTTTCAAGGATGACTTCCCAAATGAATTTTCGGGTCTACCTCCTGTGCGAGAGTTGGATTTCTCTATTGAGCTCATGCTAGGTGTAGAACCGATGTCCAT
This sequence comes from Viscum album, assembly GCA_963277665.1. NCBI lineage: Eukaryota > Viridiplantae > Streptophyta > Magnoliopsida > Santalales > Viscaceae > Viscum > Viscum album. Next base: position 177,057,702 of record OY728140.1, on the reverse strand, counting down.
TCCTCCTTATAGGATTGTACACTAGAGCTGCAGGAGCTCAAGAGGCAGTTAGAGGAGTTGCAGGCAATGGGAATTATCTGACCCAGTACTTCTCCTTGGGGTTCGCCGGTCCTTTTAGAGAAAAAGGTGGACGGTACCCTCAGAATTTTTGTGGATTATCGGAAGCTGAACCAGTTGATGGTTAAGAACCGATATCCCTTTGCCGAGGATTGATGATCTTTCTGATTAACATTGTGGGGAACGAGTGTTCTCGAAGATTGACTTGAGATCGGGATATCATCAGCTGCGTGTTAGACCATCGGATATACCGCTTATAGATTTTCAGAGCAAATATGGTCTGTATGAGTACTTGGTTATGCCGTTAGGACTCACGAACACTCCAACAATTTTCATGGCTCTGATGAATCATGTGTTTCATCCGTATCTTGATTCTTTTGTGGTTGTATTCATGGACGACATCTTGGTGTACTCTCACACTCGACACGACCATGCCACCCATATTGAGATCGTATTGAGTACACTGAGAGAGAATCAGCTATATGCTAAGATCTCGAAGTGCCACTTTTGGATGGACCAGATTCACTTCCTAGGTCATATCATCTCAGAGGCAGGAGTTGCAGTAGACCCAGAGAAGGTGAGAGAAGTAGTTTCCTGGGGGCAGCCTAAGAACGTGTTTGAGATGTAGAGTTTCTTAGGGATGGATGGTTACTACAGACGCTTCATATAGGTCTTCTCCCACTTAGTAACACCGTGGATGAGACTGACTAAGAAGGGTGTGAAGTTTGTTTGGTCAGAAGCCTGTGAAGCAACTTTTCAGGACCAGAAGGGATGGTTGACATTAGCACTGATCCTGATACTCCCAGAATAGGGGAAGAGCTATACAGTTTACTATGATGAATCAGGGATTGTGTTGGGAGCAATGTTGATGCAGGTTGACCGAGTTGTTGCATACGGGTCTCAGTAGTTGAGGTCACATGAGCGGAATTACCCAACGCATGATCTCGAGTTGGCTGCAGTTGTTCATGTGTTGCGCTGTTGGAGACATTATCTTTTGGGAGAGCATTTTGTGGTTTACACCGACCACAAAAGCCTCAAGTATTTCTTTACTCGGCGTGACCTGACTCTGAGGTAGAGAAGGTGGGTTGAGTACCTACAGTCCTTCGATTTTAAGCTTGCCTATACACCTGGTAATGGTAATGCAATAGCTGATGCACTGAGCAGGAAGACTCAAATACAGGCAGTGCAGGAGGCCAGTGGTGAGTGGCAGCTCATGGCTTTGTTCTTTGAGATGCATCTGCAGGTGCATGAAAGTCATGGGTAGACTTATCTTTCATCATTAGCTATGACATCTACCCTCCTGGACAGAGTGAGGATGAGGTAGCTATCTGATCCGGAAGGCCTAGTTCTACGGGAGTCGGTGGAAAGTGAGGACCCTCCTCCTGGTTGGACGATAGGCGACGGCGAGTTCATGCGTTTCCATGGACGAGTATAGGTTCTAGGGGATATACGCGAGGATATGATGTGGGAGTTTCATGCTTCATCTTGGCCAGTTCATCCCGGGGTTACCAAGATGTATCGTGACTTGAGACGTCAGTACTGGTGGTCAGGTATGAAGAGAGATGTAGTTGTGTTTGTTACGAGATGTTCCACCTGTCAGCAGGTGAAGGCAGACCATCAGAGACCAGTAGGGCTACTACAGTAGTTACCTATTCTAGAGTGGAAATGGTATGATGTCACGATGGATTTCGTGATGGGATTGTCGAGGTCACCTCGAGGCAGTGACGCCATGTGGGTTTTTGTGGACAGACTCACAAAGGTAGCTCACTTCTTACCGATCAAGGAGACCTTCGGTGTAGATGAGCTCGGGAGGCTGTATATCTGAGAGATCGTACGTCTTCATGGGGTCCCTTGTTCTATCGTTTCAGATAGGGACGCTCGCTTTACATCTCGTTTCTGGCAGAGTATTCAGAGGGCACTGGGTACACAGGTGCTTCTGAGCACAACATACCACCCTCAGACAGATGGCCAGTCAGAGCGTACGATACAGGTGCTAGAGGACATGTTTTTTGCATGCGCCCTAGACTTTGGGGGCTCTTGGGAGAAGCACATACCCCTAGTCTAGTTTTCCTATAACAATAGTTTTCAGGAAACTATTGAGATGGCACAATACGGGGCATTATATGGTAGGCCATGTCGTTCACCATTATGCTGGATAGAGGCAGGTGAGGCAGCTTTACTGGGCCACAGCTCATGTAGGAGACATCTGAGCAGGTCCAGTTGATTTGGAAGCAAATGGTTACCACGCAGTCTTGACAAGAATTCATATGATGATCGTCGCAGACGAACTTTAGAGTTCGTGGTCCGGGATCGGGTTTTCTTGAGTGTTTCGCCGAGGATGGGATACAAGCGGATCAGGAGATAGGGTAAGCTTTCACCGAGGTATGTGGGGCCATTCGAGATTCTGGAGAGAGTAGGGTTGGTTGTCTATCAGTTGGAGTTACCGTAGAGATACCGATTCATGCACGATGTCTTCCACATGTCTCAGTTGCGCCGTTGTCATTCAGCCTGAGGAGGTTGAGCTGGAGGCAGATGCATCCTTTGAGGAGCATCCAATTCATATCGTTGACAGGAGCACGAAGGTTCATCGAGGGTGGTCAGTTCCTCTTGTTCGGGTGTTATAGCATCATGAGACAGTGCAAGACGAGATCTGGGAGCCAGAGGCCGACGTACGTGATCAGTGGCTAGAGCTGTTTTGAGATTTATCTTCTCTACCTTGGGAAGGGAAATTCGAGGACGAATTTCTATAAGGGGGGGAAGTTTGTAAGAACCCAATTCTTATTTTTGAGGTACGGGCTTCCTCTTTATTCTTTTCCTTAAGTGTTTTTGTGAAAATATGGAAAATGGGGAAAAATCCTAAATTTTGGAACTACACTCCATGTAATTTTCCACACGTCGTGTACTTTTGGCCATGTGGGATGGGTACACGGGGCGTGTAGCCATGTCGGCGACGAGGGGTGTAGGAACCGACTGCACGCCGTGTAGTGTTCCTTTACACGTCGTGTAGTCAGTCGACAGGCCTAAAAAGTAAGGCGGTGGTGTAGCCGCCAGCTGGGTGATAGTACACTCTATGTACTCGGAAGTACATGTCGTGTACTCATGTTGACGGATGAACAGTGTGGTAGTGCCGCCAGAGGAACTGGTAAATGAAGGAAGTACACGCCGTGTAATCAGAAGTATAGGTTGTGTACTTTTTTTTCGGCTGGAAACAGGCAGTAGCCTCCTCATTTGGTAGAGGAGGTATTTGATCCATTTTGGAGCCAAAGGAGGAGGCCAAACCTTTGAATATCCACCGAGTGTTCATCTGGATTCCGATTCCACCTCGGACGATCTCGTTGGAACCGCACGGGTAAGCCCTTCTTTCTCGTTAAGTCGTTCTTACCAATTCTTTCTTGAGAGAAAGTTATTTACGTTTGAATGGGTTTTCTTCTTCGTCAGATCTACGTCATTCTTGGGCGTTTCATGGATCAGCATTCGTGTATAACGCTCGTTGGCGTATAAGGTAGGTGGCTTGGTGTAAATTTTTAACTGTCGTGCGTTTTTGTGCATTTTCGTGCCACGAACCCATGTTGGGGTGTCGTGTGGCTAAGTCGGTTTCTATATTTAATGCCTAGAATTGCATAGGTGATTAAATTGTGATAATAAAATGTTGTTTGGGATCATTGCTTGGATCCGGAACCTTCCCGGGGGTGTGTTTAACTTTTTAGCCGATTGGCCAGGATACCCGAGGGTATGCCTTTAAAGTAGTAATCATAGAATTACCTTGAGAGGAATTGCTTGTTTACTACATTTTGACATGTTGGGAATGGCCCGGTTACCTGTTTTTCCCAAGGGAGTTGTTGTGATTAACCTGTGGGCACTGCACTGTAATAGCCTAAGGGCATGAATGTATTAGCTTGAGGGCAACATACAGTTTCGCCTGAGAAAAACCTTTCATGCCTGAGGGATTGACTTCTGTGCCTGAGGGTGACACTTCCTACTCCTGAAAGCAATTTTTGTTATGCCTGAGGGCTATACCTGCAGGTTGTATTTTGCTTACCCGAGGGTAAGGTTTTTCTTATCTGAGGATGTGGACTGTTTGATTAGAAATGCACAGTGGTGATTTCTAGTATATAATGGATTAAATGAATAATAAAATGGAAATTTAATTGTTAAGTTACATACATTTTAGTACCGCTTACTTTATTTCATTTTACTATTACACACTGTTGTTGAATGCTTACACGCAGTGGGGCATGGGCCTTTGGTGGGTGCCTACTGAGATATATTTCTCACACCCTGTTTGGGTCACGCCTTTCGGCCCAAACAGATTACGTTTCTGTAGGTGGATCTAGGGGAAAGAGTCCCTATACAGGTACTTGACTGTTGCTGAGGAGTATGAGGGCATGGGACCGAGCCTAGGCTCGCGATGCCGCTTCCAGCTGTTTGCTTTGCTTTGTTGTACTCTTCTTTTTGTTTTACTGTATTGATGTATAAAATGCTATGGCTATTTTCTTAGTACTTGAGACATGTAGCATCATTTTTATATACTATTGATTATTTCAGTTGTGTATGGTTTACTGCTTCCGCTGTTTGTTGTATGTTTTATTTCAATTCTGCTGCGCTACACTTTGACAAATGAGGGCATAGTTTCCCCATTATCAGACCTGGGCCCTCACTGCTAGTCGGAACCCTCTGGAGTTTGGGGAAATGTGCTTGATGTCACATGGTGAACCGGGTTTGGGTCACCCGTTGCATGGCACCCGGGTCCGGTATGTTACACCTGTAGTAGGGAATCAATGTATTCATAGTTTAGGATGCGGCGATTTGACACCTGAGGAGGCATCCTGCAATAATGGACACATGAATGGGGCCTAGAGGAAGTGGAACCTCTAGGTTAGGGCATGACCCTCCCGAAACACATATGCTTAAGGTATAGACCATGATGTGACCCAATTTATGGGATTGAACATCAAGGAGGCTTCCTATGTATCCCCAAGGAAGGGAATCATAGTCCACATAGTTCCTGGTTAGATATGGAATCAGGGAGTGCACAGAAGATAGTGACCTATAGACATTCTAGGTATTACGCATAGATAGCAGGCAAAGATGGTCTAATATCAAAGGGGCAGACCAGAGATGTGGTTCCCAACCAAGGGGATGACAATGGATTACCGTAGATTACAGACTACAAAGACTTACCACTGGATGGGGTTGACAATATCTTACTGCTGATTGGTATTCCAATGACTTACTATCGGTTGTGGTTCCAACGGGTTACTGTCGATTGGGATTGGACGTCAGGGATGCTTCCTAAATTCCCTATCTAGGAGACAAGAATCAAATCCCACGTAGTTTGAATTGGGGATGCAGTTTAACTTCATGTGGGACAAAAAGGGTGAATACAGTTTTACATCATGCAAGATGAGGGTGAACCAACATAAAGGGGGTCGAAACAAGTAGGTTTTGGTCTTGTACCTTAGGGATTCTTCCTATGTACCTCACCTAGGAGAAAAGGATCAAAGTCCACATAGTTTGGAATGATACAGTTTAACGTCATGCAGGTCGAGGGTGAACCAACATAAAGGGGTCGGAACAAATGGGTGTAGGGCTTGATCCTTCCGGAGGATTCCTATGTGCCTCTCCTAGGAGACAAGGATCAATGTCCACATAGTTCGGAAGGGTTTGGGGCATACATACTATGGAATCCCAAGAAGGATATCATGGTTAATTCTCACTCTATGCCCATGTGAGTCATGACCAGAGTGAGAAACAAGAGGTAGCAAAGACCTAGTGATAACGTCGTGAAAAGTGTGTACGCAGGAAGTGGAGTGGGTCTTACACGTGGTTAGCAGCCCAAAGAGGAAACATGGGATTATTCTTGGTTAGAAGCCCACGGATATGGGGATTAAGACTCACTCCAGGATGGGGGCCCGATGGCAACAAATCCGAGAGGGAGAGGGATAGGGTAATGAAGGTCCTTGTGCCCATTTTTCCTCTAGTATTTGGCCTGGAATAATAGAGGGTGAGTAGGGGTTCTACATCTTGAAAGAGAGGCTAGGTTCTTACACCCGGATGGTTTCCCTTCCCCACGGACAGGCATCTCTCCAACAAAAAGGATCTCATTCTATGTGAGGAAGATCTCACTCCCATGTAGATGAGCCGGTGTAGAGAATGTTCAAGAAGGGGCACCACACGTGTATTTCACAGGGCGAGGCTATATTTTAACATCATGTACTGAGGACGATGATGCTTTGCATTTTAACATCTGGTATCTCGAACGAGGCGGGTTCACTCTACACCCCTAAGACATACACAACTGATACCTACAAACCATCAGGTTAGGGAAGGCATCAGCAATGTCAGAGCGAGGGGGTGTAGTTGAGTGATCCACTAAGGGTCCTACATTAGCATGGCTATGTGAAGAAACAATATCAATTAGCGTGCCAATGAGAAGAAGCAATAGGCTAAGCAATGAAACATGAAGCACCATCTGAGAGACCTTGAAATCACTTCATACAAACCTGGATGGCTTTACGGGAAAATATGCGTATGATAGGGGTGTCGGGTATAAGGTTGTATTGGAAATGGTGCCTTAGGGTGAGGATGACACATGGAGCACATTAGGAATGATGTTCGTAATATGACAGGATGCGTACAAGATGGAGCAACTATGCGCAAACCGGATGGATGCATGCAAAACAGGTCTGATGAAGGGGGATCTTTCGGGATAGATGGATCTTTTGTGCACACATTCTTTAGGAAAAAAGGAATTGGATGAGTAACAATCCAAAGAGTTCCCACTTAAAGGATGACCCATGGGGGACCTTTCATGCAAGATCCAATACCTTGAGGCCATAGTGTTTTTCACGCGGTTGTGGAAGAGGTTTTTTTCACACAGGAGAGTATCAGTTCATCTTCTATAACCTTCCCAGAAGTTAGGACGGTACTCTTCATTTTATATCCAAAATCCACGGAGGCGGCGCGTAAGAGGGGCTGCGCACAAGCAACCATTTCGCATTGGGCTTGGATGGGTTTGTGCACCTAGAGGAATCCTACGCTTCAGACTCTCTTCCTTCGCATCATATCTTGGCTGGTTTTCAAGATGTTATCCTCTAAAGGGCCCCTTTGAAATCGCATTGGGCATAGAAGGTTTTAAATTCCTAGGTGAATCTCTCACTCACACCCGGACTCTTGTTTTTCAGTGCCTTGGCGAGTTTGTGGCGGCTCTCTATGGAATCCTCATTTGACGTCACATTGGGGGAACAAGGATTTTCGTACTATGTGGAATCTTGCATGCACCCCATAATTTTTGTGCACAACTCCCTCTAGCTTTTCAAAATAATCTATTCATTCCAAATAGGCATTTGGTTTCTTTAAAAGAGCCCACTAATGGCCCTATCTGAAATTTTGTGTCAACAGTGGAGTTTCATGGAAATGTTTTATGGGTTGATTGAAAGGTATGAAACTTGTTATGAAAGGCACTTGTAGTGGAGTTGGGTTTGGGTGTATGTTTTCAAAATGAGATATAATATTTTGGCTTATTTCTCTTGTGGTTCATTTTTTTAAAATATGAGTTGAAAATTGTTTAAATGATGAAAGGCAGGTTTTGGAAATGATCTTGCTTAATGATTAATTTTTCAAAGTGGCATCATCTATGGAATTGATTGATTGATTACATGTTATTCTTTTTTTTATAAAAAGGGAATTTTTGAGATGGGTAAGTGATGTTAGATGTATTTAAAAAGGGGTTTAGTGTGAGTAAAAATGGAAATGGTTTGTATTATGAAAAATGGTGATTACCTTGAAATGTTTGGCATTGAATTGTGAAATTAGTGGTGTGTGAACATGAACTTGAGCCCATGGGAATCCTAGGTATCTATGTGGGTTGGCTAGATCTAGTACACTAGTGACTCAAAAGTGGTTTGTCCATATTTCACTTAGCAGGATTGAATCGTTCAAGACTAACTAAACATTATAATGATGGGAGACCACTATGAAATTGGGATGTCACCTTCTGGTGGCTTGTGTAGGAGAAAGTTTTTGGTTATGGTTTTAATCCACATTTCACTGAGGTATGAGGTTCTAATGTCCCACTAGAGATTGATTAACCCAAGGGTATTTACCCATGGTGATAAATTGAAACTTGTGTGTTATGGTGCCATACATCAGTATATGGTAGACCTTGATTGTATTCATTTCATTTTAAAGAAAGATATTTCCTTATAAATGTTTTATTCAAAATGTTTCATTTTGAAAATGTAGTGTTGAAAATATTTCTTGAATTGTTTTTTTTAAAATTGGTATTCTCTAAAAAAAATTCTTAATAAATTTTTCAAAGGTTTTTATATAAATGAGAATGTTGTGAATTAAGTAATGATATGGCGTGGAATCTTTCTATCCAGGTGGAATCTTACTGGAATTTGGCTCACACCCTACATACACCTTTGGGTATATGTAAATATTGTTGTATGTTTGTTCCAAGTAAAGGAACGATGTGTGTTTTTTGAAGTTAGGTTCACTAGTGGACTTCCATGTGGACTCTAGTGGTGGTGGATTGAGGAATTTTATCCTTTTTTGCATGGTGGTTTGGGATTGAGTGAGTCCCCTCTTTGTTGTAGTCTTTCCTTCGGAGTTTATTCCTAGTTGTAAACAATAAATCAGAGAATTGATTATTCCCTATTTGGTTTTTCATTTTCAGTTTTATATTATTTGTCTTGTTGGATGTTTAAATTTATTAAATTGGGTAAAATCTTTCCCAAATCATGTTATCGATACCCAAGCACTAGTTTCTTGCCCATGGGAATCAGGATTGCCCTTCGGGTTATTCCACAAATTGGGTTAGGTGTCGGGTCGGTTGGCCACCCGGCGTGGTTCGTGACTTGGAGACACAAGGGCACCTTTCCCACTAAGTCCCCATCACACTAGCTCAAATAAAATAAGAAACATTTACCATGAATGTTAAAATAATTGGGTTCAAAACTAGATTAATCCCCCAAGGACTTCCTTGGGTTAGATACTCATTATCATGAGTATAATAATTCATAGTGAGAAGAGAACGGGGAGAGAAAACAAGATATGGGTAGAATAAGAGAGAAATAGAGAAAACAGAAATTAAAACATGAAATATAATTATAAAATTATAACAAAACAAAACATGATAAAAAATATAGCATAAAATTTTCTAAATATTCAGGTTATTTGTCGATCCATTGAATGGTTATAGAATTACAAATTTATAATGATTGGAGTAAAATATTTTGGATCTAGAACCATCCTTTAAAATTTTGTGCTTGGGGAGAATATTAATGGCTTAATTTGGGGAAGTTTTCGTATTAAAAGTTTTTCTTCGATCTATCCTTTGAATATATAAAATATTTTATCTCATTTTGACAAGATTAAAAAAAGTTATATCCCATTTACTCTATAAAATTATTATATCCTCTCTGACTCTTTGTATTCTTAATCTCCTAGCTCCCATGTATTTATAGCCTTGATGAAATCATAATCATGTGTGTAAATGTTAGAAAACATTGTTCCTCTATATTCTTTATATATAAATGTAAACAGTAAGATCAACTAGGAATTTAATTTTTTGAGATATAGGCCCATCTTCAAACTTCAGCAGTTCTGTGCACGGATTTTGATGCCAAACATGTGAGCTTCTTTTGGGTCTAAAATTTTTGGATTCAGATCTAGGTCCAGTTTAATAAGATGTATCCTATCAAATATAAGAATCTAAAAAAGAATAATTTTTAAATTTGGATTAGGGTAGTGAATTTTGATAACAAAATACAAAAAAAATTAAAAAATTAAAATCTAAAATTATTCCATTTTTTTCAATTAAGCTCAAAATACTCAAAAAAACATAAATGTAAAAATTTTCTATAAAATAACACTTTGGTGGGATTAAAAAATTGAATTTAAAAGTATAATTATTCAAAATATTGAATCTATCATATTTACATGAAGTTGATTCATACACATCACAAATTATTTATGGATCATTTTCCTAAAGTAAAATGACAATCTGAGCATGTTTTCTTGGTTTTTAGTATGTAATGTGTGTTTCAAACTAAAATGTAAATTTTAAATAAAAATACAAAATTTTAGTCGTACCATCCATATCGTGTGTCTGATTAATGTGTGGTGGATTCCTACACATAAAAATGAATTATAGATCTTTTTCTTAAAGTATCAAGACAATATATGGGTTTGTTCTCTTATTTCAGTGAGTGGAACATGTTTTGAAATGATGTGTCCATTATAAACTAAAAACTTGCACTCTTAGTTATATCAGTCATATAGTAGGATTTATTGATTTTTGATTCATTATTATACATCACAAATGACTTATGCATCATTTTCTTAATTTATAAATATAATCTGATTTTTTTTATTATTTTACTATGAGTGGCACGCGTTTTGAACTAAAATTTCACTTTTAAATCTAAAATGTGCACTTTGAGTTATACCGGACATATTGTATGTTGGATTTATGTGTGGTTGATTCCTACACATCAAAAAAGACTTATGAATCATTTTTTAAATTATAAAAACAATATCAGTCTATTTGCTTGGTTTTTAATGAGTGATGCCTGTTTTAAACTAAAATGATATTTTTAAATTGAAAAAACGCACTTTGAGTCATATTAAGCACACCATGGGTCAGATTAATGTTTACTTGATTCACATACATCACAATTTATTTATGTATTTTTTTCCTAAATAATCAAAAAAAATGAGCATGCTTTCTTGGTTTTGAGTGTGTGATGCATGACTGAACTAAAATGTCAATTTTAAATAAAAACATTCACTTTTTGTTATACCAGCCACATTTTGTGTCTGATTAAGTTGTGGATTAATTGAATACATAAAAAATGACTTATAGATTTTATTTTCTGAAGTATCATTACAATCCAAGTGTGTTTTCTCAGTTTTAGTGAGCAATGCACTTTTTGAACTAAAATGTCACTTTAAAACAAAAAACAGATACTTTAAGCCATATCAGGCACACTATAATTTAGATTGATGTGTAGAAAATTCCCACACTTAAAAACATACTTATGGATTATTTTACTTTTGTATCAAATAAATTTTATTGTGTTTTATTTATTTTCATTGAGTGATGCATGTATTGATCAAAAAGGTTATTCTAAAACTAAAAACTTGTATATTGAGTCATTCCATGCACACCATGTGTTAAATTGACGAATAGTTGATTCTTAATCATTAAAAATTTATAGTGAATCATTTCCCTAAATTATTAATACAATATGAGTGAGTTTTATTTTTTTTCAGTGAGTGATGTGTGTTTTAATCTAAAATTACATTTTGAAACTGAAAAAATGCAGTTTGGGCAATATTGGGCACATTGTGTGTTTGATTGACAAGAGGTAAATTCTTCCATATAAAAAATGAGTTATAACTCATTTTCTTAAAGTATCAATATAATATTATCTTGTTTTCTTAGTTTTTAGTGAGTGACACATTTTTTGAACTAAAATATCAATTTCAAACTGAAAACAGGAACGTCGAGTTATACTAGGAATATTGTGTGTCGGATTGAATTTAAGTTGATTCTTATATGTAAAAGATGATTTATGTTATCATTTTACTAAATTATTGTGGTAATCATAGTGTGTTTTCTTATCTTTGATTACATAGAACATCTTTTGAACTAAAATTTTACTATTAAGCTGTGAAAATGCCGTTTGAGTCATATCGGCCACATAGTGTGTTGGATTAATGTACCATTGATTCCTAAAAATAACTAATCTCTTTTAAATAGTTTTCATGATTTTTAAATAAAATTTGACCATGTTATCCCAATAAAATAAAAACTTATCTCTCTAGTGTTTTATTAAAAGGGATTTGACTCATAAGGGAATTTACTCCATCATCACTAAACATAAAAAAAAACAAATAAATACAAATTATATCAATGAAAAGAACATTAAACAGTACCACAGTGCATCATTATTTTTGAAGCCTTCATCAATAATTTATTTTTTTCCAAACATTTTGTGTTGATAAAGAGAACAAAAGGCATAAATACCTAGTTATGGGTCCCTCTTTAAGTCTAACATCTCATTTTTTCCTTATATAAGGACCATGAACTATATATAGAGGCATTTTGTGCTCCTTAGAGGCACAAAATTCTTATATAACAATCAGTAAGAAATGACCTCTTCTTGATCTCATTGAAAATTAACTAAATAAGCAGTAGATAAAAATTATAAGAGAATTAACTATATTAGTGGTAGATTAAATGATATGAAAATTTACTAAATAGTATATAAACCAACTCTTCATGACCACTATGAAATAAAAAAATACAAACATTATAAGAAATCACCTCTTCATGATTTCTACAAAAATTCTAATACCATGTATTCTATCCACTCATATATAAATAAATATACTTACACATTTGAATATGTTGATTGATGGCAGTCCTGGTAGAAATAAAAAATAAAAGAAATGATTCATATATATTTTAAATTAAATTTTTATTATTATTGGAAATATTACTTTAGGGATACTATATTATTTATGGAATATGATATCTTTTATAAATTTAAAAAAATATCCATAATCATTTTCATTAATTTTTTCTAAACACTAAATAAATATAAATCAAAATAGGTAATATATTTTGATATATGATTTTATAGTGAAATATTTTTATATATACCCTAATACTTATCCATTTTTATAAACTAATAGTCTTATTGTGCCCAGTGATCTTCCTCATAGTAGGATATTAAATATATTTAAACACTACCTTATTAAAGAAAAAATCTTCTAAAATCATAATTTAAAGAATATATTTTGAATTTTTTTGTAAAATATTGAATTTGGTTTGTTATAAATTGATATAGGCCATCATGTGTGGTTGATTTATTGGATATCCCTTCTTTGAATCAAACAAATAAATCTTTGGGTGTCCAAATTGATTTCAATGAGCATCTAATGCTTCCTAAAAATATCTAAAAAATAGGAAAATGCAATGAAATAAATGAAAATATATTTTATATTATTTGGTTATAGAGTTTACCAATTTATTGTGGGTATTAAAAAAATCTATCATCGATAATTTTATATTCAAATGATATAGAAAATTTATCCACTATTATTGAAATTTCACTTTTATCTAATGAGTCTTTATCAATATAAGTGATATGAGGACTAAAGGGTCCAAATTTTTGATTGATGGTTTTTCCCTTCGCATAATACTGATATATGTGCTTGTAAAATATTATTGGTATTTAATATAAATAACACAGAATATTGATTATTGGGTAAATAGACTATGAAAATATACCTTATGCATACATTCACAACTAAGTCTCTATTCCATTCATGCATTAGAATTTTATATCCACTATCAAGAACAATCATTTCTAGAATAGAATCATTATTCATTTATTCTTTTAATTCAATAAATGTATTATAATTACCTTTTAATGTTGTATTCACATGAATATGAAATGTTAATATATATGGTAGTTTATTTTTTGGGATAAAGGTACTCTTAATAGGTCTTTTTGATTTATTGGTTGATCCTTTAGATTGTTTTGATTCAACCTTCCATTTAACTGAACTTTTCTACATCTATAATAATATTCCCTGGGTTAAACCTTTTTCATTAATTTTTAATGTTTTGTATAAAAAATAAATTAGAAATGAAATACCATGTTTTCTTAGTGTGTTTTTAAAATATTAAATATCCATGCTATGAATGTTCTAATAGTTATTTCAACCATGTGAATGTACAAATCATCTAGGGGAACAGTTAGCTCGATGTTTGGATCATGTTCTATGTGAATCCCTACTCATATGTGACTTTTTGGAAGTTTTTTCTATATAAAATATCTCCATGGATATTGTACATTATACACCATACAACAATGTGTTGGTTGGGTGTTGATAGATACAAATCAAAATCAATTTCACCCTATGGAATTTTATTACATGAAAGGTATCAGTATCTATCTGATTCAAATTTTACAGAAATAGTTATGATAAAATCAGTTGCCTTGGTTAATGTGGGACTTTATGGTAAATTTCAAGACTCTATGTTTCGGGGGGAGGGGGATCGATCTTCATATAGTGGTTGTTGTTCGGTTGTTTCTTCTACTTGATTCCTTCTCATACCATTCATTAAAAACTCTTGCTAAAAATTAGATCATTTTTTAATGGAATCTATTTGTTCCAACATGTCATTTATTTTATTATATATATATATACCCCCTATTCCATTAATTACTCAAAATATACACTTGGCAACACATCAAACCCTACACCTCTAACACAATCATATTGTTCTGGTCCCCATAAGGATACTAAAAGTAGTCATTCATCAGGTACATCCGATGACGATTGTTATGTCTAAAACAAATAAAAATATAGGAAAATAAGTATTCATTAATACTATTGTAAAATATACATCTTTATAGTGATTTTGGGTTTATTTTTTTTAATTGAAAACGATTGACATTGTTGATAAAGGTTGGTTGTTAAAGGAGGCATGAAGAGTTGGTGTAGATATCCTAAAGGATCATGCAGAGTGAGTATGTCCTAATGGATCACAAGGAATGATCACACGGAGTGTGGATTTTATAAAGGATCATATGGAAGGATTACATAGAAGGATATTTATAGTGTGAATGTCCTAAATTATATCGTAGAAGGATCATGAGAAACACTTGAAGACACCACATTATTTTAATAGGATTTATTGAAGAGATCATGTGAAGCACTTGAAGAAATTTCATGATTATCAAGGAATATCATGAAGAGATCACACAAAGCACTTGAAGACAAAGTGGATAGAAATTATGGATATATCTCATGGTCTCTCAAAATCACACAACCTTATAAGTTTCATTGGATCTCATGATTAGATCACACGAAGCACTAGAAGAAAGTGGCATTGAACTCATGATTGTCTTTGGATATCTCAATGGTATCACATCAAATTCTAGAATGCAATGGATCTAACCACATGATTTTCATTAGATCACACAATGGTATCATGTGAATCACTTGGAGAAAATGATTTTGATCATGTGAAGTGCTTGCGACATGCAATAGGTGATTGTGTGAAGTACGTAAGTTCGATTATTAATGGGGTGGAATGGATGTATTACCATGATTTATAGAGATAAGGATGTGGATAAATTCCTATATATGTCATTTAACTCTACCTTAATGGTAATAGAAGTTTTTTTTCTGTGGTTTGATCTGAAGTAAGGTATTTATCATTAGCTGAAGAAGGTATTTCATCAAAATCATGTGATCCAAATAATCAAAATAGAGTCTCATGAAGGAGTATTATAGAAGAGTCTCATGGAGGCATCTTTTTTAAGGGATGTATGTATTGGTCATAGGAATACCTTTTGGTATCATATGATCCATGAATCCTGAATGTCTGATTTACATGGCCAATATGAATAAAATAAGGTCTTGTAGAGGGATCTCATGGAAAGGTCTTGTGAAGGAGTCTCATGAAGAGGTATCATATAGAGTTATCATGGAAGAGTATCACAATGGGGTCTCATAGAGAGGTATCATAGAGGAGTCTCATGAAGGGATCTCATGGAGAGGTCCCATGTAGGAGTCTCGTAGAGGGATCTTGTGGAGGGGTCTTGCAAAGTGTTTTATAACTAAGGTGGTTGTCGTCTACTTGATGAAACAATAGCATAAAGACAAACACAAGTGTGAATCAATTTAGAAGTGATTGTAATAATATTCTACTAGCGGAGCAGTGTGTTAAATTCAGTAGAGATAGTGGAAAGAATTAAAAATTTAATTAGTTGTAAATCGGGAGGGATAGTGAATATGCTCTAAACCTTTTAAAAATAGTGTGCTTTAGTGGATTTGGTACATCATCAAATTATCTTTGTATGCTCCTTAGATATATCCCACGGAGGGTAAAATAAGTAAAATTGGCGAGACTTTTTCATGTTTTAATTCCCATTTATTCTATGTTATGTACAGGATAGATAAGATAGATTTGTTTAATTAAAAAACAATATCTGAAGTGTCAGTTGTTTTAATCTATCATACTATGATTCACCCCCCTCCCTCCCACGGTATTTAACCTAGCTAGGATGAATATTGGTATTAGAGGAAAGGGTTAAAGTCAGAGTTTCTCTATCAGTTGAACTAATGTATGTTTTTAATCATAAAGGTATTCTATTATTTGTTGGAAATAATTTTCATCTATAGAAGAATCAAATACAGCACTACTTCTAATCAATAGGTATGGATGTGTTTACATTTGAAATTCATGATATTTATATACACATTGATAGTGTAGAATTATAGGAAGTAGATCAAATAGATTTAGATGTGGGTACCAAAGGGATCAATGCCTTAGGGGTCTTTATCAAATAAAATCTATAAATATGTGATGTCGTGTAATCAAATTATATGTGTAAAATGAAGATAAATATTTATAAATGTGACTCAAAAGTTCTAGAAGCTAAATTTGAGGTTCTGTGGAACAAAAATGAAGACATGATAATGCACCCTGATGAGTATATAGATATATTCTTTGATCAGGTGAATATTATTGTGAAATACATATGTGGTCTTGGAGAATTATTTATCCACACAATCCATTTTTTTATTATTTTTTAAAACCACTTTTTGGAATTGTGGGAACCCACAAGATCAAACTACCGCCCAATCAAACCATCAAACAGCTATTTCAAATTTCTGTTTTCAAAATTCAAACACCACCTCAGGCCACATCCTTCATCGAGCCACGAATCTTGAACCAATCAACGTCATAGCATTACAGCATCATACCATCAGCGTCATTTCATCATCATCATAACATTAGTCATCAACAGAGGGGATGGTCAAAACTTGCCCCGCCACCGAAAAGTTGTTGTCGAACACCATAACAGTCTCCAGAAAAATCCACCCCCAACGTTCATCAACCTCACCGTAAACCACAAAAACACAACACCAAAGGCCATATGAACCACCATCCAAGGAAACCATCATCACAAAAGAACCCATTTCCATCACCACCTACACACAACCATCATCATTGTTGTCATGACGTAGTCATCGCAGCATCGAGGATGAACGTCTGAAAACTAGATGGATAGATAGATGGGAAACACACCCTGACGCACCTTTCCGTCAGCCCGAAGTGCACACCCTCCGGCGACACCGAACGTCCACTGATACCCACCGACTCTGTCAATAAACGAAATTACACAAGAGATCCTCCCAAAGATCTCGACACCACATCCACCAACATCCACCAAGAAACACGAATGATCCCAAAATGCCTCCAAGCGACGAGCTGCTTCCACGAAGTCATCTCCGATAACCACCCGGAGCAAACGAATTTGAAACCACCATAAGTCGTCGGCTGCCCGAATGCACATACCCAAGCTCCTGGAAGACCACCTCATTAAGCCGCCTCGGAAAGGGAAGTCGAGTCCTAGAACCAGAGCAGAGAATCAAGCAGGACGGAGGTCGGCTGATCTCATCCTCGCAACACCCCACCAGGCGACCGACCATAGAAAAATAACGACCACAAAAACACCCAGAATAGAATTGGAAACTGCCAACAAAGAAGAAGGGTAATCGGTGACTAAAATAGAAGGGAAATTAGTGACTGAAATCCGAAAGGGGAAGAGAAGTTGATACCGGTAAAATCCATGATCGCTTAACCTCTAGCCCAAAACATTAGAGATTCCATCGCTCCAGATCCAACCTAGAGAGGGGTGGTGGAGCTCAAGGTTAGAGCACAGCATCAGAAACCTTGGGAAAAACTAGAACGCCTTCTCTAAAGTGAACGCGAGAAGAAAGGTTGATGGGAAAAGCAAGAGCAGACCAGCCATGAAGGAGAGTTGGGGGGAGAACCCGTAGAGATACCGAGGAGAAGATAAGACATAGAGGGGAGAATAAGGGAAGAGAGGACAAGGTTTCAGGAGGAAACTCTAAGACTGCGAGCGGAGCGAGTAAGAGCGAGCAAGAGAGTAAAGAGATGAGATTGGATATCTTAAACAGTACTCTTGTCACATGCGAGATGAGAAATAATGATAATGAGGTTATGGAAGAAAGGTAAGTATAACGAGGTGGTATTAAAGGCCATGATGAATATTAATATAAATGATGGATAGGAAGAAGACATTGTGGATGAAGTTATGTCATTACATTCCTCAAAACTACTAAGGGGAAATGGATTGTTTAAATTGAAACATCCACTTACACGATTTCATTGTGGAAAGGTTGGACATCCTGTAGTAAAACCATGTACGATATCACAATATAATGTTAAGGATATTGATAAAAACAACCAATGAGAAGTATTAAGTTAGTGAGAAAGGAAGGAAGAGTACTAAGTGAAATTTATTCAGAAAGAAGAATCTGTATTAACAAGAAAATGACTATTCATAAGAATATGTGGTAATAGAGATGGGAGACTATAAGGAACATTGAGAAAATTATATGGTTTCAGTTGTAGTTAACTCCAATAAATTGGAAGAATGATAAAATTATGAGGATAGTGTCATGACCCGACCCAACGGGGCTGGAGCCGCGACTCCCCAAGCCCGCCTCCAATAGGCCAGGGGCTGGCGAGCAGCACCGAGTAGGCTATCACACACATGGGAGGCCTTAGCCTAAGGTACATGTACACACGTACCCACACACACCTCCATATAACAGTGCAGAGATATGTAAAACTGAAAAAGAAATGCATGCATACATCTATCCCAAACCAGAGTACAACAGAAGTACAAAAGGGCAAAACAGGGCCCACCAAAAGAAAACTACAAGTGCGTCCAACCTGCTCTGACAATGGGAACGCTGCCACAAACACCCGCCAGAAAGCTCCCTCGGCACAGCTCCGGTAAACACCCCGGTCAACACGCTCACTAAGATGCGCCTGCTCTGGGTCCTCCTGGAACTCCGTCGAAAGGCCTGTGGTCTGCACAAGACATAAACATGTGCGGGAAAAGCCCGTGCAGGGGTGAGTATAAACATACTTAGTAGGCACCCCAAAAATCCAAAACCCAAGGGAGAAACTGAAAGGCAACAGTCCGCTCAACCTAGCCAGAGGGAACCCAGATGAGATAGAAACTCCATCTCGTGACCATCCTCGGCTAAACACATCTAGTCAGCTCAGCTCAGCTCAGGTGTATGCCCATACATACACCTTGAACAATCCAGATATACTCAGATCACGCCACAAAGCCACAAGAGGTACCGACCTCATCACCAGCAACTGCCCCCAACCAGGAGAGTACACCACACGAACACTGTCATAACAGATGACACTCATCCGAGAGATACACTCCATCGGGTCCCAAACAAACATCTTAGACGCTCACCCGAGAGACCACGCTCGTCGGATAACATCACTGAGGAAACATAGCTGAAACAACATAACCACCAAACTCCTCGGATATGGGATCGCCGCTAGGGTGTGCTCGGGGATACCAAGACCCACTCCGGTATACGTAGCTCACAGATAGTGGATCACTCCCAGGGTCCGCTAGGGGATACCACGACCCGATCTGGCATACGTAGTTCTCACAGATAGGGGATCACACCCAGGATCCGTTGGGGGATACCACAACCCGATCTGGCGCTCGACAGAAACTCCACACTCAGATAGAGGATCATCGTCCATATAAAGATGGTCACGACGATACAGGAACCCTATCTGGTATAACTTGCGATGTAGGGGATCGAACCAACGATGTCGCAACCCTACCGGAAACCACGCACTGAGTAGGGGATCACATAACCAACGATACCACAACCCTACCGGAAACCACGCGCTGAGTAAGGGATCGCATAACCAACGATACCGCAACCCTACCGACACCCAGCGCTGAGTAGGGGATCGTATAACCAATGATACCGCAACCCTACTATAAACATCATGCTGAGTAGGGGATCGTAAACCCAACGATGTCACAACCCTACTATGCACGACCCACAACGTAGGGGGTCATATTCTCGATGATGCCAGAAACCCTACGGGGTTAACCTGCTAGATAGGGGATCGCCGCCTGTGAATAAGCGGTCACAGCGATACCAAGAACCCGATCTAGGGTAAAGAATGCTAGAGGATCCGCTCTGGCCCACCAGAGGTATACCACAACTCTAACAGTTTAAACATCCCATAGAGAGGATCAAAAACCCATACGAAGGTTGTGATGCCACACGAAACCTCGTAGGAACGAACCAAGGGAGAACCTTCAACCACCGCTGGTCCAAACGTCGCTAACCCGAGCGACCCGCCACAACGCCACACTGCGCACCTCCTAAGCCAAAACCGAGGCCACCATGGCATTCCATGCGAAAGAACACGTAGGATAGGCTGTTTACTCGCCCGAAACGGAGAACCAGTGAAAAAGGCACTATTCACCGTAGCTAGCTCGTGCGGGGCCCACACAACGATCCCGAAACCCATCGAGCGGACCATACCACGGCGATCCCCTCGAAAAAACAAGAGGAATCGACTACTCGCTCGTCCGAAACGGACATCCGGTGAAAAAGGTATTATTCACAAAAGGCCAGCTTGGGTGGGGCCCGTGCCTGGATTCCGAAACTCATCGAACGGATCTCACCATTGCGATCCTCTCGTAAAAACACACAGGATCGACTATTCATCCGCCAAAATCGGACTCCTGGTGCAAAAGTTGCATTTCTCCGCAAACGCCAAAACACGGCCTCGTGGGGCCCGCACCCCTTTCTCAGTCCAATCACCCAGAAACCATCTTTAAAAGTCTATCGTACCATCAGGGTCTCAACACCACTGATGGAACGTCAATCGGACGCTCCGGGTAGAAGTTACAACGGCTCGAAGTCGTGAAATAATAAAATAATATTATTTTATACGACGTTTCTAGCTCCCAGGCCACAATTCCGAATCTTTAAACCCTAGAACCCACACCGGAGGGTTCGTCTCGTCGTCAGGGTCATTTCGCCGCAAACGGCGCGCGAATCCGGCTTCCGGATTGCATGATACGGGGGTTTAAACACCCCCGTATGAGAAAAGAGGCCGGACCGGCCTGGGTCGGCCGGTACAGCCGGCCTGGACCGGCCGTCGCCGCCGGGCTTTGCCGGCGCCGGTGCCGCGCCGGCGGATCTTCTGCGGACCGCCGGGGGCACCCCGGTGGTCCGTTTTGCAATCCAGAGGCTTCTACATGACCCTCGGGACCTGATCTACACTGCTACGGCTTCAATTTGCAGAAAAACACAGCAAAAACGGAATCGGGGGGTTAAAACTCAAATCCGCCTACCTCGCGGGTGAAACGCCGACGTTCTGCCATAGATCTGCGCTCTAGAGCTTCCACTGCACGCTCCTGGAACATTCGCCATCGAATTTCGAGCTCGTGGGTGCTTCGTTTGCTCGATTCGGCGGAGCGGCGGTGAAGAATGGCGAAGAACGTCGAGAGGAATGATAAAGGGGGGCGCTGATATTTATATCAGTCGCCCGCCGGCGCCAAACCCGCCTCGGACCCAACGCCCGATGCGAACAAAAGTAAGGTCACCCCTAGGGTAAACACGCCGTTCTGAGCGCAACGGCGGTCTCATATTTTCCATCCGAGACTCCGTTCAGAAGTTATGTGAGCCGACGCTCGCACACTAACTTTGCTACCTATTTACGAAAACGCCCTTGGTGGCGTTTCTCACCGCAGGCCCGCGCCCGCAATGTTTACACACCTCCTAAGGTAAATGGCATGTTCCGGACACAAATGTGCCATCATATTCCCATTCTGAGCTACCGTTTAGGAGATATCACACCCCCACCATGTTCATAGTATAAAAATACTTAATATTTTTATAAAATTAATTCCGGGCACACCGGGGCTCGGAATCGCACGCCGTCTTCACGCATAGCTCTGGAATTATTCATAAGAATATTCCAAAGTCTGACAGGACCAAAAACCCGAGTTGCTACATCCTCCCCCACTTAGAACTTTTCATCCCCAAAAAGCCCTAAGTACAAGGAAAGCGATCAGACTCTCAACTGGGTCTCACACACCAGCGAGCTCACCAACAAACACCCATTCCCGAACGTATAAGTCAGAGGGACTCATCTGCCATACCTCAATACTAGCCACTTTGGGCGGCACTGATTCGCCCCCACGGTTTTAATCGCGTCACAAAAACATGTCTCGGTGGGGGAAGGATCCCTCTTCCTCACCCATTCGAAGCATGCGGAACAACTCCCACACAGGGTATTACCAACGCCCTGAACAAAACTCAAGCAAGCAGTAAAAGGAAAGAGTACCGCTAAACAGTGTCTGACGAACTACTGCAGTAAGTAGAAAAGACACAAGGTGTACCTCTATCCATCCGCGGTGCCTCTGGGTCGACTGCCTCCAGGGCATGTAGCTGTCCTCACCCTCGACCACCAGCTCCCTGAGCTTAGCGTGGACCACCTGGGGGTGGGGGTGGTGGCAACTGGTACCGCCCACCACCGCCTCCTGCGGCACCAGCTTCGCCGCTACGCCCGCCGCCCTGCGGACCTCCTTGCTCGAGACGCTGCCTCTGCCAAGGCGGTCCATCGACCAGCTGCCTCTCAGTAGAACGTCGGGTCGGACAATCTCTAGCAAGATGTCCCCGACTGTCGCAAGCGTAACACCGCCTCTCCTGCGGCTGACCAAAACTGGCCTGCGAGCCCTAAGACTCAGATCCTCCATCCTGGGGTCGCCACCTGAAACGTTGTCCACATCCAGACCCCTGAGTCTGTCATCGGCTACCAGATGTCGATCCGACCGACGAAGTCTCAGCTCTCGAGTGCCCAGCACTAACAGGGGAAATCTGCTCAGCCAGAAAACTCTCCACCACCAACGCTCGCTCCATCACTCCAGCATAGGGGGGCAGGCACAAGGAAACCACACCTGCTCGGATGTCCCTGCGTAAGCCCTGCTCGAAGTTCCGAGCCCTAAAGAACGGGTCTTGAACCATGTCCAGGGAGTAGCGTGACAGGTCTGTAAACCTCACCGAGTACTCCGACACAGTCATGCTCTCCTGTCAAAGCTGTAGAAGCTCCTAGATCTGCACTGACCTCAGCGTCACCGGATAGAACTCTTTTCTGAAGAGCCGCTCAAACTCTTCCCACGTGAGCGTCTCCTCGTCATGGGACTACGTCACTAAACTCCACCATCGCCCAGCAGAACCATGCAGAAGGCTCGCCGCTAGGACCACCATCTGATCTGGAGGTGTCCTCACTAGGCGGAAAACTCGGGTGACTGCCTCAAGCCAGTCATCAGCTGCCTGGGGGTTGGGATCACCCCAGAACCTCAGAGGTCGCTGCCTCTGGAACTCGTGCAGTGCACTCAGCCTACGCGCAACCTCATCCTGCACTGCCGGCACAACCAGCTACTCGATAGGTGGTGGATCAGCTGGAAGACCACCTGGAGGTGCAACCTCAGAACCTGCGCCCTACTCCACAGCCTCTACACGGGGCGGATCATCACCACAATCCCGCTGCGGAACCCTCGCTGACTGTCGTCGTGGAGGCATCCTGAAATACATTCAAGACACACCACAGTCAAAGAGTATATCTGGAGAGCTATCTCAAGAAGGAAAAGGAAAACCCAAAACCCAGTCCTATATGATGCATGTACCGTTATGTCCCTGCGACCAGTGTATGAATGTCCCGAGTCGAAAGGCAGGTTATCAGAGTCTTGGTGTATGGATACGTCGGCCGCCACACCAACACTGGAGTCCCTGGCCTGAAAGCCGAACTCGAAACATCCTAACACTGCCGTTATGCAACCCGAACCAAGCTCACAGCTAGACCAGCTACGCTCTGAGATCCCAAAGGTGGAACCTCCTCTGATACCACTCTGTCATGACCCGACCCAACGGGGCTCGAGCCGCGACTCCCCAAACCCACCTCCAATAGGCCAGGGGCTGGCGACCAATGCCGAGTAGGCTATCACACACATGGGAGGCATTAGCCTAAGGTACCTCTACACACGCACCCACACACACCCCCATGCAACAGTGCAGAGATATGTAAAACTGAAAAAGAAATGAATGCATACATCTATCCCAAACCAGAGTACAGAAGAAGTACAAAAGGGCAAAGCAGGGCCCACCAAAAGAAAACTACAAGCGCATCCAACCTGCTCTGACGAGGGGAACGCTTCCACAAACACCTGCTGGAAAGCTCCCTCGGCACAGCTCTGGTAAACACCCCGGTCAACACGCTCACTAATCTCCACCTGCTCCGGGTCCTCCTAGAACTCCGTCGAAGGGCCTGTGGTCTGCACAAGACACAAACATGTGTGGGCAAAGCCCGTGCAAGGGTGAGTATAAACATACTCAGTAGGCACCCCAAAAACCCAAAACCCAAGGATGAAACTGAAAGGCAACAGTCCGCTCAACCCAGCCAGAGGGAACCCAGACGAGAGAGAAACTCCATCTCATGACCATTCTCGGCTAAACACATCTAGTCATCCCAGCTCAGCTCAGGTGTATGCCCATACATACACCTTGAACAATCCAGATATACTCAGGTCATGCCACAAAGCCACAAGAGGTACCGACCTCATCACCAGCAACTGCCCCCAACCAGGAGAGTACACCGCACGAACACTGTCATACCAGATGACACTCATCTGAGAGATACACTCCATCGGGTCCCAAACAAACATCTCAGACGCTCACCTGAGAGACCACGCTCGTCGGATAACATCACTGAGGAAACATCGCTGAAACAACATAACCACCAAACACCTCAGATTGGGGATCGCCGCTAGGGTCCGCTAGGGGATACCAAGACCCACTCCGGTATACATAGCTCACAGATAGGGGATCACTCCCAGGGTCTGTTGGGGGATACCACGACCCGATCTGGCATACGTATTTCTCACATATAGGGGATCACACCCAGGATCCGTTGGGGGATACCACAACCCGATCTGGTGCTCGACAGAAAATCCACACTCAGATAGAGAATCATCGTCCATATAAAGATTTTCACGACGATACCGGAACCCTATCTGGTATAACTCGCGATGTAGGGGATCGAACCGACGATGCCGCAACCCTACCGGAAACCACGCGCTGAGTAGTCGATCGCATAACCAATGATCCTGCAACCTTACCGGAAACCACGCGCTGAGTAGGGGATCACATAACCAATGATACCGCAACCCTACCGACACCCAGCGCTGAGTAGGTGATCATATAACCAACGATACCGCAACACTACTATAAACATCATGCTGAGTAGGGGATCACAAACCCAACGATGCCACAACCCTACTGTGCACGACCCACTGTGTAGGGGATCATATTCCTGATGATGCCAGAAACCCTACGGGGTTAGCCTGCTAGATAGGGGATCGCCGCCCGTGAATAAGCAGTCACAGTGACACCAAGAACCCGATCTAGGGTAAAGAATGCTAGAGGATCCGTTCTGGCCCACCAGAGGGATACCACAACTCTAACAGTTTAAACATCTCATCGAGAGGATCACAAACCCATACGAAGGTTGTGATGCCACACAAACCCTCGTAGGAACGAACCAAGGGAGAACCCTCAACCACTGCTGGTCCAAACGTCGCTAACCCGAGTGACCCGCCACAACGCCACATTGCGCACCTCCTAGGCCAAAACCGAGGCCACCATCGCGTTCCACGCGAAAAAACACGTAGGATAGGCTATTTAATCGCCCGAAACGGAGCACCGGTGAAAAAGGAACTATTCACCATAGCTAGCTTGTGTGGGGCCCACACAACGATCCCGAAACCCATCGACCGGACCATACCACGACGATCCCCTCCGAAAAACAAGCGGAATCGACTACTCGCTCGTCCGAAACGGACACCCGGTGAAAAAGGTACTATTCACGGAAGGCCAGCTCAGGTGGGGCCGACGCCTGGATTTCGAAACTCATCAAATGGATCGCACCATTGCGATACTCTCGGAAAAACACACAGGATCGACAATTCATCCGCCAAAATCGGACTCCTGTTGCAAAAGCTGCGTTTCTCCGCAAACGACAAAACCCGGCCTCGTGGGGCCCGCACCCCGTTCTCAGTCCCATCACCTGGAACCATCTCTAAATTCTGTCATACCATCAGGGTCTCAACGCCACTGAAGGCACGTCAATCGGACGCTCCGGATATAAGTTACAACGACCCGAAGTCGTGAAATAATAAAATAATATTATTTTATACGACGTTTCTACCTCCCGGGCCACGATCCCGAACCTTTAAACCCTCAAACCCACACCGGAGGGTTCGCCTCGTCGTCAGGGTCACGTCGCCGCAAACGGCGTGCGAATCCGGCTCCAGGATTGCAAGATACGGGGGTTTAAAGACCCCCGTATGACAAAAGAGGTCGGACCGGCCTGGGCCGGCAGGCCCGCCCTGGCCGACGACCCTCCGCCGCGCGCCGGTGGATCTTCCGCGGACCGCCGGGGGAACCCCGGTGGACCATTTTGCGATCCGGAGGCATCTACATGACCCTCGGGACCCGATCTACACTGCTACGGCTTCAATTTGCAGAAAAATTCAGTAAAAACGGGATCGGGGGTTAAAACTCAAATCTGCCTACCTCGCGGGCGAAACGCCGACTTTCTGCCTTAGATCCGCGCTCCAGAGATTCCGCTGCATGCTCCTGGAACGTTCTCCGTCGAATTCCGAGCTCGTGGGCGCTTCATTTTCTCGATTCGGCGGAGCGGCGGCGAAGAATGGCGAAGAACGTCGAGAGGAACGATAAAGGGGGGGGGGGGGGGGGGGCTGATATTTATATCAGCCGCCCGGCCGGCGCCAAACCCGCCTCAGACCCAACACCTGATGCGAACAAATGTAAGGTTACCCCTAGGGTAAAAGCGCCGTTCTGAACGCAACGGCGGTCTCAGATTTTCCATCCGAGACTCCGTTCAGATGTTATGTGAGAAGACGCTCACACACTAACTTTGCTGCCTATTTACGAAAACGCCCCTAGTGGCATTTCTCACCGCATGCCCGCGCCCGCAAAGTTTACACCCCTCCTTGGGTAAACGGCACGTTCCGGATGCAACCGTGCCATCAAATTCCCATTATGAGCTACCGTTTAGGAGATATCACACCCCCACCATGTGTATAGTATAAAAATACTTTATATTTTTATAAAATTAATTCTGGGCACACCGGGCCTCGGAATCGCACGCCGTCTTCGCGCCTAACTATGGAATTATTCCTAGAAATATTCCAAAGTATGACAGGACCAAAAACCCGAGTCGCTACAGATAGGTCGGAGGAAGAGCTGACCTCCAAGTTGAATTGGGAGTTTCTCTTTAAGAGATAAATTATTGGAGAGAAAAAACAAAGAAACCCAATAGAATTTTTCTTAATGAAAAACTCAATATACATTAGAAACAATAATAGAAGAGTGAACTAAAGGCTAAAATTGGGATGATCATGTATAAAAGGACCAAAAAATTAGATAAATTCATTGATTTAAATATGATAGTTAAAGACTAAACCAGATTTATTGGTATTATGAATAACGCAGTAAAAGATCAAGTCAAACATATCGTAGAACATGAGGAGGATGTTTTCAGCCTATAAATAAAGGTAAAATCTCAGGAGAAACTATGAAATCCCAATATGATATTAGGAATGAAGGTCGTACATGTGATAGAAAAATGGAAATTGGAGTTTAGAGGTCTAGAAAAATAGTCAAGGGAATGTCAAGAGAATAAAATGACAAATCAGAATAATACAACTGATATAGGGCCTGATCATAATAAAAATGTGATCATTATTGGTTTTAGTCAACAAGTACCCACTCCATGGTTGAATATTTATTTTTGTATGAATCAGAATAATATTATTCATATAACTCAATGGATAACTAGTATTGTAGTAATGAAACATAAGAATACACCTCATATATGGCGTTATTGTTGTGTGAAGATCATATATTCTTAAAATTTTCCTTCTATATCCAATAGGTACAGAAAGGAAGAAGATAAATAGAGGAAACCATAAAAAGTTCAATATTTTAGGAATTATTTTGATGGTAACTATTTTTGGAGTGAAGGATTCAGGCACATGGATAGATATTTCCCATCAATAATGTAGAGTAATGTGCTAAAATTGGTCCAAATAAGTTGCATGAATTAGATAAAAGGATAATCAAATGTGAGGAGAACATAAAATAAATTTTCAGATTTACAAGATAAGGTTTGACCATCATACTTTGATGAGGATCAAGAATATTTGTCAACATCACGTATGAAATCAAAGACATGGATTAGAAAGAAAATAGATGAGAAAACTATGGTTCCAAATATTTCTTTTAAATCATCATATCGCACGGGAATATAGATCATTGGTATTGGATTCACCTCCCATGTGATAGAAAATAAGGAACTGGTGACAGTAATCAGGTACGATAAGGATGATTTCATAATATATTGTAATAATGAAGCTTTAAGGATTCTTGGCTCAGGAAAAATCAAGTTTGGGGGAAGAGACAAGAGATGTACAACTGTATTAGTTATTGAAGTCATAAGTCACAACTTACTAATTTTATGTGAAGTATGTGAATCAGGATATTGTATAATATTTACGAAGAATTTGTGTGTTACCAAGGGAAAATATGGTGTATTTCTTTTCAAGAAAGCACACAAAGTTGAATATATACATTATGAGTGGAGAAGAAGGTATGTGTTTTATATCCAAGGAATAGGAAAACAAGTTGTGGCATAAAAATTTTGATCATCTAATATAATCATCCTTATAAGATCAAATGAAATTGGATACTGCTTGAGATCTCCCTAAGTAATCATGTTAGTGTACTCATACATGCATTTCATTTTAATAAGTGAAGTTTAATCAAAATACATATAAGGTGAGATATTGGAGGTCAACAAGAGTACTTGAACTAGTATATATTAATCTGTGTGGTCCTATTTCATCAATAGATATTGATGTAAAGAAGTATTATGTCTGTTTCATTGATGATTTCAATAGAATGGGATCAGTTTCAATTATTACCCACAAGTCTAAGGTGTTCAATTTCATAACATATTATCAAAGGGAATTTGAAAATATATTGGGTAAAAAATATATATTTTGAGAATTGATAATATAATGTAGTTCACAAATATTCAATATGAGTATTATCTAAAGAATCATTAGATAAGTTATGAAGTTTCAGTAGTAATATTTCAACAGAAAAAAAGTATTGGTTGAGAGAAAAAATAGAATTATCAACAACATGTCCAGAATAATTCTTATTGACAAAGGCCTTCCAAGAAAGTTTTTGAAAGAAGAAATGTTGACATTAGTCTATATTTTTTACATATCCTTATTTTGTCCAATGGAAGAGGCAAATTCATTCAAGTTTTGGTATGTAAAGAAGTCTATATTGATGTACTTTCGTGTCTTCTGAATTAAGTATTCCATTTTCAATAAAGGGAAACACTGGAAATTTGAATCATATATAGATTAAGGGATATTTATTGGCTACCTAGGATCGATAAAATAATATAAATTATTCAATAAACATGTAGGAAACGTTTTATAGAGTAATGATGTTGTTTTGGTAGAAAATGAGAAGAATATTCATCAAATCAATGAAAACATTAAAGAGGATAGTGATAAAGAGATGAGTAGCTTAGAGGGAGTAAAATTACCTAATATAGATTCATAAGAATATTTGGATGATTAGAAGGATGAGATTATACATGTTTCTATATAGAAACCAAAGAGTTAAGCCAAAATAGATAGGTAGAACGTAATCGATGATCAAACAATACCAGTGCAGACATGAAAGATGAAGTCACTACATAAAAAATATTTACTACCATATGTGAATCCGAAGGGTTTTGAATAATCTATAAGATATGACAAATGGGTTTTAGATAATGAACTAAGATATTGATTAAATAAAAAAATAAAAAATTAGAGATTTTTTTGAGTTAGGCAAAGAATAATGTCATCGAGACTAAATGGGTCTCTTGAAACAAGATGAATGAGGATGGAGAAATAATCTAAAATAAGGCATGAATGGTTTGAAAAGGATATTCTCGGATAAATGGTATTGATGTTGATGAAATATTCACACCTATTTCATGGCTGTAGATAATTCAATTATTATTTTCCATAGAAGTATAAAGGAAAATCAAATTTTTCTAGATGGATGACAAGTTGGAATTTCAAAATGGGGTTATAGAAGAAGAAGTGTATATTTAATAGTCAAATGGTTTTATCATTCATGAAGAAGAGAAAAAATATTTCCAATTAAATAATTCACTATTTGGGTTGAATTAGGCACCAAGAGTATGGTATTCATGACTTGATTAGTATTTTAAGAAGCTTGGTTTCCATTGTAGGGATGTGGATTATAATATCTATGTCAATAGTAAGAGTAATCAATGGATTCTAGTTCAGGTATATGTTGATGACATAATCATTATTGGATTAAATGATGCATGGTGCAAACAATTCACAAAATTCATGAAATGTGAATTTGAAATGTCAATGATTGGAAAGCTAACATTTTTCCTTTTTTTATAAGAAACATAATGGAGATATGGAACATTTATTTCCCAATAAAAAAATTATGTATTTTATGGGAATATTTGGAAAGTAAAAAATAAAAATAGATGAAAAATAAGGTTTCTACATGGATGAAATTATAGATAGATAATGATGTAAAATAAGTCAATATCACATAATATAGATAGATTATTGGAAGGCTATTGTACTTAAAATCTAAATGACCAGATATTGTTTTTTCCACATGATAGTTGTAACAGTATCAACATAATCCCAAATAAATCCACTTACATAGAGAGAAAATAATAATTTGGTATATCAAAGGCACTATGGGTTTTAGTTTTCTATACAATGAAAAATCTCATAAAGATTTAATGGATTTTACATATATATATTCAGTCAATTTATTAGATGATAGAATTTCAATCTCGGTGGAGTTTTTATTTATTAGATAAGCAAGAAACAATATTGCATTTCATTAAGAACCGTACAACTTGAATACATTGAAACTACTAAATATTGAATACAATTACTGTGGATGAAATAGTAGATTGAAAATATGGGAGTTAAAGGGATGTATGTGATCAGAATATATTATGATAATTCAAGTGTTATAATTCATAGAAAAAATATATTCCATCACTCAAGGAAAAGAAAATTGAAATCAAATATCACTTTATCAAAGATAAATTTGACCATGGAATTGTAAAGCTCGAGTGTGTGCCTACTAAACTATAGGTTTCAAACATCCTAAATAATTCCTTACCCTAAGAAGCATTTGATCACCAATTAATTGGTCTTGTGGTTAAATAAACACCCCATACTTAAATAGTGTGGATGTAGAACACCCTCTCTCCAAGGTATGATGTGTTTTCCCCTATGTATTGATTTGTGTTCTTTACCCTATTTCAGACCATAAATAAGTCACATTTTGGTTCATTGAAAAAGGGGGAGCAAATTTCTTTATCAATTCTAGGGGATAATATAATAGCGGGAGTAGTGAAACATGGGAATTTTTAAATATGGCAATGCTAAAGTTCTTCTATCAATAAAAGAAGAATCATGAAAAGGAGTATCCTTTGGGATCATGATGTGATAAATTTACATTTGTAAGATAAGAAGTGATCTTGTGGGCTGATTTTGTCTATCAATAAAGATGAAACATGAAAAATAGTAGACTTTGAGTTCATGGGGTGAGAAGTTGACAAGTGCAAGATTAGAAGTGATTTCAAGGGATGAGTGTGTTTAGTCTTTTGGTGTCAAGAAGGTTTCTAGTGGAGGGTTTGAAAAATAAATGATTTATCGATAAAATTTTCATGCTACTCTGGTTTCTCACATTTATATTGACTCGTACAGGATTAGAGTGTGTGTTAAGGAACTCCTTAATCACTATCTAGGGATGCAGAAGTAGAATGGTTTTACATGTTCATGACTTGTCAACATGTTTTTTCTTTATGTTTTGATGTTTTTTCAACAAACCCAAAGGGGGGTATTTTGGTAAAAAATCCCTCTTTATGGTGATTTTGGTTTGATTGTGTTTTTTTGCAAAGGATTTATGTTTTTGAAAAAGTTTGGATGTCAAAGAAGGAAAGAAGAGTCTGCATGAATGACCTAAAAGATCATGTGTCAGGATCAAGTAGAGCATGAATATCATAATGGATTCTGTGTAAGGATCACATGGAGCATTAATGTTCTAAAGGATCACATGGAAAGATCATGTAGAATGTGAATGTCCTAAAGGATCTTGTAGAATGATCAAGAAAATCACTTTAAGACACCACATGATTGTTAGAGGATATCATGGGGATATTATGAAAAGAAATTGAAGACATCACATAGTTGTAAATGGATCTTGTGAAGAGATCATGTGGATCATGTTGACTCCAAAATGTGGGAACAAGAAGAACACACAGAACCGATGTCTGCCTCGCAAAGCCCATTCGCAGAGAACCGTCTGCACCGTGCTGCCACGAAGCAAGGAGGCGGTAACGCTCCATGACCCCCCTTGATGTTCGTGACCCACTGCAAAACAAGGAGGTAGTAACACTCCACAACACCCCTTGACGTTCGCGACCCACCACTAATCAAGGAGGTGGTGATGATCTGTGACCACAATTGACATTCGCGACCCACTGCGAAGCAAGGAGGTGGTAATGCTCCACGACCGCATCTGACATTCGTGGTGCGCCGCGGAGCAAGCTCCATCTTTGTGCTGAGTGAGCTCTACTTCGTGGCACATCTCCCTTATAAATATCTACCTCCCTCCAAGTTCAGACGGGTGACAATCCAACCATTCGACATCCTAGCTCCCGAATCGTGAAGCACCCTTTTTCTCTACGAACCATGAGTTGTGCGAGGTACTTCTGCTCTGCAAAGTTCCTCTCCTTTGTCTTGTTTTAATCCCCTCTTACAAGAGGGATGCCATTTTCGGAGCCCAAGGGCCTCCGCGAAGGAAAGGGATCCCCAAGGGGACCCGGGTAGTCGCGGAGCATTTATGCTTCATGAAACACCCTTCATGTACACATGATCAACATGCTAAGGCAGGGTCACTGTACATCGCGAAGCACATTGTTTCACGACACCTTGCTTTGTGAGGCACCATTGCTCCATGAGGTAGTGCTCCGCTAATTCCTTTGCACTTCGCGAAGCAACTCCCATATGTACCTCTTCCCTATGCTCAGGTTGAGGCACCCCACTTCAAAAAGCACACCACTTCGCCAGTTCCCTCTGCCATGCAGAGCAACAGAGCTTCACAAGGCCCCTGCCTATGAACCCCTATGCTTTTAAATTCCTTTTCTCATGCGGCCCTCTAGCTTTTCATGATGTGATTTCAATTTCCCTTGGATAATGATGCCCATTGCATTGCTTCACCTCATGATTCTTCACATAGGCACGATAATGGATATTTCTTCTTTGCATAGCCACACTAATGTGGACCCCCCGATGGTTTGCTCCATGACAACCCCTTGCCACGACTTAGCCTGTCCCTTCTCTAAAATAAGGAGCAGAGAGTATCGGTTATGTAAGTCCTAGGGGTGCGGAGCTAACCAACCTCATCCGAGCTATAGGAAGTTAATCTTCCAAGAACCTTCATCCCCAGCACATGACGTTAAACTGTGACCTTTCCCCATGCCTCACATGCGGGGTACCCCCACCTTGGACATTCTCTATGACCACTAGTCTCCATAGGGGATGATATCAACCTTATGGGAGTGGAGTTTGTCCACCGGGAAAGGGAAACCATCTCCGTGTAATCCTGTAGCTTTATTGTACGAGGCAGAATCCCTACTCCTCCTTTCTTCTTCGATCCCCAGGGCCAACGAAGGGCGTGATGGGGAACGGTGCTTCTTCTTTCTTCAGTCCCAAGTCCCTCTACTATTGCGATTTGTCACCATCGGGCCTCCATCCTAGAGTAATTACCAACTTATTGGGATGTTAACCATGCATAAACCCCTGTTTCCTCTTTCGGCTGCTAACCACGTGTAAGACCAAGTCCACTTCTCAGGGACGCACCTTTTGCGACGTGATCGTCGGGTCTCTGCTATCTCTTGTTTCTCACACCGAACATGACTCACATGGGATTAGAGTGAGCACTGACCATGACATCTTCTTTGGGTAGCCTAGAGTCTATTCCCCACACCACATATCATGAAATATGTGGACTTTGATCCTTTCCAAGGCAGGGTATGTAGGAAGTTTCCACGAGGTTCAATCCCACCACCCGGTCATTCCAACCTCCTCCACGTCGGTTCACAAACAACATGGGATTCCTAGAGTGTAATCCCCACACCCCATATCCTGAACTACATGGAAATTGATCCTTGCCAAGGTGGGGTACGTAGGAAGACTCCACCAGGTTCAAGCCCACCAGCTGGTCGTTCCGACCTCCTTCTCTTTGGTTCACCAACACCTTGGAAGCCTAGAGTGTAAACCCCACACCCCATATCTAGAACTGCGTGGACATTGATCCTTGCCAAGGTAGGGTATGTAGGAAGCCTCCACGAGGTTCAAGCCCAACACCCGGTCATTCCGACCTCCTTCACGTTGGTTCACCAACACCTTAGGAATTCTATAGTGTAACCCCACACCCCATATCCTGAACTACGTGGACTTTGATCCTTGCCAAGTCAGGGTATGTAGGAAGCCTCCACGAGGTTCAATCCCACCGCTTGGTCATTCTGATTTCCTTCATGTCAGTTCTCCAACACCTAGGGAATCCTATAGAGTAAGCCCCACACCCCATATCTGGAACTGTGTGGAATTTGATCCTTGCCATGGCAGGGTACATAGGAAGCCTCCACGAGGTTCAAGCCCACCACCTGGTCATTCCGACCTCCTTCACGTTAGTTCATCAACACCTTGGGCCACCTCAGACGATTATCCCCAAATTCCCCCATATCCTGAACTACGTGTACATTGATCCTTTCCAAGGCAGGGTACGTAGGAAGCCTCTATGAGTTTCAAGCCCACCACCCGATCATTCTGACCTCCTTCACGTCGGTTCACCAACACCAGGGGCCACCTCAGTGCGTAAGCCCCAAATTCCCCCATATCATGAACTACAAGGACTTTGATCTATGTTAAGGAAAGGTACGTAGGAAGCCTCTCTGAGGTTAAATCCCAACACCCATTGGTCCTTTCGACCATCTTCACGTCGGTTCACCGATATATGGGCAGCCTAGAGTGTAAGCCCCACACACTTCCGAACTATGAGGACTTTGATCCTTGTTAAGGCATTGTACGTAGGAAGCCTCTCTATGGTTCAATACCAACACCCATTGGTCGTTCTGACCATCTTCATGTCGATTCACCGACATCTGGGCATCCTAGAGTGTAAGCCCCACACACATTTGAACTACGAGGACTTTGATCCTTATTAAGGAAAGGTACGTAGGAAGCCTCCCTGAGGTTCAATCCCAACACACAGTTGTCCCGAAACCCCTTCACGTTGGTTCAATATCCCCTTTTCACCTGAACTACAAAGTATTTGATCCTTGCCAAGGCGACATACGTAGGAATCCACCACGAGGTTCAAGCCCAACACCCAGCAGTTTCGACCCCCTTAAAGTCGGTTCACCCTGTCCCACATGACATTAAACTGTGGACCTCTTTCAACAGTAAGTTGTTGTCATTCCATTCAGCGGTACGTTTTTCTCATTCCATTCATTGGTATGCCGCTGATTGCCCCGTTCAGCGGTATGCCGTTGTAACCTCAACCCGTCGTAAGCCGTTGAAACCCCATCCAGCGGTAATCCATTGACACCCCATCCAACGGAAAGCCGTTGCAATCTCATTCAGTGCTAAGCCATTGAAAACCCCAATCGGCGGTAATCCGTCATCATATAAACTACGTGGACTTTGATTCCCTTACATAGGGATACGTAGGAAGTCTCTTCGATTCTCATTCCCAAAACCATCATCATCATCATCATAGTTCCATCCAATTCACCATCCAATTCACAAAACCTTCCATCATCCATCCTGATTCTTACTCGGGCTGCCATATCCCGGTGGGATCATGCCACCCCAATCCCCGTTCCAACTGCCAGAATTCGGGAGGCCACCCACATGATTTCCCCAACATTAGTGTTCCCTCCAAGGGGTTCCTCCATCTAATCCACTCTAGTCAGTGTTCTGATCAGCTCGATCCATCTCCGCTGGATGTTAAACTTGGGGCATACCCCATGTTAAAAATGGGAAGCTGAGGAAAACCATAGATACATGCCCATGGAAGAGGATTCCCCGCATTCGATGTGGGATTCCTCAGGCTTCCATGCCCTCGAGAAGCCCTATAATAAGGGTCAAAAGACAGACACGCCAATCCCCCAACATCCAGACACGCCAGTGATGCCCAATGTGAGTACACCCCTAATAAAAGGTTACTGTCCTGACTGGACACCTTGGAATGTCCTAACAAAATCAGTGTAATTAACTGGTGTCCATAAAGATATGGCTCCAGGAAGAGTTTCATGAACAACATCTGCATTCAATGAGGGAGACCCGGACTAGGTGAAAAGTTCCGAGGGGAAATCCACGGAAGGAATAACCGACATCCCATCATCCCGTTTCAATCATGGAGCAGATGTCCCTGAATAAGGAGCGGATGCCGCCCGCATTTGGAAAGTGGGAATGCGGGGCAAAAACACCGCATCTCTTGTCCCCGAATGAGACGGAAGCACGTACCCCGACGAAAGTGTCAAAAACAGAAATAGTGAACCTGACGTGAAGTTCTTCTCCTCAAAATGGAGATTAGTAGCGGTCGGGGAATCAATTGATTGACATGTCAACAGATCCAGTTATTTGGTGCTAGTATCGCCATAAAAATAGTAGGCCTAGCGTGAAACTCACCAGAGGTTGCGGCAGTATAATGTTGGACATCCCATTTTGCGATGTTGTCAGCATGGATCCCTCTTACCGATCATGGGAGATGGGATGGCGTTGGGGCATTGGTCATCGGATCGTTTTTCTTACAACACTGGTGAGTTCATATCCCTGCTTCTCAGAAATCAAGTTGCTACCTCAGGGACAAGATCACCGCCTGCCCATCTATGCTGGAGAAGGGGCAGCGCTAGCATAGCCGCTCCATGTGGCTTCACCTCTTCTGCGACGGCCTCTGCGCCTACAACCGTGGGGTTCCCACAGTCCATCTCCTTGTCAAAAGTTATCTAATGAAGGGTAATTAACGACCTCGTGCGTCATTACGAGGAAGAGGGAATAATCCCAACCCAGGATATGGCCCACCTGGACCTGGAGGCATCCGCGCCTCATCGCCAACGCTGACCCCTAAGGCCACACAGAGATCCATTGCTCCCCACCCCGACATACAACCGCTTCGGGAGCCTGCCCCTGGAGCCCCATGATGACTCCCTGCCTTACGCTGATGAGGTAGGTGATGTCCGGACCAACCCGATCAGAGTCCCAATCCAGGGGCTCCCAGCAAGGGCTCTCACCTGGCTGCATCAGCACCGCCACCTGGTCTTTCCAAAGGAGGAGCAGGTAAGTTACGTGCCTGCACCACCGGCCCCGGTTCATCCGACCTGATGCCATCATCAGGTGCGAGCGGAGGACGCCTGCCAAGGGGCGTCAACGTCGCCAACTGATGTGGCCCAAGCCTCGCTGACACATATCATCAGTTCCCTGCATACACTGAGCAAGGGCACTTATACGCCTGACCGGGATCGGGGCCCCAACCGCCCCACAGGCAAGCTGGGTCTACTCTCTTGGACATAGTCATGATTATTGGTCGACGCGAGGCAACCCGTAGCGATGCCACCCCGTATGGTGGTCCTCCTCATACCACTACCTCAGGGAGTGTGGGCCTTCCCCGCTTCGAGGCTCAGCATGGTGGTCTGCCCCATTCCACCCCTAATACGAATGAAGGTATGCCCCGCGACAGTGATACTCCGTACGGAAGCCTCTCTCGTGCCCATTATACTAGGTATGGAGTCTTTCCACCTACCTCTGACCGCCGATGTAGGGAAATTGCCCATCTTGTCTCTCTCCAACATGAGGATCCTCCCTGCTTCCTCTCTGAAGCTGTTGAAGGTCCTCCTAGGCTTGGAAACCGGATGGGTGAAGGTCATTCTCACTCCACCCACACCCAGCATAGAGGTCCTCCCCATTCTCCTCCCAGTTCTAGCAAAGGTTTTTCCTACTCTAATACTATTCATGGAGGTCCTCCCCATGTCCCCTTCGACATTTGTCCTGGTTCTCCTCACACCTCATATTTCTAGGGTGGAAACCCTCTCCTCCCCAGCACTAGTGCGGCAGAAGGACCCTGTGTTAGAAATCAGCCCTGTCCCTAGGAGCTACCCAAGGGTAGGAAAAAGGGTCATCCTCGTCACAAGAAGAATTTTGGGAAGGACCACAAAAAGATCAAATCGGTCAACTTCTCAGACCCTGAAGTGGATTACGACTCAGATCGGGAACCCTCCCCTCGCTCATCAGAGTCAAGGGTCGGGGCAGGAATAAGGCGCATCAACCTAGTACTCCCAGAATGTGAGGTCCACAGGATTCCCACCTCCCTCTACAGGTACATCCAGGAGGATGAAAATCTAGCAACCCCACAGGTTACGGTCGTGCTATCACCACCATCATCACCGGAAGCACTTTCTACCTCCACGAGAGACCACAAAGAGCTATTCTGGGGACCAATGGTAGGCGAGCATCATTGAGGCCCATCACCAGTAGCCCTATCCCTTAATCCAAGAACTGAGGCCATCAGCCCATCTTACGGTGATGAAACGGCCAGGTCGCTACACTCTTCGGAGGATAGCCCGAGATTCTTTGGACATTCATCCCATTCTCCATATTATCCACCGGCCGACCTGCCATCCAAATGGTCTTCCTCAGTATCGCTACTAGTTCCTTATCCACCCCCAGTTGATGAGTGGGACAATCAAGGTCTTGACCCTGAATCCAATCCGAGGAGCTTCTGGAATATCCTCACAGCGGATCACTTCCCTGAGAAGTTCTGGCCCGTGGAAGCGTATAATTTCTGCATACCAAAATTCCTCACTCTAGAGGAAGTTGAGTGTTTCCACTACACCCTCTGGGCGACACATTTCAATCTTTTTCTTCAGAGCATGGTCTATACAATGAGCTAAGCGCATTTCGAAGACATCAGCGAGCAATGTCGTCTAGTTGATCTGGTCGTGCTTCATATGGCCCAACGCCTCGAGTCACCAGGTTGTTGTGAGGCCCTCCAGCAGAAATGCGTTCAGAGTATCAAGGTACTCCGAAAAATTATCAAGGAGTCTACCCCCCATGTAAAAATATGTGGCAGGGGGAAGTATGCTTCCCTCCTCTTCAGTCCTATCTGGTGGCAGCCCGAATAGCTTGGAGACATCGAGGACATGCCCCTAAGAAGGGTCACGGTCAACATGGCCAACCTAGTGGACAAGGAGGACGAGCTGGAGATTCTCGAAGGAGACATTCCCCCTGAGGGCATGCCCCCACTATTGGACCCATCGAGAAGGGTTACACGCCAGAAAAGGAACCTACTAGGTCTCCCTACACCCACTGAGGCATTGGTACTCAGCTAGAATTCTAGTAAGGATAAAGAGCATGTAAGAGATGTCAAGAACTCTGACCCGTCTGATTCAATGCAGAAGATGGAGGAGGACCCCGAGAAGGTCACGTTGCACCAACAACTTTCTAAGTAGAAGAAGTTGGCGGAAAAACTTCTGGCATAACGCGCTACAAAGCGACGACCTGACTACGGCAATCCTAGTCCAGTACGGTAGGGGCAGAAACAACTTCCCCTCAGCGAGCTGCCCCCAGGAAACTCTGACCATGCTACTCCCATAGGGAATGTCAAGATAGAAATGGTTCCTTATCTGATCACCCATAACTACCCTGAATGATTCTGAAACATCTCCAACAAGGCCCAGCGCCTTGAGGAAGCCCTGCAACAGGCTAGCCAGACACGTCTGTTGCCCCCTGTAATTCCAGCATGGAGGGCTG
Source organism: Viscum album (assembly GCA_963277665.1). NCBI lineage: Eukaryota > Viridiplantae > Streptophyta > Magnoliopsida > Santalales > Viscaceae > Viscum > Viscum album. Next base: position 177,017,692 of record OY728140.1, on the reverse strand, counting down.
GCAGAGCCAAGCCCGTCGCAGTGACCCAAATAGGTTCCCCTAGGAAACTAGACTTTCTACCAGTGGCACCAACCCCGCAACCTCGCAGAGGCCCCCCTCCTCAGGTGTAGACTCCAGCTCAGCATCATCCACCTCAGAATCGACATGTGACTCCGTGTAATGCGCTGCCACCCCCCAGGTGGGACAATCGGGGTCCACCTCTTTAAAAGGCCCCTTCGGATCCTCGTCAGGGCCAGGCTCCGAGGTCCCCCTTTCCGGAATGAATAAACCGGACTTACTCGTTCAACGAGAATCAAGTCCCCAGTAACTTCCATAGCACCTTAGTGCATGGGATTGTACGCTTTCTTGAGTGCAGAAGGCCGAAAGAGGCGAATATCACTGATCACCCCAACTACTGCCCCTATCATCGGATCTTGGGGCACACCCTCAAGCAGTGTGATGTGTTTAATGAATGGATTAAATACCAAGTCGATAACAACATAGTCAGGCTGGGCCCGGCCCCAGCACAAGTGGCAGGTGTCTTTGTAAGGCCAGACAATGGTAGCGATAGCAAAGGTGAATGGAAGGAGGTTTCTAACCACGGGTCCCAGAAGTACGATGATTGGATGGATCACAAGATGGTTGCTCATGCCCATGGCATCATTTGGGAATCCTTGAATCAGCCGGAGACTTCAGAAGCTATGACCACCAATTTTGCATCATCATCTCAGCCAGCCACTTCCCAGAAGAGAAAGAATCAGCGGTGGAAGGGGAAGCAACGCGCCCCACCAGTGCCATCATCATCCAGTACTCTCTGTGACTTTATGCCCCCCGAGATGGGAATTCCTCCCAGAATCTTCCCAATAGTGGATGAATCTTCAAGTGATAGTCAAGGATACACTTTCGTTAATACAGTGGAGTTGGTAAACCCCTATATGACTCCCAATGACGGGGAGTGTCAGGCGAACCTCCCCAACATCCCCAGCCAATGCCAATGTTGGTGGATTCAAAACCATATGGTTCGTCGAGGTGCATCATTTGTAACCTCCATCCAACCCATTCATTCCACTGAAACTATACTGCAGGCCCGACACAGAGCTCAGCATGTGCAGCCTCTTCATCTAGTGTTGTCAGGATCACCTCCACCACTGTTTGTGCTGCTGGATCAGGAAGAGAAACCTAGACCATGTCGAGACCATCTTCACTCGACTACATGCCGATATTAGTCATATGGTCCTCATTTGATAGCTAATCTCAGGTCTTCGACTAGTGAACAGCGGGACATGCCTAGCACCAGTTAGCCGTCGGTCCAGCTGGAAGGGCCCGCCGTGCCTGCTGTCATAGAGCGGCCTCCTGTAAGCAGAAGTTAATGCCCAGCGCACAAGTATGATGTCCTCAAGAACCTTGTCGGCATCCCAGCAAGGCTTTCATTACTTGAAGACCTTCTCTTGTCTTCATATATGAATGAGTCCCTCGCTGAGGCTTTGTGAATCCCACTACGTTTTGAGATAGAGGTAGCAGCTGGAGAGGCCTTTAATGATGAAACATTTGAGAATGATAAATTTCAGGAAATCATTTCATTCTCTGTAGAGGATTAAGGTTTTCCCAAATAGGGGAACATCTACCCACTGTACATCACCAGCTAATTTAATGGTGTGGAGGTTCGCCGCTGTCTTGTTGACAGCAGCTCCGGGATCAACCTTAACCTGACGCGGACATTGCAAAAGCTAGGTTTATCTGAGCATGACCTGACTCCATCCAATTTAAAAATCTAGGCATACGACAGGACAAAGCTGACCCCAGTCGGAAAGATCCATTTGAAGACCATGTTTGGTGGCCTAGTTGCCAGTACTAAGTTTATGGTTGTATCCCAAGTCACTGCGTACAATGCTTTGATGGGTAGAACATGGCTCCACCTGCACACAGCGGTCCCCTCATCATATCATCAGTGCCCCAATTACACCCTTAATGGTTGAGTAAGCAAACTCCAAGGCGATGCATCTCCTTTCACCACTTGTGATGCCCACTACCTGGATTCTTACTATTACAAGAGAAAGGATAAGCATATTCAGGCAAGTGAGGTCGATCCCATCATAGTCTCAACTGACCCTTGGTAGGTCTGGATGACGCCTACGTCTCCTTGATCCATCGATTGGAGGCCACAACCCCCGATATGGGGAAATTATTTATTGTCTCTGGTACAAGAGGAAATCATTTTCCCAAGTCCAAGCAATGGCCGAATATCACCTCGTACTCCTACACAAACAAGGCTCAGGAGATCCCAGAGCCTCCTACCCCTTGAGATATTGGGATGTCCGCCCCCTGGAAATGATAGTAAGTCATACATGTCTGTTTCACAGTGCTGGGATTAACCATCTCAAGCCGACACACCACTATTTATTTGATATCATCAAGCATGGCCCATTGGACCGAAGACCAGATGGGATTAGATTGACTACCTTCATCGATATGGTCTCAGCGGCGTGTGAATCACCTGATATGATGTCCACTACTGTCCAAGATGGTACCAACCTCCTGTCATGATTTACTGACCCATTGAAATCTACTCCCGATGAGAATCCCTCCTCCACAAGCGAAGAAGAGGATCAAGAGGATGCTCCCCCCGCCTTTGAAGAAGGCGTCTCCACTGTGGTCGATGAACTTGTACAGGTGAACCTTGGTAGCGAGGGAGATCCGAGACCCACATTGATCAGTGCTGCCATGTCCCTTGAAGAGCAGCAACGGTATGTGGGGTTCCTAAAATAGCACTATGACGTGTTTTTGAGGAGTTACGATGAGATTCCAAGACTATATCCTCAGGTAGCTTTCCACCGCCTTGGTCTCCAGACAAATCATTGTGGGTTCAAGCCAACTCCCAGTAAGATGCACCCTTCTCACGGTGCCATGGTCAAGGCCGAAGTTTACGAGCTTATCAGAGTCAAATTCATCATGGAGTTCCAATACCCCAATTGGCTTGCCAACATTGTGCCAGTTAGGAAGAAGAACAGACATATCAGAGTCTGCATTGACTTCCGAGATCCCAATTGTCACTGTCCGAAGGATGATTTTCCCCTTCCAGTGACAGAATTGTTGATCAACGCTATGGTCAGGTTTCAAGCCCTCTATTTCATGGATGGGTAATCTTGATATAATTAGATCCGGATGGCCCCCGAGGATGAGGATTCCATGGATTTCAGGACACGACAAGGTACGTTTTGTTTCCAGGTTATACCCTTCGGCCTGAAGAATCCAGGTGCCACCTATCAGTGGTCCATGCACCGCATATTCAAGATGAGCCTCAGGACATTGGTGGAATTCTACGTGGATGATGTGGTGGTAAAATCTTACAAGTTCCCGGACCCTCTCAAGGTTCTTGAGAAAGTGTTCGGCTTCCTCCGTTACTGCCACCTAAAAATGAACCCACTGAATTGTGCCTTCCGGGTCACCTCTGGAAATTTTCTTGGCTTTGTTGTTAGGTACCAGGGCATCAAGATTGACCCATAAAAGATCAAGGAAATCATCCAGATTCCTCCCCTGAGCAATATTTGGGTGCTTCGAGGCTTACAAGGCCATTTATCCGATATAAGACTATTCATTGCGAATCTGGAAGGCAAGTGTAAGCCCTTTTATCATATAATGATGAAAGGCTATGCCTATCAATGGGATGAAGAGTTACAGATCGCGTTCGGGGAAATCAAGTAGTATCTACATCATCCTCTAGTCATGATTCCACCCATCCCCGAAAATCCACTAATCTTGTACGTGACTACCCTGGAATGATCTATCGGTGCCCTTATCACCCAGAATAAAAATGAAGGGATGGAAAAAATCCTCTACTACCTCATCTGTATGCTCATCGATACGGAGATCAGATACTCCCTCATCTAAAGAAGCTGTCTTGCACTCATATTTGCTGTGCAGAAGTTACGACATTACCTGAAGCACCACGAGGTACAGCTGGTCTCTCATGTAGACCCACTAAAGTACATGCTGAACCACCCCATGTTTATGGGCCATCTAGCATGGTGGGCAGTAATCTTCCAGCAGTTTGACATCAGGTTCATGCCTTAGAAGGATATCCAGGTACAAGCATTGGTGGATTTTCTTTCTGCCCATCCAACCCCTATGGACCAGTCCCTAGACTTGTATTTTCATGACAAGGAAATCCTCTCAGTAGATCATGCCATCCCGTGTTGGAAGATGCACTTTGACGGTGCCTCCCGAAGCCCCACTGGTAGTAGGATCAATGATCTTAGGCTCAGCATAGTGGGAAGGGGTATTATCTTTATTACCCTGGCGCAAGCCATTCTCCCATACTCATTCCTATTTTCAAAAGGTTGCACCAAAAATGAATTAAAGTATCAGACACTTATCACTATCCTCAAGTTGGCCCTCAAGATCTATGTGCCCCTTTTTCATGTGAAAGGGGATTCCTAACTAGTCATCAAGCAATTCAACGGTGGCTATTTCGTCAGAAATCCAGATCTCATACCATTGTTGGAGAACACCCTCCAGCTCATGGCCCAGTTTTCATCTCGATCGGTGGTTACTCATGTCTCTTGATCACAGAACAGTCGAGCTAATGCCCAGGTCGGCCTGGCTAAATCACTTGCTGAACCCGATTAGGATGATCTGATCATACAAGTGGCACATCAGAGAGTCATTGCTCCCGTCACCCCTGATAATGATGATGGCCTACGAGTAATCCATCTTACTACCAGATCCTCTATGTCAGGTCCCCCAGGTTCTTTAGATGTAGTGGTTGAAGCGACTCCCGACCGGAGATACCCTTCTGTCGACTATCTCCAAATGGTTACCTCCTAGAAGATCGGGCCGAGTGCAAGCAAATCTGACACCGCGCGCTGCAGGTTCCCCTATAGAGTAGTCTCAGTCTTAAGTAGATCCTCTACAAGCACGGGTTTGATGGTATTCTCCTCCGTTACATCCAACGAGTCAAGATTTATCAGGACATGCATGAGTTTCATAACAGTTTATACGGTGCCCACCAGGCTGGGCTGATGTTTTCCCATCAGATTCGAAGACTGGGGTACGTATGGCCCTCCATGATCCATGATTGTATCAAGTTCTCCAAGAGATGTCACGCATGCCAAATTCATGCTAAATTCATGCATCGACCGCTAGAGCCTCTCCACTGCACCAAGTACTCATGGCCATTTTCGATGGGGGGACACGATGTTGTGGGACCATATCCACCAGTGACAGCTCGCCAATGTAGGTTCATCCTGACCGCCACAAATTTCTTTTCCAAGTGGGCAGAGGCAGTTCTGCTCAAGGAGTTCAAGGCCTATTCTATCGTTGACTTCGTGAGCTCCAATATCATCTATCGATTTGGGGTCCCTCACGCCTTCCTCACTAATAACGGAACCAACTTCTGTGGAGATGAGTTGAAGAAATTGTATGTCAAGTACAACATCCGTTTGAACCATACCTCCCGCTATCATGCACATGCGAATGGGAAGATAGATGCATTCAACAAAACCCTCTCTAACATTTTGCAGAAAATGGTTGGTCAGAACAAGAAGAGTTGGCCAGACAAGCTCCCAAATGCCCTCTGGGTCTATCAGAAGACGACTCGTAATTCCACCCAGTTGACCTTATATTCCCTAGTGTACGGAGCCGAGGTCGTCCTACCCATCGAGATCCATCTACCCTCATTACGCACAGCGGTCTATGACTAGAAGGTGCTAGATAAGGTAGCTAAAATTATCCTGGCTGAATTGGAATCACTTGATGAGAATAGGCTTCGTGCCCTTCACAATCTGGAAAGGCATCAGAATAATATCGCTAGAGCCTTCAACAAGAAGGTTCTCCTCCGCTCTTTTCTACAAGGCGACCTGGTGTTGTTCCTTCGATCGCCCATGATCCCTAGCAGGAAACCACCCATGTTGGAGCCCAAATGGGATGGACCTTACATAGTTCACATGGTTTACCCCAATGGATCATACTCTCTAGTGACCATGGATGGTAAGCATATAACTCCTCCCACCAATGCCATGTTCCTCAAGCAATACTTTTCTTGAGCATACTGGTCCTAGATGACCTTAAAATGGGTGGTCCCGCATGACCTAAACTACATTCTGGTCCTACATGACCTTAAACTGGATGGTCCCGCATGACCTTAAACCGAACAATGGTCTAGTATGACCTTAAAATATCAAGTCCTACATGACTTTAAACCCTGTATCATCCCGCAATACATTAAACTTTACACATATAACTATGTATGGCTTGATTCCCATCTGCATGGGATACTTAGGAATGCTCAAGCATTTCGTCTTGAGCCTAGCCCCTAAACTCTTCTCTTTGACTATTTTTTCCAGGGTATAGTTCTCTCGGGGGATCTTTGCAGGGTATGGTGTAAGATTACATAGCCCCACTCATACCAGGATTACAATGGTCGCACCATGTTTCCACTCCCCATTCTTCTATCATCCCATGTCCTCACCACATGACGTTAAACTGCATGGCCTTGAAGAACTATGTATGGCTTGATTCCCATCCTCATGGGATATGTAGGAATGCCCTGAAATTTTGTCTTTTGGCCCATCCCAAATGGAATATCTTCCCCTTGGGTTAAGACATATGGTGGGTTGAAAACTTTTTCCTCAATTCACGTCGATCTAATCTTGATCCGGCCATATGTCCCGCTCCCTGGAGACATTGGCCTCTTTCATATAAGGGTACAGTTATGCTTCACCCACTCCTTTGATTGGGAATCCATCATCTTTCCCATCCAGAAGGTCCCCTGAATGGTATGGTTTCTAGGCTTAAGGGCTCTCTTACCACTTCGGTACAACACCCTCACAGATGTTGAGCAACAAGCCGATACAAGTCACGCGTTGCAAATATGGTCAGTGGTTGATGCTAATTTGGTGGTCCCATTTTAGGTCACTATAGGGAAGATGTGTTTCAAACATGGTCAGAAGTTATCCCACCTCGTTAGAACCACCCCATAATGTCCCGAACATTGAGTGTAGTAGTTCATTCAGCCTCTTTGTATCTCAAAGCGATGAACTCCATTTGGGAAAATCCGGCTTTTTGACCCCCATGTGATGGGGAGAGCTTGGACCGGCTCCTTGTTTCACACACCGAGCACTTCTCATGTGAGCTTAGGAGCTGTGGTGAGGTGGTAAACATATGAGAGGATGTATGGCATTCCCATCAAAGTCCCAGCCTCAGGCTCCTTGGCCATTTCAGTCCCACCTCCCAGGTTCTCTCTTATGGGGGTGTATGGTGTGGTATGGGATTATGTCCTCATTCACGTCAGGTTACTCGTTGTATTGTACACATCCCTAGATGAGATACCTTATCCTCTCTTCGTCCTCACTGCAAGACATTAAACTTCACACTGGTTAGGCCTTCCTGAACGAGGCCCAGCCTCAGGCCCCTTAGCCTTTTCGGGCCCCCGACCCAAGTTCATACCTGGAGTGTACGGTGTTGTATGGGATTATGTCCTTATTCACATCAGGTAACTCTCTGTTCCATACACATCCCCGAATGAGATACCTTATCCTCTCTTCACCTCAATTCAATATGTTAAACTGCAAACTGGTCGGGCCTTCCTAACTGAGGCCCAGCCTCAGGCCCCTTGGAATTTTCTAGCCGCCGGCCCAAGTTCCTATTTAGGGTTGTATGGTGTGGTATGGGATTATGTCCTCATTCACGTTGGGTTACTTTCCATGCCATAAACCCCCACCTAATTAGGGTATCCTACCCCTATGTCTGATTATAGAACTACATATGGCTTGATTCCCATCCTCATGGGAAACATAGGACCACCCAAACATCTAGACTTCAGTTCCAACCCCATCTCTTAGAGATCTTCCTATTATTGGCCTGCATTCTTCCATGAAAGGAATATGTGGTGTGGTATGGGATTATGTCCTCATTCACGTCAAGTTTTTAATAACCACTCCATATACCTATTTCTGCTGATAGTTTTCTATCCTCTTGTTCTATACTCTTCTTTTCAAATCGGCCGCTCTCAATATGATCCCCTCGGTCCTCTTCGGTGATTCACCAATGTGCCTAAGGGTACTCTGGTTTAATAACTAGAATGTTGGACTCTACTCAGGCATGCTTTCATCCATTTTTCAAGCTTAATGTTTTCCCTCATTAGGGCTTCCATCACCTTTCAGACCCAAAGGGACCCCCAAGTGGCATGGATGTTAGGCCTAAGGGCTCTCCTACCAATACATTCCAACGTCCTTAAGAGTTTAAGATAACGAATCGATACAAGACCCATGTTTTGAAATTGGTAAGCGGTCGATTCTCATTTTATTGTCCTCATTTCAGGAAAACACGATATGGATGCTGTGTTTTGAACACGGTCAATAGTCATCCTCCATCATCACACCAACCCCATTATGACCAAAATGTTGGTTAGATGATTTAAATCCTTCTCCACCTCATCATGTCCAAGTAGAACATCGAAACTCTTGGTACTATTCCTCAGTTTGTATCTGCATGTTAGGAGGAAAAAATCCATGATAAGGAAATCAATCAAGACTTCACTGGTTCCCCCCTTAGAATGTATTTCACGTATTGTGAATACTTTATTGTCCCTTGTTTCCTACACTGATTTCAACTCAAGTAGGATTAGGGATTGGGGTAAGGTCCACCTTTACTTGGGATAGTCCTGCTTCTCCATGGTTCATGTTCTAAGACATTAAACTAAGATATTTTCATATTTACCCTCCATGAGAACTATGTATATCTTGATTCTTATCCTTATGGGATACGTAGGAGCACCCAAAAATCTCGTTTTCAGGTCCAGCTCAATTGGGAACCAGTTTCTCGTTCCCCCTACCATCTTACCTATATTTTTGGCACCTTGTCCTGAGGTTTCTTTCGTGGAATCACGTATGGTACTACGTCTATTCCACATGACGTTACACACCTAGTCCCATCACATGATCCTTAACTATGACATTATCGTCCTGGCCGCATGATGAAAAACGTCACAGCATCGTGATTCTTGTGCTCAAGGGGACACCATGTTTGGTATCGGTCACACGCCATACCACTTGTAAACACCTAAATACGCCTTGATTTCTGTGGTGATGCTAGTACATGCTATCATAGGCATGTCGCTCCACAAAAAAGCCATTCACCTTAAGGGAAAAACGAGATTTATCAAATACCGCTTCTTTTGGTGCAAGAACCACACCCGTACGCCCCTTTTATCCCTGGAACTGGTATCCTACTGTGCCACCTATTAGAACTATGTGCATCTTGATCCCCATATTCATGGGGTACGTAGGAATGTCCATGAAACTTGCCTCGGGCCCAGCATGACTTTAATTTACGGTCCCTTGACCTAAAACCTTTCCAAGGAACACGTGGTGGTCAGAAACCAAGGTTCCCATTCACGTTGGGTTTTATAATTACCCCACCATGTTTCTCCCATGATTCCTACCATCCATGGTCCGAGATATAGGAAATAAACTAAGATCTCTTTCAAGAACTATGTATGGATTGATTCCCATACTCACGGGATACGTAGAGACACCCATGCATTTCACCTCGGGTCTAGCCCTAGGAATCATAAATCCTATTCCTCCTCATGACCAGTCCCTGGCCTGATCCCTTGTGGGAGACCATGTAACTGCAGTGTTACACTGAACATGATCGAGATTCCCAAAGATGAAAATGGGTAACAACAACTACCTTGCTAGAGAGTTCCTTTCAAAAAGTAGGAATGATCTATGAACAGACTGAAGTGCCCCTATAATGTGCTTCCACCACGGTGACGTAATTTCGAGAGTGTTGGATTCTGTTCAAACAAACTATCAATCCACATTCCAAGCTTTGCGTGCCCCTTATTTAGACCCTTTTCCTCTTTCATGTCTAAGGTAACCCCCTAACAGTATGGATGCTTGGCCCATGGCACACCTATTGTCCTGGGTCAATGTTCCGGAAGACCAATGGATGATATTTTGAGTTAGGCCCCATGTTTCAAACATGTTCAGTGGTCGACCCTCATTTGTTATCCCCACTCCAGGATAATACAATAAGGATAGTATGTTTTGAATACAGTCAATAGTTATTCTTTATTGTCATGCCACCCCCACAATTTTCTGAATCCTGGGTATCGTGATTCACACCTCCCATTCCCATCTGTTCGGATTGATTCCAGTTCCCCTGGAGTTACCCCATTTGTGCACAAGAGCACACTGGGAAAACAACAATTTGGTTGTTCTGAGAGAGCTTCATTCTCCAGTTAGGTCTCTCCCATTTCCTCCCCGAAATCTGGACCAGTTGTTCAAACCCCGGATGCCTGAAGCATGTTTGACACTCATACATTTTGATGGGGTGATATGGTGGTAATCCCTAGTTTATCATATCGGGAACAACCCACGTGAGCTTAGGGAATGATCGCAGGACGCTCCGCGAACATGACGAGGATGCAATAAACCAATGTGAACAACAGAAATCATGCATACTATGGGATCAAACAATAAAATCATGAAATTACATTTGAGGGTTTGTAATCGTTACAGTACCCGGGGGTAGAATCCCCCCATGGATGGGTTGACCTCGTCAAAATAGCGTAGCATCTCCTCCACCATCTAGCTGGTGGCTTCCAGGAGTTGTTGTCGCCTGTTCAGCTCCCGCTCCTCCTCGGCAGCGAGAGGATGCAATTCATTGGCCAAATTTTGGGCCCACACCACATCAGCTCAGATGGTGGTAATCTCCTCAGAGGAACACTTAAGGCCCTCTTCGGCTTCTGCCATATGGGACTTTAATCACAATATTAGCTCAGATTGCGCGTTGAGGTAGGTCGAGTGCTCGTCCGCCCGATTTTGCAGCCGCTGGACCTCATCTTCAACCTCATGGAGCCTCTTGATGTTTACTTCCTTCCTCTGCTGCCATCCCACAATGATGTCACGGTTATACTCTCGAATATTTTCTTCCATAAGATCTCAGACGAGCATGTGAGGATGCTGGGCATCCAATCCCCCCAGCACACAGTTTGCACAGTCGCGAGCAAAGTTTGTCCATCTCATCCAACCATAGTTCCTAGGGGGTGTCATTGATGAATCACGTGATCAGCTTCCATGATTGGCGATGTACTATTTTGCTATCCTATTCTTCAGAAGTTGTCTCATCCCATTCTAAATGATTGGCAGGCTCATATAGAGGGAACGCCCACAGGAACTCTTCAGCCAGGTCCACATCTGGTGTTTGATCGGGCGTGGTGGGATTTGGGCTATCTGATCGATCCTCATCATCGGGTCCTACCTCGATGATATTGAGTTTAGCCCAACTGACGGTCCCACCCGTGATCAAGAAAACTGCCGCTAGGTCGGTTTGGACCTCCACCTCCACGACCACTGGCATTCCCCTGGGAAGGACGCCGCCAGAAGCCCCGACCAACCTCTCCAAGGAAACCCACGCCATTTGAAGAACTATACATGCCGAAAAGGGAAAGGGATTTCAGTAAAAATAATTAGGGGATGACAGTCATAAAATTAGTGGAGGGGACTTACAGAGATCGAATACCTAGTCTTTCTCTTGGATTGATGTCATCGGGACCCCGAAGTGTGCCCCCCCCGTATATGGTCAGAAGGTCTGAAAACTCTAAAGGGGTCACCTTGGATGTCTCAGCCCAGCTGGATGCAGCAATAGATGTGGCAGAAGATGTAGACCCCTAGGGTCCCGCATCTGCATCCATTGAGGGACGAGAACAAGTCCTGTATATAAGACCCTACTGTATGGTTGAGATGTTAACAAGAATTCTGGAATAACCTCAAAGAAAGTCTCTGAGAAGGGGGTTTAATATTTTTACCTCAAGGGCCTCTGCGAACTCTTCGAGATCTGAGTCCTGACCTCCAAATTCACCCTCCTCCAACAGGCTCCCTCTCCCGGCCTCGTCTCCCCATGAAGATTATTCTGATTCTTCCTACAATGGGAAGAGTTCCCTCAAATCAGCGGCTGAAAACTATGGGGGAGTAGTGCGATCGAGCAACACTTTGACTTGATCTATCATTGTATGAGGGGAACCCTGGGAATGTCCAATGTACTCCAGCTCTTCCAGGTACCGCTCTGCCTCTGCATGGGGCACGAAAAAGCCAACCCGGATAGGGCCTACCCCCAATAAATCTATCCCGAGATAGTTTGGATGCTGCCACAACTCGGTGGGGTCGAGGCATTGCATGTTGACTTCCCAGATGTCCCAGGCCTCCAGGAAGACAACATCCTTCAGCATGACGATATGGCGCAGCTGCTTCCCCAGAGCCAGGGTAGGTATCCTATGGAATCCTCTCAGCGGCCTCCCTTATGGATTGCACTGTTCTTATGGAACCACCTATTCTGCTACCTCTACAGGATCTATGGCTGTTCCCTCACCCTCAACTGGTGTGGGCTTCGCCACCATGACAGCCCCGCCACCGCGGGATTCCCTTGCAGCCTTTCGGCCCCAGACCCACGGTCTGGAAAGCTCACCATCACCGACCCGAATGGTTGGTTGCTTCAGCATCTCACCTGGATAAGCCGCCTCCCAACTCTGGGCATATTCCTTTACCAGCTCGAGGACGGTGGTCGGTGGTGGCAACTCGTTCCGCATTTTCCCATTTTCTCGTGTGAACATGAGCCACATCTGCCTCATCATGCACGGGTGTTCTTCATAGCGCACCTCCATATAGGACTGTGGGGTCAGTCACTTCATACACTAGAATTTTCATGCAAACCGGTGGGGGTATACAGCTTGTAGAGGGGCCCACGGTCCACCCTCTCTACCAGGACTCCACCTCGAAAGGCCAGGAGATAGGCCCAGTGCTCTTCCATCCCCCGACCATCATCAGTAAATACCCCCACCAGCAATGAAAATGGGTGGAAATTGAATTCCTCCACCCTCCATACCCGGTCCAGAACCAACGGTGTGGTCTTCTTGGCTGGAAAGCTCCCGAAAGTGTTCAGGATTGATGGGTGGAAGTTCGATCCCAGAGGAGAGATAGGGTTCAAGTACTCGTAAAACCCCCTGATATGTGCTGATATCCACCCATACAGGAGGTGGAATGGCCCACATACCCTCTGCGACCTTTTTCCCTTGCTGATATGCCACAACACCTTATACAGCTTGGCGAGCATTGGGATCCCGAGGTTGACTCGCCATCCTGTCGCCAACTTGGACGCCATGATAAATGTTCTTGGGCGTACTCCCATTTGGTATCCCTCACTGGCAGGATCCAACCACAGATCAGAGCCGTGATGAACGCTGATAGCCTGACTATTGGTTGTTGCTCGGTGCTGATGTTGAATCCCCACATCTTCCACTAGCTGTCCTCCAAAAGCCGCCAATATGAGCATTCTGTGCCCCGTTGAGCCCCCTTAGGGCAGGTCTGAGGCCTCGCTGGAAAATGACTGTTTTCTGGGATGTTAAGGAATTTTTTGAACCACCGCCTGAAGTGGACATCCATTACAGCCTTCTTGTCCTCCCTGGGCACAAACTCCATCAGTGCCATCACCATCTATGGCATTTTCTCTGGATCCCCCCACACACGCATGACACTATAGAATTTTTCATACATCGTCACCCGAATCAGGACCCCTAAGATCTGGTGGACATCCCACAAGCTGATACCGACCTCCCCATGGTGTAAGTGGAAGGTATTGGTCCTCGACGACCATCTACTCAAAATATCTGGCATCACCTATTTCGGTTGATATATGTGTAATTGAGAGGCCCAGGCCACCTCATAAAAACCCACTCTCCTCATCTCATCCCCAAACTCCTCACACAAGGTGCCTACCCAGTAGGCCCAGGCCCGATCGTTCGTGAAGTTTCCGCCCTGGCGCAGGTCCCATTCCTCAAACCACCCCTTCCTGGGGTTCCTCAAAGCTGCCTTCAGTATCATGTGGTACAGTGGAGGAGACTTCTATGGATTCAAATCCTTCCCATCGACATTATTCAGGTGGTTGTATAATCAATCAGCATTGACAGGTGTGAAATCCTCCTGGGCGTGGCCATCAGCCACCCTGAACCATCGGCGATGGCACGTCGTGCTCCTGAAACAGTAAGCTGGTTCGTCCCTGCTTGCTTCAGGGATGAAGATTTCATCCCTCATCCCAAATCCATACAAGGGAAACCTCCTACACAGCGGTTAGTTCTTCTGGCTCTCTAATAGCAGCTCCACCAATGAACTATGGTCTGAGTGGATCCATACCAACTCAACAAGACCTAGACTATTTTCCATATCATCCCTTCGGGTGGAATCTGCAATAACCCCCTTGGTCGCTTCTTGGTGAGCCATTCAGTTTTAGAACTTGGATGATTCTAAGGTGGATTCGCAAAGCTCATTCGCAGAGAGCATTCACGCAGCCGGTTCGCAAAGAGAGTTCGCAAAGTTTGTTCGTAGAGCTCTGCCCCCATCTTTAAGCACAATATCATGAAGCACTATAGTGGAGTACAAAACTCATTGTGTGCCGTGAAGCGAAGTTCCATTTCACTGAGAGCAGTGGCTAAGTACGCGGAGATTCACAAATCAAGATCGCTAAAGTCTGTAATCACGGTTATGAAAAGAGACAAAAGAGTGTTTAGGTCCCCTATTTATAGGTGAGGGACCCTCGGAGCTTCACAATGCATCCCAGCCGAAGCCTTCTTCGTGGCGCATCTGGCCAGAGCATTGCTTTCCTTCTTGGCGAGTCCTCTTCGTGAGGCAGCTTCACGAATGACCGAGGATTTTAGCGATTGACCCTCAGACTTCGACCCTTGACTTCTCGGCAGCTCCATGTCTGAGGTGGCATTTGTTGACCCCAAATTGTCGGAATGAGAAGAATACACATAACCAATGGCGGCCACGCGAAGCCCATTCGCAGAGAACTGGCTACACCACACCGCTACGAAGCAAGGAGGTGGTAACGCTCCATGACCCCCATTGATGTTTGCGACCCACCGAAAAGTAAGGAGGCAGTAACGCTCTATGATCCCCCTGGACTTTTGCGGCCCACCATCAAGCATGGAGGTGGTAACACTCTGCGACCCCCTTTGACATCCGCGACCCGCCGCGATGTAAGCTCCATCTTTGTGCTGAGCGAGATCGGCTTCACGGAACCTCTCCCCTATAAATACCGGCCTCCCCCAAGTTCAGATGGGGGACAATCAGACATTTTTACTTCCTATCTCCCGAATCACGAAGCACTCTTCTTCTCTACAAACCATGAGCTGTGTGTGGTACTTCTGCTCTGTGATGTGCCTCCCCTTTGTCTTGTTTTGATCCCCTCATCTGAGATGGATGCCTTTCACGGAGCCTAATGGCCTCTGCAAAGGAAGGTGTTAGGTCCACTAGGCTGGATACCCTGAGAGGGGGGGTGAATCAGGGTATTGCTAATTAAAAAATTAACGCCCGTTCTGATCTTGTTTCACTGTTAAGCAAAACACTCTTCTCTCTTTTTCTTGCTGCACGATATAAATAGAAAGTAAGACAAGCACAAGACACAGCAATTTTACTTGGTTCACCGCTAAGGGCTACGTCCAAGGAGCATACGCCGACAGGTTGCCGGTCGTACCAAATTCCACTAATCTTCACTAGCTGTGGATTACAAGGTTCGGGCTAGATCACTTCTATGCCCAGGCTCACTGCCTTTACAATGTTTAGGGTCAGCTCACTGCTTTCCCAAGGGTCACTCCCTGTTTCTCTCTCTCTGGCTCACTGCCGGTGGAGAGGATCACCTTCTTCCTCTTCCTGAGCTCACTGCTCTTGGATGGAATCCACTCACAGTTTATAGACCTGTAGGTCTCTTCATTTGCACGAATGAATGCATCTTCTCTTGTATGTAGATGCTCTGTTGAAGTTTAACTTTCACCCATTGATGAATATCTCTTTGCACCGAAGGTATCGGGCAAACTTCCAGCTTCCACACAGTCTGAAAATCACTGCGGGAACAAAACCTTACTTGGCGCGCAAGTCAACCTCGGCGCGCAAGTATAGGCGCGCAAGTCACAACGGGCGCGCAAGTACTCCTCTGACACTTGCGCGACACAAGCTTCCACAACTCCAAACTTGCGCGACTCTCTTCCCTTTACGCCCAAACCACTATTGGAACGCAACTGCAAACCGGCGCGCAACTTCTAACACCGGCGCACAACTTCAACCACTGGCGCGCAAGTCCCACCTGCGCGACCACACACACCACTTGCGCGAACACCACACCTGCGCGACGGGAGCTCTCGTCTTGAACTCCGGTGAGAAATGAGGAGGGGTGGTCTGGTATTTATAGGCAATCTGACCACCCTGCGCGACGGCGCGCAAGTCACCTGCGCGACCCAATTTCGGCGCGCAAGTCTCCTCTCCTTTAGACACTTGCGCGACCAACTCCCAAACTTGCGCGATCCTATTTCCTTAGCCATATTTTGATCTTCTGATCTTGAAAAACATGTGGCGCGCAAGTTTCCTGTACACCATGTTCGCGGCGCGCAAGTCCCTTTGCCAAAAACACTTTTCTTCATTTGCCGATTTTCAGGCCCAAAAATTTGGCAAACACTGGAAAACGGCGCCACCTTGTATCTGTTCTTTTGTACCGCCTCCAGATCATCCATTCCTTTTATCGACATTCTTGAATCAAACATGGATTGTTGAACTCAGCTCTTGAACTCGACATTCAACCATAAAATCCTCTTTGTCAACAATCACAACGTAGATGTCCACTTTGTCAACAAACACAATCACCTCAAAAAGGCTTCAATGATACCTTGAGGGATTTTTGCCCAACAATCTCCCCCTTTGGGTTTGTTGACAACTCTTCCAAACAAAGATACGTCATTGATTCTTCAACCTCCATTCGCCTCATTGCGATTCTGATAGCGACCAAGGATTTACTCAACACATACTCTAAGCCCACATGAGCAATGCTCAGCGTGATAAACAAGAGTAAATGAAAAGTTCATCAATGAATCACTTTGTCTCTGACATCCACTGTTGACACCAAACACTGTCCAACACCACTCTTCTGCTTTTATCACGATCCTCAGCTGTCGTGATATCTATTCTTTGATCGATCACTTCTAGCATCATCAGATTTAATACGCTCCCCCTTTCTGCTCACAGCTTCAACACCTCTTTAGCCATATTTCCTGTGTTGTCCAAGCTAAGCTCTGGCTAAGCACGTTCAACTAGCTTCAACTCCCCCTATCTGGCTGCTCCACCTGTCAGCGTCTCCCCATATCATTCATGATTTTTCAAATCTCCGCACTGTCTCCCCCTTTAACAACCACTATTTTCTCCCCCTTTGTCAACGAACCCAAAGGTCACGCCTTTGTAGTCTGTAACATAGTAGAGAACACATTAGCACAGTAGGGAAAACACAGCATACCTCGGGGAGAGGGGGTGGTCCCGCGTCCACACTATTTCAAGTGCGGGGAATCGACTGAACTCCCAGAGCTAGTCGATGCCTCTCAAAAGCTTCCTTGGGTAAGGCCTTTGTCAGAATGTCTGCAACCTATAGCTCTGTAGGCACATACTCCAACTTCACGATGCCCTGCTCAACCTTCTCCTTGATGAAATGATACTTGATCTCAATGTGCTTTGTCCTGGAATGATGGACCGGATTTTTGATAAGATTTATAGCACTTGAGTTGTCACACTGGATTCCGATCGGAGACTTCACTTCAACTCCCATATCTTCAAGCTGCTGCTTCATCCACAATAACTGTGTGCATGCTTGAGTGGCCGCTATATACACAGCTTCTGCGGTGCTCAATGAAATGCAATCTTGTTTCTTGCTTAGCCAAGAAATACACAATCCACCAAGATAGAATGCACCACCTGACGTTGATTTTCTATCATCTGCTGAACCGGCCCAGTCTGCATCAGTATATCCCAATAACTCTGTCTGAGATTTGTCGTTGTATGTCAAACCGAAGTCCATCGTGCCCTTGATATACCGAAGTATTCTTTTCACTGCAAGCATGTGACTTTCCTTGGGATTACTCTGATATCTCGCTGCTTGGCATGTGGCGAAAACAATATCAGGCCTTGTTGCGGTTAAGTACAACAGACTTCCAATGATTTGCCTGTATTCTGTGATATTAACTGCCTTGCCATCCTCATCTTTTGATAATTTCATCCGGGTAGCAACCGGAGTCTTCATTTCCTTGGAATTATCCATTCCAAACCTTCTTAGAACTTCCTTGGCATATTTGGATTGAGAAATGAATGTTCCATTCCTTCCTTGTGTCACCTGTAGACCAAGGAAAAACGTTAGCTCTCCAATCATTGACATTTCAAACTCATTTTTCATGAATTCGGAAAACTGTCTGCACTGAGCTTCATCTGATCCGCCAAAGATTATGTCATCGACATACACTAGCACCATCATCCTTTGATTACTGTCATTGCTGAAATAGAGATTGTAATCAACTCCTCCACGCTGAAAGCCAAGCTTCTTCAAGTACTGATCAAGCCTTGAGTACCATGCCCTTGGTGCTTGTTTCAGCCCATACAATGCCTTCTTCAGCCTGCAAACTTTGTTCTCATCCTCATGAATGAGAAAACCATCTGGCTGCTCAATATACACCTCTTCTTCCAGAACCCCATTCAAGAATGCGGATTTGACATCCATCTGGAACACTTTGAACTTTCGTTGCACTGCTATGGCCAAAAATAATCTGATTGTCTCCAGCCTTGCAACCGGTGCAAATGTCTCATCAACATCTATTCCCTCTATTTGGGAGTATCCCTTGCACACTAGTCGTGCTTTGTTCCGAATCACTGTGCCATCTTCATTCATCTTGTTGCGATAGACCCATTTAGTCCCGATGACATTCTTGTCTGCTGGCCTCGAAACAATCTCCCATGTCTGGTTCTTCTCAATCTGATCAAGCTCGTCATTCATGGCCTGAACCCAGTTTTCATCTTCAGCTGCATCAGAAAAACATTTCGGCTCCACTTGAGACAAAAACGATGCTTGTTGCGATGATTTCATTATTCGAGTCTGAACTGGAGATGTTTGATCACCAATGATATTCTGCCTATCAATTTCAGCTCGACTCTTTGGCTTTCTCACAGACACCGACTTGACACTTTCCTCTTCATTGTCAGTATCTTCTTCTGAGTCAGCTTCTGCCACTTCTGCTCCCCCTGGGTTGCTTACCTCATCATCACTTTCATCCAGGAACTGTTCACTGGATCGTTGAGTATTCTGCTCATTTTCAACTATAGTGACATCATTGCTTTCAATGATTTTTCCCAGCCTTTTTTTGAAACATTTATACGCTTTTCTTTTCCCGGAATAGCCAAGGAATATCCCTTCATCTCCTCGTGCCTCAAACTTCCTATGATGTTCTTTGTTGAGAATGAAACACTTACTTCCAAAGATTCGAAAGTACTTCAACGTTGGCTTCTTTCCGTACCACAGTTCATATGGAGTCTTCCCTTGCTTCGGACATAACAGGGACCTGTTTGAAACATAGACCAATGTCAAAACTGCTTCCTTCCAAAATTTCTCTGGCAGGTCCTTATCAATAAGCATTGTTCTGGCCATGTTGTTGATGATCCGATTTCTCCTTTCAACTACTCCATTCTGTTGGGGAGTTCTTACTGATGAAACTTGATGCCTTATCCCATGTTTCTCGAGATAGTTTTCAACCTGACTGTTTGTAAATTCCGTACCGTTATCAGTACGAAACATCAGAATTTTCTGCCCAAGCATCTTTTCTGATTCCCTCCTGTACTGCTTTATGCAACTGAACACTTCTGTCTTATGGGTTATGATGAATACCCAGGCCATTCTGCTATAGTCATCAATGAAAAGAACATAGTACCTTTGCCCATTTATAGCTCGTGGTGAGATAGGTCCACATACATCAGCATGCACTAGTTCGAGCACTCGAGTTGATTTCTGTTCCTTTGGTCTGTATGTCTTTCTAATGATTTTACCTTGTTGACAAGCATCACACGTATGAGTGCGATCACGTGATAGTTTGGGAAGGTCTCTAGCAGCATCACATTTAACCAGATCCTCCATAGATGGTTGGCAGAGATGACCAAGTCGCTTATGCCACAACTGGTTTTCTTCCTCTCTGGATAAAAGACAAGTTTCTTCTTCCCCACATACAAGATAGAGATTTCCCTTTGACCTTTTTCCCTGTAGAACAGCTGCTCCATCTTTTCCTTTCACAACACACATCTTCTTGGTAAATTGGATAGAGTGCCCAGAGTCACATAGTTGACTGACACTGAGTAGGTTATGACTGAGACCCTCTACTACCAAGACATCAGCACGTCTCATCTCTTTGCCCCCAAACTTGGCTTTCCCTGAGCCAACAATCTTCAGGCCTTCATCATTTCCAAATTTGACAACTCCTTCTTTGTCATATATGATGCCTGTAACAAGATCCTTATTACCCGTCATGTGGGATGTGCAACCACTATCAAGGATCCAAACACCAGATCGATCTGATGCTTTCAGGGCAATCTGCGCCACCACAGCCTTCTCATTTTTCTTCTTCTTGGTCCATACTTTTTCTTTCACACTCGGCATGGATTGAGGCTTCTGTTCTCTCTCAGAGTATGATGGACCACCCTCATCTTGCAGAGTTGCAAATCTGTTCTGAACTTTTAACTCACTTGTTGGTTTATTGATCTGCTGCTTGCGAACATTTTGATTATTCTTTGACACATTTCTCTGAATGGTTGAAGTGCAATACCTAGCCATGTGTCCAAATCCTCCGCACCAAAAACAGTGTCCTTCAAAATGTGTTCTGGAAAACCGTTCTCTGTTTGGCTGCCATCTCTGTTCATGTTCCCTTCTGTATCTCTTGGCTATGGAACACACATACTGTGAATGTCCCATTTTCCCACAGCAATAACACCTGATGTAGGATGCATTCCCTCGTGATATTTCAGCACTGTGATTTCCCCTTTGGGATCTCTGAATATTCTGATTCTGTTTGGTTCCCAAATCAACCTTCACTTTCGGGATGAGTGCTTGCGGTCTGACTGCAATTGTCGCCAATTTTTGTTCTTGACTGAGCCCAGAAACGACCTTAACATCTAAGCTCAATTGTTGTTTCTTTCCTACTGAACTGCTAGGCTCCGCTTTCATCTTCTCTGTCTTCTGAATAGCCTGCTTTTCGGATATCACATTGGGGGTCAAGAGTTTATCTTGATCCTTGAGTTTTTGTCGCAGACTGACCAATTCTTCTTCAAGCTCTTTGATACATCTAACCTGCTCCTTTCCTGTGTTTGTCAGACAATCAATTTCCTTCTTTTGTTCCTCAATTTTAATCTTATACTCAACAATATTTTCTGAGCTCTCTGGTGTTGAGGATTTTAGTCTTTCAATTTCTTCTAACAGCTCAGACTTTTCTTCATCCTGTTGTTGCATGTAGAGTTTGGCATCACGAACCACTTTATTGGCTTTCTTCGTTTTGGCTCTCCAAACATCTATCTCCTCAAGAGCTGCTTCCAATTCGGCTTCCATATCAATTCTCCCTTCAATTTCTTCTTCTTCTTTAGCATCAGCTTCTTCTCCCTTTTGAGAACTACCAACAATTTCCACCAAGGCATTTACCCCACGATCTCTGCAATTTTCTATTTCCTCAACTTCTTCATCCTTAGACTCATCTGAACTTTCAAATTCTTGTGAAAGAAGATTCTTTTTCTTGAAGAAATTTCTCTTGAATTGTTTCTTCCCTTTCACAAAAGCTGAAGCCTTCTTTTTGGGAATTTCAACGTCATCATCATCATCATCTTGAAACTTCTTGGGGCATCTTGCCGCAAGATGACCAACCTTTCCACATCTAAAGCATGCTAGTGGAAGTTTACCTTTAAACTTTCCTCTTCCTCTTTGTAGATTCGAAGAAAGGAATGACATCACTTCATCTGTCTCTTCTTCTTCATTAGAATCTTCAATGGTGAGCTTCTTCATGGCCTTAAATGCCACCTCTTTAGACTTCCCCTTTTCCACAGCCTCATTATCATCGTTCCTCATTTCATATGCAACCAAGGTACTGTGCAAATTGTCCAATGTCAGCTCTTTTGGATCTTTATCTTCTAGTACTGAAACTTTCGGATTGAACCGAGGTGGAAGTTTCCTTAATATGCGCTTTACAATCTTTATGTCTTCGATGACTTCTCCAAGACCTCGCATATCTTCCACAACAATGTTTACCCTGTCAAAGAATGCATCAACAGACTCATTCGGGTTCATTTTCAGATCTTCATATTTGTTCCACAACACCTGCAGCTTTGCCTCTCTGACTTTTGTGTCCCCTTCATATATATTCAAAAGCTTTTCCCACATGGAATGTGACGTTTTGCATGACATCACTTTTGTGTAGATGGGATTGGAAAGGGCTCCCCCTAAGGCATTGATTGCTTTGGAGTCAGCATCCAACTCTCTATGCTCAGCTTCTGATAAAGCACCACTGTTAATATCAGCTGTGATACCATGCATAGCTGCTAAAAAGACATCCATTCCCAAGGATCGGAAATAGTGTTGCATCCGATTCTTCCATATCTGAAAATTATATCCGTCGAAGATCGGAATCCCTTTATGATTGGTTACCTCCATTGAGAGAAGAACAACTTTTCAACCTTTCCCTCTGATACCACTTGTTAGGTCCACTAGGCTGGATACCCTGAGAGGGGGGGTGAATCAGGGTATTGCTAATTAAAAAATTAACGCCCGTTCTGATCTTGTTTCGCTGTTAAGCAAAACACTCTTCTCTCTTTTTCTTGCTGCACGATATAAATAGAAAGTAAGACAAGCACAAGACACAACAATTTTACTTGGTTCACCGCTAAGGGCTACGCCCAAGGAGCATACGCCGACAGGTTGCCGGTCGTACCAAATTCCACTAATCTTCACTAGCTGTGGATTACAAGGTTCGGGCTAGATCACTTCTATGCCCAGGCTCACTGCCTTTACAATGTTTAGGGTCAGCTCACTGCTTTCCCAAGGGTCACTCCCTGTTTCTCTCTCTCTGGCTCACTGCCGGTGGAGAGGATCACCTTCTTCCTCTTCCTGAGCTCACTGCTCTTGGATGGAATCCACTCACAGTTTATAGACCTATAGGTCTCTTCATTTGCACGAATGAATGCATCTTCTCTTGTATGTAGATGCTCTGTTGAAGTTTAACTTTCACCCGTTGATGAATATCTCTTTGCACCGAAGGTATCGGGCAAACTTCCAGCTTCCACACAGTCTGAAAATCACTGCGGGAACAAAACCTTACTTGGCGCGCAAGTCAACCTCGGCGCGCAAGTATAGGCGCGCAAGTCACAACGGGAGCGCAAGTACTCCTCTGACACTTGCGCGACACAAGCTTCCACAACTCCAAACTTGCGCGACTCTCTTCCCTTTACGCCCAAACCACTATTGGAACGCAACTGCAAACCGGCACGCAACTTCTAACACCGGTGCACAACTTCAACCACTGGCGCGCAAGTCCCACCTGCGCGACCACACACACCACTTGCGCGACCACCACACCTGCGCGACGGGAGCTCTCGTCTTGAACTCCGGTGAGAAATGAGGAGGGGTGGTCTGGTATTTATAGGCAATCTGACCACCCTGCGCGACGGCGCGCAAGTCACCTGCGCGACCCAATTTCGTCGCGCAAGTCTCCTCTCCTTTAGACACTTGCGCGACCAACTCCCAAACTTGCGCGATCCTATTTCCTTAGCCATATTTTGATCTTCTGATCTTGAAAAACATGTGGCGCGCAAGTTTCCTGTACACCATGTTCGCGGCGCGCAAGTCCCTTTTCCAAAAACACTTTTCTTCATTTGCCGATTTTCAGGCCCAAAAATTTGGCAAACACTGGAAAACGGCGCCACCTTGTATCTGTTCTTTTGTACCGCCTCCAGATCATCCATTCCTTTTATCGACATTCTTGAATCAAACATGGATCATTGAAATCAGCTCTTGAACTCGACATTCAACCATAAAATCCTCTTTGTCAACAATCACAACGTAGATGTCCACTTTGTCAACAAACACAATCACCTCAAAAAGGCTTAAATGATACCTTGAGGGATTTTTGCCCAACAGAAGGGGATACCCAAGGGGTCTCAGGTCATCTCTGGGCATTTATGTTTCGTGAAACACACTTCATGTACACATGATCCACATGCTAAGGCAGGGTCACTGTACTTCACGAAACATATTACTTCACAACACATTGCATCGCGAGGCACCTTTTCTCAATGAGGCAGTTCTATGAGAATCCCTTTCCACTTCGTGAAGCAGCTCCCATATGCACCTCTAACCTATGCTCAGGCTGAGGCACCCCACTTCACGAAGCACACCCCTTCGCAAGTGCCCTCCGCCACGTGGAGAAAAAGAGCTTCACAGGGAACTGCCTATGAACCCCTCTTCTTTCAAATTCCTTTTCATGTGTGTCCCTCCAGGTTTGCATGATGTGATTTCAAATTCCCTTATATGATACTGCTCGTTGTGTTGGTTCACATCATGATTCTTCACATAGGCATGCTAATGGTTATTTCTTCTTCACATAGCCACACTAACATGGACCCCTGATGGTTCGCTCCATGAAACCCCCTATCCACGGCTTTTCCTATCCCCTTTCGGCACCAAGGAGTAGAGGGTACCGGTTATGTAAGTCCTAGGGGTGCGGAGCTAACCCACCTATTCTGAGTTGTAGGACATTAAACTGCCATGCACCTTCCTCCCCAGCACATGACGTTAACCTTTGACCTTACCCCACGCCTCACATGCAGGGTACCCCCACCTTGGACATTCTCTATGCCCACTGGTCTCCACAAAGGATGATATCCTCCTTATGGGGGTGGAATTTTTCTGCAGGTAAAGGGAAACCATCTCGGTGTAAGCCCCTATCTTTCTTGTAGGAGGCATCATCCCTACTCCTCCTTTCTTCTTTGGTCACCTGTGCCAATGAAGGGCGTGATGGGGAACAATGCTTATCCTTTCTTCGGTCCCAAGTCCCTCTCTCACTGCGTTTTGTCTCCATTGGGCCTCCATCCTGGAGTAAGTCCTGACATCTCAGACTGCTAACCACACACAAGCCCTCATTTCTTCTTTGGGTCACAAACCACGTGTAAGCCCCAGTCCACTTCTCATGGAATCACCTTCCGCGATGTGATCGTCAGGACTCTGATATCTCTTGTTTCTCACACCGAGCATGACTCACGTGGGCTTAGAGTGATCACCAACCACGACATCATCTTTGGGAAGCCTAGAGTGTATGCCCCACACCCCATATCCTGAACTATGTGGAATTTGATCCATGCCAAGTCAGTGTATGTAGGAAGCCTCCATGAGGTTGAAGCCCACCACCCGGTCGTTCTGACCTCCTTCACATCGGTTCACCAACACCTTGGGAAGCCTAGAGTGTAAGCCCCATACCACATATCTAGAACTATGTGGACTTTGATCCTTGCCAGGGAAGGGTATGTAGGAAGCCTCCACGAGGTTCAAGCCCACCACCCGGTCATTCCGACCTCCTTCACGTTGGTTCACCAACACCTTGGGCAGCCTAGAGTGTAAGCCCCACACCCCATATCTTGAACTACATGGACTTTGATACTTGACAAAGAAGGGTACGTAGGAAGCCTCCATGAGATTCAAGCCCACCACACAGTCATTTCGACCTCCTTTACATCAGTTAACCAACACCTTGGGAAGCCTAGAGTGTAATCCCCACACCCCATATCTAGAACTATGTGGACATTGATCCTTGACAAGGCAGGGTATGTTGGAAGCCTCCACGAGGTTCAAGCCCACCACCCGATCATTACAACCTCTTTCATGTTGGTTAACCAAGACCTTGGGCATCCTAGAGTGTAATACCCACAACCCATATCATGAACTATGTGGACTTTGATCCTTGCCAAGGCAGGGTGCGTAGGAAGCCTCCACGAGGTTCAAGCCCACCACCTGGTCGTTCTGATCGGTCGTTCTGACCTCCTTCAAGTCAGTTCCCCAACACCTTGGGCTACCTCAGAGCATAAGCCCCAAATTTCCATGTATCCTGAACTACATGGACTTTGATCCTTTCCACGTTAGGGTACGTAGGAAGCCTCCACGAGGTTCAAGCCCACCACCCGGTTCTTCCGACCTCCTTCATGTCAGTTCACCAACACCTTGGGCCGCCTCCGAGCATAATCCCCGAATGCCCCCATACCCTGAACTACAAGGACTTTGATCCTTGCTATGGAAAAGTACGTAGGAAGCCTCTCTGAGGTACAAGACCAACACCCATTGGTTTTTTTGACCATCTTTACATCGGTTCACCGACATTTGTGCATCATAGAGTGTAAGCCCCACACACTTCGGAACTACAAGGAATTTGATCCTTGTTAAGGCAAGGTACATAGGAAGCCTCTCTGAGGTTCATGCCCAACACCCATTGGTCTTTCGTACCATCTTCATGTCGATTAACTGACATTTACACATCCTAGAGTGTAAGCCCCGCACACTTCCAAACTACAGGGACTTTGATCCTTGTTATGTCAAGGTACATAGGAAGCCTCCATGAGGTTCAAGCCCAACACCCAGTTGTCCCGACACCCCTTTGTGTCACTTCAATAGCCCCTTTTTCACTTGAATTACGAATTCTTTGATCCTTTCTAAGGCGAGGTACGTAGGAAGCCTCCACGAGGTTCAAGCCCAACACCCAGCAGTTCTGACCCCCTTCATGTCGGTTCTCCCTGTCCCGCATGATGTTAAACTGTGGGACTCTTTCAGCGGTAAGTCGTTGTCATTCCATTCAGTGGTAAGCCATTCTCATTATATTCAGTGGTAAGCCGCTGATATCCCCATTCAGCAGTAAGCCGTTGTGACCTCAACCAGTGGTAAGCCATTGAAACCCCATTCAGCAGTACGCTATTGACACCCTATACAATGGTAATCCCTTACAATCTCATCCAGCGGTAAGCCATTGAAAACCCCAATCGGTGGTAATCCATCATCATATGAACTATGTGTACTTTGATTCCCTGCCACGGGGATACGTAGGAAGTCTCTTCGAGGATCAATACCAAAACCATCATCATACTCATGACGGTTCCATCCCATTAACCATCCAATTCACAGAACCTTCCATCATCCATCCTGATTCTTACCAGGGCCGCCACATCCAGGTGGGGTCATGCCACCCCATTCCCCATTCAAACTAACAGCATTCAGGAGGCCACCCACATGATGTCCCCGGCATATGTGTTCCCTCTAGGGGGTTCCTCCATCTGATCCACTCTATTCAGTGTTCTGATCAGCCCGATCCATCTCTGCCGGATGTTAAACTTGTGGAATACCCTGTGTTAAACATGGTAAGGTGAGGAAAACCTTAGAAACATGCCCATGGAATAAAATTCCTCACATTCATTGTGGGATGCCTCGCTCTTCTGCGCCCTCGAGAAGACCTATAATAAGGGACAAAAGATAGACACACCAATCCCCCAGCGTCTATACATGCCATTGATGCCCAACCTGACTACTCCCCTAACAAAAGGTTGCTTCCCTGACCGGACACCTTGGAATGTCATGACAGAAGTAGTGGAATAAACTGGTGTCCATGAAGATATGGTTCCAGGAAGAGTTTCACGAACAATGTCTTAAGTCTATGAGGGAAGCATGGACTATGTGACAAGGTCCGAGGAGAATCCATGGAAGTAAGAACCAACATCCCATCATCTAGTTTCGATCAAAGAGAAGATTTACCTGAATAAGGAGAGGATGCCACCCGCCTTTGGAAAGAGGGAATGCGGGGCAAAAAAAATTATGTCTCTCATCCCCGAACAGGACGGATGCACGTGACCTGATGAAAGCATCAGAAATAGAGCATATAAAGACATAGTGGTTTAAATTGATGGATATATCTCGTAGTCTCTCAAAATCATGAAACTGCGTGATTGTACTTGGATATTATGATGGGATCACATGAATACCTAGAAGACAATGTCATTGGTCACATGATTATCTTAGGATCTCATTTTGGTATCATGCAAATTACTTGAAGACATTGGAATGGACCGCATGATTTTTATTGGATCATGTGATGGGATCACGCGAACTGCCTGAAGAAAATGGCAGTGATCATACGAAGTGCTTATGACATGAAAAAGGTGATCACATAAAGCATGTAAGGATGATTTTTTAGGTGGTGGAATAGATGACTTATACATTATTTTCATATATAAAGAGTTGTATTTTTTCCTATAAATATCCATTAACTCATTCTTAAGAGGTAGAGAAGTTGGTTAAGTGGTTTGATCTAAATAAAAGTATTTCTCCCAAGCTAAATAAGGTCTTGTGATAGAATCACATGATATGTGTAATCATAACAAAGTCTCTTGAAGGGGTCTCAGGGAGGATTCTTGTGGAGGTATCTTATAAAGGGTTCTATTCACTAGGCATAGGCAGACCTGTTGGTATCACTTGATCCATATAACTAGAACATGGCTGCATGCTCAAGTCACATGACTCGTGTGAATATAAGGTATTATAGAGGGATATAGTGTAGAGGTCTTAAGGAGGATTCCTTAAAAGGTTTCTCATGGAGAGGTCTCATGGAGGTGTCTCGAGAATGGGTTTCCTAGAGAATTCTTGCAGTGGGGTCTCATGAAGGGGTCTCTTGGAGAGGTCTCATAGAGGAGTCACACTGAGGAATATCATGAAGGGTACTTACAAAGGGGTTTTCCCATTAAGTTTATTTTCATATCCTTGATGAAATAATTGAATAAATACACACACAAGTGGTAATAAACTCAGAACTGATTATCCGAATATTCTACTGGACGAGAAGTGTGTTTAATTTTATAGAGAGTTTAGTAAGATTCAAATTGTGAATGGTTGTAAAAAAGAAAGGGAAACGAGTTAACTTCTAACATTGTGATGTCAATATTATTTATTTAATTTGTTACATCAACACATTTCCTTTGTATTCTCATTGGACATATCCTAGTGAGGGTGTACCAAGCAAAATTGTTGTGTCTTGTGTATGTTTTAATTCCCATTAATTCTGTTTTATTAGAAGGATATAGAGAATGATTTTGTTTAATAATTAAGAAATATCTAAAGAGATAGTTGTTTTAATTTATCATACCATGATTCACCCCCCCCCCCTCTAGGTATTCAACCTATTTGGGATAACAAGTACATAAAACTAATTGAAAGTGAAACAAATTTTTATTATATCATACTTACACATAATTCTTGTACTCTTTTGGTGTTTTCATCTACTAGTTTTCCCTCATTATTTATATGAGCCTCCTTACATAGCACATGGAATGGGATAGAATAGGATTTTGATTTTGATTCATCAATATTCATATAAATAATGTAACATAATTATATTTTTTTTCATATCACATAAAATTATTACTGTATATTTAAATTACATACCATTTTTCTCAAGTGAAACCTACCCCATCCATGAATTACGATCCGGGTATGTTGGTTTTGATGCATGATAATTATTTTCATCACTCATTTATTGTTTCATATAGTAAAAATTATTAACCAAAGTGATTAAGGCAAATAATTTCAAGTAAAATATCACCAATTATTATGTAACTAAAATGATGTATCATCAGGATAACTAATGAAAAATTCTATTTTTATTTGTTTAACATGTGTGAATATATATGTGGTGGGTGTGTATTTAATTTCCCTTCATCATCCCTATGATGATACTTCATAATAATTGTCTAAAAGGATCTATGAGCCTTTCTATATACCATTATTACAAATTTAATTTGATATTCATCTAATATAAATGCTCTCTTCAAGGGATAATAAAGAATAAATCAATGTTTCCTTAATTTATTTTGTAGTAAAATAGTGAAATTATATGATAATGATACTTAAATATCTTCCCAAATAATTTCCTTCATTATAGGAATAACATTGTGCTATGAATCTATATCAATAGGAACATTCATTCGAGTGGTGAACACAATGAAATAAGTAAAAATGGAATTTTTCAGTCAATAGGTTAGTCATGTGTATTCCATCCAACCAAAAATTTTATGCATTTTAGTCTCACCTAAATAACGTTTTCTAATAATATCATGCTATTAATATCCTATTTTTCTCAAATATAAGTTATTCACCTTCTCCCATTTCATTAGTTTCAACATTATCAATATTTTTTTCCTCAAGTTTGGTATCATCTGCATTTATTGAAACATATTGTTCCTCGGGATTGGGAGCATCAACATATATAGAAGTCATTATTTGTATAATTAGATGGAAATTTAATTTAGATTATATAAAAGTAGTAGTGAACACATAATATATGAATTTTAACCAATATATATTACAAAAAAACAATCACTCAATTATTTAAATATTCTTTTTCTTTAAAGTTTGATGGGATTTGGCCTCTAAAATGAGTATCCAAATCCCCGCATTATGGTCCCCTATAACATATAGAATACCATATATATTTAGACCACTGTGAAATGATTTCAATGTGAACGGTTTTGAATGATAATAATAACACCTATTAGATCAAGTAAAAGTTATAAATCCAATTTTAGAGGATCTCCCAGGATTGATAAATTAAAACATGATAAAACTAGAAATGGATAACTATTGTAAACATGTTTACACTGCACTGAATATGTACTTCCTTTTATTATCCACCTTAGAACACGTTTAAATGTTTCTTAACAAATATAATTACAAGGGGATGCAAAATACATCATCTCTCCTTGGTTATCCATAGGTCGAGCGAATCATATGACGCTTAGATGAGATCCATTTAATCTCCATGACCTTCTAGAAAACAAAATGATAAGAAGAATAATGAATATAGATTCAATTGATGGAAAGTTTCTTCCTTGAATCTTGTGATCATCAACTTGAAAAACCATCATATTATTAAATTATTTATAGGTCTCTAGGATACACTATGGCTTGTTCTATTAACTCATGTGTTATAAACACATGAGTGGATGTTTTTATTTCTAATTAATGATTCATATTCTATGAATGTTCTATCTCACAAAAGTTTCAAATTATAAAACATTTCACTAAATGATAGAAATTTGGAAGAATTACATGAAGGATACTTGTTTATAATTCGACATAAAAACAAGCAGCTTGAAATGAAATACCCATTATTCTTTCAAATAAAAACATTCATGAAATATGAGATAACTTACATATATCATATATATATAAGGCTTTAGGTAATGTCACGTTAAATATCCCACTTGTAATAAATCCAAATATATTTTGTGCCATTTTACCTTATATTGTATCATATAAAATAACATTTGAAAAAAAATTCAATACTCTTTTTGAATCTTAATCCAAAACAATTTTGGAATGTCAACATTAAATTAAACTTGTATCACATCCTATACATTATCTTGTGAAAACCAACCCAAAATACTTTGGGATTAACTCTAAAAAAATATTTTTGAGTAGCTCTTTGAGTAAAACTCAATCCCTATTCAGTCAGTCACAAAGTGTGACCTCACATGACTTTATAAATTTGAATAAAAATATGAATCTTCATATTTATATATTTAAATAAAAAATAAGACTCTATAAAACACAAAAAAATTATAAGGCTCATATGCACGATCTCTAGTAAACTTGATGAACTCTTTAACCCCATACTCATAATATTTTGCCATAAAATTATCATCCACCCATTTTATATTTATATTCTTCCTATTTGATTCAATAATATTAATATTTAACAAAAAAATAATTAAAAAATGTATGATATTAGAATCCTAACAAGATATTATTTATATATTCGCACATATAGTCATCATATTTTATATAAATATTCCCTACACAAATAACTTGTTAGAACATATAAAGAGGATAATTATAGGAATATATGCATTGGGGTAGATATAATTTAATTTCACTATTAAAACTTATATAAAAAAATATTTCTTATTTTTTAAAATGTTTATGTATTGTTCAAAACAATGTAATCACATTGATTATGGTTATTACATTTCTAAATTTATGAATACCAAACAAAACAATGTATTATAATTTTTTTTAAATAATAGAATTTAATCATATCATAAAAAATGGAGTACCAACCATAAATAAGATTGGTATAATGTTCTCCATAAACACAATCCTAAAACCACCATGAACCCACCATTCTAGACTAATATGGGGTCCGTTATGGAATATTGGGAAACAAGAAAAGTGATGGAAACAAAATTCCTTTTTTCTTCTTCAGGTTTATTTGTTTAATTGGAGATATTTTTTTCTCTATGATTAATTGTTTAATATGGGAGTATATTTTTTTTTTATTCTCACGGTCAATCAATTTTATCCTATGTTTCTTTTACTATTTCATGATCCTTTTTAATGGCCTTTTATTTTTATTATTTCAATATGGGGGAGAATATTTTGGGCCATGTAACATCTTGACCCAAACCACCAGGTCAGATCTAGAATGCCACATGACCTCATGTGTCCCTCCCCGTATGCAAGAGGATTCTGAATAGTAGTGAGGGTTTGAGTCCATTAGTGGGGAGAATATACCCTCAGTATCATGTCATATGATAAATAATAAACAATAAATAGTATAATAAATAATCACAGTGAACATGCAGAAAGGTAAATATAGAATAAATTACATGTAAATAAAAGTAGCTCCCAAAAGTGGAATGTCTGTTTAGGATAAATCAAGATGATAAGTAAAAAAATGATAAACTATAAGGCCCACTAGTTTCTATCCTATAAGACCACCATCTCCATGCTCCTAATCTCATCAGTTCACCATAAGACCTTTTCCCTTCTCTGGATCCCTCTTGAAATCTACAAGTACACCAAAATTCCTAAGTAGGATGTGAGTACATGACTCAGTAGGACACCAACACTACATCCATAACCTGATGTGCTCAAATATATATGATCATTTCATAATAATGATAAATATGTAATGGTTATAAAAATAAAATCCAAAACTGATCCAATATGCGCTAACAAAACTACCACAAACCCCCTATCATACCTACTTCGGATCTATATCAAAAAACATTGGAAAATCATGGGAATGTCAAAAAGTCTGTGCTAGCCTCATGATTCCCAATAGTTGTACATGACCTAATCCTCCATGTTAAACCATACTAGGTCATCATGCCATAACACTATTTCATGTAAGGTCACATGTCCCATTATCCCCCCACTATTTCCATGTAAGTCAGATCACTCATGATAGTCATGCCTCGTGGTCATCACATACGGGTCTGATCACTCATGATCTTCATGCCTCACAGGTCAGGCCTCACTAGGCCATCATTCCCTATCATCCATCTCAATCTCGTCATCATGTCACATGCATCGTCTGAAAACAATCCCCCTCTAGGGCTACTGAGACACGATGGGTCTACCTGTCTCATAAGTACCATGCACAAGAAACAACAGCACAACATATTTCATACATGTCTCAAGGAAATAATGAAATCATATCAAGACCACATATCAAGTCACATATATCAATCCACACATCATGAGAAAATATAGCATCATCATAAATAGAACATTTGAATCAAACATCAACAAGAACTCTAGTTATGTCAATAGTTATAATGAAGTAAGTTCATATGGTGTCACTGGATACACACACACCCACATGCAATCACAAGTATTGAATGGATATAAAATATTTTAATTTGATAATCATACCTTGGAAACATGTATAATAAGATCCCAATAAGTTAAAGAACTTCCTACCTCAGAAGTCATAGATGTCAAAGGAAAGGATAAAACAGTCAAGAACACCTCTTCATGGAAAAATTATCGTAAACGTCGAGACGTAAAAGCTCAAGGTCACCCAAGGGATCCTAGAACCAATACTGGTTCTTTTATTTCAAAAAGAAATAAAATATCGCAAGAAATGATTAACTCTCTCTCTAGGTTAATTTTCAAATTATCATTCTAGGTCAACGCATGTGCTCATAATATTCTACTGAAGAATAATTATCTTTTGAAAATTTCTCATAAATTATTCTTTTATAATTTTCTCTTGATAATTAATTATAAATTATCCTTTTATAATTATCTCTTGATAACTTCTCATAAATTATTCTTTTATAATTATCTTTTGATAATTTATTAAAAATTAACCTTTTATAATTATTTTCTGATAACTTCTCATAAACTATACTTTTATAATTATATTTTGATATTTTCTCATAAATTATCCTTTTATAATTATATTTTGGTAATTTCTTATAAATTATACATTTATAATTATCTTTTGATAATTTCTCATAAATTATCCTTTTATAATTATCTTTTGATAAATTATTTTATAAATTATCCTTTGATAATCTCATAATTATCATTTGATAATTTTAATATATTTCACATGATAAAAAAATGTTTTATCCTTTTATAATTTTGATAAATTATCCTTTGATAAATCATTGCAATTATCATTTAATAATTTCACACAAACAACTTTTCATAATTTATTTAAAAATTATCCTTGATAATCCAAAATAATTGTCGCTT
This sequence comes from Viscum album, assembly GCA_963277665.1. Taxonomy (NCBI): domain Eukaryota; kingdom Viridiplantae; phylum Streptophyta; class Magnoliopsida; order Santalales; family Viscaceae; genus Viscum; species Viscum album. The sequence goes on along the minus strand of OY728140.1, from coordinate 176,983,261 downwards.
GATAATTTAAAAAAATTATTCATGTACATTCGATGTGATTATCATTTTTTTATTATATTTGGATAATTCTATGAAATTATCATTTGATAATTTATTTTTAAATATTCCTTTTTAGTGAAAAAAATCCATAAATACCCTTTGGTAATCTATTTAAGAAATTGTCCTTTGATAATTTAGGAATTATCATTGATAATTTTGGTCTTAAAAATTTATAAAATTTATTACTTTTTTCAGGATTTGGAGAAGAAAATATATTTCAAAAATAAAGAAAAAAAGTTTAAAAATAATGATAAAACATAAAGAACAAACCTCATCTGTGCACAAGGAAAATGAGAAGAGTTGGTATGGCACCTAGACCTGATAAAAGGGGATCTATAGATCTTTAATGACCGAGGGAAAGTAAGATCGGCTATCACTCATACTCCAAAGGATCAATAGAAAATGATAGCAAAACCAATTAGCTAAAATAGGACCCTAAACTGGGTATCCATCAGCCAAAATAAAAAACCCAATTTAATATATTGTTTCAATCGAATCTTAATAACATATTTACATGTTTTTCTTTATTAAGGTGTTAACAATTTTAACGGATCATAACGATGAGATACAAAATTAAGAAGATTGGCTTGTTTTAATGGAGGCTTGAAATTAATAATAGGGAATATTAATAGTAATTAGGTATTTAATTAAGTTAATAAAATTAATTATTCAATATAAATATTAAATAAATTAATTTACTGGGTGACCTAACCAAACATCTTACGCGCATAAAATTTAAGCCCCTTTTAAGGTAAAACCCACATTTTGGACATAATAATGGCTCATATTTCTCATACGACATGACATTTAGGTGATATTAAATTATTTTGGATCAATAATATATTTAAAATATTAAATAAATTATTCTCATGTGAAATATATCTAAATGACTGAAGATCACAAAAATTATACCCCACTTAGTTGAAAACCCATGTATCTAACCTAGTGGTGGTCTCAGATGTCACATTAAACACACTATTTTGGAGATATTTAATTATTTTGGATACATTTTTCATGAATATTATAATATATTTCACATTATTATTTCATCAACGTCGAGCCTATGCGGGATTTAGAATCTTGCACCAACTCAGCGCCTACATCCCAAAATATTCCATAGAATATTCCAAGGTTCTAATTGGGCTTCTACACTTATTAAAATCATTTTAAAACATTTATTAAGTGATTTTAATTGAAAAATTACATTTTCACATTAAAAATTTATAAATTATTAATAAAGAGGGTTTTTTTTATCTTTAAAAAATCAGGATATTACAATTCTCCCCCTTTATCGACTTTTCATCCTCGAGAAGTATCTCTAGTGTTGTTACATTAACAACTTAGGTCAATAAGCTCAAATATCAAACTCATGATCCCACGTCTCTTCTAGGATTTATCCATGCTTCCACTAAATTCAAACTAGTGGTATCATCTTTCCTCATAACAACTTCTCGCATTGATCTATTATCCACAGTGGAATCTCCTCATTAGATGCATGGGTCTCCAGCTCAATGTCCTCACAATCAATAACATGTACATTGTCAGTTATGTACCATCAAGGTTGTGGCACGTGGAACACGTTGTTCATATCTTGATGGTGATAAGGGAGGTCCAAATGATATGTCACTACCCCTATACACTCGTCGATCTCAAAGGGTCCAACAAAATGAGGTGTTAGATTTACCTACATCCCAAGACGTATGTACCCCAACCGAAGGGTCACTCTCCAGAAAACGTGAGATCTCATAGTGAATCCTTAGGGTATCCTCCTATGGTAGGCATATAATATCCATCTGATTTGAGTGGTGATCAATCTATTCACAATTATATGAACTCTCTTAAAGGCCTCCTGAACCAAACCAGTCACACAATCGCTGCCTCACTTTCCTCATACCAACATGCTGGGATCAACATGGTCTCCAATAAAGATCCTCGTAAGGTGTCATCCGAATAAAATTCTAGTAATTTTTATTGAATGAGAACTCATTCAAGGAAATGTGATCATTCCACACTATATCAAGGTCTAGAACACAAGCTAGAAGAACATCATGCAATATGCATATAGTCTGTTTGGACTGTCCATTGGTCTAGGGATATTAAAAAATGGTATTAGAGCCTCAGGACTCACTAACTTATTTTATACTTGCCTTGGGTTAGGACAGGTTAGATAGGAGATGGGATGGTTGGGACTCAAGTAGGAGAACTATGATAGTATCTGGCCAACACTGTGTAGTGGTCCTCTATGTTTCCATAAAATTGGGAAATAATGTTTTGTGTTTACCGTTGATTAAACTCACCTTGAGTGATTCACATGATGTTGATATGTGATTTTGATATTTCAAGTGCATTCATGCATCAGGACTTGGCACGTAGGTTCACATGCCATGTATATACTTATCATTGTTTTATATATCAGTTCTTAATTAAATTACTCGATTTTTGTTATTTATTATAGATAGATTCATTAATTGTGTGATATATCTTTGTTTCATGCAGCTTTGATATAACATTATTGGAATTAATTAGTTGAACTAAGTGTGTTTTTTATTTAGTATATATATGATGACTATGACTAATGTTCATGGATGGAGATAAGGTTTAGTGCTTGGAGTGTTATACTTTGGGTTGAGGGTAGACTCCTAGGGAATCCGTTTTGGGATCCCATAGACTAGTTAGATTTTATCCTTGTTGCTTTATTTATTTTCCAAAGTGTTTTAGTTGTGTCATAAGATATTTCAACTCAGCATAGTATTATGGGACTACTCGAGAAGAGGTATGGAATAATTATTCAAGGGAGTATGTTTCTGGTTTACCACTAGATGTGTAAGAGAATTCAGTTGAGCATGATCCCAAACCGACTATGTGGTTTATGCAACATGGCTGCTTCAATCAGAAATATTTCACTTAGTGACTATCCTAGGAATAGAAGATCAGAAAAATGGTAAACCATTATATGATTTTCAACGACATCCTTCTTAATCATTCTACAGCATCAGAGTCCCTCAACATGTAAAACAATGGGATGAAATATTTTCAGGAATCTTTGCCCTAGTATTGACTCTGAAGGAACAACAAGTTAATTTGAGATTGAGTTCATATTGGGAGAACATCCATTTCGGTGCCCCATATCATATGGTACCAATATAGAAAAAGGATCTCAAGGTTTAGATTAATGACATGGAGATGAATGGATTCATAAGGATGAGTAAATCATCGTGGGGTGAACCTATATTTTTCAACAAGAAGGAAGATGGTAGACATTGGCTATGCGTTGATTATCAGAATATAAACCATGTGATGGTGAAGAACTTATATCAATTTCTAGGATCAATGAACTTTTTTATTAGATATGACATGCCTGTTGTCTCTACAAGAATGATCATTTATCTGGATATCACCAGTTATGAGTAAGAGATGAGGACATTCTGAAGGAGTTTTAGAGTGAATATGGATTGTATGAGTACTCGGTGATGTCGTTCGGGTTGACGAACATGCCAATAGTATTCATGGACATCATGAATATGATCTTATATCAATATTTGGAATCATTCATCATGGTATTAATCTATGATATCATTATCTACTCATAAACACCAAATAAACATGCTAGGAACATAGAGATAGTATTGAGTATGCTTCAAGCACACAGGCATTACACCAAGATGTTGAAGTGCGACTTCTGTATTAAAGAGGTGAAATTCCCAGGAATTGTGGTGTCTATGACCAGTATATCTATATACCCATAGAAATTTGAGACATTAATTTCCTAGACATGTCCTTAGAATGTGTTTGATATTAGAATATTTTTATGATTAGTAGGATATTATTGATGGTTTATCAATGAATTATCATAATTATTATCACCCATGATAATAATGAAAATGAAGGATGTTAATTTAAAGTGGTTGGGACAATGTGAATATTTGTTACTTAAACTAAAGATAAAGTTTAATAAAACTCCATTATTGACACTCCCTAATCCTGGGATCAGTTATGCAATGTACTATGATGCATTAGTCGTTTGTATGGGAGCAGTGGTGATGTAAAGAGAGCAGGTTTATCCTATGGGTCTCATCAACTATGACCCTATGAGAGGAGCTAACCTACACATGAAATGGATTTGGAATCCAAGTTCAAGGCTCTGAGGTTTTGGTGACACTCTCTCTTTAGTGATAGATGTTTTGTTTATATGTACCATAAGACCCTTCACTATATCTTCACACAAGGTGAACTAAACCTGATATAGTGGCATTGGGTTGAGTATCTACAGAATTTCGACCATGAGATTATGTATGCACTTGGAAAATGTAACATAATTTCATATAATCATAGTTGTAAGGATGAAAATTATTTTTTTTCACATAAACATCATTTTAAGGGTAGAGGGGGAACCCAACATGACATTAAATACTTAAAGAAAAAAAATTGTGACCAAAGGACCAAAATCCATAAACAAACCAGATCAAGTCAACAAATAAAAGCCCATCCATAACATCAATAACATTATATCTATCTTCAACCTTCTCATTAGTTCTCAGTATGTTGTCACGTGCATAAAGGCATGGGACTGGTACTGATGGAAAATGTCATACCCTCCCAAACATCCAAATTCAGTTAGCAATGGTCTGGTGAAAACTCCCTACACTAAACCTCATCTGGAGAATCCACTTGAATATGGTCTAGTTGCATAGTCATTTGAACCATAGACCACATGCCACACAACAGATTCACACCACTAATAAATCCATTCATGCAAGAAAAAATAAGAACAATTCAGAAAAACATCACTGACGTTATCCACATACCAAACACTAGAACCACAGCTGAAAGAAAGCCTTGCTGCAACAATCGCACAAGACCGACAGACAGTCCATGTGGACACAGTCTAGGTTATTTTATATCGGCTATTTAAGTTTTATAACATATTATTGATCAAAGAGACTCACTCAGTAGATAATATGGGAAATATCTATGTTTGAGAGATCACACGACAGCATGGTGTTCCCTTTAGCATTGTTTCATATAGGGATGCATGTTTTACATCATTTTTTTGGAAGGGCTTATATAAAGTCTAAGATAATTAGCTGATATTGAGAATGGTGTACCATCCTTAGACTAATGTATAGTCCTAGTGGATTATATGCATATTATAGGATATTCTTCTAGCTTGTGTGCTAGAATTTTATGGAGAATGGAATGATCACCTAGCCTTGAATGATTTATCATTTGAAAATAGTTACCAAACTTTCATTAAAATGGAACCTTATGGATATAATTATTGGAGACCATGTTGATCACCACTTAATGGAATGAGGCAGGTGAGGTAGTGTTTGTGGGACCAGTTAGGTTCAGGAGGCCTCCAAGAGAGTGCATCTGATTATGAAGAAGTTCATAACCTCTCAGAGATTATGGAGATTGTATTCCTACCATAGGAGGATACCCTATGAGATCATTGTGGGAGATCATGTTTTCGCTAGAGTGACTCATTAGTTAGGGAATAGATGTATGGGATAGTAAGGAATGCTAGCACATTGTTTTGTTAAACCCTTTGAGGTCCTCAAGCGGATATAGGAAGTGGAATATTATTTGGACCTCTTTCCTCACTATCGAGGAATTCATGATTTGTTTCATGCATCATAGCTTTAGATGTACATGCCTCAACCTGGGCATGTTATTGATTTTTGACGACATTGATTTGGATGCATATGCATATTGTGAGAAATTATAATGAAGATCATAGATCAATGTGAGAAGGTGTTGTGGGGAAAGGCGATACCACTAGCCTGAATTCGGTACCATCATGGACGGATCCAAGAAGAGATGTGTGGGTGCGATTCTGATATTTGAGCTAAGTGGACAATGTTGTTCAAAAAGGACTACTAGAGATACTTCTTGGGGAAAAGATGTTGATAAAGGGGTAGAATTGTAATATTCTGAATTTTTTAAAGATAAAAAAAAGTCATATTTATTAATAATTTATAATTATATTTTTTAACTGTTATTTTTCAATAAAAATAACATAATAAATGTTTTAAAATTATTTGTGTAAGGGTAAAAGCTTGGTTAAAATCTTGAATATTCTATGTATTATTTTGGGACTTAGGTGATAAGTTAGTACAAGATTATGAGGCCTCTACATACTTAGTGTAGATGAAATAAAAATATTTAATATATTATAATATGCACATATGATTTATAAAAAATAATTGATTATATCTCAAATGGTGCATCATATGAAAAATCTAAGACCACTGTTAGGTCCAAAACATGGGGTTTACTCTTGGCAGGGTAAAACTTTTTTGAGCATTGTATGTTTGGATAGATCGCATGAAAGAATAATTTATTTAATATTTCTCATATATTATTGATCCAAAATAATTAAATATCTCAAAAATGGATCATATTATGAGAAATATAAGAACTTTATTAGGTCCAAAACATGGGGTTTACCCTAGGTAGGTCATAAATTTTATGTGCATCAGGAGTTTGGTCAGGTATCTCATTAAATTAATTTATTTAATATTTATACTAAATAATAGATTTTATTAATTTAAATAAATACCTACTTAATATTCATCTCCCCCATTTTTGTACACCAAACCTCCATTAAAACGCCCCAAGATTCCTAAAAATTGTGTTCTCCCACCCTTATGATCCGTGAAAACTGATAACGCCTTAATAAGGAAAAACTAATGACTTTTTCATTAAGTTCCATTTAAAATAGTTTATTTAATAGGTTTTTTGATTTTCACCATTGGCTACCCAATTTAGGGTCCCAATTTAACCAATTGGTTAAGATCTTATTGTTGATTGATCGGTTATAGTCTGAGTAGCACCTCGTCTCATTTTCTCTTTTTTGATAAGGATTTATCGATCCCCTTTTTTCAGGTCGAGGTGCCATACCCCCATATCATTTTCCCAATGCATATATGACATTTTTTTCACGTTTTATTATTATTATTTAATTATATTGGGATACTTATATGAAATTATAATTTTATAATTAAATTTTAATTATTCTTTTATAGAAAAAAAAGTGCATGAATATCCTTCACTAATCTATTTAATAAATTATTCATTGATAATTTAATAATAATCAATCATTGATAATTGATGTTTTAAAATTTTATTTAAATTCCTCTATTTTTCAGAATTTGGAGAAGATTATAGAAATAAAAAAGAATGTATAAAATAAAAAATAATAATAAAACATGAAGAACAAACCTCATCTACAAACACGGAAAATGAGAAGGGTGGTATCGTGAATTGACCTGACAAAAGGGGATCAACGGATCCCTAACGACTGAGGAAAAATGTGATCGGGTGCGGCTCGGACTCCAAAGGATCAACCAACAAAGTGATCTAAACCAATCAGCTAAAATAGGACCCTAAACTGATTATCGATCAGTCAAAATAAAAAACACTATTTAATTTACTGTTTCAACTGGATCTTAATGATGGAGTCATTAGTTTTTCCTTATTAAGGCATTTCCAATTTTACCGGCTCATAACGGTGGGAAAACACTATTTTTAGGAAAATTGGGGCATTTTAATGGAGGTTTGGAGTTAAAATATTTGGGGTATGAATAGTAATAATGTATTTAATTAAATTAATAAAATTAACATGCCTATGGTAAACCCCATGTTCTAGAGCTAATAGTGGTCTCATATTTCTCATACAATTCATGGATTTAGATATATTCAATTATTTTGGAACAATTATATATTAAAAATATTAAATAAATTATTCTCATGTGCAATCTATCAAAATGTATGATGCTTACAAAAGTTATAACCCACCTCTCAGACCTAATGGTGGTCTCATATTTCTCATAAGACACACTGTATGAGATATATTCAATTGTTTTTTATAAATAATTCATAAATATTATAATATTTTTAATATTTTTATTTCTTCTTTGTCAAGCTTGTATGTTCCTCGAAATCATCCACCAAATCAGTGCCTAAGTACCCAAATATTACATAGAATATTCCAAGGTTCTAACAAGGATTTTACCCTTATATGAAGCTTTTTAAAACATTTATTAAGTGAGTTTTATTGAAAAATTATATTTTAACATGAAAATAATTATATATTATTAAAAAATATGGTTTTTATTATCTTTCAAAAAATCAGGATATTTCATACCATTAGTTGTATGTTTAAATATTCAGAAAGGGATAGATTGTTGGGGAGCTTACTGCCCTTGGTTTTGTGTATTTATATAAAAACACAAACCCTAGTATCCTTGATCCAATGTTTATTTTAATACATTGGCATAAGATTCAATGGATCACATCCTGAAGGATTTAATTGTTTAATAGACGTGGAAAACTAAATGCATGCTTGAATCTCAAATTACATTTGAAAAAAATGAAATATGGTACTTTTGTTGAAAACATTATTATTTAATATAGAATATCCTTTAATATCAATCATAGTAAACTTCCTTAAATCATGGTGATTGGAAACAAAATAATAGTGTGTGATCGGATGCTCAGTAAGGGAAAGCATATAGTGTATGTTATCAAAGAATGAATAAGGCGTGAATAATATGGAAGGAAAAAAATGATGATAAAATAATGTCATATAAATAATCTTATAAGCTTAAAACTTTTCCATGGATATTATAACTATTTTATTAATCACATGGAAATCAATAAATGATTTCATAATGATGGAATTCATTATGTTTACATCTTAAACTTACCATCGAGGCCTTGTGCGAAGACATCATACATAAGTGGGTAATATATATTCCAAATACCCAATATGTTTTGTCTCATGATACCTATCGATGCATCGAGGGGCTATGCAATTCTATTTTTCACCCATCACATAATATTTCCAATGAATTCATCATATAAATAAATAATAAAACATATTTAACATGTCTGAATAATCAATAAAAATCTATATTGCAATAACTAGAATATGAAATTTCAATAATTTCCCTTGTCAAAATAATTATAATACATAAATAAAAATATATTTGATGTTGTTATGATATTATATCCCAAATAAATCATAATATTAATCAATGTAAGTTTACATATATGAAAATACTTTTAAAATATCATCGAAACATTTCCTAAAGAAAATGAAGTTTTCATTTTTAAATCACTGATTTTAAATCTAAAAAATTTCAAGATATTAGGAAAAACATTTTCATTAAAAATAAACATGGAAATATATAATGTAAGAATCAATAAAAATTATATTCATGATAGTTGGAAAATTCATTATTGTGGTAAGCGTTAAAATAAATATTTCATTTACATCTTAGGTAAAAAAATTGCCTTGTTTGGAAAATGACAAAATTATTCCATTTAAACAATTAATAGAAATTAAAAAATGGATAAAAATGACTTCAATAAACCATTTTAGAGTTTTAAAAATATTCCTGAATACATTTTAAATAAAATATGGACATGGAAGAAAAATATTCATGACTATATATAAATGCAAATTTAGTTTTCCTTAAAAACATTCTTTTTGAATTTTGGGTAATTACTATGAGGAAAATGAAAGGAAAAAATTTTTGTTTAAAAAATAACTATATGATTAGAAAATATATGATGTTTCATACTGAATCGTATAATTACCCCAATGGAATGTTGAACATAAACATTGCTGAATAAGGATGAGATTGTGAAATAAATCCTTACCGCGTTGGTAACTTTGAATCATAACCCCCTTGTATGCAATAAATTTAAATGAAACATTAAATACCATGAATATAATTATATTCATGATATAACATATCAAAGCTTCATTATATACACCAAATAAATGTAAAAAAATTATGAATATTTTATATGTATCACAAAAACAAAAGTGATATGGGAAATCCATAAATTAATCCTAACATTAAAGTGAGAATTAATAGATGAAGTGATTATGTGTAACATATATAAATCCACATAAAAATGTTTTAATATAAAAAAATAATCAAATTTCATAACACACATAATCTTTTCATAACATATACAATGAAAACGTAATATAACACAATGAAAAACAATTGAGTTAAGAAATCCCTTACCTTGAGTTTCCCCATGTATGTACTTGGTCTCCATTATAATAAAATTATATTAATTTTATAATTTACTAAGACCATTTTTCAGGTGCATTGCCTTATTATTTTCACTTTAATTTCATTTATTACCATGCATTATATTTTAGTTTAATTAGTTAAGTGCATGTTGGATATTTTGAGGATGTTCGGTTCAAAATCATAAAACAACTTCAAAAGTTTGACCATGGTCAAAGAGTCCATGGATCCATAATATCAAAAATATTAATCATAAAATAATTATAATTTTTATAAATTAAATTACATTTTATAATCATCCATGACTGTTTGACATGAATAATGAATCACACTGCTTTATCGAGGTGAAAGTTCGCACTTAAGCACAATCGATGACATCATTTTATAATGGATGCAAATGTAGGAAAGTAAGTAATATATTATACATAAAGAATCATAATTATGTAATAGATATAATATATATTCATTAAATCCATTATAATAACCATCCTTGTAATTTGGTGATGAAAAACGAAATACGGTGCTTTGTGGAGGTGGTAGTCCACACGTATGTGCGAATGATGTTTTCATTCTCCATAGAATGTAAAAGGAGATGAAAAAGAGATATACCATAATCATAATAAAATTTCAGTATAGTGGATATATTTATGTAAATATATATTCATGTTTTAATAAAATTTTAAGGAGTTGGAAGAATAAATAAAATGAAAATGGTGAGTTAAGAGTTTTACCTCATCTTTGAAAAAAACACCTTTGTCTTACAAAATAATCCATCTAGGATAGTTTTTTAAAAGTAAAAAAAGACTCTAACGCATGTGGAGTAAGGTTGGAATGGCATTTGGGTAGGTATTGGATAATATATAGTGATAATAAGGAGTTATTAAGAGTGGATAAGAGGTATTATTTTAAAAGATAGTAATAGATGCACTTGGAATTAATTAAAATATTAAAATATAATTAATGTCTTTCTCAAGTTAAAAGATTATAAATATTCATATATTATATATATAATATGTTTAGGTAAAACATTAACTATCCAATAAAATTTTGATAGGTTTTTTTGTCATTTTAAACATTATGTTTTGGTTTTACCAGATCATTAATCATTTTCAACTTTAATCATGGTAACAATTTTTTAGAATTTAATGGTCATAAGTTTACTTATATAATAAATATTGCCTAAAAATTGTCCATGGATGAAATTTAAACCATTTACCATTAAAAATATCCTATTGAAATATATATTTTTATTTTTAAATCATTTATTAAAATATTATTTAACATAAAGTTTCATTAATGTTATTTTGGGACTACTCATTCAATTTGGATTTAAAGTCATCAAGAATATAATAGATTTGGAATATAAAATATTATTAAATCTAAAATTTATTTAACATCATAATTAATACATAATATATTTTATTTAATGTTTTTAAATCATTACTCTATTTTTCTTATTGTTTGTACAAACACTAAGTCAGCATTGCATAAGTATTTACAGTAACTATACCATCAAAAAATTATAAATAAATTATCAACATAAAATTAATTTATTTATGTTCAATATAACCATTTATTTTCATTTATAACTTAATTTATCCATATGAAAACATATATGAAAAATTAATTTTTAGAGAGTGACATTCTGTATGTATTCTTTAGTTAAAGTAATATAAATGTCATTATCAAAGTAAAATGGATCCAAAATTACATATATTAATTTTTAGGTTGTATATGGTTGAATTAATCAAATAAAAAGAAATAAAGTCACGTTTTGGGTTGATATTTAGACCTTACCCCATAGTTTTAACCATATTTTTCTCAATTTACCATTACCATGGCGACAGATCGTTACCACAGTTATTGTTCATAATGAAAAAAAATAAGAGAACCTATTTACCAAATTATAACATATTGATTCAAAATATGGAATAAATTTTACATGAATGAATTTATAAAAGTGGCATAAATCAATTTTAATATAAAATCATAAAATACAATGAAAAACAGTTCTTAGAAAAATGGGTTTTTAAACCTGGATATGATCTCATGCCAAAATTTAATATGATGCTAATTATTTTATAATTAATTAGAATATTTCTAATTAAATGAGTATTATACTAATTTAATATTAAATATTAAACTTAATGTTAATTTTAAATTACTTTATTTAAAGATAAAAATGACAGATTTGCAAAAATCAGTATTTTTCACAATTCACTCAAAAATCAACCATTTAAGAAAAATACCAAAAATACATAATAATAGTACTATAAAATGATTATTTAAAAAATTATATTCATTTTTTAAAATAAAAATTATAAAATTTGAAGGAAATAATTATAATATTTGTGCACAAAATGCAATAAAATCCATTTTTGAAGAAAACTTATTTTTGAATCATAAAATAACATTAATGAAAATTGAGTTCATATTTATTATGAATTAATTAAATAATTTTTATTATATAAAATCTTTATAAATATTTTTCAAAAAGTTTTTGTTATTATTTAGAACACTAATTTAATGGCTAGTTTATATTGGTTATATTTAAATAATAATATTTCTATAGTATAACATAATTCACTTAAAGATCAGTGTTGGGTGTTAATAACAATATCGAGTAGAATATTATTTTAAACTAAAATTTCATGTTTATACATACCCCCACCAATATAAATAAATTTAATAATCATAACTTTTATCTTGTTAATCATTTTTTCAATATTTTAAAATACCTTTATTGAAAACCCACATCATACAAAGGGATAATAAAATTCTCATTGAAAAGGGGAAGTAGGAAACATAATGGTTACATGAAATAACACATAATATGGTTTCTAAATGAAGATAAAATTAGTGGGAAATAAAAATATGGACATGTAGGAGAATAAGAACATTCTAGGGATAATAGAGAGTGATAGAGAACATGATCATTATAAACATAGTGGAAAAACCGTAAATTATAAAGTGGTAAAGAAAACCATGAATTCATCTTAAATTATTATAAAAGGGTATCATTTTTATTTCAAGATCCTTTTCCAGGAGTTGAGGTATTATTTTACTATAAAAATATAGAACATGAGAAATTATACGTGCTTGATTTATTTCCTTTTGCAAAGAAAAATTTCATTCTTTGGTTTTTATTCGATAAATTTTCACAAATATTAATCGAATAAATCAATATAAAAAATTAATATTACAAGCCTATATCATTATAATTAACTTTTAATGTTCATAATATCCATAAAAAATATTACAATTTATTTCCCATGTATCTCTCAATTGACCAAAACCAAAATGGATAGCACAAGATTAGAAAATATCCAATATGAATAAAACTTCATATTGAGAAATAAAAAATTAATCTCCGATGCTTCAAAAATAATATGAAAAGTTCAAAAAACCTTAAAACTCTTCAAAATATGTTTGTCCAAATTAAAACCCAAATATAATAATGATTTTATTATGTATAATTACAATATAAAATTAATATTTATATCCAAAAAATATTAATAATTGATAAATTCACATATCGAAATGTATATAACCTAATAATATTATGTTTAAAATATACTAATCATTTCCCAAAAATAACCTAAATCATCATAAAACCACATAAACAGTCATATATGCTTCCAAAAGATAATACAATCTTTATTCATAAAGTGAAATATCATCGTAGAAAATAATATTATTTTTACCTTAATCATATAATGTTCCCAAAAAGTATAGTGAACTTATTATAAAAAAAATTTAATCACATAGTCACCAAATCACTTTAAAATACAATGGTTATTTATATGATAAAATATATGTTCCCAAATTGTAATAACCCATGAGTACCACAACATAAAATATCATATTAACCCTTAAGGTTAACAATTCCTTTAAGCATATGTCCAAAAAATAAAAAATCATTATTCCTCAAATAAATTTTTCATTAAAATACATACTAAATTGAAGGGTATTATTCCCACAAATGTCTCCTAAAATATTCACAATATTATTGATCTACCATCACATAAAACCTAAATATATATATAACTTTAAACTAATGATCATCCTTAGAATTATCAAACTATCACACTTTAGTTTTATTCCATATTTCTATGGAATATCATAGGTTTCCATAGATTCTATCCTGTAATTAAACATAATTGTTCATAAAGAAAATGTGAATTAACCCATGCATATCCTGAGGGAGTGTCTATCCAAGTGTTTAGTCTTATTCCAACTCATCCCATATCAGAGACGATTGAGTTAAAAATCAATCCACTACTTTTTGAGTTTTTACCCCTAGGTACATATTTTCCACAGTCACATCCACTTGTCAATAACCAAACAGGGGTGTATTTTATAGGAAAAGTACAAAATCTCTACTTTACCAAAGATTCATTATAATACCCTATACTTATTCATATAACTAAAATCTATCAAAGGATTATTTTCTATAATCTATTTTTTCCTAAATCTAGTATATAAGGTTCCTAATAAACTTCCATTGATATCAATTGTAACAACATTCACCCTAGTAGCCTAGATCCAGTTGTTATTTTACTACGTTTTCATAATATAGAAGGGATCTCATCCCAAAGGATCAAAATGTTTAGTAGTCATCGAAAACTAGATACATAATTTAATATCACGTTACATTTGAAAATATAAAAGATAAAACATAATATTTTATTTAAAAAAAATTATGATTCCCTCTAAAATATATTTTCATATCAATATAGTACACTTCTTGGCACCCTAGGGAAAGAAAAAAACAAAAGGGTGATCTTAGAAGCTCAGTAAGGGAATGTGTATAGTAGAAGTTGTCCTAGAATTAATAAAGAATGAATAATATGGAAGAAAAAATAGTGATCAAATAATTTCATTTAAATATTTACAGGATCATGAAACTTATACATAGATATCATATCTATTTGAATAATCACATGTACATTAGTAATTTATTTCATAATGATGGAAAGCATAAAGTCATACATCTTAATCATACTATTTAGGGCATTATGCAAATATATCATACATAAATGGGTAAGGAATATACCAAATACCCAACCTATTTTGTCTCATGAAACCTATTGATTCATATAGGGGCTATATAATTTTGGGCCCCACACATCACTTAATTAGTATAATGCATTCATCATATGAATAAATAATTAAACTTAATCAACATGCCTAAATAATCAATAACTATTCATAATGTAAGATCTAGAATACATAATTTCAATACTTTACCTAGTAAAAATGATCCTAAATAATTTATATAAATATGATGGATGGTATCATTAGAGTATATTCCAAATATAACATAATATTACTTAAAGGATTTTTATATAGATGAATAATGTTTTAAAATATCATCATTACATTTCTTGAAGAAAACAAACTTTTCATTTTGAAACCAAATATTTAAAATCATAAAAAATATAGAATATTTGGACAAACATTTTCCTTGAAAAGTATGGTGGAAATATTTAAAGGAGGGTTCATGAAAATTTATATTCATGAGGGTATGAAAATTCATTCTTGCAATAAGCCTCAAAACAAATATTATGTTCACATTTTTAAAAAAAAGGTGCCTCATTCAAAAAATTACAAAATCATTTCTTTTATATATTTTTATAGAAACTAAAATGTGGAAAAAATTACTTTAATAATTAATTTTTGAATAAAAAAATTATTGAAAAAATTATAAATAAAATATGGACAAAGAATAAAATGATTCCCATACCGAATAGAAAAACATTAAGTTTTCCTTAAAAAAATTATTTCAGACTTTTGAGAACATAGAGAGAGTAAAATGAAATGAAAAATTATAATATCCAAAAAAATAAGGGTTAAGAAAATAGATTTTATTTAATATAGAATTATCATATAATTCCCCCAATATAAACATAAACATTAATAATTGTGAATAATGATGAGACTGTGAAATAAACCATTACCGATTTAGTAACTTTTGAATCATATCCCACAATAGAGAAATATGCCAAAATGAAAAATTAAATAACATGAATATAAAGAGATTCATGATATATAATATAAAAGTGGTGGTATATACACTTCATGAAATAAGTAAGTTATGAATATGGAATATGTCCCATGGAAACAAATGTGAGATGATAAATCCTTAAAAAGATCGTAACATTGAAGTTAGAATTAATAAATGATGTCATTATTTGTGACAAATGAAAATACACATAAGAAAGTGTAAATATAATAAAAAAATAATCATATTTAATGACACAAATAATCTTGGCATAGAATAGACAATAAATAAATAATATAACCCAATGAAAATAAATTGAGTTAAGAAACTTCTTACTATGAGTTTGACTCGCTTCGTACATACTTTATATCCTATAAAATTATATTATATTAATTTTATACTTGATTAAGAAAATTATTAATCTATATTCTCTTATTATTAACTATTTTGTTTCATTTATTATTATTCATCGTATACCTATTAAAACATTTAATTTCATGTCAGATGTTTTGAGGACGTTTGTTTCAAAATCACAAAAAAAAATTGGTAGGTTGAAAATGGTCAAAGGGTTCATGGTTCCATATTCTCAAAAAATATTAATCATGATATAATTATTATTTTTATATTTTAAATACAATTTTATAATCATCTAGGAATGGTGTACATGAAAAACAAATCATATTGCTTCATGGATGTGGTAGTCCACATGTATGCATGACTGATGTAATCATTTTTAATGGGTGTTGGGGTAAGAAAGTAAGTAATATATTATCTTTAATAATTCATAATTATGTCATGAATTTAAAATATATTCATTAAATATGTTATAGTATATATTCTTCTGAGGTGGTGATGAAAAATAAAACGCATCGCTTTATTAAGGTGGTAGTCCATAGATACACATAAACGATTCTTTCATTCCCCATTAGATCGAAATGGATATGAAAAAATGTTTTTAACATAATCATAATAAAATGTACATATTTCAACGATACGGATGGTATTATTTTCATCATAGTTTTATAATATTTTAAATATGTAGAATAATAATTAAAATAAAAAATTTTGGTTAAGAGTTATACCTCTTCTTCAGAAAACCAACATTGGATTACACATTAATCCTTCTAGGTTGGTCTTTTTGTGATACTAGAGCCTATAGGACATTGGGAGGAAGGTTGGTAAGATATTTTGGTAGGTATTTACTAATATAGAGTGCTCAAAATGTGTTAAGAATGGATGATAGGGGGTTCCCTTTTATGCGTGAGGAAAAGACGCACGCAGAAGTACATAAAATATTTAAATATAATTAATTCATTCTTCAAGTAAAATTATTATAAATGGACATGGATTTGAATAAAAAATTTAATGTAGAAATATCATAATTACATAAAATTTAGATAGGTTTTGGAATTATTTTAAACCTTCTTTTTGGTTTAACATCTTTGGTAACCCTTTTTAACATTAACTATAGAAACACATTTTTTAGCCTTTATGGTTTTTAAATTTACTTATAAGGTTGAAGTGTCTCATAAATGGTCCATGGATGACATTTTTACAATTTCAAATTCCACTAGTCCACATGAAATATTTTTATAAATCATTTAATATAATATTTTTTAACATTGAATATCATTAAAGTTTTTCTTTGGACTATTCATTTAATTTGACTATAATGTCGTCAAGAGTGCAATGGAATTTAAATATAAAATATTTTACCATAAATTATACATTATTATTAACCATAAAATTTATTGAACATAAAAATGCATCTAAAATATATTTATTTAATTTTTTTAAATAATTAATTGATTTTTTGTATTATCTTCACAAGCATCGAGTCAGTGTTGTGTAATAATTTAAGGTAATTATACCACCAAAAAAATAATATAAATAAATTACCATTATAAAATTAATTTATTTATGTTATAAGTAACATTTTATATTCATTCATACCTTCATTTATTTATATGAAAATATATGAGAGAAATTAAAATTTAGAGAGTGACATTTTCAAAGGAAAATGGCATAATAATAACATATATTTGAAGTGACGATATATATGGTTGAATTCACCTCATCCAAAAAAATAAATTCATGTTTTGGTTTGATTTTGAGACCTCATCCCATAGTTTTAACCTTGTTTTACCCGTTTTTCCTTTACTGTGGTGAAAAATCTTTATCATAGTTACTATTCATAATGACTAAAAATAAAATGGACCTATTTATAAAATTTCAACCTCCAAATTCATAATATTAAATCCATTTTTAAATATTCAAATTTTGTGATTTTCAGAAATAATGTTTAATATAAAACAGAAAATAGTTTTTAGACAAATGTGTTTTTAAGCCCGAAAATGAACTTTTATCAAAGTTAAATATGATGCTAATTATTTTTCAATAAATTAGATTATGTATAGTAAGAGGAGAATTATGTTAATTTAAGACAAAAACATTAACATAATGGGAATTTTAAATTGCATGATTTAAAGAAAACCGGTTTTTTTTAAAAAAAATGACATTTTTTACTATTAACTAAAAAATAATCCCTTTTAGAAAAATCCAAAAAATTAATCCTAAGCCTATTATGACATAATGATTTCAAAAAATATATCTATTTTATAAAATAAAATTATTAAATTTGTCAGAAATTAATTATAATTTTTACACACATAATGCAATAAAAAACCCTTTTTGAAGAAATCATATTTTTGAAGCATAAAATGACTTTAATAGAAATTGAGAACATATTTATTATGAATTAATAAATAAATTTTTATAATATAAAACCTTCATACATATTTTTTTAATTTAGTTTTTTCTATTTAAACATCAAATTTAACGGTTAGGTTATAAATATTACATTTAAATAATAATTTTTTTATAATGTATCATAGTTCACTTAAAGATTAGTATTGTATGTTAAGAAAGCTATAGAGCATAGTATTATTTTATACTAAATATTTGGGTTTCTATAGATTCAAACCACCACTCCATGTTCTTTGTTTTTTTAGTTTATTATTATTATATAATATGTACTTTATAGTATTATTCTCTTGCGATTATATTAGGTCATATATAGTTTTTATATAATTTATATTTTATATTTTATTATGTGTTATAATATATTCATGAAATAATATTGTGTAATATGTTTAATTGTTTCATATTATTAAATTTTATTTGGTCTTCATTCTGCCTTATATATGTGTTTTTATAATTCTTTGTCTGTGCATGAATATTTACATTTTATATAGTTTATACTTTTATACTGTGATACTATTTATGATTTGAGATATATGTATATATATATATTTATGTGTGTGCATGAAATAAAGTATTCATGGATTTATTTGGGTTATATATAGACATGAGTAAATTGATTTATGATTTTATTATTGGTATAATGTAAGTGCATGGGTTAATGTGTTATGTGGGCATGGGGATTTTGATTTTATTTGTATGATGTATAAAATTAAGACAATGATGTTTAGCTAAATGCTGCATGAAGAATGAATGCACACCCAATTAGATTCAACACCTCATACGCTTCAATTTGAGAATACAATACATTATTGGCACATCGTCATTGGGTTATTTGTGGATACTAAAATGAAAAATAAGCACCAAAAAACCCAAAACAAAGCACAATGAATCTGAGAAGGATCTGATGCCTACTACTCTACCAAACTGGATTCAAGCCCCCCCAAAAGACAATCACATAAAATCGAAGATGGGATATAGTGCAATGTCTTAGGTAGAAATAAAGGAGGAATTAGTAAAATCATGGCACTCGACACCACAAGACATCCTCGTAATGAAACTCTAAGACACAAATGATAAGAAACCCTAAACTATGAGTGGGATTCGAGCAGAAGGGAGAAAAAAAAAATGAAAAAAAACTATGCAGGATTGGTTAAAAAAAAGTAAAGATCGAAAAACATACATCCAATCGAGGGTTCATTTTTCCCATGATTTCAAAGGAGAAGGCATCTGAGTATGGCTTCAACGAAAACTTAAATGACATGGTGAGCAATGATCTTTGTTACGTTTCTGTTAAAAGAATAAAAATAATTT
Source organism: Viscum album (assembly GCA_963277665.1). Taxonomy (NCBI): domain Eukaryota; kingdom Viridiplantae; phylum Streptophyta; class Magnoliopsida; order Santalales; family Viscaceae; genus Viscum; species Viscum album. Next base: position 176,963,089 of record OY728140.1, on the reverse strand, counting down.
TATTAACACTAGTAAAAAATACTAACAAAACACACCTTTATCCATGCTAAAACAAAAATTGTTTTTTATCAGTGCTAAATTTAACACTTATAAAGGTGTTCTATGTAAGGGTAAGCTTGAATGACGTTTTCACAAGAGGGAGACTACACTAAAACAAGGTTGGGCTACCTTCATGTAAGGTTGGGCTACCCTTTTTTAATACTTGGTTTTGTACTGATAAATATTAGTTTATAAAAATTACAAATTAAAATTAAAAACCACAATAAAATTCTAATTAAATAAACATGAAAAACAAAAATTAAAAAATTTATTTATAATAAAGAATAATAAATATTGATAATTATTCAAAAAAATTAAAAAAATTTATAAATTACAAAATATTGAAATTGAATATGTAATATTAAATGAAAAAATAATATTAATTTAATAAAAAATAATATTTAAAAAATAAATAATTTTAATCATATAAATTCCAAAAAATATTAAAAATTAATAAGTATTACTAATTATGTTAATTATAAAAAATTGTAATTGAATAAAAAAACATGTCATATATATTATAAAAATAATATAAATGAATAAATAATAAAAAAATGAATAAATAATAAAAATTACATTTAAAAAAATATTTATAAAAAATTAGTAATTAAAAATGAATAAATATTAAATATTAATAAATAAAAATGTATACATAATGATTAAAAATGAATAAATTACATAAATATTAAATTAATAAATTCCATAATATTAAAAGTAAATAAGTATTAAAAATAAATAAATATTAATAAATGAATAAATATTAAAATTAAAAAAAATTAATATTTTATAATCAATATATTTTTAAAATATTAAAAAATGAATTAAGAAATTTAATTATATAAATTAATAAATTATTAAAAATGAAAAAATATTAAAATAAAAAAAATTGCTATTAAAAATAATAGATTTATAATATATTATTATTTAATTATGAATAAATAATAATTCAATAAATTTTTAAATAAAAAAGTATTAAAATAAATATTAATAAATTGTAATTATATAAATTACATAAACATTAAAATTATAGAATATTAATATTTTAAAATCTATAAGTAACTATAATAATGAATAAATTATAAAAAATTGAATGAATAAATATAAAATATGAATAAATTTTAAAAACTATTTAAAATAGATAAATATTTATAATTAATTAATAATAATAAAAGAATTAATGTTAAAAATGAGTAAAACTGAATTATTGAAATTGAATAAATTATAAAAAAATTAAAAGTAGGTAAATAATATTAATTATTTCATTTAAAAAAATTAATAAAATTGAATAAATATTAAAATAAAAATAAATAAATATTAAAAATTATAATTAAATAAAAAAGATTCACATTAAATTTGTAACACCCCAACCCCAGAAGACCAGAGTCGGTGCATTATTTTAATACATTGGCTTGATCACAAGGGAGAAAATCTCGAAAGACCAATCAGTTTAGCAGCTTTGGAAGTACTAGATACATACATAAGTTTTACACTAAATTATTAAATGAAAAACAACAACACCAACATTTTCTCCATTTACCACAATCATATCCCTTAGAAAATCCATGCAGGTCAGTCATAATATACTTCTTTGCATCCTGGGAAAAATAAAACATTGAAAGGGGTGAGCTCAAATGCTCAGTAAGGATAACAATATATCAGAAACTGTCATAAATATGAATAAAAATTTAAGGAAATGTATAAGACTAAAACAAAAGCCTTATAAACTTAAACATTAGTATAATATTGCAAGGATAAATCAAATAATGCCATTTACTTATTTACATTGATATTCTACTAATCGAATAATCACATATAATATCAATAGCCAATTTCACAATGATGGAATGGATAATGCCAAATTACCTAACCATATAGTCAAGGTTGTGTGTCAAGACAACAAATAAGATTTTGTCAAGGACTTTTGAAAAAGACACTAGTTTATCTCATTAGACCTACCGATGCATTGAGGATCTATAGCGGGCTCCACCTGTCACTTACTATGTCGAATGCATTCCTCATATTAATAGCTTTAAACATAACATAAACATTCATATTAAAACTAGCATACAAAATGTCAATACATTATCCATAAACCATTAATGGTATAAAAATAACAAATCCATATTCAAACATATCACAAAAAATTCAATAAAATATGAAAAATTTATATTATAATAAATCACCCTCGATCAAGAATAATATCCCGTAAAGGATGTTGACAGAGTTGAAAACGACCAGTAAAAAGCTTTGAAAGAAATATCCCTTTTTTTATAAAATCATTTCAAAGTCATATAAAGTAAGTCATTTAAAAGATATTTTTGAATCAAAGTCTCACATACCACTTTGAAACTTTTGAAAGGAATTAACATTTTAAAACATACTTGTCCATATAAATAAATCCTTAAAACCATTTTGAAAACATGGACATTAATGAGAATGGTTTAGAAGAATAAATCATTAAAACATTTAAAATGATGTTTTAGTAAAAATTCCCTTATAAATAATCTCTTTGAAAAGTTATTTATTAAACATGTACATAGATAATAAATATGTCCCAGCAGATAATTACGTAAAAACAACCTCGGATAATAAAGAGATTGTGAAATTAACACTTATCGTGCACTTTCCTTTGGTCGAGGGTACATTTAACCTCATGTATAAAGACCATAGTATGTTATTAAATTATACCATAACCATATTAACATTTATTATATCATACATGATTCATTTATGACTTTATACAACACATTTATAATGATTTCCATGTTAAATTATCATTTTTGGGTAATAACCACATTCTTTATCGTACGAGTTTTAACTTGTTATTCTTGATCGTATAATTTAGATCCTGATTTAAATACTTTCAGAATATAAAACATGATTTATATTTCATATATATTTAGAATATAAGTATTTATAATAGATAGATATATGAAATGGAAGGCACCGTTTCTGGAGATGGTAGGTCATACGTATGCATAATCACTGTTTTCATTTTCATATCGTATTGAACGGAAGTATATGAATAAGATATATGTAATTACACACAAACACACACACATATATATAAATCTCAATTATCATTATTATTTCATATTTTACATACTTATTAATAATATATATTTTTATAATCATTGTTGAATGGTGAACGTGGGAATGAATCTCATCGCGTCGTGGAGATGGTAATCCGTACGTACACACGAGCGACAATATCATTATATTGATGGTGAAATAGTATGTAATTGGATTATATATCATATATAAATAATCAGTAACATTTTATATTTATTATTCAAATTATTTATACTCATTATTATACCCATCCAAGTAATGAAGTGTTTGAATAAGAAACTACACCCCGACGTGGAGACAGTAAGTCGTACGTACGCATGTATGGTGAATTTGTCATTTATAGGATGGATAGAATAATTAATATGGTTTTAAAATATTTATAATAACATCACAGTATGTAGGAGGTACTGTATTTATTATTTTGGTATGGAAACAAAAAATAAAGAGGAAGTGGAAGAAAAAAATAACATGAAAGAGGGTGGTGAAATTATGACCTCTTCTTCAAGTGTTTCCTTTTGAGTTGATCAAAAGGGCTCCGTAGGTTGGATTTAAGATCAGAGTAAGGAATATAGGTTTATGTGAGGAAATATGGGATGATATTTGGGTAGGTTTTGGCCGATACAAATGGCTTTGGGGGTGTGATTTTTAGAGAAGGGGAAGTGCCCTTTTATAAAAGGGGTGAGGGTCACTTTAGGAAAATCTTGAAATATTATTTTATAATAAAATAATTTTAGGTTTATAATGGCTCAAAAATGGTTTATTTATTGGATATGGTGAGGATGGGTCGAAAACCAGTATACTAATAGATTTTAGACAGGTTTAGGTCCCCATATTAACCTTATATTGTAGATTTAACCCTTAGTTAAATAGTTTAACTTTTACCACGTATTCTTGTATTATTATAATAAATGGTTTAAAAACATACTATAAAATTCCAATAAAACCACATGTGCTTCATTGATGAAATAACTATCATTATATATGTTCTTTGGTAGAAGCATATATTTTTAATACTATTATATAATTTAATAATATAATATTTGATTTAAAAAATAATTTATGTCAACTTTGACACTATTTAGTATTTGGTTTTTGTGAAAGTCATAACAACTTGATTATATCAAAAAAAATATATTTAATCAACCCTAAAAGTCATATTCACCTAAAAAATTCGTTGATTCCATCAAAACTTTGAAATTATATTTATTTTAATATTTATAATACCATTTATTTGATTCTTTCATTAATAAGGTAATTACTGCATCAACATTGTGTCATAAATCAATTTACTTAAGTAATGTCTAAAATTTTTAAGTAAAATACCATTAAGTATCAAATATATTTATATTTCTCATTAATATTTATAGTTTAATTTATCTTATGTGTAACCCTATGTTAAAAATGGTTTAGTTATTAAATTTTGAATTGAAAACTTTTAACTCTTCTTTAATTAAAATAATAATAAATGTCCACATCTAATATAAGTGGACCTAAAAGACCATATTTTATTACTAATGTGGATTATGGTGGAATTAAACTTATCCAATTGAATTAGGATATTTGTTAGGGTAATTATAATATCATTTTTACCCTTAATTGCCATATTTACTTTTAACCATGTTAAATAAAAGTCAAAAGTTACGATTCACCAAAAATTATTTTAATCTTATTGAACCACATATTACTTACTGATGCTAACTGTGTCTCTCATATTTTTAAAATTCAACTCACATAAGTGGTAAAATTATGTTTTATTTAAATTTTCAAATGCTCTTAGAAGGTGGGTAAAATACGGTAAAAAGTTCAATAAAGTTTTATATATCTAAAATAATTAAAATATGACTCCAATGGATTACATAGAACATATATAGGAATTATGTATATATTTTGGCCTAAAATTAATTAAAATAAAATACCCAATTATGAAAATAAAAAGTCAGTTTTTAACAATAACCCAGTGTTTTTAACTCTTCGTAAAAAATTGAATGTTTTTAGAAAAATACCAAATATTCACCCAAAGATAATTTTGATATTATGAATTAAAAAATAAGGTATATTTTACCAAATTCAGAACATAGAATTTTCATTTAATAATTTAAAATTAATTCACATTTTCAAAACCAAAAGTGGGTTTTAAAACTGTAAAAACTATCAAAACATTGACATGTGTTTATGTCAAAATTAAATGTGAAATTACTTATAATGACCTAAATTGTATTAAATGATAAAACAATAATATAATTATACATCCAAACCATTCAAATTTATAATGTTACACAATAAATTATTTTTATTAAAAAAGTTTCTTTCAATTAAAATTTAGTAATTTTCACTATTCACCCAAATATAAAAGTCATCAGAAAAACACCAAAAATTTATCAAAAATAAATTTTTATGTCACTATTCTAAAGAAGATGTTTATTTTGAAAAATTTAATATATAAAAATGTTAAATATTGTATTTAAAAATTGTTTTCCATTAAAAGGCGTTAAAATTGCATTTCCAGAAAAATACTTCCTTTATCTGAAAAAATGAATTTGTTCTTATATTATATATAAAAAACACATAATATGGATGTTAAAATTTATATGGAATATATGAAATAAAAAATGCAGATAATACTATTCATACCTGCTTTTGAACAATGGGTTTTGTAAGTAATGGTGTGATCGAACTCAGTGTTGCATGTTGCACAAGTTATTGAATTACTTTGAAGAAATAAAGTACTATGAATTCGTGGTGTTTTACATTCACCCCTACTTCAATAAATTGTGTTGTCACAATTTTAAATACTTCTTTGAAAATAAAACGTTAAAAATAGAAAAAAATATTTATGGAAAACCCAAATCGGAAATTGGGTTAATAAAATTTAGTCATAATAAGAGGGAAAGGGAAATAAAAAGGTCACCACCAAATTATGATCTCTATTAGGAGAACATTGGTTACAATTAGAGACAAAAAATTGGAGAAAAAACGTAAATATTTATAGGGATTTATTGAGGTCATCAATCACAAACAATTGTAAAATTGAGGGCCTCAAATCCATCAACTTATGATGATTTAAAGTATCATTAGTTCAAAAAAACATAAGGTATTAGGATACCACTTTTTTGATTTTATGATCTCTTCCCTAAAGTTTAATATTTAATTTAGTCATAGAATAAGAGGAAAAAATATATACTTTACAAGTAGAGTTTCATACTTCAACTAATTCCTACAACAAACTCATCTTTCACTCCAAAAGATAATTGAATTCAAAAATATATTATTCATCCTAATCTTATAGGGTTCCAAATATAATGAATTTATAATTCATTTTTAAGACTATTTAAAGAAAACTACATTATAAAAACCAGGACATCACGTGTGCCAGTGGTAGTTGATCCACCCTTGTCGCCCTTCAGTTGTGGGTTCAAGTCTCGCGGCCTTGCAAGAGGGGACAGGTTGTCGCTCGACCTCTGGGTTATCCTTTTTATGACAATCCAAAAATAATCTCAACAAATTATTTAACCTTAACAATAGTATCCAATGTAAAACTTAATCTATTCCACCTTTAGACTTATTCAAAATACATCTGTCCAAACTCACAATCCAAAATTTATAAGGTAAACATAATGAAGATCCTTTTTTCCATGTAATAACATGTGAATACCTTCATCATGTATTCTTTTAAAACACTATATCACCTTGAATTACCATAAAACCTTATTGATTGTATTCATGATCCCTTATTCCTTATAAAAAAATGGTTATACTCTTTCTATCCAAAAATGTTGTAAACTCCAACAATGATGGAATATACAAATCATTAATCTGTTTGATGGTAGTCAATAATATCCAATATAATTTATCCAAATCAATCATATATTATTTCAAAATCACTAAATCAGTATGAGGACCAAATTATGGTTTATCTTTCTCTCAACCATATATATTCCAAAATATTTAACCCGGTATTGAGTCACTTTTCTTGGTTCCACACAATCTCAAGTCTTTAATGAAATAATACTGCAGTACAATCCTTATATACTCTATAATTCTTATAACATTTACACATTAATAAAATACTCAAATGAAACAATACTTTAATAAAACCATAAGAAATATAATCATTCCCCTTCATCTTTAGTAGTATCATAACTTGATTATTATCAAATAGTAGCATTTGGGGTATACTCTGATGATTTGGACATTGATTCGCGTAATGTCTCAATTCCTTGCAAATGAAGCATTGTACATTTGAATCCTTTTTCTTACCCTTGAAATAACATACTTGGTGTCCTTTTATCCACACTTATAAAAAAACCTACATTCCCTTCAAGCATTTACCAAGGTGATTCTTTCCATAGTTATTACATATGGAAAAATCTTTCTTTCCCCTCTTCCCTTTATCCATCTTTCTCTCTTACATCATTTTATTCTCTTGCTTCCCTTTAAATCCAAAGGACTGAGAAAATTATTTAATTATCTTATTAACCCATGATATTATTTCTTCGTATGATGAGAATACGTGGGTGACTATTTCCCTTATAAAATTTTGTCTTAATACCATGAATGATATGATCCTTATTAATCTTTCGATCATGTGTATTGTTGGAATTTTCATTCCTTATACTAGGCGCCATTTATAAAAAATGGCATACACTAGGTTAGTTTATGAATCACAATACATAATTTCAAACTTGTAAAATACCTAAAATAAATTGAAAATATCATGCATATAATCTATAATCATAAACAAAATTCTTTGAGGAAGTATTTACTCCCAAATCCTTCATAATAACTTGTAATGAAAATGTGAATTATTCTAAGCATATCCTCTGGGAGTGTCTTAACCAAGAGTGCAGCAAGGCCCATTGTCATGTACCGGAATACCCCAGGTAAAGCCAGAAACTCCTTGTACGATTTTTCACTCCTAGTTACATCTGTGCCAGAGCAGTCTCTACCTGCTCATATCCAGATAGGTATGTAATTCTTAGAAAATACAAAAAATCTCTACATTACTAAAATTATACGCAGTTATTATATACTAATCCTCAAAGTCTATATTATTGTAATTTTCTACAATCAGAGTTTTTCTAAATCTAGTTTCCAAAGTAAGTACTAAACATTCTCTGATACCAACTCTAACGCCCCGACCCGAGAAGCCTTGAGTCGGTGCATTATTATAATACATTGGCATGATCACCAGGGATCAAATCCTGAAAGATCGATCAGTTAAGTAGCCAAAGAAGTACTAGATACATACATTTGTTTTACATTACATTATAAAATGAAAAACAATATCAACAATATTGTCTCCGTTGACCACATTCATATCCCTTAGACTATACCAACAGGTCAGTATTAATATACTTTTTCGTATCCTGGGAAAAATAAAACATAGAATGGGTTGAGCTCAGATGCTCAGTAAGGATAAAAATATAGCATAAACTTATATAAATAAGTATAAACATTTAATGTGATGTATATAAATAAAAAAATTCCTTTTAAACAGAAACTTCAACAGAATATGGTAATGATAAGTCAAATAATTCCATTTACTTATTCACATGGAAATTCTACTAGTTGAGTAATCAAATTTAATATCAATAGCCAATTTTATAATGTGGAATGCATAATGCTAGACTACATAACCCCATAGTCATGGCCTTGTGTAAAGAATAGAAATAATATTTTGTCAAAGCCCTGTGCCAAGACACTAGTTTGCTCATTAGACATACCGATGCATCGAGGAGCTATAGAGGGCTCCACCCGTCACTTACTAAGTCCAATGTATTCCTCATATTAAAAGGATTAAATATAACATAACCATTCATATTAAAACTACCAGATTAAATGTCAATACTTTATCCATAAACTGTGAATGGTATAAAAATAACACATCCATAGTCAAACATATCCCAAAACCTTCAATAAAATATGGAAGATTTTTGTCATAATAATTCAACCTCGATCAAGAATAATATCCCGTAAAGTATGTTGACATAGTTGTAAATGATTAGTAAAAATCATTGAAGGAAATATCACTTTTTCATGAAATCATATAAAAGTAATATATAGGAATTCATTTAAAATATAGTTTTGAATCAATGAGTACCATACCACTTTGAAATTTTTTAAAGGAATTAACATTTTAAAACATTCATGTCTGTATAAATAAATCCTTAAAACCATTTAAAAAACATGGACATTAATGAGAAAGGATTAGAAGAATAAATCATTAAAACATTTAATTTTTTTTTAGTAAAATGTCCCTTAAAAATAATACCTTTTAAAACTCTTCTATGAAACATGGACATGGATAATAAACATGTCCCAGTAGATACTTACGTAAAAAAAACCTCAGATAATAAAGATATTGTGAAATTAACCCTTAACTTGCATTATCCTTTGGTCGAGGGTACATTTAACATACTGTATAATGACCATAGTATGTTATTAAATTATAATAGAACCATATTCATATTTTTTATATCATATATGATTTATTTTTTACTTTATATTTCCCATTTAATGATGATTTCCTTGTTAAATTAACATTTTGGGTAATAATCGCTTTCTTTATTGTACGTGTTTTAACTTGTTATTCTTGATCGTATCATTTAGATCATGATTTAAATACTTCCAAAATATAAACCTTGATTTATATATCATATATATTTAGAATTTAAATATTTATAATAGATAGATATATGAAATGTAAGGCACCATTTATGGATATTGTAGGTTGTACGTATGCATAAACGTTGTTTCTGTTTTCATATCGTATTGAATGGAAGTAAGTGAATAAGATATATGTGAGTAAATATATATATATATATATATATAGTATAATTATTATGTCATATATTACATACTTATTAATAATATACATTTTTATAATCATCGTTGAATGGTGAACGTGGGAATGAATCTCATCGCGTCGGGGAGAGAGTAATCTGTACGTACGCACGAGAGGCAATATCATTATATTGATGGTAAAATAGTATGTAATTGGATGGTATATCATATATATAGAATCATTAACATTTTATATTTATTATTTACATCATTTATACTCATTATTATATCCATCCAAACAATGAAGTGTTTGAATAACAAACTACACCACGGCGTGGAGACGGTAAGTCGTACGTACGGACGTATAGTGACTTTGTCATTTATTGGATGGATATAATAAATAATATGGTTGTACCATATTTATAATAACAACACAGTATGTAGGAGGAACTGGAGTTATTATTTTTTTTATGGAAAAAAACAAAGAAAGAGGATGTGGAGGAAGAAAAGAACTTGAAAAAGGGTGGTGAAATTATTACCTCTTCTTCAGGTGTTTCCTTTTGAGTTGATCAAAAGGGCTCTGTAGGTTGGATTTCAGATCAAATTAAGGACTCTAGGTTGATTTGAGGGAAGTTGGGAGGATATATGAGTAGGGTTTGGATGAGCCAAATGACTTTTGAGGTGTGATTTTGAGAGAAGGGGAAGTGCCCTTTTATAAGAGGGGTGAGGGTCACTTTAGGAAAAGCTTAAAATATTATTTTATAATAATATTATTTTCGGTTTCTAATGGATAAAAAATGATTTATTTCTAGGATAAGGTGGGTACGGGTCGAAAAACAATCCACAAATATGTTTTAGATATGTTTAGATCACCATATTTACCATATCGTTTAGATTTAACCCTTAGTTAAATAGTTTAACCTTTACCATGTATTCCTGTATTATTATAATAAATGGTTAATAAGATTACATTAAAAATCCAAGAGAAACTAAAGTGGTTAATTAATGACATATCTATCATTATATAAGTTTTTTTGCAGAACATTATATTTTTATAACTATTATATAATTTAATAATATAATATTTCCTTTAAAAACTCATTTATGTCAATTTTGGCAATATTTAGTATTTTGTTTTTTTGAAAGTCATCAAAAATTGATTACCTAGAACCAAATACATTGAATCAACCCTAACATGTCATGTTCACCTAAAAAATTCGTATATGTCATCAAAAATTTGAAATTTTATTTATTTTAATATTTATAATCCATTTATTTGATTCTTTCATGAATAAGGTTATTACTGCATCATCATTGTTTCATAGATAAATTTACTTATTTAATGTCTAAAAATTATAAATAAAATACCATTATGTAAGAAATATTTTTATATTTTAAATTAATATTTATAGTCGAATTTATCTAATGTGTAACCCTATATTAAAAGTGTTTTAATTATTAAACTTTGAATTTAACACTTTTAACTCTTCTTTAAATAAAATAATAATAAATGTCCTAATCTAATAAAAGTGGACTTAGAGGACCATATTTTATTTATAAGGTTTTTTTGGTCAAATTACACTAATCTAATATAATTAGGACATGTTTTATGGTAATTATAATATCATTTTTACCCTTAATTACCCTATTTACTTTTAACCGTGGTAAATAAAAGTCAAAAGTTACTATTCGTAAAAAATTATTTTCATCTTATTGAACCACGTTTACTTAATTATGTTAACTATGTCTCTTAGATTTTTTAAATTCAACTCATCGAAGTGGTAAAATTAAGTTTTATGCAAATTTTCAAATGCTCCTACAAGGTGGGTAAAAGACGGTAGAAAGTTCAATAAAATTTTATATATCTAAACTTATTATAAAATGACTCCAATGAATTAAATTGATCATATATAGGTATTATGTATCTATTTTTACCAAAAATAAATTAAAATAATATAACTAATTACTTCAATAAAAAGTTTGTTTTATACAATAACCCAGTGTTCTTCACTATTCATCAAAAATTGAAAGTTTTCAGAAAAATACCAAAACTTTTCCCTAAGCTAAATTTGATATTATGAATTAAAAATTGATGTATATTTTAACAAATTCAAAACATAGAGTTTCATTTATTAATTTAAAATTAATTTTTGTTCTCAAAACCAAAATGTAGGTTTTTAAAAAGTAAAAACCAACAAAAGATTGACCTGTGTTTATGTAAAATTTAAAGGTGAAATTAATTATAATTTCCTATATTTTATTAAATTATAAAAATATAATCTAATTATACTTACAAAACATTAAAATGTATGATTTAACACTATAAAATATTTTGATTAAAAAAATTATTTCAATTAAAATTTAGTATTTTTCTATATTCACCTATATGAAAGTTATCAGAAAAACACCAAAGATTTATTGAAACTAAATATTTATGTCCCGATTCTAAATAATATTTTTAATTTGAAAAACTGAATATATAAAAGTGATAAATATTATATTTAAAAATTTTGCTCCATTAAAAAGCCTTAAAATTGGATTTTCTGAAAAATACATCCTTTATCTGAAAAAATGAATCTATTCTTACAATATGTCTTAGAAACACATAATATGGATGTTAAAATTTATTTGAAATATATAAAATTAAAAATGCATATAATACTATTCATAACCTATTTTGAACATCTAGTTTGGTAAGTCGTGGTGTGCTCAAACTTGGTGTTGCGTGTAATGTAAAGAATTGAGAAATTATAAAAATATTAAATAAATATAAAGAATTGAGAAATTATAAAAATATTAAATTTTTATGTAAATATATATATATGTGTCTATATAAAATATTGTGTGGATTTCATTTGAAAAAACAAATTAATTTTCATGTGATTATGTGTACTTATATGTATATATATATAAATTCAATGAAATATGTTAAACTGAAAAAACAAATGACTTTTCTTGTTATATAATGATATATTCAAGTACATATACCTGAACATTCACACTACATACATACACGTAAACACATACACATATATAGACATATACATACATACACATATATACACAAGCACACACATTCACAGACATACATATGCATAGATATATAAATACATGAATTTACACATAAAAACATATACACACACACATACAATTACATACATGTACATGTTGGTTCTGGGCACAGTTTATGCACCATGGACGGTATGACCAATTCAAATTTTAGTCTTAATTTAAGTGAAATCGTTGTCGCTCATGATTAAAACGTCATGTACAATGAAAACCGTAGATTACTGGACTATATTAAGATTTCAGAACCATAATAGAAGGATATTCACATGTAATTTATAAATAATTTATGAGAAGATATAGAATTACCTTATCTTATAAATCTTGCTTTGTTGATGATTCGGTTAACTATATCTCATCGAACCATAATTGCACTAAAGAATCCATGTATAGAATCCATCTATCAGTGATCCACATGTTCACCACCATCATTGAATGCCGTCATAGATTCATTAGGTTCTAACATGTCCAATCATGATCGATTGCATTTTTCAGGGGTGATCGTAGTATAATTCTTATTTAGGAGAAAAAACATTTAATATTCTCTTGATGGCTTGATAGAGGATGGGAGAAGAGATCTCTAGATCTCTTGATCTTTCTCTAGGTATTGATATAGTCTCACTCTATATGTTGTGCACAACATGTGTACTTTGAATAGTGATATAATTAGATATTTATTATGGTCGTTTTATGGTAGGAAAATTGCAAACTAAACCCTTTTATATTTTATAATTCTTAATTGAACACATGTACAATAATGATAATAATATACATCACTTGATATGTGAAACAATAATAAGAATATATAAATAAATATCTTTTATATCATTTATAACCGGACCATTAAGCTCGATCCACTTTCCCTCACCAATATTTACAGATCGTTGAATAATAAATTTTTATTTAATAAATAAATATCACTGGATTATTCATCAATAAATATAATAAATATTATATTTTATAAACCTTTCAAGTAAATATTTATTATTATTATTTAAATCACTTATTCTTTTAAATAAATTGTTATTAAATTATGGTGGTCTATCAAACCTGAAAAAATATATTATTTATTATAACTTGTTAAATTCAATAAAATAATTTAATTGAGATTTTAGATAACTTTGGTTCGTGACCCCCTATGCCTCTTTCTCAGTGGCATTAGGAATAATATCTTAAAATATAAGGTTAATATCTAGAAACATTCTAGAAACCCATAGATAAATAAGATTATGTCACAAAGACATCCAACCTCCTACGAATTCTTACCATGAAATATAACACTTTATCACAATATCTCAAATCCTGAAGGTTACATGATGGTGTCATTAACCTATATAGTCAATGTATATTTCTTTGAATTTATGAAAATTAACTTTCCTCCAAAACATAATGGTCATGGATTTATGAAGTTGGTACCATTCCTATCAAAGAGCCTATGATATTAACTTTCATGAAGATATAAAAAGGATAAATAATTTCTCGCATTATACATTAATACAATATCACTCATGACTCACACAAAGTATCCTACTTGTAATTGCCCGGACCTCTCCGGCCCATTCCTTTGTCAAAAATAAGGCCACAAAGTGTTCTGGAGGGTAAAATGGACTTTTCCCACACTTTCCAGAATTTTGAAACTACACGCCGTGTAGTTTGAGTACACGTCGGGTACCCTCTTGTCGGGTATACCCCGTGTGGATGGCAGTGTCTTTGCTGTGTGAAGAAAATGGGTACACACCATGTGTCCAGTACTACACGCCGTGTAGTCCCTCCCCGCGTACGCGTTACTGTGTGTTGACCAGTCATCGGCCGTGTGCCACGTTGGAGTCGTGTCCCTGCCATGTGCAATAAATGAGTACACGCCGTGTGTCCAATCTACAATCCGTGTAGTCCTTCCCCTCATATGCATTACCTTCAAACCGTGTGTTGACCAGTCAATGGCCGCGGAACCGTGTTGGAGGCCGCATGGAGACCATGTGAAAATGGCCGAGTATACGCCGTGTACCATAAGTACACGCTGTGTACTTTTTCTTTCCACAACTATAAAAGGAGGGGTCCCCTCCTCCTTTCAACTCACACCTCTCATCCCCTCTCCTCTGAGCAGAGCTCTCTCAAGAGACTCGAAGGCTCTTTCTTCCATAACGTTTTCATCCAGGCTCTGATCTACGATCCGTCAACGGCCACGGGATCATAACGACGAGGCGGAACTTCCGAGATTGGATTTGTTGCCTTTCCTTCAGCTTTTCCTCCCTAAATTCCACCCTAGGAGGTTTTTCCAGGACGCCAACGAACGTCTTCTAAGGGTTGAACTAGGGGAGCTTTGTGACCAGAACCTGTTGAGGTAGGGATTTTACCTTCATCTCTCTAATTTGTGCATCATGCGGGGTGGGTATCCTTTTTGTTTTCATGAGAAATGGTTGAACCTTTAAATAAATATAATAACTGGTTAAAGAACGGGGATGAGAAGTTTGTGATTGCTGTTACTTTACCTTTTATATCCTGTGATATTATGTTGTGAAATGAATTGTCTTATGCCTACTGAAAATCACGGTCGTTGGGGGCCTTTGCGTACGCAATTAAATGTTTCCCTATCTTTCTAGACTGTTTTTGTGAATGAAACTTTTTTGAATGTGGAAATTGGTTAATCACGTAAAGTTGGTTGTTTAAATGAAAATTTGGAACCCTTGTGTGATCACCCCGGTTGAACCAAAATGGAATAATGAACATGTGGGTGTTGGATTGGTTACGTGGGATGTGATGGGGGTGTTTTGTGGGTTGTTGTGGAATGGGTGAGCAGTAGGGCTGCGGTTGGCTTGGTTGTGGGAAGATGTGAATGTTTAATGGTGACAGGCAGCGGGGCTGCGATAAGTAGTATTAAAGGGATAATGATGTGTGGTTGTGGTTATGGTGGTTGGAAGTGGGGCTGCAGTGTTGGGTTTGAATGTGAATGGACTATATGTAGTGTTTAATAAATAATAAATGGAAGAGTTAGTGAATGGTGGGGCTTGGTAATGAAACGGAAATAATAATCAATGGGTTGGTTGGTTAATAAGACGGGACTTGCTGTGTTGCTGTGTTTTCCTAACTTGCTTTGTGGATGGCAGGGATATGCTTACAAACGATCGTTGTGGCTGGTTGTGGATAGTTTCCCAGTAGTTGAGGAACTAAATAAGCTAATTTCTGTTGAGATGTGAAAACCTAAATGGGGTTGGGGTTGTTTGTTGTATGCATGCTTCGTGGTAGCAGTGCCGAGTTACGTGCTTAGTTTCTCTGTTTAGAATCCATAGGTTGGGTTGAGTGGTTGCTATATATATATATATATATCTGTATCTTTTGTGTTTTATCGCACCAAACCCATGTTTAACACTTAGTGTCGAACACTCCCATTTCATGGGAGAGGGTGTTTTCCCATAGTTACTAGCTTCGTCCTGTTCCTTCTCCCCTAGGCTGTGATGGCTTGAGGTGACCTTACACCCAAGACTCTTTGGGTAGGTTTCGATTGGGGTGATTAGGCCCAAGACTCTTTGGGCAGGCTTATAGGCTATAATGGCTTGAGGCGACCTTACACCCAAGACTCTTCGGGTAGATTTTGATTCAGGCCCAGGTGTCTTAGGGAAAGAGTTCTGTTACTATTACTATTCCCAAGAATCTTCAGGATGAGGCCCAGGTGTCTTCGGGCGAGGATGTGGTTGTGGTTGTGAGGCCCATGTGTGTGCGGGCAGGATACGTGGTGGTGAGGCCCAGGTGTGTGCGGGTGGGATGTGTGGTTGTGAGACCCAGGTGTGTGCGGACGGGATACGTGGTTTTGAGGCCCAGGTGTGTGTGGGAGGGGAGAGTGTGACAGTGTCAGGACGTTCAGCTAACTAATGGGAAATGGTGAGGGGTACCCAATACTCTTGTTCTTATACTACTACTACCTGTTGTGATTGTGTTCTGGTGAGTGTGGATGGTGAGGTTGGGTGGATAGATTCCCTTGTTAGGTTTCTTCTGTTGTTCTCATGGGACATTAGGATGTCTACCCACTTGTGCACGAGAGCTTTAGGTTTCCCTACTGAGTATACTTGTATGCTGACCCTACGTTTACTTTTAGGTTTCCAGGAGGACTACCAGGGCCGTGTGGGACCCTACTAGTCGGACATTTGGAGTTTTTTATGTTGTTGTACCTTTCTTTTCTTTTGGTATTGTACTTTTGAGCTTTCTTGTACTTGTACCTTGTTATAAAATTGTTTAAACATGCATGTGGGCTTGGTTTGGGTTTATTTATATACACTTGTCCTTTTTCCTTGTTGTTGGTTGACTTTTCCTATTTCCTGATCCTAAAAATAATAAAAAGGGTAATGCCTCCCATATTTGTGAAAACTCATACCCTTGGTGCTAGTCGCCAACCCGGGGCCTACTGGAAGCAGGACTCGGGGGTCATTATCTCCCTTTCGCCATTGCCAGCTCAGGAGGGGCATCTTTGGTAGGAGGGGGTCGTGACATAATGGTATCAGAGGTGATGGTTGATGTAACACCCCAAGCTTCTACGGTACGCTTCTCTTTGATTAATGCGATAGCGTGTGTTGTATGCAACACCGAGTTCTAACAACCAATTAAACTAGCCGTTATGAATAGTAATACCTACTTTTTAAAATTATATATATTTTATATTTCAAAATGGACTTCATTTTTGGATTCGGAATATCTAATTTAGCCTAAGGTGAAATTTTGGTACTTTTCGGATAACTTTTATATTTTGATGAATTGTGAAAATTACTAAATTTTAATTAAAATCAACATTTTTAATCAAAATAATTAATATTGATAAATTATGAATTTGAGTGGTTTTAAAGTATATTTAGAAAATATTTTTACCATTTAATTTAATGTTTGTCATTTGACATAATTTCACAATTAAACCAGACATAAACAAGTGTCAATCTTTTGATAGTTATTATCTCTTAAAAACACGCTTTTTATTTTAACAACGGGAATTAATTTTAAATTAATTTCTGCCACTTATGTGTTTTGAATTTGGAAAAATGGATTACATATTTGGAATCAGGATGTCCAAATTATGTAAATAGGTAACTTTTATTTTTACACATTTTGAATAATTACTGCGGTAAATATTTTATTTACCATGGTTAAAGGGTAAATCCGGTAAATAAGGGTTAAAAAATAATATTATAACAATAAAAAATTACCCTAAAACGTGTCCTAACCTTATTGGTGGACACATACCCGACCATGAGCATCCTTGGGTCTATTTGGGGACCCCTTAGAGCCACTTGTATGTGGTAGGGATACATTATATTAATAAAGTTAAAATAAAAATAAAAATGGCATAAGCTTACATCTTTTAGAAGAACAATTTTTACATAGGGTTATTAATGTTGGATTTTCGATTATAAATATTCATTAGAAAGATAAACAGATTTAGTACATAATGAGATTTTATTTATAATTTTTAGACATCATATAATTTAAATTATTAATGACACAATAATGATGCAATGTTTACCTCATTAATAAATCATTTAAATAAATAAGATTATAATGATTAAAATATTATCTAAAACCTGTAAAATTCTTATTGGTTGATGTTATTTAGAATATTAGTCATCTTATCTTCAACCTCAATTATTTTTGGACCATTATAAACCGAATTTAATTATATTATAAAGTAATACTTTCACTCATTCCTAAAGAACCCCTCCTATCCCTTATAAAAGGAGACCACTTCTACTAATACCTCACACCTCTCAAGCCACTTGGCTCGGACAAAATCTGCCCAAATACACTTCCAACTTCACTCACTACAACCTAGAGGCCTTAGTTTGATCATAAAGCCAACCTAAGGAGCCCTTTTGATCAAATCAAAAGGAAGAACCCGAAGAAGAGGTAATGTTTTCACCACCCCTTTTCAAGTTCCTTTCTTCTTCCACTTCTTCTTTCTTTGTTCTTACCATTCTAAAATAATAAATTCAGTATCTCACATATACTGTGATGTTATTATAAATATGTTACAACGATATTCAGTATTCTATCCACCCTTTGAATAACATGTCACCATACGTGCGTACGTACGGCTTACCGTCTCCACGTCGTGGTGTAATTGTTATTCAATATATTATTATTTGGATGGGTATAATAATGATGTGCAACTCATGTAAATAATAAATATAACATGTTAATTATTCTGTATATATGATATAACATCCATTTATATATTATTTTAATATCAAAAGAATGATATTGTCGCTCGTGCGTACGTACGGACTACTGTCTCCACAAACGCGATAAGAATCATTCTCCATCATATCCATTCAAGTATAATTATCATTTGATGATTTAAAAATGATGTTTAAGGACTTGATATCATTTTGGATATGAATAATATACAACCTATCCATTACAAACATGACTTACGTAACAAAACATATAAAATAAAACAAGTAAGTTAACACCTGAAACAACGATAATACTAAGATATTATTATCAAATAAATATTAAAAGATCATATATGATATCATATTAATGTATATGATTCTTTTATAATTTAATAACAATTATTTCACCATTATACAGGAGGTTAACCTACCCCAACCAAGGAAAAGTACAAGGTAAGGGTTATTTCACAATCTCTTCATTATCCGAGGTTGTTTATACGTAAAAATCTACTGGGATCTCGTTATCATCCACATCCATGTTTCTTCAAAATGTATTCCAAAACATTTTTACAATAATATGGGTTAAAGTCATTTATACCCTTTTTTTGACTTTTTATAAGAGGAATCTTTCCGTCGTTTTCAAAACAAGGTCCTTTTAACCTTTTCGACAGAAATAACGTAAGAATGTTTTTTTAACTTATACGACGGGTGCGGTTATTTTCCGCCGTTGTAAAATATTCAAAGCTTTCCTTACAAGCTTATAAGAATATTTTCAAGAAAATGTTTTATTTTATATGGCTCTTAAATGATTTCAAAAATATAAAGAGATATTTCTCTAAAAATAGTTTTGATTTCATCTATGTCAACATCCTTTGATGGATTTTACGCTTATTTGAAGTTGATTTATTATGATACAAAACTTCTATATTGTATTGAAGTTTTTTTGATATGTTTGACTGTGGATGTGCTATTTTTATACCATTCATAGTTTATGGTGAAATTATTGACATTTCGTATGCTAGTTTTAATACGAATGTTTATGTTATGTTTAAACCTTTTCATATGGGAATGCATTGGACTTAATATGTGATGGGTGGAGCCCGCTATAGCTCCTCGATGCATCGGTAGGTCTCATGAGACAAACTAGTGTCTTGGCACAAGGCCTTGGAAAAATCTTATTTGTAGTCTTGGCACGAGGCCTTGGCTATGTGGTTATGATAGTCTGGCATTATGCATTCCATCATTATGAAAGTGGTTATTGATATTGCATGTGATTATTCGATTAGTAGAATATCCATGTGAATAAGTAAATGGCGTTATTTCATTTTATTTATGCCATACTATGTTGAAGTTAAAGTTTAAAAGGCTTTTGTTTTAGTTATACATTGCCTTAAATGTTTATTCTTATTTATGAAAGTTTCCGCTATATTGTTATCCTTACTGGGCATTTGAGCTCACCCCTTTTCTATGTTTTATTTTCCCAGGATGTGAAGAAGTAAATTATGAATGACTTGCAGGGATATTATGAGGGGTTAATAGTGTGGACTATGGAGACAATATGTTGTTGTAGTAGTTCTTTTTTATTTTGATGATGTAATGTAAAACTTATGAATATATCTAGTGTTTCCAAGGCTACTAAACCAATCGGTCATTCGATATTTGATCTTTCTTGTGATCATGCCAATGTTATGTAATTAATGCACCGAATCTGGGTAATTGGGGTCGGGGCGTTACAGTTGGTATCAGATGAAGTTTAGTACAAACCTTGGAAGCTAGATTTAGATAAACTCTGATTAGAGCACGTAGACCTAAGATGAACTATGAGGATTAGTATAGAATAAATTTCTAGAATTTTGGAATTGTAGAGATTTTGTGAGTTTTCCGAGCAATATATCCCTGTCTGGATACGAGCAGGTAGAGGCGGCTCTGGCACAGATGTGCCTATGGGTAAAACCCGAAAACACCGCTTTGAGCTAGACTCGAACGGGAACTGGTGCACGACAACGGGCCTTGCTGCACTCTTGGTTACGACACTCCCGGGGGATATGCTTAGGATAACTCTCATTTTCTTTACAAATAATTATGAAGGGTTTATGAGTATATAATTCCTCAAAGAAAACATTTTTATGACTATGGATTATATCCATAAATAGTTCAATTTATGTTGAGTGTTTTATAAGTATGGGATTATGTATTTTGATTCATAAACTGATCTAGTTTATGCCATTGTTTAGAAATGGCGCCTAGTGGAAGAAATGGAAACTGTATCAATGCACGCACTCCATGTAGGGATTGCCCTCCTGCTCAAGATAATTATAGTGGGGCTGGTGATGCATCTGGTGCCGATCAGCTAATCACCATACTGGGACAACTTACTCAGGTTATGAATAATAACCTTACCCGTATATAGCACCATAATCCACAGCGTGGAGGATCAATGTTATATCGATTCATGAGGCAACAACCACCAACGTTCAATGGGATTACAAATCCCTTAGTAGCCGAGCAATGGATAAATTCCCTAGAGAAAATATTTCAGGCTTTGGGGAGCAGTGAAAGGGAAAAATTATCATGGCAGTTTATCACCTCACTATAGATACTGATCAATGGTGGTCATTGATTCAAAAAATGAAGGAAGATGATGATGTATCAAATATGGAATGGAGGTAGTTCAAAGATCTATTTTTAGAAAAATACTTCCCTCGTGACCATCGAGCAGATATGGAAAGGCAATTTCTAAGTCTGAGACAGAAGGAGGATGAGAATGTCGCAAAGTATGAGGATAACTTTACAAGGTTAGCAAGGTACGCTGGTGATTATATACGTAACCAAAGAAGTAAGATTGATCGTTTCTTTTATGGGTTAAAACCATTTCTCCATCGAGCATTAGTCTCACAATCCTTTTCATCGTACAAAGACATTGTCTCATGTGCTATCAAGACCGAAAAGTAATTCTCTAAGTCTTATGACTTTAAAGCAAAGCAAGAGAAGAAGAGACCTTCTGATCAATCTGGGAATGGAAATAAGGGGAAGAAGGGAAAGGTTGAATATCCATCCTGTGGTAAATGCGGGAAGAAAGACCCTGGTACTTGCTTGAAGGGAATGAGAGTCTGTTACAAGTGTGGGGAAAAAGGCCACCAAGCTCGTGATTGCAAGGGGAAGAAGGAAGCTACCAACGTTCAGTGCTACAATTGTAGGGAGATGGGGCATTATGCAAATGAATGTCCTAAGTGTCAGGAGAACTTACCTCAGAAAAGGCCAAGGGATCAAGGCCAGGCTTATGCTATCACTACTGCAGAGGTAGAAGCTCCAAAAGACGTGGTGGCAGGTAATTTAATGGTTTCCTCAAGTTTAGCAAATGCATTATTTGACTCTGGATCGTCGCATTGTTTCATATCTTCCCTGTTTGCTAAGAAAATTAGATATTTCCAATTTGATTTAATAAGGGAGTTGTCAGTTAAAACTCTTAAGGGAAGTATCATTGCAACAAAGTTTTGTGAATCAGTCCCCATTAGAGCACATAAATTTTCTTTATCTACTGATCTCATCATCATACCTATGATTGAGTTTGATATAATCCTCGGTATGGACTGGATTTCGGACTATGATGTGAAGATTTATTGTAAAAAGAAAGAGGTTACGATTCTTGATGATAATGATAATGAACACCTTATCTTTAGAGAAGAATCGTCACCACCTAATTCTTATTTAGATCCACCCCCATTAGCTCAACTTAATTCAATTATTGGGGAGGAAGAGAATGAAATAACTATCGGTGAGGAAAGGAATGTTCAAATAGAGGATGTACCTGTTGTGAAATAATTTGTAGATGTATTTCCGGAAGATTTACCTGGACATCCTCCAGAACGAGAAGTTGAGTTTTCCATTGATTTGATTCCTGGATCAAGGCCTATATCGAAGACCCCTTATAGAATGGCCACTGTAGAATTAGTCGAACTAATGAAACAACTAGAGGAATTGAGTAATAAGGGATTTATTCTCCCTAGTGTTTATCCATGGGGATCCCCTGTTCTTTTTGTTAAAAAGAAAGATGGATCTATGAGGTTATGTATCGACTACAGGGAGATCAATGCTATAACGATAAATAACAAGTATCCCCTACCTCGTATTGATGATTTATTTGACCAACTGCATGGAGCTCAATACTTTTCAAAGATTGACCTTCGATCTGGATACCATCAGTTGTGTGTGAAGAAGGAAGACATTCCGAAGACAGCATTTCGAACCAGGTACGGGCATTACGAGTTTACCGTAATGCCGTTTGGATTGACTAATGCACCCTCTGTATTCATGGATATGATGAATAGAGTTTTCAAGGAGTATCTCGATGAATTTGTGGTGGTATTTATTGATGATATCTTGGTATACTCCAAAACCTACGAAGATCATGAAAATCACTTGCGCATTATCTTGAAGACTCTGAGGAGGCATGAATTATATGGGAAGTTTAGCAAGTGTGAATTATGGCTTCAGGATATTTCTTTTCTTGGGCATATTTTCTCTAAATATGGAATCTCTGTTGATCCTTATAAGACCAAGACAATCCAAGAATGGCCAGCACCTACGAGTATAACTGAGGTACGTAGTTTTATTGGTTTGGCAGGTTATTATCGACGTTTCGTCCAGAATTTTGCCCGATTGGCTAACCCATTAACGAAGCTCACACGTAAAGGGGTTAAATTTTTTTGGACAAAAGAGTGTGAAGAATGTTTCGAAGAACTGAAGAGAAGATTAGTCAATGCTCCTATATTTACTCTACCATCGGGGAATGATGGGTTCGTTATTTATAGTGATGCATCAAAGAAAGGACTTGGTTCTGTCCTTATGCAGAATGATAGAGTTATTGCCTATGCATCACGACAGTTGAAAATTCATGAACAAAACTATCCTACTCATGATCTCAAGTTAGCAGCTGTGATCTTTGCTTTGAAGATATGGAGACACTACATCTATGGTGAAAAATGTGAGATTTATACTGATCACAAGAGTTTGATGTATATTTTATCACAAAAAGAACTCAACATGAGGCAAAGGAGATGGCTTGAATTACTCAAGGATTATAATTGCACGATACACTACCACCCAGGGAAAGCAAACAAGGTGGCAGATGCTTTGAGCAGAAAAGACCATGGAGTTTTGAACATGATGAGAATTTAAAGGGATCCAATTTTCATGGATCTAGTGAAGTTGGACATGGGAATAACCAGGGAAGGTGAAACATCAATGCTTTTTCAAATGGTTGCCAAACCATCTTTACTAGAAAGGATTAAGAGTTCTCAGACCGATGATGAATAATTTCAGAAGAATATTAAAGCTGTGAATGATGGGAGATTGAGAGACTTTGTGTATGAAGATGTAATTTTGAAATTCGGGAAGAGAATTTGTGTTCCCGATTTACCTGATCTGAAAAGGGATTTGCTGGATGATGCTCATAGTTCCAATTTCTCTATACACCCTGGGAGCACCAAAATGTATAGAGATTTGAAGGAACATTTTTTGTGGGACAACATGAAGAGGGAGATTGATGATTTTGTGTCAAGATGTATGGTTTGTCAACAAGTGAAAGCTGGAAGGCAACATCCTGGAGGAGTCATGCAACCTCTTCCCATACCGGAGTGGAAATGGGACAATATTACGATGGACTTTTTCATGGGGCTACCAAAGACTCCTAGAAGGAACGATGCAATATGGGTTATTGTTGATCGTCTTACCAAGTCAGCACATTTTCTTTCTATAAGAGAAGATCTACCCCTGGAACATCTAGAAAGACTATACATTAATGATGGTGTGAGACTTCATGGAGTACCCCTATCGATTGTTTCTGATCTTGATCCCCGTTTTACTTCAAGATTTTGGAAAAGACTTCAGAAATCTCTGGATACTAAACTTCATTTGAGCACTGCTTACCACCCTCAGACAGATGGACAATCAGAACGGACTATTCAAACCCTAGATGACATGTTGAGATCTTTCTCACTTGACTTTCAGGGTATGTGGGATCAATATTTACCACTGGTAGAATTTTCCTATAACAATAGCTTCCATTCGAGTATTCAGATGGCACCATATGAATCGTTATACGGAAAGAGATGTCGTACACCAACCTGTTGGGATGAGGTTGGTGAAAGAAAACTTCTAGGCCCAGAACTAGTGGAGGAAACGGTGGAAAAGGTGAAGGTAATCCAAAATCACATCAAAGCAGCTCAAAGTAGGTAGAAGAGCTATGCCGATAATCGAAGGAAGGATTTGAAATTTCAAGTCGGTGATCATGTTTTCCTGAAGGTATCTCCATGGAAGGGAGTCATACGTTTTGGTAAGAAAGGTAAATTGAGTCCCAGGTACATCGGACCTTTTGAAATTCTAGAACAAATTGGGGCTATAGCTTACCGATTGGCAATGCCGCCAAGTCTCTCCAAAGTTCACGATGTGTTACACGTATCTCTGTTGAGAAAATACATGCCTGACCCAACGCATGTACTCACCTATGAGTAATTAGAACTGGAACCCGATCTGTCTTATTGTGAAGAGCCTGTCAGGATTCTTGATACAAGAGAACAAGTACTGAGAAACCGGACGACGCGTCTGGTAAAAGTTTTGTGGAGAAATCATAAGATGGAAGAGGCAACGTGGGAACCCGAGGAACTTATGATGAAGATACACCCGAGTCTTTTTATGCAGTAATACCCTAGAAATTGCGAGGACGCAATTATTTGAAGGATGGGAGAATGTAACACCCCAAGCTTCTACGGTACACTTCTCTTTGATTAATGCAATAGCGTGTGTTGTACGCAACACCGAGTTCTAACAACCAATTAAACTAGCCGTTATGAATAGTAATACCTACTTTTTAAAATTATATATATTTTATATTTCCAAATGGACATAATTTTTTGATTCGGAATATCTAATTTATCCTAAGGTGAAATTTTGGTACTTTTCGGATAACTTTTATATTTTGATGAATAGTGAAAATTACTAAATTTTAATTAAAATCAACTTTTTTAATCAAAATAATTAATATTGATAAATTATGAATTTGAGTGGTTTTAAAGTATATTTAGAAAATATTTTTACCATTTAATTTAATGTTTGTCATTGGACATAATTTCACAATTAAACCAGACATAAACAAGTGTCAATCTTTTGATAGTTATTATCTCTTAAAAACACGCTTTTTATTTTAACAGCGGGAATTAATTTCAAATTAATTTCTGCCACTTCTGTGTTTTGAATTTGGAAAAATGGATTACATATTTGGAATCAGGATTTCCAAATTATGTAAATAGGTAACTTTTATTTTTACACATTTTGAATAATTACTGCGGTAAATATTTTATTTACCATGGTTAAAGGGTAAATCCGGTAAATAAGGGTTAAAAAATAATATTATAATAATACAAAATTACCCTAAAACGTGTCCTAACCTTATTGGTGGACACATACCCGACCATGGGAATCCTTGGGGCGATTTGGGGACCCCTTAGAGCCACTTGTATGTGGTAGGGACACATTATATTAATAAAGTTAAAATAAAAATAAAAATGGCATAAGCTTACATCTTTTAGAAGTACAATTTTTACATTGGGTTATACATGTTAGATTTTCGATTATAAATATTCATTAGAAAGCTAAAACGATTTCCTACATAATGATATTTTATTTATAATTTTTAGACATCAAATAATTTAAATTATTAATGACACAATAATGATGCAATGTTTACCTCAATAAGAAATCATTTAAATAAATAAGATTATAATGATTAAAATATAATCTCAAACCTGTACAATTCTTATTAGTTGATGTTATTTAGAATATGAGTCATCTTATATTTGACCTCAATTATTTTTGGACCATTATAAACCGAATTTATGTATATTATATAGTAATACATTCACTCTTTCCTAAAGAGCCCCTCCTCTCCCTTATAAAAGGAGACCACTTCTACTCATTCCTCACACCTCTCAATCCACTTGGCTCGGCCAAACTCGGCCCAAATACTCTCCCACCTTCCCTCACTACAACCTAGAGGGCTTAGATTGATCAGAAAGCCAACATAAGTATCCCTTTTGATCAAATCAAAAGGAAGAACCCGAAGAAGAGGTAATGTTTTCACCACCCATTTTCAAGTTCCTTTCTTCTTCCACTTCTTCTTTCTTTGTTCTTACCATTCTAAAATAATAACTCCAGTATCTCACATATACTGTGATGTTATTATAAATATGGTACAACCATATTCAGTATTCTATCCACCCTTTGAATAACATGTCAACATACGTGCGTACGTACGGCTTACCGTCTCCACGTCGTGGTGTAATTGTTATTCAATATATTATTATTTGGATGGGTATAATAATGATGTGCAACTCATGTAAATAATAAATATAACATGTTAATTATTCTGTATATATGATATAACATCCATTTATATATTATTTTAATATCAAAAGAATGATATTGTCGCTCGTACGTACGTACGGACTACCGTCTCCACAAACGCGATAAGATTCATTCTCCATCATATCCATTCAAGTATAATTATCATTTAATGATTTAAAAATGATGTTTAAGGACTTGATATCATTCTGGATAAGAATAATATACATCCTATCCATTACAAACATGTCTTACGTAACAAAACATATAAAATAAAACAAGTAAGTTAACACCCGAAACAACGATAATACTAAGATATTATTATCAAATCAATATTAAAAGATCATATATGATATCATATTAATGTATATGATTCTTTTATAATTTAATAACAATTATTTCACCATTATACAGGAGGTTAACCTACCCCAACCAAGGAAAAGTACAAGGTAAGGGTTATTTCACAATCTCTTCATTATCTGAGGTTGTTTATACATAAAAATCTACTGGGATCTCGTTATCATCCACATCCATGTTTCTTCAAAATGTATTCCAAAACATTTTTACAAGAATATGGGTTAAAGTCATTTATACCCTTTTTTGACTTTTTATAAGAGGAATCTTTCTGTCGTTTTCAAAACAAGGTCCTTTTAACCTTTTCTACAGAATTAACGTAAGAATGTTTTTTTAACTTATACGGCGGGTGCAGTTATTTTCCACCGTTATAAAATATTCAAAGCTTTCCTTACAAGCGTATAAGAATATTTTCAAGAAAATGTTTTATTTTATATGGCTCTTAAATGATTTCAAAAATAGAAAGAGATATTTCTCTAAAAATAGTTTTGATTTCATCTATGTCAACATCCTTTGATGGATTTTACGCTTATTTGAAGTTGATTTATTATGATACAAAAATTCTATATTGTATTGAAGGTTTTGTGATATGTTTGACTGTGGATGTGCTATTTTTATACCATTCATAGTTTATGGTGAAATTATTGACATTTCGTATGCTAGTTTTAATACGAATGTTTATGTTATGTTTAAACCTTTTCATATGGGAATGCATTGGACATAATATGTGACGGGTGGAGCCCGCTATAGCTCCTCGATGCATCGGTAGGTCTCATGAGACAAACTAGTGTCTTGGCACAAGGCCTTGGCAAAATCTTATTTGTAGTCTTGGCACGAGGCCTTGGCTATGTGGTTATGATAGTCTGGCATTATGCATTCTATCATTATGAAAGTGGTTATTGATATTGCGTGTGATTATTCGATTAGTAGAATATCCATGTGAATAAGTAAATGGAATTATTTCATTTTATTTATGCCATACTATGTTGAATTTAAAGTTTAAAAGGCTTTTGTTTTAGTTATACATTGACTTAAATGTTTATTCTTATTTATGAAAGTTTCCGCTATATTGTTATCCTTACTGGGCATTTGAGCTCACCCCTTTTCTATGTTTTATTTTCCCGGGATGTGAAGAAGTAAATTATGAATGACTTGCAGGGATATTATCAGGGGTTAATAGTGTGGAATATGGAGACAATATGTTGTTGTAGTAGTTCTTTTTTATTTTGATGATGTAATGTAAAACTTATGAATATATCTAGTGTTTCCAAGGCTACTAAACCAATCGGTCTTTCGAGATTTGATCTTTCTTGTGATCATGCCAATGTTATGTAGTTAATGCACCGACTCTGGGTAACTGGGGTCGGGGCGTTACTGTTGAGAGATAGGATGGAGTCTAGAGTTAGGCACAGTGAGAAATGCATGGGATGGTAAGGTGACAATGTTAGTCAATCTTGGTACGTGACATAGTCCAGGGAAGACCGGCTAGGACACGGGATTTTAGGGCCCCCATGATCCGATGCAAGGACTCTGAGCCTACCTAACAACCATGTGAGACTACATTGATTGCAGGGTAGAGACCCTAGGGAAGGTACATGCATCATCATGATTGTGTTTTACTTGACTTGGGTGTTCTAGGAAAGAAATTGAAATAAAATGATAATTGAAACCTTGAGAAATTTCCTTACTACTTGGGCTTAGGCGATCCTTGTCTACCGTACAGCTATGGAACCTGGACGTCGTCCCCAGGTGGGTCAGACGGCCGAGGCCCAGCAGATCCAGGTGGTCGATCAGTTGAGGATTGACCGAGAGGAGGAATATATCCAGTGGCAGAAGAATCTCTGTTCCTTCCAGTGGCAGACCCTCAAGAAGTACGAGGGTAGTACTTCGGATACAGAGACGGAGGGGTGGCTTGAGAAGCTGGGGATTGATTTTACCTTGATCCATTCTCCGAGGGAGTACTAGGTTCCCCTAGTAGTCAGTCAGCTGAGAGGTGCGGCGCGACAGTGGTGGATGCTCTACCTCGGAGAGAGGATAGAGGTAGAGGTTCCGTGGGCTGACTTTGAGAAGTAATTTCGAGAGTAATTCCTTTCTTCCATGATCAAGGCAGAGAAGCGGCAGGAGATACTCTCCCTTCAGCAGGGGAGTATGTCCGTGTGAGAGTTGGGGATCAAGTTCAAGTATCTCCTGCGCTTTGCTCCGGATCTCTTTCCGGATGAGGAGTCTCGGGCGAGACGTTTGGAGGAGGCACTTCGTCCTTCGCTCCAGTATGTTGTCACCCCCTTCACCCTTCCTACGTACTTGGCGATGCAGAATAATGCAGAGGTCATAGAGATTATGCACTCGCTGGGAGGTGCACCGCGTGAGGTGTTTCAGCTAGGTTCGTCGAAGGGGAAGGCAGTCAGCAGCAGGTCTCCTGCGACAGGAGCTTCCAGGTTCAGCCCAGTGGGGAGCAGGCCCCAGCAGTTCCAGTTCAGATCTTCGGGTCCTCGTCCCTTTTCCACAAGCCCAGGACCGTGGTGTTTTTCTTGTGGACGTTTCAGGCACGTTCAGAGTTGGGCCCTAACCCGAGCTCTGTACGGTGGGGGTGGGCAGATTTAGCACCCACCGCAGCAGCACCAGTTTCCGGAGAGGCCCTTCCAACAGCAGCAGGACCGTGCTCCTCTGAGGGCAGACTTTGCGGGAGGAGGCCGACCTCAGGGTGCTCCTCAGGGACCTCGACCAGGGCGTGGTTGGAGAAGTGGATAACGTTAGAGAGGCAGAGGAGTTGGGCGTGGACAGTTGCATGCAGCAGAGTTGGTAACTCCAGCCGGACCAGAGGTGGTGCGAGGTACGATTTCTTTGTTCAGCACTCTTGTTTCTACCTTGTTTGATTCGGGAGCTTCGCACTCCTTTGTCACACTTGTTCAAGCCCATGCTTTGGGACTAGATGTAGAGAGACTTTCCGTACCACTGGTGATGAGTACACCAGTTGGAGGTCAGACCAGCATATCTTTTGTTTTCCAGGGATGTGGGATGACGTTGGGACCACATCGATCTAGTGGGGACCTTCTTCTGTTACAGATGCAGCCATACGATGTCATCCTAGGCATCGACTGGTTGTTTTCTGTTAGTGTCATTATCGACTACTTCTAGAGAAGAGTTGTGTTCTCCGACGTGTATGGGCAGCACATACCTTTTATCAGTGAGAGGAGTTGTCAGGTGGGAAGCCGTCATGTGGAGGCTCTCCTTTCCTTATTAGGCTGGTTATCAGTGGTTCCAGCTGATACAGAGATGATGGATGTCCCGGAAGTTGTTGGGGAGTTCCTCGATGTTTTTCCTAAGGAGGTTGTGACTCTACCCCCCCCCCCCCCCCCGACATGATGTTGAGTTCGGGATAGACTTACATCCTGGTGCCCATCCAATTTCGATGGCCCCTTATCGGATGGAACCTTCGGAGTTGCGGGAGTTGCGAATTCAGATTGATGATCTGATAGAGTAGGGTTTTGTTCGACCCAGCGTGTCTCCATGGTGAGCTCCCATTTTTTTCATGAAGAAGGTAGATGGTGGTCTCAGGCTATGCATAGACTACCGAAGGCTGAACTAGGTAACGGTCAAGAATCTTTACCCCCTTCCAAGGATAGATGATCTCTTCATCCAGCTGAGGGGAGCAGGTTGGTTTTCTAAGATTGATCTACGATCGGGATATCATTAGCTGAGGGTGAAGGACAGTGACATCTCGAAGACGGCTTTCAGGTGCAGGTATGGGCACTTCGAGTTTGTAGTGATGCTGTTTGCAGTTACGAATTCACTAGTTGTGTTCATGGGACTTATGAACTTTTTCTTCCAAGAGTTTCTGGACCAGTTCATCGTTGTGTTTATCGATGACATCCTGGTCTACTCAAGATCAGAGGAGCAGCACGTTGAGGATCTCAAGGCAGTCTTGGAAGTCCTTCAACACCACCAGCTTTACGGGAAATTGTCGAAGTTTAAGTTCTTAACACAAGAAGTACACTTCCTTGGGCACGTGGTGTCTCAGCATGGAGTATCGGTGGCCCCATAAAAGGTGGAGGCAGTTGTTTCATTGGAAGCACCCAAGAGCATGGCAGAAGTTCGTAGTTTCCTGGGGTTAGCAGATCACTATCGGAGGTTCGTTTCGGACTTCTCTCGAGCTGCTGCTCTATTGAAAACGTTGACTAGGAAGAACCAGGTCTTCCTATGGAGCGAGTAGTGCTAGAAATATTTCGACTACCTGAAGGAGAAGTTGGTCAGTGCTCCCGTGCTCAGGTTTCCAGAGGAAGGGTTATTGTATGAGGTTTTTTGTGATGCTTCTGGACTTGGTCTGGGGTGCATGCTGATGCAGAAGAAGGGTGTGATTTGTTATGGGTCTAGGCAGTTTCTCCCTCACGAGCGTAACTATACCACCCATGACCTGGAGCTTGCAGCAGTTGTGTTCGCATTGAAGTTGTGGCGACATTACCTCTTTGGGGAGCGCTTTGTGGTCTTCTCAGATCACAAGATCCTGCGTTATATCTTCTCCCAGCGTGACCTGAACTTACGGCAGTGGAGATGGGTCAATTTTCTCCAAGACTATGACTTCGAGATCACTTACACTGAAGGTAAGGGCAATGTTTTGGCCGATTCCCTGAGCAGGAAGTCACATAAGGAAGTGGTACGAGAATCCGCTGATGCTTGGAAGGCGATGGGAGAGTTAGCTGCCCTGCACTTAGATGCAAGGGAAGAAGGTGTTAGAGGCTGTTTGTTCCAGATGATGGTGCAATCCTCCTTGTCGCAGCAGGTGGAAGAATCTCAGTGGGGGGACTCCGAGGCAGAGGTGATGTGGGATCGTGTCCATCAGGGGAATGCTCCAGAGGGATGGTCAGATGACAGCTGACATCGGATGCTTTTCCATGGAAGGTTGTTTGTCCTGGTGGCGATGCGTGAGGGAGTTCTCCGTGAGTTCCATAGCTCAGCCTTGGTGGTACATCCAGGAGTTTCAAAAATGTACCGAGGCATGAGGGATCAGTTTTGGTGGCCCGGGGTGAAACAAGCAGTGGCGGAGTTTATGGCTAAGTGCCTAGTGTGTCAGCAAGTGAAGTCTGAACACCGTGTCCCCGGTGGTTTGTTGCATCCTTTAGATGTCCCCAAGTGGAAGTGGGATGACATCTCAATGGACCTCATCATAGGACTACCCAGAGCTCAGGGTGGTTATGATGCTATCTGGGTAGTGGTGGATCGTCTGAAAAATCAGCTCACTTCTTAGCAATCAAGGAGTCGGTCCCAGTGAGTACCTTAGCACAGAGGTACGTAGACGAGGTGGTGCGTTTCCATGGAGTTACAAGGACCATCGTATCAGATCGGGATACTTGGTTTACCTCACGAGTCTGGAGGGGGTTACAACATGCTTTTGGCACCCAGCTATGCCTTAGCACTACTTTCCACCCCCAGACTGATGGGCAGACAGAGCGGACTATCCAAACGTTGGAGGACATGCTGCGAGCATGCGTTCTGGATTTGGGAGGATCATGGGTATGTCACTTTCCTTTAGTAGAGTTTTCCTACAACAACAGCTTATACTCTACTATTGGAATGGAACACTTTGAGGCTTTATATGGAAGGCCATGTCGTTCACCCATTTCTGGGCAGAGGTTGGTGAGACAGGTGCTCTTGGGCCAGAGGTAGTGCAGAGCACCACAGAGAAAGTCCATCTTGTACGTGAGAGGATGAAGGCAGATCAGGACCGATAGAAGTCTTATGCCGATCATCGGAGGAGGCCCTTGGAGTTCGAGGTGGGAGACCATGTGTTCTTGAAGGTTTCCCCTTGACGGGGGCAGTGGAGGTTTGGGAAAGGGAGAAAGCTCTCACCTAGGTTCATCGGACCTTTTGAGGTGCTGAGGC
Source organism: Viscum album (assembly GCA_963277665.1). Lineage (NCBI taxonomy): Eukaryota > Viridiplantae > Streptophyta > Magnoliopsida > Santalales > Viscaceae > Viscum > Viscum album. The sequence continues at coordinate 176,929,349 of OY728140.1, read as the reverse complement.
GAGTCGGCGAGGTGGAATATCAGCTGGCCCTGCCACCTCAGTTGGAGAAAGTCCATGACGTCTTCCACGTCTCCCAGCTTCGTCGGTACTTACATGATGACTCACACGTTATCGATTGGGGAGATTTAGATATGGAAGATGACGCGATTTTCTAGGAACGACCAGTCAGAAATTGAGGATCCTAAAGAGAAGGTTCTCTGTGGACGAACCATTCCCTTGGTTCGTGTGTTGTGGAGGCATGGCGGTCTCGAGGAGAGCACTTGGGAGTGGGAGACCCAGATGCACGCTCAGTACCCGAAGTTGTTTTAAATTGTGTTTTCCCTTGTTCTTCTGAGCTTTGTGTTGATGTTGTACTTTGTACCTTTGATATATGGAATGCTTGGCTTGTCAGTTGTGAGACCTTTTGTTTCCTTGTTCTCTGGTAATGAGTAACATATCCGAATGTGTGGGGAAAGGGGAAAAAAACTTGACCCTTAATCGAGACGCATTAATGCATATGCGATTGAACCCGTGCAGGAGAGTTAGTGCCGCCTAAAGCGGATAATATCTCGACATAGGAAAATGAATTTTTCCCCAAACCACGTGTTCGGGTAGTGTGTGGGTTGTGCAGTGTTGGGGGCCATATGAGTTGGAAAATCCTAATGTATGGAAGTGGGAAGACCTGATCCTTCATCGAGATGCATTAATGAGGATGTGATTAAACCTGTACAGGCAAGTCAGTGCCACCTAAAGTGGATACTATCTCGACATAAGAGAAGGAATTCCTAACACATATGATTAGGGTTGTTGGTTGGGTTCCTATTATAACGAGAACCCTAAGAGGTATCTTGTTGGGTTCCCCTGGGTTGGTTTTTGAATTCTCAGGGATGAGAATGTTTTAAAAGGTATCTGATGTAATGGCCCGAACCTCTCTGGCCGATTACTTTATCAAAAATAAGGACACAAAGTATTCTAGAGGGTAAAATGGACTCTTCCCACACTTTCCAGAATTTTGAAACTACATGCCGTGTAGTTTGCGTACACGTCGTGTACCCTCTTTCTGGGTATACCCTTTGTGGATGGCTGTGTCTTTGCCGCGTGAAGAAAATGGGTACACACCCTGTGTCCAGTACTACATGCCGTGTATTCCCTCCCCACGTACGTGTTACCGTGTGTTGACCAGTCGTCGGTCGTGTGCCGCATTGGAGCTGTGTCCCTACCGTGTGCAATAAATGAGTACACGTCGTGTGTCCAATCTACACGCCGTGTAGTCCTTCCCCACGTATGTGTTACATTCAAACCGTGTGTTGACCACCCAACGGTCGCGAAACCGTGTTGGAGGCCACGTGGAGACCGTGTGAAAATGGCCGAGTACACGCCATTTACCATAAGTACACACCGTGTACTTTTTCTTTTCATGCCTATAAAAGGAGGGGTCTCCTCCTCCTTTCAACTCACACCTCTCCTCCCCTCTCCTCTAAGAAGAGATCTCTCAAAAGACTCGAAGGCTCTTTCTTCCACAACTTTTTCATCCAGGCTCCGATTTACGATCCGTCAGCGGCCACGGGATTGTAACGACGAGACGGAACTTATGAGCTTGGATCCGTTGCCTTTCCTTCGGCTTTTACTCTCCAACTTCCACCCAAGGAGGTTTTTCCGGGACGCCAACGAACGTCTTCTAAGGGTTGATCCGGGGGAGCGTTGTGACCAGAACCTGTTGAGGTAGAGGTTTTACCTTCGTCTCTCTAATTTTTTCATCATGCGGGGTGGGTATCCATTTTATTTTCATGATAAATGGTCGATCCTTTAAATAACTATAATAACTGGTTAAAGAACGGGGATGGGAAGTTTTTGATTGTTGTTACTTTACCTTTTATATCCTGTGATATTATGTTGTGAAATGAATAGGCTTATGCCTACTAAAAATCACGGTCATTGGGGGCCTTTGCTTGCGCAATAAAATTTTTCCCTATCTTTCTAGACCATTTTTATGAATGGAACTTTATTGAATGTGGAAATTGGTTAATCACGTAAAGTTGGTTGTTTAAATGAAAATATGGAACCCTTGTGTGATCACCCCGGTTGAACCAAAATGGAATAATGAACATGTGGGTGTTGGCTTGGTTACGTGGCATGTGATGGGGGTGTTTTGTGGGTTGTTGTGGAATGGGTGAGCATCAGGGCTGCGGTTGGCTTGGTTGTGGGAAGGTGTGAATGTTTAATGGTGACGGGCAGCGGGGCTGCGATAAGTGGTATTAAATGGATAATGATGTGTTGTTGTGGTTATGGTGGTTAGAAGCAGGGCTGCAGTGTTGGGTTTAAATGTGAATGGACTATAGGTTATGTTTAATAAATAATAAATGAAAGTGATAATGAATGGTGTGGCTTGGTAATGAAACGGAAATAATAATCAATGGGTTGGTTGGTTAATAAGACGGGACTTGCTGTGTTGCTATGTTTTCCTAACTTGCATTGTGGATGGCAGGGATATGCTTACGAACGATCGTTGTGGTTGGTTGTGGATAGTTTCCCAGTAGTTGAGGAACTAAATAAGCTAATTTCTGTTGAGATGTGAAAACCTAAATGGGGTTGGGGTTGTTTGCTGTATGCATGCTTCGTGGTAGCAGTGCCGAGGCACGTGCTCAGTTTCTCTATTTAGAATCCATATGTTGGGTTGAGTGGTTGCTATATATATATCTGTATCTTTTGTGTTTTATCGCACCGCACCCATGTTGAGCACTTAGTTCCGAACACTCCCATTTCATGGGAGAGGGTGTTTTCCCATAATTACTAGCTCCTTCCTGCTCCTTCTCCCCTAGGTTGTGATGGATTGAGGCGACTTTACACCCAAGACTCTTCGGGTAGGTTTCGATTGGGGTGATTAGGCCCAATACTCTTCGAGCAGGCTTATAGGCTATAATGGCTTGAGGTGACCTTACACCCAAGACTCTTCGGGTAGGATTTGATTTAGGAATAGGTGTCTTCAGGCAAGAGTTTTGTTACTATTACTATTCCCAAGAATCTTAGGGATGAGGCCCAGGTGTCTTCGGGCGGGGATGTGGTTGTGGTTGTGAGGCCCAGGTGTGTGCGGGCAGGATACGTGGTGGTGAGGCCCAGGTGTGTGCGGGCGGGATGTGTGGTTGTGAGACCCAGGTGTGTGCGGATGGGATACTTGGTTTTGAGGCCCAGGTGTGTGTGGGCGGGGAGAGTGTGACAGTGTCAGGACGTTCAGCTAACTAATTGGAAATGGTGAGGGGTACCCAATACTCTATTTCTTATACTACTACTACCTGTTGTGATTGTGTTTTGGTGAGTGTGGCTGGTGAGGTTGGGTGGATAGATTCCATTGTTAGGTTTCTTCTGTCGTTCTCACGGGACATTAGGATGTCTACGCACTTGTGCACGAGAGCTTTAGGTTTCCCTACTGAGTATACTTGTATGCTCACCCTACGTTTACTTTCAGGTTTCCAGGAGGACTACCAGGGCCTTGCAGGACCCTACTAGTCGGACATTTGGAGTTGTTGTTGTTGTTGTACCTTTTTTTCTTTTGGTATTGTACTTTTGAGCTTTCTTGTACTTGTACCTTGTTGTAAAATTGTTTAAACATGCATGTGGGCTTGGTTTGGGTTTATTTATATACACTTGTCCTTTTTCCTTGTTGGTGGTTGACTTGTCCTATTTCCCGATCCTAAAAATAATAAAAAGGGTAATGCCTCCCATATTTGTGAAAACTCATACCCTTGGGGCTAGTCGCCAACCCGAGGCATACTGGAGGTGGGACTCGGGGGTCATTATCTCCCTTTCTCCATTGCCAGCTCAGGAGGGGCATCTTTGGTGGGAGGGGGTCATGACACTACTTCACTGCGATCATATGTCATCACAATTTTCATCAATATATAAAATTAAATGATTCATGATATCCATTAATGATAATATAAAAGTCAAAGTGTCGATACATACATCTGTAGATAGGAACATCTAGTGACATCTGAAATGTGGATTTCCTATTAATGGATTTGTTCTCATAACCTTCTATCATGGAGAGTACAATGGGTGAACACCATGAGAAGGTGTCTAAATGTATTATGAACCTTCTACCCATGATATCTTGTTTCATTTTCTCCCATTTATAAAATTTTATATGACCATAAAACTATATTCAAGAATATCTTCACGACACCTCTAGGTTCTCATCATAATAGGTAACTGTTATGACCTACCTATGAGATATAAATTCTTAGGAAATTATTACATTAAAATTTAATGTAGAGGAATAATAATGATGTGATAAGAAATATTTATTAATAATAAAACATGTAATCAAGTACATAGAAATCTAGGCACCAACTATAATAGACACTCACTTTCAATAGATCCAACTGTAAACAAATTTTAGTCCACTGTCTCTCATGTGATACTCCTAAATATTTTGGGATAAATACTTTTTAATGGGGTTTATAATTTTTTACTCAGTGGATACTCAAGTCTTGACAACTTCACCTCATTGAGAAAAATCTCTCAAGAGATGAAATTTCCAATGCGTTTTATTTTTTCTCTGATATGACATCAGCTCCTTAGAGAGATCCACCACTAAGTGTTATCATAATAAAATGTGATAGATTCTTTAATACTAGGAAACACATCAATGTCTTAGATAGATATGTGAATATAAACTACTTCCTTGTATTCATTGAAAGCTTAAATATAGTTAGACATCACAGTAGAATCTGTGACAACTGGTTGTTTTGAACTCTTCCAGCTCATAAAACCCCCATTGAGAAAAAGAAATATCCTGATTGAAACTTCATATCATTTTTATCTATCTAAAGACTAAAATTTTTATAACCCCTAATGACTTGCTCTTCATCTCTTCAATACACTAGGAAAATATATCATTAGTATGCCTCAGATACTTATGGATAACCTTAGCAGCAGTATAATTCTATTCACCAAGATCTATTTGATATCTTCCTTCCATGACCAAAGTACAGGAAACATCAAGCCTCAAACATATCATGGCATAAATGGTAAATCCTATCATAGAAGCTTATGTGATATTAATCATTCTCTATCTTTCCTCTTGTGTGTGAGAACATATTTTTTTAATGTTGTATACCATGTGACATTGGAACCAATCCACTCTTGGATTGTTCCCTACTGAATCTCTTCAGTATCTACTCAATGTACATACTTTGACTTATCCCAAGAATCCTCTTGGATATATCATGCATGATCCTGATCCCTGGAATGTAGGATTCTTCACCTAGGTCCTTCATGGAGATGCACTTTCTCATCCATACCTTAACCTCTTGTATGGATGGTATATCATTTCTAATTAGAAATATTTCATCAACATAAACTACTATGAAAACAACCATTATCCCACTAAACCACTTTTAAACACATGAATCATATTCATTCATAATGAAACCAAATTATTTAATGGATTTATTGAACTAAATGTTCCATGACTAGGATTTTTACTCTAATTCATAAATGGATCTATACAACATGCATAACTTTTTTGAATTTTCTGAAGTCACAAACCCTTCTAGTTATGTCATGTAACATCCTGGTTTTGTAAGCCGCCCAGAGTTACCCCATACCCGGTTGGTCACATGGCCTCAAGCACATTTCCAAAAATTCCAAAGGCTACTGACTAGAATCGAGGGCCTTGGGTGTGATAGTGGAGAAACTATGATGTCATTGGCAGAGTAACACAATGGAAGTAAGCAAAAGACAATTGTGGAAGCAGTAATAATCCATGAAAAAGTAAATAGTGGAAGACTAAAAATAATAAACTAGAGAACACATACATATGAATGATGCATGATACATATCTCTAGGAATTCCTCCAAACCAATCACAATGCTGGAGTACAAAATAGTACAAAACCAATGTAAAAAATAGATAAATAGCTCCTCATCATCGCAAGACTAAGCTTGGTCCCATTCTCTCTAGGTCCACACCAGTCAAGTACCTAATGTAGAAGTAAGCTTGCCCTTAACTATACCTATAACAATATAATCTATTTGGGCCCAAAAGCATGGCCCAAATAGGTTGTTATACTAAATCCCAATAGGCAACCACCACAAGATCTGTGACTAAAATTCAGTGAATATATGGAAGGTAACAAGTAAAAGGAAGTAGTAACAAGGAAGTTCTCAATAGTAAACAATCCACATTTTCAATGCATTCAGTTTCATATAACCAAAAATAGCTAATCAAAGCAGGTAAACCTCTAGGTAGTACTCTCATCATAACCCCTACAGTTCAACCAAAACAAGGATATATATTCACAAGACTCTCTGAGGAAGCACTCACTATCAATTCCCCCTATAGTCATGTGTGATTCAAAGACACTCTGAGGAAGCACTCACCGTCAATTCAACAAATAGTATTTCAACAGTAACTATAGGCGCTCTAAGGAAGCACTCAACGTCAATTCCTCATGTGACCTCATAACATATCTATAGACCCTATTAGGTATCACTCAACATCAATCCCCCTTATGGTCTCGTAGCGTGACAATTATAACAGACACTCTGGGAAATCCCTCAGCGTCAATTCCCCCTATGGTCCCACTACAACAGGTTCCCGCAACCCCGTGTAAAGAAACCGTGCACAAACTATGAAAAGAAGCCAAAGTGAACCCACATGACTACTTGGATATAAATCTAATGCATATCATCATGTCAGATAAGATAAAACACTTCATCCTACAATACTAGGCATGGAAAACAAACAGAAACCTAAAAGGAATAAATAGACCAACGGTCAAAATGGGAAATGAGGGAAAAACCTCCAAGGCATAGCAATTTACCCCAGTCATATGAAATCAACCTATACTCAAGAATACAAGCATATAAGGCAATTAACAAGGCTAAGACTGTAAATACAAAAAACCCCATTCAGGGGTTTTGGGAAATTTTGAATATAAAACTCAAAGACTGTCTATAGAAAGGAACAAACCACCTACCTCGTTGTTGGGAGATCTCTATACGTGAACATGAAGCATTGAATCACCCTAGAAAACTATAGATCTACAAAAATTCTCAAAACGATGAACATAGGATAACTTGAGAAAAGAAGGAATCAGGAAACGAAGCTCAAGTAGAAGGGAGAGCTTACTGTTGGGGTCCCAACACAATTGATGACAGTGGATTCGGAGGACAGATGCTCACTCGGGGGGGAATGGAGAAGATTATCAGTTGTACGGGTTCTCTCGGATGAACCAGACCTAGAGGTAGGGCTTTCTGGTGATTAGATGCGACCCGATATGTTTAATGAAAAAAATACACAGAATGTTATTTAGAAGTACATGATGTGTAACTTGCCTTTTCCCTACTCTGCTTTAGGAGGTCTCTAGGTCACCACATGGCCCTGTGCACGACTGCTACAGGGCCAGCACACTGCTACCCGCGGTAACCGAGTACACGGCGTGTACTTCAAAATTTTCTAGAAACACCTCTTTTTCTCAAAAATGACCAGAAAAGGAAAACATACATGAAAAGAATATTCGGGTTCTTACATGTCATGTGCACATCCTATTGAAGGTTCCTATTGAGGAGTCTAATTTTGAAAAAAAAAATTAAATCTTATAGTCATGGTATGATTCTATGGAAAGCAAGATTATGATGGATTTATACATGGAAATTAGACAAAAGTTTTTATCATAATCAATGCCCTGATGTTTTATAACCCCTTTAGTCGCTATTTGTAACACCCCAAACACAGTTTCCCAGTGCTGGTACATTATTTTATTACATTGTCATATAAACAAGGAATATGAATCCCAACAGACTGAGTAGTTTAGTATCTTTGGAAACAAGATACATACATAAGTATAACATTACAACTTGAAAAGAAATACAACATAAATGTTTTATTGGGAATATCCACAACTCTAAGTTTATCCCTAGAATTAATTCATAATACACCACTTGGAATCTTAGGGAAAAATAAAACATAAGAAAAGGGGTGATCTTGAATGCTTAGTAAGGGTATGAAATATAGTGGAAGCATAAATAATAAGTAAAGTTCAATAACTAAAAGTACACATGCCATTAAAAATAAACTAGAACATAATATGGTTGGAATTGAAGATAAATAAATAATACTATAATAAAACATAACCATGGGTATTATACTCATCGAATAACCACATAGACTATCAATTTTCTAATTTCATAACCATACCTTCAAAGCCTCGTGCCAAGACAATAAATATCCATTTTGTTAAGGCCTCGTGCCAAGACCATAGTTTGTCTCATGCGACCTACTCATGCACTGAGGGGATATAGGGGGCCCCAAACTACACTTACAAAGTAAAATTAATTCCTCATATGAATGGGTATAACATAAAAAAACATATACATTCATATTGAAAACTAACATATGAAATGAAAGTGACATTCTCAGATCATTAAACAGAAACACTAACCATTCCGAGTAATATGTTGAATAGTGTCAAGATACCACATCCACAACCAAAATAATCATAACCCATTAAACAAAACATAGTGGCTAGAATCATAAAACATTAACCCCATTCAATCATAATAATCAATAAGTGTGTTGAAATGGGTGAAAATACTCTTATAAAAACATCAAGTAATTCTTGAGATAAATACCGCTTTTACTTTGAAAAGAATAGTTATTTTGGAAAAATATTTGTATAAAACAAAAAGTGATTTAAGGTACATTTATCATAATAAAAATAGTGATTTTAAGAAAATAATTGTTGTCAAAAATAGATTATATAGGTCTCTTGAAAATAGGTAATAATTGAGAAATTCCCTTGAATTGGGCTTGTATATCGGGAATAATTTTTGAAAGTTCCTTTAAAAACATGTAACTCCCAATAAATTAAAGAAGGATTGTGATTGGTAAACATATATATAACACTCATATAGAATTTATTAGGAGTAAATAATAATACATAGTAATTTCATTGAGGTATGTAGGCAATAAAATTAACCCGAATGAAAATGGAGGTTTGGGTGGAAAACTCTTACCTTAAGTCTGAAGGTGTTCCTCATGTGCTATTAATGATATGAATAATCAAATTTAGGTTCATTAATTAATAATTAAATAAAATATTATACATACAATTTATTTAGTATAACCTTATTAGGTTTATTCATGACCTTTTTGATGGGTTAAGAGATTCAATTTCATCGTTTTGGAGCGTTTTCTTCCTTGGTTTTCATGATCGATTTACTTATATTTATGTATGGATAAACATGTAAGATGAGAATGGTTGTTCAGAATTAAAGTTTTATTTTATTATTTAACTACCATAATATTACACGGTTATGAAATTCATTTGGTTATTTAGAGTGAATATGAATCATTATATAAAACAGTAATGATAATCGTTTTGGTTAATTTGTGGTTTTTTATCACAACGAATGCATTTTGATTTATAAATTAATATCATTTTTAGAAAATATTACATAACCATAAAAAAATACATATTACATATATTATGGTCCTTTTCAACCATAAAAATTGTTTCATGACCAGAATTTAAGATAGTGATAGAAATTGAAAACCCATCGTCCTTAGATGTGGTAAGTTAGCACATCTCATATGGTGTTTTTACTACTAGAATAAAATATGGGTAAAGGAGAGAGGATAATAACATATTCCATTATCATAAAAAAATTAAATTACATGTAAGGTAATGGATTTTACATAGCATTTTGATGAAGAGAGGTGATGATAGAAAAGAAAACAAAGCAACTTGAAAAGAAATTAAATAAATTCAAAAGAAAAATTTACCTCTTGAATTAATCTTCCTTGAGAGCCTCTTTAGGGGAGAGGATTTGGTATTTTGAGGAGCCCAAGGGATGGTGTATGTGTGGTAGGATAATAGGGAGAGAGTTTTGTAGAATTTTTACTATAAAAAAGGCTTAATATGATTGAAGTGAAGAGGGAGCGATGGGGTTTTTTTTAGTGGAGGAGAGGAGTAATTTTTGAATATCTTAATAATTATTTTATTATTTTTCTCAAGACAAGCAATATTATTGATTATTGTCAACAAGAATAGTAATAGGTTCATTTTATTTAAAACCATGTGGTCTTACATCATCCTTAAATCACCTATGTCTCAATGAATCATGTATTTAGTATTTATCATAAATTATCATATTTTACTATTCACCAAAAATTGTAGTATTTTTGAAAAATACCAAAAAAATCATCATAACCATTTTTCGATGTTTATAATCCAAAAATGAAATCCATTTTATTAAAATGATTTTCTAAATACATGAAATTTAATTTTTAAATAAAATCATTATCTAACTGAAAAAAACATATTTTAATTTTAAAACTGATATTGTCATACATTCAAAAATTAACCAAGGCCTCATAAAATTATCCCAAAATCATTTGAAAAAAAAAATATTTATTTACGAAAATATTTTATGAAAATTTATTTTAAACCCATTTATTAATTTAAAACTACAATTAAATATTTATCACTCACAAAATTACCAATACTTAACCAATAATTTATAAAATGTTCCATTTCATTTATAATCTGAATAAATTTTATTTATACATCCATGGGTGACGTTAATATTCCTAAATGCGTGTTACTATTCATAAGGGTACATTACTATTCATAAGGGTATGTTACTATTCACCAAAAATTATTTTGATTCTAACAGACTTGAAACATCACCCTGAATGCTACTGTGTATTCCAGATTTTCAAAATTTGAATCCTAGAAGTGAAAAAAATTAGTTTATTAGATAGGTTATAACAATGTGTTTTTTTGTATAGACTCTGTGTTTCATGCATTAAACCTTGAGGTGTTATATTCTCCCCTCTTTACAAAAATTTCATCCGTGGAATTCACAGAATTTTACCTCATAAAAGGATTTTGGTAGGTATTCATCATAAGATCCTCAGGCTCCCATGTTGCCTCTTCGATCTTATAATTTTTCCAAAGTATCTTTACCAGTTGAATCTTCAGATTCCTCAACACCTATTCTTTAGTGTCCATAATCTGGATAGTCTCTTCATAGTAAGATAAGTTCGGTTCCAATTCTATACTTTCATAAGTGAGGACATGTGTTGGGTTAGGCATGTACTTTCTCAACAATGAGACGTGGAATATATTGTGTACTTTAGACACGCTAGGTGGCATAACCAAACAATATACAACAACTCCAATTCTCTCTAGGATTTCAAAATGGTCAATGTACCTGGGGCTCAATTTCCATATTTTACCAAATCTTATAACTCCCTTCCATGGATATACCTTCAAGAAAAAATAGTCACCTACTTGAAATTTCAAATCTTTCCTTTTATTATCAGCATATCACTTTTTCTTACTTTGATCTATTTTGATATGGGTTTGAATAGTCTTTATCATTGTTGTTGTTCCCTCTAAAATCTTTGGGCCCACAAGCTTCCTTTCTCCAACTTCATCCCAACAATTTGGTCTATGATATCTCTTTTCATACAATGATTCATATGGTACCATTTGAATAAATTAAAGGAAACTATTATTGTACGAAAATTCCATTAAAGTTATATATTGATCCCATATACATTTAAAGTCAGGTGAACATTATCTCAACATGTCCTCTAGGGTTTGGATCATCCTCTCTGATTGCCCGTCAATTTGAGGGTGATAAGCAATACACAATCGAATCTCAATATCCATAGCATTATGAAGAATTTTCCTGAATTTTGAGGTAAATTGTGGATCAAGATCAGACACAATTGAAAGAGGTGCTCCATGAAGTCTCACAACTTCATTGATATAGAGTCTTGCTAGGCGCTCTGGTGGAAAATCCCCCCTTATGGCAAGGAAATGTGAATATTTCATAAGTATATCAACAATTACCCACGTTGCATCATTCTTCCTTAGATTGTTTTGTAATATGGTGATAAAGTCCATGGTGATGTCATCCAATTTTCATATAGGAATAGGTAGAGGTTTCATGACTCCTCTTGGATGTTGTCATTTTTCCTTCACTTGTTGATAGACTAAACATCTTGATACATAATCATCAATTTCCAACTTCATGTTGTCCCACCAGAAATGTTCCTTCAAATATCTATACATCTTAGTGCTACCATTGTGTATAGAGAAATTTGAGTTATGAGCATCATCCAATAACTCCCTTTTCAGCTCGATTATAGAGGGCACACATAGCCTCTTCCCAAATTTCAGAATTCCATCTTCACATATGAAGTCAGCCAACTTCCATCTTTCATGTCATTAATTTTCTTTTGAATATTCTAGTAATCATACTATGAAACATTAATTATTTCCAATAAATATGGTTGGGAAACCATTTGAAAAAGTAGTGATTTTTCACCTTCTTTCATAATTCTGACATCTATCCTCACTAGATCCATGTACAAAGGATCCTTATCGATCCTAATTTTTTTGAGAACTCCATGATCCTTCCTGATCAATGCATCACATACCTTATTTTCCTTTATTGGGTATTATATTATAGAACAATCTTAGTCCTTAAGTAGTTCGAGCCATCTCCTTTTCATCATGTTGATTTATTTTTATGAGAAGATATATTTCAAACTCTTATGATTGGTATATATCACACATGTTTCTCTATAGGGATAATGCCTCCATATCTTCAGAGAAATGATTACAGCTGCTAACTCAAGATAATGAGTAGTATAGTTTTTTTCATATGTTTTAGCTTCCTTGATGCATAAGCAATCACTCTATTATTATGCATAAGGACATAGCCACGTCCTTTCCATGATGTGTCACTGTAGATTACAAATCCATCATTCTCCGATGGTAGAGTCAGGATTAGATAATTTTCTAATCTTCTCTTTAATTATTCAAAACATTCTTTGCATTATTTTTTTTATATAAACTTAACCCCTTTATGATTAATCTTAGTTAATGGATTGGCTAATTGAGAAACGTTCTGAAAAAAACACCAATAATAACCTATTAAACCAATAAAAATATATGCCTCGGTTACGTTTTTTAGAGTAGGTCATTCTTGAATAGCTATTTTCTTCACTGGATCAATTGATATTTCATCCTTAAAGACAATTTGGCCAAGAAATGAAACTGTTTAATGCTAAAATTCACACTTTCTAAACTTCCTATGTATTTCATTTATTCTATGAGTCTTTAGAATAATACACAAGGGATTTTCATGATCCTCATAGATTTTGGAGTATACTAAGATATCATCAATAAATACCACCACAAAGTCATCAAGATATTACTTGAATAGTATATTCATTAGATCCATTAAATCAAAGGGTTAATTAGTCATTCCAAAAATAATTACTGTAAAATCATAATGCCCATACCTAGTTTGAAATGTTGTCTTTGGAAAATCTTCCTTCCTCAGTCGTAATTGATGATATCCATATCAAATGTAAATCTTCGAAAAATATTGTGCTCCATGAAGTTGATCAAATAAATCATCAATGTGAGGTAAGGGATGCTTTTTCTTTATTGTTATAACATTGATCTCTATGTAGTCAATTCACAACCTCATAGATCCATCTGTCTTCTTAACGAAAATAATAGGGGATCACCATGGAGAAAAAGTAGGGAGATTAAATCCTTTATCACTCATTTACTCTAGTTGTTTATTTAGTTATTCTAATTCCACAGTGTCTATTCTAAAATGAGTCTTTGATATAGGCCTTGAATAAGGAATTAAATCAATAGAGAACTAAACTTCTTTCTCTAGATGATGCCCAAGTAAATCCTATTGAAAAAATCAATATATTCTTTTACAATAGGTACATCCTTAATTTGAATATTTCTTTCCTATTCCATATATATTTTATTTTCATCCTCACCAAGAATTACATTATATAGAGATACCAGGGTTGGATCTAGATAAGAATCATATGATGATGTTTCTGCTCTAAATATGAGGTATTCTACATCATTCTAAAAAATTATAACCTCCTTCATCTGGCAATATATTTTTGTATCATATTTTGAAATCCAATCCATACCTAGAATTATGTGACAGTCAATCATGGGTATGATGATAAGTCCAGAAACTAAAGTGCATTTATGTTTCATAAGGGGTATTGATCAACACATTTTTTGTTGCAATGATACTTCCCTTTTATGTTTTGATTGAAAAATCCTTTATAAAATAAAATTGGAAATGTATAATTTTCTTGGAAAACTTTTAAGATATAAAAGAATGCGATGATCCAGTATCAAATAAGGAATTGGCTAAGTTTGAGGGAATTATTAATTTACCTTCCCCCGCAACATTAAGAATTTCAACCTCAGCAGTTGTGATTGAATAAGATTTCCTTGATCTCGTAGCCTTCTTTGGGGAATATTTCCTTGATTATTAAGAATTTAATGTGAATAATGTCCCCTATCCTTGAAATTTTAGCATTGAATGTTGGTTACTTATTTATTCCCCTTGAAATCACAAGACAGGTGGCCTTTTTCTCCACACTTGTAACAAACACCCATACCCTTTAGGTAAGTACCAAGGTATCTCTTCCCACAATTATCACAGGGTGGAAGGTCAACTCTTCCCTTCTTCCATATTTCCTTACCATTTCCAAAGTATTCAGCATCCCTCTACTTATCTTTATTTCCTTTATAGTCATAATACATTGAGAACTCTTTTTCAATCTCGATAGCACATGAGACTATGTCTCTGTACGATGAGAAAGTTTGGAAGACCAGTGATCACTAAAGGAATGGCTTTAGGACATCAAAGAATCGATCAACATTTCTCCTTATATTTCATATTTCCTCTATAGTATACCATTCTATCCTTGTAAAATTGGCTTCATAATTTTCAACATTCTCATCCTCTTTTTGCCTCAGGTTTAGAAACTAGCTTTCCATATCTGCTTACTATTAATGAGGGAAGTATTTTTCTAAGAAGACTTCCTTAAAATACCTCCATTTCATTTCTTCTATTTCTTCCTCCTCATTTTTGTTTTGAATTATAGACCACCACTAATCCACATCTCCCGATAGACAATAAACTGCCATGATAACCTTCTCTCTTTTGTTACATCCCAAGGAATGAAATATGTTTTCTAAAGAACTTATACACTGCTCCGCTATGAATTGTTTTGTAGTATCATTGAATTATGGATAATATTGTCGCTTAAATTGGTCTAATATTTCTTCTCTATGTTGTGGATCAAGATGCTTCATACGGGTAAGGATATTGTTCATAAACTGAGTCTGTTTTCCCAGTATAGTCATAAGTTTCTCAGCACTAGTCACAGATCCAGAGCCAACATCATTTTCTAGCATAGGTGGAAAATCCCTACATGGAATATGCGCATTCATGTAGTTTTTATTGCTTCCACTAGGAACCATTTATAAATAAAGGCACACAGTATATTAGGTTATGAATCCTAATTTATAATCTAAACTAGAATAATACTTTGCAAAAATTGAAATGTTATACATAACTATTCTCATAATCATAAACACAGTTTCTTTAAGGAAAAATTTACATTTAAATCCATCATAATAGATTGTAAAGAAAATGTGAATTATCCCAAGAATATCCCCTGGGAGTGTCAAACCAGGTGCGCAATAAGGCATGTTGTCGTGTACCAGGATACCCCAGGACAAGTCTGAAACTCCTAGTTTGAGTTTTCACTCCTAGGTACATTTGTAATAGAATCACATTCATTTTTAATATCTAGAATGGGAGGTATTTTTAAGAAACATCCACATAATATATTCCATAACAAAATTCTAGGATGATATTGTATGTTTATCCTCAAAATATATCCAGGGGTTTTGTTCCCTAATCGTTGTTTTCTAAATCTAGTTTCCTAGTTTTCTAATAAACTTCTTCTGATACCAAATGTAATGCCCCGACTACAGTTTCCTTGAGTCGGTACATTATTTCATTACATTGGAATATAAACAAGGAATATGAATCCCAAATGACCAAGTAGTTTAGTATCTTTGAAAACAAAATACATACATAAGTTTAACATTATAACTATAAAAGAAATACAACATACAAGTTTTATTTGGAACATCCACAACTCTAAGTTTATCCTTGCAATTCATTTATAATACACCTCTTCACATCCAAGGGAAAAATAAAACATAATAAAATGGGTGAGTAGGAATTCTCAATAATGGTATGAAATACATTAGAATCATAAATAATAAGGCAAGGTCAATAAATAAAAGTAAACATGCCATTAAAAATAAATATGAACATAATATGGAAAGAATTAGAGATGAATAAATACTACCTTAATAAAACATAACCATGGGTATTCAACTCATCGAATAACCACATGGACTATATATTTACTAGTTTTATAATGAAGGAATGCATAATGCAGGACATCATAACTATACTGTTAATACCTCATGCAATGACCATAAGTATCCATTTTTTCAAGGCCTCGTTCTAAGACCATAGTTTGTCTCACGAGACCTAATAATGCACTGAGGGGATATAGCAGGACCGAAACAACACTTACTAAGTACAATTAATTTCTAATATGAATGTGGATAACAAAAACAACATATAAATTCATATTGAAAACTATCATATGAAATGTAAATGACTTTCCCCGATCATTAAACCTAAACACTAACCATGTGCAGTAATATGATGAATGGTGTCAAGATAACATATCCACATCCAAACTAATAATAATCCATTGAAAAAAAATATTGGATGATATCATAAAACATTAACCCCATTTAAACATAATAATAAATAATAGTGTTGAAATTGGTGAAAAAACTATAAAAAAATATTGAGGTATTCTTGAGATAAATACCCCTTTTACTTTGAAAAGAAGAGTTCTTTTTGGAAAAATATTTGTGTAAAACCAAAAGTGATTTGAGGTATATTTCAAATAATAAAAATATTTATTTTATGAATATAATGGCTGTTAAAAACAAATTATATAGTGCTCTTAAAAATAGGTAATAATTGAGAAATTCCCTTAAATTGGGCTTGTATTTCGGGTAGAATTTTTGAAAGTTCCTTTTAAAACTTGTAACTCCTCCAAAAATAAAGAATTATTCTAGTTTTAAAAAATATATAGAACAATCACATATAATTTATTATAAGTAAATAATAATATATAAGAATTTCATTGAGGTAAGTAGACAATAAAAGTAACTCAAATGAAAATGGAGGTTCGGGTGGAAAAACCTTACCATATGTCTGAAGGTGTTCCTCACTTGATCTTAATGATCTGAATAATCAAATTTAAGTTCATTAATTAATAACTATAAAACCTATTATAAATTTTATTTATTAATTATAGCCTTATTAGGTTCATTCATGGATTTTTTTTATGGGTTAAGAGATTCAATTTCCTCATTTGGGAGCATTTTCTTCCTTGGTTTTCATGATCAGATTACTTATATTTATGTATGGAAAAACATGTAAGGCGGGGATGGTTGTACAGAATTAAATTTGTATGTTATTTTTTAAAAAACATAATATTATATGGTTATTAAATTCATTTGGTTTTTTGGAGTGAATATGAATCGTTATATAAAACATTAATGACAGTCGTTTTGTTTAATTGGTGATTTTTGATCACAATGAATGCATTTGGCTTTATAAATTAATATCATGTGTAAAAAAGATTACATGACCTTAAATAATAAATATTAAATATATTATGGTCTGGACCAACCACAAATATTGTTTCAGTATTATAATTTAAGATGGTAATAGAAATTGAAAACTCATTGTCCTTGAATGTTGTTAATTAGCACATCTCATATGGTGTTTTTACAACTAGCATAAAAGAAGGGTAAAAGAGATATGATAATAAATTATTTGATAATCATAATTAAATAATAGTACATGTAATTTATTGGATTTTTTATAATATTTTGATGAGTTTAGGTGATTATATAAAATAAAACAAAGGAACTTGAAAAGAAAGTAAAAGAATTGAAAAGTGGAATTTACCTCTGTAATTAATTTTCCTTGAGAGCCTCTTTAGGGGAAATGATTTGGTATTTTGAGGAGACAAAGGGATTCTGGACGTGGGGTAGGATCTTAGGGATATATTTTGGTGGACGTTGGACTAGTCACAAGGCTTGATAGTTTTGAAGAGAAAAGGGAGTGATGTGCATTTTTATAGTGGAGGAGAGGAGTAATGTTTAAATATCTTAATCATTATTTCATTATTTTTCTCAAGAACAGAGATAGTATTGATTTTTGTGACCAATAATAGTAATATGTGTATGTGATTTAGAACCAAATTATCTTACATCATCCTTACATCACATATGACTCAATAAATTGTGTATTTTTTATTTATCGTAAATTATCGTATTTTTTTATTCACCTAAAATTGAAGTTTTTTAGAAAAATCCAAAAAATTCACCATAACCATTTTTCAACATCTATAATCTAAAAATTAATTTCATTTTATCAAAATAATTTTTTTAATATGTGAAATTTATTTTTTTTTAAAAATCATTATTTAATTGAAAAATACATATTTTAAATTTAAAATTGATTTTGTAATACTTTCAAAAATTAACCAAAACCTCATAAAATTATAACAAAATAATTGGACAACAAAATATTTATTTAGAAACATAATTTACGAAAATAAATTTTAAATCCATTTATAAATTAAATACTGTAATTAAATATTTATCACTAACAAAAAATACCATTACGTAATCATTAATTTATAAAATGTTCTATTTCATTTATAATGTGCCTAAATTTTATTTATAAATACATGTGTGAGGTTACTATTTATAAGGTCACATTACTATTCATAATGGTACATTACTATTCATAAGGGTATGTTACTATTCACCATAAATTATTTTGATTCTATCAAACTCCAAACATCACCCTAAACGCAACCGTGTATGTTAGATTTTCAAAATTCAAATACTATATAGGGAAAATATATTTTATTAGATTGGTTATAACAAAGTGTTTTTTTGTAGAGACTTAGTGTTCCATGCATAAAACCTTGGGGTGTTTCACTAATAATGATTTATAGGTGTTTACATTACCTTTCATATCTAGTTTTATCTTCAATACCAATTTACACCCAATGGTATTTAAATTAACTGTTGGATCGATCAAAACCCAGACATGTTTTTGATACATGGAATCCATCTTAGAAGTCTAGGCTTTTTACATATTTTAGATGTAGAGCTCTCTACCACCTTCATGTAATAGAGTTGATCATCATTTTCAACCAATAATGAGTCGTCAACATCAGTGATTAGAAAACCATATTTCTCAAGTTATCATACCTCTTTAGCTCTCTTACACGGTACTTGTGTTTCAGGAACAACCTATTCCATGGGGAATTGAGGAATTAGTTCCTGTACCACATTTTTATATCTTGAGCATGAATTTCCTCAAATATAATCTTACTCCCACTATCCTATTTGATGATTTTATTCATATAAATAAATACAACTTGTCTTGTGACAATTAGTTTTTTTCTAAAGGGTTATATAGATAGTATCACCTCATTTTCTTGGGATATCCTATAAATATACATTTTATTCCTCGGGGTGTTATTTTTTTCTTGATCAAGGCTTCACAAACACCTCACCTCCCTATTCATGAACATGTAGAAAAATGGGATTCTATAGACTTCATAACTCAAAGGGAATACCATTTACTGCTTTTATTGGCACGTAGTTTAGAAAGTATGATGTCATCTATAATTCATATCCCCATAAGGATAATGGAAGGATTTCATGACTCATAATCTACCTTATTGTGTTTAGTAAGATATGGATCCACCTTTCTCTAACACTATTCCACTATGGTGTATAAAGTGGAGTGATTTGAGATAAAACCCCATACTCCCATAGAAACTCGATTGAATCTTAGTTAAGATATTCACCACATCAATACAAGATAAGTTTCATTATCTTCTTACCATGCTGATTCTCAACTTCATTATTGAACTCTTCAAACTTCTCAAATGATTCAGACTTGTACCTCATCATGTGGATATAACCATATAAACTCATGGAATTAGTAAAAGTAATAATGTATGAGAATCCATTTCCAGTTTCTACTTTAAATTGTCTACACACATCGGTGTGTACCAATTTTATAAGTTCTAAGGCCCTTTCACACTGACCACTAAATGGAGGTTTGGTTATCTTACCTTATAAACAAGCATGACATCTTTCCAGTGGATTAAGCTCAAAAAGTATAAATAACCATATTGATAGATATTTTTCAAATGATTCTTATTTAAATAAAACATATGGTGAAGTAATAACTAAGAGTTATATGAGTAGCATATATTTCTTTGTTATCAATTTCCAATATATTTTTTCATAATTTAATACATAAATACCGTTATTACACTCTTCAATACCATAACACATGCTATATTTATAAAATTAGAAACCATTATTTTGATAGACAAAAATAAATCCATACATATCTAAGAAAGAAACAAAAATCTTTTTCTTAATAACACTAGTAACATAATAAAAAATCATTAAAAAAAATCAATAATGTTGGGAATGTGATATGGTTGTCTCAAATGTCTATATAATCCAGCCTTACTCCATTGGTAGCCCATATATCCTCCACACCACATAAAAAATTCCAAAATCTACATGGTTTCTGTATTTGCATAAAAATGTAAGAACCAAATAAAGTAGCTAATACCCTACTTATATATTTTAAAAAATTACATTTGATAATGAATTCCCCTAAATATTACTCTTGCTTATTTGGCTAGGTAAATTTCCTCTTACAATGGCCCTGCTTTCCACTTGCAAAACATGTCAAATTTTATTCATTTATTTTCCTCTAGATCTTCTTTTTCTTGGAAGGATAGTGCTCTGGATATTTAGACCTAGAATGTGTAGTGAACCCCTTTTCCTTGATCCTATTTTTATTCACTATACGGAATTAGGGTTTTCACACCCAATTTCTTTATCAAATTGGAGACTAAGTGTAATAAGTTCTCATAGTGTCTTTTTGATATTGCTCATATTAAAATTCACAATAAAACTAGGGATGGTTTTAGGTAGCAAGGATAGAATAAGATATTTGCATAGATAATCAGTTTTCATAAAATCCAAGATGTCTAGGCGCTCAATGTAGCCCACCATCTTGAATACATGTGGCCCGAATGGCTCCAACTCTCTAATCTTGCACATGAATAGTGCATTGGAGATATCATGTCACTTTGATATTGCCTTATCTTGGTAGAGATCATGAATGTGAGAAACAATGATATACACATCCACATTCTCATATTACTTTAGAATCTCATTAGATATGGATGATATCATGAAATATTATATATCCATTATTACATCCACAAGTTTTAAATAGAGAGATATATCTTCCACGCTTGACTCATTGGAAAGTTACTTGGGAAGTCGGGTTTATATCACATAAAATTTCCATTCTTGGAATAGTATAACACATAAGATCCTATATCATCCCATGAAATTCATTCTAGTGAGGTGTTGTTACTTCTCTAGCATATATCATTGTTATATTTTCAAAGATGATTAGTTTTATATTTCTAAAAATTAAGAGCAGATAATTAGTGATTGATTGATTACTAAAATAGATTAATAAATTTAAATTAAATTAAATTCCAATAATCTC
The DNA here is from genome assembly GCA_963277665.1 of Viscum album. Lineage (NCBI taxonomy): Eukaryota > Viridiplantae > Streptophyta > Magnoliopsida > Santalales > Viscaceae > Viscum > Viscum album. The sequence goes on along the minus strand of OY728140.1, from coordinate 176,907,768 downwards.
CAACTATTTTTCAAAACCTAATATCCCTCACCATCAGAATATCTTATCATTTCGATATTCCAATAGAAAGGATTCATATTCCCCTTCTAATAACCCATACATGGTCCTAACAAGTTGTTTGAAGGGTTTTAGGTAGGATTAACTTGAAAAATATATTAACTCACAATTCATTGATCTATGGAGTGGAATCCCCAATACTGAAATCCTAGTTAGAATATTTCTTCAAACTTTTCCTCTTAGTTACATCAAGTCATTCATGGGCATTCAACCCTTGATGTGAAGTTAAATAAATCCAAAACGTTAAGCTAAAATTTCCATGATAATTGATATCACCCCAGCCTGGTTTGGTCAATCACATTGAACTATGAGTTTGATTCTAACTTTATGTAGTATAAGGATATATCAGCTTAATATTTTAGTTTTATGGATTATTATTATTTTGTGTAAAATACCATTTTATCATTTCACGTGCCTTATTAATATTAATTAGAGTTTACATAAGTGATTAACAATGTCCAATAAAATTTACACATAATCTAGTCTTATTTTATTTCAACATGCATGCTTGTAAATTCATTTATTAGGTGACTGTGCAGCATCCTCAAACATTATTAATTAACCTGAAAATTGACAGAAATAAAATAACTGGTGTGATCATGATATTATATAATGGTTATTTTATCTAGAAGATGATAATATAACCCACTAACCTAGGGGAAAACACCTTGAACCATAGATTGGTTTGTGTTGAAGAATTTCACCTTTTCTCCAATGTATATCCTTGATTGATTTGTCCTTAGATCCTAGACTAGGACCACCTAATTTCTCCTGGGAGTTTCATCCTTACATGAACTTTAACTCACACACAGATAAGGAAATCCAATGGATTAGATAAAGAAGATTTACCTAAAAGAAACCTTAGGCACGCATGCCCTTAGGTAATAAGGAGGATGGAATGACACATATGACATCAATAATAATTCAACCATAATAAATTAAAAAGAAAAAAATCACATACAAAGGGTTGGTCTTATATCATGATCATCCACACATCATGCAATGTGCATAAGTTTGCAATCTTGTTATCAATTACTTCAATTCATTATTTAATTAATATAATGTGTCATGAATTAATCCAATTAATTTAATTATACTAATTCCATCCATGAATCCTTAAATCAACATCATATATAATTTTAAACAAAATTATATTCATTTAAAATTAATAAAGTACACAAGTGTTCTTGGAGGCAATTGCATGTGATTATTCAAAATTTTAACATGAAAATTTATTTTATATAAAATTATCAATCCTAAGTCATGGAATGTATTTTAAAATAAATGAAACATTGCACACGTGTGAATAGTCTGAATTATATATTTAATTTTTCCCACCATCTAAAATTGGGACACTGACTATAGAAGACTACACAACATGTATAATAGTACATGGTGTGTACTTCCCTATGCTTGTTTCTGCAACACATGTATTGGTACTAAGCATGTTTCCTACCATTGATACATTTGAAGTACAAGGTGCATTGTCCAATATAAATTGTGTGTGCAATCTTTTTCCAATGTTTGAAGCACAAGCCTTGGGACTGGGCATGATCCCTATCGTAGACAAGTTCAAGGACCACGATGTGTACTAGGAATACATTGTGTGTGGCTTCAGAGTTATACGGCTCATTGGTACCCATGTTGTTTATCCAATACATAGGATTCATGATACAACCTATGTTCTTGGCTCAGAGAAAAAAAGGAATACACGTCGTGTACAGTGGTTACATGGCATGTAATTATTCATGTTGTGTGCCAGTCTGTCCGGATCTACACGTTGATCCAATTTTTTCAGATCTATCCGAATTTATCATGAGATTCATACATGAGAACAACAATAAATGTTGTGTATTTAGGAAGTGTATGCAGTGAACTATGTTTTTGTCTAGGATGAGTGTTTGGTTCCTCCAGATAGTGTTCTTTAAATGATTCTTCATTTTTAAACACTAATTGTTTATCGGTTGTGTTAACGAGAAATAAAAAAGGAAGAGATGACAATGTTTGAATTTTAAAATGAATCTATATAAGTAAAATAAAATGAAAATTCATACAAACAATAAATGAATAATAAATAATTATAAATTAAACATGTGACTACTCTAATACAACTTTTAGGTTCTGAGCATAGCAGAAGTGTCTTGGATGGTACGAAAAACTCATATTTTAGTCTTAATTTACATTTAATTGTTGTTGCACTTGATTAAAACGTCATGTCCAATGAAAACCATAGATTACATGACTAGATTAAAATTTCAGAACAAAAAGATATGGATCTTGTCATTGAATTTCTAATTAATTTATGAGAAGATTTTGAATAATCTAATATTGTAATTCTCTCTTAGTTGATAATTCCGTTCCCTGGATCTCATCTAACCTTCATTGCATTGGAGGATCCATGTTTAGAATATCTCTAGTGGTGATCCACACATACACCACGATATCTAAACTTCATTGTAGTATCATTGGTTTCTTGTATGGCCATTCATGATCGCTTGGGTTGTCTATGATTGATCACGGTATAAATATTCTTAAGGACAATGAATTCTTGATGTTCTCTTGAGGTCTTGAGAGATGAGGGGGGAAGAGCACTCTAGATCTCTTAATCTCTATTTAAGACTTGAGATAGTCTCACTCTTTCTATGTGCACAACAAGTGTATTTTGGAAAGTAATATAATTAGATATTTTTATGATAGGTTTAGGGTTAAAAAACTGCACACTAAACCCTTTCCATATATGTAATTTTTAATTGACCACATGTCTAATAATAATAATATTACCATTATGAATAATCAATTTGCTAGTTCAAAACCTTTAAAAATATATAAATATATATCATTTATATCATATCCATTCGGACCATTAAGCTTTTTCTTCTTTCCCTCATCAACATTTACCAATCCCTACATTATTCGTCAATAAATATAATAAATATTATATTTTATAAACCTTGCAGACAAATATTTATTATTATTATTATTTAAATCATGTATTATTTTGAATAACTTGTGAATATGTTATAGTGATCTACCAAACTAGAATAAATTTATTATTTATTTTAACTTGTTAAATTCAATACTAAAATTCAACCAATATTGCGGATACACTTGATGTGTGACTCTATAGGCCTATTTCTTAATGACATTAGGAATAGTCACCTAAAGTCCAAGGTTATCATCTAGAAACATGTCAAGGTACCCATAACGACATGAAACCTCTTTTGAACACCTACCATGTAATATAATAATTTTATCACAATATCTCAAATCATGAATGTTGAATGTCTGTGTTATCAACCTATATGTTTGATGTCTCTTTCTTTAAATTTCTATAATTTAACTTGCCCACCGAAAATCATGACCATGGTTTTATGCAGGCAGTTCTATTCCCATCAAATGACCTGCGATGTTAACTTTCATCATGAGACAAAAGGGAAACATTATTTCCCACATTATCCATTAATGCAATATCACTCCTGATACACTCAAAATATCATAATTCTCCATGATCATATGTCTTCATAGTGTTCATTAATAAATTATAGTAGGTGGGTCATGATATACCATAATGATGATATTAGTGTCTAAGGATCAAAACATATGTCCACACATAGAAACATCCAATGACACGAGGAAATGTGGATTTCCTATTAACTGGTTTGTTCTCATAACTTCCTATCTTGGAGATTACCAAGGGTGAACACTGTGATAAGGTGTCTCAATGACTTATAAGCCCTCTACCCCTAATAGCCCGTATTGTTTGTGTCTATTCAGAAAATATCATCCAGCCATAAAACTATATTAAATAATACTGTCATGGAACCTCCAGGTTCTCATTATAACAAGGAATAACAAGACCTGTTAGAGAGACATACATTCCTAGGAAATTATAACATGAATATGTTATGCACATGAACAATAATGGTGTGATAAAAAAATTTAATAATAAAAAAACATACAATCATATGCTCGTAATGTCAGTTCTAGGGAAACAACTCCAACAGTACATACACATGCTACATAAACATACTCATACTACATAAACATACACATTCATATATACATATACATTCACACACATACACATACAAACACATAAAAACACATACACATATGTACATACACATGCGTACACATACACATACATGTACGTACATACACATACATGCATGCATACATGTACACATACACAACACATACATCTATATACATACACATAAACATACACGTACATGTACACATCGCCTACATACATACATACACATACAACACATACATATATATCATGGCCTCTTTTGATCTATAATGGGAGGACTCTTTCATCTCCACTACTTCTCTCACGATAGAGGAAAAAACCCTCATCGAGCATGACTTGGTACATGCACCGAATGCTAAATCTAGGGGGATCTCTTTCCTTGAGGCTCTAAAAGGATATGAACTTACCAAATCAGCTCTGACGAAGCCTCTTATGTTCAAAAAAAATGGACGATTGATGATTTTCTGTGGAGGTTGATCTCGAAGCGATTCAACAGCAGAATCAAATGTGTATGTTTTATATCATGGGACACATTACATATTTAAAGGGTGACAAACTACAATAGCCCAATATATTTCAATAGAAATTACTTAATTATAAATATTTCATAATCACTTGAAATCTCAACATAATTAACTACTAAGTGCTATGTGACCCTTAAAACATAAGTTTCTAACTTATGTGATGTGAATTTCAAAAATCTGACATACATGGTTGCAATCAATAAGTTATTCGGAGACAAATAAGGAAAACATAATTTTTGGTGAATAGTAACCTACCCTTATGAATAGTAACATACCCTTATGAATAGTGATATACCCTAATGAATAGTAACCTTAACTATGGTAGTATAAAAATAATATTCAAGTGAAAGTACGATATACCTATACTTTGAAATAAGTAAATAAATGTTTAAAGACTGTTGTTTTTAGAATAAATTTCCATTTTAATTAAATATTAAATTATTCATATTTATAAAATTATTTTTTGAAAACTAAACGTCATTTTTGGATTCTACACATCGAAAAATGGTTGGGGTGAATTTTTGGGATTTTTCTGAAATACATGAATGTTTTATGAATAGTGAAATATGGTAAAATATCGTATATCAGTTAAATACACTATTCATGACATCACAAGTGATGAAAAACCACATGTTATGAACTCACATGATAAAATTACTATTCTTGGTCATGGAAGACTCACTATTCCTTGTCTTGTGAGGAAATAGTAAATTAATGAATTTTATATTAATAATTCCCATCTCCCCTTCTCTATAGAAACACCCTCCCACTCTCTCTTCTCTTCAATCCTCTCAAGCCTTGTGCCTTATCCAAATTCTATCCAAATACCCTACCAAACTCCTCTCCCACATCCAGAATGAATTTTTCTCATAAAAAGTCAAAAAAAATCTCCCTTAAGGGGGCTCTCAAGGATGATTGTTTCAAGAGGTTAATTCCTCTTTTCAATTATTCGTATTTCTTTTCAAGTTCATTGGTTTTATTTTTCTATTACCTATCCTTATCCAAATTTTATGATGACTCAAGTACCTTATAGGTTATGAAATTTCTTCATGATATTGTAATAATTTATCATCATCTCTTTTTTTACCTTTGTTTATACTAGTAGCAAGAACACCATCTGAGATGTGTCAATTTTCCACCATCAAGGACGATGGGATTTCGATTTCTTTTATCATTCTCAATTATAGTCATGAAACCATTCTTGTTATGATTTATTCAGATTATTATATATGTAATATAACCTATGTAATATTCTATAATCCTTTTGTACATATGGTATTATGTTATAAAGAAAAATGAGTTCATTGTAATCAAAACCCACAAATTAACCGAAACAATTGTCATTAAAGTTATATATAATAATTCATCCTCATTACATGTAACCAAGTTATATAAATGACCAATAACACCTATTTATATTAATAAATAATATATAATTTCAATTCTGGATATTTTCATCCATTCCACGTACTTAAAAAACAAGTGAACCAAATATGAAAATAAAGAAAACAAACACTCTAGAACGACAAAATTGAATACAATAACATATCAATAAGGACATAAATGAACTAGCCAAAATTATGATACATGTCTAATATGTTCTTAAATAAGTTATTAATAGGTAAAATTTCATATTACAAGAGCTTTGGTTCGAGAGTGGAACACGTTCGGAGTTATGGTAAGGGTTTTCCACCCGAACATCCATTTTCACTCGGGTTACATTCATTGTCTAATTACCTCAATGAAATTATTATATATTGTAATGTATTCCTCATAAATTTTGTGTGAGTATTCTATATATGTACACCAACCATAATCCTTCCCTAATTTATGGATTGTTACATTTTTTAAAAGAAACTTTCAAAACTGTTTCCAAAATATAAGCCTGATTCAAGGTAATTTCTCAAATTCATATCTATTTACAAGGGGACTCTATAATATATTTTTTTTGGAACCATTGTATTTTTAAAAAAATTCATTTTTTTATGATAATAATATCTTACTTAACTTCTGGTTTTTTCCAATGATTTTCTAAAAGAACTCTTCTTTTAAAAAAAGTATTTATCTGAAGATTGCTTAATGATTTTATAAGAGTATTTTTGTTTGATTCAATGCTCATGTTGATTCTTAGGTATTATTGGGTTTTATAATTTATGAAGTTATCTACCATATTTGATTTAATGGTTTATGACTAACCTTATTGTGTATGATCTATCCTAAAACCATTCACCATATTACTCGGAATGGTTAGTCTTTTATGTTTAATGATTGGGTAAAGATAGTTACATTTCATATGATAGTTTTAATATGGTCTGAAAGTTATTTTTTTATTAATATTTTAAAAGAAAAACGAGGGAAAAAAAGGAAATCCCTTCAAGGGGGGCTAAAATGGTGAAGTCCCAGGGCATCCCCTTGAACCACACATAAACACTCCAGGGGAAGGGATTGAAGACTATTATAAACAATAAGAGAATCCTCTTGTTTTCCCAAACGAGCCAGCGAGTCAGCTACAAAATTAGATTCTCTCCAGCTATGATGAATAGATCTTCCATGTCGAGTTTATTCCTTACACCTTCAAATAATGTAGGTCAGGTCCCAAGGAGTCCCATAACTTCCCTGCACCGCCCTAACCAGAACCTTTGAATCAGATTCAATCTCCGTCACCTTCAAGCCCCTCCTCTTGTAGACCAAAAGGCCTGAAAGAAGTGCCCGAGCCTCAGCCCTCAAGGAGTTACCAGGACCATAGAAAGCACTAAAGGAAACATACACCGATCCCCAACAGTCTCTAAGCAAACCTCCACCTCTCATAACTCCCTCAATACAAGAACCATTGATATTAAGTTTCAACCCTTGGATAGGTGGCTTCCATTTTATCCAAATTCCCTCCCTTATTTTAGGCATGCAAGGTTTCCTAAGGAAATTACAGATCTCCACCGAATCCCTCCCCCCTTTCACCAAGGATGCAAGTTCCACAATGAGCGTTTTGAGCCTGGTCAGTAGGAATATAGAGGACCTTTTAGAGCTTGGTCTAACCAGGTTACGCGCCTCCCACAGGACCCAGCAGACAGCCACCACGACGATGGCCCTGATCGACTTTTCCATGGCCCTGTTGTGTGTCCCCGAGAACCACGCTGCCACAAACTCCAGACAGGTCCTACGCACTCCATCTTTAAGCGGCGAATTGGAGAATGGGGACCAAAGTAGAGCGGCCCGTTGGCCTTGGAAGAAGAGGTGCACCGTTGATTCCATACAAGTAACTTCACAGCAGTAGCAACGGGATGCCAAACAGATCCCTTTCCTCTAGATATTATCTTCCATTGGGATTGCTCTGTTAATGACTCTCCACACCTAGAATTTCATCCGCGTCGGACTCTCCTTGTACCAGAACACTTGTCCCCCTTCCACCATGTGTCTCTCTCTTTGATGTAACCTCCTGTAGTCGCGGACACTGAACCTACCAGAAGTAGCCTCTGTGAAGTAGCAAACATTCGGTACCTTGCTCAGCACAATTTATTCAAAAAGAATCAACTGGGTGGAGTTCAGCGCCACAACGATAACATCATACCTATTGCAGGCTTCCCTGAAAGACACATCAGGGGACGGGCAGCCATCAAAGGCCAGCTTCCCACCCGCCCAACTGTCATGCCAAAAGCTGATATTCCCTTTACCAATAATCCACCTGGAGTTATCATTCATCACCTCCATATGATCCATCATACATTTTTCCAGCCTCATCGCACCATGCATGTTGAGTTCCTCACCCTAGCCGTAACGACCCCTAAATAATTTTGCCCAGAGAGTCTCCCCCGTGATAATCTCCCATGCAAGACGCGCCTGTAAACCAAGAATAGACTCTTGGATGTCGTGTAGGCCGACACCTCCTTCCTCAACTGGACGCGCCATTTTATTCCACGAGGCCCAATGGCACCGCCCTTCTATCTTGGCGTCCCAAAGAAATGTTGTATGAATGGCTTCTATTTTCTGTATCGTTCCCTTCGGTGGTTTAATAACTGCAAACACATGCACGGGAATAGAAAGAAGAACACTGTTGATAAGCATTACCCGACCTCTGAACGAGAGGAATTTATTATTCCAGTTAAGTATCCTCCCAAGTATACGATCCATGATTCCATTGAAAAGTTGTTTCTTGACCCGGCCGGAAGACAAAGTCACCCAAAGATACATGATCAGTAGTTGTTTATAATTGCATCCAGTAGCCCTCTGTATATCTCTGAATCTCTTTCTCGAACATTTCTCAGAGATAAAGACATTACTCTTAGAGAAGTTGATTGATTGTCCACTAATCTTGTTGTAACTGGACATAATGATTCTGAAATGGTTTAAAGATCCACACTGGCTATTCAAGAAAAACAGAACGTCGTCAGCAAACATCAGGTGGTTGATGCTCCCTGAACTCCTTTTGCCTGTGTACGGTTTCAGTTTTCCCTCTAAAAAACCCTTATTCATATTCCTAGAAAGCGTTTCCTAAGTGATTACAAACAAGGATAGAGATAATGGATCTCCTTGTCTCACCCCGTGAACAGTTTTGAAAAAAACAAAACTCTTTCCCATCATAGCCATCGAAATCCACGGCGAGGAGTAGCACCGAAAACACAAATCACAAAACCGCTCCTGGAACCCAAACCCCCTCATTACCTTGATGATGAACCGCCATTCCATTTGATCATAAGCCTTGTTCATGTCGACTTGGATAATTACATTAGACCCAACTGTATGCCTGTTGATGTCCTATACCAACTCACTCGCTATACCAACCGCCCCTTGAATATTTTGACCCTGTATGAACCCATTTTGTTTATCCGAGATCACTTTGGGTAAGAGTTTTGAGAGTCTCCTCCCAATCACCATGGCCATGATCTTATAAGAAATGTTACAAAGGCATATGGGGCGGAAATGGTTGATGAGGCTGGGGTCCTTCAATTTTGGCACAAGTACCACCCTTGATGCAGTTACACCCCTGTTTAAGAACCCCCCCTGAAGAAGTCTTGAATAGAGAACACAATGGCTGAGCCAATAATGCTCCAGGAATAACTGTAGAATGACGTTGGAAATCCATCTAGACCGGGGGCACTTCACTTGGGCATGCTCAACAAGGCCTCCCTGATCTCCTCTTCCTGTGGTAATGAAGATAGACCCTCATTATCACTTTCATTCACTAATAGAGGAAGTCCACTTAAGAACCCAGTGTCATCCATGTCATCTCTCACAAAACTGGACACAGGCTCCCCAGCCAGAATACTCTCGAAATGTTTCAGATCCATAGATCCAGCAATATTCACATCCGACGTGAAAGAGTCGTCCTCCATCTTAATATTACTCTTCGTGCTTCTTTTTTCCTTAATACAAGCTTGGAAGAAGGAAGTATTGCGATCTACTTATCTGAGCCATCTGACCCGAGACTGTTCCTTGAAGACTGTTTCCATCTCAATAAGTTTTTCAGCGAGAGCAACCTTCTTGTCACAAAGGGAGATAAAGGCGTTCTCGTCCCAGGCCACCTGTAGAACACCCTCCAACCTCTCAATGTCGGTCTGCATACTAACAACCCTGTTAGAGTTGTCTTGTTGATTTTTCAGCCAGTCCCTGATATCCTGTTTAAGTCGCTTGAGGCGATTCACCATCCCTACCCAAGAGCACTCTCTCTCATCCTTAAGCCAAGAAGTTTCCAACAAGTGAAAAAATCTCGGATCGCAATGCCACTCCTCCGAGTAGAAGATGGATTTCTACATCGCCACTTCCCGTCTGATATCCACAAGTATCGGAGCATGATCTGAAAGAATGCGGGGAAGATGAGTGACTGAGGATTTAGAGGACAGGTCAAGGCCTTGCATGTTGGTGAGGCATTTGTCCAGTCCACTCCATATGTGACCTGAGCCTTTACGGTTATTACACCACGTAAATTTTGGACCCATGAATCCTAAATCCATGAGTCTTGCATGCACCATGCACTCCTGAAAATCCACTAATCTTTCCTGATTAACCCCTGTTCTGCCTTTCTTTTCTGAAGGAACCACAACCGTGTTAAAGTATCCTCCCACAAACCATGGCAGAGATCCAGAATGAGTTGCTTTTAAATGATGCCATAATTCCCTTCTTCCGCTAGCCATAGTACTCACATAAAAAAATGAAAAAAACAAGTGAACACCCCCAATATCAATCTTGGTATCAATACACTGTGTTAGGATACTCACCACCTCTAACAAGACATTATTCTTCCATCCAATCCAAATCTGGGAATTAACACCACCTCCATGTAGGGAATTCGGGAACCCCAACCTCCTATCAACCCCATACAACTTCCTTGAAGCGAGTTTTAGTTCCAAGATGACCACCACAGATACTTTAGATTTCCTGCCTTCTGAGGCCAAAAACGCGCATTTGGCTTGAGTTCCGAAACCGCATGCATTCCAAATGATAACGGATAACATTACAGATTGCCCTTACGGGCCTTTGAAACAGACGAACGGCTTACTTGAGATAGAGGTGAGGTAAGGATACCTTTCCCCTTAGTCATGGAGCGGGTAAGAGGTCCCGACATACTAATTTCACCTGAGTTCTTCTTTGGAGAGATGATCGCTTTCTTAAAAGAAGCTTCACCATCTTCCAGAAAAGACACCCTTCTAGAAGAATGAAAGCCCATAGTTTCCGTCCCATCGTCCCCTTGGACTAACGACACCAAAAATTTTCGATAGGGAGAGAGGTGGGACCTCGCCAGTTCCTTTTCCACTCCATCCTCCATGCCGCTCGCAACCTCCTTCTCCACTGTATGCATAGTAAGATTACTCACCAAGGATTTCTGAAGAAGATCCGGTGATAGTTGAGAAGAAACCAGGATAGGGGACGCAGGGGGAGACAAAGCCCGCATCAGACCGTCCATGGAGAAAGCAAGGCAGACCTCTGATGGATGGGTCCCAATATAGACCCTTGATGAATCAGTAGGTATCATGAGACAAAATAGATGTGTAATTGGTCGAGGCCATTCCCAATGTGATATATGGATTTTGGTCAAGGCCTTAATCGTTAGACGTCTTGGCCGAGGCGTAGACAAAATGTTTCAGAATGTCCGGCATATGAACCTCCCTCATTATGAAGCTAGTAATTGAATGTTCATGTGGTTATTTGACTAGTATAATATTCATGATTATGTTATATTATGTCAATATTTACTCAGCTCATATTCCTGCCATTTTATGTTCAAAATTATTTTTAAAGGCATGTGCTTTCAATTATTCACCATGTCTAATGTTTATATTATCTTCCATTGTATTTCTTACTCTTAATGGGCATTTGAGCTCACCCCTTTCTTATGTTTTGTTTCCACATGGCATGAAGAAGTAAATTATGAATGACTTGCAAGCATAATCTAGGATTCATGGATGTTTCTTGTGGAATAAATTAGTGTTGTTTTTTCCATCATGATGTAATGATAAACTTATTTATGTATCTTGTTTCAAATAATACTAAACTACTCGGTCCTTTGGGATGCTTATTTCTTGTTTGTATGCCAATAAGGAACCGTCTTCGGGAAACTGGGGTCAGGTCCTTACAATTGGTATCAGAGGAAGTTTAGTAGAAAACTTGGAAACTAGATTTAGAAAACCTGGAGTAGGGAAGAGTCCCTAAGATAATTTTGAGGATACAAATACATGAATGTCCTAGTATTTTGGTAAAGAATAGATTATGTCTATCTTTCAAGAAATACATCCCTGTCTGGATATGAGCTGGTAGAGGTGGCTCTACACAGATGTATCTAGGGGTAATACCCAAAAACACCGATTTAAGATAGACTCGAATGGGAACTGGTTCACGACAATAGGCCTTGCTGCACTCTTCATTACGACACTCCTGGGGGATATGATTAGGATAATTTACATTTTCTTTACAATCCATTATGAAGGATTTAAATGTAAAATTTTCCTCAATGAAGCCATTTTTGTGATTATGAGATTAGCCATGTCTAGGATTCCAATTTGTGTTAATTATTTTGTTATGTTTAAATTATGAATTATGATTCATAACCTAATCTAGTGTTTTCCATTATCTAGAAATTGCGCCTAGTGGAAGGAATGGAAACCACACGAATGCACGTGTCCCCTATAAGGATTTTTGTCTGATGCAAGATAATGATGTTTTGTCTAGTGATGTGACTGGTGATGAGCAACTCATAACCATACTTGGAAAACTTACTCAGGTTATAAATAATAACATCATTTATATGGAGCGTCTAGATCCACCACGTTGAGGATCTATGATAGATCACATTATGCGACAACATCCTCTATCATTCAATGGCCTACAAACTGATTTGTAGCTAAGCAGTGGATAAGTTCCCTTGATAAGTTATTTCTTACTTTGGTATGTAATGAAAGAGAGAAGGTCGTCATCGATGTTTATTGGCTATCAGTAGATACAGATCAGAGGTGTTCATTAATCCAAAACACAAAGGAAGAGGAAGAAATAAAAGAGTTGGAATGGGGAGATTTTAAATAAATCTTCCTAGAGAAATACTTTCCTCATGAATAGAGAGCGGATATAGAGAGACAATTCTTGAATCTAAAGCAGAAGGAATATGAGAATCTTGCAAAGTAAGAAGCTAACTTCACAAGTTTAGACAGATATGTTGTGGACTATATACGTAATCCAACGAGAAAAATTGATCAATTCTTTGATGGCCTAAAGCCATTCCTCAGGACAGCACTGGTATCCCAAAGTTTTTCATCATATGAGGATATAGTTTCATGTGCTGTATAGATAGAGAAAGAATTATATAAGTCTTATGAATTTATAGGAAATCTATAAAAGAAGAGGGCCACTGAAAACTTTGGGAAAGTAAACAAGGAAACAGGGAAGAAGTGAAGATTTGAATTTCTACACTGTGATATTTGTAGAAGGAAACACATTGGTGCATGCTTAAAGGGAAAATGAGTATGCTACAAATGTTTTCAAAAAGGCCATCTTTATGGTAATTTTAAGGGGAAGAAAGAATCCATTAATGTTCAGTGTTATAATTTTTGGGAGATGGGACACTATGCTAATGATTTTCCAAAGTGTCAAGAAAATATGAAATAGAAAAGTCCAAGGGAGTAAGGACAAGCTTATGCGATCACAACTGCTAATATTTATGTTCCTAATGATGTCGTGGATGGTACTTTAATCATTTCCTCAAACATAACCAACAATTTATTTGATTCTGGATCATCGCATTCATTTATATATTCCCAATTTTTCCAGAAAATTAGATATGTCCAATTTTATTTAATAAGGGAGTTATCAGTCAAAACTCCTAGTGGATGCATCATTACAACAAATGCATGTCGATTAGTCCCCCTCATGACACATAAACATGCTTTAGTTGCTAAGCTTATCATCATACCCATGGTTGGCTATGATATAATTCTTAGTATGGATTGTCTATCAAATTTTGATGTGAATATCTATTGCAAGAATAAGGATGTTAAAATTTTCCAGAATGGTGTAGAATCCCTTATTTTTAGAGTGGAAACCTCACCATGAGATTCTCATCTAGATCCTCCCCTAGTAGCTCTGCTGAAATCAATTATTAGGGAGGTAGGGAATGAAATAAATATGGTTAAGGAAAAGAATGTATAGATAGAGGATGTACCTATTGTGAATGAATATGTTGATGTCTTTTGAGAGGATTTACCTGGAATCCTCCAGAGCGGGAAATTGTGTTTTCCATTGACTAAATTCATGGTTCATGGACCATATCAAAGACCCCTCATATAATGGCCACTATGGAGTTAGTGGAAGTAAAGAAACAACTAGAGGAGTTGTGTGATAAAGTATTTATTCAACCTAGTGTTTCTCCATGGATAGCCCCTTGTTCTTTTTGTTAAGAATAATGATTGGTCTATGAGGTTGTTCATTGAATACAAGGAGATCAATGTTATTACAATAAATAATAAGTATCCTCTGCCACAAAATGATGATTTTTTTGATCAAATTCATGGAGCCCAATATTTTTCTATGATTGATCTTCGATCTGGATATAATCATTTGCTTGTGAGGAAGACATTCCAAAAACAGTATTTTGAACTAGGTAAAGGCATTATGAGTTCACAGTAATGCCTTTTGGACTAACTAATGCACCATCAGTCTTCATGGATCTAATGAACAGAGTTTTCAAGGATTATCTTGACCACTTTGTAGTGGTGTTTATTGATGATATCTTGGTATACTCTAAAAGTTATGAAGATCGTGAAAATCACTTCTACACTATCCCGAAGACAGTTAAAAGAAATAAATTATATGGGACGTTTAGCAAGTGTGATTTTTGGATCCAATAAGTTTACATTATGGTCCACATTGTCTCCAAGGATGGAATATCTGTAGATCCTACGAAGACAAAGGCTGTGCAAGAATGTCCTACTCCAACGAACGTAACTGAGGTATGTAGTTTTATTTGTTTATTAGGTTATTATCGGTTTTCTTTCAAAACATTTCCTATTTGGCCAACCCAATAAAAAATCTCACAAGAAAAGGGGTTATGTTTGTATGGAAAAAAGAATGTGAAGAATGTTTTGAATAATTTAAGAGGATATTAGTGAATGCTCTAATCCTAACCCTACCATCGGGGAATGATGGATTTGTTATCTATAGTGATGCATCAAAGAAAGGACTGTGTTTTGTTCTTATGTCGAAGGATCGAGTGATTTCCCATGCATCTAGGTAGCTAAAAATTCATGAACAAAACTATCCTACTCATGATCTTATATTAGAAGTGGTAATCTTTGCTCTAATGATTTGGAGAAATTTCCTCTATGGTGAAAAATGTGAAATATATAGAGATCATAAGAGTTTGAGATATATATTCTCACAGAAAGAACTAAACACGAGACAGTGGAGATGGATTGAGATTCTCAAAGATTATGATTGCACAACACACTACCACCCGAGGAAGGAAAATAAGGTAGAAGATGCTTTGAGCAGAAAGGATCATGGAGTTCTGAACAAGATGAGAGTTGAAAGGGATCCTTTGTTAATGGATATAGTAAAGATGGATATAAGAATTATCAAGGAAGGTAACACATCACACCTTTTTCAAATGGTTGCCAAACCTTCTTTACTGGAAATGATAAAATGTTCTCAGGCTGATGATGAGTAGTTTCAAAATAAAATTAAAGATATAAATGATGGGAAGTTGACCGACATTGCATATGAAGGTGGCGTTTTGAAATTCAGGAAGATGCTTTGTGTTCCCGCTATTCATGTGCTATATAAGGAACTATTCGATGATGCTCATAGCTCTAATTTCTCTATACACCCTAGTATCACAAAGATGTATCGAGATCTTAGAGAAAACTTTTGGTTGTCAATATGAAAAGGGAGATTGCTGATTATACATAAAAGTGTCTGGTATGTCAACAAGTGAATGCTGAGAGGCAAAAGTCTATGAGGATGATGCAACCACTACCCATACCATCATGGAAGTGGGAGAACATTACCATGAACATTGTCACTGGACTTCCAAGGACATCCAGAGGTAACAATTCTATATGGGTCATTGTGGATCATCTTACAAAGACAGATCACTTTATTACGATTCAAGAGGACTTCTCATCGGATAAAATTTCATGGATTTACATCAAAGAAGTGGTAAGGCTGCATGGAGTACAACTATCTATTTTATCTAACCATGATCTTAGATTCACCACGGTGTTTTGGAAAAGTCTCCATCATGCACTATGCACTGAACTGAACTTCAGTACAGCCAATCATCCTCAAACTGATGGCCAATCTGAGGGGACTATTCAGACACTGGAAGACATGTTGAGAGCATGTTCTATGGAATTCAAAGGAGGATGGGACCAACATCTTCCAATGGTTGAATTCCCCTATAACAACAGTTTCTAAACGAGCATCTGAATGGAACCATATGAATCCCTTTATGGGAAAAGGTGCATAACACCAGCGTGTTGGGATGAAGTCGGTGAGCGTAAGCTGCTAGCACCTGAAATGGTCGACAAAATGTTAGAGTAGGTGAAAACTATTCAGCTGCATATCAATGCAGCCTAATGTCTATAGAAGAGTTATGCAGATAGACGTCGATGAGATATTTAATTCAATGTTGGAGACTTTGTATATCTACGCATATCTCCATGGAAAAAGGTCATGACGTTTGGGAAGAAAGGAAAGATAAGTCCCAGGTATATCGACCCCTTCGAGATCCTTGATCGAGTCGGAGCTATGGACTATCGACTGGAACGTCCACTACCATGTTGAAATTACATGATGTCTTTCATATATCCCTCTTAATGAAGTACATACCAGACCCTTCACATGTACTCTCTTCACAGGTGGTACAGTTGGAGGATGATCTTTCCTATGAGGAGAACCCAGTGAAAATCTTGGATTGTAGAGAAAAGGTTCTACGCAACAAGACTACTCATCTGGTCAAGGTAGTATGGTGAAACCATAAGTTTGAAGAGGCAACTTGGGAACTGGAGGAAGTAATGATGTAAAATTACCCCCATCTGTTTTTGTGCTTGTTTGTAAAATAAAATTTTGAGGGTGAAATTTCGGAAGGGGGGAAGAATGTAATGGCCCAATATTTTTCAATGGAAATTCCTTTCTTATAAATATGTCATAAACACATGAAATCACAACATAATTAACTACTATGTGCTATGTGACCCTTAAAACATAATTTTGTCACTTCTTGGATTGAATTTCGAAAATCTGACATACATGGTTGCGATCAGTAAGTTATTTGCAGACCACTAAGAAAAACATAATTTTTGGTGAATAGTAACCAACACTTATGAATAGTAAAATACCCTTATGAATAGTGATATACCCTAATGAATAGTAACCTTACCTATGATAGTATATAAATAATATTCAAGTTAAAGTAAGATATACCTATGCTTTGGAATGAGTAAATAAATGTTTTAGGACTGTTTTTTTAAGAATGAATTATGATTTTAATTAAATATTAAATTAATGATATTTATAAAATTATTTTTGAAAAATGGACTTCATTTTTGGATTTTACATGTCACAAAATGGTTGTGGTGATTTTTTGGGATTTTTCTGATATACTTGAATTTTTTTATGAATAGTGAAATATGGTAAAATACAGTATATCAGTTAAATACACTATTCATGACATCATTAGTGATGCAAGCCCACTTGGTTCGAAATAAAATTATAAAATTGCTATTATTTGTCAAGGAAGACTCACTATTCCTTGTCTTGTGAATAAATAATAAATTAATGAATTTTATATTAAGAAATCTCCTCTCCCCTCCACTATAAAAACCCTCTCTCAATCACTCTTCTCTTTAATCCTATCAAACCTTGAGCCTTCTCCAAATTATGTACAAATACCCTCTCAACCTAATCTCCCATGTCCAGAAAGCCTTGGTATAATAAAAAGTACAAAACTTATCCATTAAGGAGGCTCTCAGGGAAGTTTGGATCAAGAGGTAAATTCCTCTTTTGATTTCTTGGTCTTTCTTTTAAAGTTCATTTTTTTTCTTTTTATATTACCTCTCCTTATCTAGATTTTTTGATGACTCCGGTACCTTATATGTGCTGGAATATTTTCATGATAGTGGAATATGTTATCATCATCTCTCCATTTTACCTTCGTTTATAATAGTAACAAGAACACCATCTGAGATGTGTCAATTTTCCACATTTAAGGACGATGGGATTTCGATTTCTGTTATCATTCTCAATTCTAGTCATTAAACCATTCATGTTATGGTTGAACCAGATTATTATATATGTAATTTAACCTATGTAATATTTTTTAATCCCTTTTTACAAATGGTATTAATTTATAAATAAAAATGAGTTTGTTGTAATCAAAACCCACAAATTAACTGAAACCATTATCATTAAAGTTATATATAATAATTCATTATAATTTTATGAAAACAAGTTATATAAATGAAAAATAACACCTATTTATGTTAATAAATAATATATAATTTCAATTCTATAGATTTACATCCATTCCATGTACTTAAAAATAAGTGTACCGAATATGAAAATAAAGAAAACGAACACTCCAGAACGACGGAATACAATACAATAACTCATCAATAAGAACATAAATGAACTAACCAGAATTATGATACATGTCTAATAGGTTATTAAATAATTTATTAATAAGTATAATTTCATATTCCAGGAGCATTGGTTCGAGAGCGGAACATGTTCGAAGTTAAGGTAAGGGTTTTCCCCCTGAACATCCATTTTCATTCAGGTTATATTCATTGTCTAATTTCCTCAATGAAATTCCTATATAGTGTTATGAAATCTTCATAAATTCAGTGAGAGTATTCTAAATACGTACACAAACCAGAATCCTTCCCTATTTTATGGATTGATACATGTTTTAAAAGAAACATTGAAAAATGTTTCCAAAATACAAGCC
Source organism: Viscum album (assembly GCA_963277665.1). NCBI lineage: Eukaryota > Viridiplantae > Streptophyta > Magnoliopsida > Santalales > Viscaceae > Viscum > Viscum album. Next base: position 176,888,726 of record OY728140.1, on the reverse strand, counting down.
TGATTCAAGGGAATTTCTCTAATTCATATTGATTTATAAGGGCACTCTATAATTTGTTTTTTTGGAAACAATTGTCTTTATAAAAACACTCATTTTATTATGAAAATACTATCTTAATTTAATTCTAGTTTTATACAAATATTTTCCAAAATAACTCTTCTTTTCAAAATAAAATTATTTATCTCAAGATTGCTTAATGATTTTATAAAAGTATTTTCGTTTCATTCAACGCTCTTGTTGATTCTTATGTATTATTGGTTTTATTAATATATGAAGTCATCTACCATATTTGATTTAATAGTTTATGACTAACCCTATTGTGGTTGATCTACCCTAAAACCATTCACCATATTACTCGGAATGGTTAGTGTTTTATGTTTAATGATTGTGGAAAGATAGATACATTTCGTATGATAGTTTCAATATGAATGTATATGTTGTTTATGTTTATCCCTAATCATATGAGGAATGCATTGGACTTATGATGTGACAGGTGGGGCCTTCTATAGCCCCAAGATGCATCTGTAGTTTTCATGAGACAAATAAATGTGGAATTGGTCGAGTCCTTTCCCAATGTGATATATGGATTATGGGTGAGGCCTTATTCGCTATACGTCTTGGTCGAGGCCCGGAAAAAATGTTTCAGAATGTCCAGCATATGCAGTTCTATAACACCATGAGATTTTATGAGAAATATTATTTTTAATTACTTTGATGTATTGTGTTGTATGTTACACCATGATTAGCTTGCTCTATACGCAACACCGTATTAGCTTGTATTATACGCAAACACTATTCTTGGATTGTGATGCATGCAAGAGAGGCCTTCCTCAATAGTGTGTGTTGTACGCAATACCGAGTTTCACTAAACAATGATATATTGTTATAATATTATTATGAACTAGTCGTTATGTAGAGTATTAACCACATTTTTAATTATATAACATTATAATTCATCTTAAACATTATCTAGAACATTGTATGAGAACAAAATAAATTATTCGGGTAAAATAAGTATTTTTTAAAAAATGCAGTTTTGCTGCCTTTTGATGGCGCTCCCACTGAAATCTTGTTTTTGACACGTTTATGAGTTCAATTTGAAAAAATAAACTTATTCATTTCAATATTTATATAAAAATTTACATTGGATAATTTTTTAATATTTTTCAGTTAACTTTCATATTTTTATGAAGAGTACAAATACTCTAAATTTTAATTAAAAACAATTTTTTTAATCAAAATAATTTGTATGGTTAAATTATAATATTGAATGGTTTTGAACTATAAATAGAATTTATTTGTACTATTTAATATAATGTAAGTCATTATCATTAAATTTACATTGAATTCAAAGGTAAAAACATTTCAATCTTTTGTAATGTTTTAACTTTTAAAACCAATTTTCTCAACATCAGGATTAATTTTAAATTAAATATTTCAACTTCAATGTATTGAATTTGAAAAAATGGATTCCATATTTGGAATCAGTAGTAAAAATTGTGTTAATAGGATACTTTTTATTTTTAGGCATTATGAATAGTAACTACGGTAAATTTTATTTACTATAATTAAAGGTAAATATGGTAATTAAGGATAAAAATAATATTATAAAGTTACCCTGATACTTGTATTAATATAATTGGATGAATATATCTCATTCTAAAATATACTTGAGTCGAAATGGTATCTTTTAGGACCCACTTGGATGTGATTAAGATCTCTAATTTATTTTATTTAAAGAAAGTGAATTATGTCTCACTCAAACCTTAATAATTAAAGTATTTTTAATATAAAGTTATAAAGAGTATAAATTCTATTATAAATACTCATTTGAAAGATAATTTTTTTATTCATCATGGTTATTTATTTGTAATTTTTAAGAAATATATAATTACCTTAATAGCTTATACATTAATGATGCAGAAATTATTTATTTAGTGAAAAATCAATAATATAGTTTTTATTAAATTAATAATATCCATCAAAACGACCAGAAACATGACCAAACATTATTGGTCGAGTATATCTATACCCTAAGCATCCAAGGGTAAACCTGTGGACCATTTAGAGCCTTATAAAACAGATTATGATATTTATAATATTTTATTTTAAATGATGTCAAAGTTTTCACCTTCATAATTTAATAAACATATCATTCTAAAAGATGGGTGTTTTAGAAGATAAATTCGACAAAAAGTATAATAATGAATGATATTAAATTTATCTTCATCATAGTATTTTATTATTAATTTTTATGAAAAATAAGTATATTAAATAATAATACAAAAATGTTGTAGTAATTATTTTATTAAGAAAAATATCAAATAAATGGTTTTAAAAATATTAAAATAATTATTATATGAACTAATTAATGTTCTCCACATATTTTATAGATGAATATGACATGTTAGGAATCTATATAATATTTTTTTTAATATATACTTTTTTTGATTTTATTTAAATTCAACAAAATGAATAGTTTCAAAATTGACACAATTGATATTTTATAAAAATAGCATATTATTAAATTGTTTAAAAATAAAAAAAATATAAAATATAAATATAAATTTATATGGTTTAAAATTTCATAAATCCTACAATTATGGACAATTCAAAACACATAAGTAAGTATTTATAACATTTTAAAATTTATAATATCATTACCTCAAATTAGATTAAGTAGATTAAATAAGGATAAATCAAATTGATAAGGTTTAAAATAATTCCCCAAGATGTATAAATTTAATTTTATGATGCGATTAAAACCTTATATCATCTCATCTTCGGATTTGATTCATTTTGGAGGTTTTTAGGTGGGGTTTGAGTTTATTATAAAATAATATTTTGGAGGTTTCTGAAAGTGCCCCTCTCCTCTCTTATAAAAGGGAACCTCCTCCCTCTTCTCTTCACTCCATTTTTATCCTTCATGCTTGGTCAACCCATGCCAATTCGTCTTCTCAACCTCTCTAGTTATATTATAGTGGTTCTGGTCTTCTCAAAAGACCAACTCTAGTGACCTAAGTGAAGTTTGAAAGAGGCACGTCGAGAAAGAGATAATCTCTTCTACCGATTCTTTCAAGTTTTTCTTCTTCTTATACTTTATCTTATTTATTTTTTTCATTATAAAGTAATAACATCAGTATCACTAATATACTTATATTTTATTATAAATATGAAACAACCCTATTTCACCTTATATCCATCCTACGAAAAACGAAATCAACGTGTGTGCGTACGTACTGTTTACCATCTCCATGTTGTGGTGTAATCTGGTTTTTCACAACCACCTTACTTGGATGGGTATAATGGTGGAAATAATAAATTTATATGATTATTATAACATCATACAAATTATGAGATATTATATCATCCACTTAAATTCCATTCAATAATTATGGGAATGATATCATCGATCTTGCGTACGTACGGATTACCGTCTCCATGACGCGATGGGATTCATTATCCATGTTAACCATTCAAGAATGACGATAAAGGGTATATAATGAATAATACTAAGATATATGAAATAATAATTCTACTGGAGTGATTTATATATATGTGTGTGTGTGTGTGTCATCTACTTACTTCTATTCGAGTCAATAAGGAAAGGAAAATAGCGTTCATGTGTACGTATGGACTACTGTCACCATAAACGGTGTATCTCATTTCATTTATCTATATATTATATATATATAATTATTATATATATATATGATATATAAATCTTGTTTTACATTCTTGAAATAATTAAATCATGATATAAGTTATAATATCAAGAACAACAAGCCCAATCACATACGATAAATGAAACAATTATTACCCAAAATGTTGCTTCAATGTGGAATTGACAAATGAACGTGTAATATAAAGTCATAAGTGAATAATATATGATATCATAAAAATGAATACGATTCTTGAATAAGTCAATGATATTATTTAAATCATTATATAGAAGGTTCGGACACGTATGGAAGAAATTTGACCTAAGGTAAGGGATAATTATTCCAATCTCGTTCTTATTCGAGATTGTTTATTCATAAGTATTTACTGGGGTTATGTTTATCATCCATGTCCATGTTTTTTAAAAAAAAATTCATAAATTTTTTATTTTTCTTCCATGTATTTTTAAAGTTATTTCTACCCCTTTTGTACTTTTACCACATGGTATGGAAAAAATCATCATTTTTTTACCATATGAGGTACTTTTTGATTTTTCTAGCAAAAGTACGAGAAGAATGTTTTTTTAACATATACGGCATGAACAGATTTTTACGGTTTCATAATGCCTTATTTCCTTGAAGAATCATCTACAAGATTTCATAATTATTTCAAAAAAATCTTTTTCTTTTAAAATTGTGTGGTATTTTGTGAAAAGAAAATGATTTTAAAGAAGAAAGGATATTTTCCTCAAGAATTCATTTCAAGTGTTTTATCAACACTATTTTCCATCTAAGATGACATTATTTAGTATATTTATGTTTCAAATATAATGTATCTATTATTTACATGGTTTTATTTTTCTTATGATGAAATGATATCCATTTGTTTTATATGGATTATGTTATGAAGAGATGATGTTTATTAACCCAATTTTATTCTTTGGGTTCTGATGAATGATTTATGATTTTTTTTGGACACACATAAGAATGATTTCAATGTGAGCTGGGTGGGACCTATATCTCCATCCAATTCATTTGATAATGATTAATATCTCATGATATAGGCATGGTCGGAATGACAAGTAAATCTGGTTCAGTAATACAGGGCTGGAATGACATGTAAGCCCGTTTCAGTAACGGACATTGTCCACTATGATGGTGTAACATCCCAAGGTTTTCTAAAAATAAATTGAAAATTCTTGAAATTTAAGGTATATATTTATAAGTATCCTTTAAACATAATTTTATTTCTTCTATGTTTTGAATTTCAAGAAATTATCATCTACAATTGTGTTCAGTATGTTATTTCGAGTCTGATGGAACAAACTTGTTTTTTTTGGTGAATAGTAACATGCCCTTATGAATAGTAATATGAATAGTAATATGACCTCATGAATAGTAAATAATAATATTATTTTATTTTCCCATGGCAATAGGATAATGGGATCTTAATTAATTTTCCAATGTCACATAAAACTAATTGCACTTCAATTTTGTTATTTTTCGAATTAACTGTTACCTTATTTTAAAATTAAAGGTTTTCTAAAAATAAATTGAAAATTCTTGAAATTTAAGGTATATATTTATAAGTATCCTTTAAACATAATTTTATTTCTTCTATGTTTTGAATTTCAAGAAATTATCATCTACAATTGTGTTCAGTATGTTATTTCGAGTCTGATGGAACAAACATGTTTTTTTGGTGAATAGTAACATGCCCTTATGAATAGTAATATGAATAGTAATATGACCTCATGAATAGTAAATAATATTATTATTTTATTTTCCCATGGCAATAGGATAATGGGATCTTAATTAATTTTCCAATGTCACATAAAACTAATTGCACTTCAATTTTGTTATTTTTCGAATTAACTGTTACCTTATTTTAAAATTAAATTAATAATATTTAGAAAATTAATTTTGAAAAATGGAGTTCATTTTTGAATTCTACACATCGAAAAATGGTTGGGGTAAATTTTTGGTATTTTTCTGAAACTCTTGAATTTTCGGTGAATAGTGAAATACGGTAAAATACCGTATAATCAATTTATCAGTAAAAATGCACTATTTATGACATCATAAGTGATGCAAGGCCACTTGCTTCGAAATCACATGATATTTTCACTAATTAAGGCCACTTGATTTGAGATTATTCATAGTCTTGATAAAAATATTATAATAATAATTAAAATAATCTAAAATACCTCCCCTCCTCCACTATAAATACCACCCTCACTCCCCTCTTCCTCCCACACCTCTCAAGCCTTGAGCATTGTCTAATTTCTGCCAAATTCCCTCCTCAATCTTCTTCCCCACGTCCTAGAGCTGCTGGTCTCACCAAAAGACCAAAATCAAAGCCCTTAAGAAGGATCTCAAGGAGAAGAGATCAAGAGGTAAACATCCTCTTTCATTTTCATTCTTTCCATCCATTTTATGTTATTCTCTTCCTTTCCCTTTGTCTTTTGTTGGGATATTACATTAAATATTTTCCCTTACAGTCCAAATTTTGTATGATTGATGAGATATTCCATTCCTCTCATCAATCTTGTTTTTATGAAATTTTTAGAGGCGCCGTTAGGCTGCCGAATTTTTTGTAAGAAATTTCTCATGTTTTCTTTATTTCATGATTCCTTCCACTTCTTTCTTCACCCCCTCTTATCCAAGAGGCATGAAATCTCCAGAATCATGTATATTCTGGATGTTTTCATGTTTATGGAAAATTACAAATCATTATTCCTCTCCTCTTTCACTTATTTAAAGAATCAAAAAACATTGTCCATTTGTGTCGAATTACCGATATCGTGGACGATGTATTTTCAATTTCCATTAATTATTTCAAGTCTGGTCATGAAACCATTTATATGGTTGAACCAGGTTATAATATATGTTTTATGAATCATATAAGGTTCTGTAATTCTTTTGTACTCATGATTCAATCTTATAAGACTAAATGAAATTATAATTATCAAAGAACCACTTAAATTATCTAAACGAACATAATTAATGTTTTAACTTATAAATCATCATCATATAAGGCACCAAAGTGATGAATGGTATAATTTATGGTACTGGAGTCATGTAACTAATACTCCATTCCAATTCTGGAGTTTCACTTCCAATCAACAAGAACGATTCATCATGAACCGATCGTGAAAATCACAAAAGACCTCACCCAAAATAATGCAAGGAACAAAATACTAACAAATAAGGGGTGAAATGAGGTTATGAAATGACCATATAAGATGTTATAAACATGAACACGTTTCTTTAAAATCCTATTAACACTCCTTTAACCATTATACAGGAGGTTCAAACAATTTTGAAGTAGGACAAGCCCAAGGTAAGGGAATTCTTAACCCGATTTCCATTCTTTGGGTTAACCTTCTACTTTATAATTTATGTGCTATTTAAATTGTTTGTGTGATGGGTTCTGTTTATATTATGTTTAATTATGTGTATTTACAGAGTATATACATATTCCATCCACTCAATTAAGTATCACTTCAAGTATATGATGTTTATAAGGGACTTTTCTTCTAAAATCCTCTTTTAAAATTCTGTTTTATAAGATTCAAAGGCAATGTTTTTATGCTATTATTTATGTTGAATGATTATGTTTTGTCTATTGGGCATTGTTTATGATGAAGGGTGGGACCTATATTTCCCTCCAATGCATTGGGTATGAGTAAGTTGGAGGTCGGCCGTATGGTTACTCCAAGTGTAACTGTGATGGTTACACAAAGTAAGGTAGCCGTGAGGGTTACAAATTTTAAGGTAGCCAAGATGGTTACAGGATTATGTAAGTAATGCCCCAATATACCTTTATGATTATAATTATGTTTGTATGGATCTTGTGTAAATCTCATGTTACGCTAAGTAAGATTTTATGGGTGTAAATCATGTATTTTGAAAATGTTTCCATATGTCTTGTGTATTCATGGACTAATGAGATTTTTTCCTTCTTTTTCATACCTTACTGAGCTTTTGTGCTCATCACAAGTTTTTAAATGATTTTTCACAGGTTAATGGATGAATAATACAAGGAAGGAAGACATGTTAAATGTTTAAGAATTGTCAAGGAGTCTTGTTTTATGTTTTAATGTTTTATATTCTGAGGAAAATGGAAACTGATTTTATGGTATCCACTATGTAACAATGTGTAATGTTATGAATATTTTGTCTTAAATCTCTAAAGCTCTAAACTTGAAAAGATCCTCAATGTAAAATGAAGTGTTTTCTTGAATAAATTCAAGATTATGTATGAAATAAGTGCGGGTCCTTACAGTTGGTATCAGAGGATGGTTTAGATGACTTTAGGGGTTAAGGTGATGCTAATAGAAAACCATAAATAATTCTCACCCTATGTTTAATTTGTTATAGCATTTAAAGATTACCATGTTGCTTCATCTAAGAAATGTTTTTTTAGAATGGTTGTTCGCAGAAGGAACATGGATGCTGAAGAGGATAGGCACCGACAGAATGACATCCTTCCTGATCAACAGCCCGGAATGGTAGGGATTGGAACCGAGCAGTTTGTGACAGTAATGGCTCAGCTAACACAGGCAATAAATGGTGGTGGCATCCATGCAAGAGGACAAATAGATGTACCCCAACGGAACATGACAGTGGTGGAACATTTTATGAGACAACAACCTCCTGCATTCAGTGGATCTTCTGACCCAGTGGCAGCAGAAGGATGGATTAAGGCCCTTGAAAAGATATTTGATGTTATGGGATGTTCAGACAATCAAAAGGTAAGTCTTGCCATTTATCATTTTGAAGGGGAAGCTGATCAGTGGTGGTCAATGGTAAGGAATATCAGGGGTAGAGAGGATTTTGATGCCTTATTATGGGATGAATTTAAAAGTCTTTTTCTTGAAAAATATTTTCCTAAGGTGGTGCGACTTAGAATGGAGAAACAATTCCTTGAACTGAAACAAAAGGAGGAAGATTCAGTGGCTATGTATGAGGCGAACTTCACCCGACTGGCGAGGTATGCTCCGAATCTTATTCTGGATCTTGATAGCAAAATCAACCGCTTTTACTCAGGATTGAAGCCAAGGTATCGAAGGGCGTTGGCCTCCCGTGAATTCAAAAGTTATGAGAAACTTGTCCGATGTGCTGAGAGGGTAGAGATGGAGTTTGCTGACGATCACATGCAATTTGGAAACAAAGAGAAGAAGAGGTCAAATTGGAAAGCAATGGGTAAGAATCAACCAATGAAATGTTTGACATGTCAGCAGGTTAAAGCAGAGCGACAGTTACCGAAGGGGATGCTTCAGCCTTTGCCGGTGCCAGAATGGAAATGGGAGAATATATCCATGGATTTTGTGGTGGGACTACCAAAGACTTCTCGAGGTAACAATGCGATATGGGTTATTGTTGATCGGCTAACAAAGTCTGCTCATTTTCTTTCTATTCGAGATACAATGACATTAGATCAGCTTTCTCGATTGTACCTCAAAGAGATTGTCAGGTTACATGGAGTTCCTCTTTCCATTGTGTCTGACCGAGATCCCAGGTTCACTTCTAAATTTTGGAAGGGACTTCAGAAGTCTTTGGGCACAGAGTTGAATTTCAGTACAGCTTTTCATCCTCAATCAGATGGGCAGTTAGAGCGAACGATTCAAACTTTGGAGGATATGCTTCGAGCTTGTTCAATGGACTATCAGGGAAGTTGGGATCAGCATCTTTCATTAGTTGAGTTTTCTTATAATAACAGTTTCCATTCCAGTATTCAGATGGCACCTTTTGAGGCCTTGTATGGAAAGCGGTGTCGGACTCCTGCGTTTTGGGATGAAGTCGGTGAAAGAAAGTTGATGGGGCCAGAATTAGTAGAAGAAGTAGCTGAGAAAGTGAGGATGATCCAGCAACACATGAGGATAGCTCAAAGCAGGCAGAAAAGTTATGCAGATAACAGAAGGAAAGACTTCTCTTTCAAGGTAGGTGACCATGTTTTCCTGAAAATATCTCCTTGGAAAAGTGTGATGCGTTTCGGTAAGAAAGGGAAACTAAGTCCACGATTCATCGGTCCTTTTGAAATCTTGGATAAAGTTGGAACAGTTGCGTACCGCGTAGCTTTGCCTCTGAGCTTGTTTCAGGTACACAATGTTTTTCATGTTTCGATGTTGAGAAAGTATGTTCCAGATTCATCACATGTCTTGAGGCCGGAAGAAGTTCAGCTAGCAGAGAACCTTTCTTATGAAGAAAAACCGGTTCAGATTCTTGATCGAAGAGAACAGGTATTGCGGAATAAGGTAATCCACCAGGTAAAGGTTTTGTGGAGAAACCACATGGTTGAAGAAGCAACATGGGAGTCTGAAAATGCTATGAGGGAAAAATACCCTCAGTTGTTTAATAAGTAAATAAAATTGCGAGGACGCAATTTCAAGAAGGTGGGGATAATGTAACATCCCAAGGTTTTCTAAAAACAAATTGAAAATTCTTGAAATTTAAGGTATATATTTATAAGTATCCTTTAAACATAATTTTATTTCTTCTATGTTTTGAATTTCAAGAAATTATCATCTACAATTGTGTTCAGTATGTTATTTCGAGTCTGATGGAACAAACATGTTTTTTTTGGTGAATAGTAACATGCCCTTATGAATAGTAATATGAATAGTAATATGACCTCATGAATAGTAAATAATATTATTATTTTATTTTCCCATGGCAATAGGATAATGGGATCTTAATTAATTTTCCAATGTCACATAAAACTAATTGCACTTCAATTTTGTTATTTTTCGAATTAACTGTTACCTTATTTTAAAATTAAATTAATAATATTTAGAAAATTATTTTTGAAAAATGGAGTTCATTTTTGAATTCTACACGTCGAAAAATGGTTGGGGTAAATTTTTGGTATTTTTCTGAAACTCTTGAATTTTCGGTGAATAGTGAAATACGGTAAAATACCGTATAATCAATTTATCAGTAAAAATGCACTATTTATGACATCATAAGTGATGCAAGGCCACTTGCTTCGAAATGACATGATATTTTCACTAATTAAGGCCACTTGATTTGAGATTATTCATAGTCTTGATAAAAATATTATAATAATAATTAAAATAATCTAAAATACCTCCCCTCCTCCACTATAAATACCACCCTCACTCCCCTCTTCCTCCCACACCTCTCAAGCCTTGAGCATTGTCTAATTTCTGCCAAATTCCCTCCTCAATCTTCTTCCCCACGTCCTAGAGATGCTGGTCTCACCAAAAGACCAAAATCAAAGCCCTTAAGAAGGATCTCAAGGAGAAGAGATCAAGAGGTAAACATCCTCTTTCATTTTCATTCTTTCCATCCATTTTATGTTATTCTCTTCCTTTCCCTTTGTCTTTTGTTGGGATATTTCATTAAATATTTTCCCTTACAGTCCAAATTTTGTATGATTGATGAGATATTCCATTCCTCTCATCAATCTTGTTTTTATGAAATTTTTAGAGGCGCCGTTAGGCTGCCGAATGTTTTGTAAGAAATTTCTCATGTTTTCTTTATTTCATGATTCCTTCCACTTCTTTCTTCACCCCCTCTTATCCAAGAGGCATGAAATCTCCATAATCATGTATATTCTGGATGTTTTCATGTTTATGGAAAATTACAAATCATTATTCCTCTCCTCTTTCACTTATTTAAAGAATCAAAAAACATTGTCCATTTGTGTCGAATTACCGATATCGTGGACGATGTATTTTCAATTTCCATTAATTATTTCAAGTCTGGTCATGAAACCATTTATATGGTTGAACCAGGTTATAATATATGTTTTATGAATCATATAAGGTTCTGTAATTCTTTTGTACTCATGATTCAAACTTATAAGACTAAATGAAATTATAATTATCAAAGAACCACTTAAATTATCTAAACGAACATAATTAATGTTTTAACTTATAAATCATCATCATATAAGGCACCAAAGTGATGAATGGTATAATTTATGGTACTGGAGTCATGTAACTAATACTCCATTCCAATTCTGGAGTTTCACTTCCAATCAACAAGAACGATTCATCATGAACCGATCGTGAAAATCACAAAAGACCTCACCCAAAATAATGCAAGGAACAAAATACTAACAAATAAGGGGTGAAATGAGGTTATGAAATGACCATATAAGATGTTATAAACATGAAAACGTTTCTTTAAAATCCTATTAACACTCCTTTAACCATTATACAGGAGGTTCAAACAATTTTGAAGTAGGACAAGCCCAAGGTAAGGGAATTCTTAACCCGATTTCCATTCTTTGGGTTAACCTTCTACTTTATAATTTATGTGCTATTTAAATTGTTTGTGTGATGGGTTCTGTTTATATTATGTTTAATTATGTGTATTTACAGAGTATATACATATTCCATCCACTCAATTAAGTATCACTTCAAGTATATGATGTTTATAAGGGACTTTTCTTCTAAAATCCTCTTTTAAAATTCTGTTTTATAAGATTCAAAGGCAATGTTTTTATGCTATTATTTATGTTGAATGATTATGTTTTGTCTATTGGGAATTGTTTATGATGAAGGGTGGGACCTATATTTCCCTCCAATGCATTGGGTATGAGTAAGTTGGAGGTCGGCCGTATGGTTACTCCAAGTGTAACTGTGATGGTTACACAAAGTAAGGTAGCCGTGAGGGTTACAAATTTTAAGGTAGCCAAGATGGTTACATGATTATGTAAGTAATGCCCCAATATACCTTTATGATTATAATTATGTTTGTATGGATCTTGTGTAAATCTCATGTTACGCTAAGTAAGATTTTATGGCTGTAAATCATGTATTTTGAAAATGTTTCCATATGTCTTGTGTATTCATGGACTAATGAGATTTTTTCCTTCTTTTTCATACCTTACTGAGCTTTTGTGCTCATCCCAAGTTTTTAAATGATTTTTCACAGGTTAATGGATGAATAATACAAGGAAGGAAGACATGTTAAATGTTGAAGAATTGTCAAGGAGTCTTGTTTTATGTTTTAATGTTTTATATTCTGAGGAAAATGGAAACTGATTTTATGGTATCCACTATGTAACAATGTGTAATGTTATGAATATTTTGTCTTAAATCTCTAAAGCTCTAAACTTGAAAAGATCCTCAATGTAAAATGAAGTGTTTTCTTGAATAAATTCAAGATTATGTATGAAATAAGTGCGGGTCCTTACAGATGGTCTTGCAGAAATGCCTTGGCTACTATGGAAATCATATCATATGTTTAATGGTTTTCCACAATTTCATGTTTTATTACAATGCTATTTTATCATGATTAATGTTCCATTTTGATCAATTCCTTATGTATTGGCAAGATTTATGTCATTACTCATGTTTTATGTTCATGTTTTTACGTTCAAATGTTTATGGATTGTTTTATTTTTTCCATGTTTACCCTTACTGAGCATTTGAGCTCACCCTTTTTATGTTTTCTTTTCCCCAGAATATAAATAAAGGTTTAAGCTAATAAAACAAAAGGGGAAGATCATTATGGGAGATGTTGAAGATTTTTCACAATTATTAGAAGATTATGTTCTGAGTTTCCAAAGACACTAAACTAATACGTTCTTTGGGTGTCTATTTTTTTATTATTAAGTATTCCGAAAAAGTAATGTAATGTCCATGTGCATCAAACTTTGGGTATCTAAAAATTCCCTCATTATTAAGCTTGTAATTTAATATTCAAGTGGTTATTTGACTAGTAGAATACCCAGGATTATGTTATATTATGGCAATATTTACTCAGCTCATATTCATACCATTTTATGTTCAATTTTTTTAAAGGCATGTGTTTTCAATTATTTACCATGTCTAATGTTTATATTATCTTATGTTGTATTGCTTACTCTTATTGAGCATTTGAGCTCACCCCTTTCTTATTTTTCATTTCCACAAGGCATGAAGAATTAAATTATGAATGACTTGCAAGCGTAATCTATGAGTCATGGATGTTTCTAGTGGAATAAATTAGTGTTTTTTCCCTTCATGATGTAATGATAAACTTATGTATGTATCTTGTTTCCAATAATACTAAACTACTTGGTCCTTTGGGATACATATTCCTTGTTTGTATGCCGATAAGGCAGGCAACCGAGGTCAGGTCCTTACACAAACCCTGGTCGTACCTTGATCTAAAGCCAAACATTTCTCACTGTTGGGGATTTTCTAACTAGAAACTAGTCCCTCTAGGTATGGGTTATTTCTATATACTATTATATTCACATGAAGAATTAGACCCTGTATAAGGAATAGGTAATTTACAACTCAAACCTGGAATCTTGTGCATCTCTGAATGGGATTTTACTTTTTACCCAAACACACATAGGAACTTTATGGCTCAAGTATGGGTTAGATTGCATAATATCAATTTTTTTTAAAAAAACCGAAGAACTTATATGATTTAACATCATGTATTGGTACCCCCCTAATTTGTGATCAAAGAACCTTAACTGGTGAGTTAGGATTATTTTCTAGAGTTATGGTAGAAGTGAACTTGGAAAATAAACTATTGGAGACCATTACTCATAATGATAAAGACTATAGGGATGAAGTGAGGTTTGAGTATGAGATAAAACCTCCTTTTTATGACTATTGTAAAAGTATAGTCCACTCAATACTAAACTGTAGAGTAATGCAAAAACAAACCTCTCAACCAAGTGTATTGAATTGAATGAGACTAAAAAACAAAAGAATGATAATGACCATGCCTTTGATAAAACTGAAACCTCTAAGAGGAACACTAAAAAGTGGGTTATCAAACCTAGGAGCTTGAATCCATTAGGGGTTGAAGTGGAAAAAACTTGGGTTGATTTATTGGAAGAATAGGAAAATGAGACAGATGACCAATGTATTTCTAATTAAATTGATACAATTGTTATGGAAGTTATTAATCAAACTCAAAAAAAAAATCCTGAAGCCACAAACTTGGACTCAAACCTTAATTCTCCTAGAAAACTGGTGAAGGATTTTGACCCTTCATGGAATCCTCATAAAGTGCGGGAGTGTGCATCACATCCTCTCGTGTCACACACTAAGGATAAGAATGAATCTAATGGTGACTCCCTAAAACTCTCACAGGGTGAAGAAAATAATACTTATGTTGATAGTACTACTCAGCTAGTATGAAATTTCCCTACCCCCGATTTACTTAGTTTTGAAAATGCTATTATTGTCTTGTTTATTCGGGATTCTGGTAGTAATAAATAGGCTGATGAAAACCAAAATCTTTCTATTTCAAATCCCACACTTAGTGAGGACCATAATTTACATATTGATAGTACTACTTACACTTAATGTCCCCTTGCATACCGTGTTTTTGAAAATGCCAACACTACCTCAGTTGTACAGGACACTGTATTTAAGAAACAGTCTGCACAGGGCTGTAAAACCAATGGGATGGTCGTCTCAGGTAAGCCTTGTATTATAAAACCTAGATCTAACAATTGAAAACTACATATTAATGATGACACAAGAGTTTCAAATGTTTCATCTTTAAATAATGAACTAGTTTTCCAGAAGGATTCATCATTGTCTGCTCCAAACAACGAATTTCTCTCACCTTCAAATACAAAAATGGGTGATACAGCACCTATGGATTCAACAGAATCAGGTACTCTTGCTCCAAACAACGAATTGATCTCATTCATTCTTCTTCTTTGTTTATGCTAAGAATAGATATCAATATAGGTGGCCCCTTTAGAATGAACATACCTATTTAGGTACCAATATTAATACTCCTTGGTTTTTGATTGGGTTATTTAATGCTATTCTTAAATCTAATTAGAAATTTGGACCATCTCCTAATGAAATTTCAACAATAGAATTTAAAAACTTCCATTAAATACAAGAACCTTGTAGAAATTAATCTTATTGGTGACAAATATACTTGGTATAGAAGGCATTATAATAGGATTGTTGCCTCCAAGTTGGACAGAACTTTCACGAATGTCCCTGCTTTAGATAAATGGGATACCATCTCCAGCATCACCCTCCAAAAGTTCCACTCTGACCACCATCCCATTCTGGTCAATGTCTCCATAAAAAATATGAATCCCTTGTTACGTTTCTGGTTTAACAATGTTTGGTTTTCTTATGAACAATGCAGTGATATCATAAAATGTTTTTGGTCTTCTATGTCCCACTGTAATGATGCTTTTTCTTTGTTTGTTCAGTTAAAACACCTCAAATAGATTCACAAAATCTTGTGCAGTTCTATAGACAGACAAATTAAAAATGACATTCTTCTTCTAGAGGATAAGCTTATGCAACTTCAGAATAATAATACTAGATCTGATTTCAACCTTGATCTGACTCAAGAAAGCAACTTTTCGGTAAAACTAAACTCTTTTCTCACCTTTAAAGAGAACACGAGTAAACATACTTTTAAAATTAAATGGTTATCTGATGGTGATAGAAACACTAGGTTCTATAACTCACTTCATAGAGTCAGGAAATCGTACAGATCGCTATCTCTTTTAACAGATGGGGACATTCTCTTACATAATGAGGATGATATTTCTAGTCATATTGTCTCATACATTGAATCCATCTTTAATGGTCCTGATAATAACAAATACCTCCTACCTGAGGCCCTTCCAATGGTGGTTAATTGTGAGGATAACACTTTCCTTCTAAGATTACCTCTTGGTCATGAAATTGAAGACACTATCTTTAGTTTGAATTGTTATAGTGCTCTAAGTCCTCATGGTTTTAATAATGGTTTCTTTCAACGTTATTGGGACGTTATCCAATTGGATTTTTGTAAACATGTCAAATATTTTTTCTTTAAAGGTGTCCTCCCTCTTGGTCTTAATGCTCAATTTCTTTCCTTGATTACTAAATTGGACAATGCTTCTAATATCAACTTGTTTAGAAATATTTTTCTCATTAACACCCTTTATAAAATTATCACCAAAATCATTGCTAATAGACTCTCAACTATCACAGACAAAATTGTCTCCTGGAACCAATTTGGGTTTATTAAATGTAGATCCATACATGATTTTATTTGTCTTGCCTCTAAATGTGTAAATAATCTAAAAATATTTAATAGAGAGGGTAATATTTCCATCAAACATGACATTAAAAAATAATTTGATACCATGGATTGGAGCTTCAGCTTCAGGGTTTTTCAAGGCTTTGGATTTAGTGATTCTTGAAGGTTCTGGGAGCAGCAGAAGTGTGGTTGGTACGATGCCCAATTTTTTATTTTTACCATGATCAATGATTATTTAGGGATCAATATGAGGATGAATGTCAGTCTCCATAGAATATAATCAAAGATTTATATTAAGAAGGAAGAGGTGAAAAACCTTTATATAGGATCTTGCACATCATTCTTATAATTAATTTAATTAATTTCATAGAGAAAAATAATACCTATATCTTTTGTATTTTTCTTCATTGATGATGTTGATCTTCCAGAATGAACCTTCTGGATTATCTCATTGCACTTGAAAGGATCCAAACTAGAATCCTTCTAGCGGTGATCCCAACATGCTCTGATGGCCTCCGATCGACACCGCTCATTCTTCAGGTGCTAGTGCGGCGAAGTGAGTGTCTTGCACTGGTCATTCTTGATCGCTTGTTCATCGTCCTTGAAGAATGTATCTCGTTCTTCAGAGGGGAGAGAAGAGGATTCAAGAGAGAAATTGGTTGGATCAATAATTCTCAATTCACCATGTGTGTGGTGTGGTGTGAGGCACAATAGGCGTACTTGTTTATTTATATGTATGTAAATTCAGTTACAATATTTTATTACATAAGATAAATTAAATATATTCATGAACTTAAAGAAAACTCATGCTCATAATAATAATTCTGTGTTATTATTTATGGTATGCCAACTTGGGGAAAATAGAATTATAAATAAAATTCTGCGTCACAAAATAATAGCAGCATCATTATTATTTTAACTTGTGTCAACTAGTTAAATAATTATTTACCGTCTTCCAATATTTATTTTACTACCGGACCAGCCTTGGTCCTCTCAAACTCTACTTCCATTTATTGAACACTCTAATAAATAAATAAATAATTTATTCTCTTAAATAAATATTTTATTTAAAACTAGTAAATAGATATTTATTAAATTTTTAATAAAATAAATAAATATATTTTATTTCATTTATATGATCATTTTAACATTAATAAAATTATTCCATGGTCTTGAGAATAATATTTATTTCCTTAAATAAATTCAAATATAATTTTACCGAGACCACCAAAAACACATTGTGTGTGACTCTTAAGGATTCATTCTTGTTGGCATTAGGCGGGTTTGCCTATGTCCAAGATAATTTTCTAGCAATGGGTCAAGGCACCGATGATAAAGAACATAAAGTCGCAACAAGGACATCCACATATGAATGCTCATTGTATAATATAATCTCTTTGTCACAATATTTCATCAAGTAGGTTTCGTGATAGTGTCATTTAATTTTATGCTTGATAGGTCGTTCTTTGACTACCTAAAATAAACTCATTGTTACACCATGGACATGGAATTTCGCCCGATGGTTCTATTTCAATCAAAGGGCTGAGATATCAACTTCCATAAATATAAGGGAAAAATCCTACCTCGACTTATCCATTAATAACATGCCACTCGGGGCGCACCCAACATAACCTACTTCTCGCCAACTGCCTGTGTGACGGTTTTCGTCATTAAATCAAATTGTGCAAGTTGGGAAACGTATTAATGATAATCTTAATATATAAGGATCATTAAACACACTCACAGATAGAAATATCTGATAACATCAAAACAAGTGAAATTCCTACTGGTGGGTTTTTTTCTCATAATCTTCTGTCTTGGAGATTACTAAGTGTGAACTTCTTGATAAGAAGTCTCATCTTCTTACGAGTACTCGCACTTGACGGTCTGCATACTATGTGTCCCATTATAGTATGTCATCAAACTGCAGAACTATATTTAAGAATATTATTATAGAATTATTAGGTTCTCATCATAGCAGGGAACTACCATGACCTTATCAATGCAACAAATACTCTAGGACATTATTACATCATAGTCATGTAGAACAATGAACAATACATAATAATACATTAAATATCCATGTAATCAAAGTAAAACTAGTTGGTTCTAGGACACAAAATATTACAAACTCCCACTTGGACTAGATCCACCTATCTACGACTTTCAATCCTCTAGACCTCACATGATGATCATCTTTCTTCTGGTTCAAGGCTTTAGTTAAGGGGTCTGCCACGTTGTCTTCCATGGAAATACTGCTCACTGCAACTTCACCTCTCTGAGAAAAATCCCTCAAGAGATGATACTTCTATAGTATGTGATTTGTCCGTTGATGTGAGCCTGGATCTTTTGCGAGAGCCACCGCTGTAGTATTATCACAGTATAGTGTAATGGGATCATTACTCCTAAGTATCACATCTAGCACCTGGATGAAGGTTTGCATAAAAACTACTTATTTAGCTACCTCAGAAGCTGTGATATACTCGGACATTGTTGTAGTATTTTCGACCATACTATGCTTTGAGATCTTCCAGCTCACTTCACCTCCATTCAAAGTGATGATGTATCCCATTTGTGACTTTATGTCATCTCGATCAGTCTGGAAACTAGCATCTGCATATCCTCTATTGACTAGTTCCTCATCTCCTCCATAAACCAGGAACATATCCTTAGTATTCCTCAGATACATTAGGATAGTCTTGACTACCATCTAATGGTGGTCACATAGGTCAGCTTGATATCTGCCTACCACACTCAATGCGTAGGTGAAATCCAGTCTCATACATAGCATGGTATACATGACTAACCCAATCGTTGATGTGTATAGATTCCTTGCCATTATATTTCATTCCCCATGTGTCTGAGGACACATTTTCTTAGAAAGATGAATGTCATGTGATGCTGGAAACAATCCCCTCTTGGATTGTTCCATACTGAATCTCTTCAGTATCTTATCAATGTATGTACTTTGACATAGGCCCAACAATCTCTTGGATCTATCACGATGGATCTTGATCCCAAGAATATACGTTGCCTCGCCCATGTCCTTCATGGAGAATCATTCATTCAACAATGCCTTAACAGACTGTAAGACTGGTATCTCATTTCCAATAAGTAATATTTCATCAACATATACTATTAGGAAAACGACTACACTCCCACTAAATAGTTTGTAGACACAAGGCACACATTCTTTGTTAATAAAACCAAATTCTTTTAAGCCTTCATCAAAATGAATGTTCCATGACCTAGATGGTTTCTTTAATCTATAAATGTATTTCTACAACTTTCATACTATATTGGCATCCTTTTGGGGCACAAACCCCTCATGTTGTGTCATGTAGACATATTCATGAAGGTTCCCGTTGGGGAAGGTTGTTTTTTCATCCATTTTCCAAATCTCATAGTCATGGTAAGACGGAATGGCAAGTAGAATTCTGATGGATTTCAGCATTTCATCTAGTGAGAAGGATTCATTGTAGTCAATTCCTTGACATTGTTTAAACCATTTGGAAACCATTCATGCCTTATAGGTACTGACTTGTCCTTCCATATATAGTTTCTTCTTCAATACCCATTTGCAACCAACAGGATTTACATCAACTGGAGGATCTACCAAAATCCAGACTTTGTTTTGGTACGTGGAATTGATTTCATAATTCATGGCTTCTTGTCACTTGTTGACGTTTGTGCCATGTACTACTTCCTTATAGGATAAAGGATCATTATTATCATCTAATAATGAGTCTCCATCCTTGGTAACTAGAAAACCGTAATGTTCTGGTTCTCTAACCTCTCTTGTACTCTTACATAGTACTTGTGTCTCTAGAACAGATTCTTCTTCCATAAGGGGCTTTGTGGAATCTGTTCCTGTACCAACTCTTGTGTACCTTGAGCCTCGACTTCATCGAAGTCTATCTTTCTCCCACTATCTCTTTTGGAGATGTGATCCCACTCAAGGAATATGGCTTGTCTTGCCACTATAACCTTTTCTTTCTGAGAGGTTGTATAGGTAATATCCCCTTGTTTCATTAGGGTATCCTATAAAGGTACACGTTGTGCCTTATAGTTCGAGTTTGCTACCTGAAGAGGCCTTAACAAACGCTTTGCAACCCCACACATGTAAATTCGATAACACGACTTTTATTCCACTCTAGAACTCATATGGAATACCATTTATCGATTTAGTTGGTACTTGATTTAGTATGTGTTCCATTATTTGTAACACATACCCCCAAAAGGATAATGGAAGACTTTCATGACGCATCATTGATCTCACCATGTCCAACAAGGTGTGGTTCCTACTTTCACTTACACCATTCCATTGAGGTGTGTAAGGAAGAGTGAGTTGGGATAAGATCCCAAAATCTCATAAGTAATCAATGAAGTCTAGATTAATATATTCCCCTCCTCGGTCTGAGTAGAATTTCTTAATCTTCTTACCAATCTAGTTCTAAACTTCATTCTAATATTCATTGAACATATCAAAGGAATCTGACTTATACCTCATTAAGTAGATATATCAATATTTAATTAAATCATCAGAAAATGTTATCAAGTATTAGTACCCACCCCTTGCTTTACTGGAAATGGTCCACACACATTGGTATGAACCAATTCAATAATCTCTTTAGCCCTTTCACCTTTCCCACCAAAAGGGGCTTTGGTCATTTTACCTTGTAAACATGCATGACATAGACCAAGTGGTTTTAGTTAAAAAGAATCTAAATATCCATCTTTATGTAACTTTTTCAAGTATTTCTCGTTTACATGACCTTGATGGTGATGCCCAAGTTGGGTGTGGTATGAGTCATGTGAAGTATCTTTGACATTGATTACCATTAATTAGTTTGTGTAATCCAACACATAAATATTGTTGTATAAATGTTCCCTACCAAAACAAATGTTATCATCACAAAAGAAGAAACAATCATTTCCAAACCTTAAAACAAATCCATCTATAACTAGTCTAGATACATAGATTTTGTTTTTTGATACAAAAGGAACATACAAACAACCCTTTAACACTAAGATCATCCCAATTGGAAACGTGAGGTAGTAGTCCCCAATAGCTATAACAACAATTCTGGCTCCATTGGCTGCTCATAGATCTACCTCCCCTCTATCAAACTTCATGAATATACATGGTTATTGTATTTTGGATACATATGTGAGCACCACAAGCTGTATCTAATAACCAATTTATAGAAATTTATAGATTACATTCGATAAAAAATGCACCTGAAGCTTCCCCTCGCTTCATAGGTTGGGTTCAGTTCTTCTTCCAGTGGCCCTTCTTGTGACATGTGAAACAAACAGCCTCATGTTCCCTTGCCTCCCCTTTGATCTTCCTTTTCTTGGAAGGCTGTGTAGAAGCTTTGGGCTTAAAGCTCTTCTCCTTCCCTTTCCTCTTATTCACCATAAGGAAAGAAGGCATTTCATGCTTAATATCTTTGTCCACTTGGAGAATGAGGATAAAAAGATTGGATAGAGACTTCTTATTGTTGTTTATATTGAAATTGACAACCAAGTTAGGGAATATTGGAGGGAGTGATGTGAGAATGAGATCGGTGCCCGGTTCTTTAGAGAATTTAAACCCTTGAACCTTCAGGCACTCAATATAGCCAATGAGCTTGACTATATGAGGCCGAGATGAGGCACCTTTCTCCATGATTACTCTGAAAGAGTTCCTTAGAGATCTCAAATATTTCATGTATTTCTATCTCCTGGTAAAGACTACGGAGGTGCTCGAGCATGCTATAAGCATCCATGTTTTCATGAGACTTTATGAGGTCACTATACATTGATGATAACATCAAACATTGAACATCAACCACGTTGTTCATATGTTTCTCATAGACCGGGAAATCCTCACCTCTCGCCTCCTTGGAAGGTGGACTAGGTAATGCTGACTCTAGCACGTAAGACTTCCGTTCATGGTGTAGGAAAACCCGAAGGTTTCTAAACCATTCTTGGAAGTTACTACAGATGAGGATGTTTTAATTATCCAAAATTAATCGTAGGGATAGTGTGGTTGATGATCTTGTCATTTTTATTCTACAATTAAAATCGCAGATCATTAGTAGTTTCATGATTACATTTTATGTGAAATAATAAATTTTATTAAGTCTCCCACTATTTTATCAAGTCCCAATGGCCCTCACCATTGAACTTGGAATGTCTAGTTTCCATGAAATTTTAGTGGCAAGGATCCATATTCTCCTTCCCATAACCCCAACAAGGGGTGGTCAAGATATTAGAAGGTATTTAGGTAGGTAGGTCTTTTCCAATTGCGGGCTTGAGGCTCCTTGAACTTTTGAGTGGACTCCCCAATCCTAAAATCAAGACTTTGGATTTCCTCAAATCTTGCCTCCAATATTACACCAAGTCTATCAAGGGATACTCCTCTTTATGCAATATGCTTATGTTAACCTGAAACCTTTCAAAAGGGAATTCTGTATAAAAGTAAGTGTCCCAACAAGGGTTGGTCAATAACATAGTTTTACTGAGTTTTTCCCTTAATCATGTAACGGAAGGCTTGGTCTGACTTAATCTTTTATTTGAGGGATTTTTATCTCATATGCATGAATTTCTTATTATCACATTCATGTTTTTTTAAAAGAAAAGCCCTATTTTTAACTGGGTAGAGGGAAACCCATTACATAGCCCAAAGGCCTAGTGGGCTTGTAGCCCATTACATAGCCCGTAGGCCCAAATTTATGGCTCAATTCCCATTCTGTGAATAGTAACCCGCCTGCTACAGTACCCGCATAGTACCGCCGCCGCTACAGTGCCCTACTGCCACTACTCACATGATTTTTAGTATTAAGTGGAATTTACATAAGTGATTAACCATGTCTTGATAATATTTACACATAAGTCTGGTTTATTTTAGTTCCATCTTGCATTCTTGTTTAATTCATTAATTTTGTGACCATAACAACACATCGAGAATGATAAACCATGCAAATTATAGAAATAAAATAAAGTAAATTGCATGATCATGAGATTTTCTAATGGTTAGTTTATCTAGCGATTGATAAACAAACCTTGGACTAGGGGATAAACACCTTGAACCTTTTGGGTTCGTGTTTATAGCTTCCACCTGTCCACCTCTATATCTCGTGGGGTTGGTTTCGTCTCGGCTCCAGCTTGAACCGCCTCCACTAGCTTGGGAGTTCCATCCATTACATATGCCATTTTTTTAACTCACATGTAGATGAGGGGTAAAATGGGGTTTTACATAAAAGAAACTTTGGGCACGTAGAACCTACATATTAATAAGGAGAAGGCTCACAGGCCAACAAATTTAATTCAAATAAATAAATTAAATGAAACCTCCATATTCAAAGGTATTGGTCTAGCTCATGATCATCCATACATGAAACGATATTTAATCACAAATAAAACTAGCATTCAATTCATTAATCATTCTTGTTTAAGACAAAACATGCTCGAATCAATTAATTATAATCTTTAATTAATCAATCCTTTTATCTTAAATCCTTTTCTGAATTCCCTTGAGATTCTCATCCATCATAATTTTAAAAAAAATAAATTCATTTAAAATTATCTGTGTACGTAAATTGTACCTTGGAGGTAACCCGGTGAATTCCTATTCATATCTACCGAAAGAGTAGAAATGAACATTACGTAGATGTTAAATTAAATACATATATATAAAACACCGATCACATTTTGTGCCTCATCTTTACACTCACACGATGGTACATGTCTCAAGGGTCGGTATAATATAATAAGAAATTTTAATAAATCTGCATGATTTGGATGAGTACATGACGTGTAGTATTGTTCATCATCCATCCGTAGTACACGCATGGGGAAACAACATGTGAGTGTACTTAGGTAAACTTCAGAGTACACGGCGTGTCCAGTTGGCCACCTGCGGTGTAGTTCCTAGTTACACGATCTCCAGCCTGGCAAGCCGTGTACGGGGTACACCGTCCAACCCTAAACTGAAGGGACTACACGTCGTGCCCATTTGGGCGACACGACATGTAATTTGGAAACTGTGTGCCACCTGTTCCTGGTCAACACACGGAGTCGTTTAAGACTTTGAAAGACTCCAACACACGACTTGGATTGGCGGACCAATCAGATGCATTGAATCTTGACTACATGGCATGCACTGCTGAATACATGTCGTGTGTTCTGGTGTTGTGTGGCCAGGAAGCATTGGAACCTTCGAATGAGATCCTCTATTTTATTTTGATCAAAATTAAAAGAAAAGATCATTTCTGTAAGGCGAACGAGAAACGAAAGAGGAGGAATATATCTCAAGATTTAGATTTGAAGAATGATTAACTTGAATTGAAACAACTAAATTATTAAATATGTATGTCATCAATGAAATATTTAAATAATTATAAACTATGATGTAACCACTCTGATACCACTTGAAGGTTCCGGATGCAGCAGAATCTTGGTTGGTATGACACCCAACTTTTATTTTTTATCATGACCAATTATTATTTCGGGATCAATACGACGATGAACAACAGTCTCCATAGAATATAATCAAAGATTTAGATAAAGAAGGAAGAGGCCTGAAACCATTAGAGGGGATCTTTTGCATCATTTTTATAATTAATTTAATTAATTTCATAAAGAAAAATAATACCTGGATCTTTGGTATTTTTCTTTGATGATGATGTTTATCATCTGCATGACCCTTCCTGATTATCTCATTGCACTTGTATGGATCCAAACTAGAATCCCTCTAGTGGTGATCCACACGTGCTCTGGTGTCCTCCGATCGATATCGCTCGTTCTTTGGGTGATAGCGCGGCGAAGCGAGTATCTTGTGTCGATCATTCTTGATCACTTGTTCTTCGGCCTTGAAGAATGTCTCACATTCTTGAGAGGGGAGAGAAGAGGATTCGAGATAGAAATTGTTGGGCTCAACAATTCTCAATTCACCAGGCATGTGGTGTGGTGTGAGGCAGAATAGGCGTACTTGTCTATTTAAATGCATGGAACATTAGTTATAATATTTAATTGAATAATAGTAATTAAATATATTTATGAACTTAGAGAAAACTCATGCTCATAATAACAATACCGCATTATTATTTAGGGTGCACCAACTTGTGCGAAACAGAATTATAAAATAAAATTTCACGTAACAAAATAATAGCATCGTCATTGTTATTTCAACTTGTGTCAACTAGTTAAATAATTATTTACCGTCTTGCAAATAGTTATTTTACAACCGGACCGTCCTTGGTCCGCTCGAACTCCACTTCCATTTATTGAACACCAAAATAAATAAATAAATAATTTATTCTCTAAAATAAATATTTTATTTACAAACTATTAAATAAATATTTAGTAAATGTTCAATAAAATAAATAAATATATTTTATTTCATTTATGTGATCATTTTAACTTGAATAAAATTATTCTATGGTCTTGAGAATAATATTTATTTCATTAATTAAATTCAAATAGAATTTAACTCGGACCACCAAAAACACTTAGCATGTGACCCTCTAGGATTCTTTCTCGTTGGCAATAGGCAGGTTTTCCAAAAGTCCAAGAGTACTGTCTAGCAACTGGTCAAGGAACCCAAGAGAAAGAACATAAATTCGCAACAATGAAATCCACATACGAACACTCCTTGTGTAATATAATCTCTTTGTCTCAATATCTCATCAAGCAGGTTTAATGATAGTGTCATCAACTTTTATGCTTGATACGTCATTCTTTGACTACCTGAAATAAACTCTTTATTACACCATGGCCATGAAATTTTGTGCGATGGTTCTTTTTCAATCAAAGGGTCGAGATATCAACTTCCATAAATAGAAGAGACCAAACATTCCTCGCCTTATCCATTAATAACATGCCACTAATGATGCACCCAATGCACCCTAATTCCCGCCAACTGCATGCATAATGGTTTTTGTCAGTAAATCAAAGCGCGTGAGTCGTGACACGTATTAATGATAATGTTAATGTCTAAGGATCATTACACACACTCGTAGATAAAAATATCCAATGACACCAAAACATGTGGAATTCCTACTGGCGAGTCTGTTCTCATAATATCCTTTCATGGAGATTACTAAGTGTGAACTTCATGATAGGAAGTCTCATCTGCATACGAGAGCTCGCACCTGGCAGTCTGCATGCCATGTGTCCCATCATAGTTTGACATCCAACCGCAGAACAATATTTAAGAATATTGTTATTTCATTTCAATATTCTTATCATAGCGGGGAACTATCATGACCTTATCAATGCAACAAATATCAAGGGCATTATTACATCATAGTCATGCAGAACAATGAACAATATGTAATAATACATTAAATATCCATGTAATCAAAGTAAAACTAGTTGGTTCTAGGACACCAACTCTTACAATTCTTTTATCACTATAGTCTGAACCCTTTTCACCACGACCTCTATTTCCATATTGGTCAACGGCTCTCCAGAGGGATATTTTAAATGTACCAAAAGTGTAAGGCATGGTAACCCCCTATCTGCCATTGTTTTCTCCATTGAAGAAGATTACCTTAGCCACCTCCTCACTCGTCTTGTGGATCAGACCAAACTTAAGACAATTCATATTTATAGGAATGTGAATTCTCCCACCCATATCCTTTATACTGACGACATTATCCATTTTTAGAGAGTGATAAAAGAAATATCTGAAACCTCAAAAAATCACTCTCCCATTACGAAGAGGTTTCTGTTCAAGTCCTTAGTTGGAACAAATCTTTCATCTTCTTCGATAAAAACTTCCCACCAAGTAGGAAATGTAATATTATTAATGACTTGGGCATTAAGGAATGATTTTTTCCATTTACTTATCTTGGTGCTCCCATTTTTTTGGGGAAGACCCAAGTCATCTCATTTTTCTACAATAGTTGACCAAATTATTAACCAACTACCTTCTTGGAAAGGTAAATCCCTCTCTATGGCAGACAGAATATGTACTGTCAAATCCACTATTTTTTCTAAAATGGTCTACTCCATGATGGTTTATAAATAGCCCATTGGACTTATTAAAAAAATGAATACCTCTATCAAAAATTTTATTTGGACTGGTAGCACGTTGGAAAAAAAGCTTGTGACCTTCCCCTGGTCGACCTGTTGCAAACCTATTAAAAAGGGTGGGATTGGTATAAAAAAATCTTCAATACTTTAATGAGGCTCTTCAAGCTAGACTCACCTGGAACCTTCTTTACAATATTTCAGATTTTGTTGCTTTTCTCAAAAAGAGATTCTGGGAAAACTCAAGGAAACAAATTTGAATTTTCTCAACTACTCTATCTATCCATCTCTAAAACAATCTATTTATAACATTATGAACAATTCCAGATGGATGGTTACTAGGGATTCCTCCATTAATTTCTGGTTGGATAACTGTACTGGCACCCCTTAATTTTTATGATTCATCCAGAGCAAATCCCTGAGAGCACCAGCTACTCAATTAGAGATATTATAAATTCTAAAAATGATCATCTACCTGAATCCATTATGCATGTCATCAGTAACTACCCTTTTTCAAACACTGATGGCTTTTTAATTTGGGAACCTGCACATAATGGTATGCTTAATTCAAAAAAAACTTATAATCATTTTTTCTACAACTTTGAAAGTTATTTTGGTTGGATAATGTTTTTTGACAAACCCTAGATAAAAACCCTCAAGATTCACTCTTATCTGGTGCCTTTCTCACAATAGAGTTCCTACAGATGGATGCCTTCAATCGTTTGAATTCAACTTTTCTCTAAATGTAGACACTACAATCAACATAAAGAAGGCGCTAATCATCTCTTCCATTCCTAGGCTACTGCTTCTGCTCTTGGGAACTATATTTTTGACATCATTAACTGAAAATGGTTGATTCTTGATTCTATCAACACTCAACTAAAGATATGTTCCGAAATGGAAAATTCTCAGCAAATTAAGAGTTTCTTCCTTTCTGTGGTTTCTGAGCTTCATCTTGTGATCTGTTGTGATAGAAATGCTATTATTCATAACAACTACTCACTCAATCATAATGAAGGTCGGATGCGGATCCTTATTTCCATTTGTGAAGTGGCTTCGATGCAAAATGTCATTGCAATAACACTGTGAGTGACTTCACAATTCTGTGATGGCTTCAGATTGATGGAAAATTTAGTCAGTCGTGCCGCACCATTGAAGTTTTTTGGTGTGCTCCATTTCCTAGTTGGATTAAAGTTAATGTTGATGGTGCCTACAAAGGAAATCCAGGTCCGACGGGTTGTGGCGTTATCTTCAGAAATCATCATGACCAAATCCTTCGATGTTTTCTTGGTTCATGCGGAATTCCCTCTTCTCTGGAGGCCGAAATGATGGGAATGATTCATGCTATTTCTTTTTCAAGGAGACATGGTTGGAACAATATCTGGATTGAATGTGATTTGACCACCATTCTGCAAGCAATTTGGAATGGTGTGACACACCTTGTGTGGCCGATAACCACTCATTGGATGGACTGCACCCACTCGTTTCGCGACATCAACTACATTATAACACATATTTATTATGAAGCTAATACGGTTGCTGATGGCCTTGCTAATAAGGGAGTAAATCAAGATATTACCTGTCTTGATGATCTCCCTGCTGATTTGCTTCCTCATCATGAGAAGGATTGTAATATGATTTCGTACTTTAGACTCGTGTAATCTCTTTGTTTTAATAAAATTTGTGTTATGGTCTTTTGGCCATGGCACCACCCCCCATAAAAAATATGCATTCATACACATATATATGTTTACATTCGCATACATACACATGAACATATATATGCTTACAATCACATACATACACATACACACACAAACATATCCATACATACATATACATACACGCACATATTGACATACATATACATTCACATGCATGCAAATATATGGGTATATTATAAATTATTTAATATGAATATAAATATATAAATTCTAATATGAACTATATTTAATGTCTTTATATATTTATTTATATAGTTTGCATCACTATGTTTTAATACACACACATATGTATGTGTGTAATTATATGAAACGATTTGGGGTCTAGCGCCTTTATTATAAAAGAAAAGAGAAAACTCTATTTGATTGGGTTGGGGGGCCATTACAAAAACACATGACCTAAAGGCCCATAAGTGCTTGAATGATCAAATACAACGTGGATCAAAGGCTCACAGGCATGGGGCCTTAAAATTTTCAATGGCCTAAAGTTCTATTGGTACAAAGGCCATTGTAAGAACAACCCCAAAAAAACCAAAAAAACCCACCCACACACCCTGCAACTCCAAGTGATCCCATCTAACACCATGTCTTTGCCCAACACCTCATACCCAATGTTGCCACATTGTTGTTGATCATGTCACCAATATTTCTCAACAAGATCCAGCCATCCACCCTATTTGATGATGCTACCAACCTCATTTGGCACTGCAAAAGACCACCATTTGCAAGCTTGCGCCACACGTCACCATGGCGACACCACTCACTGGATCGACCAGCCATTGGGTCGTCTGTGAAGCACAACAAAACCAACGTCCGCCTCCGTAACCCGAAAGGACTATCAGATGACGAAATATCAACAATCAATGAGACTAATCGACACATTGAACAATTAGAGATGGCCAAATTGATAGAACACACCAAGATTTGAAGCAAAACAGTGATGATGAACCGTTTCCGCTCTAGATCGCCACCCTACTCATTGCCCCTACAACAAATGTCACGTTGTGGAAACGCCGAGAGTCACAGTGAAAAATGAATGACAAAAGTGTGAATAGGAAAAAATAAAAGAAGAAGAAGAACACGAGACACAAAGATTTGTGTGGTTCGGGAAATGATCTCTACTTCCACGGAGAGGCAGAAATATCACTATAATTAGTATCACAATTACAAAGAGTTTCAGGGTTCTCAAGTACACAAAAACGCCTAGTCCAAAATGAGCTAATAAGGAGGAAGAAGAATTATTCCACCAACTATAGTGTCACGACCACCCATGTCTAAGGTGTTTCAGTGGTCAGTGGCTGGAAGGTCGCAGAGTTATTGTAGTCATGCCAAATTTTTGTATCGCTATAGTGCTCTGTCAGTGTCGGTGGGTCAGAACTACTACAGTATCCAAAATTTTGGGTCGGGGACCTTCGGCCATCGGAGTAGGGGCGTGTTTCCCCCTACAACCCCCATCAGCCTCACTGCCGAGCTCGACCCACGGAGTAGCGCCCTGGTGCACAGTATGGACAAGAATCATTCGACCCAAATATCATCCAAAATGGATTGAGAAACACAAATCCAACTAGTCAATCTGCCACCTGAAATGGGCGGAATCAACCCTGCCTCTCACAAGAAAACGACAGGAGAAGATAGAGACGCCGAAGAATAAATATGTATAAAAAATAAAAAATAGTATATGTGTATTTTGTTATATAAATCACATTGTGGAATATATAAATATGTGTGTGTATATACATATATTATAAATATGATTAAATAAATATATATCCATTTAAATATTTATATAATTGTTCAAAAAATTTAAATATATAATATTTATATATACATTTTTAATGCATGTATCACCATTTTTAATCTCTATTAAAGTGGAGTATTATTACTGTTAACTAAAGTGGTAAAAAGGTATAATATTTATCAGCATTTTTATTTAGGGATAGCACTCATAAAAGGGGTGTAATATAAATACATATTTATGTTGATGATCAATAACAACAACATCGGTACATGCGACAACCTACGTGCAATTTATGTATAGGTTTCCCTCAGCTTGACGGTCATATTGTAGATAATTCCTCCATCACATAGGGACATGTTTATTATATTATTTTTAATAAACTTTCTATGTATTAAATGTTTTTTAAAATTTATTTATAATTTTTTTTGTTTTTTAATTTTTCATGCATTTTATTTGGAATTTTGTTTTTAAAATTTGATTATAATTTTTTTTAATTTTTCATGCGTTTTATTTTGAATTTTGTTTTTAAAATTTTCCCATTTATTTTGTAATATTCTTCCCTCTCTTGGTGATTATAAAATATATATCAATAATAAATTTGGTAATCTTTTTCCATGGCTTGATCCCCCTCTTCACTGTTGGGGCGTAGCGGAGGTGCGTGGAACCTCAAACACACAAAACAGGAGAAAACGGAGAAACACAAGGATTCTAACGTGGTTCAGCCGTCCAGCCTACATCCACGGAAGAAACACTGCCTCTTCTCTATTCCCTTCTCTCTCCAGATAATCACGGATGATTACAACACACTTCCACACGTACACAGCAGAATTCTCCCTTACAAACAATGGGATTTTCATCCCGTTTAAATAGAGAATGAAAAACCAGCTATCTTCTTTGGTTGTTGGGGTGGTTCAGCTACCCTGAGAAATTTCCTCCCCGCCGGCTACTTCAATATTGGTAGCTTCAACATTGGCTGCTACCCACCATGCTGCCCAACATGGAGGAACCCGCTGCAGGCTGCTGCCGACAATTTCTCCTCCGTTGAAAACGTCACCCCATATTGGGAGTGGCCCCCACAAATCTCCCCCTCACGACCAATTTGGGGTAGAAGAATGACCTGCAGTCTCCTTGCAGGTTTCGAAAACTTCATCAGCAAATCGAACACGCTTCTTCACGCCAGATGACGTGGCACTTCCATCATCTTCACTCGATCTCGGGCTGACTGTGATCCCCATCAAATGATACAGCCCCTGGGACTCCTTCCCAGTAAATATCGCTGCATCCCCACGTGAGACTTCCAACACTCCACCTGCTATGGAAATCTTGAACCCTCTTGCATCGAACATACTCAATGATATCAAGTTCCGTATCATCCTCAGAATGAATTTCACATCACCCAGTTTACGAACTCCTCCATCGGGTGTCTTCAATTTCACCGTCCCGACTCCTCGAACCTCGCATGTTGACCCATCCCCAAGTCGCACTGAGTCTCTCACCTGCTGAAAAGTATCAAATGTACCTCTCGTTGTACATATGTGTGTCGAGCTCCCCGAATCCAGAACCCATCAGTCTTCTTTTGGATTTTGAGCCCGCACGTTCTTCCTTCTCAGAAAACGACATTCCCGCTTCATGTGCCCTTATCTTTTGCAGTAATGACACTGCACTTCTCCCCGTTCAACTCGCTCATCTGAGTGCATGCTTCCCGTTGTCACACAGATTTCATCATCTGCATATAATCCTGTGATGTTCACATACTCCTCTTCAACTTTCTTCTTCCCAGCAACGTACCATTTGTGCTCTCCACAATCACTTTTATAGTGACCCTTCTTCTCGCACCAGAAACACGTGATTTCGCTCGGATCACGTCCCCTGGATTTTGGCCACCATTCTTTACCTCTTGACTGTCGATGTCAGCTCCTCCCATGCTAATCATCTCACATCGCCATGATTTGATCACGTGAATGCGTCATGGGTCTTCGAAATGCTTCCAAATCTTGAAGCGACGCCATCACATCGTCCAGCTTCAGTGTATCCTTCCCCACGAGCAATGCAGTCACAAGCCCATCAAATGAGATTGGTAGTGATGACAAAATCAAAAGTGCTTTGTCTTCCTCTTCAACCTTCACATCGAGCCCCAATAACTGCATCAGGATCTTGTTGAATTAATTGGTATGATCCAACAAATTCGCTCCCTCGTCCATGCGCAATTGGTACAGTTTCTTCTTCAGGAACAACTTGTTGGTGAGCGACTTCGCCATATATCGCTGCTCCAACTTCTTCCAGATCTCCTTCGGTGATGTCTCATCCAGCACCAAATACTTTACCTCATTCTCCAGACAAAGGCAAATCGTGCTGACGACCCGCATCTCGAGCTCTTCCCAATCA
This sequence comes from Viscum album, assembly GCA_963277665.1. Lineage (NCBI taxonomy): Eukaryota > Viridiplantae > Streptophyta > Magnoliopsida > Santalales > Viscaceae > Viscum > Viscum album. The sequence goes on along the minus strand of OY728140.1, from coordinate 176,855,208 downwards.
TTGGCACTGGTTGTCTCGGGCTTTTCTCCGATCAACAGTCTGATCAGGCCCTGCTGCACCAAAAGATCATTCACTGTGCTTTGCCACAAACCGAAATTGTTTCGACCATCGAACTTCTCGATGTCAAATTTTGGTAGTGCTCCGCCACCCGTCATCGTCGTTGTCGCAAAACGCGATCACCACCGTCGATGTCACACCCTTTAATAACCACCTGAAAGAGTGTGAATTTTCAAAAACTAACCATACGGATGCGTCCGGAACGGTAGAAATAGTCGGAATCGAATCCTGGATCGCCGAAATCAGACACCAATTGACCGAGATATGGTCAAAACACGTTCAACGGTCCAGATCACCCGCCGGCGTGGCGCTGACGTGCCACACCGGAGCTCATGCCGGAATCTCGCCCGAATTTTTGCCAGCGGTGTGAACAGTACCGTCTTCTCCGGCACGGGTTTACCATTCACCCGCGGGTTTGACCGAACTTTAACCGGCCATATCTCCTTCGTTTCAACTCCGTTTTCCTCGCCATTTGCGCCGTTGGAATCGTCTCGTCGTCCTCTTCCCGAATATGCCCTCGGAAAAATTTCCCGACCACTTTCAATTTTCCGGTCACCGGAAAATTTGTCGCCTCGCCGGTTCACCCTTGTTCGCTCCGCCTCACCTCTGATACCACTTGTTGGGGCGCAGCGGAGGTGCGTGGAACCTCAAACACACAAAACAGGAGCAAATGGATCAACACAAGGATTTTAACGTGGTTCGGTCGTATGACCTACATCCACGGGAGAAGGAGGCTGCTTCACTATTTCATTTCTCTCCGGTTCTCGTCGGAGGATCACAACACACTTCCACACGTACACAGCAGAATTCTCCCTTAAAAACAATGGGATTTTCATCCCGTTTAAATAGAGAATGAAAAACCAGCTATGTTCTTTGGTTTTTGGGGTGGTTCAGCTACCCTGAGAAATTTCCTCCCCGCTGGATGCTTCAATATTGGTGGCTTCAACATTGGCTGCTACCCACCATGCTTCCCAACATGGAGGAACCCACTGCAGGCTGCTGCCGATAATTTCTCCTCTGCTGAAAATGTCACCCCATATTGGGAGTGGCCCCCACATTCACTATGTGCACTGATCTCCAACAGCCCTTTCCTTCCAGCGGTCTGTCGTCGGGGAAAGCGCGGCTCATGCACACACATGTTGGCGACGACTCAAGGGTCAGTCGCCGGGGACAACACGAATCAAGGCCGACGACTTCGTGGAGATGCGGGTCGGTCGTCGGGGACAGATAAAATTTAATTTCCGGTCATAATAGATTTTCCCCATTATTTTACAACAATATGTTTGTATCTTTTTACCTGAAATTAGAATCTAATTCCAATATCATTTCATTAATAAGATGTTGACTGAAATTATTAAACAAAAATATTTGTTGGAGGCTGTAGATGAAACTAATTCCTAACATCATAATCACAAGAAACACAATTACCATACCCTTGATTAAAATTTTGAAAATATCCCAAAAAACAATTATATTGTTTTTATACACTCTGACTAAAAATAAAAGTAATAAATTAAGTCATCTTGGAGATTATAAATAAATTATTGAAAATATTGAAATTCATCACTAACAATTGAGGGTTCTTCATAAACAAGACCTTTATCCACAAATGTCATGACTTTCAATGATAAAAAAAATTATTATTATTATTTTATGAATGAAAAATATTTATAGAATATGTTTTTAGTCTAAACAATGATGGACAGAAGTGCCAAAACAAGGTACACATTAATGTGACACCAATGTTTAATAAATTACAATTGCCTAGTACTACAATACAAAAGTATAGTTCAAGTCAGGGTTGATCATGAGGGAAAGGTCGTTGCATTTTTAATAAAATTAAATTATATTGGTTAGAAAATGAGACTATTTTCTTTTTTGATTTTGTATAAACTAAAATTTAAATCATGAGATACATGAAAAAGATTACATAAACATATAAATAATGATATGCTTGGGTGATCTCACACCACTCCTCCTATATAAAATCATAGTATAGTTTACTCATTTTATGACTTCGTCAATTTTTCACTCGGACTTGAACAAACTTGATTTCATAATTTTTCACATAGATTTAAAAGAAATACAAAGGATTTATAGATCTAGTGTATTTGGAAGATTGGAAACATAAATATATCATCTCAAAAGTAAAAAAACATTATCTTTATTTAAAACTACACATAATGCTCTTAACTATAATAAATCTTATAAAACATAATAGGATATACCCACGAGAAAATACATAAGGAAAATGATGAGCTAGAAATCCCAATAAAAAAATAAACATGACAATAAACCATTAATGAGAGTCAATAAACATGACGTGATATCACATAGAGAATGATCATATGCATGGAAGGAAATGAAATCATAAGATCATGTAATCATGAAATATGATCAACATAAGACATGACATCATAATCATATGTCAACAGTCACTCCCAATACAATCACAACTACACATGGACTTTAACAGCGCACAAAATGACCTTTAACATCGCTAAAAAGTGATGTTAATCGCAGCGATGCTAAAAGACGGGGTCCCCTTTATTAGCACTAGAAAAGTGACAATAAATAGAGTTATTTATCCATGCTGAAAATGTGCTGATAAAGAACTTCATTTATCATAGTTTTTCTTGCGTTGATAAATGCCTCCGTTATCAGCGTTATATTTAGTGCTGATAAAGAGCTACCAGATTGCAGTGTGCTATTTATATAACATCACACTCAACAGAAGCAAACCTGTAATCAAACCTGCAATTTCAACTCGTCACACCCAGAATTGAACTGCAATTTAAATAGTACACCAAAAGAAAAACTACAATATACATTTAATTGACCTCATGAATACAAAATTGTCCGCCCATTGTATATACAAAAATAAACAATTCTATCTACATTTCAAACAAAATGATTTATATAATTACATTTACAATTGTCCAACAAACATTATAAAATATTAATATTTCATCTTTTGACGTCTGTGATCCTCTCTAAAAAATCTCTACCCATGGTATCAGTTGCCGAACAAATCTTCTCATCCCAAGAAACAGATTCCACTTATATAAGAAAACAATTATTATCTTAGTAATGCTATAAAAAAATAAATTAAACATTGATATGAAAGAACACATTAATAAAATGTCAATATTTAATAAAAATGTCTCATTTGGAGTTATACAAGTCACACTGTGCGTCCTATTGAGGTGAGGTTGATTCCTACACATTATAAATGAGTTATGGATTGTTGTCCTAAAATATCAAAATAATCTGAATGCATTTGCTTGGTTTTGAGTATGTCACTTGTTCTTTTACTAAAATTAATGAAAATTTAAAATAATGGCACATTTTGAGTTATATCAGCCACATCATGTGTCGTATTGAGGTGAAGATGATTTCTACACATTACAAATGGCATATAGATCCTTGTTCTAGAGTATCGAAACAATCCGAATATGTTTGTTCGGTTTTCATTATGTCAGTTGTGTTTTTTTACTAAAATGTAATTTCAAACTAGAAACACATATTATGGATCATTCCTGTCCCAACGCACGTCAGTTTGATACGAGACTACTTCATACATGTTACAAATGACTTATGAATCGATGTCCTAAATTATCAAGACAATCTTAGTGTGTTTTTTTTGTTTTCAGTGAGTGACACGTTTTGAACTAAAATGTAAATTTTAAACTGACAATGTAGACTTTTAGTCATACCGGTTACACCATGTGTCAAATTGAGGTACAATTGACTCATATACGTCACAAATGACTCATAGATCGTTGTCCTAAAGTATCAAAATAACCTGAATGTGTTTTGTCGGTTTTTAGTATGTCACTTGTTTTTACTTAAATTAATGTCAGTTTTAAAAAAAAATACCGTGAGTAATACCGACCACACCATACGTCGTATTGAGGTGTTACTAACACCTACACATCACAAATCACTAACAAATCATTTTACTAAAATGTCAAAACAATCCGAATGTGTTTTCTCAGTTTTTCAGTATGTCACATGTTTTTTTAAATTAAATTAATGTCAGTTTTTTTAGAAAAATATACTATTAGTCATACCGGTCACGCTGTGCGTCGGATCCAGGTACAGTTGACTTCTACACATTAAAAATGACTCATATATTATTTTCATAAAGTATCAAAACGATCCAAATGTTTTTTCTTAGTTTTTAGAATGTCAATTGTTTTTACTTAAAATAATGTTATTTTTAAATAAAAAGTGACACTTTTTGTAATACCAGACACATCGCGCATTGTATTAAGGTACGGATAATTCTTACACATTAAAAAGCACTAATAGATTTCTGTCCTAAAATATCAAAACAATTCTAATGTGTTTTCTTGGTTTTCAGTATGTCAATTCTTGTTTTTACTTAAATTAATGTCAATTTCAAATATAAAGAGACACTTTTAATCATAGTGGTCACACTGTGTGTCATATATAGGTGCGTTTGACTTCTACATGTCACAAATGGCTCATGGATCGTTTTCCTGAAGTATCAATACAATCTGAATGTGTTTACTATGTTTTCAGTATGTCACTTGCTTTTATTTAAATTGATGTCAGTTTTAAATAAAAAGAGACACTTCGAGTTATACTGGTCACACCGTGAATCGTATTGAGGTATGGATGATTCCTATATATCAGAAATGACGTATAGATCATTGTCTTGAAGTATAAAAACAATCTGAATACGTTTCTCAGTTTTCAGTATGTTAGTTGTATTTTTTTAACTAAAATGTTATTTCAAGTTGGAAACACGCATTATGAGTTATTTTGGTTGCATCGTGCATCGTTTTGACATGAGACTAATTCATACACATCAGAAATGACTTATGAATCACTGTCCTATATTATCAAGACAATCAGAGCATGTTTTCTTGGTTTTTGATGAGTGACACATTTTGAACTAAAATGTCAATTTTAAACTAATAACAGAAACTTTTTGTCATACCCGTTACACCGTGCATCAGAATGAGATGAAGTTGACTCCTACATTTCAAAAATGAATCATGGATCGTTTTCCTAAAGTATAAAAATAATCCGAATGCATTTTCTCAGTTTTCAGTATGTCACTTTTTCATTTAGCTCAATTTAATGTCATTTTAATATAAAAATACACACTTAAAGTCATACCGACCACACTGTGCACCAGATTGATGTGAAGTTGATTCGTACACATCACAAATGACTCATGGATAGTTTTCCTAAAATATAAACAAAATATGAATGTATTTTCTCAGTTTTTAGTATGCCACCTGTTCTTTTTACTGAAAGTAGTGCCAATTTTAAATAAAAAGACAATTTGAGTGGTACGGGTCACTTGTTATTTTTTCTCAATTTTGAGTAGGGCAGTTGGTCTGATACCAACTATATTGACCTAGAAATTTCATACATAGATACCAAATCTTAGTTGATTAATATTCCTTATATAATATAATGATCCAAGCTAGAATAGTTTTAGGTCTAGTGCTTTTGGAAACATGAAATCATAAAAAACTAGTTCATAAGAGTCTCTCACTAAGTTATTCTTTACTAGAAACCTTCTTAGAAATATCATTTCTAAAACCATTCTTAATAACATAAGGATATGAAACATAATAAAGGGTGATCATAGATTCTCAATAAGTGTAAACAAGGGAGATATTAATGATCACATAAGGATAATATGAGCATAAAGATGTAAGAAAGTGATATTGACATTAGAAATTCATACCCCGCATATCATAGATCATAATCATCACTCATAGATCAATGTATGGTAGCACATAAGACATGATCCTAAAAGGTTAAAAGGATATTATAAACTAAAAACATACTTTTCAAGTAACATATTCATGCTATTTGTATACATTGTTTCATCAGGTATTCTGCCCATTCATTTCTGAGCACATATATATCATCTTGTGAATATGAGCCTTTTCAAAAGTCACGGTAGTAATGGAAAAACATAAATAAACAATGGATTAATAAATATTTTAAGTTAAATAGTAATTATCTTCAAAAATACCTCTTCAGGGATGCAGGTTTGATCATTGAATATGACATCTCTCATAAATTTACAAACATAATAACCACAATCTTTTCCATTGGTTTGTTTCGAACAAAACAGAAACTTTGAGGGAAATAAGTAATTTTTTTTGATATGTGTTTGGATAGTGAAATATTATTATACATACCCTGATACTTATCCAGTTGCAGAACTTGTCTTCGTCCTCATGCTTAGCCCCTGGTCTCATTCCTTGTTTTTCACAATATCTATGCACCACCCTATCATAACGGAATCCTCATTAAAAGATAATTTACATTATATAAATTGATGTTTAGTTCTAAAATATTGGATGCAATGTATTAAAAATTGAAAAATTATATCTTGTGGGGATGGTTTGTTGGATATCCATGCATTGAATCCAAGAAATAAATCATTAATGTATCTAAATTTACCAGAATGAGCATCCAATACCCCCTAAAAACATAAAAAGGAATAAGTAATGAAAGACATGAAAATATATTTGATATGATAAAATTTTAGAGTTTTACACTACATCATTGATATTAAAAGAATGTCATCAGATATTTTTCTTTCAAACGATTTGATCAAACCTTTCATTATTTCAGCTTTCTTTTTTTTCCTTTATTTTGGATTTTTTTATAGAGGAGATGTGAGGACTAATGAGTCTGAATTTTATTTCATGGGAAAATAACTTCAATTGTTTTTCATATATACATTTTCCAAAATTATGAAATGTATTTAGTCATAATTTACAAAGTATCACAGCTTTTGGAAAATCAAATCATGAAAACATACCTCAAGTATACATTTACAACTGAGGCATCTAGCTAATCATAGTTTAGGATTTAAATTGCATTCTCAAGACCAATGAAGTCTTGATCTTACTCTATGTACATATTTTCTTCAAAATCAACTAATTGGATACCACCATATTTTAACATTGTATCCACATGAACCGTGAATGATAGTAAATGTGGATATAGAACGGATGGGGTAATGGTGCTTCTAGTAGATCTTTTTGATCGGTTGGTCGATCCTTTAGATGGTTTTGAGGCGGTCTTTCATTTCATCCCCTTCTCTTTGTTCGTCTATAATAAAATTCATTGGTTCATACCTTTTTTCATTAATTGTTAATGTTTTAGCTTGAAAAGTAAATTAGAAATGAATACCTCTTTATCAACATGTTTTTACAAGATTTTACGGCCATGTGATGAATGTTCCAACAACATTTTTCAAAGGTATTAATATCATCTTCATGAATTGGAATAGGTAGCTTGGTGATCGACTCATGGGATATGCTGATCGATACTCACACATGCCCAATAGGAAGTGGTCTTGTGGGTGGCACGTCGTTTTGAATATTGAACACATTAGTCCTCACCACAAGGTGATGGGTGGGTGCTGCTAGATATAAATCATAGTCATTACCACCCTATAGAATATTATTAAAGGAAATGTATCAGTGCTTGTTTGATTCACATTTCTTAGAAAAATTTATCAAAACATTGATTACCTCTGCTAAGACATCACTTTAAGGGGAATGGCTAGCCTCATAGATAGTGGAGGGTGGGGAGGGATCCACACATGGTAGTAGTTCTTGAGTGGATTGTTCTCTTTACCTCTCCACCATTAAATTTTCCTTCATCTCTCTAAGGTGAAACAACCCTATTTCACCTTATATCCATCCTACGAAAAATGAAATCATCGGGTGTGCGTACGTACTGCTTACCGTCTCCACGTCGTTGTGTAATATGTTTTTCGACCACCACCTTACTTGGATTGGTATAATTGTGAAAATAACAACTATATATGATTATTATAACATCATAATGATTCTGAGATATTATATTGTAACGTCCCGGACCCGGGTGCCACGCAACGGGTGCCCCGATCCCAGCTTGCCACGTGACCTCAAGTGCATTTCCCTAAACGTCAGAGGCTGCCGACTAGCAGCGAGTGCCCAGGTCTGATAGTGGAGAAACTATGCCCTCATTTGTCAAAGTGTAGCGCAACAGAATTGAAATAAATCATACAGCAGACAGCGAAAGCAGTAAACCATACACAACTGATATAATCAACAGTATGTAATAGTGATGTTGCATGCCTCAAGTACTTAGAAAACAGCCAGAGCATGTTACACGATCAATGCAGTACAACAAAAGCAGAGTAACAAAAAAAAACAAAGCAAAACAGCTTGCAGTGGCATCGCAAGCCTAGGCTCGGTCCCATGCCCTCCTACTCCTCAGCAACAGTCAAATACCTATATAGGGACTCTTTCCCCTATCCATGCCTGTAGAAACGTGATCTGTTTGGGTGGAAAAGCATGACCCAAATAGGGTGTGAGAAATATATCTCAGTAAGCACCCACCAAAGGCCCGTGCCCAACTGCGTGTAAGCATGCGACAATAGTGTGCAGTAGTAAAATGCAATGAAGTAAGCAGAACTCAAAATTAACTAATTATCAGTTATATTGCCATTTTATTATCCATTTAATTCATTTAATTTAAAATACCACCACAGTGAATATTCTAAATAACCAGCTAATGTCCTCGGACATGTAAACCCCTACCCTCAATTAAAGAGTATCCAACACAAGAATCTGCCCTCAGGCATAACAGAGTTTACCCTCAGGTGTAGGTAGTGTCACCCACAGGCACAGAGTCAGCTGCCCATAGGCACGGAAGAAGTTGCCCTCATACCGAAATAACTACAACCCTCAAGCTAAATAGTGCAGTGCCCACAGGCTAATCATAAAAACGCCCTCAGGCTAAGAAGGTAATCAGGCCATGCCCAACATGTCAAAATGAATTAAACAAGAAATTCCTCTCAAGACAATTATACAATTACTACATTAAAGGCATACCCTCAGGTACCCTGGCCAAACGGCTAAACAGTGGAACACACCCCCGGGGTGGTTCCAGATTCAAGCAATGATCCCAGCCAGCATTTTATTATCACAATTTAATCACCTATGAAATTTTAGGCATTAAATATAGAAACGACCTCAACCAAACGACACCCCAACATGGGTTTGTGGTGAAAAATGCACAAAACACATGGCAGTTGAAAAAACAAACATCAAGCCACATACCTTATACGCCAACGAACGTTATACCCGAACGCTGAATCCGGAAACGCCCAAGAAAGGCGTAGATCTGACGAAGAAAAAAACCCATTCAAACATAAATAACTTTCCCTCGGGAAAGAATTGGTAAGAACTGTACCAGGAGAGGATAGGGTTTACCCGTGCGGTTCCAACGAGAACGTCTGAAGCCGAATCGGGTTCCAGACGAACACCCGGCAGATCTTCAAAGGTTCGGCCGTCCTCCTTGGCTCCAAAACGGCTCTAACGCTTCCTCTGCCAATGAGGAGGCTACTGCCTGTTTTAAGCTGAAAAAACGAAGTACACGGCGTGTACTTATGAGTACACGGCGTGTACTTCCTTCACTTAACTATTCCCCTGGCGGCGCCACCACACTGTTCATCCATCGACAAGAGTACACGACATGTACTCCTTAGTACACGGCGTGTACTGTCGCCCAGCTGGCGACTGCTCCACTACCTTACTGTTTTGGCCTACCGACTGATTACACGGTGTGTAAAAGACCACAACACGACATGTAGTCGGTTCCTACACCCTTTTTCACCGGCACGGCTACACGCCCTGTGTACTCATCCCTACACGGCCAGAAGTACACCGCGTTTGGGCAAAGTACACGACGTGTAGTTCCAAAATTTAGGATTTTCCCCCATTTTCCATATTTTCTCAAAAACGCTTAAGGAAAATGAAAAAGAAGAAGCTCGTACCTCAAAACTAAGAACCAGGTTCTTACAAACATCCCCGCTTATAGCAATTCGTCCCCGAATTTCCCTCCCTTGGGTGGCGATGATAAAGCTTAGAACAGCTCTGGCCACTGAGCACGTACGTCGGCCTCCCGCTCCCAGGTCTCGTCCTGTACTCGGCCATGCTGCCATAGCACCCGTACGTGTAACACCCCATGTAAATAAAGAATATGACATTTTCATATTTATCCATATTTGTGAATAAAATATTAATATGATTTTAAAGGGGACGCTATTCTCGATGGAGTACCCAACACGCAACAACGAGTTTCTTGGGAATCTTACGTTGGACTCTAATAATAAAATAATATTATTTTAAATGGTAGTTAACATGTAGTCATTGTATTGGTGGGAATGGATATAAATAACTAAAATATGATTATATATATTTTTAAATGTATTTACATTTATCCAATAAAATATAAAGGCTTAAAATACAGAAAGAATTGAATTTTAGGCGTATATGCCCTAGTTTTCACTAAAGGTTCACTTATCACCTTTTGATGGAGAACCGTCATTAAATATAGTTTTGTTCACTCTTATATATTCTATTGGACCAAATAAAACTCTTCTTAAGAATTGGGACATCAAAATTTACTTTGTGTAAATTTTTGGTATCTTTCCGATAAAGTTCATTTTTTAATGAATAGTGTAAAATGTTGTATTTTAATTCAAAACCTCTTTTTAATATAATTTATTTATATGATTAGATTATCATTTGAATTGGTTTTAAAGTGAAATTAGAATATATTTTTACCATTAAATCCAATAGTGGTCGTTGGAATTAATTTCACTTTGAAATCAGACTTAAACTAGTGTCAATCTTTTGATAATTATTATTTCATAAAAACACGTTATTTGCTATGACAGCGGGAATTAATTATTAAATTAATTAATGTGACTTATATGTTTTGAATTTTGTAAAATAGGCTTCATTTTTGAATTTGGAATTTCAAATATAGCTTAGGGTGAATTTTTGAGATTTTTCTAAAAAACTTCAATTTTTGATGAATAGTGAAACCACTAAGTGGTACTTATAAAAACTGATTTTTCCGTTTAAATGAAATTTTGATATCTTTGTGTTTTGAATTTCAAAAATCCAACATACATGGTTGTCATTAATAAGTAAAATGTGGTTCAATGGGATAAAAATATTTTTTTGGTGAATAGTAACTTATTAAGTTTTTAATCGCGATTAGAGGTAATTAGTGTAGTTTATGGTAAGAATAATGTTTTAATAAAATGAAATGACCTAGACACATGTCCTACCCTCATTGGATGTGCCATGGACGACCATTACAATCCATGGGTCAACTTGGGGACCCCATGGAGCCACTTTGGTTGGAAAATGACATAAATAACTTTTTATTTAATGTTAAAGTAAAAATGACAGAAACATGAGATGTTTTACTAAAACAATTTTTACATGAGGTTATACAAGTCATATTTTTGACTATAAATAGTCATTTGAAATCTAAAAATATTTCCTACATCATAGTAGTTTTTTTATAATTTTTAGACATTAAATATATTAAATTATGTATGACATCATGATGATGCAGCGATGACCTCATTATTTAACGATTTAAATAAAATGGAAAGATAATGTAATATCTAAGACCTAAACATGTAAAAAACCTATTGGATGAGTTTATTTTGAACCCTTATCACCTTATCCTCGAAAGAAATCAATGTGGGACCTCTTAAATCCGATTAACATTTTAAAATAAAGTGACTTTTCTTTACCTTCCAAGAGTGCCCCTCCTCTCCTCTTATAAAAGGCCCCCACCTCTACCTCCTTACCCACACTCCCAAAGCCTTTGGATCGGCCAAACTCTGCCCATTTTGCCTCTCCACTTCCCTCTATTACTCCTTGAAGCCTCAATTTGGGCATAAGTCTTCCCAAGGAAGCCTTTGATCTCAAACCAAAGGGAGTTACCCGATTTTAAGGTAATGTCTTCACTTGAGTCCTTTTGTTTTATTTTGCTTCTCCAACCCCGTAAACTCTTTTTATTCATTTCTTTTGTAACAACTCCAGTATCATAAATATACTAGGATGTTTTTATAAGAAGTATTCGAGCTACACTTTCACACACCTACATCTAATGGTTAAAAACATACTGTTTCCGTGGATGGTGAATTTCGGCCTCCTGAAACGATGATTGTTCAACATTATTTTAACACCTTCAAAGGTGGCCATTAAGATGACACTATATTTATATATGATATATAATATGTCTATGTTTTCCTTAAGATTCTGTATTTTTCATTTTGGGCATACCTTTATGGTTTCCATTATGGGTAAACGCGATATCTTCATTTAAGGAAGTGCGGACTACCGCCCCCTCAAAGTGATGTGATTCGTTAATGCCATATGTGGAACGTATAAAGGACGGATTTAAAGTTATTATATATGACGTTATACTGGAATTATAATATACCTCTATATCATTATTATTCCATTCCATAAAAATATGAAATAGAAATGAAAGTAGCGTTCATGCGTACGTACGACTTACCGTCTCCATGAACGGTGCATTTCATTTCTTATCCCCAAATGTAATGTACTATTATAAGTACATGTATATAATGGATATATATGATGAATGATACATCTAAATGATGAATATAATTCTGGAATTAAAATATACATACCTCTCATTTAGTTTTAATTCCATTAATATGACATAGAAATGAAAGTAGCGTTCATGCGTACGTACGGCTTACCGTCTCCATGAACGGTGCATTTCATTTCTTACCTCTAAATGATTATGTAATATTATAAATACATATATATTATGGATATATATTATATATATGATATCCAAATAATTAATATAATTCTGGATATAATGAACATTTTACCACACGAACAACATGTAATTGTAAGAAGTCCACTTTCGACTTATGAACCAAATATTGACAAAACAAACATTATTAACTTAAATGATTACATAATGTTTATAACATGAAAATAAGTGATCTAAAAGGAATAATGAACAAGAAAAAGGTTCTTAATAAAGTGGAAATTAACTCAAGTCTATTATTCAGGACGTTAAAGAACGATCGAGTCAAGTCGGACCCGAGGTAAGGGATCCTACTCCACTCTTTCTTTTTTAAGTACACTCTTTTATGTCAATCCTTTTAAAGCTCATATTTCTTGTTATTGGGATGTTATTTTATATTAATCTTACTGTAATTTTTATGTTCATGTGATGAGAGACCCTATTCTCTCTCATCAATCCATTCTGGATGTTTAATGTGGCGCCGTTTGGCTGCCGAGTTTTCGTAAAGGATTTTTCATCTCACTTTTATTCTTGTGAGATTTATGCTACATTTTCCACAATTTCCTTTGAGTGGTGTATGTACTGACCATTATTTTATTCATTGTGTAGTATACTTTCTTATATGAGTATTTACATCAATGTTTTATTGTCCTTCTTTCACGAGGTGTATGTTTCGAAAGATACCCATGTCGGTAAGGGAACCTTTCACCCTTCTCTTTTTAAAAGACTTCTTTTGTTGGGTCTTTTAATTTACATATTGTTATGTTGGGATATGTTCTCATATAACCTTATTGATGTAAATTTTATGTCCATGTGATGAGATACCCTTTTTTTATCTCTCATCAACTCATTTTAATGTGACGCCGTTAGGCTGTCAAGGGAACTTCTGAACCCAATTTCGATTTCTTTGGGTTCAACATGTAGTTATTGAATATGTCATCTTTTGAATATGTGTGAATGACCTTTGATTATTTTACACTTAATATCCACTTATATTTGGTGTATTCATTTGTCACACATAATTATTCAATTGATTTATCCTTAAACCAAGGATACCGTCTTTGTAAGGGAATTCGTCTCAATCTCCATTCATTGAGGCATATTTTGTTTTATACACAACATTATTTTATACGATGTATAAACCCCTTTGACTTTTACATTTATCCAAAAAGAATCTTTTTTATACGAAGAGTTTTACTAAATGACAAAAGTGAATGTTTTTGTCGTACGTATGCGGCGACAACGACTTCTCCGCCGCCGTGACCATCATTTGAGTTCCGGCTTCTTCTACAATCCATACCTTCTTTTTAAATGAAAAATAAATACCATGTTTTACTTTTATTTTATTTTGGTATTGAAAATGGTTTTGATAATTTTTTTATATCGATGTGTTGTATTGATATCTTGTTATTTAAAGGTGGAAATGTTATGTTTCCTTTATGCATGTTTTATGTGATAAGATTATGTTATGGTTCTTGGGAATTGTTATGAAGACGGGTGGTTCCGTGATAAACTAAGGGCGGGTGAGCCCGATATAGCTCTCCAATGCATTGGGTAACACGAAGAAGTGAAATGTTAAGGTTTCTCCGAAGAGATTTAGGGGATATACTGTGGTGGGTATTCCAAACGTAACCAAGAGGGTTACTCCCTACGTAAGAATGTTATGAATGCCTCAAGTTACCTTTTATGTCTTATGATTTCTATGATTTATTCATGATTTGATGAGGTATGTTAAAGTGATTATGTTTTATGGGTAAAGTATGATTTCATTCTTATGTATATATGAACTCATGTTTCCTTTCCATATTATTATAACCCTTACTGAGCTTTTTATGCTCATCCCAAGTTTTTGAAATGTTTTTCACAGGTCAAGGGAAAGGTACATGATGTGATGATAGTGTCAAGGATGTGTCAAGAAAGAATCCATGTTTTATTTTAAATATGTTTCCATTGATGGGAAGAATGAATACTGTCTTTTATGTAACCACATTGTTTAAATGTGGAATGTAATGCAAGTTTCAAGATCTAATTCTCTAAAACTCTAAACCTGAAAAGATCCTCAATGTGTAATCTTATAATAACTCAATATTAAGTATGGTTTAAGGCTGGGGCCTTATAGTTGGTATCAAAGGTCGGTTTAGATAACTTTAGAGGTTAGGGTATTATTTAAGCATAAGTGGCATTACCATAATGGATAGGATTTCAGAAATAGTCCTAGTTTTAGATAATGTGAATGAGTAAGTATATCTTAGTGTTTATCTTCCTCATTAGTACATGATGGTTTTTTTGATATACTCACACTGACCTTTTTGGTTTTAGTAAATGGATGGATCTAGCAGGAACCAAAGTAACAGTGGATGTGAAGGAAAATGTGACAGTTTTTTGAGCAAGCAACTTAATGATATGGGAGCTGCAATGAGAACTCTTGTGATTACCCTCAACCAACTATCTGGCGTCATGATTGACCACCTAAACCTTGGTGATTTCTCTAAGGCATCATATATGCGAGAAACAAATCCCTACGGAAGTATAGGTAATAATCATAAAGGTAAGTGTGTTCAGAAACCTATGTGTCAAAGATGTGGAAAGAAACACCTAGGAAAATGTTTCAAAGGGACAGAAATATACTATAGATGTGGAAATGAAGGTCATAAAGCAAGAACCTGCCATGGAAAAAGGAATCATCCAGTTGACTCGAGGAAAGGGAAAGAAGTTATTTCTGAGGGATCAATTGAATGTTTTAAATGTGGTGTGCATGGTCATTATGAAAACACATGTCCTATGAAGAAGTTTCGTGAATGGGATCACCAAGAGCGTACAAATGTTCGTTTACCAATACCTAATGCCATTCCAATTTAGGATGAAGAAACTGACAATGACCAATCATAGGTATGTATTATTTCATGACTATTGTTTTCCTATTTTGGAATCTTAGGATATGATTCATGATTTTGTTTGTAGGAAAGAGGTATTTTGGAATAAGTTGGAAAGGAATGGTTAATGGATCATGAAGAATGTTGAATGAGTAAGATGTCAACATATAAGGGCTTCAAGAGTTATGGTGATATTCTTAAGAGTATTAAGTCTCTTTTGATGATGGGGTTACATTAGAAGACTTTTTTATTATGTGTAACCCTGATGTTTAATATAGGCAAATTTTATTCAAGGAATAATTATCTTTTCTTTTGTGGACATAGTTATAAAGAACCATTTGGGTTTATATGATCCTTACTTTTGAGGTAATTATGGGTTACTATATGTTATGATTGAAGTGAAAGGCATGAGATAAAATTGAGGTTAAATAATGTTATGGTTATTTTTGATGATTTTATCGCTTTTTGGGGAATTATTTGAGAATTATATAGTTTTGAAAAAAGGACAACACACAGACCATGTGACTACCCGTCGCGTCGGACAAAGCTGCGGGAATCGAACCCACAACCAAAGTGCGACTGGTATTTATCACCTACCACTAGACTACGTGAAGTCCCTGGTTATTTTGACTGATTCTTTTTAGTTATATGATTTTATGAATTAAGAGTAAGTTTATTTTGGGTTATTTATGAAAATGATAAACCTATCATGGAGGATATGTGATTAGGTTAATTACTTTTCAATACGAGACTTTAGGAGCAACTGATGTTGTTTGGAGATAAATGTTACGATTTAACTTGGAAGACTATGTGACTAAATCCTTAAAATATTTGGGTTTCAATCTTAGATTGGTTTACTTTGAAGAATTTTATGGACAAATTGTTTATCGGATGGTCCTCGTTGAACTTTGGGTTTTGTTGGACAAATTTTGGAGATTAAGCATAGATTTTCTTTTTAATGGGTTATCCTTTTCTAGATTATCTGACCTTGTACTAACCTTTTTGGTTTTGGTTTTGGTTAATGCCAAAAGACATGGGATTTATATAGTTCTCTTTGGTGGATTAGGTGATTCTCTAGAAGTTGATTATAGTACTCTTAATGCGAACAAGTCTCCCTAAATACTCGTCTTTTGGAAAAAAATATGAGTTTGATTAAGGAATCTAGTAAAATTTGAAAGTCAACAAGATAAGTGATTATGTTTCCTTATGAATAAATTCCTCAATAAAAAGTAACTTAAAACAAAAATGTTGTCTATTAACTTTTCCTACTGGGGAATCGAATACCGTTTAACCCATCACAAGTTTGTGATTTTCTTATGGTTAACTTTCTCCTAGACATGTTTACTATCACTCTCCCTCAAGAACATCACCCTTTGCTTTTTCTTCCATTTCCATTTTTCTCTACACATGGGTTAACTCGAGTGACCTCTGTACTTATCTTCTTTTATTTTAAAGTGATTGTTTTACCGACTCTTGTTCCGATGTGGGACTTTCAATGATGTTTCCATTCTCAATTTTAAAAATTGTGAGGACACAATTCCCAAAAAGGGGGAAGGATGTAACACCCCAGGTAAATAAAAAATATGACATTTTCATATTTATCCATATTTGTGAATAAAATATTAATATGATTTTAAAGTGGACGCTATGCTCGATGGCGTACCCAACACGCAACAACGAGTTTCTTGGGAATCTTATGTTGCACTCTAATAATAAAATAATATTATTTTAAATGGTAGTTAACATGTAGCCATTGTATTGGCGGGAATGGATATAAATAACTAAAATATGATTATATATGTTTTTAAATGTTTTTACATTTATCCAATAAAATATAAAGGCTTAAAATACGGAATGAATTCAATTTTAGGCGTATATTCCCTAGTTTTCACTAAAGGTTCACTTATCGCCTTTTGTTGGAGAACCATAATTAAATATAGTTTTGTTTACTCTTATACATTCTATTGGACCATATAAAACTCTTCTTAAGAATTGGGACATCAAAATTTACTTTGTGTAAATTTTTGATATCTTTCCGATAAAGTTCATTTTTTAATAAATAGTGTAAAATGTTCTATTTTAATTCAAAACCTCTTTTTAATCTAATTTATTTATATGATTCGATTATCTTTTGAATTGGTTTTAAAGTGAAATTAGAATATAGTTTTACCATTAAATCCAATAGTGGTCGTTGGAATTAATTTCACTTTGAAATCAGACTTAAACTAGTGTCAATCTTTTGATACTTATTATTTCATAAAAACACGCTATTTTCTATGACAGCTGGAATTAATTATTAAATTAATTAACGTGACTTATATGTTTTGAATTTTTTAAAATAGACTTCATTTTTGAATTCGTAATTTCAAATATAGCTTAGGGTGAATTTTTGGGATTTTTCTGAAAAACTTCAATTTTTGATGAATAGTGAAACCACTAAGTGGTACTTATAAAAACTGATTTTTCCGTTTAAATGAAATTTTTCCATCTTTGTGTTTTGAATTTAAAAAATCCGACATACATGGTTGTCATTAAGAAGTAAAATGTGGTTCAATGGGATAAAAATAATTTTTTGGTGAATAGTAACTTATTAAGTTTTTAATCGCGATTAGAGGTAATTAGTGTAGTTTATGGTAAGAATAATGTTTTAATAAAATGAAATGACCTAGACACATGTCCTACCCTAATTTGATGTGTCATGGCCGACCAATAAAATCCATGGGTCAACTTGGGGACCCCATGGAGCCACTTTGGTTGGAAATTGACATAAATAACTTTTTATTTAATGTTAAAGTAAAAATGACACAAAAATGAGATGTTTTACTAAAACTGTTTTTACATGGGGTTATAAAAGTCATAATTTTGACTATAAATAGTAATTGGAAAGATAAAAAGATTTCCTACAGCATATTAGTTTTTTTATAATTTTTAGACATTAAATAAATTAAATTATTTATGACATCATGATGATGCAGCGATGACCTCATTATTTAACGATTTAAATAAAATGGAAAGATAATGTAATATCTAAGACCTACACATGTCCAAAACCTATTGTATGAGTGGATTTTGAACCCTTATCACCTTATCCTCGAAACACATCAATGTGGGACCTCTTAAATCTGAATACCATTTTAAAATATAGTGACTTTTCTTTACCTTCCAAGAGTGCCTCTCCTCTCCTCTTATAAAAGGCCCCCAACTCTACCTCCTTACCCACACTCCCAAAGACTTTGGATTGGCCAAACGCTTCCCATTTTGTCTCTCCACTTCCCTATATTACTTCTTGAAGCCTCACTTTGGGCAGAAGTCTTCCCAAGGAAGCCTTTGAACTCAAACCAAAGGGAGTTACCCGATTTTAAGGTAATGTCTTCACTTGAGTCCTTTTGTTTTATTTTGCTTCTCCAACCCCCTAAACTCTTTTTATTAATTTCTTTTGTAAAAACTATAGTATCATAAATATACTAGGATGTTTTTATAAGAAGGATTAGAGATACACTTTCACACACCTACATCTAATGGTTAAATAACATACTGTTTCTGTGGATGACGAATTTCGGCCTCCCGAAACGATGATTGTTCAACATTCTTTTAACACCTTCAAAGATGTCCATTAAGATGAAACTATAGTTATATATGATATATAATATTTCTATGTTTTCCTTAAGCTTATGTATTTTTCATTTTGGGCATACCTTTATGGTTTCCATTATGGGTAAACGCGATATCTTCATTTAAGGAAGTGCGGCTACCGCCCCCTCAAAGTGATGTGATTCGTTAATGCCATATGTGGAACGTATAAAGGATTGATTTAAAGTTATTATATATGATGTTATAATGGAATTATAATATACCTCTATATCATTATTATTCCATTCAATAAAAATATGAAATAGAAATGAAAGTAGCGTTCATGCGTACGTACGGCTTACCGTCTCCATGAACGGTGCATTTCATTTCTTATCCCCAAATGTAATGTACTATTATAAGTACATGTATATAATGTAAATATATGATTAATGATACATCTAAATGATGAATATAATTCTGGAATTAAAATATACATACCTCTCATTTAGTTTTAATTCCATTAATATGACATAGAAATGAAAGTAGCGTTCATGCGTACGTACGGCTTACCGTCTCCATAAACGGTGCATTTCATTTCTTTCCTCTAAATGATTATGTAATATTATAAATACATGTATATTCTGGATATAGATTAAATATATGATATCCAAATCATGAATATAATTCTGGATATAATGAACATTTGACCACACAAACAACATGTAATTGTAAGAAGTCCACTTTCGACTTAAGAACCAAATATCGACAAAACAAACATTATTAACTTAAATGATTAAATAATGTTTATAACATGGAAATAAGTGATCTAAAAGGAATAATGAACTAGAAAAAGGTTCTTAATAAAGTGGAAATTAACTCAAGTTTAGTATTCAGGATGTTAAATACGATCGAGTCAAGTCGGACCCGAGGTAAGGGATCCTACTCCACTCTTTCTTTTTAAGTACACTATTTTATGTCATTCCTTTTAAAGCTCATCTTTCTTGTTATTGGGATGTTATTTTATATTAATCTTACTGTAATTTTTATGTTCATGTGATGTGAGACCCTATTATCTCTCATAAATCCATTTTGGAAGTTTTATGTGGCGTCGTTGGGCTGCCGAGTTTTCGTAAAGGATTTTTCATCTGACTTTTATTCCCGTGAGATTTATGATACAATTTCCACAACTTACTTTGAGTGGTGTATGTACTGACCATTATTTTATTCATTGTGTAATATAATTTATTTTATGAGTATTTTCATCAATGCTGTATTATCCTTCTTTCACGAGGTGTATGTTTCGAAAGATACCCATGTCGGTAAGGGAACCTTTCACCATCCTCTTTTTAAAAGACTTCTTTTGTTGGGTCTTTTAATTTACATATTTTTATGTTGGGATATGTTCTCATATATCCTTATTGATGTAAATTTTATGTCCATGTGATGAGATACCCTTTTTTTAATCTCTCATCAACTCATTTTGATGTGACGCCGTTAGGCTGTCAAGGGAACTTCTGAACCTAATTTCGATTTCTTTGGGTTCAACATGTATTTATTGAATATGTCATCTTTTGAATATGTGTGAATGACCTTTGATTATTTTACACTTAATATTCACTTATATTTGGTGTATTCGTTTGTCACACATAATTATTCAATTGATTTATCCTTAAACCAAGGATACCGTCTTTGTAAGGGACTTCGTCTCAATATCCATTCATTGAGGCGTATTTTGTTTTATACACAACCATATTTTATACGGTGTATAAACCCCTTTGACTTTTACGTTTATCCAAAAAGGAATCTTTTTTATATGAAGTGTTTTACTAAATGACAAAAGTGAATGTTTTTGTCGTACGTATGCGGCAACAACGACTTCTCCGCCGCCGTGACCATCATTTGAGTTTCGGCTTCTTCTACAAGACATACCATCTTTTTGAAAGAAAAATAAATACCATGTTTTACTTTTCTTTTATTTTGGTATTGAAAATGGTTTTGATAATGTTTTTATATCGATGCGTTGTATTGATATCTTGTTATTTAAAGGTGGAAATGTTATGTTTCCTTTATGCATGTTTTATGTGATAAGATTATGTTATGGTTCTTGGGCATTGTTATGAAGATGGGTGGTTCCGTGATAAACAAAGTGTAGGTGAGCCCGATATATCTCTCCAATGCATTGGGTAACGCGAAGGAGTGAAACGTTAAGATTTCTCCGAAGAGATTTAGGGAATATACTGTGTTGGGTATTCCAAACATAACCAAGAGGGTTACTCCCTATGTAAGAATGTTATGAATGCCTCAAGTTACTTTTATGTCTTATGATTTCTATTATTTATTCATGATTTGATGAGGTATGTTAAAGTTCTTATGTTTTATGGGTAAAGTATTATTTCATTCTTATGTATATATGAACTCATGTTTTCTTTCCATATTTTTATAACCCTTACTGATCTTTTTATGCTCATCCCAAGTTTTTGAAATGTTTTTTACAGGTCAAGGGAAAGGTACATGATGTGGTGATAGTGTCAAGGATGTGTCAAGAAATAATCCATGTTTTATTTTAAATATGTTTCCGTTGATGGGAAGAATGAATACTGTCTTTTATGTAACAACTTTGTTTAAATGTGAAATGTAATGCAAGTTTCATGATCTAATTCTCTAAAACTCTAAACATGAAAAGATCCTCAATGTGTAATCTTTTAATAACTCAAGATTAAGTAAGGTTTAAGGCTGGGGCCTTATAGTTGGTATCAAATGTCAGTTTAGATAACTTTAGAGGTTAGGGTATTCTTTAAGCATAAGTGGCATTACCATAATGGTTAGGATTTCAGAAAGACTCATAGTTTTAGATAAAGTGAATGAGTTAGTATATCTTAGTGTTTATCTTCCTCATTAGTACATGATGGTTTTTTTGATATACTCACACTGACCTTTTTGGTTTTAGTAAATGGCTGGATCTAGCAGGCACCGAAGTAACAGTGGATGTGAAGGAAACTGTGATAGTTTTTTAAGCAAGCAACTGAATGATATGGGATCTGCAATGAGAACTCTTGTGATTATCCTCAACCGACTATCTGGAGTCATGATTGACCACCTAAACCTCGGTGATTTCTCTAAGGCATCATATATGCGAGAATCAAATCCATACGGAAGTACAGGTAATAATCATAAAGGTAAGTGTGTTCAAAAACCTATGTGTCAAAGATATGGAAAGAAACACCTAGGAAAATGTTTCAAAGGGACAGAAATATTCTATAGATGTGGAAATGAAGTTCATAAAGCAATAACCTTCCATGGAAAAAGGAAGCATCCAGTTGACTCGAGGAAAGGGAAAGAAGTTCTTTCTGAGGGATGAATTGAATGTTTTAAATGTGGTGTGCATGGTCATTATGCAAACACATGTCCTATGAAGAAGTTTCGTGAATGGGATCACCGAGAGCGTACAAATGTTCATTTACCAATACCTAATTCCATTCCGATTGAGGATGAAGAAACTAACAATGACCAATCAAAGGTATGTATTATTTCATGACTATTGTTTTCCTATTTTGGAATCTTAGGATATGATTCATGATTTTGTTTGTAGGAAAGAGGTATTTCGGAATAAGTTGGAAAGGAATGGTTAATGGATCATGAAGAATGTTGAATGAGTAAGATGTCAACATATAAGGGCTTCAAGAGTTATGGTGAAATTCTTAAGAGTATTAAGTCTCTTTTGATGATGGGGTTACATTAGAAGACTTTTTATATTATGTGTAACCCTGATGTTTAATATAGACAAATTTTATTCAAGGAATAGTTATCTTTTCTTTTGTGGACATAGTTATAAAGAACGATTTGGGTTTATATGATCCTTACTTTTGAGGTAATTATGGGTTACTATATGTTATGATTGAAGTGAAAGGCATGAGATAAAATTAAGGTTAAATTATGTTATGTTTATTTTTGATGATTTTATCCCTTTTTGGGGAATGATTTTAGAATTATATAGTTTTGTAAAAAGGACAACACGCAGACCGTGTGACTACCCGTCGCATCGGACAAAGCTGCGGGAATCGAACCCACAACCAAAGTGCGGCTGGTATTTATCGCCCACCACTGGACTACGTAATGTCCCTGGTTATTTTAACTGATTACTTTTAGTTATATGATTTTATGAATTAAGAGTAAGTTGATTTTGGGTTATTTATGAAAATGATTAACCTATCATGGAGGATATGTGATTAGGTTAATTACATTTCAATACGAGACTTTAGGAGCAACTGATGTTGTTTGGAGATAAATGTTACGATTTAACATGGAATACAATGTGACTAAATCCTTCAAATATTTGGGTTTCAATATTAGATTGGTTTAATTTGAATAATTTTATGGACAAATTGTTTATCGGATGGTCCCCGTTGAACTTTGGGTTTTGTTGGACAAATTTTGGAGATTAAGCATATATTTTCATTTTAATGGGTTATCCTTTTCTGGATTATCTGAACTTATAATAACCTTTTTGGTTTTATTTTTGGTTAAAGCCTAAATACATGAGACGTATATAGTTCTCTTTGGTGGATTAGGTGATTCTCTAGAAGTTGATTATAGTACTCTTAATGCGAACAAGTCTCCTTAAATACTCGTCTTTTGGAAAAAAAATATGAGTTTGATTAAGGAATCTAGTAAAATTTCAAAGTCAACATGATAAGTGATTATGTTTCCTTATGAATAAATTCCTCAATAAAAAGTAACTTAAAACAAAAATGTTGTCTATTAACTTTTCCTACTGGGGAATCGAATACCATTTAACGCATCACAAGTTTGTGATTTTCTTATGGTTAACTTTCTCCTAGACATGTTTACTATCACTCTCCCTCAAGAACATGACCCTTTGCCTTTTCTTCCATGTACATGTTTTTCTACACATGGGTTAACTCGGATGACCTCTGTACTTATCTTCATTTATTTTAAAGTGATTGTTTTACCGACTCTTGTTTCGATGTGGGACTTTCAAGGATGTTTCCATGCTCAATTCTAAAAATTGCGAGGACGCAATTCCCAAAAGGGGGGAAGGATGTAACACCCCAGGTAAATAAAGAATATGACATTTTCATATTTAACCATATTTGTGAATAAAATATTAATATGATTTTAAAGGGGACGCTATGTTTGATGGCGTACCCAACATGCAACAACGAGTTTCTTGGGAATCTTACGTTGCATTCTAATAATAAAATAATATTATTTTAAATGGTAGTTAACATGTAGTCATTGTATTGGAATGAATGGATAGAAATAACTAAAATATGATTATATATGTTTTAAAATGTTTTTACATTTATCCAATAAAAGATAAAGGCTTAAAATACGGAAAGAATTCAATTTTAGGCGTATATGCCCTAGTTTTCACTAAATGTTCACTTATCGCCTTTTGATGGAGAACCGTCATTAAATATAGTTTTTTTAACTCTTATAAATTCTATTGGACGATATAAAACTCTTCTTAATAATTGGGACATCAAAATTTACTTTGTTTAAATTTTTGGTATCTTTCCGATAAAGTTCATTTTTTAATGAATAGTGTAAAATGTTGTATTTTAATCAAAACCTCTTTTTAATCTAATTTATTTATATGATTAGATTATCTTTTTAATTGGTTTTAAAGTGAAATTAGAATATATTTTTACCATTAAATCCAATAGTGGTCGTTGGAATTAATTTCACTTTGAAATCAGACTTAAACTGGTGTCAATCTTTTGATACTTATTATTTCATAAAAACACGCTATTTGCTCTGACAACGGGAATTAATTATTAAATTAATTAATGTGACTTATATGTTTTTAATTTTTTAAAATAGACTTCATTTTTGAATTCGGAATATCAAATATATCTTAGGGTTAATTTTTGGGATTTTTTTGAAAAACTTCAATTTTTGATTAATAGTGAAACCACTAAGTGGTACTTATAAAAACTGATTTTTCCGTTTAAATGAAATTTTGCTATCTTTGTGTTTTGAATTTCAAAAATCCGA
The DNA here is from genome assembly GCA_963277665.1 of Viscum album. Classification (NCBI taxonomy): domain Eukaryota; kingdom Viridiplantae; phylum Streptophyta; class Magnoliopsida; order Santalales; family Viscaceae; genus Viscum; species Viscum album. Next base: position 176,830,033 of record OY728140.1, on the reverse strand, counting down.
AATACATGGTTGTCATTAAGAAGTAAAATGTGGTTCAATGGGATAAAAATATTTTTTTGGTGAATATTAACTTATTAAGTTTTTAATCGCGATTAGAGGTAATTACTGTAGTTTATGGTAAGAATAATGTTTTAATAAAATGAAATAACCTAGACACATGTCCTACCCTCATTGGATGTGTCATGGATGACCAAGACAATCCATGGGTCAACTTGGAAATATAAAAATATTTCCTACATCATAGTAGTTTTTTTATAATTTTTATACATTAAATAAATTAAATTATTTATGACATCAAGATGATGAAGCGATGACCTCATTATTTAATGATTTAAATAAAATGGAAAGATAATGTAATATCTAAGACCTACACATGTCCAAAACCTATTGGATGAGTGGATTTCGAACCCTTATCACCTTATCCTCGAAACACATCAATGTGGAACCTCTTAAATCCGAATACCATTTTAAAATAAAGTGACTTTTCTTTACCTTCCAAGAGTGCCCCTCCTCTCCTCTTATAAAAGGCCCCCACCTCTACCTCCTTACCCACACTCCCAAAGCCTTTGGATCGGCCAACCTCTGCCCATTTTGTCTCTCCAATTCCCTCTATTACTCCTTGAAGCCTAACTTTGGGCAGAAGTCTTCCCAATGAAGCCTTTGAGCTCAAACCAAAGGGAGTTACCCGATTTTAAGGTAATGTCTTCACTTGAGTCCTTTTGTTTTATTTTACTTCTCCAACCCCCTAAAATCTTTTTATTCATTTATTTTGTAACAATTACAGTATCATAAATATACTAGGATGTTGTTATAAGAAGTATTCGAGCTACACTTTCACACACCTACATCTAATGGTTATAGAACATACTGTTTCCGTGGATGGCGAATTTCGGCCTCCCGAAGCGATGATTGTTCAACATTATTTTAACACCTTGAAAGGTGGCCATTAAGATGACACTATATTTATATATGATATATAATATGTCTATGTTTTCCTTAAGCTTTTGTATTTTTCATTTTGGGCATACCTTTATGGTTTCCATTATGGGTAAATGCAATATCTTCATTTAAGGAAGTGCGGACTACCGCCCCCTCAAAGTGATGTGATTCGTTAATACCATATGTGGAACGTAAAAAGGATGGATTTAAAGTTATTATATATGATTTTATACTGGAATTATAATATACCTCTATATCATTATTATTCCATTCCATAAAAATATGAAATAGAAATGAATGTAGCGTTCATGCGTACGTACGGCTTACCGTCTCCATGAACGGTGCATTTCATTTCTTATCCCCAAATGTAATGTACTATTATAAGTACATGTATATAATGGATATATATGACGAATGATACATCTAAATGATTAATATAATTATGGAATTAAAATATACATACCTCTCATTTAGTTTTAATTCCATTAATATGACATAGAAATGAAAGTAGCATTCATGCGTACGTACGGCTTACCATCTCCATGAACGGTGCATTTCATTTATTACCTCTAAATGATTATGTAATATTATAAATACATGTATATTCTGGATATATATGATATATATGATTTCCAAATCATGAATATAATTCTGGATATAATGAAAATTTGACCACACGAACAACATGTAATTGTATGAAGTCCACTTTCGACTTAAGAACCAAATATCGACAAAACAAACATTATTAACATAAATTATTACATAATGTTTATAACATGTAAATAAGTGATATAAAAGGAATAATGAACTAGAAAAAGGTTCTTAATAAAGTGGAAATTAACTCAAGTTTATTATTCAGGACGTTAAAGAACGATCGAGTCAAGTCAGACCCAAGGTAAGGGATCATACTCCACTCTTTCTTTTTAAGTACACTCTTTTATGTCATTCCTTTTAAAGCTCATATTTCTTGTTATTGGGATGTTATTTTATATTAATCTTACTGTAATTTTTATGTTCATGTGATGAGAGACCCTATTCTCTCTCATCAATCCATTTTGGAAGTTTTATGTGGCGCCGTTAGGCTGCCGAGTTTTCGTAAAGGATTTTTCATCTCACTTTTATTCCCATGATATTTATGCTACATTTTCCACAATTTACTTTAAGTGGTGTATGTACTGCCCATTATTTTATTCATTGTGTAATATACTTTCTTTTATGAGTATTTACATCAATGTTGTATTGTCCTTCTTTCACGAGGTGTATGTTTCGAAAGATACCCATGTCGGTATGGGAACCTTTCACCCTCCTCTTTTTAAAAGACTTCTTTTGTTGGGTCTTTTAATTTACATATTGTTATGTTGGTATATGTTCTCATATATCCTTATTGATGTAAATTTTATGTCCATGTGATGAGATACCCTTTTTTTATCTCTCATCAACTCATTTTGACGTGACGTCGTTAGGCTGTCAAGGGAACTTCTGAACCCAATTTCGATTTCTTTGGGTTCAACATGTAGTTATTGAATATGTCACCTTTTGAATATTTGTGAATGACCTTTGATTATTTTACACATAATATCCACTTATATTTGGTGTATTCGTTTGTCACACATAATTATTCAATTGATTTATCCTTAAACCAAGGATAGCGTCTTTGTAAGGGACTTCGTCTCAATCTCCATTCATTGAGGCATATTTTGTTTTATACACAACCTTCTTTTATAAGGTGTATAAACCCCTTTGACTTTTACGTTTATCCAAAAAGGAATCTTTTTTATACGAAGCGTTTTACTAAATAACAAAAGTGAATGTTTTTGTCGTACGTATGCGGTGACAACGACTTCTCCGCCGCCGTGACCATCATTTGAGTTCCGGCTTCTTCTACAAGCCATACCTTCTTTTTAAAAGAAAAATAAATACCATGTTTTACTTTTCTTTTATCTTGGTATTGAAAATGGTTTTGATAATGTTTTTATATCGATGTGTTGTATTGATATCTTGTTATTTAAAGGTGGAAATGTTATGTTTCCTTTATGCATGTTTTCTGTGATAAGATTATGTTATGGTTCTTGGGCATTGTTATGAAGACGGGTGGTTCCGTGATAAAATAAGGGAGGGTGAGCCCAATATAGCTCTCCAATGCATTGGGTAACGTGAAGGAGTGAAACGTTAAGGTTTCTCCGAAGAGATTTAGGGAATATACTATGGTGGGTATTCCAAACATAACCAAGAGGGTTACTCCCTATGTAAGAATGTTATGAATGCCTCAAGTTACCTTTTATGTCTTATGATTTCTATGATTTATTCATGATTTGATGAGGTATGTTAAAGTGCTTATGTTTTATGGGTAAAGTATGATTTCATTCTTATGTATATATGAACTCATGTTTCCTTTCCATATTTTTATAACCCTTACTGAGCTTTTTATACTCATCCCAAGTTTTTGAAATGTTTTTCACAGGTCAAGGGAAAGGTACATGATGTGATGATAGTGTCAAGGATGTGTCAAGAAAAAATCCATGTTTTATTTTAAATATGTTTCCATTGATGGGAAGAATGAATACTGTCTTTTATGTAACCACTTTGTTTAAATGTGGAATGTAATGCAAGTTTCATGATCTAATTCTCTAAAACTCTAAACCTGAAAAGATCCTCAATGTGTAATCTTGTAATAATTCAAGATTAAGTAAGGTTTAAGGCTGGGGCCTTATAGTACGAGAGGAACTGACCGGCCTCAGAGAACCTTCGTGCTCCTGTCAACAGTACGAATCAGATGCTCCTCAAAGGACGCATCAGGCTGAAGCTCAATCTCCTCTGGCTGAAAGGTGTGAGACGAGTCTGAATGGTAGAGACAACTGAGACGTGTGGAAGACGTCGTGCATGGATCGGTACCACTGCGGTAACTGCAACCGATAGGAAACCAGCCCGACTCTTTCCCGAATCTCAAATGGCCCTACATACCTCGTTGAAAGATGACCTTGTCTCCTGATCCACTTGTGTCCCAGCCTCGGCGAAACACGCAAGAAAACCCGATCCCCGACCATGAACTCTAAGGGTCGTCTGCGGCGATCAGCATATGACTTCTGTCGAGACTGCGTGGTAGTCATCTGCTTCCGAATCAACTGGACCTGCTCAGATGTCTCCTGCACGAGCTGTGGCCCCAGTAAAGCTGCCTCACCTGCCTCTAACCAACACAAGGGTGATCGGCACGACCTACCATATAGAGCCTCGTATGGTACCATCTCAATAGTTTCCAAAAAACTATTGTTATAGGAAAACTCGACTAGGGGTATGTTCTTCTCCCAAGAGCCCCCAAAGTCTAGGACGCATGTGCGAAGCATGTACTCTAGCACTTGTATCGTCTGCTCTGACTGGACATCTATCTGAGGGTGGTATGATGTGCTCAGAAGCACCTGTGTATCCAGCGCCCTCTGAAAACTCTTCCAGAAACAAGACGTAAAGCATGCGTCCCTATCCTAAATGATAGAACGAGGGACCCCATGAAGACGAATGATCTCTCGGATATATAGCCTTCCGAGCTCGTCCACACCGAAGGTCTCGTTGATCGGCAAGAAGTGAGCTACCTTCGTGAGTCTGTCCATAACAACCCACATGGCGTCATTGCCACGAGGTGACCTCGACAATCCCGTCACGAAATCCATCGCGACATCATCCCATTTTCACTCTAGAACGGGTAACTGCTGTAACAACCCGACTAGTCTCTGATGCTCCACCTTCACCTGCTAACAGGTGGAACACCTCGTAACAAAACCAGCTACCTCTCTCTTCATACCCAGCCACCAGTACTGACGTCTCAAGTTACGATACATCTTGGTAACCCCGAGATGAACTTCCCAAGATAAAGCATGAAACACCCACATTAGCTCCTTGAGTATATCCCCTGGAACCCACACTCGTCCATGGAAACGCAAAACCTCATCACCGCCTATCGTCCAACCAGTAGAAGGGTCCCCACTTGCCACCGACTCCCGTAGAACTAGGCCTTTTGAATCAGATAGTAGTCTCATCCTCACTCTATCAATGAGGGTAGACGTCACAACTAATGATGAAAGATAAGTCTGCCCTTGACTGTTGTTCACCTCCAGATGCATCTCAGAGAACAAGGTCATGAGCTCCCACTCACCACTGGCCTCCTACACCGCCTGTATCTGAGTCTTCCTACTCAGTGCATCAGCTACTGCATTGCCTTTACTAGGTGTATAGGGAAGCTCAAAATCGAAGGATTTTAGGTACTTGACCCACCTTAGCTGCCTCAGATTTAGGTCATGCTGAGTAAAGATATACTTGAGGCTTTTTTGGTCGGTGAAAACCACAACATACTCTCCCAATTAATAATGCCTCCAACAGTGCAACGCATGCACAACTACAGCCAACTCGAGATCATGCATCGGGTAATTCCGCTCATGTGGCCTCAACTGCCGAGACCCGTACGCAACAAATCGGTCGCCTTGCATCAACACTGCTCCCCGCCCAATCCCTGATGCATCACAGTAAACTGTATAGATCTTACCCTGCTCTGGGAGTATCAGGATTGGTGCTGATGTCAACCTTCATTTCAGGTCCTGAAAAGCTGCCTCGCAAGCTTCTGACCAAACGAACTTCACCCCCTTCTTAGTCAGACCCGTCAACGGTGCTGCTATACAGGAGAAGTCTTGTATGAAGCGTTTTTAGTAACCAGCCATCCCTAAGAAACTCCGTATCTCAAACACGTTCTTAGGCTGCTCCCAGGAAACTACTGCTCTCACCTTCTCTGGGTCTACTTCAACTCCTGCATCAGAGATAATGTGACCCAGGAAGTGAATCTGGTCTATCCAAAAGTGGCACTTCGAGAGCTTAGCATATAGTCGATGCTCTCTCAGTGTACTTAGTACGATCTCAAGCTGGGTGGCATGGTCGTGTCGAGTGCGAGAGTACACCAAGATGCCGTCCATGAATACTACCACAAAAGAATCAAGGTACGGATGGAACACATGATTCATCAGAGCCACGAAAACTGTTGGCGCATTCGTGAGTCCGAACGGCATAACCGTATACTCATATAGACCATACCTACTCCTGAAAGCCGTGAGAGGTATATTAGATGGTCTCACGTGCAGTTGATGATATCCTAATCTTAGGTCAATATTCGAGAACACTCGTGCTCCACGAAGCTGATCAAACATATCATCAATCCTCGGAAAGGGATATCAGTTCTTAACCGTCAACTGGTTTAGCTTCCGATAATCCACGCAAAGTCTGAGGGTACCGTCCACCTTCTTCGCAAAAAGGACTGGCGAACCCCAAGGAGAAGTATTGGTTTGGATAAAGCCCTTCGCCTGTAACTCATCTAACTGCCTATTGAGCTCCTTCAGCTCAAGTTTATCCATCCTATAAGGAGGAATGGACACCGGTGCTGCTCCTGGCACGAGCTCAATCGATAAATCCACCTCTCACTTCGGAGGTAGACCTGAAAAGTCATCTGGGAAGACATCCCTGAAATGATCAACAACTGGAGGGAAATTCGTCTGAAAATTCCCCTGGTCATCCATATATAAGATCGCAATCTGGTATGTGACTCAACCTCACCCATGATGCTCCAGTCCAGCTTGAATCGCCTGAACATCCCACTCGCCCTTGTATAGAAACTCTCCACCCTCTGGTGACGTGAAATGCACCCTGCGATGATAGCAGTCTACAAAGGATCGAAAGGAACCAACCAGTCCATACCGAGAATGACGTCATAGATCGACATCTCTAAGACATAGAGGTCCCAAAGAAAGTGCCACCCACCAACCTCAAGGGGGCACTCCTTGCACTGACGCACACCAGCCGTCCTAGTCCCCAACGGAGTGTCTAGCGTCATGATATTGGAAGAAGTAGAAATTCAGATCCCAAGGCTCTCCACAACGGGTACAGATATGAAACTATGTGTAGCACCCGTATCAAAAAGTACTGAAGACAAGACAGAAGCTACTAGAATAGTACCTATGACTGTAGAAGGTCCGGGATCCTGCTCCTGCTGGGTCTGTTGCACTGCATATTCCTGCCCAGTGTCGCAGCCCTGTGACACAGCCTGGCTACCCTGAGCTATCCCGCCCCGTTGCCTCTGAGATCCTGGTGTCTGACTACCTCGGCCATGACCACCATCTCTGCCTGCATTCCCTGACATATTCCAGTTCCCCGACTGGTAAGAAGCCACTGGTCCTGCTCCCACACGCGGAGTCTGTACAAAACCCATATCACTAGCCACTGGTGGAAACGCCCTGCAAAAGCGCTGCAGATGACCCATCTTGCCGCAAGCTTAACACTCCACTGGGTCTTGTGGACACTGCGGTCTCTTGTGCCCCTCTCTGCCACACTGGTAGCACATAACCTGGCCACCTGAAGCATTCTTCTGACTTGTACTGCTGCCCTGAGAGAAGTCCATCTATCTCTTCCTCTTGCCAGTAGAAATATTACCAGTAACTAGTGCTGAACCGCCCTGGCCCACACCACTAGATTCTCGAAGGTCCCTCTCTGTGATCAACGCCTGGTTCACAATAGCATGTACAGTAGGCAACATGAAAACATTCACCAGTGCTCAGATGTCATACCGAAGAACATCCTCAAAACGTCTGGCTCTCAACGTCTCATCACCCACCAGCATGGGTGCAAAAAGCTGAAGCTCGGTGAAACGAGCAGAATAGTCCATCACCAAAATAGCGCCCTATTGCAGATTCATGAACTCTCGAGCTCTATCTACCCTCAGCGTCTCTGGGAAAAAGAATTCATAGAAGACTGCCTGAAAATCTTCCCACGCCATGTCTCTTTAATGCTCTGACTGGGTGGTAACATCCCACCACCTCTTGGCGGAATCACGCAGCATATAAGTCGCGAGCTTAACCCTCCGCCATGGAGGCGTCTCTAGATACTCAAAAATAGTCTGCATTGATCCTAGCCAAGACTCCGTAGCCTATGGTCCACAATCCCCTGAAAACGTAGGCAGATGCTGCTGCTGAAAGATATGTGTCAGATCATCCATAGATGTAGCAGCCTTAGGTGCTCCCTAAAAGGTCTTCATAAACCGCATAAAGCCCTCACGGAACTGCGCCTCCACACTTTTGTCCGGTATAGCATCTGGCGCCGCATCTGGCTCTGCTGGAGGATCCACTAGTAGCCCATGGCCCAGCATCTCCGGAGTATAATCGTCGCTGCTCTCCTGGCGAACAACTCACGGTCGTCTAGGCGGCATGACTCTAAAAGGTCAAAAGCACGCCTCAGATTCATTATTATTAAGACTGAAAGTGAAGGAACCACAAGGAACAAGAGGAAGAAGGCATTTCAAAACTTGCAAAACAAGACTACATGGCGTGTACACTGACTACATGGCGTGTACTTGACTTCTCTTCCCCTTCCCAGGTCCTTATACACGGCTAAGCCACATGGCTCCTGTTGAACAAAAACTACACGGTGTGTGTAATATCTACACGGCGTGTATGGTGTTATTTTACAACTGCCCGTGTCGTCTGTGAAATGGCCGACTAATCGGCCTATAACTACACGGCGTGTTACACCCATACACGGCGTGTACAACACCCCATTTCCCAGCCACACTGCTAAAACCACATGGTCTATCCTCGGACAAGACTACACGGCGTGTCTCATGGGTACACGGCGTGTTCAAGGAGAGGTGACACCGGCCCGTGTTGTTCGTTACACGGCCGAGTCCCAAGGTCACACTACACAGCGTGTTCATCATTGACACGACGTGTTCTGTAAAAGATTTCACCGACCCTTGTTGTTAGTTACACGGCCAGACTCTGGGTCAACACTACACGGTGTGAACATTCGGTACACGACGTGTTTTACCCAAGCCTTTCCCTACCCTGTGTCGCTGCCAACACTATTTGTGACATGGGAAGAGACTACACGGCGTGTACTCTGGGTACACGGCGTGTACTTAAAAAGTTCATTTTTCTTCCCGAACAGAAGGTTATACACGACGTGTATATAGATACTACACGGCGTGTGTACTGGGTTTCCGGACAGTATGCCTCAGAAACTTCCTCGGAACCCAGAAAATACTGAAATACAACACCTAAGTGTCAAATTCTGACCCTTGAGGGCCCATACTCCCCACGAATCAAAGTTTAACATCTCATATGTGTTATAACCAATAAACAGTCAATGATCCACCAAATTCCAATCAATGGGGGCCCATACTCCCCAAAAACCAATGTTTGGCGTCCATTCTATAAAAAAGCTCACACAAAGAATACCCTATCACACAACAGGTATTTTATCAGAGCAGCTATCACAACAACATGCTTTTCTAGCACAAAAATTATCACAACAACATGTGAATTTCTAATGCACCTACATGGCATGAAAACTATGCATGGCATGTGATATCTAGCATGTGCCTATATGATGCATGAGATGACATACCCTCATCTCACCGGGTTCCAACTAAATAGAACCCACATATAAAATAGAAACAACACAATCCAAGTGCGTCACCCAATGGTGAAAACATATCAACTGTAAAATTTGCAAAATCAGTAAAATTGCAATACGAGGTAGACTGGCTTTTCCCTGTACACGGGTTAGCTACGCCCGGGCACAGCTTATTACCAACTACAACTCATCCTATACCTGACTACGGCTCCAAATAGTAAGATACTAAGTCAAAGAAAAGAACCCCCTCTGATACCACTTTGTAACGTCTCAGACCTGGGTGCCACGCAATGGGTGCCTCGAACCCGGTTCGCCACGTGACCTCAAGAGCATTTCCCCAAACTCCAGAGGATGCCGACTAGCAGCGAGGGCCCAGGTCTGATAGTGGGGAAACTATGCCCTCATTTGTCAAAGTGTAGCACAACAGAATTGAAATAAATCATACAATAGACAGCGGAAGCATTAAACCATACAAAACTGAAATAATCAACAGTATGTAATAGTGATGTTGCATGTATCAAGTACTAAGAAAACAGCCAGAGAATGTTACACGATCAATGCAGTACAATAAAAGCAGTGTACAGCAAAACAAAGCAAAACAGCTGGCATTGGCATCACAAGCCTAGGCTCGGTCCCATGCCCTCCTACTCCTTAGCCACAGTCAAGTACCTATATAGGGACTCTTGCCCCTATCCACACCTGCAGAAACATAATCTGTTTGGGATGAAAAGCATGACCCAAACAGGGTGTGAGAAATATATCTCTGTAGGCACCCACCAAAGGCTCGTGCCCAACTGCGTGTAAGAATGCAACAATAGTGTGCAGTAGTAAAATGCAATGAAGTAAGAAGTACTCAAAAGTAACTAATTACCAGTTATATTGCCATTTTATTATCCATTTAATTCATTTAATTTAAAATAACACCACAGTGAATATTCTAAATAACCAGCTAATGTCCTCGGACATGTAAACCCCTACCCTCAGGTAAAGAGTATCCAACACAAGAATATGACCTCAGGAATAACAGAGTTTGCCCTCAGGCATAGGTAGTATCGCCCACAGGCACAGAGTCAGCTGCCCACAGGCACGAAAGAAGTTTCCCTCAGGTCGAAATAACTACATCCCTTGGGCTAAATAGTGCAGTGCCCACCGGCAAATCATAACAACGCCATCCGAGTAAAAGTTAATCAGGTCATGCCCAACATATCAAAATGCAGTAAACAAACAATTCCTCTCAAGGAAATTCTACAATTACTACATTAAATGCGTACCCTCAGGTACCCTGGCCAAACGGCTAAACAGTGGAACACACCCCCGGGGTGGTTCCAGATCCAAGCAACGATCTCACCCAGCATTTTATTATCACAATTTAATCACCTATGCAATTTTAGGCATTAAATATAGCAACGTCCTCAGCCACATGACACCCCAACATGGGTTCATGGAAAAAAACGCACAAAACACACGACAGTTCGAAAAAAAAACACCAAGACACCTACCTTATACGCCAACAAACGTTATACCCGAACGCCGACTCCAGAAACGCCCAAGAATGGCGTAGATCTGAGGAAGAACAAAACCAATTCAAACGTAAATAACATTCCCTCAAGAAATAATTGGTATGAAAGGTACCAGGAGAGGAGAGGGATTACCCGTGCGGTTCCAACGAGATCGTCCGAAGCCGAATCAGATTCCAGACGAACACCCGATGGATCTTCAAAGGTTCGGTCGTCCTCCTTGGCTCCAAAATGGCTCTAACGCTTCCTATGCCAATGAGGAGTCTACTGCCTGTTTTAAGCCGAAAAAACAAAGTACATGGAGTGTACTTCTGAGTACACAGCGTGTACTTCCTTCATTTAACTGTTCCCTAGGCGGCACCGCCACACTGTTCATTTTTCGACAAGAGTACACGACATGTACTCTTGATTACACGGCGTGTACTGTCGCCCAGCTGGTGGCTGCTCCACCGCCTTACTGTTTTGGCATGACGACTGAATACACAGCATGTAAAGGACCACTACACGACGTGTAGTCGGTTCCTACACCCTTTTTCGTCGGCACGACTCCACGCCCCATGTACTCATCCCTACACGGCCAGAAGTACATGGCGTGTAGTTCCCAAATTTAGGATTTTTCCCCATTTTCCATATTTTCTCAAAAACGCTTAAGGAAAATGAAAAAGAAGAAGCTCGTACCTCAAAACTAAGAACCGGGTTCTTATATATATCATCCACTCCAATTACATTCAATAATTATGGGAATGATATCATCGCTCTTGCGTACGTACGGATTACCGTCTCCACGACACGATGAGATTTATTCTCCATGTTAACCATTCAAGAATGATGATAAAGTATATATAATGAATAATACTAAGATATATGACATAATAATGCTACTTTATTTATTTATATATGTGTGTGTGTGTGTGTCATCTACTTACTTCCATTCAAGTCAATAAGGAAAGGAAAACAGTGTTCGTGCGTACGTACGGACTACCGTCTCCATGAACAATGTATTTCATTTCATTTATCAATCTATTATATATATATATATATATGATATATAAATCTTGTTTTACATTTTGGAAATAATTAAATCGTGATATAAGTAATAATATCAAGAACAACAAGCCCAAACACGTACGATAAATGAAACAATTATTACCCAAAACATTGCTCCAACATGGAATTGATAAATGAACGGGTAATATAAAGTCATAAGTGAAGCATATATGATATCATAAAAATGACTATGATTCTTGAATAAGTCAATGACATTATTTAAATCATTATACAGGAGGTTCAGACACGTACAGAAGAAATTGGACCTAAGGTAAGGGATAATTATTTCAATCTCGTTTTTATCTGAGATTGTTTATTCGTAAGTATTTACCGGGGTTATGTTTATCATCCATGTCCATGTTTTCTAAAAATGTTTTCATAAAATTTTTACTATTTTTTTATGTATTTTTAAAGTCATTTCTACCTTTTTTTTACTTTTACCACATGGTATGGAAAGAATTTTTATTTTTTTTACCATATGAGGTACTTTTTAACTTTTCCAGAAAAAGTACGAGAAGAATGTTTTTTTAACATATACGGCATGAACGGATTTTTACTGTTTCAGAAAACCTTATTTTCTTGAAGCTTCCTCTACAATATTTCATGATTATTTTAAAAAAAAATCCATTTCTTTTAAAATTGTGTGTCATTTTGTGAAAAGAAAATGATTTTGAAGAATAAAGGATATTTTCCTCAAGAATTCATTTCAAGTGTTTTATCAAAACTACTTTCCATCTAAGATGACATTATTTAGTATGTTTATTTTTCAAGTATAATGTCTCTATTATTTCCATGGTTTTATTTTTCTTATGTTGAAATGATATCCATTTGTTTTATATGGATTATGTTATAAAGAGATGATATTTATGAAACCCATTTTATTCTTTTGGTTATGATGAATGATTTATGATTATCTTGTGGCACACATAAGAATAATTTAAATATGAGATGGGTGGGACCTATATCTCTCTCAAATGCATTGGGTAATGATTTATATCTCATGAGATATACATGGATGGAATGACAAGTAAATCCAGTTCAGTAACACAAGGCTGGAATGGAAAGTAAACCCAGTTCAGTAATGGACATTGTCCACTATGATGGTCTTGGCAGAAATTTCTTGGCTACTATGGAAATCATATCATGTGTTTAATGGTTTTCCACAATTTCATGTTTTATTATCATTCTATTTTATCATAATTAATGTTCCTTTGTGATCAATTCCTTATGTACTACCAAGATTTATGTCATTACTCATGTTTTATGTTCATGTTTTTATGTTCAAATGTTTATGGATTATTTTATTTTTTCCATGTTTACCCTTACTGAGCATTTGAGCTCACCCTTTTTATGTTTTCTTTTCCCCAGGATATAAATAAAGGTTTTAGGTAATAAAACAAAAGGGGAAGATCTTATGGGATATGTTGAAGATCTTTCTCAGTGATTAGAAGATTATGTTCCAAGTTTCCAAAGACACTAAACTAATACGGTCTTTGCGCGTCTGTTTTTGTCATATATTATGTATTCCGCAAAAGTAATGTAATTTCCATGTACGTCAAGCTTTGGGTCTCTAAAAATTCCCTCATTATTAAGCTAGTAATTGAAAGTTCATGTGGTTATTTGACTAGTATAATACCCATGATTATGTTATATTATGGAAATATTTACTCAGTTCATATTCCTTCCATTTTATGTTCAAATTTTTTTAAATGCATGTGCTTTAAATTATTCACCATGTATAATGATTGTATTAACTTTTGTTGTATTGTTTACTCTTACTGAGCATTTGAGCTCACCCCTTTCTTATGTTTCATTTCCACAGGGCATGAAGAAGTAAATTATGAATGACTTCCAAACGTAATCTAGCAGTCATGGATGTTTCTAGTGAAATAAATTAGTGTTTTTTTCCTTCATGATGTAATGATAAACTTATGTATGTATCTTATTTCCAATAATACTAAACTACTCAGTCCTTTGGGATACTTATTCCTTGTTTGTATGACAATAAGGCACCAGCTTCGGGCAACCGAGGTCGGGTCCTTACACAAACCCTAGTCGTACCTTGATCTAAAGCCTCAGATTGCTCACTGTTGGGAATTTTCTAACTGAAAACTAGTCCCACTAGATATGGTTCTATATAGTATTGTCTTCACAAGAAGAATTAGACCGGGAATGGAGAATAGGTAATTTACAACTCAAACCTGGCATTTTGCGCATCTCTGAATGGGATTTTACTTTTAATCCGAACACACATAGGAACACTATGGCTCGGGTATGGGTTAGATTGCATAATATCAATTGGTTTTTTTGGCACCCGAAGATCTTATATGATTTAACATCTTGTATTGGTAACCCCTTAAAGATTGATCAAAGAACCTTAACTAGTGAGTTAGGATTATTTTTCTAGAGTTATGGTGGAAGTGATCTTGGAAACTAAATTGTCACAGACCATTACTCTTAATGCTAAAGACTGTAGGGAACAAGTGAGGTTTGAGTATGAGATAAAACCTCCTTTTTATGACTATTGTAAAATTATAGTCCACTCAATACTAAACTATAGAGTAATGCAAAAACAAACCTCTCAACCAAGTGTATTGAATGAAATGAGACTAAAAAACAAAAGAAAGATAATGGCCATGCCTTTGATAAAACTAAAACCTCTAAGAGGAACACTAAAAAGTGGGTTATCAAACCTAGGAGCTTGAATCCATTAGGGGTTGAAGTGGAAAAATCTTGGGTTGATTTAGTGGAAGAATAGGAAAATGAGACATATGACCAATGTATTTCTAATGAAATTAAAACAATTGTTATGGAAGTTCTTAATCAAACTCAAACAAATCTTGAAGCCACAAACTTGGACTCAAACCTTAATTCTCCTAAAAACTGGTGAAGGATTTTGACCCTTCATGGAATCCTGATAATGTGCTAGTGTGTGAATCGCATCCTCCCATGTCACACACTAAGGATATGAATGAATCTAATGGAGACTCTCTAAAACTCTCACAGGGTGAAGAACAGAATACTTCTGTTGATAGTACTACTCAGCCAGTATGCAACAGCCCTACCCCCGCTTTATTTAGTTTTGAAATGCTAGTATTGTCTTGTTTATTACGGATTATAGTAGTAATAAACATGATGACGAAAACCACAGACTTTCTATATCAAATCCCACACTTAGTGAGGAACATAATTTACATATTTACTGTACTACTTACACTTAATGTCCCCCTGCATATCGTGTTTTTGAAAATCCCAACACTGCCTTTGTTGTACAGGAAACTGTATTTATCAAATAGTCTGCACAGGGCTGTAAAACCAATGAGATGGTCATCTCAGGTAAGTCTTGTATTTTAAAACCTAGCTCTAACAATTGAAAACTATATATTAATGATGACACAAGAGTTTCAAATGTTCCCTCTTTAAATACTGAACTAGTTTTCCAGAAGGAGTCATCATTGTCTGCTCCGAACAATGAATTGGTCTCACCTTCAAACACAAAAATGGGTGATACAGCACCTATGGCTTAAACAAAATCAGGTACTCTTGCTCCTATGCTTATCAGTCCTTCGGTAGGTGGTTCTAAAACTATTAAAAACAATGCTATTTCTGTGAAAATTGAAAATATATTTACTACTCAAGATATAGATCATACTGATATTAATATTAGGAGTTCTGTAGATTCACCTGTAAATACCTCTCTGCATGACTCTCCCAAGAATAATGCTAAGGAATTCCCCTTGTATTCTCCTAAAACTATGCATAAACAGATCACCAACCCAAAAAATGCCAAAAAACTTAGAAGATCTTCTAGGAATAAGGGTTTAGGAAACAAAAAAAGGAGCTCTAGCTCCAAACCAAGGTTTAAATGAAGATACTTTTCTGGAATTGTCAGGGTATTTCCAACTCTGACACTTCTTTAGTTTTAAAAGGACTGATTAACACTCATTGCCCAATTTTGTTTGCTATTGTTGAGCCCAAAACTAATTTTTCAACTAAATACTCCCATTTATGCGATCATGCTTATTCTTTTTTAGGTGCAACCAAAAAATCTTCAAATGTTGAATCTCTTTGGGTTTTATCATGCTCATCTATTCAATATGTCAATGTTTTCAATGTATTTGAGCAAGCCTTTACTTGTGAATTCATAATTTATTGTTCTCATTCTTTCAGCTCCTTTGTTTATGCTAAGAATAGATATCAAGACAAGAGGCCCCTTTGGAATGAACATACCTATTTAGGTACCAATATTAATACTCTTTGGTTTTTTATTGGGGAATTGAATGCTATTCTTAAATCTAGTAAGAAATTTGGACCATCTCCTGATGCTATTTCAACAAGTGAATTTAAAACTTCCATTAAAGACAATAACCTTGTAGAAATTAATCTCATTGGTGACAAATATACTTGGTATAGAAGGAATTATAATAGGATGGTTGCCTCCAAGTTGGACAGATCTTTCACAAATGTTACTACTTTAGATAAATGGGATACCATCTCTATTATCACCCTCCAAAAGTTCCACTCTGACCACTATCCCATTCTGGTCAATGTCTCCATCAAAAATATGAATCCCTCATTACCTTTCTGTTTTAACAATGTTTGGTTTTCTAATGAACAATGCACTGATATCATCAAATGTTTTTGGTCTTCTATGTCCCACTACAATGGTGCTTTTTTTGTTCTGTTAAGTTAAAACACCTCAAACAGATTCTCAAAATCCGATGCAATTCTATAGCCAAACAAATTAACAATGACATTCTTCTTCTAGAGGATGAGCTTAAGAAAATTCAAAATAATAACAGTAGATCTAATTTCAACATTGATCTGACTCAAGAAATCAACTTTTTGGTAAAACTAAACTCTTTTCTCACCTTTAAAGAGAACATGAGGAAACAAACTTTTAAAATTAAATGGTTATCTGATGGTGATAGAAACACTAAGTTATGTAAATCGCTTCATAGATTCAGGAAATCCTACAGACCGCTATATCTTTTAAAATATGGGGACAATCTCTTAGATAATGAGGATGATATTCCCAGACATATTGTCTCATACATTGAATCCATCTTTAATGGTCATTATAATAACAAAGACCTCCTACCTGAGGCCCTTACAAAGGTGGTTAATTGTGAGGATAACACTTTCCTTCTAAGCATGCCTCTTGATCATGAAATTGAAGACATTTTTTTAGTTTGAATCCTGATAGTGCTCTAGGTCCTGATGGTTTTAATAATGGTTTCTTTCAACGTTATTGGGACGTTATCCAATTGGATTTTTGTAAACTTGTAAAATCTTTTTTCTTCAATGGTGTCCTACCTCATGTTCTTAATGTTCAATTTCTTTCCTTGATTCCAAAATTATATAATGATTTTGAGATCCACCTGTTTAGACATATTGCTCTCATTAACACCCTTTATAAAATCATCACCAAAATCATTGCTAATAAACTCTCAACTATCATAGACAAAATTGTCTCTTGGAACCAATTTGGGTTTATTAAAGGTAGATCCATACATGATTGTATTTGTATTGCCTTTGAATGTGTAAATAATCTAAAAAAAATTAACAGAGGGGGTAATATTTCCATCAAACACGACATTAAAAAATATTTTGATACCATGGATTGGAGCTTCATCTTTAGTGTTCTTCAAGGCTTTGGCTTTAGTGATTCTTGAAGGTTATGGGCGCAGTGGAAGCATGGTTGGTACGACGCCCAATTTTTATTTTTATCATGATCAATGATTATTTCGGGATCAATATGATGATGAACGCCAGTCTCCATAGAATATAATCAAAGATTTAGATAATGAAGGAAGAGGCCCAAAAACTTTAGAGATGATATTTCACATCATGTTTATAATTAATTTAATTAATTTCATAAAGAAAAATAATACCTAGATCTTTTTTATTTTTCTTCGTTGATGATATTGATCTTCCGGAATGACCCTTTTGGATTATCTTGTTTCACTTGTAAGGATACAAACTAGAATCCTTCTAGCGGTGATCTACATGTGCTCTGATGGCCTTCGATCGACACCGCTCGTTCTCTGGGTGCTAGCGCGACAAAGCGAGTGTCTTGCGCCGGTCGGTCTTGATCACTTGTTCATCAGTCTTGAAGAACGTCTCTCGTTCGTGAGAGGGGAGAGAAGAGGATTCGAGAGAGAAATTCATTGGCTCAACAATTCTCAATTCACCAGGTGTGTGGTGTGGTGTGAGGCACAATAGGCATACTTGTCTATTTATATGCATGGAACTTCAGTTACAATATTTAATTACATAAAAGCAATAAAATACATTAATGAACTTAAAGAAAACTCATGATCATAATAATAATACTGTGTTATTATTTATGGTATGCCAACTTGTTCAAAACAGAATTATAAATAAAATTCTACGTCACAAAATAATACCAGCGTCATTATTATTTTAAGTTGTGTCAACTAGTTAAATAATAATTTACCATCTTGCAAAGAATTATTTTACTACCGGACCGGCCTTGGTCCTCTCGATCTCCACTTCTATTTATTGAACACCTGAATAAATAAATAAATAATTTATTCTCTTAAATAAATATTTTATTTACAAACTAGTAAATAGATATGTAATAATACATTAAATATCCATGTAATCAAAGTAAAGCCAGTTAGTTCCAGGACACCAACTCTTACAATATAGTCTGAACCCTTTTCACCTCGGCCTCTATTTCCATATTGGTCAACGGATCTCTGAAGGGCTATTTTAAATGTACCAAAGGTGTAAGGCAAGGTGACCCCCTATCTGCCATCCTTTTCTCCATTGCGGAAGATTACCTTAGCCGCCTCCTCACTCGTCTTGTGGTTCAGACAAAACTCAAGCCAATTCATATTTCTAGGAATATGAATGCTCCCACCCATCTCCTTTAAGCTGATGACATTTTCCTTTTTTAGAGGGTGATAAAATAAATATTCGAAACCTCAAAAACGCTCTCTCTCATTACGAAGAGGTTTCTGTTCAAGCCATTAATTGGAACAAATCTTCCATCTTCTTCGAGAAAAACATCCCTCCTAGTAGAAAATGTAATATTATTAATAACTTGGGCATTAAAGAATGTTCTTTCCCTTTTACTTATCTTGGTGTTCCCATTTTTTTGGGGTAGACCCAAGTCATCTCATTTTTCTACAATAGTTGACCAAGTTATTAACCAACTATCTTCTTGGAAAGGTAAATCCCTCTCTATGGCGGACATAATATGTCTTGTCAAATCCACTGTGGTTTCTAAAATGGTCTACTCCATGATGGTTTATAAATGGCCCATTGGACTTATAAAAAATGAACACCTCTATCAAAAATTTCATTTGGACTGGTAGCACATTGGAAAAAAAGCCTGTGACCGTCCCCTAGTCGACCTATTGCAAACCAATTGAAAAGGGTAGGATTGGTATAAAAAATATTTGGTACTTTAATGAGGCTCTTCAAGCTAGACTCACCTGGAACCTTCTTTACAATATTTCATATTCTGTTGCTTTTCTCAAAAAGAGGTTCCTTGGAAAACTCAAGGGAAAAATTTTAATTTTCTCAACTCCACTATCTAGCCATCTATTAAAAAATCTTTTTCTAGCATTATGAACAATTCTAGATGGATGGTCACTAGGGATTCCTCCATTAATTTCTGGTTGGATAACTAGACTGGCACCCCCCTTAATTTCTATGATTCATCCTAATCAAATCCTTGAGAGCACCAACTACTCAATTTGAGATATGCGAAATTCTAAAAATGATCATCTACCTGAAGCCATTATGCATGTCACCAATAACTACCCTTTTTCAAACACTGATGGCTTTTTAATTTGGGAACCTATACACAATGGTATGCTTAATTCAAAAAAAACTTATAATAATTTTTTCTGCAACTCTGAAAGTGATTTTGGTTCGATAATGCTTTTTGAAAAACCCTAGACAAAACCCTCAAGATTCACTCTTATCTGGTGCCTTGTTCACAACAGAGTTCCTACAGACGGATGCCTTCAATCATTTGTATTCAACATTTCTCTAAATGTAAACACTGCAATCAACACAAAGAAGACGTTAATCATCTATTCCTTTCCTAGGCTACTGCTTCTGCTCTTTGGAACTATATTTTTGACATCTTTAACTGCAGATGGTTGATTCTTGACTCTGTCAACACTCAACTAAAGAGATGTGCCGAAATGGAAAATTCTCAGCAAATTAAGAATGTCTTCCTTTCTGCGGTTTCTGAGCTTCATCTTGTGATCTGGTATGATATAAATGCTATTATTCATAACAACTACTCACTCAATCATAATGCAGGTCAGATGTGGATCCTTATTGCCATTCGTGAAGCGACATCGATGCAAAAGGGTCATTGCAATAACACTATGAGTGACTTCACAATTCTGTGACGACTTCAGATTGATGGAAAATGTAGTCAATCATGTCGCACCATTGAAGTATTTTGGCGTGCTCCCTTTCCTGGTTGGATTAAAGTTAATGTGGATGGTGCCTCCAAAGGCAATCCAGGTCTCGCGTGTTGTGGTGCTATCTTCAGAAATCATCATGGCTAGATCCTTGGATGTTTTCTTGGTTCATGCGGCATTGTATCTTCTTTGGAGGCCGAAATGATGGGCTTGATACATGTTATTTCTTTTGCAAGGAGTCGTGGTTGGAACAATCTCTGGATTGAATGTGATTTGACCACTATTGTGAAAGCAATTTGGAACGGTGCGAAACACCTTGCGTGAACAATTACTACTCATTGGATGGACTGCACCCACTCGCTTCGCGACATCAACTACATTATAGCTCATATTTATCATGAAGCTAATACGGTTGTTGATGGTCTTGCTAATAAGGGAGTGAATCAAGATATTACCTGTCTTGATGATCTCCCTACTGATTTGCTACCTCTTCATGAGAAGGATTGTAATATGATTTCGTACTTTAGACTACTGTAATCTCTTCTTTGTTTGAACAAAATTTGTGCTATGGTCTTTTGGCCATGACACCACCCCCCATAAAAAATATGCATTCATACACATATTTTTTTTGAAAAAGGAAGATGATATATTAATCACGAAGGTTAGTAGTTACACAGTCATGCAACCAAGAAGGAAAGTAATCAAGCCAGAGATGATTCACGTCGGACGTGCTGAAAAAGTCCAGGTGATGAGCTGCTTCATTTCCATCCCTTTTAATGAAGGAGAAGGAGCAGGTTGTGATGTTTGACTGAGAGACTGGATGTTCCTAATAACGGGGCCAAAAGAATGGAGGCCTCCATCGTTAAGACCGATAGCATTGATGATGGTGATGCAATCAGATTCAATGTGAATAGCTTCCCATCCATGATCTTTTGCGAACGTCAGCCCGACAAGGACAGCGAAGGCTTCAACAACAACGGGCTCCCAAAGAGCGTGGTTTGATTCATGTTTGGAAGCAATGATTTGACCATGAAAATCTCGTGCCACAAGTCCAATTCTGACAATTTCATCCATGGAGAGAGAAGCATCAACGTTAATATTGAGGATCCCTTCTGGGGGAGGGTACCATCTTGAAGCAGCTGTGTGAGTGTCAGGGAGCTCATGATGGTCAGAGTCCGGATTTCACCCCTCAATCCAGGATGTAGCCCATTCAATCCAGAACCTGGGGGGATTTCTATGTGATTAAAGATAAAGTAATTGCGTCGCGTCCAGACAATCCATGCCACGATGCATAATGAAACAACTTTGTCCGCAGTGAAAGAAGACGACCACAACATCAGCAGTGTCAGAAGGTCTGACGCCGTATCCAACATAAGCTCCAAATCAGAGCCCCAAAATGTCCAGATCTCTTCCACCCCCGGGCACTGGGTGATCGCATGCAGAGGAGATTCAAGTACACCCGAGGAGATGAGACATTGTTTTTCATTCGTGACATGTCGGAAGGCGAGGGAGTCCATGGTGGGATGAATACCTGTGCAAACCTGCCACCAGAAAAAACGGATTTTCGGGGGGACCTTAAGATGCCAAAGGGTTTTCTAGATCCCTCCCCTTTCCTCAATTTGAGTATCGGGAGCAAGCCTATACCCTGACATCATCGTATAAGATCGAGAGCAAGCATGTACCCTTACATTCGCATACATACACATGCACATATATATGCTCACATTCACATACATACACACACAAACATATTCATACATACATGTACATACACTCACATATTGACGTACACATACATTCACATGGATACAAATATATGGGTATATTATAAATTATTTAATATGAATATAAATATATAAATTCAAATATGAACTATATTTGATGTATTTATATATTTATTTATATAGTTCGCATCACCGTGTTTAAATACACAACATACGTATGTGTGTAATTATATGAAATGATTTGGGGTCAAGCACCTTTATTAAAAAAGAAAAGAGAAAACTCTATTTGATTGGGTTGGGGGGACCATTACAAAAACACATGACCTAAAGGCCCATAAGTGCCAGAATGCTTAAATACAACGTGGATCAAAGGATCATGGGCATGGGGCCTTAAAATGTTCAACAGCTTGAAGTTCTATTGGTACAAAGGCCATTGCAAGAACAACCCCAAAAAACCAAAAAACTCAGCCACACACCCTGCAAGCGTTCTCATCTAACACCATGTCATTGCCCAATGCCTCATACCCAATGTTGCCACATTGTTGTTGATCACGTCATCGACATTTCTCAACAAGATTCGGCCATCCACCCTATTTGCTAATGCCACCATCTTCATTTGGCACTGCAAAAGACCACAATTTGCAGTCTTGTGCCACACGTCACCATGATGACACCACTCACTGGACCGGCCAGCCTTTGTGTCGTCTGTGAAGCACAACAAAACCAACATCCACCTCTGCAACCCGCAAGGACTATCAGATGACAACAGATCAACGATCAATGAGACTAATTGACACAGTGAACAATAAGAGATGACCAAATTGATAGAACATGCCAATATCTGAAGCAAAACAGTGATGATGAACCGTTGCCGCTCTAGATCGCCACCTGACTCATTGCCCTTACCACAAATGTCAAGTTGCGGAAACGCTGAGAGTCACGGTGACAAACGACTGACAGAAGAGTAAAAAGGAAAAAATAAAATAAGAAGAAGAACACGAGACACAAAGATTTGTGTGGTTCGGGAAATGATTTCTACGTCCATGGAGAGACAAAAATATCACTATAGTTAGGATCACAATTACATGGAGTTTTAGGGTTCTCCGGCACACAAAAAAAACTAGCCCAAAATGAGCTAATAAGGACGAAGAATTATTCTACCAACTGCACATAAAGTTCATTGTGCAACAGTAAAAGGTAGCTGGAATTCCGCATCACTACAGTGTCACGAATTTTGGGTCGGGGACCTTCGGCCCTCGGAGTAAGGGCGCATTGCCCCCTACAACCCCCAACGCGCTCACTGTGGAGCTCGACCCACGGAGTTGCACCCTGATGCACAGTATAGAGCAGAATCATTCTACCCAAATATCATCCAAAATGGATTGAACAACACAAATCGAACATGTCAATATGCCACCTCAAATGGGCGGAATCAACCCTACGGCTCACAAGAAAATGACATGAGAAGATAGAGCCGCCAAAGAATAAATAAGTATAAAAAAGTAAAAAAGTATCGGTATATTTTGTTATTTAAATAACATTTTGGAATATATAAATATATGTGTGTATATACATATATAATAAATATGATTAAATAAATATATATCCATTAAAATATTTATATAATTGTTCAAAAAAATTTAAATATATAATATTTATATATACATTTTTTAATGCATTTATCACCATCTTTTATCTCTATTAAAGTGGAGTATTATTACTGTTGACTAAAGTGATAATAAGGTATAATATTTATCGGCGTTTATATTTAGCGCTAATAAAAGGCTTCCCTTCATTGGTGGTTTTTAGGGCTCATAAAAGGGGCGTTAAATAAATACATATTTATATTGATGATCAATAACAACAACGTGATCTGAGGATGATGTACATGCAACAACCTACATACAATTTAAGGATAGGATTTCCTCGGATAGACGGTCCTGTTGTACCTATTTCCTCCATCACATAGGGACATGTTTATTATATTGCTCTTAATAAACTTGCTATGTATTAAATGTTTTTTAAAATTTTTTTATAATTTTTTTATAAAAATAATTCATGCATTTTATTTTGAATTTTGTTTTTAAAATTTTCCCAGTTATTTTGTAATATTTTTCCCTCTCTTGGTGATTATAAAATATATGTCAATAATAAATTTGGTAATCTTTTTCCATGGCTTGATCCCCCTCTTCACAATGTGCACTGATCTCCAACCGCCCTTTCCTTTCAGCAGTCTGTCGTCGGGGACAGCGCGGCACATGCACACACATGTTGGCGACGACTCGAGGGTCAGTCGCTGGGGACAGCACGGATCAAGGCCGACGACTTCGGGAACAGATAAAATTTAATTTCCGGTCATAATAGATTTTCCCCATTATTTTAAAACAATATGTTTTAAACTTTTTACCTGAAATTAGAATCTAATTCCATTATCTTTTCATTAATAAGGTGTTGAATGAAATTATTAAATAAAATATTTGTTGGAGGCTGTAGATGAAACTAATTCCTAACATCATAATCAAAAGAATCACAATTACCATACCCTTGATTAAAATTTTGAAAATATCCCAAAAAACATTTGTATGTTTTTTTATACTCTTGGACTAAAAATAAAAGCAATAAATTAAGTCATCTTGGAGATTATAAATAAATTATTGAAAATTTTGAAATTCATCACTAACAATTGAGGGTTCTTCATAAACAGGACCTTTATCCGCAAAAGTCATGACTTTCAAAGATAACAAAAATTATTATTATTATTTTATGAATGAAAAATATTTATAGAATATGTTTTTAGTCTAAACAATGATGGACAACAGTGCCAAAACAAGGTACTCATCATTGTGACACCAATGTTTAATAAATTACAATAGCCTAGTTCTACAACACAAAAGTATAGTTCAAGTCACGGTTGATCAAGAGGGAAAGGTTGTTGCATTTTTAACAAAATTATATTATATTGTTTATAAAATGATAATATTTTCTTTTTTGATTTTGTATAAACTAAAATTTAAATCATGAAAGACAAGAAAAAGATTAGATAAACATATAAATAAGGATATGCTAGGGTGATCTCACACCACTCCCCCTATATAAAATCATAGTATAGTTTACTAATTTTAAGACTTCGTCAAATTTTCACTCGGACTTGAACAAACTTTATTTCATAAATTTTCAGACAGATTTAAAACAAATACAAACAAAGGATTCATAGATCTAGTGTATTTGGAAGATTGGAAACATAAATATATCATCTCAAAAGTAAAAAAACATTATCTTTATTTAAAACTACACATAGTGCTCTTAACTCCTATAAATCTTATAAAACATCATAGGATATACCCGGGAGAAAATACATAAGGAAAATGATGAGATAGAAATCTCAATAAAAGAATAAACATGACAATAAAGTATTTAAGAGAGTCAATAAACATAAGGTTATATCACAAAGAGAATGATCATAAGCATGGAAGGAAATGAAATCATAATATCATGTAATCATGAAATATGATCAACAACATAAGACATGACATCATAATCATAAGTCAACAGTCACTCCCAAGACAATCACGACTACACATATGGCCTTTAACAACATACAAAATGGCGTTTAACATTGCTAAAAAGTGATGTTAATTGCAGCGAGGATAAAAGATGAGGTTCCCTTTATTAGCGCTAGAAAAATGACAATAAATGGAGTTCTTTATCCTTGCTAAAAAAGTGATGATAAAGAACTCTATATATCAGCGTTTTTCTTGCGCTGATAAACGCCTCCGTTATCAGCGTTATATTTAGTGCTGATAAAGAGCTACCAATCTGCAGTGTGCTATTTATATAACATCACACCCAACAAAAGCAAACCTGTAATCAAACCTGCAATTTAAACTCATCACACCATCAAACTGCAATTTAAACAGCAAACCAGAAGAAAACCTACTACATACATTTAATTGACACCATGAATACAAAATTGTCCGCCCATGGTATATACAAAAATACACTGCTATTTACATTTCAAACAAAATGTTTTATATAATTACATTTACAATTTTCCAACAAACATTATAAAACATTAATATTTCATGTTTTGACATCTGTGATCCCCTCTAAAAAATCTCCGCCCATGGTATCAGTTGCCGAACAAATCATCTCAACCCGAGAAACAAATTCCACCTATATAAGAAAACAAATATTATATTAGTAACACTATAAATAAATAAATTAAACATTGATATGAAAGACCACATTAATAAAATGTCACATTTGGAGTTATACTAGTCACACTGTGCGTCCTATTGAGCTGAGGTTGATTCCTACACGTTATAAATGAGTTATGGATTGTTGTCCTAAAATATCAAAATAATCCGAATGCATTTGCTTGGTTTTGAGTATGTCACTTGTTCTTTTACTAAAATTAATGAAAATTTCAAATAATGGCACATATTGAGGAATATCAGCCACATCATGTGTCATATTGAGGTGCAGATGATTTCTACACGTCGCGAATGACTTATAGATCACTGTTCTAGAGTATCAAAACAATCCGAATATGTTTGCTCAGTTTTCATTATGTCAGTTGTGTTTTTTTTACTAAAATGTAATTTTAAACTGGAAACACATATTATGGATCATACCTGTCGCAACGTGCGTCAGTTTGATATGAGACTACTTCATACACGTCACAAATGACTTATGAATCGATGTCTTAAATTATCGAAACAATCAGAGTGTGTTTGCTTGGTTTTCAGCGAGTGACACATTTTGAACTAAAATGTCAATTTTAAACTGACAATGGATACTTTTAGTTATACCGGTCACACCATTTGTCTAATTGAGATACGATTGACTCCTACACATCACAAATGACTCATGGATCATTGTCCTAAAGTATCAAAATAACCCGAATGTGTTTCATCGGTTTTTAGTATGTCACTTGTTTTTATTTAAATTATTATCAGTTTTAAATAAAGAAACACTTTAAGTAATACCGGTAACACCATGCGTCGTATTGAGGTGTGACTAGATCCTACACATCACAAATCACTAATAAATCATTGTCCTAAAATATCAAAACAATCCGAATGTGTTTTCTCAATTTTTTAGTATGTCACTTGTTTTTTTAAATTAAATTAATGTCAATTTATTTAAAAAAAGACACTTTTAGTCACACCGGTCATACCGTGCGTCGGATTGAGATGTAGTTAACTCCTACACATTACAAATGACTCATGTATTGTTGTCATAAAGTATCAAAACAATTTGAATGTGTTTTCTCAGTTTTTTGTATGTCACTTGTTTTTACTTAAATTAATTATAGTTTTAAATAAAAAGAGACATTTTGTGTTATACCGGTCACATCATGCGTTGTATTGAGGTACAGATGATCCCTATATGTCACAAATCACTAATTGATTGATGTCCTAAAATATCAAAACAGTTCTAATGTGTTTGCTCGGTTTTCAGTATGTCACTTGTTGTTTTTACTTAAATTATTGTCAATTTTAAATAAAAAGATACTTTTAGTCATACTGGTCACACCGTGTGCCAGATATAGGTGTGTTTGAGTTCTACACGTCACAAATTACTCATGGATCGTTTTCCTGAAGTATCAAAACAATCTGAATGCATTTACTATGTTTTCAGTATGTCACTTGTGTTTTACTTAAATTGATGTCAGTTTTAAATAAAAAGAGACACTTCAAGTTATACCGGCCACACCATGCATCGTATTGAGGTGTTGATGATTCCTATACATCACAAATGATGTATAGGTCATTTTCATAGAGTATAAAAACAATCTGAATATGTTTTCTCAGTTTTCAGCATGTCAGTTGTATTTTTTTTACTAAAATGTTATTTCAAGTCGGAAACACACATTATGAGTTATATCGGTTGCACCGTGCATCGTTTTGACATGAGACTGCTTCATACACACCACAAATGACTTATGAATCACTATCCTAAATTATCAATACAATCAGAACATGTTTTCTTGGTTTTCAGTGAGTGACACATTTTGAACTAAAATGTCAATTTTAAACTGATAACAGATAATTTTTGTCATACCCGTTACACCGTGTGTTAGATTGAGATGTAGTTGACTCCTACATGTCACAAATGACTCATGGATCATTTTCTTAAAGTATAAAAATAATCTGAATGCGTTTTCTCAGTTTTCAGTATTCCACTTTTTCTTTTTGATTAATTTAATGTCAATTTAATATAAAAATACACACTTAAAGTCATACCGACCACACCGTGCATCAGATTGAGGTGCAGTTGATTCACACACGTCAAAAATGACTCATGGATTGTTTTCCTAAAATATAAAAACAATCTGAATGTTTTTTCTTAGTTTTTAGTATGCCACTTGTTCTTTTTACTAAAAGTAATGTCAATTTTAAATAAAAAGACAATTTGAGTGATAATGGTCACCTGTTATTTGTGATCAATTTTGAGTAGGTCAGTTGCTCTGATACCAACTATATTGACCTAGACATTTCATACATAGATACCACATCTTAGTTGATTAATATTCCTTATATAACGTAATGATCCATGCCAGAATAGTTTAGGTCTAGTGCTTTTTGAAACATGAAAATATAATGAACTAGTTCATAAGAGTCTCTCATTAAGTTATTCTTTACTAGAAACCTTCTTAGAAATATCATTTCTAAAACCATTCTTAATAACCTAAGGATATGAAACATAAGAAAGGGTGATCATAGATTCTCAGTAAGTGTAAACAAGGGTGATATTAATGATCATATAAGGATAATATGAGAATAAAGATGTAAGAAGGTGATATTAACATTAGAAATTCATACCCCACATATCATAGATCATAATCATGAGTCATAGATCAAATCATGGTAGCTCTTAAGACATGAATCTAAAAGGATCAAAGAATATTATAAACTAAAAACAAACGCTTCGAGTCACATCTTCATGCTATTTGTGTACATTGTTTCATCAGGTATTCTTCCCATTCATTTCTGAGCACATCTATATTGTCTTGTGAATATGAGCCTTTTCAAAAGTCAAGGTAGTAATGGAAAAACATAAATACACAAAGGATTAATAAATATTTTAAATGAAATAGTAATTATCTTCCAAAACACCTCTTCAGGGATGCTGGTTTGTTCATTGAATATGATATCTCTCATAAATTTACAAACATAATAACCGCAATCTTTTCCATTGGTTTGTTTCAAACACAACATAAACTTTGAGGAAAATAATTAATTTGTTTTGATATGTGTTTGTATAGTGAAATATTATTATATATACCCTGATACTTATCCAGTTGTAGTACTTTTCTTCGTCCTAATGCTTAGCCCCTGGCCTCATTCCTTATTTTTCACGATTTCGATACACCACCCTATCATAATGGAATCCTCATTAAAAGATAATTTCCATTATATAACTTGATGTTTAGTTCTAAAATATTGGATACAATGTATTAAAAATTGAAAAACGCTATCTTGTGTGGATGGTTCGTTGGATATCCATGCATTGAATCCAAGAAATAAATCATTAGAGTATCCAAATTTACCACAATGAGCATCCAATACCGCCTAAAAACATAAAAAGGAATAAGTAATGAAAGACATGAAAATATATTTGATATGATTAAATTTTAGAGTTTTACACTGCATCATCAATATTAAATAGAGTGTCATCCGATATTTTTCTTTCAAATGATTTGATTAGACCTTTTAGTATTTCATCCTTCTTTTTTGCCTTTATTTTTTATTGTTCTATAGAGGAGATGTGAGGACTAACGAGTTTGAATTTTATTTCATGGGAAAATAACTTTAACTGTTTTTCATATATATGTTTTCTAAAAATATGAAATGCATTTATTCATAATTAACAAAGTATCTCCGCATTTGGAAAATAAAATCATGAAAACATACCTCAAGTATACATTTACGACTGAGGCATCTAGCTAATCATAGTCTAGGATTTCAATTGCATTCTCAAGACCAATGAAGTCTTGATATTACTCTATGTACATATTTTATTCAAAATCAACTAAGTGGTTTCCACCATCTTTTAACATTGTATCCACATGAGCCTTTAATGACAGTAAATGTGGATATAGAACAGATAGGGTAATGGTGCTTCCAGTAGATCATTTTGATCAGTTGATCGATCCTTTAGATGGTTTTGAGACGGTCTTTCGTATCATCCCCTTCTCTTTGTTCATCCTTAATAACAATCATTGGTTCAGACCCTTTTTCATTAATCATTGAAGGCTTAGCTTGAAAAGTAAATTAGAAATGAATACCTCTTTATCAACATGTTTTTACAAGATTTTACAGCTATGCGATGAATGTTCCAACAACATTTTTCGACCGTATTAATATCATCCACATGAATTGGAATAGGTAGCTTGGTGATCGACTCATGGGCTATGTTGATCGATACTCACACATTCCCTATTGGAAGTGGTCTTGTGGGTAACATGTCATTTTGAATATTGAACACAGTAGTCCTCACCACAAGGTGATGGGTGAGTGCTGCTAGATATAAATCATAGTCATTATCACCCTATAGAATATTAGTAAAGGAAATGTATCAGTGCTTGTTTGATTCACATTTCATAGAAAAATTTATCAGAACATTGATTACCTCTGCTAAGACATCTATTTGAGGGGAATAGCTAGCCTCATAGCTAGTGGAGGGTGGGGAGGGATCCCTACATGGTGGTTGTTCTTGAGTGGATTCTTCTCTTTACCTCTCCACCATTAAAGTTTCCAGCATCTCTCTATAGTATTGGAATTATCCTTCAAGGGTAAATATCCTTTCTCTCGTCTTTTTTTATTAATTTACATTGATTGTCCTCTTGTTTTTTCTCAAAATATTTTTGGGGTGTCACCCCAGAACCCGCACCTCGGAAGCGACCATACTGTTCAGGATGCTTTAAGGCCACTGATAGTATGTGTTCATCTGGTATAGGTGTTGCTAATTCCTATGACTATGTCAGATAAAAAATATAGGAAAATAAGTGATCATCGTTAAGTAATAATGATTTAAATTAATTTTTTTATTATGTAATACCTATACATGTTTCCCACACTTTTTGTCTTTTCATCTATTAGAATCCTGTCTTTATTTACATGTGCCTCCTTCCATTGCACATGGCATGAGATGGAAGTGGCTTCGGATTTTGAGTCATCAATTTGCATATAAATAGAGGAACAAAATTATGGTGTTATTTCATGTCACATAAAAGTATTATAGTTGATTTTAAATACATACCATTTTTTTCAAGTGAAGCATACCCCATCCTTGCTTTACAGTAGGGGTATGCTGGTTTTGATACCCATTCCTTATTTACATCACTCAGTAGCTATTTCATAAATAAAATTTTCAATCAAAGTGATGAATACATGTATCGTCAAACAACGTATTACTAGACACAATGTACATGAAAAGACGCATCTACACGATGTACAATAAATGCATCCCACACTTCTTGGGTTATCTGGTGTGCATAGATAACCAGTGGGTGCGGGTTTATTTTCCATTTAGCATCATTAAGATAATGTATTGTTAGAATTGTACAAAATCCTTTGTGAATCCTTCCAACAAACATTAATACATACTTCTTGTGGAAGTCATCTACTATAAATGCACTCTAAAATGGATGATGAATAATAAGTCAATGTTTTATTATTTTAATTATTAGTAAAATAAAAAAATGATATCATAATGTTACCATAATATCTTCCCACATCAGTGTCTTCATCCCAAACACTAAATGGTGAAATGAATCTACATCAATCAGCACACATTGTTGAGTGATGATTCCAATATAACTACTAAACATGGCCTTGTTGGGGTTAACATGCTGACCCCTCGCATTCCATTCCACCTCAAATTTGATGCCTATGACTTTCACTTTAATTATTTATTTATAACACTGTCAAACTACGATGCTCCTATTTTTTCTACGACGTTGGTCCTTTATCTCCTACCATTTCCTTGGAATCATCATCATAAATATGTTCCTATGGAGCGATATCATCAACATGTGCAGATGGTCATTGTACCTCTACACTGAGAGTAACAATAGGTTTAGAAACCTGTTGTTCCTCAGTAATAGGAGCACTAACACGTGTAGAAGGTTTCTCCTCTGCACTGCAAGCAACAACGGGTTGAGAGACCTACTGTTCCTCTGGATTGGGAGCACCATCATGTGTAGAAGGTCGCTCCTATACACTGTAAGAAGTAGTAGGTTGAGAGACCTAATGTTCCTTAGGATTGGGAGCACCATTACATATAGAAGGTCACTCCACTACACTGTGAGAAACAATAGGTAAAGAGACTTGTTGTTCCTCAGGATTGGGAGCACAAGCATGTGTAGAAGTCATCATTTGCCGAACTAGTTTAACATTTAATCTAGAGTACATAAATCAGCAGAAAATGGATAATAATATGAGGTAACACGATGTATATTATAAAAAAAATATAACATGATTATTGAACTCACATTTTCTTTTTTAAAGGCTGAAGGGATTTAACCCCTCTATCGATGAACCAAATCCCTTCATTGTTATAGCGACCCTGCCTTTTCTTACATTAATATTACATCATTTTAAAGGTAAACAACATAATAGTATTACACAAAGAGGATCCAAAGTTTTAGTGTCTTGGGAAAACTAGGACCATTCATAACTTTTACAACATCAAGCATAAAAATTTATTTAATTTCTTCTTCTCTGGCTTCTTATTGGCACTTGTCCTCTCTTTAGTACATGTAGCCACCTGAGGATATGCATCAAAAGGGGTGAGCTAAAAGCCCAGTAAGAGGATAGGTAAGAAGAATATAGCATGGGGTGAGCATAATCATGACATAGGAAAAATATCATGAACATGAGAGGAGTATAAATAAAATACTTGAAATGTGGAAATGCATAAAAAATGAAACATCATGTGTTAGTGGTTAACTACCACACATACTTTTGAACCAAGATAGAATCTTGTTCACACATAATTTCACATTTACTCATGAGATTCATCACTTTACCCAATGCATTGGATAGGTGTATAATTCCGGGTGCACCCATCACTTTGAAACATTCATATTGCGCTATATAATTTCGGGCACACCCGTCACATCATAACATTATCATTACCATGCTTTCCACATGGAACATATATCAAAAGTGAACATAACTAACCCATGTAAAGGAAAAAATTACATCTCATAAGAACACATTCATAAACTTTGGGTTTCCAAAATAAAGAGGGAATAACATACATGTTACAAGAACCATCCACTTTGAGTGAGAAGTAAAAGGTGTGTTTTTAAAAGAAGAGTTCTTTTGGATTACATTTTGTTTGACATAAATACCAGGTGCACACATGTATATCCCAGAAAATGAAAGAAAAAGATAAAGAAATGATCTTTAAGGAGTAACCATATAAAAAATAGATTGAAAGAGGGAGAACCCGAAGGAAGAAAGTTGGGTTCGAGAGTTTCCCCTTACCTTGTATCCGAATGCTTCCTTCTCTTTAATGTCCTCTTAAATCCTCCTCTTGAGATTCTACTTAAGGAAGCTAGGCTTGGTCTTTTGATGAGACCAGTAGCTCTTGAACTCAGGATAGGGGGTAGGGAATATTTTTGGGTAGAGTTTAGAGAAGGCATGGAGTTTGAGAGGTGTGAGGAAATGAGGGTGTGAAGGGTGGTTTTTATAGTGGAGGGGAGAGGGGTTTCCTTAATATAAAATTCATTCGTTTATTAATTTCCCATAAGACAAGGAATAGTGAGTCTTGAATGACCAAGAATTGTAATTTTATCATGTGATCTTAAACCAAGTGGTCTTACATCAGCATAACATCACACATGACTCTATAATTAGCTTATTTAGCTTATTTTGTAAATTATGGTATTTCACTATTCATAAAAAAATCACGTATTTCAGAAAAATAACAAAAATTCACCCAAAACATTTATCAATGTGTAGAATCCAAAAAGGAAGTCCATTTTTCAAAAATAATTTTCTTAATATTATTAATTTAATATTTAATTAAAATCATAATTTACTTAAAAAACAGTTTTTAAAAATTAAAACTGATTTTATAGTGCTTTCAAAAGTTATGTAGGGTCTTATATAATTATCTAAAAACTATAAGACATTGATTCAATAATTTATGAACACATTTTAGGAAAATAAATTTTCTTTTAAATTAATTAATTATTTATGACTTACAAATTACCAAAACGTTTACTAAGGTCAAATTATCACTTTCTAAGATGTCTAAATTTTATTTAATTATTCATGGGTAAGGTTACTCTTATGTTGGATGATTTACTATTCATAAGGGTCATAATACTATTCATAAGTGTATGTTACTATTCAGAAGGGTACGTTACTATTCACCAAAAATTATTTTTGTTTCGTTAGACTCAAAAAATCATATTGAACACAACCATGTATGTCGGATTTTCCAAATTCAAAACACAGAGTGACAAACTTATGATTAAAGGTCACTCAGCACTTAGTAGTTCATTATGTTGCGTTTTTATGTGATTATATGACATAATTATAGGAAGGGAATTTCCATTGAAAAACTTTGGGTCATTACATTCCCCCCCCCCTTAAGAAATTTCGCCCCCGAAATTTCACTTTACACAAACAGGTGAGGGTGTTTCCCCTTCATTGCCTCTTCTGGTTCCCAAGTTTCTTCCTCAAACTAATGGTTCCCCCACAACACTTTGACAAGATGGGTTGTCTTGTTGCATATAACCTTATCCCTCCGATCCAAAATCTTTACTGGCTGCTCCTTATAGGAGAGATCATCTTCCAGTTGTACCACCTCTGAGTTTAGTACATGTGAGGGGTCTGGTATGTACTTCCTCAGTAGTGATACATGAAACACATCATGAACGTGATCCATATTCGGTGGAAGTGCAAGATAATAGGCCACAAATACTATGTGGTCAAGGATCTCAAAGGGTTCAATATACCTTGGGCTTAGATTCCCTTTCTTCCCGAATTGCATGACTCTCTTCCATGGAGATATTCGAATGAAGACTTTATCTCCAATTTCGAACTCCAAGTCCCTTCGACGGTTGTCAGCATAGCTCTTTTACTGACTTTGAGCATCTTTGATGTGTTTCTGGATGACTTGAACCTTCTCTGTCATCTCTTGAAAAAGATCAGGTCCAAGTAGCTTTCTTTCTCTAACTTCATCCCAACAGGTTGGAGTTCTACATCACTTTCCATACAGAGCTTCATATGGAGCCATCTAAATACTCGATTGGAAGCTATTGTTGTATGATAACTCAACCAATGGGAGATGCTAATCTCGACCACCATTTAATTCAAGAGAGTAGGATCTTAGTATATCTTCAAGCATCTGAATAGTCCTTTCAGATTGTCCATCAGTTTGGGGGTGATAGGCCGTGCTGAAATTTAATTCAGTACTCAAAGCATGTTGAAGGCTCCTCCAAAATTTAGATGTGAACCTTGGATTACGGTCAGAGACAATTGAGAGTGGAACACTGTGCAGTCTCACCACTTCCTTCACATATATCTTTGCAAGTTGTTCAAGTGAGAGATCTTGCCGAATAGCGATAAAATGGGCAATCTTGGTGAGTCGGTCAACCACAAACCATATCGAATTATTTCCCTTTGACATCTTTGGGATACCCGTGACAAAGTCCATATTAACATTTTCTCATTTCCACATGGGTATTGGCAATGGATGCATCATACCTTTGGACTTTTGTCGCTCATCTTTAACTTTTTGACATACCAAGCTCCTTGATATATATTCCGCAATCTCCTTCTTCATGGTATCCCACCAGAAGTCTTATCAGAGATCACGATACATCTTGGTACTCCCAGGATGGATAGAGAAAGTTGAGCTATGTGCATTATCCAATAGATCCTTCTTTATCCCAGGTGATGAAGGTACAAAAAGCCGCGTTCCAAACCGAATCACACCATCATCATCGATATGGAACTCTTGCAGCTTCCCTTCCTTTACTGCATTCACCATATTGTGTATCTCCACATCATCCCTTTGTGCTTCCTTAATCTTATCTTAGATGGATGGCTGTGTACTCATTTGGGAAAGGTAGGATGTATCCCCTACCCTTATGATTTCCAAATCCATTCTTTTCATATCCAATAAGATAGGGTCTTTCTCAATCTGAAAGATGGATAGAGTAGAAGGTTCTTTTCAGCTTAGAGCATCAGCTACCTTGTTCGCCTTTCCATGATGATAGTGAATAGAGCCATAAAAATCCTTAATTATCTCTAACCATCTCCTTTGATGCATGTTAAGCTCCTTTTGTGTGAATATATACATTAGGATCTTGTGGTCGGTGTATATGTCACACTTCTCCCCATAAAGGTAGTGCTGCCAGATTTTCAAGGCAAAAATCATGGCTGCCAGCTCTAGATCATGCACTGGGTAGTTCTACTCATGGATCTTCAACTGTCGTGAGGCGTAGGCTATCACATTGTCATTTTTCACGAGTACACAACCCAAGCCTTTCTTTGAAGAATCACATTATATCACAAATCTTTCTCCACTTTTCAGTAGTATCAGTACAGGTGTAGTGATCAGCCTTCTCTTTAGATCCTTGAAGCTTCCCTCACATTCTTCCATCCAGACATAATTTACCCCTTTCCTTGTTAACATAGTTAGAGGGCTTGAAAATTGTGATAAGTTCCTCACAAAATGTCGATAGTACCCAGCTAATCCAAGAAAACTATAGATTTCTGTGACACTAGAGGGCCTAGGCCATTCCTCAATCGCCTTTGTCTTTGAAGGATCCACAGAAATTCCCTCACTTGTGATCACATATCCCAAGAACGTGACTTGTTTAATCCAAAAGTCACACTTTCTGAACTTGGTGTACAACTTCTCCATTCTCAATGTCGCCAACACAAGTCTTAGATGTTCTTCATGTTCCTCCTTTCTCTTGGAGTAGATGAGATTATCATCAATAAACACTACCACAAATTTGTTGAGGTAATGTCTAAAGACTCTATTCATCAAATCCATGAAGATTGCAGGGGAATTAGTAAGTCCGAAGGACATCACCAAAACTCATAGTGCCCATACCTTGTTCGGAAGGCAGTCTTCTAAATATCTTCCTTCTTCAACTATACCAGATGATATCCAGAACGAAGATACACCTTTGAGAAGTAATGAGCTCCTCTTAACTGGTCTATCAAGTCATCAATCCTTGGGAGAGGATACTTGTTCTTTATGTTGATCTTGTTGATTTCCCGATAATTAATACACAACCGCGTTGTTCCATCCTTCTTCTACACAAGGAGTACAGGTGCACCCTAAGGTGACGAACTAGGGAGTATGAACACTTTGTCCATATTCTCTTGTAGCTTCTTATTTAACTCCTCCAGTTCGATAGGTGCCATCCTATAGGGATACTTTGATATAGGAGTATCTCCAAGTATGAGTTCAATTGAGAACTCTACCTCACGATCTGGGGGAATTCCGGGTAACTCTTCGGGAAATACATCACTGTATTCTTTCACGATGGGCATTTCCTCAAGGTTGGAACTTTCCTTCAACTCAAACATTTGGGAGATGTATGCTTCTTCATAGGAAATCACACCCACACCATTGAAGGATTTTTCAAAGGAGATTCACGATCTTCCTTAAATTTGTAGAGGAGCATGGGATGGTTTGGAATATGAAAAAGATATTTCCTTTTCCCGACAGTTGATATGTGCTCTATATAAAAAGATCCAATCCATTCCCATTATAGCGTCAAATTCCACCAAGGGAAGTATTACGAGATTTTCCGGAAGAATCTTCCCACATACGCCAATAGGAGAAGAGTCAAACACCTGGGTTTCAATGATTGCACCACTCGGTGTTTTTATAGATATCTTTACTTCAAGGATTTGTGGATTTGATTCTATAGTTCTATAAAACTTTCAAGATATAAAATAATGCATAGAACCAGAATCAAATAAGACTTTTACCATTCTTGAGTGAATAGGAAGTGTACCTTGTACGAATTAATTATCATGCTCCACCTCCACACTAGTGATGGTATAAGACTTACCTTGTTCCTTGGGCTTTGGTGGTTACTGATGTTGATTACCCTCGAGAACTCGAGGTTTAGTGCACTGACTTGCATTGTTCCCTAGATCCCTACAGTTGTAGCATTGAACCATGAGTGGTTCTCTCCTTTCTTCTGCCACATTCTCCTTAATTTTCATGTCTTTTCGACACTCTTGAGAATAGTTTCCTTCTTTCATACACTTGAAGCACTTTCCCATCCCTTTGAGGCAGTTCCCATGGTGCAACTTCCCACATTTTTGGCATGTGGGTCGTTGAGTTTTCTTCCCACCTTTGTCATTACATCCTCCAGTTTGAAACTCCATCTTTCATTTCTTATCACCATATCCATGGGACCATTCTCCAAACTCCATATCCACTTTGAGGGCACATCAAACAACTTCTTAATAACTACTAAAGTCTCGAATTGGAAAATCCATTTGAAGGTGTGGTTTTAATCCACTA
The DNA here is from genome assembly GCA_963277665.1 of Viscum album. Classification (NCBI taxonomy): domain Eukaryota; kingdom Viridiplantae; phylum Streptophyta; class Magnoliopsida; order Santalales; family Viscaceae; genus Viscum; species Viscum album. The sequence continues at coordinate 176,791,429 of OY728140.1, read as the reverse complement.
AAGAATCTATCAATTTTGCTATCATTGTTGATAACAAAACCCAAATCATACCTTGCAAGCCATGTGAAATTCGCTTCATAGATTATGACAAATTCTTCTTCTTTTTGCTTGAGCTCTATGATTTCTATCTCCATCTTCGTGTGAAGAGTTCATGGGAAGTACTTATTAAGAAACATTATCTTAATTTATTCCCATTCAATCTCTTCAATTTCCTCCCTTGTCTTGGTGTTCTTAATCAAAGCCCACCATTGATCGGATTCTCCATCTAGACGATAAACGGCTAGAGTCACCTTCTCCGTCTCAAAACAGTGAAGCACATAAAAGAGCTTCTCCATGGAGTTGACCCACTATTCCACAACTAGTGGATCAGAAGATCCATTAAACGTCGGTGGTCGTTGCAACATAAAACATTCGATAGCCAGTTTCTCCCTCTTTGGTGAAGGAGGACGTTCCCCGTTATTATAGTTATTGTTCATAACCTGAGATAATTGGGTAAACATCTCCATGAAGTTTTGAACTCCACCTCCCAAATCATTTGGGATGTCATTCGGGCAATCATTACATTGTCCCTCACACGAGTTGTTGGCCCGATTTCTCTTGTTTCCCACCATTTTCTAAAATAGAAAAGGTTAGAACAAAACATAAGTAAACAATTCATGAATAAATTATTCATTTAAAAAATTTGTACCAAAAACATAGCATGTGGGATCCCTATGTAAATATTCTTGTGTGGATAGTTGTACTTAGTCTCATGTTATAGGTTTTCTCTAGGGTTCACTAATCCTAATTCCCAAATTAACTAAACCTTTCCTTTGATGCCAACTATAGTGACCCTGCCTTTTCTTACATTACTATTACATCATTTTAAAGGTAAAAAACATAATATTATTACACATTGAGGATCCAAAGGTTTAGTGTCTTGGGAAAACTAGGACCATTCATAACTTTTAGAACATCAAGCATAAACATTTATTTAATTTCTTCTTCTCTAGCTTCTTATTGGAACCTGTCCTCTCCTTAGTACATGTAGACACCTGAGGATATACATCAAAAGGGGTGAGATAAAAGCCCAGTAAGAGGATAGTTAAGAAGAATATAGCATGGGGTGAGCATAATCATGATATAGTCAAAAGATCATGAACATGAGAGGAGCATAAATAAAAGACTTCAAATGTGGCAATGCATAAAAAATGAAACATCATGTCTTAGTGGTTAACTACCACACATACTTGTGAACCAAGGTAGCATCTTGTTCAAACATAATTTCAAATTTACTCATGATATTCGTCACTTCACCCAATGCATTGGAGCACTGTATAATTCCAGATGCACCCGTCACTTTGAAACATTCATATTGCGCTATATAATTCCAAGCGTACCCGTCACATCATAACATTATCATTACCATGCTTGCCACATGGAACATATATAAAAGTGAACATAACTAACCCATGTAAAGGAAAGAGTTAAATATAATAAGAACAAATTCATAAAATTTGGGTTGCCAAAATAAATAGGGAATAACATACATGTTACAAGAACCGTCCACTTTGAGTGACAAGTAAAAGGTGTGTTCTTATAAGAAGAGTTCTTTTGGAAAACATTTTTAAGACATAAATACCAAGTACAAACATGTATATCCCAGAAAAGGAATGACAAAGATGAAGAAATGATCTTTAAGGAGTAAACATATAAAAAATGGAGTGAAAGAGGGAGAACACGAAGGAAGAAAGTTGGGTTCTAGAATTTCCCCTTACCTTGTATCCGAATGCTTCCTTCTCTTTAATGTCCTCTTAAATCCTCCTCTTGAGATTCTACTTAAGGAAGATAGGATTAGTCTTTTGATGAGACCGAAAGCTCTTGAACGTGGGAGAGGGGCTAGGGAAGATGTTTGGACACAGTTTAGAGAAGGATTGGATCTTGAGAGGTGTTAGGAAATGAGGGTGTGAAGGGTGGTTTTTATAGTGGAGGGGAGAGGGGTTTCCTTAATATAAAATTCATTAGATTATTAATTTCACCTAAGACATGGAATAGTGAGTATTGAATGACCAAGAATAGTAATTTTATCATGTGATCCCAAACCAAGTGGGCTTACATCATCAGAACATCACACATGACTCTAAAATTAGCTTATTTAGCTTATTTTGTAAATTATGGTATTTCACTATTCATCAAAAATTCAAGTATTTCAGAAAAATACAAAAAATTCACCCCAACCATTTTTTGATGTGTAGAATCAAAAAATAAATTCCATTCTTCAAAAACAATTTTCTAAATATTATTAATTTAATATTCAATTAAAATCATAATTTACTTAAAAAATAGTTTTTAAAAATTAAAACTGATTTTATAGTGCTTTCAAAAATTATGTAGGGTCTTATAAAATTATCTAAAAACTATAAGACATTGATTCTATAATTTATGAACAAATTTTAGAAAAATACATTTTTATTTTAAATTAATTAATTAATTATAATTAATTATTTAGGACTTACAAATTACGAAAATGTTTCCTAAGGTCAAATTATCACTTTCTAAGATGTCTAATTTTTATTTAATTATTCATGGGTAAGGTTACTCTTATGATGGATTATTTACTATTCATAAGGGTCATAATACTATTCATAAGGGTATGTTACTATTCACAAGGGTACGTTACTATTCACTAAAATTATTTTTGTTTCATTAGACTCCAAAAACCATCTTGAACACAACCATGTATGTCGGATTTTCGAAATTCAAAACACAGAAGTGACAAACTTATGTTTAAAGGTCACTTAGAAATTATTAGTTAATTTAGTTGTGTTTTCATGTGATTTTATGACATAATTATACGAAGGGAATTTCATTGAAAAACTTTGGGTCATTACAATTGTGGTATCTTTTGACATACAAAACACCTTTTATATTGGGAATGCTATGAAATGATTGTGACGTCGGGTCATCCTTAGTTGAATTTTCATTTGAACCTTCAATGGTTTGGTTTGATAATAGAACAATTAAACAATTTAGGTTTGTGGGATCTATAACATAAAATACTTATACTGTATGTGATGCCATTATAAATGGTTCATTTTTGTACCCTTCCTTACTGAAATCAACTTTCATGAATCCCAATTCATCTATTTTAATTGAACTTTTGTTAGAAACCCACTTGCATTGAAAAATAAACACTTGGAATGTTATATAATACAACTCCCATATTTTTTTGATGATAACAAATTATGACATATTCTTGTAAATTGGATTTCTATCCTTAGTACCAGAAACATGCACCGCTTCATCCATGAGTGTAACTCCACTATTTTCATGGTTATTTCTTCATCATGATCATTTCTATATAATGTATAACCGTTAATTACATAACCATTTAAAGATAATACATATATACTGGGTCCTCCGTTTAGACATCGAAACCGTTCTGAAATTGAATCCAGATTTTCCTTTAAATCCTTCAAAATATGGTCTCGAAATCATCTTATAAACTATTGATTATGTGTATTTGATATCCATCTTTTAGTACATGATGGATTCAAATGACTAATAATTTTTTTGTGTATTTCAATATATGGGACAACCACCAAACTATTATGAAACATGTAAAGGTGGGCCTTCTCTCTATCTGTAATATTGACTGTGACAACATCTATTCCAGAAATTTCTTCACCCACAAGACACCAAGTGTGACGAGATTTTGGTAGACCAATGCTTTCCACACCATACACGGATTCAGTACATAATTCAATGACTTCATAAAAAATATATCATTCTATAATACAACACTCTGGCCAACTTTGATTTTTGACACACCCTTTCAAAATCTTCATATACCGTTTAATGGGGTACATCCATCTATAGTGTACATGACCACAGAGTCGAATCTCTCTCACCAAATGAACCATCATATCAAATAATGTTGGTGGGAAGAACATTTTCAACTCACATAATATGATGATAATTTCTCTTTCCATACTTGGTAATTTCACCGGGTCTATAACTTTGCTTCACATATCTTTGAAGAATAAATAGATCTTGGTTAATGTATGATGACCATTCTTGGGAAAAAATGCAACATAAAGCTATAAACATTAGATCTTTCATAAAAAGATGGAAGTCATGTGATTTCAGAACCTTTAACTTTAAATTAGTCATTGAAACAATGTTCTTAATATTCAAGGAATACCCCTATAAAACCTTTACATCATTCAAAAAGTTTCAAAACTGATATCTATCTTGCATGGAAAAAAGTGTAAGAAGCTAGAGGAAGAAATGTTCATTTTTTACCCTTCACTAGCGCCAAATCTTCTCATATTATCATGTCAACCATGTCGAACCTAGCCTTAATTCCATCATTTGTTTTGACGGGTTCATTTAGCAACATGCTGATGACAATATCACATACAATTTTTTAACATGAAGAACATCAAGAAAGAGTATGACATACAAACAATTCTAGTATGGTAATTAAAAAAAACGATCTCTTTTTCTAACTAGTTTTTGAAAGGTTTTTCAAAAATGGTTTACCAAATTTAGTTTCCACATATTTTACTTTCTCAAATATTTGATCACCTATTAGTGGAGATGATGTTGTACATTCTTCTGAACTTCCATAAAACAATGTCTTCCAAGATCGGTACTTATGTCATCAAGGTAGAAATCTACGATGTCCTAGAAACATGGTTTTTGATGAATGATTCAACCTAATTGACTGTGTACCTTGTTCATAGAAGGGACACCCTTGAGTTTTTTTAATGTTACATCCTGAAAAATTTCCATAAGCAGGAAAGTCATTTATCATCCCATACAACATGGATCTCAATGTGAAATTTTCATTTCTATAAGCATCATAAAACGTAACACCTGAATCCCACAATAATTTCAAATCCTCGATCAATGGAGCCAAAATAAACATCAATATCATTACCCGATTGTTTTTTTCATGATAAAAGCATAGATAACATAATGTATTTTTGTTTCATACATAACCACGATGGCAAGTTATAATTTACCAACATAACCAGCCATGTACTATGAGTGCTTCTTTGAAAACCAAAAGAATTCACTCCATTTGTGGATAATGCAAGATGAAGGTTTCTCAACTCATTTCCAAATTTAGGATACTCATGATCAATTCTCTTATATTGAGGATAGTTTTCTGGGTGACATAGTTTCCCATCTTTATTTCTTGTATCTGTGTTCCATTTCAATTTCCCTATAGTCTCCTCACTTCCATATAGGAACCTAAACCTTGTAATTATTGGAAAGTACCATAAAACATTCATAGGACCAGATTCATCTTTCTTGTATCGATAATCACCACACTTTGGGCATTCTCTAAATTCTTTTTGGTCCTTGAGAAATTTTATACAGTCATTCGAGTAGGTGTGTATTCTTTCAGAGATCATACCCATCGAGCATAGAATTCGTTTGGCATCGTATGTTCAATCTAAGAGCTCATTATCTTCTGGGATCATGTCATTCAAGAGAGAAAGTAATTTCGTAAAACTAAAATCACTCTATCCATTCCCTTCTTTAAAATTATACAGCTTTAGTATGGCTGACAATGCTGTATATTTAGTGCAACCACCATACAATGACATATTTTCACAACTCTTTAACTTCTCAAACAATTTTTGGTAATCACAAAGATTATCTTCAACTATCCTTTCCATTTCCCCAATACAATCTTCATCATCATTCACATCTGTAATCACATCCTCAATATGATCTTCTTCATTCTCCACACTTTTAATCATATGAGATGATCCATAAAATGTAGTGTTATCCCAAACACTAGCTACATTAACTTTTCCCCTATGTTTATTCCAACATTTATAACTTCAATCTATTCTGTGACAGATCAAATGTTCTTCTAACTCCTATGGACTAACTTGTCTTGAATAAAAACAATATAAACACAAACAAAGGATTTGAGAAGGGTCATATGCATGATCTTTTGTAAACTTGAGGAACTCTTTTACTCCATCTTCATACTTTTTTGTCAAACGATTGTAATAATCAATTCTTTATTCATATCCATCCTATTTGATTTAGTGATATTAATATTTAATAAAATATATACACAAAATGTTGATATAAAAATTAACCAAGGCTAAAAAAATTTATAGACTTTATGTCTCCTTTGATGACTATTGATAAAATCACAGTTGAAATCCCATTAAAAAAACCAACCATTTACACAAATTCCTCTTTAAAATAGCATGCCCTTTTTAAAATAAACCAATCAATTTCAAACACTCTTTCTTAAAACCCCAATTCATTTTTAAAGCATTCAAGGAAACTTCATGACCCAACAATATTAATCCTTTAAAATGAACATCAACCGTTTATATTTTAAATTTTTTTATTTAAAGCTTCACACACACCTGTTAAAATGAAACCAGCATTACATACACTTTCAAAAAAATTCACATCCCATTTTTAAAGTCAATCAGGTGAGTTAAAGAACACTTGGCATGCAATCTAAGTCCATGCCAAGTGTTTAAATAATTTTAAAGCTATTTAAAACCAAAAAAGGCATGTTGAACACATATAATTTTTTTAAGAAACATTCCAAAACACTTGAATCGTTTTAAAAGAGCCACTTAGGCATTTTCACAAAGACATAAATCCCAAGAGAGGCACTTTATAAAGGATACCTGAATATAAAATAACCAACATTTTATAAAATATAATGCAATAAAAGGTTTATTATGTCTCTCATGAATAAATAGTATGAATTATATAGTTTACTCCCATAATACTACTGAGGAGAGAATAAGTTATAGATAAAGACATAAGTGTCACTTGGCCATGATACTTTTGATCATAAAGTCACATCTCTTTAAAGTGGGAAACCATATGCCACTTTATGCTTCAATCATGCACCACCTAAGCTTGATCCTTCCAGTACAGTACATTAGAAAAAATGTTCCCCTTCTTGAGGGTATACATTAAGTCAAAGTTAAATAAATATAGGTACTCATACCTTCTTCACCATCAATGGTTCATTTAATTTTCTAATTAAATATATTTCAAACTCTTTTTTTAGTGTATTCCAATAACACCTCATGGAAAGAACCACTATTTCCAAATCTAGGAAAGGATTTGTGAAGTTTCTTTTATGTGTTCTTAAATGTCTGGACCCATATGAAACCACATGACCATCATAGACTGGAACCATTTAAATCTTGACTCCTAAAACATCACAATATAAGACATACTCTTTACCCAGATCATTTATGGTAAAGATTTGTGTTTTCATCAATCTCTCATTAAGATCTTAGAAGGATCTCTCATGAATATCTAAGTAAAGAAACCATACCACATTCTTGGTTAAGGACTTATTAGCACTTCCAATTAAGAAGAATCCCAATTTACCCTCTAGTAACTACTTCCTATATAAACAAATCGAGGCTATGTTTTGGAGCCTCTCCTTTTGGTTTAATTAATCAAAAAATGAGTAAGGATTCACATTATAAATATTTTTCATGATTGAAGACTACTTCATGGAGACTATAGTATCATATAACTCTTCAAAACAAGATAAAAATCCAATCCATACAACACATGGTGTTTTCCAACTATCTTTTAAAACTCGTGTACTCAGTCCTCAAACAATTTTTGGATGACATTGTATTATAGGATGATATTTTTCATCCATGGGGGAATCAAAATTTTCTGATGCAAAGGGATTGCATTATAATTATCACAAAAAATAACTCCTCCCCCTTGAATCAATTTCATATATTTCAAATTAGGAATCATCCAACCGATTATTTTCTAGCATGCATTGTAGCCATGTACTCAATGTTCATGGTAGATATTGTAACTACTAGTTAGAAACATAATATATTTTTAACTGTTATTACCCTATAGGTGAAGAAAAAACCTATGGTAATATTTGGGGTGTCCAAGTCTCCAAAAAATTCATTATCAATGTTACATTTCAAAAAATTGTGCATCCTAAAGTAAAGATTAATATCTTTAAAACCATTATGATACTAGATAAAACACATCATGCCTTTCTAGTGTTCTTTCACCGGAAAATTCATACTTTAATTAATAAATCGCTCTAATTTCTAGACCAACCTACAGTATCTCATCTACCTACAAGAGAATGGGGATGACCCCCCCATAAAAAACACAATCACCAAAAAATTTCCCAAGGAAAACTATAATAACTCCCATCCAAATCTTTTAGCAGTATATAGTCCCACCATGAGGAACAAATGGATAACAACTGAAATTTCTAGCATTACAGATCCAAGCCATACAACTCTACCACATAGAGCTCAAAAAAGACATACCTAATAATTGTAGTGTCCAATTCACCCTAATCAATATACATGTTGACCTTACTATAACACATTTCATGCATATTAAAATAAAATGATTTGTACATCTCCAAACATTACTAAAAAATTCTTCAAAGGGATTCATAAAGGTAATCTATAGATAAAATAAAATCTGACAAAGTACATAAGCTACTATGATATGTAAGAGTTGGTTGCTTGATACCTAAGGGTCATCACAATTCATTAATGACAATACATAAGGGAACTTAGAAGGAAATGTGTAAGGTTACTCATAAGGAAATGTATAAGGGAACTAAAAAATATAGGGAGATTAAAAAAATAGCCAAGCTTTGCGTGGCGGTGGAGGAGAACTTCGCGGTGGAAGGGTGGAGGAGGGATTGTGTGGCGGCAGAGCAGGGTTTCACAACGGTGGCAGATGAAATTTCGCAGTGGTGAGTATGTCGACAACAGTAACAGAGGAGGAGGAGGAGTCGGTGATAATGAAGCAGGATGTGGAGGAGGATTCACAGTGGTAGCGAGGAGGAGGAGGAGCGGTGGAACAACACTCCATCCTACGGTCACAAGGCATGGAAAACAGGTATAACGACCAAATGCTGAACAAGACCAAAAGGTCATAAAAAGAACAAGGCATGGAAAAAACATCCAAGCATAGAAATTATCCTTATACACAGCCAAATTAACTCCACACAAGCATACAAGAAAGGTAGGAAAATGACAGGGGTAAAACAGTAAACACGCAATGCCCTATTCAAGGGTATTGGTAGAATTTTCACATAATACTCAAAGAATTTGAACAGAAAGGTACAAACCACCTACCTTGATTCTAGAAGATCGATATAATTTAACCACAAGTCTTGAATCTCTTTAGAACATCATAGATCTACGAAAACGCACAAAACTTTAAACCCACGATAACTTGCAAAAGAATAGGAATTGGAAAATGATGCTCTAGAAGAAGGAATATATTACTACTATGGTTCCAACACAATCAACGACAGTCGATTCGGAGAACAGATGGAGTCTCGAGGGCTCAGAGAAGTTCCGGTGCTGTATGACTTCTCTTGGTCAAACGAGACCTAGAAAAGGATGATTCTGGCAGTCAGATGCAAGCCCGATTCGTTTAATGAAAAAAAAGAAAGTACACGACGTGTACTTTTGGAGTACACGACGTGTAATAGGATTTTACATACTCTTCTTTAAGCGGCCTCCACATCACCCCACACGACCGTGTGTGTGGCCCGGACACGGCCAGCACACAGCCTCGCGCGGCATCGAAGTAGACGACGTGTACTTCAAAAATTTCCAGAAACTCATCTTTTCTGAAAAACTACAGAAAAAGGAAAAACATACCTGAAAATAAGGTCCGGGTTCTTACAAACTTCCCCCCTTAAATAAATTCATCCCTGAATTTCCCTAGCGAGGCGTAGAAGACGAAATCCCGAACAGCTTCGGCCACTGTGATCGTACATCGACCTTCCTCTCCCAAGTCTCATCTTGTACTTGACCGTGCTGCCATAACACTCGTACCAGAGGAACATACCGACCATGGAGAACCTTCGTACTATGATTGAAAATCTGGATAGGATGCTCCTCAAATGATGCATCCTCTTCGAGCTCAACTTCCTCAGGTTGAAAGACATGAGACGGGTCTGAAAAGTAACGTCGGAGCTGAGAAATGTGGAAGACATCGTGCATAGCCCAATACCTATGAGGTAACTATAACTGATAGGAAACCGGCCCAACTCTCCCCAACATCTCAAACCGAACGACGTACCGTGGTGAATGCTTACCCTATCTCTGAATCCTCTTGTGTTCCAAACTTGGTGCGACACGCAGAAAAACCTGATCCCCAACCTCAAACTCTATAGGTCGTCTCCACTGATCAGCATAAGACTTCTGTCGAGACTGTGTTGTAGCCATCCTCTTCCAAATCAACTCTATCTGCTCTGAGGTCTCCTAAACAAGATGAGGTCCCAACAAGGCTACCTCTCTTACCTCCAGCTAGCATAAAGGTGATCGGCATGGCCTACCGTACAAAGCCTCATAAGGTTCCATCTGAATAGTTTTTGAAAACTATTGTTGTAGGAAAACTCTACAATAGGTATATGTTTCTCTCAATACTACTACAAATACGGGCATTAACAGCACTAAAAACAGGCTTTAACAGTGTTGTAAAGCTCGACGCTGATAAAGGGGGTACCCCTTTATCAGCGCTAAAAAAGTGATGATAAAACAACCCTTTATCAGCGCTAAACAAGCACTGATAAAGGTAGACTTTATCAGTGCTAAACAAGCGCTGATAAATGTATACTTTATCAGCGCTTCTTTAGTGCTGATAATGGTGTAGTTTATCAGCACTTTTTTAGCGCTGATAAAAGCACGATTTATCAGCGCTAAAAGAGCGCTGATAAATGTCCTCTCTGCTGCTCCGATAAATCTGCAGCACACTCGAACACCTGCAAAAAAACAGCATCTTAATAATCCAATTAAAGCAAGTATACCCATACCAAATTAACTCATAAATCATAAAAAAATTAGACCAAGTATACTCATACAACAATTAAACCCGTACACCATTAACACATAATTTATAAGTTAATCAAGTACTTAAAGAAATCATTTCAGAATTCAGGGGGTTTGGAGGCTATTCAAGGGTTTGGGGTGGCTATCCAAGGGGGGGTAGGGGGTGTCCGGGGGGCTTTCCAGTTCAATCTTAAGGCTCCACATGGGTGTGTTTTATCAATACCTAAATCTTTGGTCTTTTCTCTATCCACTATGCATCATGTTCTCAACCTCAAAGAAGTTATAAGGCTTGTACACACGCTAAGGTGCACATACTTGGGGGGGGGGATGAATCTCATTAATAAGCCCCCAATATTAAACCTGCAATAGGCTATTTTAAGTTGCATGATCAGGCAATATGCACAACCTAGTTGAGAAAGAACTGGAATAAAACTAATAAAAAAATCATTATTGATCCTAAAATCCATGACCATGATTAAACCCAAATTAATTTTCCAAGTTCTGAACATTTACCAATCATTTCACAAGGATCGTGTCGACATTATAAAAATATAGTTTGACCAAGTCCTACCCCATCTACATCAAGACACATTGATTCTCAAGTATTAAATCTTGATCAACCATACCTACTTCATCCAATGTTAGGGTTTCTCTGAGTACATCATAGGAACCACACAAAACATAAAATATACCATGGTCTCCCCACTGTATACATAATTATCATTGACCTTCAATATGTGAGTTTTATTTATACTCCATCATGTAAATCCACTTATGGGAGTTTTCTCATCTAGGGAATACCTTCAATAGTATCTCAGACCACCCATATGTGTTCTTCCAATTCCGAGGCATAAGACCTAAAAGGATCTCATCCCTATACTATGGGAGTACCCATATTTAGGGAATAATACTAAGAAGAATATATTCTTTACCATATGGGAGTTTTATCATCCAAATAATAATCCCTAGAAGCATATCAACCCTCCAATATGGGTGTATTCTCATTTGAGTCATAATCTATATAATCATCTCATCCCTCCCCTATGGGATTATTTTCATTTAGTGAATATTCCCGATTAGAATCTCATCCCACTACTATGGTTTTATTCTCATTTGGGGAATAATACCTATATAAATCTCATCCCTCCCCTATGAGAGTATTCTCATTTAAGGAATAAGACCCATAAGCATATCCACCCTCCCAAATGGGAGTATTTTCATCTAGATATAAGCCTATAAGTATCATAGACCCAAACACATGATCACCCAAGTATACCAGGCCAAACATTACTTGATATATATGAGGCCCCTGATAGATCACATTCCATGACCCCCCATTTAAAAGATTAATGTAATCCGAATGCGTTAGGTCGGATTTCCGTAGGTCAGTTGTTGTTTTCAATTAAAATCGTGTCCATTTTAAACAAAATAGAGACCCTTTGAATTCTAGCGGCCACACCGTTCCTCTTATTGAGGTAGGTTTGACTCTTACAAGTCACCAAGGAACCTTGGATCATTATTATAAAATATCAATGAAATCCGAATGCGTTTGGTCGGATTTCCGTAGGTCAGTTGTTGTTTTCACTTAAAATCGTGTCCATTTAAAAAAAATAGAGATCCTTTGGGTGCTAGCGGCCACACAATGCCTCAGATTGAGGCAGGGTTGACTCATACACATCACCAAGGACCGTTGGATAATTCTTATAAAATATCAATGCAATCTGAATGTGTTTGGTCAGATTTCTGTAGGTCAGTTGTTGTTTTCACTTAAAAGCTTGTCCATTTTAAACAAAATAGAGACCCTTTGAGTTATAGCGGCCACAAAGTACCTCTAATTGAGGCAAGGTTGACTCTTACACATCAACAAGGACCCTTGGATCTTTCTTATAAAATATCAATGCAATCCGAATGTGTTTGGTCAGATTTCCATAGGTCAGTTGTTGTTTTCAATTAAAATCGTGTCCATTTTAAACAAGAGAGACCCTTTGAGTGCTAGAGGCCACACTGTGCCTCGTATTGAGGCGGGGTTGACTCGTAAACGTCACCAAGTATCCTTGGATCATTCTTATAAAATATTAATGCAATACGAATGCGTTTGGTTGGATTTCTGTAGGTTAGTTGTTGTTTTCAATTAAAATCATTTCCACTTTAAAAAAGAGAGATCCTTTGAGTGATAGCGGCCACACCGTGCCTCAGATTGATGCGGGGTTGACTCGTACACGTCACCAAGGACCGTTGGATCATTATTATAAAATATCAATGCAATCCGAATGCATTTGGTCAGATTTCTATAGGTCAGTTTTTGTTTTCACTTAAAATCTTGTCCATTTTAAACAAAATAGAGACCCTTTGAGTGATAGCGGCCACACCGTACATCGTATTGAGGAGAGGTTGACTCATACACATCAACAAGGTCCCTTGGATAATTATTATAAAAGATCAATGCAATCCGAATGTGTTTGGTTGGATTTTTGTAGGTCAGTAGTTGGTTTCAATTAAAATCGTGTCCATTTTAAACAAAATAGAGACCCTTTGAGTGCTAGCAGCCACACCGTGCCTCTTATTGAGGCAAGGTTAACTCATAAACATCACCAAGGACCCTTGGATCGTTATTATAAAAGACAAATGCAATATGAATGCGTTTGGCCAGATTTCTGTAGGTCAGTTGTTGTTTTCAATTAAAATCGTGTCCACTTTAAACAAGAGAGACCCTTTGAGTGCTAGCGGCCACACCGTGCCTTAGATTGAGGTGGGGTTGACTCTTACATGTCACCAAGGACCCTTGGATAATTCTTATAAAAGATCAATGTAATATGAATGTTTTTGGTCAGATTTCTGTAGGTCAGTTGTTGTTTTCACTTAAAATCTTGTCCATTTTAAACAAAATAGAGACCCTTTAAGTGCTAGCGGCCACACCGTGCCTTGGATTGAGGCAGGGTTGACTCATACACATCACCAAGGACCCTTGTATCATTCTTATAAAAGATCAATGCAATCCGAATGTGTTTGGTTGGATTTCCGTAGGTCAATTGTTGTTTTCACTAAAAATCTTGTCCATTTTAAACAAAATAGAGACCCTTTGAGTGTTAGCGGTCACACCGTGCCTTGGATTGAGGCGGGGTTTAATCTTACACATCACCAAGGTCCCTTGGATCGTTCTTATAAACGATCAATGCAATATGAATGTGTTTGGTTGGATTTACGTAGGTCAGTTGTTGTTTTCAATTAAAATCGTGTCCATTTTAAACAAAATAGAGACCCTTTGAGTGCTATCGGCCACACTGTGCCTCGGATTGAGGCGGGGTTGACTCGTACACATCACCAAGGACCCTTGGATCATTCTTATAAAATATAAATGTAATCCGAATGCGTTTGGTCGGTTTTCCGTAGGGCAGTTGTTGTTTTCACTTAAAATCTTGTCCATTTTAAAAAAAATAGAGACCCTTTAAGTGATAGCGGCCACACCGTCCCTCGGATTGAGGCATGGTTGACTCGTAAACGTCACAAAATACCCTTGTGTCATTCTTATAAAAGATCAAGGCAATATGAATGTGTTTGGTCATATTTCCGTAGGTCAGTTTTTGTTTTCAATTAAAATCGTGTTCAGTTTAAACAAAAGAGACCCTTTGAGTGCTAGCGGCCACAACGTGCCTCGGATTGAGGAAGGGTTGACTCATACACATCATCCCTTGGATTGTTCTTATAAAATATCAATGCAATACAAATGCATTTGGTCGGATTTCTGTCGGTCAGTTGTTGTTTTCAATTAAAATCGTGTCCACTTTAAACAAGAGAGACCCTTTGAGTGCTAGCGGCCACACTGTGCCTCATATTGAGTAGGGGTTTACTTTTACATGTCACCAAGGACCCTTGAATTGTTCTCATAAAATATCAATGCAATCCAAATGCATTTCGTCAGATTTCTGTAGGTCAGTTGTTGTTTTCACTTAAAATCTTGTCCATTTTAAACAAAATAGAGACCCTTTGAGTGATAACGGCCACACCATGCCTCGGATTGAGGCAGGGTTGACTCTTACACGTCACCAAGGTCCATTGGATCGATTTTATAAAAGATAAATGCAATACGAATGCGTTTGGTCAGATTTCCGTAGGTTAGTTGTTGTTTTTAATTAAAATTGTGTCCACTTTAAACAAAAGAGACCCTTTGAGTGCTATTGGCCACAATGTGCCTCAGATTGAGGAGAAGTTGACTCATACACGTCACCAAGGACCCTTGGATTGTTATTATAAAAGATCAATGCAATCTGAATGTGTTTGCTCAGATTTCCATAGGCCAGTTGTTGTTTTCACTTAAAATCTTGTCCATTTTAAACAAAATACAGACCCTTTGAGTGCTAGCGGCCACAACGTGCCTCGGATTGAGGCGGGGTTGACTCATAAATGTCACCGAGGACCCTTTCATCATTATTATAAAATATCAGTGCAATCTGAATGTGTTTGGTTGTATTTCCATAGGTCATTTGTTGTTTTCACTTAAAATCTTGTCCATTTTAAACAAAATAGAGACCCTTTGAGTGCTAGCGGCCACACCGTGCCTCGGATTGAGGCGGGTTTGACTCTTGCACGTCACCAAGGACCCTTGGATCATTCTTATAAGAGACCAATGCAATCCGAATGCATTTGGTCAGATTTCCATAGTCCAGTTGTTGTTTTTAATTAAAATCGTGTCCATTTTAAACAAAATAGAGACCCTTTGAGTGCTAGCGGCCACACCGTGCCTCGGATTGAGGCGAGGTTGACTCGTACATGTCAACAAGGACTCTTGTATAATAATTATAAAATATAAATTCAATCCTAATGCTTTTGGTCAGATTTCTATAGGTCATTTGTTGTTTTCACTTAAAATATTGTGAGTTGTTGTTTTCAATTAAAATCGTGTCCAATTTAAACAAGAGAGACCCTTTGAGTGCTAGCGGCCACACCGTGCCTCGTATTGAGGCGGGGTTGACTCTTAAATGTCACCAAGGACCCTTGGATCGTTCTTATAAAATATCAATGCAATCCGAATGCGTTTGGTCGGATTTCTGTAGGTCAATTGTTGTTTTCAATTAAAATCGTGTCCACTTTAAACAAGAGAGACCCTTTGAGTGATAGCGGCCACACCATGCCTCAGATTGAGGCGGGGTTGACTCTTACACATCACCAAGGACCATTGGATCGTTCTTATAAAATATCAATGCAATCCTAACGCGTTTGTTCAAATTTCAGTAGGTTAGTTGTTGTTTTCACTTAAAATCTTGTCCATTTTAAACAAAATAGAGACCCTTTGAGTGATAGCGGCCACACCGTACCTTGGATTGAGGTGGGGTTGACTCTTAAACGTGAACAAGGACTATTTTATTGTTCTTGTAAAAGATCAATGCAATACGAATGCGTTTGGTAAGATTTTCGTAGGTCAGTTGTTGTTTTCAATTAAAATTGTGTCCATTTTAAACAAAATAGTGACCCTTTGAGTGCTAACGGCCACAACGTGCCTAGGATTGAGGCAGAGTTGACTCGTACACGTCACCAAGGAAATTTGGATCATAATTATAAAAGATCAATGCAATCTGAATGCGTTTGGTTGGATTTCCGTAGGTCAGTTGTTGTTTTCAATTAAAATCGTGTCCACTTTAAACAAGAGAGACCCTTTGAGTGATAGCGGCCATACCATGCCTCATATTGAGTATGTGTTGACTCTTACACATCACCAAGGACCCTTGGATCGTTCTTATAAAATATCAATGCAATCCGAATGCGTTTGGTCAGATTTCCGTAGGTCAGTTGTTGTTTTCACTTAAAATCTTGTCCATTTTAAACAAAATAGAGACCCTTTGAGTGCTAGCGGCCACACTGTGCCTCTTATTGAGGCGAAGTTGACTCTTACACATTAACAATGACCCTTAGATCGTTCTTATAAAATATCAATGCAATCCGAATGCGTTCTGTCAGATTTCCATAGGTCAGTTGTTATTTTCACTTAAATCTTGTCCATTTTAAACAAAATTGAGACCCTTTGAGTGTTAGCGGACACACCATGTCTCATATTGAGGCGAGGTTGACTCTTACACGTCACCAAGGACCCTTGGATCATTATTATAAAATATCAATGCAATCCGAATGCGTTTGTTCGCATTTCCGTAGGTCAGTTGTTGTTTTCAATTAAAATCGTGTCCATTTAAACATAATAGAGACCCTTTGAGTGCTAGCGGCCAAAACGTGCCTCAAATTGAGGTGAAGTTGACTCTTACACATCACCAAGGACCCTTGGATCTTTCTTATAAAAGATAAATGCAATCCTAATGCATTTGGTCAGATTTCCATAGGCCAGTTGTTGTTTTCACTTAAAATCTTGTCCATTTTAAACAAAATAGAGACCCTATGAGTGATAGCGGCCACACTGTCCCTCGGATTGAGGCAGGGATGACTCATACACATCACAAAGGACCCTTGGGATCGTTCTTATAAAATATCAAGGCAATCCGAATGCGTTTTGTCGGATTTACATAGGTCAGTTGATGTTTTCAATTAAAATCGTGTCCAGTTTAAACAAGAGAGACCCTTTGAGTGGTTCAACATTCTTGCATGTTGCTGGTGCATATCATCTGTTAAAATGGGAAAATGACTCATTGGATAAAGGATGTTTTATTTAATAACAATTACAATTTTCCTACGAACATTTACATACAATAATGTTTCATCTTTTGATCCCCTTAACCCCTCTCAAAAATGACCACAAATTGTACATGTCCCCAAGTCATATCTTCATTGTATTTGTGTAAAATATTCCATCAGGTATGCGGCCCACTCATTTTTGAACACATCTATATCGTCTTGTGAGTATGAGTCTTTTTGGAAGTCAGAGTAGTACAGAAAAAATAATAATTAATAAATAACTTAAACGGACTAGTAGTTGTTTTTAAAAATACCTCTTTAGGGATGCTAGTTTGCTGATGAAAAACAATCTCTTTCATAAATTTACAAACATAATAACCGCAATCATTATCGTTTTTTTTGTTTTGGACACTGCAAAAAAATTGATCATTAGGAGAATAAGTAACTTGTGTTGAGATGTGTTTGGATAGTGAAATTTTATTATATATACCCTGATATTTGTCCAGACATAGTACTTGCTCGCCTCCCTATGCTTATCCCCTGTAACGACCCGAAATTTTGAATAAATCTTGTTTCCTAATTTTATGTGTTATTTTATTTTGTTTTTTATACTCAACAAAAATGTTTCATTTGATAATATGAGCATAATTAAAATGAGACCATTGGGTTTTGACTGTTATGTGACCATTGGTTAATATGACCCCTGGAAACTAAACGTTTTGATTATTGTCTCTAAATACAAGTAATCTTGGTTAATTATTATAGAAAGAGGATTCGATGGCCTCACCTAGTAGTCTTGGACCGATCGAAGCCCATCTAACAGAACTTGGGAAGGAGGTAGCACCATTGGGCTTTGCTCTGGACCAAACCCAAGCCGAACTTCATCGTGTGAAGCTAGAACGGAATCGCCTTTGCGAGAAGTTCAAACTGATAGAAATTACTACTCGTGCGATGTTAGCCGAGCCTCCCTCAGATTCTCTCACCTTAGCACACCTTACACTTAGGTACTATGCTGTTGTGATAAGGGGCTATGTAAGGAGACCGTAACTGCCTTGTGTAATCCTTTGTTTTAAATAAAAATTGGGATTTCTTCTTATGATGAAGTTTATGAATTTTCAAATGAAGGGATAAATATAGTATGCATATTTTTGATGAATTTTAGAAAAATGATATTTTGAAAATGTTTATTTAAACCTTAAATAATTAAAAATGTGTAATGATATTCAAAAAATGGTCTTCTACAATTATGCTCAGTACGAAATTTAGAGTCTAATAAGATCAACTTAATTTTTGATGAATAGTAAATTATGAATAGTGATTTTATGATTAGGATTAGTAATGTTGTTCAAATGGATTAGTAATCTCACTTAAATAAAGTATTAATATAATCTAGGCACCTTGATTAAGTAATGTGATTCAATAAAATGGTTAAATAACGATTTCATAAATTATTATTCAAGTATTAGTTTTTTCGAGTGAATAGTGTTTTTTAATTAAAAATTAAATTAAAAATATTTAAAAGATTATTTTTTTAAAATGGATTTCATTTTTGAACTCAGAGCACCGATATTATGTTATGGTAATTTTTGGGGTTTTTTCGGAAAAAAATGAATTTTCGATGAATAGTGTATTTATTTAAAAAATAAATTAAAAATATTTAGAAAAATATTTTTATAAAATGGAGTTAATTTTTGAAATCAGAGCATTGATATTTGGTTAAGGTGAAATTTTGGGATTATTCTGGGAAAGTTGAATTTTCGATGAATAGTGAAAATACAGTTTTCAAGTTACGGGTGTTTAATGACATCATTAAATGATGTATTAAGTATGTAATCAATATGGACGACTTATGAATAGTATTATAAGGTATGAGGTGTCTCAAGTGGCCAATACCATGGGAAGATACCATGGTCAAGCCCATGGTTTTTCCAAAACCACTAATGAGGTGTCCCTTGGCCATTAATGCCTTGTCCCCTCACTTTCCCTATAAATACAAAGCCATCCTCTCATCCATTAGACTCCCCACTCTCCCCCAACGAAGTTCTGGTCTCATTACCACCCAAGGAGTCCTCCCAAGGTTCCCCCAAGCCCTCAAGGTCCCAACCTTCGAGTTTTAAGAGTTACGTTTTAAGGTAAGGGATCCGAACTCTCTCTTTCTTTTCAAGAAAAATCTCTTTTATGTAATTTATTTTATGCTCCATGTTCTTATGTTAAAGGGTGTTCTTTTATACTCCTCTTACTTCCCTATTCATGTTCACATAATGAGATATCCCCTCTTACTCTCATTATTTCGTTTTATGAAGTTTTAAGTGGCGCCGTTAGGCTGCCGAAATTTTTGTAACGGATTCATTCTCCCTTCTCATTTTTCGAGATCTATTTCCACGTAAAGTATTTCAAGTGCCTTTTTATTATTTTGGGGAATGATCTATAAATTTATCATACTGATCTTTTATGGTCATATGATGAGAGACCCCATTTGATCTCTTTAATTCAGTATTTTGAAGTTTTAAGTGGCGCCATTAGGCTGCCGAATTTTTAAGTGGTTCTTCACCCTTCTCATTTTGAAGTTCTACTTTAACGTCAATTATTTCAAGTTACTTTTTGTTATGTTGGGGTATGATATCTATATCTATCATACTGATCTTTTATGACCATATTATGAGAGACCCCATTTGATCTCTTCAATTCAGTATTTTGAAGTTTAAGTGGCGTCGTTAGGCTGCTGAATTTTTAAGTGGTCCTTGCACCTTTCTCCCTTTTCAAAGTTCTAATTCCATGTCAAGTCTTGCAAGTTCCTTTTTTATTATGTTGGGGTATGATCTCTATATCTATCATACTGATCTTTTATGTTAATATGATGAGAGACCCTATTTGATCTCATCAATTCATTTTTTGTTGAAGTTTATGTAACACTGTTATGCTGCCGAATTTTCATAAGAGAAATCTTATTTTTGTCTTCCTTTCATGTTCTTCATTTCATATGGTATATTTTCAAATTTCATTACCATGTTCTTAAATCTCTTTTATTCTATCCCTCTACTGTTTTATGGGTCATTTATGAATGTTCGACCCATGTCCCCTCTCTTTTCAATGTTTTCTAAAAACCTTGTAACATAGCCGTTATGCTGCAGAATTTTCGTCTCAAAATGTCTCTCTCTTTTTTCTAAAGATATTTTATTTTATTAAGTGAATACTCAAAGCTCTACCTTCTATATGGGTATTCACATATATACCAAGATGTTCTATTTTAAATTCTGGGATTTACATACTTGCAACCCACTTTCCCTTTTCGTGGGTTTAAAGTGACGTAAAGATCATGTCTTTAAAGCGGTTTTTAAAACGTTGTGATTATGAAATGAAACCCATTTATTTTATGCTATATGGGTTATTTATGAAATGTTTGATGATTATATATGTGGCTCACATAATGATAAAGACAAAGTTAAGGGTGCGCCCTGATAGCGCTCCAATGCATTGGGTAATGATGTAACCACTAGAGATTACAATTTTCACGATATCTTGGTGAATAACCTTGGTAATTTTCAAATGATACCTTGGGGATGGACCTTGGTGATATGTTCATGATTGTCTATATGAAATGTTGCAGCCACATCTTCAAGTTATGAAAAATTTTATTTTTATTATGATATGCCTCATGATTTCTTTCTCATGCCTTAATGTTCTTTTCATGACCTTATTGAAGTATCTCAAGTTCACATGTAAAATGTTTCTCTTGTTTCCCTTATTGGGCCTTCTTCTCACCCTTTCTTTTGATGTATGTCCCCAGGTTATGAGATGCAGTAATGAACCTAGGATGAACATGAGGAGAAGCCTTTCAAGTGTTTAAGAAGAATCTTTTATGTTTTCATGTTTAATGTTCATGGTTTCCAAGACACTAAACCATAAAGATCCTCGGTTTTTGTTAAATGTAATGAAAGTTTATGTGATAAAAAGGCGGGATGCTATAGCCCCTATCCTCATTCCTTTTTTAGACGATAATGATACACCGCCCTATCATAACAGAATCCTCAGTAAAAGATAATATAAATTATATTACTTGATGTTTAGACCTAAAACGTAAGATGTAGTGTCTTACAGATTCACAAAATCCACCATGTGTGGTCGGTTTGATGGGTATCCTTGCTTTGAATCCATAAAAGAAATCTTCGGAGTATCCAAGTTCGCCGCAATTAGAAACCAATGTTACCTAAAAACACAAAAAGGAATAATTAATAAAAGAAGTGAAAATATAATTGATATGCTTTAATCGTAGAGTATTACCCCTGCATGGTAGGTATTAGGAAAAGTCTGTCATCTGTAATCTTGAATTCAAAGGTTTTCAGCAAGCCGTTCACTATTTCATCCCTTTTTGATGGCTCTATTTTTGTTAGGTGTGTTGATGTGATATGAGGACTAACCAGTCCAAATCTTGGCTCATGGGAGAATTCCTTCAATTGTTTTTCATAAATGCATCTGTCAACAATATAAAATGCATTTAGTCATAATTTGCACATTAGAACATCTTTTGGAAAATCAATTCATGGAAACATACCTCATATATACATTTACAACTGTGATGCCTAGCCAACCGTTTTCAAGGATTTCATTTACATTTTCAGCAGCAATGAAATATTGACTTTCCTATCCATATATATTCTCTTTGAAAACCACTATATGACTATTACCATATTTTAGCTTTGTATCCACATGAGTCTTCAATGCTAGTAAATGTGGATAGGGAATAGGTGGTGTTATTGTGCTTTCATTAGCTCCTTGGGATCGGTTGGTCGATCCTTTAGATGGTTTTGAGCCGACGTTTGTCACCCCCTTCCCTTTCTTCGTCTATAACAACAATCATTGGTTCAGACCCTTTTTTCATTAATTGTTAAGGGTTTAGCTTGAAAAGAAAAGGAAATAAATACCTCTTTGTCCGCATGTACTCTTACAAGTTGTGACATCCATGCAATGAATGTCCCAATAGCCTTTTTGACCGTATGAATATCATCGTCATCAAGTGGAATATGTAGCTCTGCCTTTGGCTCATGAGCTACAGTAATCGTCACTTTCAGATGATCTTTTAGAATTGGTCTATTATGCAGTGTGGCATCTGGGATATTGAACACTGTAGCCCTCGCTACAAGGTGATAGGTGGGTGTTGACATATATAAATCACAATCATTATCACCCTGTAGAAGTGGAGTACAGAAAAATTATCAGTGTTTGTCTGATTCATATTTCATGGGAACAATTATTAGAATATTGATTACCACAGATAAGATAGTTCTTTGAGGCGAATGGCTTGCCTCAAAGCTGGTGGGGGGTGGGGCGGGATGTTCATGCGGCAGTTGTTCTTGAGTTGTGGCTTCCCTTTGCTTCCCACCCATAAAAGTTGCTAGCAACTCTCCCTGCCATTGCAATTGTTCTTCAAGGGTTTCTATTTTTTTCTCATTTGTTCAAATTTTTTATCTGTATCATCCATTTTTTCCTTCTTCTCAAAATATACTCGGGGTGTCACTCCAAACCCTGCACCTCTGACATGACCGTATTTTTCTGGCTACTTCAAAGCCGTCGATAATAGGTCTGTATCAGCTACAGGAGTAGCTGATTCCTGTGACTGTCGGATATAGGAAAATAACTAATTATTTTTATTTAATAGCAATTTGAAACAAATTATTTTATCATCGTGTCATACTTACAAATATTTCCCAAACTTTCTTTGTGTTCTCACCTAATAACTTCCCTTCTATGTTCACACGTGCCTCCTTCCATAGCACATGACATGGGATGGAAGTGCATTTGGTTTTAGACTCATCAATCTACATATAAACATAGAAAAATAATTATGATGTTGTTTATTGGAACCTAACAATATTATTGTAAATTTAAAATACGTACCATTTTCTTTTCTAATGAAGCGTACCCCATCCTTGCTTTATGATAGGGGTATGTTGGTTTTGAAGCACATTCCTTATTTTCAGTATAGAGTTTCTGTTTCGTAAATGAAATATTGACAATCAAAGTGATGAATACAAGTATCCTCAAACAACGTATTATCACTCACAATGTACCTGAAACTTCTCATCCCCACGACGGCCAATAAATGCATCCCATACTTCTTGGGATATTAGGTGAGCGTAGACAATGGGTGGGTGCGGGTTTATTTTACCTTTAGAATCTTTGAGGTGACATCTCGTTAAAATAGTGCGAAAACCTCAATGAATCTTTCCTGCAAGCCTTAGTACATAATCATTGTGTGAATCTTCTACTATAAATGTACTCTACAAGAGATTGAGAAGAGTAAGACATTGTTTCATTATTTTATTTTCTAGTAAATTAAAGAAATAAATTCATAATGTTACCGTAATTTCTTTCCAGATCACAGCCTTCAGCCCAGACACAACATGGTTCCATGAATCTATGTCAATCGGCACGCGTTTCCGAGTGACAACTCCAATGTAACTGCTAAACATAGCCTTGTTGGGATTCACATGTTCTCCTCATGCATTCCATCCGACTTCAAATTTGATGCCTTTTCTTTTCGCCTTAATAATTTTTGCTAACACCGTCAAACTATGACGAACCTGTGATTTCTGCGACGCTGGTCCTTCATTCCCGACCATTTCATCGATATCAACATCATGTATATGTTTATCTAGAATGGTATCAACGACATGTGTTGATGGTTGTTGGACCTCAACACTAAGATCAGCAGGAGCCATAGCAGTAGGAGCAGCAGGAGGAGTAGCAGCAGCAGGAGCCGCAGCAGGAGGAGCAGCATGAGAAACCGAAGCCGCAGCAGGAGCAACAGAAGCAGCAACATGAGCTGCAGGAGCAGCAGGAGTAGTAGCAGGAGCAACAGCAGCAGCAGCATGAGCTGCAGGAGCAGCAGTAGCCGCAACAAAAGCTGTTTGAGAGACTTGTTCAGCCTCAAGGTTAGGAGCATCAGAATGTGCAGAAGTCATTATCTGCAAAAGTGGTTGAACAGTTAATTCAGATTACATAAATTCAAAAATGATAAGATAATAACATGAGATAATAAGATCTATATTACAAACAAAATACAACCTGTTTACTGAACTATCTTTCTTTTTTTCAAAGGTTGAAGGGATTTGGCACCTCTATCGACTATCCAAATACCTTTATTGTGATCTCCTCTAACATAAAAAACATCATCTGCATTGGGACCGCTCCTAAATGATTGCGATGTACCACTAAAAAGATAGTCCTCAACTGAATTTTCATCATAACCTTCAGTAGTTTTGGACCATAACAGAACAATCGACCACTTTCAGTTTGTGGGATCTGGAACATAAAAAACTTGTACCGCTTGTGATGCCATTATAAACTGTTCGTCCTTGTACCATTCTTTACTAAAATAAACTTTCAAAAATCCCCATTCATCTATTTTAACACCACTATTGTTATCAATCCATTTTCATTGAAAAATCGACAATTGGAATGTCGTATAATTCAACTCCCATATTAGTTTGATAATGCCAAAGTATGACATATTTGCATAAATTGGATTCTTGTCCTTACTACCAGAAACATGCATCACTTCAGCCACTAGTGTAACTCCACTATTTTCCATGGCACTATCTTCATCATGTTCATCTGTATAGAATGTATAACCATTAATTACATAACCACTGTAAGATAATACTTACACACTTAGTCCAGCGGCTAGCCATCGAAGATGTTCTGAAATTGAATTCGGATTTTCATCCAACTGCTTAAAAATATGGTCCTAAAACCATCCTATAAACTGGTGATTATGTGTATCTGATAACCATTTTTCAGCCCTCGATGGATTCAACAGCCTAAGAATTTCTTTGTGAGTTTCAATATATAGAGCAACCTCCCAACTATTATGCAAAACATAATGATGAGCCTGCTCCCGATCTGTAATACTGATTGTCACAACTTCTCTTTCAGAAATTCCCTCACCCTCAATGCATATAGTGTGACGAGATTTCAGGAGACCAATTCTTTCCACATCAGATAGGTATTTAGTAAAAAATTCAATGAATTCCTCAAAAATATATCGCTCCACTATACAACCCTCTGGCCGAATCCGATTTTTGATATACCCTTTCAAAATATTCATATACCATTCAACAGGATATATCCATCTATAGTGCACAGGTCCACAAAGTCGAATCTCTCTCACCAAATGAATCATCAAATGAACCATCATATCAAAGAATGTTGGCGGGAAGAACATTTATAATTCACATAATATGATGACAATTTCTTTTTCCATAGTTGGAAATTTCCCAAGGTCTAAAACTTTGCTACATATAGCTTTGAAAAAGAAACAAAGTTTGGTTAACTTATGATGGACATTCTTTGAAAAAATGTAACGTAAAGCTATAGGAATTAGATCTTGCATCAAAACATGGAAATCATGTGATTTCAAACCTTTTAACTTCAAATCATTCATTGACACAATGTTATTGATATTTGATGAGTACCCCTCTGGAACCTTTACATCATTGAAGAAGTTTCAAAACTGATATCTCTCCGCCCTAGAAAGAGTATAAGCAGCTGGAGGAAGAAATATTCGATTTTCACCCTTCACGGGAGCCAACTCTTCTCGTATTCCCATGTCAACCATGTCCAACCTTTCCTTAATTCATATTTTGTTTTTCCAGGGGAATTTAGCAACGTTCCGATAACACTGTCACATACATTTTTTTCCACATGGATCACATCAAGAAAATGTCTGACGTACAAACAATCCCAGTATGGTAATTAAAAAAACTGATCTCTTTTTTCAACAGATTTTCGTAAGGTTTTTCAAAAATGGTTTACAAAAAATAGTGTTCAGATCTTTTACATTCCCGAAAAGCTGATCACCTGTTAGTGGAGATGGTGTTTCACATTTTTCTGAACTTCCATTGAATGATGTCATCCGAGATCGGTACTTATGCCGACGAGGTAGAAATCTACGATGTCCTAAAAACACAGTTTTCGATGAATGTTTCAACCTAATTGATTATGTATCTTCTTCGCACACTGGACACCCTTGAGTTACTTTAATTCTATAGCCTAACAAATTTCCATAAGCAGGGAAATCATTTATTGTCCCATACAACATCGCTCTCAACGTGAAGTATTCACTTTTATAAGAATCATACAACATTACACCTGAGTCCCACAATAACATCAAATCCTTGATCAAAGGAGCCAGATAAACATCAATATCGTTACCTGGTTGTTTTGGTCCTAATATAAGCATAGATAACATGATGAATTTCCGCTTCATGCATAACCAGGGTGGAAAGTTATAATTTACCAATATAACAGGACATGTACTATGAGTTCTGATTTGAAAACCAAAAGTATTCACCCCATCTATAGATAAGGCAAGATGAAGGTTTTGCGGCTCTTTTCCAAATTCAGGATACTCATGATCAATTTTCTTCCATTGAGGAGAGTCAGCCGGATGACATAATAACCCATCTTTATTTCTTTTATCTGCATGCTATGACAATTTTCTTGCAGTTTCTTCACTTCCATATAGATGCATAAACCTTGGAATGATTGGAAATTACCATACAACTTTCGTAGGATTGGATTTATCCTTCTTGTATCGAGAAGAACCACACTTTTGGCATTCTGTAAGTGATTTGTTCTATTTTCGAAACAATATACAGTCTTTCGGGCAGGCATGTGTTCTTTCATAAATCATTCCCATCGAGCGTAGCATTCGTCTAGCTTTATATGTCCAGCTTGGGAGCTCATTATCTTCTGGGAGCATGTCATTCAAGAGAGAAAGTAGTTCCGTAAAACTGACATCACTCCATCCGTTGCCAGATTTCAATTTATACAACTTCAGTACAGCTGAAAATGTTGTATACTAAGTGCAAGCAGCATACAATGGCGTCTTTGCACAACTCTTTAACTTCTCAAACAATTTTGGGCAATCACGGAGTTCATCTTGAATTGTCTTTTCATTTCCTCAATATGATCTTCATCATCATTGACATATGTAATCACATCCTCCATACAATCTTCATCATTATCCATATTTTTATTCATATCTGACGATCCATAAAACACAGTTTTATCCCAGCCAATAGCTACATTCGCTTTTTCTCCGTGTTTATTCCAACATTTACAACTCTGATCTATTCCGTGACATATCAAATGTTCTTCCAACTCCTCTAGAGTAAGTAGTCTAGAATAAAAACAATGTAAACCCAGACAAAGGATTTGAGAAGGATCCTTTGCATGATCCTTTGCAAACTTGATAAACTCTTTCACTCCGTTCTCGTACTCTATTGTTAAACGATTAGCATCCATCCAATATTTATTCATCTCTATCCTATTTGAATCTCAAATATTAGTATTTATGGTTCACGTACACAAAACAATAATTCCAAATATAGTAGAAGAGAACCACTTCCTTATAAAAATGGAGATTAATAGAGCCTAACCATTAATATGTATTCATCTTCATTAAATATAATTACTTTAGATTCATTATAGTTTCCACAAATCACCCCATACCAAACACAAGAATAATCAAGAATGATACATCTACCACTCCTAGGTCTCTGCCCTACATTCAATATCATCATGCCTAAATACTCACTGCTGGTAGAAGTGAAACCGTTCCTGATGATATTGCCAAGAAGAAATGGTAACCAAAAGGGGGGAGTGAATCAAAATACCCCAAACAAGATGAAAAAACATGGTATTTGAGAATAGGTTAGTGGCTTTTATGTTGGATAGAAACCTATCCAATAGACTCCACAAGAGGTGATGGCCCCTATAGTTGTGGCACCAGGTGAAACTGTCACCTGAGAAGTTGAGATCAATGAGGCCCTTCCCAGCCATGAACTGAACAAACTCCATGATGGCCTTCCTATGGAATGGGATTCTACCTTTCCTTTCCTTTGGGTTGGAAATGAAATTAAATTCACCCCCAACAAACAATGGATGGTGGTCGGGATTGAAGGTATTTTGTTCAAAAGGACAATCAATCCCCCTTAATTTTTTAAAATAACAATACCATAAACCATTTAAAAACAAGACATTTTAATTTATTTTGAAAATCATTCCCAAAAAAATTCAATAAACAAACACATGCCAAACCATTTGGAATTTTATTTAAAGAATCAACTTATCTTTATTTTAAACCATGATTTTCATTTATAATATCAAATCCACCAATGTTAGAAGGAAACCTAATTTATTTCAATGAAAAAGGTAAATTCACAACAAGATACCATCCATTCCATATATTATTTTCATTAATAGGGTTATTTTGTGCTTCAAAATGATCAAAACATGTCTAACCAACTTCAAATGGATAAAATATGAATTCATGAAACACATGAATACCGAAAAGAAGATATAGTATTGAAAAACCCACTTGGAATCTGAATGAGTCTACTCAAATGAAGAACATCATACATCTCCAACTATATTGATGCTTTCTCATATACAACGACACCACTAGCTAGATAGTGGCCCTCACCAAGAACATCATACATCTCCAAATAAGAGACTACAACCACTAACCATGCAGAACATCATAAGATGGAAATATACTAAGAACACATCCCTTCACCCAAATAAGAGACTACAGCCACTAACCATGAAGAAACACTAAGATCATAATTTGAAACCTAAGGAAAGGTACACCCAAAACATACCAATGAATTCAAATGAAATACTTTCTAAACCAAACCATTGAAATACTCAAATTTTCCTAACATCAAACCCCATCATATCTCCTAATAAAATTATTTGATAACACTATTTCATGGCCTATACCAATTTAGACCCCTCTATTTGTTAGTAGATTGTAGTGTAGTGACCCCCTAAAACCATCCTCCAACATTTCATGGGTTAGTGAATGCACCAAGGGTATTTATCACAACCATGTGCAATGTACTTCTAATAAAAAATAATTGATATAGTTTAACATCATGTTGTATAGATTATTTTTCGAATGATACCAAGTGAATGTTAGTATGGTAAATATGTGTCATAAAACATTTTTTGGTCTAACTAAAAGGGGATATATCCTAATGAGTGTATTTTGGATTCACAAAAAATATGACTCTATGTGGTATAGGGTTTTTTCAACTAGTAGGAGTATAGAACACCTAGTGAATATGTTCCTCTATGTGTGGGAATGTTTTCATTTAGAGTACGGCCTAATATGTATGGTTCCCATAGAATAAGGCCCATTTGAATTGGATATTTGGGCTCATGGGTAATTTTTTGATGCCTCTACTTGGGAAATCACTTAGGCTTGAATCTGTTTCCTTGGGCTAGCCACAATCCTCATAACCTACCTTACCTATTTTCAAAGGTGGAAAGAGTCCACCTCCATGGTTGATAATATTTTCCCCTTGATTGGAATGGGAATATGGGATGTTAGATATTCCTTATATAGTTTCCTTCTTGGAGTATGATTCCTATTCTGGGTCTCTGTTCCAGATATAAGACATGTTTCTGAATCTAGTTTTTGGTTCTACTCTCTAGTGGACACAAGTTAATTACAGTTATTATTCTAGTTACAGGGAATATACATTTAGTTGAATATAATAATGGTGATGAGTGTATTGATAAACTATAAAATTCATCTAAAATTGAGGTTATTAATTTTTCATTAGCTCATTACATGAGGTTTATTATCTGTAATACATGAGTCATACCATGATTGATAATTGGTAACTTATTCTTATTGCAGAAGGAATTCAAGTATTAAAACCTCTATAATATTATATGCTCATTACACAAGTAGGACACATTTTTCATGTGAGGAATCTACACCGATTTGGTTCATAAAATATATTCATAGCACATAAGGATTTCTATATTCATCAACTATTGAATCGTGTTCTTATCACACCAGGTAAGAACATAAGATCATATACTAAGGGTAGTGTTTAGAGATCGTATGCTCATCACATAGGGGATTCTTTGGCACATCACCTAAGGAATCTCATGCTCCTCATGTGAGGTATAATCATAGGATCATTACCTAGGAGATGAATAAGAGATCTTATGATCATCACTTAGGGGATTATTAGGCATATCCCCAAATGAATTTATTTATAATCACATGAGGTATAATCAAGGGAGCATTATTTGGGAGATAAAGAAGATCTCACATTCCCGTAACATAGGGACTTCATATTCTCGTCACCTAAGGAAACCTAGGATTATCTCCTAGAGTAGGATGTTTC
Organism: Viscum album; assembly: GCA_963277665.1. Classification (NCBI taxonomy): domain Eukaryota; kingdom Viridiplantae; phylum Streptophyta; class Magnoliopsida; order Santalales; family Viscaceae; genus Viscum; species Viscum album. The sequence continues at coordinate 176,760,762 of OY728140.1, read as the reverse complement.
CTGAATTAAGAGTGGTCATAGGTTTATATCTTGGTAAAGGAACTCACATATTTGAATTTTAGAAGAGGGAACCACCCGATACACTCATCGCATAGGGGGTGAACATAGTTTTATAGCCACCATTTCATTTTTATCCATGAAGTTATTCAATTCCCACCTAACCCTTTTCAATTTCATCATTAAAAACTATATTCTATGTCACTGGGAAACTAAAAGGAAAACCCATATCAACTAACGATGTCATCTCCCACAATAACCCACTCATTACATCTTTTTAACAATGGAAAGGTTGATGCTTCCCCACTGCACGATTTACCACCTCAACCATCTCACATTTCCCCCCAATGGAATCTATCACAACCAAACTAACAAAAAACTTCTCAAACAATCCCACCAAAAAACAATGATGATTTTCAACAATAAAAGTAAACAAGAACCATGTTCTTGAGAAATATAATGAAAATTAGTAAACACATGTGAATCATCCCCTTTACATCATTTTCCATCAAGTATGGTTCATTTTCTTCAATCGGTCAATCCATAATACTCACCCATGGAATAAAAAATCATTTTAAAAAATGATATACAAATGGGATAGGAGAACAATATTGAAAAAAGATTTGGAAAACATGCCTTAAAGGAGGTCCGGAAAACTGAAGATTGAAAGCGTTGCAGGAGGCGGAGGTCCGGCAAACTGAAGCTCGAGGGTGGCAGAGGTCCGGAAATGTGTACTCAGCGGGCGGTGGAGGTCTGGCAATGAGAAGCGAGGGCGGAGGAGGTTCGACAATGTGATCTCAGCGGGTGGCAGAGGGGAGTCGCAGGGTTCCAGTAACCCGAGGGCTTTAGGTCACGATAAAACGAGGGCACTGTGCGACCAAATTTTTAAAAAAATGCACTAAGGTTTTATCAGCCCCAAAAAAGCGCTGATAAAGACTACCTTTATCAGTGCTTTTTTAGCTCTGATAATAGTACCCTTTATCAGCACTATTTTAGCACTGATAAAGGTTACCCTGTATCAGTGCTAAAATTATAGCATTCATAAAGGAGTTCTTTATCAGTGCTAGAAAAGCACTGATAAAGAATCCCTGTATCAGTGTTAAAATTGCAGCGCTGATACAAGGTTCCTTTATCAGTGCTTTTCTAGCGCTGATAAAGAGGCCCTATATCAGTGCTAGAAAAGCGCTGATAAAGAACTCCTTTATCAGCACTAAATTTTTACCACTGATAGAGGTTAACCTTTATCAGCGGTTTTTCTTAGCACTGATATAAGGGGGCGCTTCCCTTGCCCGTATTTGTAGTAGTGAAAGAACCTCCAAATTCCAGGATGCATGCTCGGAGCATATCCTCAAGAACCTGAATCATATGTTCGGACTGGCCATCTGTCTGGGGATGGTAAGCTGTACTCAAAAGTACCTGTGTACCCAAAGCCTTCTGAAGCCCCTGCCAGAACCGAGAAGTAAAACATGCATCCCTATCTGAAACAATGGAGTGCGGAAATCCATGCAGACGTACAATCTCTCGGATGTACAACCGCCCCAGATCATCAACACTGAAGGTCTCCTTGATCGACAAGAAGTGAGAAACCTTAGTGAGTCTGTCAATGGAAACCCATACTACATCGTCCCCTTGAGGAGACCTTGGCAACCCGGTCACGAAATCCATCGCGACGTCGTTCCACTTCCACTCAGGAATGGGTAACTCCTGTAAAAGCTCTGCTGGTCACTGATGCTCCGCCTTCACCTACTGACAAGTGGAACACCTCATGATGAAACCAAAAATGTCCCTCTTCATACCTGACCACCAATACTAACGGTGTAAATCATGATACATCTTGGTGATGATAGGATGAATTGCCCAAATTGAGGAATGAAAGTCCCGCATCAGCTCCTCGTGTATGTCTGCTAGCACCCATACGCATCCCTAGAAATTCAATATATCATCCTCGCCTATGGTCCACCCAGGAATAGGGACCTCTCCTGACACTCTTTTCCGTAGGACTGGGCCTTCAGAATCTGATAGCTGCCTCATTCATATCCGATCAAGAAGAGTAGAGGTAACAACTACATAAGAAAGAAACGTCTACCCTTGACTACCATGTACCTCCAAATGCATCTTAGAGAATAGAGCCATAAGTTGACACTCACTACTGGCCTCCGGAACTGCCTGTATCTGAGTCCTCCTGCTCAGTGCATCAACCACAACATTTCCCTTTCCGGGCGTGTAGGCAAGCTCAAAGTCAAAAGACTGAAGGTACTCAACCCACCTTCGCTATCTCAAATTCAAATCATGCTGAGTGAATATGTACTTGAGACTCTTGTGGCCGGTAAACACCACAAAGTGCTCTCCTAGAAGGTAGTGTCTCCAACAGCGTAGGGAATGAACAACATCTACCAACTCCAGATCGTGTGTTGGGTAATTCCTCTCATGTGGCCTTAACTGTTGAACCCGTAAGCAACGACTCCATCTCCCTGCATAATCTCAGATCCCAGGCTGATACCTGATGCATCACAAAAAATAGTATAGCTCTTTCCCAGATCTAGCAAGACTAGTATCAGTGCTGAAGTCAACCTCCCTTTCAGCTCCTGAAAGGCTGACTCATAAGAATCTGACCATAAGAACTTTGCCCCTTTCTTGGTCAGACCTGTCAGTGGTGTTTCTAGGCATGAAAAGTCTTGTATGAAATGTTTGTAGTATCCAACCATCCCTAGAAAACTCTGCACCTCAAAGACTTTCTTTGGATACTCCTAGGAAATCATAGCTCTCACTTTCTCTAGGTTTACTGATACTATTGCCTCTGAGATAACATGGCCCAAGAAGTAAATCAGGTCAATCCAAAAGTGGCATTTTCAGAGCTAGGCATATAACTGATGCTATATCAGTGTACTCAAAACGATATCAAGATAGGTATCATGGTCGTGTTGAGTGTGAGAGTACACCAAGATATCATCCACAAAAACAACCACAAAGGAATCCAAGTATGGATGCAACACTCGGTTCATCAGTGCCATGAAAACTACAAACATGGTCGTGAGACCGAACGACATAACCATATACTTGTATCAACCATACCTACTCCTGAAGGCTGTAAGAGGTATATCAGATGGTCTAACATGCAACTAATGATAACCGGATCTTAAATCAATCTTTGAGAACACCCAGGCTCCTCAAAGCTGATCAAAGAGATCATCGATCCTTGGCAAAGGATATCGGTTCTTGACCGTAAAATGGTTCAACTTCCTATAATACACACAAAGCTTGAGGGTACCGTCTTCCTTCTTCACAAACAGGACAGGGGAACCCTAAGTAGAAGTATTGGGTCGGATGAAACCCTTCGCCTGAAACTCCTCCAACTACTTCTTGAGCTCCTGCAACTCAGGTGTAGCCATCCTATAAGGAGGAATGGACACTAGTGCCACTCTTGGCACAATATAAATAGAAAAGTCTACCTCATGCTCTGGAGAAAAACCTGAAAAGTCCTCTAGAAAGACATCTTTGAAACGATCCACCACTGGAGGAAAGTCTAACTATGAAGTTCCCTGGTCATCCAGATAAATACCAGTGATCTGGGCTGTAACTCCTCCCAACCCATGATGCTCTGAACCTGCTCTACTCGCCTGGACATCCCACTCGGCTCTATGAAGAAAGTATTCACCCTCTGGTGATACGAAACTCACCCTATGGTGATAAAAGTCAATGACTGCCTGGAAGGGAACTATCCAGTCCATTCCGAGAATGACATCATAGCACATCATCTGTAGGACATAGAGGTCCCATAAGAAGTGACACCCTGCAACCTCAATAGGGCACTCTCTGCACTGAATTACACTAACCACTCTAGACCCCAATGGTGTGTCTAGAGTCAAAGTATCAGTAGAGGAAAAGATGCAGAGCCCAAGGCTCTCCACAATAGAAACATAGATAAAGATATGCATATCACCAGTATCGAAAAGAGTTGAAGATAAAACTGAGGCTACTAAGATCGTAACTCGAACTGTAGAAGGTCCAAGATCCTGCTCCAAATGGGTGTGCTCCATTGCAAAATCTGGCCTGTACCACGGCCCTATGACCCTGCCTGCCCACTCTGAGCTGATCCACTCTGCTGTTGCTGGTATCTTGGTGACTGACCGCCACGGATGTGACCTCCACCTTGGCCCGAACTGCCAGAAGAACTCCAGTTCACAAACTGGTGAGAAACTGGCGATGTATCTCTTGTACGTGGGGTCATAGAAGAACCTCTACCACCAGATGTAGGTGAGAAGAACTGACAGAAACGCTAAAGATGGCAAATCTTTTCGCAATATCGGCACTCCATCGGGTCTCTTTGGCACTGGGGCCTAGTATGCCCACTCCTCCTGCATTGGTAGAATACTACCTGGCTACCCGAAGATACATTCCACCTACTCTGATCTCCTCGGAAGATCTGCATGAACCTTATAAAACTCTCTCCTAACTATGCATGAGAACATGTGTCCGGAATGACGGCTGGTGCCAAGACTGGCACAACAGGAGGACTTATCAGTGACATGACTCTCCAAGGTCAAGCGCACACCTTAGATCAGGATTATCAAAGAGTGAGAACACAATAGTTCAAGAGGGGAACAAGAGAAGGAAACATTCAAGTTTTACAAAACATGACTACACGTCATGTATAAAAACTACACGACATGTTCTTTTAATCCATTCACATGGGTGTGTACTTCTTCCACAACTAGTCGTGTAATGCCCCAACCACACGACGTGTTGTCCCCACACACGGCATGTAATTGAACACTATTCCCCTACCCGAGTCCCCTTATACAGCTAACCCACATGGTCCTCTTAATCCTAGACTACACGGAATGTTCACGAAGGACATAGTGTGTACTAGAAAAGGTTTCAACAACCCGTGTTGTTAGTTACATGGCCGGCTACATAGTTCACTCTACACGGTGTTCTCCCTAAGAACACGGCGTATACATGAAGGTTTTCCCCGACCCGTGTTGTTCGTGACATCACCAGGCACTTAGGTTACATGGCACAACGTGTGATAACAGGACACGGTGTGTATAGTCGAAGTTTCATCCATCCATGTCGTTAGTCACACGGTAGACACACAGTCACTACAACACAACATGTACTTACCGTACACGGTGTGTTCCAAAAGATTATTCACAACCTCGTGTTTCTACCCACATAGTTAGTGACATGGTTTAAAAACCACATGACTTGTATTAATAAAGTACATGCCATGTATTTTGGGTTTTTCCGGGAAGTAGCTCAGAAACTGCTCCGAAGCTCAGAAAACATAGAAAACAAGAGTCAAGGTGCCAAATTCTGATCCGTGAGGGCCCATACTCCTTGAAAATCAAAGCTTGGCATCTCATACATATCATATACAAGGGAAACAAGTCAATGATCCACCATGTTCTGATTTCTGTGGGTCCATAACACCTCAAGAATTGAAATTTGGCATTCATCCAAACAAGACCTTACATATAGCAATCCTATTAAGAGCAGGTATTCTATCAAGCTTCTATCATAACAACATGAATATTTTACACATCATCTATCACAAAAACATGAAATCTCTAATGCATCCTAGATGGAATGGAAAAAATTAATGACATGTGATTTCTAGAAAGTGCCTATATGATGCATGAGATGGAATACCCTCATCTCATCGGGTTGCAACAGAAATAGAACCTCAATAATATCAACAGTAACAACACAATCATTTGAGTCACTCATGGTGAAATCAAATCAACTGTAAAAATTGAAAAACCTGAATAAATTTCAATAGACGAGGTAGATTGGATTTTCCTTATACATGGGTTAGCTACTCCTAGGCACAACTTATTACCAAGTACCTATTCCATCCTAACCCTAGATATAGGCTCTAAAAAGTACGTCAAGAGAAATGAATTCCTCTAATACCACTTTGTAATGATGCGGTTCTGGAATCCACACAGAGGTGCCCCGTACCCGGTTTGTCACATGGCCTCAAGCGCATTTCCCCGAATGCTAGAGGCTGCCGGCTAGCAGTGAGGGCCTTGGGTGTGATGGTGGGGAAACTATACCCTCATTGGAAGAGTACACAACATAAGTAAACAACACATACAATAATGGAAGAAATAAATATCCAAAAACAGTAAACAATGGAAGACTAAAACAATAAACAACTGGAGCACACACATATTAATGAAATTATGCATGATACATATGTCTAGGAAAGCATCCAAACAAGTCACAATGCTAAATACAATACTAAACCAAATTACAAAATAAAAACAAATACACAACTACTTAGCATCACAAGCCTCGGCTTGGTCCCATGCTCTCCTTCTCCAATGCAAGTGAAGTACCTGAAGTAGTAGGGCGCTTGCCCTTATCTATACCTGCAACAATATAATCTGTTTGGGACCAAAAGCATGACCCAAATAGGGTGTGAGACTAAATCCCAGTAGGCAAACACCCAAAGATCTGTGCCTAATAGTCAGTGAGTATATGGCAGGTAAAGTACAGTAAACAGTAATAGTAAGTAGTAAACAGGATAATACACAGAAGTAAACAACCCACAAATCAAATAAGAAACAATGAAGCAAACAGCTAACCACAAACATGAAATCCCTCTAGGAAGTACTCACAGCCATCCCCTATGGTCCTATCCAAGAAGTTACAACAACCCTATAGGCAGTACAATCAGCCTAACCCCTATGGTTTGGTTATACGAAATTATAAGACTCTCTGAGGAAGCATGATCAGTCAATTCCCCTTATAGCCTAAGGTAGTCAGGGACTCTCTGAGGAAGATCACGCAGTCAATTCCTCTTATAGCCCCAATGTCTTAAGACTCTATGAGGAATATCACTTGGTTAATTACTCTTATAGCCTCATGTCGATCACAGAATCTCTGAGGAAGCTCACTCGGTCAATTTCTCCTATAGCCTGGAATGGTTTAAGGAAATTCAAACAAAACAAAGACTCTCCGAGGAAGCACACTTGGTCTATCCCCGTATAGTCTATAAAGCTCAAGACTATTTGAGGAAGCTCACTTGGTCTATACTCCTATAGTCTATAATATCCAATACTCTCTGGGAAGCTCACTCGGTCTATCCCCTATAGTCTATAATGTCTAAGACTCTTTGAGGAAGCTCACTTGGTCTATCCCCTTATAGTCTACAGAACCAGGTTCTCACGGACCCATTCCAGTCAGTGTATAATAATGCTATAAGGACAAAGTAAACCTACAAAGCTACTTGGCTGACTAGTCTATAGCATAACAAGCATGTCAGGGAACAACACTCCATCCTACGGTCACAAGTCATGGAAAATAGGTATAACGGCCAAAGGCTGAACAAGACCAAAAGGTCGTAAATAGAAGAAGGCATGGTCAAAACATCCAAGAATAGAAATTATCCTTATACATATCCAAATTACCTCTACACAATCATACAAGAAAGGTAGGAAAACAATAGGGGAAAAACATTAAACACACAATACCCCGTTCAAGGGTATTGGTAGAATTTGCACATAATACTCAATGAATTTGAACGGAAAGGCACAAACCACCTACCTTGATGCTAGGAGATCGATACAATTGAACCATGAGGACTTAATCTTCTTAAAACGTTGTAGATCTATGAAAACGCACAAAACGTTCAACCCACAATAACTTGAAAAAGATTATTAATTGGAAAATGATGCTCCAGAAGAAGGAAGAGCTTACCATTGTGGTTCCAACGCAATCAACAGCGGTCGATTCAGAGAACAGATAGAGGCTCGGGGGCTCAGAGATGTTCCAGCGCCATACAGATTCTCTCGGTCAAATGGGTCCTAGAAGAAGATGATTCTGGCGGTCAAACACGAGCCCAATCCATTTAATGAAAAAAAGTAAGTACACGACGTGTACTTTTGGAGTACACAATGTGTACTCAGCTTTTCCGTACTTTGCTTTAAGCGGCCTCCACATCACGCCACACGACCATGTGTGTGGCCCAGACATGGACAACACACAGCCTCGCATGACATCGATATACATGGCGTGTACTTCAAAAATTTATAGAAACTCCTATTTTCTCAAAAACTTCAGAAAAAGGGAAAAAAGTACCTGAAAAGAAGGTCTAGGTTCTTACATCATAAAGTGGAGAATGTCTTATGGTGGATTGAGTTCACTCCCCATTCCTATAAACATAGTGGACAAAGCCGCATTGTGGATTGAGTTCACTCCTCATTCATATAAATATAGTGGACAAAGTCCCATGTTGGATTAGGTTCACCCCTAATCTCATGCACAACATCCCATATGATATAAAGCTTTATCAAATATATTGGAGGGCTATATAATTTTAGGTCTACCCATCACATAATAAAAATCATAATATGTACATGTATACATGCACCACATTATTAAAAGAAAACTTACATAAAGAATAATCATGACAAAACCCATGAGAAAAGTCAAGAGAAGAAAAAATAAAAAAGAACCACTTGGGTGGAACTTTTATAAAATAAATAATGGATATTTTAAATAAGGAAATAGCTTATTATTATCTATAAAACCATAATTTAACTAAGAGTGTTATATATAAAATAACGAGGGTTTTTAGAAGATATTAAAGTTTTAAAAACATTTGATGGGGGTCACGATTGACATGATACAAAAGAGGTAATTTCCCTTTAACCGGGTTTACAATAAAGTTGTATTTTCAAAGGGAACTAAAATCATGTATAACCCCAATAATGAAAAGGATATTTAACTAGGTATATATAGAAGTGACATATATATATATAAAGAAGTTCATGAGATGAATATTATGTAAAAGGTAGAAAATGAAAGGGAACATGTATTTCTAATGCTTTTTGTCAGGGCGCCCCCTCTGTGCGTGTATTAACACATCCGGTGATGGTCGCACTATACCATACATTCCTACTTTCCAAAGGCAGGTGGCATCTATTGCCTCATTGGCAGTGTCTTCTCCTTGATCAAAATAGGATGATGGGATGTTAGTACCTCCTTCCGTGGATTCCTCATCAGAAGTCATTGCCTAGTTTGGGTCTCCCTCATAGATTAAGATGTTGTTCATGAAACTCATTCCTAGAGCCATTTCTTCATGGAAATTTGTGAATTAAACTACTTCCTCCAAGGAATTCCAAAGGTTCAAGTCAGGGTAGAAACCTTCAATCAGAAGAGTAGTCATGTTGAGGCATCTGTGGGATGTCTTGACACTAAAACACTGGAACACCTATATTCTTCCTCATCCGAGGGCTTCTCAAGGGTGCAGAAAACTGAAAATTATCACATCGTATAAGGGGTATCTTATGATAGAGGAATGTATTTGAGGTTTTCTTCATATTTTCATGTTTAACATGGGACATTCTGTGAGATTAACATCTAGTAGAGACAGATCCAACTGATCAAAACACTGATAAAAGTGGACTAGATGGGTACATCCCAAGGAGGGAGAACCTAGAGTGTTTACTGGATGGATGGATCAGAATCCTCAATGAGGATGGACCCAGGATGGCGTGTCCCTAAGAGGGAGGATTTCATACCATGAAGGCTGATCTGGACATCAAGAGGGGCGGATCAGGGAAGGTGCGCCCCACAAAGGGGACACCATGGTTTACCGTTGGATGGGATTGAACCTCAGGGAGGCTTCCTATGTACCCTGTGTAGAAGACAGGGATCAAAACCCACATAGTTCGAAGGGATAATTTGGGCCTTATGCACTGAGATGGCCTAGATGCCGCTAGAAGAAGAAATCATATGAATGGATGGGACTTATGCACTGAGATGACCCTGGTGCTTCTAGGATCAGTAATCATATAGATGAATGGGGATTACACACCAAGATAACCCAGGTGCATGAAATGACCCCACTATGATAATGGTGGGGTGATGGAGTAGATGGTTTGGGCTTATGCATGGTTAGCTTCCTATATGAATGGAGTGATCCCACTAGGATGTGGCAACCCGAGTAAGAATTCATATGGATGATTGATGATTTAATGAAGTGGATGAGATGAATAGGGTGAAATAAATGTGAAGATAATAGTGTTGGGATTAAAACTTAGGGTGGTTTCCTACGTACCCTACCCGAGAGGAAGTGATCAAAGTTAACGTAGTTTCGAGATGGGTGATGAGTCACCTGAGGAGGTAACTTGTGATAATGGGCGCATGGATGGGACCCGACAGAAATTGAACCTTGGGTTGAGTCATGATCTTCCTGAAACATAAGGCTTCAAGGGAGAGACTAGGATGAGACATGAATGATGGGATTGAACCTCAGGGAGGTACCCTAAGTATCCCCGTGGAAAGGAATTAAAGTCCACATAGTTTAGGATGGGGCATAGAATCGGGGTGTACACAAAAGAAAGTGACCCAGAGACATGCTGGGGATTACACATGGTTAACAGCCCATCACAAGAGGGGTGCTCTTGGTTGGAGGATTATGGATTGAGTGTGTGGGGCTTATGCATGGTTAACTACCCAGATGAATCAGAAAACCTCGTGGAGGTAGATCCAGAGATGTGTCTCAAAGAGAATAGATGTAACATCAGGATGGTGCATCCCTAAGAGGGAGCACCAGAGTTTATCGTTTGATCGTGGTTAAACCTCAAGGAGGCTTCCTACACACCATGTATAGAAGAAAATGATCAATAACCATGTAGTTCAAGAATATAGTTTAACGTCATATGGGAAAAAATAGAATAGAGAAAGAAAGATAATAGTCAAAGAAAGGCGATCAACAAATGGGATTTTCTCTCGGTTTTTTTTGACATCGGTGTGTTGAAATGACTTGCCGCTGCCTCCTAATATAGGAAAATGAATCCACATCAATTAATGTCTCCACGTAAAAAGTGTGTCACCACATGAATTAATTCACATAGTCTTGGACCCGAATTAAAAACAACTCATAAAAATAGAAACCACGTGATACTCCAATTGAGGAGGAATTACGCGGTGTGCTGACCAGGAAGGTGCCCAACAAACTCCCCCTCCGACTCAAGTAGGGATCACCTCTAACCCTGCAATCGGTCGAAAAGTCTCAAAATTCCCTCTGGGTAAACTCTTGGTCAATATGTTTGACCCATTGTCATCAGTGTAGATTTTCTCAACATCTAACTGTCTTGAATCAAGGACATTGCAGATCCAATGATATCAAACATCGATATGTTTTGACTTTTCAAGAAAAGTGGAATTATTTCCCAAACAAATAGCACTATGACTATCAAAAAATAAAACAAACCTGACCTAATTTAAATTGAGCTCTCGAATAAACGTTTTCATCCACAACAATTCTTTGCACACCTCAGTAGCTGCAATAAACTCTGATTCTGTGGTAGATAAAGCAACACATCTCTGTAATATGGACTTCCAAGATACAGATCTTCACAAAAAAGTGATCAAATAGCCTGAAGTAGACTTCCTTGAATCAATATCTCCTATCATATCTGAATCTGTAAAGCCACAAAGAATAGGTTCCCATTTTCCAAAACACAATCTCATATCAGAAGTACCACAAAGATAACAAAAAATGCACTTCACTACTCTCCAATTCTCTCTACCTGGATTTGATAGAAAATGACTGACCACACCAACTGCATGAGCTATATCAGGTCTATTACATACCATTGCATAAATAAAATATCAAACAACAGATGAATAAGGTATGTGCTGCATCTCCGCTCTCTCTTCATCAGTAGAAGGTGACTGACTGGTACTGATCTTAAAATGTAAAGAAAGAGGAGTACTAACCAATTTATCTCTATCCATATAAAATATCTGAATAACCTTCTCAACGTATCTCTCCTAAGATTACCACAATTTCTTGGCCTTCCTGTCACAGGAGATTGTCATTCCAAGAATCTGTCGTGCAGGCCTAAAGTCTTTCATCGCAAAAGAATGACAAAGATCCTTCTTTAATCTGTCAATTATAGAAGTATCATGACCAACAATGATAATATTATCAACATAAATAAACAGTATAATAAAATCATCATTAGTAAATCTCTGAACAAAAACACAACGATCATAATATGTCTTCTTGAAACCATGAAGAGAAATGACAGATTAAAACTTCTTATACCACTGCCTTAGAGCTTGCTTCAAACCATACAAACTCTGCTTCAACCTACAAACATGATTTTCTTTAACTGTTTTAAAAAAACCTTCTAGATACTCCATATAAATCTATTCCTCTAAATCTCCATGGAGGAAAGCTGTCTTTACATCCATCTGCTCAATCAGCTGATCCAAACTAGCAGCCAAACCAAGAACAACCCGAATAGAATTCACTTTGACAAAAAGTGATAAAATCTCATCAAAATCAATACATTTCTTCTAATGGAAGCCTTTTAAAACTAACCTTGCCTTTTATCATGGAAGGGAACTAGATTCTTCATTTTTAATATGATAAATCCATTGATTTTACAAATCTCTCTTACCTGTAGGTAACTTCACCAGCTCAAAAGTGTGGTTATCGTGCAATGATATCATCTCGTCATCCATTGCCACAACCCATATATCCTTCTGTTCACTCTTAATTTCCCCATCAAATGATTCTAGTTCTCCCCCTTTAGCGAGGATCACATACTCATCAGGTGAATGTCAAGTAGAAGCGGTGCGATGCTGAGATGAACTCTGGAGTGGAACTGCGGGTTAATTAATAAACCATAAAACCAGATCATCAGAAAAAAAGGTGAATTGGAAACATAAACTCCAACCTATTCACATTGAGAATTATTCTGTACATCAATGTGATCATCAGAATCAACAATATGAGGTAAATGTGAATCATAACCTGGCTCAAGACTAAAAAACCATTAAAAGTTGGAGAAGCAAATTTTTCTCCCTTATCAATGTCTGTAATAGTCTGATACTCCTTAAACACTACATCGCAGCTTCTAACAAGTTTCTTCAAAACAAGATCATAGAACCTGTACCCAAACTCATCATGTTCATAGCCAATAAAAATACACCGGTGTGTCATACCATCTAGCTTAGATATCTCATATCTAGGCACATGAACAAAAGCCTTGCAACCAAAAACACCCAAGTGATCCTAACTGATCTCTTTTCCATAACAAAATTTGTTGGGAGTATCTATCTACAAATAAACTTCAGGTGATAAATTGATAATATAAGCAGTGGTAAGTAAAGCCTCACCCAAAAAATGTCCAGGCAACTTTTCTTCTGAACGTAAACAATGAAATCTTTCCAACAAATTCATGTTCATCCGCTCAGCTACACCATTCAACTGAGGTGTCTTGGGTGTAATCTAATAATGCCGAATACCTGGCTACAATACTGATCAAATGGACCACAATAATCTCCCCCATTGTCAGGGAAAATACATTTCAATTTCTTGCCTGATTCTCTCTCAGCAGAAACATGAAATTACTTAAAAACACTGAGCACCTACCTTTTGGAATTAAAAACATAAACCCAGAGATTTAATGAGTATTCATCAATAAATGTAACAAAATAAAGACCTCCACTAAAGGTCTTATATTCCAAAGGACCACAAATGTCATAATGTACCAATTCAAGTACTTGTGACTTCCTGTGTGGAGGATGACTGCTGAAACTCACTCTACTCTATTTCCTATCCATGCAATGATCACATGTGTCCAATTTGACACTCTTCAAATTTGGAAGAAGGTTTATCTTGTCCAAAAAACCGAGGCCTTTCTCACTGATGTGACTGAGCCTATTATGCCTCAAATTGGATGAAACACTACAGTCAACAACGCAAGTAGTATCACAAGAAATAGAAGTTCTAGTCCAGTACAAACCTGATTGTTTCTTCCCTCGAGCCACAATCATAGAGCCCTTGGAAATATTCCATTGTAAATCACCAAAAGTGCTGATAAACCCTTCATCATCAATAATACTAGTAGAAATAAGACTCAAATGAACCTCGAGATCATGTTGAACATTCTTCAAAATCAACTTACTTCATGTACTGGTCTCTAAAAAAACATTCCTGCTGCCTAAAACATCATCATGACCATCATTACCCATCTTTAAAATCCCAAAATTACATGGGATGTAATATGTAAAGAACTCATTCTTCTTTTTCACGTGAAAACAGGAACAACTATTAGCAACCCAACAAGAATCATCAGAAGCAATGTTAATGGAGTCATAAACAATAACAAGATCACCCCCTATAGAAGTGGTGACATGATCATCTCCATCGCCATTTTTCTTCTGTGAATTTTCCTTCAACCTGTTCTCTCTTTTCATTTAATAACAAAACTTCTTATCATGACCCTTATTACCACAATGATGACATTATAAATCTCTCTACTTCGGTCTAGGTTTGCTTCTGCCTCTTCTCTTACCTCGACTGCTCTACCCCCGGTCCTGGCTTCTCCCCCTGTTCTCTGTGACTAAAAGCTCTGAAGAAGATTTCTCCTAAGTGTGTCTCCCAACTTCTTCATTTAAAATAGTATACTTGACAAAAATAAATGTCATATCACCATTAGGAGTAGAACCGGTTAGAGTAACATGTAAATTCTCCCATGAATTGGGTAAAGTGTTTAGCAGAAAAAGAGCTAAAACCTCATCTTCAAAACTGATACACATGCCAGAGAAATGATCAAAACATCCTTGTTTATTCAGTTAAATAATAATAAATAGAAGTGCCTTCTCTGTACCTCAAGTTCACCATTTGTTTGAGAAGAAATAGTTTTTTGTTTCCCGTCATGGAAGCGTAGGTCGTCTCAAGCTTCTCCTACAATGTTCTGGCATGAGAGATGTTGACAATGTGGTTTGTCACGTTGTCTTCGACCAATTGGAGAATAAATCCATAAACCATCTGATGCTCGAACACCCATTCCTCATTTGAAATCCTCTCTAGATTCTGGGTACTAAACACTGGAAGATGCAATCGCTTAACAAAAAGTAGATCCTTCATTTTAAGTCTCCATAGATGGTAGTTGGTGCCATTCAGAAAAATCATCTGACTGTTATTGGCCTCCATAATAAATATGAAATAGAAAACCAAACCCTCTGACACCAGATGTTGGGAAATATGGGAAAGAGACGAACGCACAAACAACCTAAAAGTGAACGCGCAACGATAATAAAGTCTTTCCCTCCAAATAAAATCCATCAAAACTAAAGTGGATGTCGAACGACCAAAAGGAAATGTGTAGAATGTAGAGTTGACACTGGAAATTTTTAGGTGGAAAACCCAAAAGGGAAAAACCATGGGACCTAGTCCAGAAAGATGGATCCACTAAAATCAAGAGGTACATGGTAGAGACTCCCCAAAATGGAAGGTATCTTAAAAGTAATACTCTAGAATAAAAGTGTGGATCTAAAGGCAGAGATCAATAAAGATTATCATCGAAGAAAGGTGATAACCAAATGGGATTTCTATCGGTGTTATTGATGTTGGTGTATTGAATTTCCTAGCTGCTGCCTCCTTATATAGGAAAAAGAATCAGTGTCAATTAATGTATCCACGTAAAAAGTGTGTCACCGTGTGAATTAATTCACACGGTCTTGGCTCGCATTAAAAACACCTCATAGAAAGAGAAACTGTGTGATACTCCAATTGAGGAGGTGTTACGTGGTTCACTAACCAGGAAGGCGCCCAACAGAAATATTTGTTAGCATGCCTATGCGAAGAATCATGAGGTATCATAATGTTGTATGAAACACCACTCGAGGAACCATAAAATCACTCTATACAAGCCTAGAGGGCTGCACAAGAGAAGGGTTCATGAAGAAAAAGGATTTGCAGAGGTGAGCTTCATGAAGCTCTAGTGCTTTGTGAAGTAGAGGGGATTCATGAATAAAGGGTTCCTTGTGAAGAAAGGGTTCTTCACAAAGGAGAGTCTTGGGTGGAATAGATCTTCACTTTAGCAAAGAGATCTTAATTTTTGGAGTGCTCCGTGAAGGATTAATGCTTCGCGGATCCTCGGGAAACCCAAAGGGGATCTCTCCTTTTCTAAGGGCGAATTCCTTCGAAAAGGGCACCCCCACCATAGAAGGGAGGCATATAGAACCAAATGAGGCACAACTCGCATAGCCTCTGTACCTTAGGAGATCTATATTTGGGTTCATGAAGAGTTTTGTGAAATGAGAGATGGGAAGGAGAAAGGTCAGAGTAACAATGGTTTGGGGAGGGGGTGAGCCTTTTATTTATAGGAAGTGGAGGTTGGAGGGTTTCGTGGGGCTGTCCATAAAGAATAATCAGGTTTCATGAAGAAAAAGTGATGTCATAGAGGACATACGTTCGCAATCAGATCACAAAGGAAAAGTGACACTGTAGAGGAGATCCATTTGTGAGCTCGTCTTCAATAGGAGATATACATCGTAGAGGAGATCTGTTTACAAGCTGGTCCGTAAAGAGACCTAGATGCTGTGAAGGAGATCCATTTGGGAGCTGGTCCACAAATCATCTTTGTGAAGGATCTTTGAAAAACAAACCCCTTCTATGAATTTATACAAAACACAAGGCCACTCAAGTCGACATTTGGATTTGAACTGGTAGTGAATTTGTTCATGCCTTCAAGGGAATGAATTTTGGAACCAATAAACGCCCCCCTCAGAATGGGAGTCGAGGAAAAAGAGGGTTAGATTCTGAGTGTAAATTGCTAAAAAAAATCTTATTGAATCATAAAGCCATATAAAAAAGTTGACATGGTGCTCTGCGTCATGAAAAAATGTTGTCCAACGACTGCTATGAAGTGTGAGAAAAATGTCATCATGAAGAGCACTAAAAAAGGTTGACGCGAAGGGAGCCACACAGGGTGAATCATCTCTGCCTATGAATAGGTCCACAGTGCTCTTTTGTCTATACTTGGATCTCCATGAATGACTGTGATGATGCTCTCTATTCATAAAGAGATCCACCCTGCAAACATGCCTACACAAATCAGTACATCGTGAACATTATATTTTGTGTGACGTGAACAGAGAGCATGCCTAATCTACGATCGGTCTCTGCGAATGGAAACCAAAATTTTTTCCGAGTCTCGGGCAGATGGATGCTCAGGAGGCTTCTCAATAATTTCTCACTAATGCCGCCTGGAGGGAAGAAATGGAAAACACTCTTCACAAAATAGAGTACATTTAGAGTAATTTTGATCAAGAATCACTGATGACACTGTTGTTGAATAGTCAGAAGGACTACCCTCTAGGAAAGAGGCTGCCACTGTACAACTTTGGCTTATAGGATGATATCTTCATTCCTATGGAAAACTGAGATGATTCAGCCCACTAGTTTGGGGGCATACTAGGACAATGTCAGTGGTACATGGATGTAGATGACCACGTCAGGAAATATCATACTCCTATCACATCACACTGCCTCTAAAACCATGTCAACAACATCGTGGTAAGGAGTTGGCAGAAGAGATACCCCTGCCTTAGTATTAGATGATCATTAAGGTTGGGCTTGGGAATCCAGATAAGGTATGGAACTACAGTTGGGATCTATACCAGGGTGGAAACTTCACTGATGAGTGGTCCTAAGCCTACTAGGCGTGCACATCCTATATTAAGTTCAATCATGTACTGATGTGAGTAGGCATGTATGAAGCATCATGAGATTCCAATTTCCTTGTTTCCCAACCAAATAATTTCATACCAGAACTTCTAAGCCAGTGGTTGCTGGATACCAACACATTCCACCAACATCACAGGGAGGTTGGTATCAGCCTATAGGATCTCCATAAAATCTCTAGCATCTTGATTATGGGAAGGATGTACAATGAGTTCCTCCCTGCCATGAATGTTTGAGATGATGTAGAATAGATTCCACCTTTCGTGAGGGAATTATTAAACCTCATGTTGGGATCATATTATGACAAGAAGAATTCCAGAGATTTCCACTTTAAGTAGTGGTGTTGATATTTTCTAAACTTTCCACTCGAGGGAGTGTAAATGTTGAGGAAACTACAAAAAATCCCCCCTACATGTCTGGGGGGAGCTCAATGGAGCAAGGAATGTTGTTACTAGTGGATCCTAGTGGATATCCAGTGGAAAATGTGGGGCTACAACATCAAAGATGGACAACAGCTAATAGTCAGGTTGACTGGATTTATCTAGGCATTGATATGTGGGTGGATGTTATCAGTTAGGGATGCATACATAGGAGCATGACCGAGTAAATTTATTATGGTAGTGAAAATGGATTGTGGAGAACTCATAAACTTGGGAATACTAGTGATAGAAAAGTTATATCATTTACTCCGACACACCTTTGAGGGAAAGAGGTCGTTGCGCATGTGTGGGCCATTCCATTTCCTATATCGGTGGATCTCTGCCCACATGGGAAGATAAAAATACCTCAATACCATTGCTCCACCTAGGATACACTCTCAACCAGCGAGTCTAAATATCATGGGGATACCCCCACTCAAGCATGAAACAATGTCTGTGATGATAATTTTTTTTGCATGCCAATCAATTCATCTTCCACCCATTTTTCTTATCGACCGGAGCATTCACTAATGATGGGAAAAAACTATAGAGAAGCGGTTGTATCTACTATCCTTCCATGACAGTGTGTTGGTCACACGGGTAAACTATGAACCCATATGAAAACCATATACTCTACACTAGTTCGCAAGACAATTCAGGTGTATGTAGAGGTTGACTCCAAAAGTGTACTTGGGAGTGCGTTATGAGAACCACCCATGTGTAATGAGACAACTGTGGTTGATGTTCCCATGGGAGGATGGAAATATGTGGAATGATATACCGCAACATACCACTTCATTCAGATTGATTCATGAATATGCGATGAGTTGGGAAGCTGCTTACCCAGGTGAGATGTTGAAGATGCCAACAATCTGGCCAATTCAAGTGGAGGCTTCCACACCTTGAAGTTGAGATCGAGTGGCAGTAAGGGAATTTCATGAGGGTTTTTTCGACGTAGGTCATGGTGATGAGGGGGAATAAGTAAGGGAAGTAGTCCATGAACTAGCACCAGTTGAAGGTGAGGTAAGGGAGGTGGCAGTTCCAGAACCAACATCTCCAACCGAGATGACCCAGGAGAGAGGAGATTCATCGAGGGATTTCTGCAAGGCACACCCTCAATCTCTTGGGAAGCATGTGCATCTTGCAATGATTCCGCATAAATATGTTTATCTGGAAGCTTGGAAAGATTGGTAATTCTTTAAACACTTCCACAACATTGACAACATCTGGATGAACATGAATAAGCATGGGATGTAGCTGGGGGAAATTAGATTCACCAAAGCTTGCTTCAAGGAATCCCCAACCGTGGGAAGAAAAATTTTAAATGAAATAAAGGAACTATGATACTCTCAAGGAACTACATGCCCACTAAAAAGACGATTAAGGGATCTGTTGAACAAGACCAACCCCCCAATGTCATCGACATCTCAACTGGAAGAGAGATTTCCTTTGTATGACTTAGAGAGTTCCTGGGAGGAATAGGTTGATGATGAGTACCTTCAAGAAGCTGATGAGGATGTAGTTTCCAAGTTAGGTTCTCCTAATGAAGTAAGAATTATGGCCTTACAGGAGACTTCTTTGGGAGGATTTCCTACAACTCTCGAAGTAAGAATTAACTCGTCTCCTATGCTATTAAACTTCCCACTTTATCATTGTCCTTAAATAAAAATATACTTTTGCAAGAGGACCTTTTTTACACTACCCCTACCATCAGGTATGAATATGCGACAATGGGTGTGGAAGACCAAGCACTGTGACTCACATCTATAGAAATAATGGCTGCATAATCGAGCAGTGTTGGGGAAGAAAGGGTAGTGTATATGAAACCTGTAGAGACTGGAATCATATATGGGGGACCACAAACTATCATTCTAGAGATGAAAATCTAGAGTCGGGAGTAGGAGTTTGACCATCATAAGTCTCCTTCTCCTTGTAGCAACACATGTTGTTTTACTCAATCAAAATGACTGACACAACCCTTGTTGGAATAGTTCTTAGAATGGCGGGCACCCTATTGGTACAGATGGACGAAGGATCCATATCCCCTTTATCAAGAGGGTTGAGAATCTTAATGGAGTCAAGCACTCATGCTGGCCAAGCTACAATTCACAACAATCAATCAATCATGGTGATAGGTGAAGTTGTTGGTGGAGATGAACTCAGAGCCGGTCAGGCGGACATCATCGAGGTATAATCAAGTGATGGGGACCAACCGGACAATCTAGAACCTGATTCTTCAGATGCGATGCTCGAGGAAGATGTTGTTGCTGATCTCTTGGACACATTTCTAGAATATGAACCAGATGATTCCATAGAGTTTAACAAATCTGATTCTGATGTAGTTGAAGATAGTCAAAAGTCCCAGTGATGAGCATGGAAGCTAACCAAACGCTTCCTTAATGAGGTTCTAGAACCCGAGTGGATAGGAATAATGGGATCAATATGCATGTGGCTATGAGATAAATGCACTAGAGGGGTAGATTCATGGCATCTTCACACATTGGTCTGGGTATACCTTTCCAAGAGGATGTGGGAAAATATTCAACACCTGGATGCTGAGTGGTGCCAGAAAAAGTCTAAAAATATCCAAAAACTCCAAGAGGCCAAGAATGAGATCCAATAAATTAATGGGAATATAAGAGATCATTTCAAATTCATCAATAAGTAAACAGGGCTTGTTGAACGACTGAAATCCCAATTGGCGGAGGCCCAAGATCAATTTATACAGGCAAACTGTCAAGTAGCAGAACTCCAAGCTGAATGGGACCGAACAAAGATCAAGGCTGATGAGATTAAATATATGGCCACTGATGAAGATAAGAAGATTGGGAAATGGCAGGAAAACTTGGAAGACACATGCTAAATAGTGTCAGAATTAAAGCATTCCATTAAAGTAGTAGATCTGTAAGGGCCATGTTTTGGCTAAACTAAGACATATTTTCTTCACCTACTTGTTCACTTAAAATGAATTCATGGAAATATTTCTTTCTTGTTTTGATTACTAAATTTCAATCATATCCATGAAACAACTGAAAATAAACACCTAAGCTCACATGGGTCATGCTCAGTGTCAGAAACATGGCATGATCATACAACCAATCACTTGTGATATGAGAGCGCTAGCCAGTCACTGAACACTTGGGGTCTAACTGACCACCCAAAGTTCCAGAATGAGATAGGGGACTATGAATTAGAGAGTAATGTTCTCAAAGAAACCAAATCACTTTTCCCAACATGCTCTAGTGCACGAGCAGGATAACACTAGGGGCATTAGAATCAATATGAAGAAAGGGGAATGATAAGGGAGAATCATGATATCCAAAATTTGGAACATAGTGAGGATGGAATGATGATGGAAGATAAATATTGACCATGTTTACAACACAGTATCTATATCTTGTTTGCTTGAAATGGGTACAAAAAACAAGGGCCAACCACTGACCATGTTCTCAACACGGGGCCAAACTTGAAGTTTCATATGATTTATTCTAGAACATTGCCCCAAAATGGTAGGTGAGCCAAAGGAGCATGGGACTAGGCCATTAGGGGGTCATTTAGAAGTGGAAGAGGATGGGGATCTGAATAGGGGGCACATAGAGCATAAATATGGAGTGATGGGATGTTTGAGTGGACTTCAAAACTCTTGAAATTATACCACCATGATCAAAGTACTTGGGTGAGTGTATTGGTCTAAATTGAGATCAAACCTACTTCTAGACAGGACCTCTATGGTGAGGGCCTAGGATGTATTGTGGCTTTATATCATGAAAATGAGGATGATAAGCACGCGGTTAGCACAATACGATGAGAATGATATATGAAACATTTTAACATCGCATGACCAGGATGTCACACATAGTTTAATTTCATACTACATGGACCCTATAAAATAGTTTAAATTCATGTTACATGGACTAAGGGATCCTAGTTTAAGGTCCTAGAGTTTGGACTGTGATAGGGGCCAAAGGGCCTGTGGGGTAATGAACTTGGTGCTGGCCCTGGAGAGAAAAATGTTTGAGTGTTCCTGCGTATCCTATAGGGGTAGGAATGAAGCCAAATGTAGTTATTGAGCTGGCATGGTAGGCGACCGATACAAAAAAGGTGGTGATATTCTCTCAAGCGATAAAAATTGAGGTTGTTACGTATTTTAATTTCATGGGAACCCAGACATTGAAAATATTAGTTTAAAGACATAAAGTTCAGACTGTAAGAATGAGATATGTAATGTGGTGTCAAAAAGCAACCCAATGTGAATGAGGAAAAAAAGGTCCACACCGTATTATATATTCTCAAGAGAACGTACACCCAGTTTAAAGTCATGATGCTTGGACTTTGGGACAATAAATCCTAGTTTAAGGTTGTAGAGTTTGGATCATGGAAGTGTGTGTCTTTCCATGTGGGTATAAACCATATCAAAACATCTAAGCCCACACGATCCATGCTTGGTGTGGGAAATAAGGAGCAGAAAAGATCTGTACAACACATGAAAACACACAATAATGGAATGGAGGTGTAGGGGCCAAGGATGACCCCATGAAACTATTTTTCCTACTCAATGTGCAAAGGTGCATGGAGGAATGACACCAAGGGTATTGAAATTCCATCTGGAAATAAGGACGTGAGAAGGAATGCGAATCATGAGAACAACATTTGGGATGCGATCGAGTGAGTCATAATGATGGAGGATAACTGCTGACCACGTTCGCAACACAATATCCATATAGTGTGACCTGGAATGGGAAAAAAAATTGAGGATAGACCACTAACCATGTTTTCAATGCGGGACTGGTATCACATTTTCATTTGAGATCCTATGGGATGTTGGACCAGAACGGTAGGTGAGACAAGGTGGCGTAAGACCAGGCCGTTTAGAGGTCCTTTTGGATGAGAAAGGTGACAGAGACACAAATGAAGGTTACACGTGAAGCGTGGAGGTGGTACAAGAGAGTGTCTATACAGAATCCAACACTATAATTCCCACACCATGATGAATATGAGCATAGTGATATGGTGAGGAAAAGGTTAAGGAGTTCATCTAGGAAGATGACTCAAAAGGATGAGTAAGGAAAAGGAAAAAATGGATTGATCAACCTTGGGCTAGACCTGAAGGTAAGATGTCTGAGCATTCCTATGCATCCCATAAGTATGGGAATCAAGAAACACATTTTTCTTGAGATTACATGTAGTTTAACGTCATACGGTAAGGGAAAAAGGGAGAATAAGGTCCCCAATAAGAGGTGTGCATGATGCGATAAAGAAAACCCGACGTGAATGAAGACCAAAGAGGCCTCTCACCGCACCACGCAAAATACTAGGAAGGAACTCAGGGCAAGGGGATAAACAAAAGAGAAGGTTTGTGGAACCTGGGGATGGACCCAAAGACAAAACATCTGTGCATTCTTATGTATCCTGCAAAGGCATGAATCAAGCCGTACATAGTTCTTGAAATTCAGTACAATTTAAATATCATATGGTAAGAACATAGAAATGGGGAGGTTCTCATAAGGGGGGAACATGGCATGGCTATTGAAAAAATGAAATGCAAGAGGATGAAAGAATCCCACACCACACCATGTACTCTTGAGATAATCCCCAGGTGGAGAGACCAAAGACGGAGGAACATGGGGCCAACCCCAAAGAAAAAATGTCTGGGCGTTCCTATGTATCATGTGAGGAAGGAATTAGGAAATACATAGTTCTTGAAATTCTATGCAGTTTAACATCATTTGGTAAGGATGTAAGAGATCTTAGTTTATGTTCGTAGAGATTGGATCATAGGAAAAATTTACCATTTGCAGTTTATCATCATACAGGATGATGAAGTTGGATAGTTTTTACGTCCTTCAGCCCGGGCGGATCACGCAGTTTAACATAATGTGTTAAGGATGAATATATTACCAGGAGAAATACTTCTTGAGTAATTTGACATTGGTGGGAGGGGTAATGTGCTCACCATCCATGGTGACCAGAGAGTACACACCATTGGGGTAAGCCTTATGGATGATACAAGGTCCCTCCCATTTGGGCTCCAACTTTGGTGGATTCCTTATAGGTATAATTGGAATCCATAGGGATAAAATCATGTCACCTTTAAGAAAATAATGTAGATGGAATTTTATATTGAAAGCTCTGGAAATCTTATTCTGGTTCCTCTCTAGATTGTGCAAATCCTGGAGCATGTTCTCGTCAAGGGATTCCAGTTCAGCCAGACAAACTTCTACAATCTTGTCTGAGGTCTGATAGTTATATACAGCTATGAGGAGTGATGAAAACTGAATCTTTATGGGTAGGAATTCCTCTGTTCTGTATAATATGCAATATAGGGTCACTTGGGTGGAATTATGAGTCGTCATCCGGTAAGCCAAAAGTGCGTTGGGGAGCTTGTCTAACCAAAATTTCTTGTTCTGACCAACCATATTCTGAAAAATTTTATATAGGGATTTGTTTAATTCCTCAATCTATTAATTTTTCCATGCATGATAGCGGTATGTATGGTAGGACCAGATAATGTACTTGGCGTACAATTTCATCAGTTCAACTGCCCAGAAATTGGTGCGATTATCGGTGATAATGACGTGAGAGACTCCAAATCAATGAATGATGTTGGATATTATGAATTAAATGATAGAATGTGCCTTGAATTCTTTGAGAGTGATCACTTATGCCAACTTGGAAAAGAAATCTATGGCAGTTAGGATGAACCTGCATTGGCAAGCTATTACTGGTGGATATAGTCCCATGACATCGAGTCCCCAGGCTGCAGAGTGCCAAGAGTACTTGGTAGTATGTAGGGGATTTGGTGGCCAATGTATGAAATTAGCATGGATCTAGAAGGCATGGAACCTCTGGGATAACTTGACACATTCATTGACCATGGTGGTCCAAAAGTATCCCAACCTTCAAATCTAGTGGGAAGGCTTTGTCCCTACCTAATGAGCTCCGCAAGAACCAAAATTAACTTCCTGCATCACTTTGGGAATTCTGTTTCCTTAAATACAATGAAGTATGACTCCATAAAACCCACACCAATAAAGGATCTTGTCAAGGCTAGGACTTCTCTGAAGAGTAAACTACACTACACACTGACGGGTTCGATCATGTTCAGCTCTGTCAGTCAGGAGATGACCATGTTGGAGATACTCAATGAAGGGTGTCATCCAATTAGGGATATCTTATACTGATATCGAGGGACCTGGAGGACCTAATGTGGAGGCACCAATGACGAGATGGCTCACTCACTAGACACCATCATCATCCAGGGTAATGGGGGTGATGAATCTTTTGATGCACCACATGGATGATCAAATCATATTATTCAGGCTCTATGAGAGAAACATCAAGGCTGGAAAAGGCATCATATTGACCATTTTGTGGATGAGGAACATGAATAACCTTAGGTTGAGAAGGGAACTGGGCCATTATCTGACAAGTGCGCTCTAACAAGGGTACGAGATCTAGCCTTCTCATGTCATAATCACCATTAATCTACTTGATGACTAGCATGGAGTCCCCCTTCACATGTATGTGGGGAACATCAATCTCGAGGGCCATATTGAAACTAGTTTTGAGGTCCTGACACTCTACCTCATTATTGGAACAACCTTCTGACAACAAGAATGAGTAAGGAAAGATAGTCTGTTTAAACGTGATGAAGATGTTACCGAAGCCTATTCTATTGAGTCTGGTATCATTGAGCCTTCTACCTATTTGAATCTGTGATGCACCATCAGAGTGCATATACTAACATGGAATGACTTGATCCATTAAGAGGATAGCCTCATTGATGTCTTGTGTTTTACACTACACCAAAATTATCTTGTGCTATACACAACACCGTATTAGCTTGCAGTATACGCAACACTATTCTTGTCTCATGTTACACATAATTTCAAGTTCTTTTTGTAGAAATTATTGTACGCAACATTAATTATAGATTTTGTTTAATTTATAAATTAAATAAGTTTTGATTATTTTATACGCAACAATAAAGGGAGATTGCACTACATGCAACCTTGACTTGGCTTGCATTACAAGCAATCACAACCTTCCTCGATAGCGTGTGTAGTACGCAATACTAGGTTTCACTAATCAACGATATATTGTTATCATATTATTATGAACTAGACTTTAAGAATAGTATTAACTAAATTTTAAATTTTATAACATTATTATTCATCTTACACATTGTATGAGAACAAAATAAATTTTTCGTGTAAAATAAGTATTTTTCAAAAAATGCAGTTTTGCCACCTTTTGATGGCGCACCCACTTTACATCTAGTTTTGAAATGTTTATAAGTTAAAATTGACAAAATAAAATTCTTCTCTGGAATCAGGATATAAAAATTTACTTTGGATAAATTTTTCATATTATTCTGATAACTTTCATATTTTAATGAATAGTAAAAACACGCTATATTTTAATTAAAAACAACTTTTTTCATCGTAATAATTTATATGGTTAAATTATTATATTGAATGGTTTTAAAGTGTAAAGAGAATACATTTTTACCATTTAATATAATTTATGTAATTATCATTGATTTTACATTGAATTCATAGGTAAAATCATTTCAATCTTTTGCAATGTTTTAACTTTTAAAACTCGTTTTCTTAACAACGAGATTAATTTTAAATTAATTTCTGAAACTTCTATGATTTTAATTTGGAGAAATGGATTCCATATTTGGAATAATTAGGTACAAATTATGTTAATAAGCTACTTTTTTTTAGTCATTATGAATAGTAACAACGGTAAATTTTATTTACTATAGTTAAAGGTAAATCGGGTAATTAAGGGTAAATATAATATTATAAAATTACCCTAACACTTGTCCTAATATAATTGGATGATTATATTTTACCCTAAATCATACTTGGGTCTAAAATGGAATATAATGGAACCCACTTGTATTTGATTAAGACCTTTTATTTATTTTATTTAAAGGAAAGAGAAATGTCTCACTCAAACTTTAATAATTAGGTTATTTTTAATATAATGTTATACAGAATATAAATTCGATTATTAATACTCATTTGGAATATAAAAAGATTTTATTTATCATGGTAATTTATTTTTAATTTTTGAGAAATATTTAATTACCTTAATAGCTTATACATTAATGATGAATAATTTATTTATTTAGTGAAAAATCAATAATATAGTTTTTATTAAAATAACAATACCTATAAAAAGGACCATAAACATGACCAAACATTATTGGTCGGGTATATCTATACCCTAAGCATCCAAGGGTCGATTTGTGGACCATTTGGAGCCTTATAAAACTGATTAGAACATTTATATTATTTTATTTTAAATGATCTCAAAGATGTCACCTTCATAATTTAATAAATATAACAATTTAAATGTTGTGATTTCAAGATGATAAATTAGAGTAAAAATATTATTATAAAATTTATTATATTTATCTTCATCATAGGATTTTATTTTAAATTTTTATGCAAAAAATAAGTATATTAAATAATTATACAAAAATGTTTTAGTAATTATTTTATTAAGAGATATACCAAATAAATAGTTTTAAAAATATTAAAATAAATAATATATGAACAAATTAATGTGCCCCATGATTTTTTTTATGAATATGACATGTTAGGAATATATTAAATATATTTTTTTCGAACATATCTTTTTTGTGGTTTTTATTTAAAATCAAATAATGAATAGTGTCAAAATTGACACTATTGATATTTTATAAAAATAACTTATTATTAAAATTATTTAAAAATCACCGAAATATTTAAAAACTAAAAATTGAAAATTATATGGTCTAAAATGTTATAAATTATCCAATTATGGGAAATTTACAACAATTAAGTATATATTTATAAGAATTTAAATTTTATAATTTTATTACCACAAATAAAATTAAATAGATTAAATAATGATAAATCAAGTTGATAAGGTTTAAATTAAACTTAAGACATGTCTAAATTTTATTGGTTTATGAGATTACAACCCCAAATAATATCATCTTCTAATTGAGTCATTTTTGGAGTTTTTTAATTGGGGTTTTAATTTATTATTAATTAATATTTTTAAGGTTTCCAAAAGTGCCCCTCTCCTCTCCTATATAAGGGCACCTCCTTCCCTCTCCTCTTCACACACATTTGGGACTTCAAGATCGGCCAACCCCTGACCATTTTACTTATCCACTTCCATAGAAACCTACTAGAGGTCCTTGTCTTCTTTAAAGACCAAATTTAGTGCCCTAAGAGGAGGATAAGGGGAGCCACATCGAAGAAGAGGTCATCTCTTCTACCGATTCTTTCAAGTTTCTTTCTTCCACAACTTCTTATTAAGCTGTTTCATTTTAAAGTAATACAATCAGTATCAATGAGATACTGATATGATATTATAAATATGAAACAAACCCATTTCACCTTCCATCCATCGTACAGAAAATGAAATCACCGCGCGTGTGTACGTACGGAATACCATCTCCACGCCGTGGTGTAATTAGTTTTTACACCACCACCTTACTTGGATGGGTATAATGGTGTAAATAATAACTGTATATGATTATTATAACATAATAATTATTCTGAGATATTATATAATCCACTCCAATTCTATTCAATAATTTTGGGAATGATATCATCGCTCGTGCGTACGTACGGACTACCGTCTCCACGAACACGATGAGATTCATTTTCCATGATTAACCATTAAAGTATGATTATAAAGTATATATAATCATGAAATATATTACATAATAATGATACTGGATTTATGTACATACATGTTTCATTTACTTAATTCCATTCAATTTAATAAGGAAACGAAAACAGCGTTCTTGCGTACGTACGGCCTACCGTCTCCATGAACGGTGTATTTCATTCCATTTATCAATCTATCAAATATATTTATATACTGAATGTATATTATATATAAATCATTTTTTACATTATGGAATTAATTAAATCAGGATATGAGTTGTAATATCAAGAACAACAAATCGAAACACGTATGATAAATGAAACGATTTTACCCAAAACGCTGCTTTAACATGAAATTTACAAATGAACGGGTAATATAAAGTCATAAGTGAACCATATATGATATCATAAAAATTAATATGATTATGTAATAATTCAATGACATTATTTAAATCATTATAGAGGAGTTTCATATATATACAAATCATATCAGACATAAGGTAAGGGATAACTTTTCCAATCTCGTTTTTATCTGAGATTGTTTATTCGTAAGTATCTACTGGGGTTATATTTATCATCCATGTACCTGTTTTCTAAAAATGTTTTCATGTATTTTTAAAGTCCTTGTTACCCATTTTTTACTTTTACAGCATGGTATGCAAGGAATCTTTTTTTTTGTTTACCATATGAGGTACTTTTTGACTTTTCCAGCAAAAGTAAGAGAAGAATATTTTTTAACATATACGGCATGAACATATTTTTAAGGTTTCATAACACATAATTTTCATAAAGCTTAATCTAAAAGATTTCATGATTATTTTCAACAAAATCCTTATCTTTTAAAATTGAATGACATTTTCTGATAAGAAAATGATTTTAAAGAAGAAAGGATATTTTCCACTAGAATTCATTTCAAGTGTTTTATCAAAACTATTTTCCATCTAAGATGCCATTATATGTTTCAAGTATAATGTATATATTATTTACATGGTTTGATTATTTTTATGATTAAATTAAATCCATTTGTTTTATATGGATTACGTTATGATGGGATGATTTTTATGAAACCCATTTTATTCATTGGGTTATGATGAATGATTTATGTTTATTTTGTGGCACAAGTAAGAATTATTTCATTATGAGATGGGTGGGACCTATATCTCCCTCCAATTCATTGGGTAAATATTTCTATATAATGAGATAGACATGGATCGAAGGGCAAGTTAATCTGGTTCAGTGATACATGACTGGAACGAGGAGTGAACTCGATTCTCTAAGGGACTTTGTCCACTAAGATGGTCTTGGCATCAATGCCTTGGCTACAATGGAAATAATATCAAGTGATTAATGGTTTCCCACAATTACATGTTTTTTCCCATGTTATTTTATCATGATTGATGTTCCATTATGATCTATGCCTTTTGTACTTCCATGTTTTATGTCATTACTCAAGATTTTGATGTTTAGACATTATGTTCATGTTTTTAAGTTCAAATTTATATGGTTTGTTTTATTTTCTCCATGCTTACCATTACTGAGAATTTGAGCTCACCCTTAATATATTTTATTTTCCCCAGGATATAAAGAAAGGTTTTAGGTAAGAAAACAAAAGGGGAAGATCTTTATGGGAGATGTTAAAGAACTTTCACCATGATTAGAAGATTATCTTCCGAGTTTCCAAAGACACTAAACTATTATGATCTTTGAGTGTTGGTTTTTGTTATGTATTAAGTATTCTGTAAAAGTAATGTAATTTCTATGTACGTCAATATTTGGGTCTCCATAGTTGGAATCAGAGGAAAGGTTTAGTCAACCTTTCGAAACTAGGATGCGAGAACTTTAGTGAGCTCCGTAGAGATATTTATAAGGTATGTCTAGGGATGTCCCTATGGTTAAGTATAAGTATAGGTTATAGTCCTAATGTTACGGTAACGATAATAGAATTAAACCTAAGGACTTAGATATTGAAGGTACTTCCCCTTTATTATGTTGTTTTCCTAGTATAATTGTTGCCTCTCACAGAATTGTTTTTCTGTTTTAGTCAATGGAGGGAACCAGAAGGAATTCGGTTAACATTGAATCCAATGGAAAAATTGGTGACTATGATCAACTAAATTGCGTAATTCCTAGAGAGAAATATATTGTGATTATTCCGAATCAGTCATCGCGATATATGATTAACAAGGAAAAATTTAGTTGTATTCCTAATTCATCAAATAAGAGGAAGATAGACTTTTTTTCATGTTCGCATGGTGAGAAGCATAGAGAAAGGAAGACTGAGATATCTGAAGAAGGGAAGAAGAACCTTGATGAATACATCAAATGGAGGGGAAGATGTTATCTGGGTGGGGAAAAGGGCCATAGAGTGACAGACTGTTATGGAGTACAATGTCTTATCTGTGGAGAACATGGGCATTACCCAACTCAATGCCCTGACCTAATAGGTTACTTCTAAATCGAGGAAGGACATATTCCATGCCATTTGTTGAAGATGATGGATTGAAGGGTCTATATATTTGAATTCAATAATAATGTTGTTGAGGTACTTTTATGGTATATTGGAATATCTATGTATTGGTCCATTGTGGTTTTCCATAAGAATATGGTACCAGTAACCATAAAAAGTGATTGAAATATTTTTGGAAAAAAGATGATATGCGTATAATGAAGGGATAAAGAGAAAATGAAATGAGCTCATGACTGATATAAGGACAAATTTATATCATGGTTTTAGTATATAGAAATTTTGGGATTTTGTAATGTGGAAAGAGTTAACTTTTGACAGCATTCATGTTTTCACTAAGGTTCAATGGATATTCATTTTTCAAGAGAATACATGATTAAGGTATTAACATTTTTGGAATGTGACCAACAAGATATATCGTATGATATATGGGGGATAAATGATGGTATTCACATGCTCAGTAGTTGACATTTCTAGTAAATGTTTTCTTTATACTATGAGCTTGGATAGAAGTATTTTAGATAATCCTAAAGATTGGAATGGATTATGTTGGACATAAGTTCGTATTATTTAAGGATAGAAATTTTTTCGATATTATTGATGGTATGTTATAATAATGTAGTTTTAGAAAAAGGAAAACCTACCGGACGGGCAACAACCTGTTGCGTCGGACAAGGCTGTGGGAATCAAACCCACAACCAAAGTGCGACATGCCTTTATCACCTACCACCGGCCTACAAGAAGTCCCTGGTTAGTAGAAATTCGTTTTATTTAATTAAGTTGTATGATAGATAATGTATAAGTCCATTTTTGGAACCATATACGATTAATCTCACCATAGATGGACTTATGTATATTTAATAACTTTTGCTAACCTTATGATTGAGGTAGATGGAATGACCTATCATTATATCGCATGACCTGTTAACACTTCGCAAAAGACAAATTCAACTTCATTTCTTTAATAGATGATGTGGAAATTGTTCAAGTCACGAGGAACGATAAGATTGTACCAAAATCAAGTAAGTATTTCTTTTAATTAAAAAATTCTTCAACATTAGGGAAATGATCTTGAAAACCAAAAATGTTGTCCTAGTGGTCTCATATCTGATGAATCAGATGGTACCTTAGATCATCAAAAATTTATGGCTTTGTGATTGTTGGAATTTTCATAGCCATGTTCTCTACCACTCACCATCAGAACTAGATGGTTAGATTTCTCTTCCATATCCATATTTTCACCTATATTATCCTACGTGGAAACCCAGTGATGAGTTAATTTGGGTAACCGTTATGTTTCATACTTTACTTTTTAAAAATAAGTTTTAGTATTCGTTTTTATGATGTGGGTTTCTATGAAATAAACATTCAAGTAGTAAACCATTTATAACCCTGATGAATTTCGAGGGCGAAATTCATTTTTAGTGGGGTAGAATGTAACAACCCGAGATTTAATGAGAATTATTACTTTTAATTTTCTTTATGTCTTGTGTTTTACACTAAACCAAAATTATCTTGTGCTATACGCA
This sequence comes from Viscum album, assembly GCA_963277665.1. Lineage (NCBI taxonomy): Eukaryota > Viridiplantae > Streptophyta > Magnoliopsida > Santalales > Viscaceae > Viscum > Viscum album. The sequence continues at coordinate 176,728,165 of OY728140.1, read as the reverse complement.
ACACCGTATTAGCTTGCAGTATACGCAACACTATTCTTGGCTCGTGTTATACACAATTTCAAGTTCGTTTTGTAGAAATTATTCTACGCAACATTAAGTATAGATTTTGTTTAATGTATAAATGAAATAAGTTTTTATTATTTTATACGCAACAAAAAATGGAGCTTTTACTACACGCAACCTTGACTTGCCTTGCATTACACGCAATCACGACCTTCCTCGATAGCGTGTGTAGTACGCAATACCGGGTTTCACTAAACAACAATATATTGTTATAATATTATTATGAACTAGAAGTTATGAATATTATTAAATACATTTTTAATTTTATAACATTATTATTCATCTTACACATTTTTAGAACATCGTATGAGATCAAAATAAATTTTTCGAGTAAAATAATTATTTATAAAAAAAATGCAGTTTTGCCGCCTTTTAATGGTGCGCCCACTTTAAATATAATTTTTGAAATGTTTATAAGTTAAATTTGAAAAAATAAAATTATTATTTGGAATTAGGATATAAAAATTTACTTTGGATAATTTTTTCATATTATTCTGATAACTTTCATATTTTAATGAATAAGAAAAACACGCTATATTTTAATTAAAAACAACTTTTTTCATCATAATAATTTATATGGTTAAATTATAATATTGAATGGTTTTAAAGTATAAATAGAATATATTTTTACCATTTAATATAATTTATTTCATTAGCATTGATTTTACATTGAATTCATAGTTAAAATCATTTCAATCTTTTGCAATGTTTTAACTTTTAAAACCCATATTCTTAACAACGGGATTAATTTTAAATTAATTTCTGAAACTTCTATGATTTGAATTTGAAAAAATGGATTCCATATTTGGAATCATTAGGTCCAAATTATGTTTAATAAGAAACTTTTTATTTTTAGTCATTATGAAAGTAACCACGGTAAATTTTCTTTACCACAGTTAAAGGTAAATCGGGTAATTAAGGGTAAATATAATATTATAAAATTACCATAACACTTGTCCTAATATAATTGGATGATTATATTTTAACCTAAATCATACTTGGGTCGAAAATGGAATATAATGGAACCCACTTGTATTTGATAAAGACCTTTTATTTATTTTATTTCAAGGAAAGTGAAATGTCTCACTCAAACTTTAATAATTAGATTATTTTTAATATAAGGTTATATAGAATATAAATTAGATTATAAATACTAATTTGGAATATAAAAATATTTTATTTATCATGGTAATTTATTTTTAATTTTTAAGAAATATTTAATTACCTTAATATCTTATACATTAATGATGAAGAAATTATTTATTTAGTGAAAAATCAATAATATAGTTTTATTTAAATAATAATACCTATCAAAAGGACCATAAACTTGACCAAACATTATTGGTCGAGTATATATATACCCTAATCATCCTAGGGTCGATTTGTGTACTATTTGGAGCCTTATAAAACTGATTTGAAAATTTATATTATTTTATTTTAAATGATGTCAAAGATGTCACCTTCATAATTTAGTAAATATAACAATTTAACTGTAGTGATTTAAAGATGATAAATTCGAGTATAAATATTATTATGAAAGTTATTATAATTATATGAATCATAGGATTTTTTTTAAATTTTTAGGCAAAAAATAAGTATATTAAATAACTATACAAAAATGTTGTAGTAATTATTTTATTAAGAGATATACCAAATAAATGGTTTTAAAAATATTAAAATAAATAATACATGAACAAATTAATGTTCCCCATGATTTTTTTTGATGAATATGACATGTTAGTAATCTATTATATATTTTGGTTCTAACATGTCTTCTTTGTGGTTTTTATTTAAATTCAAATAATGAATAGTGTCAAAATTGACACTATTGATATTTTATAAAAATAACATATTATTAAAATTATTTAAAAAACAAAAAAATATTTAAAAACTACAAATTGAAAATTATATGGTCTAAAAGGTTATAAATTATCCAATTATGGAAAATTTACAACATTTAAGTATGTATTTATAACAATTTAAAATTTATTATTTTTTTACCACAAATAAAATTAAATAGATTAAATAATGATAAATCAAGTTGATAAGGTTTAAAATCAACATAAAACATGTATAAATTTTATTGGTTGATGATATTAAAACCCTATATCATCTCATATTCGAATTTATTCATTTTTGGAGGTTTTTAAGTGGGGTTTCATTTTATTATTAATTAATATTTTTTAGGTTTCCAAAAGTGCCCCTCTCCTCTCCTGTATAAGGGCACCTTTTTCCCTCTCCTCTTGACACACATTTTAGCCTTCAAGCTCAGAAAAACCCTGAACATTTAACTTCTACACTTCAATATAAATCTACTAGAGAACCTGGTCTTCTTTAAAGATCGAATTTAGTGCCCTAAGAGGAGGATAAGAGGAGCCGCGTCGAAGAAGATGTAATCTCTTCTACCGATTCTTTCAAGTTTCATTCTTCTTAAAATTCTTCCTATTTAGTTGTTTCATTGTAAAGTAATAAAATAAGTATCAATAATATACTTATATGATATTATAAATATGAAAAAAACTCCATTTCACCTTCTATCGATCCTACAGAAAATTAAATCACCGCGCGTGCGTACGTACGGAATACTGTCTCCATGCCGTGGTGTAATCAGTTTTTCTGCCACCACCTTAATTGGATGGGTATAATGGTGTAAATAATAACTATATATGGTTATTATAACATAATAATGATTATGAGATATTATTTCATCCACTCCAATTCTATTCAATAATTATGGGAATGATATCATCGCTCGCTCGTACGTACGGAATGTCGTCTCCACGAACACGATGAGATTAATTTTCCATGATTAACCATTCAAGTATGATTATAAAGTATATATACTAATTAAAGATATTACATAATAATTATACTGGATTTATGTACATATATGTTTCATTTACTTAATTCCATTCAATTCAATAAGGAAACGAAAACAGCGTTCATGCGTACGTACGACCTACCGTCTCCATGAACAGTGTGTTTCATTCCATTTATAAATATATCATATATATTTATATACTGAATATATATTATATATAAATCATGTTTTAAATTCTGGAATTAATTAAATCAGGATATGTGTTGTAATATCAAGAAAAACAAATCGGAGCACGTACGATAAATGAAACGATTTTACCCAAAACTCTGCTTTAACATGGAATTTACAAAAGAACGGGTAATATAAATTCAAAATTGAACAATATATGATATAATAAAAATGAATATGATTCTGTAATAATTCAATGACATTATTTAAATCATTATACAGGAGGTTCGGAAACATACGAAGCATATCAGACATAAGGTAAGGGATAACTTTTCCAATCTCATTTTTATCTGAGATTGTTTATTCGTAAGTATTTACTGGGGCTATATTTATCATCCATGCCCCTATTTTATATTTTTTTCATGTATTTTTAAAGTCCTTTTTACCCAATTTTTACTTTAACTACATGGTATGTAAGGAATCTTTCTCTTGTTTACCATATGAGGTACTTTTTGACTTTTCCTGCAAAAGTACGAGAAGAATGTTTTTTTAACATATACGACATGAACGGATTTTTACGGTTTCATAACACTTAATTTTCATAAATATTCCTCTACAATATTTCATGATTATTTTCAACAAAATACTTTTCTTTTAAAATTGAATGGAATTTTCTGATAAGAAAATGATTTTAAAGAAGAAAGGATATTTTCCAGAATAATTCATTTCAAGTGTTTGGTCAAAACTATTTTCCATCTAAGATGAAATTATTTAGTATGATTATGCTTCAAGTGTAATGTCTCTATTATTTGAATGGTTTGATTATTTTTATGATGAAATGATATCCATTTATTTTATATGGATTACGTTATGATGCGATGATGTTTATGAAACCCATTTTATTCTTTGGGTTATGATAAATGATTTATGTTTATTTTGTGCCACAAGTAAGAATGATTTCATTATGAGATGGGTGGGACCTATATCTCCCTCCAATGCATTGGGTAAAGATTTTTATCTCATGATATAGACATAGATGGAACGAAAAGTTAATCCGGTTCTGTGATACAGGACTGGAACGAGGAGTGAACACGATTCAGTAAGGGACTTTGTACACTAAGATGGTCTTGGCAGCAATGCCTTGGCTACTATGGAAATCATATCAAGTGATTAATGGTTTTCCACAATTACATGTTTTATTACCATGTTATTTTATCATGATTTATGTTCTATTATGATCTATGCCTTTTGTACTTCCATGTTTTATGTCATTGCTCAAGAGTTTGATGTTTAAACATTATGTTCATGTTTTTAAGTTCAAATTTATATGGTTTGTTTTATTTTCTCCGTGATTACCCTTAATGAGCATTTAAGCTCACCCTTTTTATGTTTTCTTTTCCCTAGGATATAAATAAAGGTTTTAGGTAAGAAAACAAAAGGGGAAGATCTTTATGGGATATGTTGAAGATCTTTCACCATGATTAGAAGATTATGTTCCAAGTTTCCAAAGACACTAAACTATTACGATCGTTGATTGTTGGTTTTTTTATGTATTAAGTATTCCGAAAAAGTAATGTAATGTCCATGTAAGTCAATATTTGGGTCTCTACAGTTGAAACATTGTTTATTCTTCCATAGTTGGAGAGATATATCCACGCTGATGATTCCACAGACTGAAATTCCTGATGCCCAACTACCCCAAATTCTGGTAAGTTCATGCCAGGCCCACTATTTGCTTGGCGAGACCTGACACCAGATATCTGAATCGGGTGACATGCTCATATTTTGATATCTCAAACACTAATAATCCCCACATTGAGGAGAATAGTTTCACATCAGGTTCACTATTTTTATTTTCAATGCTTTCTGCCAGGGTGCGCCCGCCGTGCGCATGTGGTCGCGAACGGTGATGGTTGCATTGTACCCTACATTATCGCTTTCCAAAGGTATGCGACATCCATCACCTATTCGATGGTGTCTACTCCTTGATTGAAATAGGATGATGGGATGTCAGTTCTTACTTTTATGGATTCCTCCTCAGAACTCATCAGCCAGTCCAGGTCTCCCTCATAGATTAATATGTTATTCGTGAAACTTGTTCCTGGTGCCATTTCTTCATTGACGACAGAAAATTATGATTCTTTCTCTGAGAAATTCCTAAGGGTCTAGTCAGGGTAGCAAACTTTAGTCAAAATAATAGTCACGTTGAGTCATCGGTGGCATGTCTTGACACTGAAACACTGGAACACCTATTTTCTTCCTCGTTAGAGGGCTTCTCAAGGGAGTAGAAACACAAGGCTTCCCACATCGGTTATAGAGAATCTTATGCCAGAGGCATGACTCAGAGGTTTTTCTTGGCTTCTCATGTTTAACACAGATCATGCCTTGAGTTTAATATCTAGAAGAGACAGATCAAACTGATCAAAACATTGATAAAAGTGGACCAGATGGGTACATCCCTAAGAGAGAGAACCTAGAGTGTTTACCATATGGATGAATCAGAACACCCAGTGAGGAAGAGACTAAGATGGAATGCCCCTGAGAGAAAATATTTTACATTGTGAATGATGATCTGGATAACATGAGGGGCAGATCAGGAAATGTGGGTCCCACAAATGGGACACCAAGGCTTACCATTGGCTGGGATTGAATCACAGGGAGGCTTCCTACGTACCCTGTGTAGAAGATAGGGATCAAATCCCACATAGTTCAATAGGATGATTTCAGGATTATGCACTAAGAAAACCCATATGCTTCTAGGAGAAGCAATCATATGAACCGATGGGGCTTACACACTGAGATGGACCAAGTGCTACTAGGATCATAAACCATATTGATGAATGATGCTTATGCACTGAGATGGATTAGGTGCATGACATGACCCCACCATGATAAGGGTGGGGTGATGGAGTAGATGGACGAGGCATATGAAGGGTTAGCTGCCTATATAAATGGTGTGATCCCACCAAGATATGGCAGCCTGAATAAGAATAAGGATGGATGATGAATGATTTAATGAAGTGGATGATATTAATGGGGTGAAATTGAAGTGAATATGACAGTGTTGGGTTTGAACCTCATAGAGGTTTCATTTTTACCTTGATCGGGAGGTGGGGATCAAAGTAAACGTAGTTTTGAGATGGGTGATGTGTCACCTGAGGAGTCGGTTCTTGAGAATGTACACACAGATGATACCTAAAGGAAATAGAATATTTGGTTGAGGCATGATCTTCCTGAACCATAGGGGTTGAAGGGAGAGACCAGGATGAGACATGAATGATGGGTTTGAACCATAGGGAGGCTTCATATGTATATCAGTGGAAGGAAATCAAAGTACACATAGTTCTGGATGGGGCATAAAATCAGGGTGTACAAAAGGAACAATGAATCAGAGATATTCTAGGGCTTACATGTGGTTAGAAGCCCATTGCATGAGGTATAATCTTGGTTTGAGGGGTATGGATCAAGTGTGTGGGTCTTATGCATGGTTCACTTCCTAGATGGATCAAAACACCTCATAGAGGCCGATCAAGGGATGTGTCCCAAAGAGATAATATGTCACATAAGGTGGGTGAATCCCTAAGAGGGAGCACCAGAGTTTACCATTTGATTGGGGTTGAACCTCAAGGTGGCTTCCTACATACCCTGTATAGAAGACAGGGATAAAAAACACATAGTTCGAGAATATAGTTTAACATCATGAGAGATGAAGGTAAACTAGTGTGAAATGGCTTGGATAGATGGGTGTTGGTCTTGAACCTCAAGGAGGCTTCCTATGTAACCTAACTATGAGTCAGGGATCAAAGTCCATGTAGTTAGGTGGTTTGGGGCTTAATCATGTTTAGCTTCCCATAGAGGATGTCATGGTCTATACTTACTCTAAGCCCATGTGAGTCATGCTCGGTGTGAGAAACAATAAGTAGCATCAGACCTAACGATCATTTCATTAGAGGTTTAGTCATGAGGGATATTGTGTGGGGCTTATGCATTAAGGAGGCCTGAGGAGATAGAGATTGGGACATAATCTTGGAAGGAAGCCCGAGGAGGGTTTCTATATGTATGAGGAGGATATGGAAATTGAAGCAGGAGAACCCTATCAAGGTGTGTGTCAAGTCATATTTGGAGACTTCCCGAGGCTCACATGGTGAAAAAACCCAATGGTAAAGAGAAGGAATATTGTAAAGGGGGGAAGAAAATATCTCCCAATACCATCCTCTCTCTGATCCACTCAGGCCTGCCACATATGTGGCAACTTAAAATTTAACATCTTGTGTTGGGGATGAAGGTTCATAGAAGTTTAACGTCCTATATCTTAGACGACGAGGACTAAATCATCACCCCTAGTACTTACATAACTTATACCAACCCACACACGGGGAAGGGAAGGCACAAGCAATGCCTGAAGGAAGTGAGGTGGAGGAGTGGTCAATCGAGGGGTCCATGTTAGCATGGATATCTAAATATACAATATCTATTAGTGTGCCTATGAAAAGAAGCATGAGGTTGGGAAATTCAGTATGAAACACCACTCAAGGAACCATGAAATCACTCCGTATGAGCCTAGAGGGCTGCACGATCGAAGGATTCACGAAGCAAAAGGCTTTGTAGAGACGGTCTTCACGAATCTCTAGTGCTTCATTAAGTAGAAGGTCCTCACGAAGGAAGGGTGTCTCACAAAGGAAGGGGGATTCGTGAAGGAGAGGCTTGGGTGGAATAGATATTCACTTTATAAAAGAGCTCTTAATTTTGAGAGTTCTTCATGAAGGATTAATACTTCATGGGGCCTCAAGCAACTCAAAGGGGATCTCTCTTTTTCTAAGGGAGAATGCATTTTCAAATGGAATTCCCACCATAGTCGGGGGCCATAAAGAACCAAAGGGGGCATAACTCACACAACTAAAGTACCTTAGGTGATCCATATTTGGGTTTGCGAAGAGCTTCACAAAATGAGAGCTGGGAAGGTGAGAGGTCAGAGTAACAATGGTTTGAGGAGGGGTGATCATTCTATTTATGGGAAGCGGAGGGCTGATATATTTAATATTTTCATTATTATATATCTGTTTTTCAATGATTTAATCCCTCCCAATTATTCAATGTGAGTGTATTTGCATCATTTAGTTGTTTTTGGTGTATGTTGGGCTTAAATGTGAAAATGGGGTAATTCTATAAAATTGTCAGTTTTATATAGCTTCTGTTTTTCAGGAATAACTTTTATAATATGGGTCCAATTGAAGTGAATATTTTTTTGTAGGATTCCTATACTTGTGGGCTTAAAATGTTCCTTCTGGACCAAGACCCAATTCCAAACTCAATGGTACATAAAATTCAATTAAGTGGATAAATCAGTTTGGAAGGCAGAATGGACCCCACTTCATTAAATATGGAATATCTCCTTAATCCAACATTAGAATGAGGTGATTACAGCCTTTTTCGACATAGGACTTCAAAATTACGGTTCACATTAAATTTCATAAATTATTGAGCTCATTAATGCATCCTTTTGGCGCGTCCAAATGGAGTGGGTGAAACAGTGTTTGACGGACAGAAACGTAATGGTCATTGATTCGGATATATCGTTATTTACACCTGTTCAATGACTCTAAAATTTGGAGGGTCGATAGAAATCCTCATTTCAAACATTCTATAAGAAGGTAACTTAGTGATATTCGGCCTTCTGGTGGGCAGAACAAAGGCAAACTTCTGGAGGACAGATTCTGGAGGATCAAATTTCTGTTCTTTCTTTTCTTTATTTTACACTTCTTATTCATGTAATGTGTTCTTCTATCACCTTAGTCACAATTACCCTTAACATGGTGGGGTAAACTTCTGTGTGATTGGGGAAGGAGAGGTTTTCCATGTTGTATTTCATGAGTTCCTTCTATTAATGTTTTAAAATCCTCTTTTCTCTTCTGCGAATCTGTTTCAATTTCTTATAACAGTTTTTATTATCTTGTACGATTGTATCTGATTTTAGATTCTGTTGTTCATTTATATTTTTTCAATGATCAATATCTCCCTCCACTAGGTTCTGGTTTATAAACAATGGAATATACTGGGATTTAGTGGTGTAGTACTCAGTGATCACCGGTACGTGTGTGAGGAGTAGTGAATGTTCTTGATTACTTGGGATAAACAAGACCCGGTTGGGAATTGCCTAAGATAATTGGGGGTATTTTCTACAACTCTATTACAAATTGGAAGTATATTAGACCAACCTGAGGTTTTAGTAAGGCTTATTCTCACATTTTTATTTGACCAAGGTAGTGAGAAGAAATGATTGTGGATTCTCACTCTTAACGATTTAGCAGAGGAGATTTGGGTAAAATGAACAATGATTGAATTACAACTGGAAAACCGACCCTAACCTAATCACCATTTCATATCACTGATTTAAATCACATCATTTTTCAATTTGTTTCAAAACATTCACGTAATTAATTTACATTATTTATTTTCATACTTGTATTTTCTAAATCAAACAATTTCTAAAAACAACCCCACTTCTTTCTATTTCAAGGTGACAGCTTAATTATTGTGCACTCATCTCTGGAGACAACCTAGGTAATCCACTATAATACATTTTAACATAGGTTATATTAGTTTTTTCCACACCCCACGACAGGCTCGTGTCAAAACTTGGCGTCGTTGCCGGGGAGGTAGTGCCAAAATTTCTTTTCTTTTCTTTTCTCTTTTTTTCCATCTTTTCTCTTCAAAATTGCATGACTCGAACCTCAAAAACTAAACCTTTACCCATAGATCCTGAAATTGAAAGAACCTTGTTGAATAGACTTAGAAACATTAATTTGGAATCTTAATTTGAGGAAGTTCCCCTTGCAGACTCAAGTGAAACTTCAAGTGTTCTCTCTGAGCCTGTCATCATGGATGAAAATCAAAACCAAACACTTAGAGACCTTTGTGCACCAAAATTCCTTAATCAAAACAATCAACTTGCCATGCCAGTGTTACAAAATGATTTCGAAATGAAACCTAACATGATTCCATTTCTTCCAAAGTTTCATGGTTTGGCAGGTGAAGATCCAAACAAACACATTAAAGAGTTTACACATGTTTGCTCAACTTTCAGACCCCGTGGAATTACTGAGGAGCAGGTAAAGTGGAAGGCATTTCCGTTTTCATTGGATGGAGCTGCTAAAGAATTGTTGTACGAACTACAACCAGGAGACGTACATGAATGGAATGACCAGGTAATATGTTTCATGCAAATATTATTCCACACCTCTAGAAGCACAGCCATTCGGAAGGAAATCTACGCCAAACGACAATCATCTGGAGAAACCCTTTACGAGTACTGGGCGAGATTTAAGAAACTATGCGCCAGCTGTCCACATCAAGCCATTGAGGAACACCACTTTCTTGTCTTCTTCTATGAAGGACTACTGAACAATGACAGAAACCTTCTTGATGCATCATCTGGAGGTGCCTTGATTGACAAGTCACCAGAAGAAGCCAAGGGCTTGATTGAGAAGATTTCCCAAAACTCACAACAATTTGGAACAAGAGGTATTCATGAGGTACACACTTCTCATCCATCACCCTTATTAGAAACTAAGATTGAAGAGCTTACTAGTTTGGTGAGACAGATGGCCTTGAAGAAAGTTAGTGACCAACAAGCACCAGCTAAGGTATGTGGTTTATGCTCATCACCTGATCATTTTACTGACCAATGTTCTGAAATTCAAGGAATGGAAACATGTGCAACATCCTTTCAGCCAAGGCAGTTCCAACAAAATGAAGGATGGAGAGATCCTAATCAAGTCCAATATGGGTTTTCAAATCAGTATAATCAAGGTAGACCCCATACCAAAACCAGTTTCAAAACCAACCACCATTCCAGAATCAATTCTAGAATCCACCACCATTTCAACAAAAACCATCTTATAAACATCCTTCTTACCAAAAACCAACCAATCTAAAAAGACCCTATGAGAAACCATCCACCAGTTCACAACCTCCAATTCAAAACCAACAAAAATATGAGTTTGAAGTACTGGAAGACACTATTAAAGATTTGTCCAATAAGTTTGAATGTCTCATGGACTTTCTAACCAAAAATATAGGTAAACTCCCTTCCCAAACAGTCCCAAACCCAAAAGAGAATTCTAGTATTATAACTACAATGAAGTGGAAAAGAACTCCAACCACCATCCACCATTGAACCTGAAATAAGAAAAACTGATCTGGGTGAGAATGATGTCAGAAATGATGAAAATTCTATAAAAATGCATCGGGAAGAAGATAATAAAGAGGAGGATGATAATGATTGGCCAAGAAGGAAGAAACAAGAAACACCATTTCAAATTCAACAAATGGAGAAGAAAGATATACCACCACCATTTCCATCAAGGATGATTGAATCAAAGAGGTTACAAGAAGAGGCACTGCAAAAAGAAATTCTGGACACCTTCCAGAAAGTGGAAATCAATATACCTCTACTTGAAGCACTCAAAAAAATTCCAAAGTATGCTAAGTTTTTTAAGGATATTTTCACCAAGAAGAGAATACTTCAAGGGAATAATAGGATCAATTTGGGAAGAAGTGTCTCGGCCCTAATCACACCACCATTGCCAACCAAATGTCAAGATCCAGGGACGTTTTCTATTCCATGCAACATTGGTTCATTAAAGTTCCCTAATGATTTGTGTGATTTAGGTGCATCAATTAATGTATTTCCTCACTCAGTATATACTTATTTGCAGATGGGAGACTTGAAGCCCACAAGAGTGGTGGTCCAGCTTGCAAATAGATCCACAGTTTTCCCAGCAGGAGTTCTATAGGATGTCCTGACTGCCAAAACCATCTTCAATGTCCATGAAGGGACACTTACCATGGAGTTTTGGAGATAGCACTGTCCACTTCAATATTTTTGAATCCATGAGGCACCATCAGATGATCATTCACTCTTCACACTCTCCCATGAAGATGGTATAGAACCAATTGAAGAATCAGGTATGTTTCATGAATTTTTATCATTAGGAGAGAATTTTTCCATTAAAGATATCACTGAACATATGGGTTCCCAAACTCTTGGAGGTACTGATTTCTTGTTGGAAGAAGAGGTAAAATCTGATTTCTTTGATAATTTGTTAAATGATGATGAAGATGATATTATTTCTTGTGTGTATGATGTCGAACCATTGGAAGTGGATAACCTCAATTTAGTTTCATCTCTTGAGCGTCCTCCTAATATAAAATTAAAACCACTCCTCACTGATTTAAAATATGTTTACCTTATAGAGAGAGATAAATTACCAGTAATAATTTCTAATAATCTATCTAAAACTCAATAAAAATCATTGATTGAGATTTTGAGAGAGAATGTCCAAGCAATAGGGTGGAGCTTAGGTGATATCCCAGGAATAAACCCAAAAATTTGCTCACATCAAATTTTTCTTGAGGGAGATTTCAAACCTATCAGACGACCCCAAAGGAGGCTGAACCCCACCCTGATGGAGGTTGTGAAAAAAGAGATTGAGAATTTATTAGAAGCTGGGATCATCTATCCTATATCAGATTCACAATGGGTTATCCCCATCCATGTAGTCCCAAAGAAAACTGGCCTAACCATTGTGAGGAATGAAAAGACTGAATTAATCCCTGTAAGAATTCAGAATAGCTGGAGAGTATGCATAGATTTTAGGAAGTTGAATTAGGTCACTCAAAAAGATCATTTCATTATCCCTTTCATTGATCAGATGCTAGAGAGGTTGGTAGGTAGAACTCATTATTTCTTTTTGGATGGATTTTCAGGTTATTTTCAGGTATCCATTGCTCCCGACGATCAAGAGAAGACTACCTTTACTTGTCCTTTCGACACTTTTGCATAAAAAAGGATGCCATTTGGATTGTTTAATGCTCCAGGTACATTTCATAGGTGTATGGTAAGTATATTTTATGATCACATTGAAGATTGTTTGGAGGTTTTGTTGGATGATTTCACAGTTTTTGGAAATTCTTTTGACCATTGTTTGAAAAATATGGAAAAAGTTTTGAAAACATGCATTTAAAAAAACCTTGTTTTTGAATTTTGAAAAGTGTCATTTTATGGTTGAGAGAGGAATTGTCCTTGGGCATGTCATTTCTCAGAAAGGCATTGAAGTTGGTAAATCAAAAATTGAAGTGATAAATTCTTTGCCTTACCCAACTTGTGTGAAACATGTTAGATCATTTTTAGGACATGCAGGATTCTACCGGAGGATTATAAAAGATTTTAGTAAGTTTTCTCTCCCTCTCTCTAGATTACTTTTGAAAGATGCTGATTTTGATTTCAAAGGTTCATGTAGGGAAGCATTTGATGAGTTGAAGAAGAGATTGATTACACCACCAGTGAGGCAGCCACCAAATTGGGAAGAACCATTTGAGCTACTTTGTGAGGCTTCAAACCAAGCAGTTGCAGCTGTCCTTTCTCAGCGAATTGAGGGCAGTCCACAAGTCATTGCATATGCCTAGAAAACCTTATATGCGGCCCAATTCAACTACACAACAACAGAAAAATAGTTTTTAGCAGTTGTTTTTTGCTTTAGAAAGATTTAGATCGTATCTACTTGGAACTAAATTCATTGTGTTTTCTGATCATGCAACTCTTAGGTACTTGATGAAGAAGTCTAAAGCAAAACCAAGGATAGTGAGATGGATGCTACTACTACAGGAGTTCAATATAGAAATCAAAGATAAGAAGGTATCTGAGAACCAAGTGGCTGATCACTTAAGTAGACTACCCAACACTACTGAAGTTGAAATTCCAGACACTGAACAACTAAATGATCGCCTTCTAGGAGAGCAGTTGTACTTGATTGAAGGAGAAGTACCTTGGTATGCTGACATGGTCAATTATCTGGTAACATCTCAGGTCCCATCTCATTTAAATTATCACCAAATTCACAAATTGAAATCTGATTCTAAATATTACATATGGGATGATCCATTTCTATGGAAGATTTTCAATGACCAAATGATAAGAAGATGTTTTCCTAAAAATGAAATTGATTCTGCCTTTAAGTTTTGTCACACAATAGCTTGTGGAGGCCACTTTGGACCTCAAAGGACAGCAAGGAAGGTTTTATAATCTGGACTTTATTGGCCAACACTTTTCAAAGATTCTCCTGAATTTTGTAAACGGTGTGAAAAATGTCAATTTTCAGGAAATATTTCAAAGAGACAAGAAATGCCCGAAAATCCACTTAATTTTTGTGAAATATTTGAAGTTTGGGGGAGAGATTTTATGGGACCTTTCCCAATGTCATTTGGAAATTCTTATATTCTTCTTTCTGTTGATTATGATTCCAAATGGGTGGAAGCAAAAGCCACCAGGACTGACGATGATAAAGTTGTTTGTTATTTTGTCAGGGCTAACATATTTTGTAGGTATGGAGTTCCTAGAGCCATCATTAGTGATCAAGGGACTCACTTTTGCAACATAATAATGGAGGATTTGTTGAAAAGGTATGGGGTGCATCATAAAACATCAACTCCCTATCATCCATAGACTAATGGGCAAGCTGATGTGTCCAATAGGGAAATCAAAGGAATTTTGGAAAAGACTGTTAATCCAAATAGGAAGGATTAGAGCCAAAGGTTATAAGACAAATTATGGGATTACAGGACAACCTACAAAAATCCAATTGGAATTAGTCCATATAGGCTGATTTATGGTAAAAGTTGTCACCTACCTGTGGAATTGGAACATAAGGAATACTTGGCTGTGAGGAAGATGAATCTGGATCTTGAAAGTTCTGGGAAAGAGGGAAGATTGTAGTTACAAGAGCTGGAAGAAATTAGAAGGGAAGCATTTGAAAATTCCAGGATTTACAAAGAGAGAACAAGAGTGGCTCATGAAAAACTGATCCAACCAAAGGACTTTCATCCAGGAGAAAAAGTGTTGTTATTCAATTCAAGACTCAAGCTGATGCCAGGTAAACTTCGTTCTAGGTGGGAATGTCCATTTATAGTTACTCATGTACATCCTTTTGGTGCTGTGAAGATTGTGAAGGATGGAGTGAAGGATCCATTCACTGTTAATGGGAACAGATTGAAGAAATTCCTTGGGACCATGCCATCAGATCCAATGGAGGAGATCACACTCCTCCAACCTGTTTATCAATAAACTCCATCAGGTCATACCTTTCCTTTATATTTTCATGATTGTTGTGATTCAATTTCCAATATTCTTACATGTTAAATACATTTGAATGCATTGTGGATACTGCATCATTTAAGTGTGGGGGAGGGAACCTTTGTAGTGTAAGATTTTTAGGTGTTGTTTGTTTTCCTATTTGTTAAAAAAAACATGCGAGTGTTTAAAATTTTGTGTGTTTATTTTTCAATTTTTGTGTGTTTTTGAAACTTTTGAGCTAAAATGATTATCATTGATATTTTTGAAACCCATCTCCATGAGTGAAATAATTTATTCCTTGAAACTGAGCTCAAATGAATGCTAAAAATGACATTGTTTCAAGTTCAATTCTTTGGGAATTTCATGAAAAATACTCTGTTTTTTGAATCCCATGCCACATATCATTGTTTTTATTTTTGAAATCACATTCCCGTGAGGCTTCTGAACCTATTATTTTCATATTCTTTACATTCACCTCACTTTTTGAGAGAACCAAATCATGCTTGATTTAACCAGAATTTGATTTATTCCTATCAAAACATGAGAGTTTGAGGTACTTGTGTTTTAAATTATTTAGGCATTTCTTTGGTTTGAATGCCCACTTTTCAAGATAATACCTTTAATAATGGCCTACCTTGAACATTTAATCCTTGTATCCCATATAATCCATGAACATCCTGTTAGGTTAGCCACATTACAAGCCAATATTCCCTATCCAACCTGCTCTTGAAGTGAAATTGCATGATCTATTTGAACATAAGTGTGGGGGGAATATGTCTTGTATTGTACTAACTGTTTTTGGGGATACTTTGGGTAATTGTTTTTGAATAGATGTTATTGCTGCAAAAAAAATCATTCTTCTGAAAGCTGTGCCTTTTCTGGAGCTTTCACGATGAGAGAAGCTGTGCCTTTCTGGAGCTTCTAATGTAAAATGGAAGCTGTGCCTTTTCTGGAGCTTTCAAGAAATATTATATTTGAGAAGATTGAAATGTTTTCTGCTGAAATGATGAACTATGAGAACATTCCTTGATATTCCATGGAGAAGGATTTTATTTTCTTCTAAGGGGAGTGAAGTGAAGACCATACTTTTGTGAAAATTAGAGTAATGCAATTTTGCTTCAAAAAGAACCAAGCGCTCTTCATTCAGCCTCAGAATTTTCACATATAAATCCTACCAACCTAAATCCACAGAAAAACCTTAACAATTTCTCATGATAAACATATGTCTTTGACTCACAGCGGGTAGAGATGTAGGAATTTATCAAGCCTATGGTGACCCTTGTATGAGTTTGGATGAGAAAGACATTGCTAAAAATTGAAATTTGTGTAATGAGAGATAATGAAAGTTAGGTAAGTGTTTTGTGTGCATGGGAGGATAAATGAAGAGTAAATTTATTTAATGATCCTAAATTAAGAACACGAAATAATATAGTTTGAGTAGGCATGATATATTTTGTTTCTTGTTTTCAAATTGGTGGATCTCATGGTTATGTGTTTTGAATTTACTTTGATTTTATTTTGATTCGGACTTGTCCAGGAGTCCAAGTGATAAGTGTGGGGGAATTGATAGAGATAACATTTTCATTATTATTTATATGTTTTTCAATGATTTAGTCCCTCCCAATTATTCAATGTGAGTGTATTTTCATCATTTATGTGTTTTTGGTGTATTTTGGGCTTAAATGTAAAAATGAGGTAATTCTGTAAAATTGTCAGTTTTATATATCTTCTGTTTTTCAGGAATAACTTTTATAATATGGGTCCAATTGAAGTGAATATTTTTTTTAGGATTCCTATACTATTGGGCTTAAAATGTTCCTTCTGGACCAAGACCCAATTCGAAACTCAATAGTGCAGAAAATTCAATCAAGTGGAGAAATCAGTTTGGCAGGCAGAATGGACCCCACTTCATTAAATATGGAATATCTCTTTCATCAGACCTTATAATGAGGTGATTCTAGCTGACGTAGACATAGGACTTCAAAATTACGGTTCACATTAAATTTCATAAATTATTGATCTCATTAATTCATCCTTTTGGCGCGTCCAAGTGGAGTGGGTGAAACAGTGTTTGGAGGCCAGAAAAGTAATGGTCATTGATTCGGCCATATCTTTATTTAAAACTGTCCAATGA
The DNA here is from genome assembly GCA_963277665.1 of Viscum album. Classification (NCBI taxonomy): domain Eukaryota; kingdom Viridiplantae; phylum Streptophyta; class Magnoliopsida; order Santalales; family Viscaceae; genus Viscum; species Viscum album. The sequence goes on along the minus strand of OY728140.1, from coordinate 176,710,849 downwards.
CTCTAACATTTTTAGGATCGATATAAAACGTCATTGTAAACATTATATAAGAAGGGACCTCAGTGATTTTCGGCCAGCCGGTGGGCATAACAGAGGAAAACTTCTGGAGGACAGATTCTGGAGGATCAAATTTTGGTTCTTTCTTTTCTTTGTTTTACACTTCTTAGTCTTGTAATGTGTTCTTCTTTCCCCTTAGTCACAATTACCCTTACCATGGTGGGGTAAAATTCTGTGTGATTGGGGAAGGAGAGGTTTTCGATGTTGTATTTCATTAGTTCCTTCTATTAATGTTTTAAAATCTTCTTTTCTCTTCTGCGAATCTGTTTCAATTTCTTATAACAGTTTTTATTATCATGTACGATTGTATCTGATTTTAGATTTTGTTGTTCATTTATATTTGGTCAATGAGAAATATCTCCCTCCACTAGGTTCTAGTTTATAAACAATGGAATATACCGGGATTTAGTGGTGTAGTACTCGGTGATCACCGGTACGTGTGTGAGGAGTAGTGAATGTTCTTGATTACTTGGGATAAACAAGACCCGATTGGGAATTGCCTAAGATAATTGGGGGTATTTTCTACAACTCTATTACACATTTTAAGGAGAGTAGACCAAACTGAGGTTTTAGTAAGGTTTATTCTGACATTTTTATTTGACCAAGGGGTTGTGAAGAAACGATTGTGGATTCTCACTCTTAACGATTTAGTAGAGGAGGATTGGGTAAAATGAACAATGATTGAATTACAATTGGAAAACCAACCCTAAACTGATCACCATTTCATATCACTGATTTAAATCACATCATTTTTCAATTTTTTTCAAAACTTTCACTTAATTACTTTACATTATTTATTTTCTTTCTTGTATTTTCTAAATCAAATAATTTCTAAAAACAACCTCACTTCTTTCTATTTTAAGGTGACAGCTTAATTGTTGTGCACTCCTCTCTGGAGACAACCTAGGTAATCCACTATAATACATTTTAACATAAGTTATACTAGTTTTTTCCACACCCCACGATAGGCACATGTCAAGGGATGTGGGTTTCATTGGGCAGACCGTGGAGGAAAATCAGGTGCTGCAAAGAAAAAGTGATGTCATAGAGGACATACATTCGAAGTCAGATTGCGAAGGAAAATTGACACTACAGAGGAGATTTGTTTGTGATCTAGTCCACAAAGGGAGCTAGATTCCGTGGAGGAGATCCATTTTCAAGCTTGTCTGAAAAGGGGGTTGGATGCTGTGTAGGAGACATGTTTGCGAACTAGTCCGTGAAGAATCTTTGCGGAGGATATTTTCAAAATAAAACCCTTTAATGATTTTAGCCCAAATTCAAGCCCACTCGGGTATAAATTTGGCTTGAACCAGACGTAATTTTATTCATGCCTTTGGGGTCACAACTTTCATCACCAGCAATGTGTAACCCAACAAGTAATGAGGGTGGTGCAAAAGAACCCTTACCTTGGGTCTGAATGTGTTCTTCCCTTGCACCCATCATCCTGAATAATTAAATAAATTTCATTAAATATATACCCAATAACCTTATACATTTACATTTAATTTTATAAGGTTAATTTATTATCTTTTGTTATTTATTTTTTAATATAGTTTCTTCTTATATCGGTTACTCAAGGATCTTTAGTTAATTTCTTTGCAACACTTTCAGTTTTTTGAATGTAGTCCAAGGTGCTGTAAAATAACTTCACGATCTCCAGAATTATGGAGGTTTATTTCCTATATTATTCAATTAGAAGAATACTTATATAGTTTCCAAGTTTATCCCAAACTAAAGATTCCTTGATAAGTCCATTTAAGGTGGTTAAAGTTACCACAACCATTTCTTGTTGATTTCACATATAGAATGCCCAATATTAAACTTCCATAATATTAATGGCTTCAAAAATATCATTTTTAAATACTAAATACCTTTTTAAAGTCATGTTGGTAGTGGTTCGGATCTTCCTAACCTTTCCATTATGGTTTCTGAGGCTTGGAGGTGTCGATATGGATTTTGGAGGTGTTTCAGAGGATTGGAGAGGTCCTTTGGCCTTTCTAGAGGCCACCACACCTTGACAGTGGGTGTGGTGGTGGGTGTTTTGGTTGGCCATGTGCTTCATGGTGCACTATGACCAACACCAAGGCTTGTTAAACCTTTTTATAGACTATTTTAGGCCTAGTGTGTTCCTTCTCTCTGAAACAGGCTAGTCAAATTGCCTAAGGTGGGTGTGGTGTTGGGTGTGGTGCTTAAGGGTTATTTCAATATGAAACATCTAGTAGAAATGGCTTGCTAAGACATTTTGGAAGCCATGTTAAGGGTAAAACAGCTTGGATATATGCATCTTACCATAGAGAATGAAATTTCTATTACTAATCTTCTTGTTCAAAGATTTCCTAGGGATATGGACTTTGCTATTTCTGATCAATTGATCGAAGAGTGGATCTAGTGTAATATCTTAATACTACTAACATCTGTCAAAGTAATTATAGGAATGGAATTGTGTTTTCAATCTTTTAGATTAGATTGGATTCCAGTTTTAGAACCAGTGTATCCTTTCGATAAGAGTATCAATCCACCAACCGATTTGTATTAAAAGTGAAGATTTCGGGTCATAAGAACCGTGATATCCTTTAATATTTTTTAGAGGTATAGAAATTATCATTTGTAACCTAATTGCATTATGACATTATATGTTGTAATTTTTCCATTTATATTAATATATTCAATTAAGTGTTATCTTCTGAATTGTTTAATTTCCATTGGGTTTATTATTTGTTGTTACTCTCATAGTTCAGAACTTATAACTTCAAACATGACTTTGTGTAGATTAGTTTAAATGTTTATGTTTTTTTAAACTTCAATTCACCCCCTCATGAAGCTTACTTTTTGGGACTACATTTTTTATACGAGTAAGTATATTTTCCTTATACTATCATATAAAATAAAAAATATTTTTTATGGAAGCTAACTTACTTATTTGAAATTTGGAGAACATAAATCTTAGTTATAAAACCATCTTTGATGGTGCCAATTATAAGTAATAAAGAGACACTATGTAGATGTTTATGATTAATACTAGAGTTGATAATTATCAGATGATGATAAAAAATTACAAGATTCTAGAGAAAGAAGTTATTATTTTTACTTATGAAGAGAGAGCCAAGTATCAAGCTAACTATAAGGTCTTGCATACACTACACTATTATGTGACTCCAAATATCTAGAATCATATATCTCATTGTGATATTACTAATGGGATATGTAAGAATTAGAGATTACTCATTTTTGAACTTCTAAAGTGATGGATACTAGAAGAAATATGTTGTGTAAAAATTATCAAGTTTTTATTTTTTTCCTAGAGAATTAGTTGAATTAATGCATACGATATTTATGAATATTTTTAATATCTTCAAGTTACTTGGTGTTAAGGTTATATTATTTTTGAGTTTATTATAACTAATAATTAGTTTTCTGATTTTTTTACCAAGCCCTTACATTTGGAACGATTTGAATACATTAAACAAAATAAGGGTATGATCAGTGTTAAGTGATTATCTTATGTAACCTATTGAATATTTTCTAGAAATTAAAAAAATTATTGAGAAATAGGGATTAAATTATTTGTTTATATAAAACTCTGCTAACACATTATAAAATCTCAACTTATATTTCAGATTATTTTTAAATGGAAGTTAAAGGTGTATCTAATGTATATTCTAGAACCACATCTTTCAGATGCATGTTACTCTTTCAACATGTTGGTGGTTATATTTTGGAAGGTAATTTTTATTTAAAATGTTTATCTTATATAGTTTCTCATAAATACCACCTCATAGTGGTTTAATTTTTTCTTATGTAACTTTACTAAATTTTAATTTATACTTAAATGACTCTCATAATTTCCATTTTAATCATACATGGATATTATGATTTTCATTTAAGTTTCACCTTATAAAGTACTTGAGGAATAAGTTTATTCTTACATGATACCCTTATAACCTTAAAATTTTTTACTCATTATTATTATTTTAATTTTCATAACTCTCTTATTTTCTTTTTGATAACACCAAAAGGGGAGAAATGTTGTATGAGAATTTTTCTTTATAAAGGAAGAGAAAGTGAAGTTTTATGGGAGAAGTTTTAGAAAGGGGGATATTCTAGTAAGATATTTTATTAAGGGGGGGGGGAGAATTATACTATTTATATTATAAAGGGAGAGTGAGTTCCATAGAAGAAAAAATAGTTTTTTATTGCCAATATTTTTTTATCAAGGCATACCTGTTTTTTGTGTTTTGTGATTATAAAAAGGCTGAAATTGTTGAGCTATTTTTACTAAAATTTATTCTTTTGAATATAATATTTTGATGAATTATAGAAATATATATATATTACATGTTTTTTTACTTTAATTTTTGTTAATTCTATTTTTTATAGTTTTTTATTTCAAATCACAGGTTCTGTGTAATGTCTTGCCGCCTTGGACAACTCGACTAGTATTAGAACTCGAGGTCAATACTTGACCTCAGGTGCACGTCCCCATATGCTAGAGGCTTCTAAATATAAGCAATGGTCTTGGGTGTTACCATGGGGAGAATATACCCTCATATTAGAGTAGTACACAATGAAAATAACTAAACAACATCCTCAATAATAAAACAGAGCACACATAAGCAGTAAAAAATAATGTTGTAATAAATGCAATGTGAATCCATAACTAATAATGACTAAATGTAGAATAAGGGGATTGATCTTGTATCTTTTTTCTAGTGTTTCTCATCATTAAGACATGAAATAGCTGAGAACCTATTTTTTAAAGGGGACTTGGCACAATTTATTTGGAGTATTCTTAGAAATTGTTTGTAAATATTTGGTTGTAGGGATGATATCAATGTGTTTTTAAAATCTTGGATCCATGACGCAGATCAAAATGTTTCCAAAGTGAAGGATTTTAGTATAATACTTGACATGACATGATATATTATATGGGAGGTGCATAACAGAGCAAGAAAGGACAATCCTACCTCATTCTACTTCAAAAATGTGCGTACAAAATCCCTGGTGGGTGAGCTTGGGGCCCTTATTCCTCATGGAAGAAAATCATACTCTCTACGGAAGTTTATTCCCAGATTTGTTATGCATATGGATGAAGGTGAAAGAAAAAAATGGGTATGTGGATCACATGGTGACCTCCTTCATCCAGAATAAATATCAACATTGTTGCTTTATGTTTGTAAGGGAATATGATAGGAGGTGGACTCATTCGAGATGGTAGATGCTTAGTCCTTTTCAACTTCAACACATACTATGGGTCAAAAAAATCTTTGGGGGATACAGAAAGGGCTATGGTTAGTGGTTTGTAGGTGTTCCATCTCTTTAATATCAATATTATGGTGGTTGAATCTGATTTTATAGTGTTATTTAAGTTCCTTCAAGGTAAAATGAGTCCATCATGGGATCTGGTGTACCATATCTATAGTGAACTTACTTTTTTATACATTATTATTACATCATTTTAATGATAAACAACATAAAATCATTAAATGACTAGGATACAAAGGTTTAGTGTCTTGAGAAAATTAGGACCATACATAAATTTTACAAAATAAAACATAAACATTTATTTAATTCCTTATTTTTTAGCTTCTTATTGGCCGTTGAATTATCCTTAGTACAAATAGTCACCTCAGGATATACATCCAGAAAGGGGTGATCTAAAATCCCAGTAAGAGGATAGATAAGAACATTAAACAATATAACATGGGTTGATAATAACTATAACATCATCATCATAATCATGAGAGGAATCATTAAATAAAGTCATGGAATATAGAAATGCATAAAAATGAAACATCATGTCTTAGTGGTAAATTACCACACAAAGTTGTGAACAAAGCTTGGATCATGTTAAAAAATAATTCAATTTATCTCATGAGATTATTCACATTAATTAATGAATTGGAGCACTATATAATTCTGGGCTCACCCATCACATCATAACATTTACATTAAACTATATAATTCCTGGTGCACCCATCATATCCTAATATTTACATTATCATGCATTCCACATAGAACATATATCAATATTGAACATTAAATAACCCATGTAAAGGAATGAGTTTCATTTCATAATAATACATTCATAAATATTTGGTTCCCATATGAAAAAGGTAATAACATACTTGATATAAGAATCATCAACCTTGAGTGAAGAATAAACAATCTTGAGAAGTAAAAGGTGTGTTTTTTGAAAGAAGAGTTGTTTTGGAAAATATTTTTTTCATCATAAACATAAGTAGAAAACATGTATATCCAATAAAAGGTAAGATAACGATTAATAAATTCTATTTAAGGAATATCCATACTGAAAATGGGGTGAAAAGGGAAAACCCAAAGAAAGAGAATTGGGTTAGAGAATTCCCCTTACATTATGCCCGAATGCTTACTTCACATTAATATCCTATATAATCACATTATATTCATTAATTAAAAAATAAAGAACCTTTTATACATTAATTTGATTTAGTTTAGTTTTATTAAGTTCATTTATGGTATTTTGGATGAGTTATAATATTCAATTTCATCGTTTACGAGCATTCGTTTTCAGGGTTTTCATGATTGATTTTCTTGTATACATGAATAAAAGTTTGTGTAAAATGTAGATAAATATCTATAATTGATATTATATGTTATTAATTATCTTAAAAAATTTTAAATTATCTAATAAAGAATTTGGTTATATGTTATGAGGATGAATCATTGGATTAAAGTTAATGATGATTGTTTTAGGTTAATTTTGGTGTTTTTTCGATCACAACGAACTCATTTTGTTTTATCATTTAGTATTATGTATATAATTTAGTTACAGAACATAAAAAGGGATGTAACATACACTTTACAATATTTTTCAACCATTATACGGGTTTTATTAACATCCTTGAAGGTGTTAAATGAAAATGAAAGTACATCACCCACGATGTCGGTAAATTGACACATCACGGGTGACAATTTCATTTTTTAAATAAAAGAGAGAGTGGTAGGAGTTTAATAATGGATATTACATTAACATGATAAAATACCAATATATGAAACATACTGAAGTTATCATTCCATTTGGATAAGATACGTTGATGATAAAATAAGAAAATAAATGAAATTGAAAAGAAATTAAAAGAAAAAGCAAGAGGATTTTTCCTCTTGAATTTATACTCCTTGAGAACCTCCGTAGGGAAAAGGTTTTGGTCTTTTGAGGAGATTGTTTATGAAATTTTCTCTAGGGTGAAAATCCATATGTAGAGATGTGCTGGACGTTGTCCCAAATTCACACTTTCCAATGTTGGGTGACATCCATCTCTTATTTAGGGATGTTTTATCCTTGATCGAAATGGGATGATAGGATATCAGTCTCTCCTTCCATGGATTCCTCCTCAGAACTCATCACTTAGTCTAGGTATCCCTCATAGATTTGAGTCATTGTTTTTGAATCTCATTCCCAATGCCATATCTTTTTGGACCCCAGTTAATTATGCTGATTCTGTCTAGATATTCTAAGGGATCATGATAGGGAAGCAACCTTTGGTCAGAGTAGATGGTAACATCAGGCATGTCAAGGCATCTGTGGATGTGTGGACATTGGGGAACCTATATTATTCCTCATAAAAGGACATCTCAGGGGCACATAACCTGAGGTATCCCATGTTAGTCACGGGGTATCTTATGTCCGAGAAATGTATCTAAGTTTTTCCTCATCTTACAATGTTAAAAACAAGGTATTCCCTGAGTTTAACATCATGTGAAGATGGTAATTCCAAAGGTGTAGTTTCTGAGGTTTTCCTTAGACATCCCATGTTTAACACATGGTAGGCCATGAGTATAACATCTTTTAGAGATGGAATAAGAGTGATTAGAATTCCCCATGGAGGCGAATCAGATTGGTACATCCCTAGGAGTGAGTGCCTGGAAGGCTTACCAGATGGATGGATCAGACACCCAATAAGATCAAACCTAGGATGGTGTGTCCCATACAGGGATGATATCACACAATGAAGGATGATATGTACACCACTGAGGGAAGATTCGAAAGAGTGCACCCAAGAGAGGGGGACACCGAGGTTTACCATTTTCTAGGATTGAACCTCAGGGAGTCTTCCTACATACCCTATGTAGAATAAAGGGATAAAAACCCACGTAGTTCGAAGGGGGTGATGAATCAGGGTGTACAAAAAGGAAAAAAACTCAGAGATATGTTGGGGCTTACAGATGGTTAACAACCCATTGCAATAGGGAAACTCTTTGTTGGATGGTTATGGATTATGTGGGGCTTATGCATGGTTGGCTGCCCCAATGGATGGCATGATTTCACCAGGATGTGGTGGCCTAGGTAAGAATCAAGATGTATGATGGATGTTTGAGTGAAGTGTATGGGGGGAACAGGATGAGGTCGATGTGAAGATGATGATGATGTGGGGATTAAACCTCAGAGAAGATTATTAAGTATACCAATGGTAGGAAATCAAATCCCACGTTGTTTGGTGGGGAGATGGGATACCTAAGGAGGTGGCTGGTGAGAATGGACACATGGATGGGACCTCAAAGTAAGTAGAACCTTCGGGTTGGGGAATGAACTTCTCAAAACACAATGGCTCAAGGGAGAGACTAGGATGAGTCATGAGTGATGGTCATGAACCTCAGGGATGCTTCTTACATATCCTCGTGGTAGGGAATCAAATCCCACGTAGTCCAGGAGGAAATGTGACACCTAAGGAGGTGGCTCATTAGAATGGAAGCATGGATGTAACCCAAATGAAGTAGAACCCCCAGGTTAAGGCATGAACTTCCCGAAACACAAAGGCTCAAGGGAGAGACCAGGTTGGAAAATGAGTTATGAGTTTGAAACATTGGGAGGATTTATACGTATCCTCGTGGTAGGGAATCAAATTCCATGTAGTTCAGGGTGGGGCACAGAATCCGAGTGTACACAAAGGATAGTCACCCAACAACATACTGGGACTTACACGTGGTTAGAATCCCATCTCAAGAGGGACACTCATGGTTGGAGGAATATGGGTTGAGTGTGGGGTTTACGCATGGTGAGCTTCCTGGGAACTACTCTGGATCCATAAAAAGACATACCAAGGATGAAAGTCCCAACAAATGGGACACCTTAGTTTACCAAATATTGGGGTTGAACATCAGGGAGGATTCCTACCTACCCTTCCTAAGAGATAGGGATCAAAACCCACATAGTTTGAAAGCATGAAATTTAACGTCATGATAGACAAAAGGGATATACAGTTTAATGTTATGTAGTATGAGGGTAAACTAACGTGTAGTTTTCAGTACTGATGGGTGATGGGCTTGAACCTTGGAGAGGTTTCCTACATACCATGCTCGGAAAGGGGAAAGGATCAAAGTCCACATAGTTTGGATATGGGGTATGTGTCTTACACACTAAGGTGGCCCAGAGTTGGGGGTCATGTTCGATGCTTACTCTAAGCCCATGTGATTCATTATCGGTGTGAGAAATAAGAGGCATCAGTAGACCTAACGATCATGGAACAAAGGTGTGGCCATGAAAGGTGGTGAATGGGGCTTACACGTGGAATAATATCAGGTTCCACTGATAAGTGGAAATTATGGATAGAGATTATTAATGGAAGCTGCCCGGATACTGCTAAAAAGAAGCAATGGTGGATGGGACATACGCATGGAAGCTGCCCGGGTTACGTTATGAAGAGACCATGGTGGATGGGGATAATGCATGGAAGCTTCCCCGGTGACACTAAGGAGTGGTAATGGTGAATGGGGTTTACGCATGAAAGATGACCGAGTGCCGCTATAGGGTGACAATGGTGTATGGGGAATACGCATGGAAGCTACCTGGGTGATGCTAAGGAGCGGAAATGGTGGATGGGGATTATGCATGGAAGCTGCCCATGTGCCACTATGAAGTGCCAATGGAGGATGGGGATTATGCATGGAAGCTTCCTGGGTGCCGCTATGGTGCAGAAATGGTAGTTGGGGCTTATGCATGGAAGCTGCCCAGGTGCCGCTATGGAACGACAATAGTGGATGAGGCATACACATGGAAGCTTCCTGGCTGACACTATAAAGTGGTAATGGAGTATGAAGATTATGCATATAATCTACCCAGGTGCCTCTAAGGAGTCGTAATGGTTGATGGGGCTTATGCATGGAAGCTACCCGGGTGCCGCTAAGGAGCGAAAATTGTGGATGGGGCTTACACATGGAAGCTACCTGGGCACCGCTATGTAGAAAAAATGATGGATGGGGATTACACATGGAAGCTGACCAGGTTCTGCTAAGGAGAGGCAATGGTGAATGGGGATTATGCATGGAAGCTTCCCGGGTGCTGCTAAGGAGTGGTAAAGGTGAATGGGGCTTACGCATGGAAGCTGCCTTGGTGTCACAATGGGAAACAATGGTGGATGGATCATATGCATGAAGCTTTATAGGTGCCACTATAGAGCATCAATGGTGTATGGGGATTACGCATGGATGCTACCAGGGTGCCACTATGGAGCGGTATTGGTGGATGGGGCTTATACGTTGAAGTTTCCCGGGTGCCGCTAAGGAGCGACAATTGTGAATGGGGCTTATACATGGAAGCTACCTAGGTGCCAGTAAGGACCAGAAATGCTAGATTGGGCTTATGTATGGAAGCAGCCCAGGTGATGCTATGGAGCTGCAATAGTGGATAGGGCTTATGCATGGAAGCTACCCAGGTGACTCTATGGAGCGACAATGATGGATGGGGATGACGCATGGAAGGTGCCAATGTGTTGCTATGGAGTGACAATGGTGGATGGGGCTCATGCATGGAAGCTGCCTAGGTGCCGCTATGGAGTGACAATGGTGGATGTGTCTTAATCATGGAAGCTACATGGGTGCCACAATGAAGCATAAATGGATGATGGGGCTATGCATGGAAGCTGCCCAGGTGTCGTTAAGGAGTGACAATGGTGAATGGGGCTTATGCATGGAAGCTACTCTGGTGCCGCTATGGAGCGGCAATAGTGAATGGGACTTTTGAATGGAATCTACCTGGGGTGACACTATGGAGAGACAATGGTGAATGGAACTTATTCATGGAAGCTTCCTGGGTGCCGTCATGGAGCGACAATGGTGATAGGGTCTTACACATAGAAGTTGCCCGGGTGCTGCTAAGGAGCGGTAATGGTGAATGAAGATTATTCATGGATATAGACTGGGTGTCGCTATATAGAGGAAATGGTGAATGGGGATTACACATGGAAGCAACCCATGTGTTGATAAGGAGTGACAATGGTGAATGAGGTTTACACATGGAAGTAGCTTGGGTGTGGCTAAGGAGTGGGAATGGTGAATGAGGCTTACGTATGGAAGAAGCCTGTAATGTCTTCCTCATGTCTAGACATGAGGGAATCTAAACTCACTGGTGGGTTGAGGCATATAATTGAGGCCTGTGCCTATGCACAAATTCACAAGTAGGATAACTCCAAGGGCATTGGAATCAGTCCAAACAAAGGGAGATGAAATGTGTGAATCACATGCCCAATCTTCAGAACACAATGGGGGTGACAGGAAAAAGGGAGATAGCTGCTGATCATATTTGAATCACAACATCCACATTACATTAGAATGATATGGAAACAATCAAACGAGGGCCAACTGATGACCATATTCTAAACACAGGGCCAAACTCGAAGTGTCATCCAAAGTCTTCCGGGGCATTGGCCCAGAATGGTAGGTGAGCCGAGTGGCATGGTACCACACCATCAGGGGGTCCCTTCAGATATGAAATATGATGAAGATCCAAATGAAGGACATGAAAATCATGATGTGAAGTTATGTAATGTTTGAACAAACTCCAATGCTCTTGAAATCATGCCACTATAATTCTGGCACGAGGAATCGTATGCTTGTCACATAATCTATCTCTTATTTGGAATAAGAGGCATCCTATTATTTAATGATATGTCCTGCTATAGTTTAAAGTCATGTAGTGAGGAATATTGGAATCTTATGCATAGTTCATAAAGAATCTATTATTAAGAGCAAGAGGCATCCTATGTTATTCGTATAGAGTGTACTATAGTTTATAGTTATGTAGAGAGGACTATTGGCATCTTATGCTTGGCACATAAGGCATCTCTTGTTTGGAGAAAGAGGAATCCTATGTTTTTCCTATAGGGTGTACTATATTTTAAAGTCATGTAGAGATAAATGTTAGGAATAAGGCGCCTAGAAATGTATGGTGTTGGGAGTTACGTAAGAGCGGCCATTTCTGGTTGATCCTGGTATAGGATTTAGGTGATGGGGTTTGGATGAGTTACTTGAGGAATGGTTCGACTCAAGGTACTCAGGGAAGTGATGATGATAATCCCAACTCACGACATGGGAAACAAACCAAGAGGAATATGTCGACTCAAGGTGTCTCATAGAGTGTGGAAGAGTATCTCAAATCATGGTATCCCATAGGTGGAAGGTGGATGCACATTGGAAAATATTGACGTCCCGACCTGAAAAGTTCATGGTGAAACTCTCCATTTTTTATGGGGGTCAGTGATGGTATCTAAGGTATTAGCTATGATATCGAGTGGGGGTGTGGGGGCACATCCCCCATAGTATGGACCGATGGTCGAGAAGGTAGGAGATTCGCGAAGGATAGGGATTTCCAAAGGAATGAGGTTCACAGAGCTTAGGGTCTCGCAAAGAATAGAGCTTCACAGAGCACAGGGTATCATGGATCATGGGGCTTCATGAAGATCAGGGTCTCACGGAGCATGGGGCTTGCAAGGATTAGGGTCTCACAAAGTAGTTCCATGAAGGAAAGGTGCTTGTGAAGCATATACTCTCCATAACATAAGGCACTTTATTAGGAGAGTGCTCAGAGAAGGTTTAATGATTCACAGAGCCTTGAGTAACTCGAATGGGGCTCCCTCCTTCACAAAGGGCATCACTTCACAGTGCTTGGGAGCACAAAAAAATGGGAGATCATCCGTTGAAGTGGAGGCATAACCATAATTATGAAGGGGGGTGAGATAACTTTTTATAGGTGATGGAGGTTGGTAGGGCTCACCACAAAGAACAAATGTCTTCCGCGAAGAGGAAATGACGCTGCAAAAGAAATCACATTCTGCAACTGGAGGCAGTTCCCTCAAGTTTCTCAGAGCCACAAAGGCTACCATCATGGCCTTTGTGGCACTCACAGAGGCTCTTTTCAAGTTCCTCAGACTTGCAGATGCTTCTATCATAGCCTTCGCGGTGCTCGCAGAGGATTTTGTCAAGTTCCACTACTCCGTGATCATGGAGAGAGCTCCACAAATAGGATCTATGAACCAGTTTTCCAGCCCAACTTCAAATGTCCATAACTTCTAATCTGTAACACTTTTTTGGATCCACGACCAGTCAAATCAAAGCTTAAAAAAATGGGCTATGCTCTTGGATCATGAATGGATGTACTTGGAATATCTTGTGGACTTGTTTTCTAGTTCCAATAGAGACCAAGATCTCCTGAACATGGGGAAGGGTCTCGGTAAGAGTTTTGGGAATAATTTGCACAAGGATCAAATTTTGATAGGTTTGAGGAAAAGAGGTGGTGAGGGGTGGTATTTATAGTGGAGGAGAGGGGTGTTTTATCATTATTATATTATTTAGTTTATTATTTTGGACCAGGACTATGAATAGTTTTATTATTGAGAATAAATATAGTAATTAGATCATGTGAGTTTGATCCAATGGTGCCTACCCCATCCATGACTCAAGGAACAATGTCATAAACTTATAACGTATATACATTGTAAAGCGCCATATTTTACTATTCACCAAGAAATTCAATTATTTTAGAAAAATCATAAAAAAACCACCCTAAAATTTTTAGATGTGTATAATTAAAAAATGAACTCCATTTTATGAAAATAATTTTCTAAATATGAGTAATTTAATTTTTATTTAAAATCATTATTTACTTGTAAAATACAGATTTTAAAATTATAACTGATTTTGAAACACTTTGAAAATTTACTTAAGGTTTCATAAAATTATCTTATAATATTAAGACATCAAAATATTAATTTATGAATACATTTTATGAAAATAAATTTTCTTTTAAATTATTAAATTAATCATAATATTATAAATAAATATTTATGACTTACAAAAATGCCAATAGTTAATTAATAATTTTTAAAATATTTATTCACTTGGACTATAATATAATTATACCATAATTTCATTTATAATATGTCTAAATTTTATTTATACTTTTATGAGTGAGGTTACTATTCACATGGCTGGTTTACTATTCATAATGGTCGAATTACTATTCCTAAGGTCAAGTTACTATTTCATCAGTATTTGTTATTTAACTTCTAGAAATACATCTTATTTCATTAATTATTCATTTATAAAGTTTTTATTATGGTCTATAAGTGATTTTATGTGATTTATACTATATGAAATTACTATAATAAGGGAGAAATTTCATTGATAAAAATTGGGGTTGTTATATTCTTCCCCATTTTGAAAATTCACTCATGAAATTTCCTTTTATATAAAAAGGTGATGGAAATTCTACTTCATCACCTCCTCCAGTTCCTAAGTTGATTCTTCATACTTATGGTTCATCCATAACATGTTGACAAGATGGGTTTTATTATTGTGTAGAACCTTATTTCTCCAGTCCAGAATCTTTACTGTATGTTCTTCATATGAGATATAATCTTTCGGTTGTACCACCTCTAATTTCAGTATATGTGAGGGATATAGTATGTAATTCGTCATGAGTGATACATGGAACCCATTATGAACTTGATCAATATTCGGTGGAAGTACAATCTGATAGGCCATGAATCAGATGCGATCAAGGATCTCAAAGGGGCTAATGTACCTTGGTCTTAGCTTCCCATTCTTTTCAAACAACATGACTCTCTTCCATGGTGATATTCAAAGGAAGAATTTATCTCCTATGTCAAACTCCAAGTACCTTAAACGGTTTTCAGCATAGATCTTTTTCTGACTCTAAGAAGCTTTGATATGATTCTGGATGGCTTGAGAATTCTCGGTCCTTTCCTGCACAAGATCAGGTCCAAGTATATTTCTTTCACCAAATTCATCTCAACAGGTTGGAGTCCTATATCGCTTTCTATACAAAGCTTTATATTGATCCATCTGAATACTCAAGTGGAAGATATTTTTGTATGAGATCTCAACCAATGGGATATGATGATCCTATCCACCTTTGAATTCTAAAGATAAGACTCTTAGAAAATCTTCGAGCATCTTAATAGTCTTTTCATATTAGCCATCATTTTGGGGGTGATAGGCTGTGCTGAAATTTAATTTAGTAATCAAATAAAGATAAAGATTTTTATATAATTTCAATGTGAACCTGTGATCATGATCAGAGACAATTGAGAGTGTAACTACATGCAGTCTCGCCACTTCCTTCACATATATATTATCAAGTTTCCCAAGTGAGAGATCTTCACAAATAGAAATAAAATGGGTAACCTTGGTGAGTCGGTCCACCACAACCCGTATCACATTTTTTTCTTTGGATGTATTCAGGACACTCATGAAAAAGTCCATAGTGACATTCTCCCATTTCCACATGGGTATAAGAAATGGTTTCATCATCCATTTGGACTTCTATCACTCATCTTTAACTTGCTGACATATCAAGAAGCTTGAGATATACTCCACAATCTTCTTCTTCATGTTGTCCAACTATAAGAATTCTCAAAGATCGCGATACATCTTGGTACTCCTAGGATGGATAGAGAACATTGAGCCATGTGCATTGTTCAATAGATCCTTCTTTATCCCAGGTGATGAAGGGACATGAATCCTTGTTCCAAACCAAATCACACCATCATAATCGATATGGAACTCTTGTACATTCCCTTCCTTTACAACATTCACCTTTTTTTGTAACTCTAGTTCATCACTCTGTGCCTCCATAATCTTTTCTTGGATATATGGTTGGAAAGTAATTTGGGAAAGTTATGGTGTATTCCATACCATTATGATTTTCAAATGCATCCTTTTCATTTCCAAGAAGATATGGTCTCTCTCAATCCACAACATGGACAGAGTAGCAGGTTCTTTTCTGCTAAGAGAATAAACTACCTTATTTTCCTTGATAGGATGATAGTGAATAGAGAAATCATAGTCCTTGATTAGATCTAACCATATATTTTGACACATGTTGAGATCCTTTTGGGTGAATATATACTTTAGGATCTTGTGACCGGTATATATGTCACACTTCTCACCATAGAGGTAGTACCGCTAGATTTTCATGGCAGAAATCATATATGCTAGCTCTAGATCAATTGTAGGGTAGTTATATTCATGGATCTTAAACTGCTATGAGGTATAGGATATCACATTATCAATTTGAACGAGTACACAACCTAATCATTTTTTAAGCATCACTATATTTCACAAAACTTTTGTCCACTTTTTGGTAATGTGAATACATGTGTAGTGACCACCCTTATCTTTATCTCCTTAAATATTTCCTCACATTATTATTTCCAGACATACTTTACCCCTTTCCTTATTAACTTAGTTAACAATCTAGAAAATCGTGAGAAATTTCTCACAAAATGTAGGTAGTACCCAACTAATCCAAGAAAACTGCAGATTTTTGTGACAGTATAGGGTCTGGGCCATTCCTCAATTGCCTCTGTTTTTGAAGGGTCCATATAAATTCATTCACATGTGATAACATTTACTAAGAATATTACTTTATGCATCTAAAAGTCACACATGATTAACTTGATGTACAACTTATCCTTACTTAATTTCGCCAACACAAGATTTATATATTATTCATGTTCCTCCTTTATCTTGGAGTAAATGAGAACATCATCGATAAAAACTACTAAAATATTTGTTGAGGTAATGTATAAAGACTCTATTATTCAA
The DNA here is from genome assembly GCA_963277665.1 of Viscum album. Lineage (NCBI taxonomy): Eukaryota > Viridiplantae > Streptophyta > Magnoliopsida > Santalales > Viscaceae > Viscum > Viscum album. The sequence continues at coordinate 176,693,914 of OY728140.1, read as the reverse complement.
ATCCATGAATATTTTAGGGGAATTACTAAGTCTATATAGAATCACCAGAAACTTGTAGTGCCCATACCATGTACAAAAGGCAGTCTTGTGAATATCTTCCTTACTCACCTTCAGTTGTTGATATCTAGAATGGGGATCCACCATTGAGAAGTATTGAGCTCCTCAAAACTGATCGAACAAATCATCAATCCTAGGAAGAGGATACTTGTTCTTTATGGTGATCTTATTGATTTCCCGATAATCGATACACATCCGCATTGATCCATCCTTCTTGACAAAGTGCACTTGTGCACCCCAAGGTGATGCACTAGGGAATATGAACCCTTTGACCAAATTCTATTACACCTACTTCTTTAAATCCTATAGTTAGATAGGATAAATCCTAAAGGTACACTTTGAGATAGGAGTAACTCTGTGTATGAGTTATTTTATGAACTCTACCTCACGATTTGGGGGAAGTCTTGGTAACTCTTAAGGAAATAGATCACTGTATTCCCTCACAACGGAAATTTATCCTAGGTAGATAAATTACTTTGACTCAACCATTTGAGTGAGGTATGATTCTTCACAGGGAATCAACACCCACACCATTGAAGGATTTTCGAAAGGAGATTCATGATATTCCTTTCATTTTTAGAAGATCATGGAATGGTTTAGAATATGAAAGGATATTTCCTTTTATTGAAATTTGATTTGAGCTCTATAAAACGAGAGCCAATCCATCACTAGTATAGCATTGAATTCTATCAATGGAAGTATCACAATATTTACTGGAAGAATATTCCCATAAATGCCAACAAGAAAAGATTCCAACACTTAGGTTGCAATGATTCCACCATTAGGTGTTTTTACAGATATCTATACTTCAAGGTTTTAGGGATTCAATTCAATAGTTCTAGAAAACATGAAATATATAATGGAATTCATAGAACCAGAATCAAATAAGACTTTTTACATTATTGAGTGAATAAGAAGTATAACTTGTATGACTTTGTTTTATTAATACACATAAACAATAGTGATGGAAGAAGCCTTTCCTTGATCCTTTGGGTTTTGTGGTTGTTAATGATGATTCCCCTTGAGGACTAAGGATTTAGTTCACTGGATTACATAATTCACCTTCTTCCTACAATTTCAGCATTGGACCATGGGTGGTTCTCTCCTTTCCTCCACTAAATTTTTCTAATTCCTTATGTATTTTGGATATTCATTAGCTTGGTGGACTTATCTCCCACACTTGATGCATTTCCTCATCCCTTTGATGCAGTTCCCATGATTCCTCTTCTCACATTTTTAACATGTGGGTGGTTGAGTTTTCTTTCCACCTTTCTCATTAGATCCTCTGAAATGAAACTCTATCTTTTATTTTTTATCAACATAAACATGGGACTATTATCCAAACTTCATCTCTAATTTAAGATAACATTGAACAACTTCTTCATAATTCCCAGTGTATCGAACTGCAAGATCCTTTAAAAGGTGTGGTTTTAATCCACTAAAAAATCTATCATTTTCTCTATCATTGTTGATAACAAAACGTGAATCACACCATGAAATCCTTGTGAAATATTCTTCTTAGGATGTGATAGATTTTTTTCCCTTTTTCTTCATCTCTATGAATTCTCAATCTATCATTGTATAAAGAGTTCAAGGTAAATACTTGTTAATAAACATTATCTTAAAGTCTTCCCACTATATCTCTTCAATTTCATCCTTTGGCTTGGTGTTCTTAATCAAATACCACCATTGATCAGCCACTCTATCTAAATGGTAAAATGACTAGAGTCACCTTATCCATCTCAGAACAGTGAAGAACAGAAAACATCTTATCCATTGAGTTGACCCAATGTTCTGTTACTAGTGGATAAAAAGATCCACTAAGCATTAGTTGTCTTTTCTATATAAAAAACTTGATATCCACTTTCTCCCTCTTAGGTGAAGAAGTACATTCCACATTATTCAGGTCATTTTTCATAACCTGAGACAGCTGGGTAAGAATCTACATGAAATTTTGAACTCTACATCCCTAAGCATTGGGGATATCATTTGGGATATCACTAAATTTTCCCTCACATGGATTGTTGGCCTAGTTTCTTCTAGTTCCCAAAATTTTCTAAAATAGAAAAGGTTCGAAAAAAACATAAGTCAATAAGTCATAAATAATTTATCCCTTTGTGAAATTAACTCTAAAGGAATATCTTATGGGATATGTATGTTTGGAAAAGATTATTATGTTCTCACATATACTTAGTCTCGTACTAATGGTTTTCACTATGGTTCTCTAATCCTAATTCCAAAATTAACTAAACCGTGCTCTGATACCAACTATAGCAACCCTAATTTTTCATACAATAATATTACACCATTCTAATGATAAAAAAAAGAAAAATTAAATAACTAGGATCAAAAGGATTAGTGTCTTGGGAAAATTAGGACTACACACAACTTTTAAAATATATAACATAAACATTTATTTAATTCCTTATTCTCTAGCTTCTTATTGGACCTTGAATTCTCCTTAGTATAAGTACTCACCTAAGTATATACATCAAGAAAGGGGTGAGAGAAAAGACCAGTAAGAGGATAGATAAGAACATGAACAAAATACAAAATAGAATGATAATAATCATAGATTCATCATCATAATCATGAGAGGAAGCATTATATAATGTCATGGAATGGTATAATGCATAAAAATGAAACATCATGTCTTAGTAGTCAAATACCACACATAGTTGTGAACAAATATAGTATAATTTTCATGCATAATTCAATTTTTATCATGATATTATTCACATTACCTAATTAATTGGATATATATATAATTACTAGCGCACCCATCACATCAAAACATTTACATTGCGCTATATAATTATGGGTGCACCCGTCATATCATAACATTTACATTATCATGCATTCCATATAGAACGTATATCAATATTGATCATAAAATAAACCATGGAAAGGATTCAGTTTCATTTCATAATAATACATTAATAAAATTTCAGTTCTAAAATTAAAGAGGTACTGACATACTTGATATAAGAATCATCAACCTTCACTAAAGAAGAAAAAATCTCTAGAAGTAAAAGATGTGTTTTTTTGAAAGAAGACTTCTTTTGGAGAACATAGTGTTTGTCATAAACATAAGTAGAAAAAATGTATATACCATAAAAGGTAATATAATTATAAAGAAATTATATTAAATGAATATTCATACTGAAAATTGGTTGAAAGAGGGAAAATCCAAAGAATGAATGTTAGGTTCGAGAATTCCCCCTACCTTATATCTGAATGCTTTATTCACTTTAATATCATGTATAATCACATTAGATTCATTAATTAAAAAATAAATAACCTTTTATAAATGAATTCAATTCATTATAGTTTTCTGAAGTTCATTTATGGGATTTTGGATGAGTTATAAATTTTAATTTCATCATTCGGGAGCATTTGTTTTTCATGGGTTTCATGATTGGTTTGCTTGTATACTTGAATGGATGTTTGTGTAAAATGCAGATAAATATAATTTTTTTTATTATATGTTACTAATGATATTGCATAATTTTAAATGATATTATAAAAAATTTAGTTATATGTTAGGGGGATGAATCATTGGATGAATGTTAATAATGATCATTTTAGGTTAATTTTGGAGGTTTTTCGATCACAACAAACTCGTTTTATTTTATCAATTAGTATTATGTATATATGTTAGTTATAGAACATAAAGAAGGTTTTAAAATAAAATTTACAATATTTTTCAACCATTATAATGGTTTTATTAACATCCTTTAAGGAATTAAAGGAAAATGAAAGTGCATCGCCCATGATGTCGGTAAATTGACACATCACGGGTGATGATTGCATTTTTTTGAATAAAAGAGAGAGAGAGAGAGGAGTTTAATGATGGATATTAAATTAAAATGATTTAATACCAGTATATAAAACATAATTTAGTTATCATTACATCTGGATAATATAATTTAAGGATAAAATAAGAAAAGAAATGAAATTGAAAAGAAATTAAAAGAAAAAGGAAGAGGATTTTACCTCTTGGATTTACCCTCCTTGAGAACCTACTTATGGAAATGGTTTTAGTCTTATGATGAATAAAATAGCTCCTAGATTCATGGGAGGGTCTTATTAAGTAGTTTGGGTAGAATTTAGACAAGTCTTAAAGTTTGATAGGTGTGAGGAAAAGAGGTGGTGAGGGGTGGTATTTATAACGGAGGAGAGAGGTATTTTCTCATTATTATATTCATTAGTTTATTATTTTGGATCAAGACTATCAATAAATTTATTATTAAGACCAAATATAGTAACTAGATCATGTTAATTAGAACCAATTATGATTACACCATCCATGACTCAAGGAATAGTGTATTTAACTTATAATGTATATATACCGTAAATTACCGTATTTTACTATTAATAAAAAATTAAATTATTTTAGAAAAAACACAATAATTCACCATAACCATTTTTCAACATTTATAATTTAAAAATTAAATCTATTTTTTGAAAATAATATTCTAAACATGAGTGGTTTAATTGTTAATTAAAATCATCATTTACTTGGAAAATACAGATTTTAAAATTATAACTCATTTTGTAACACTTTGAAAAATTACTTAAGGTATCATAAAATTAACATAAAATCATAAGAAATAAAAATATTAATTAATGAATATATTTTATGAAAAAAAAAATTCTTTTATATTATTAAATTAATTATAAAATTGTAATTAATTATTCCTTACTTACAAAAATGACAACACTTAATTAATAAATTTTAAAACATTTATTTACTTGGGATATTATAAAATTATAACATACTTTAATTTATAATATGCATAAATATTATTTATACTTTCATGGGTGAGGTTACTATCCATTTGGTTGTTTACTATTAATAAGGGTCATAATACTATTCCTAAGGTCAAGTTACTATTTAATCAGTATTAGTTCCTTAACTTCTAGAAATACTTATTATTTCATTAATTATTCAGTTATAAAGTTTTTATTATGATATATAAGTGATTTTATGTAATGTATAGTATATGACATTACTATAATAAGGGAGAAATTTTATTGATAAAATTTTGGGCCATTACAATATCATGAAATATTGATTTCTCTTCGATCGTAATACTATAGTCAGTCACACATGGAGGGAAGGTAACTTTGCTATGGACTATTTATCTGTAAAGGGGGATCCTGAAGAGTCAACCATCATTTTTTTTCTGGTTCTCTACCTAACAATTATAATCTCATTATCAAGGGATATTCCCTTAGCCATCACCACTTCCGACCCCCTTAGTTTGGATTGTAAGTTTATTCTCCATTTTTCAATAACAACGTAATTTTTAGTCAAAAAGTGTAGTGAGAAAGCATATAATCATAAAATCCCACAATCATACTAACATACATAGATTAATCTATCACCTGGATGATCACATGTACAACTAAATAAATGAATAAAATAGGAGGCTCTAGTGTAATCCTTGAGACTTTTCATATCCTAATATCTAAATCCCATCTGAGTTATCCCACTCAATAATTCATACTAGGACTCTACCCTAACATTACCAGTATACTCAATGTGTGAGTATTTGATATTCATAGATGAAAAAATAAATATAATGAATAAGTGTAAATAAAATAACTATCATCGATGTTTGGGTTCTAATTCGACACCTATGATCGACTATACCTACTTTGTCCAATGTTTTATATCTCTTAGTATGTCACATAAATCAATTAGGGGCACCAAGTCCTACCCTAGAATCAGTATCTGAATATCAAAACTACTTCGACCATCTCTATATGTATCTAAGCATACTAAACCACCTGGGTGAAATATACCCATCCCTAGAATATAAGGTACTGAAAAGGGGAAATATACCCATCTTCAAAACATATTAGAACCACCAGAGGAAAATATAACCATCCCTGGGACATATGAAACCTCCTGTTAAAAATATACCCATCCTTGAAGCAGAGTGAAACCACCCATGGAATTCGACACCTAAGTTTCATGAGAAATATCATACACCCGGGGGGGGGGGGGGGAATATCCCCAACCCAAAGCCCAGTATCAAGCCCTCATTACCCAAAGACACATATCCTTCCTAGCGCCTGAACAAACATTCACATACTAGACACACACACAAACACTCACACATCACATAAAACACATCCTCCCCAAAACCACATTCCATAGCACATATATACCTAGGGGAACATCCTCCTCGGAACCCTAAGTCAATCCACATGGGTTGGTCACTTGCTTGAACCCATAACATGTCTCCCATGCTAGAATATCTATTTCATAGTGGAAACCCCATTATAAAACCCACATAGATGATCACCGTCGATCCTCAAGTTCTAAGGTTACACATGAGACTGATGATTCCCTACCCTGTAGCCACCCCATTATTGGATCAATATGAAGTTGGGGAACACATCAAGGCCCCCTTAGTCATCTCATAGCCAGGGAACCCTACAAAATTTGCTCTATCTCATTCTCATATCTTATCCCGATACCACCATTAATAAGTGCATAACGTACCTATGTACAATCATAATCACATTTCAACCTCATTGACATCTAAGGATAATCCATACTTGAATCACTCTAGAGAGATGGCATAAATAAAATCCCAATTTCCATGCCATCCTAGGTTTTTCACCTCAAACTAACCATCACCAATCTTCCCATGTTATATCCACTAGGTGCTCATACCCCAATGGGGGAGGATCAACTTTCCTTTTCTCATCTAAATAATGCCAATGTCTTTAAGGCATATCACAGTAATATCATGGAATACTCAAGGCAATAATCCTAATTCATCACTAATACCTACTCAAGGGGTTAATGTGAACCTATCTAGGTCTACTAAGATCACTAAAGTTCATTAAATCACTAGTCCTTAGGGTTTGTGTACCTCAAGTATTACATTTAATCAAGGTTTCGACCATCAGTGGATGAGGCATCAAGTTAGTACCAAGGGTCCATCATGGTCCTTAACACCATGTCCATTCCATTCATAATCATTTAATTTTAATTATGAAATTTATGAAATTTAAACTAGTCAATCACCCATACTAGTGATACCCCATATCACAAGACACGTAAAGCCTGTATAATACCATAGGGAAAAAGCATGGGGACCACCTACCAAAAAAATCCATTTCCTTTTATGAACAACTAGAAAGATTTCATCCAAGATCATATAAGTCTCATCCATACTTTTATCAGTATCCATAACACCAAAATCAAGCCATAATTTCCAATAATTAATTATTCAAATAATAATTTATAATTTTATTTTCAATTTAATCTAATTTGGCACAATTCCTAAAAACTCACATGGTCATCCCATCACACTGAAACCATGAAAAACCACCCATAGAAGGTATAAAATATACTCCCAACACCCTAATAATAAAAATATCTAACATGTGGCACTAATTAAATATCAAATTCAATTAACTTTAACTAAAAACCATGGCTAAAATCACAGGGGGACATAAATTAATTGAATCAATGAGAAATGATATTCAATCATCATATTGGGATGTCATTTAGCTATACCAAGTAAAAAACCATTAATATCACCCAATTTCCCCATGTTATGGTAGAATTAGGGCAAACAATCTATATGAAATTTTCCAAAATTAGATACGATGTTGGGGAACTAAAACAAAAGGAAGAGAAAAGAGGAAATCACCTAGAATCACCACAAAACACCACCAAGATAACCCCAATCCATGGGTATCAAAAGAGGAAGATGATGGTTCACAACCTACATCACATTAGAGGTGTTTATTTTATATTATTTTTATTTATTTTTTTGCGATTTTAAATTTTATAAATTCCAGGTTTGAGTTTTTAGTTTTACAGATTTTTTTTCTGGTTCATGGATTGGGGAACATGGTTAATAGGAAATTCCATGGGCTCCCTTACATGGCCATTCAGTGACCTTATGTGTAGTTTATTTTTAACATTCATGTTTTAACCTTAATGGGTAGTGCATAGTTTTTGAGACTCATAGGAGAAACCATGCAACTTACCCTTTTCATTAGAGTTTCCTAGCACATGGATCACACATGGATAGGATAACTATGTGAAAAGTGTGTGATATGTATTTAAAATTAGATAAATATATTTTCCGTGGTTAGTGTATGGTTAGTAAAAAATGTGTCCAGACTGTGAGGAGGTTTTTTTTCTTTCTAGTATCTCCCACATAGTTGGAACCCCCTTTACCAAACCGTGTGGCTAAACCATGAGAATTTCCCAGAATTCTAATATATTGTTTCTAAAATTACCATTAGATCGATTTAAGGGGTTTCCAATAATTTTTTATTCTCCCCCTCATGTGAATTTTCCTAGGATCCCTTCATGGGGGATCCTCCCCCACCTTTAGCAATTTTCAGGACTCCTAAGTCTCTTCTCTTTGATTTCTCTCAAGGTAATCCTTTCCCTCATTTTTATTTCCTTCTTACCTTTCCCCACTTTCATTATCCCTTGATTTATCACTCTCCCAAAAATAATAGGGGATATAGAGTTTTTTTTGAGGTGTTTTGTTCTTGGGTAGATTTATTTTTTTAGGTAATTTTTGGGACTTCTTGAAGATTTTGGAGCATCTCTTATCATATGTGATAATATCCAAAATTATTTTCATTGAATCGAGGTAGGTGTTTTTGTGTAATTACTTAAATTGGTATTAATTTTGGTTATTAATGTTTAAAAAGTTTTATTTGATTTATTATACTCATTTATGATACTTTAAAAGTATTTCTTGAAGGTTTGATTGAGTTTTTCTCTTGGCATAATTATTTTTCTATTCATTTCAAGTGGTACTTGAAATACCAAGTATCATGAAAATATTTAAAGAATTGTTTTATGTAAAATGTAATGTTTGAAAAAAATTTGATACTTTAGATATTTTTAAGAAAAAATGGGTGAATTTTTAATTAATTTTCATATTCTTAAATTGGTTTGTTTTTGTAAAATGTGTTAGAAATGGGTTTTAAAACCTGGAACTTAAAGGTTGATTTTAAATGGAATCCCAAAAAATTGGTTAGTGTCTTGGAATTCCAATAACTTTCTAATAAATGTCGATTTGGAACATTCAATGGTTTTAAAAATGGGGTGTCTATGTGTGTGAGTACCTCTCAAGTCCCTTAGTTAAATTGTGACCCCTAGGGGGGACATAGTTTATTATTGGTATGGATGGTATATGATTGCAGCTAATTCTTGTGTGGGTGTAAGAGGTGGGATTAGGTTTAATGATTTATTAAATTCCTTAATGATTTCTCATATCTTATTTATTAACATGCATGGGATCCTAGGAATATTAGTGAGGGTTGAGATACATTTATATCTAGTCCTAATGAGGCAAAAAGATCCTCTATGGGGATGGATGAACATAGTCCATAGAGGGTTGTGACATCAGTGAGGCTAGGTTGGAGAAGCTATGTTAGTTATGTTATGATATCCCAATTTCAATGGAGGTATATCATTGTTTAAATTTTGGTTTAATTCCTTAATTTTCATTAATTAAATGTTTATAAGGTGTATGAGTGGTTTTGGGGGTGTTCTAGGGGTTCAAGATAGGATAAGAAGGAAAACTAGGCCAACCTGTGCAAGGCGCATGGATTGTGCATGGTTAAGTAAACTGTATGGTCTCCCAAGGAAGACTATGAAACCTAGGACAATGGTATTACACCTAGTTGGCGCATGATTTTTCAAATTGTTTAGACTACCCAGGTAATCATGTGACCTGACTTCTCTTATATAGTTTCTTGTGCATGGTTTGCACATGGTTTTGAAAACCATGAGGGTAAATCATATGCCCCATTAATGTTGGAAAGTTTACATTTTTTCCATTTCTATATTATTAGATACCCACCTTATTTATCCCTCATTTATTCTTCTCTGAACCCTAGGGATGAACTAAATCAACCCAAGATTCCCAAGGGTGGTTCTTCTTTGATTCTTGGCCATCTGGAGCGCTGTTGGTTGCAGATCAAAGATCCGGGTTGGAGATTCAAAGGGTATTTAAATATAGATCTAAGGCTATGATTAAGAGTGATTTCATAAATGTATTTTAGGTATGTGGTCTATAAGTTATATCCCATAGTTTTTGTTTTGATTTTTTAATGTTTTATTGTGTTATTAGTTATCAATTGTTGTGACTTTGATGCCCTTAGAGAGATTTGGTAAAATGAGTGTCTAAATGAATAATTGAACCCCTCATGATCCTCATAGGGGAATTGATGAATATGTTTAATGAGTTAATACATGGGAATTATGGAAAATACCTAACGGTCTGAATGGGATAAAATGTTTGTTCTATGTGACTTATGAATTTTACTTGAAATGCATAAGTTGGTAAATTCTTGTGAATTGATTAATGTGCTAAAAGGAATAATTTATGGTTTTGATGAATATTGGCTAATGTATGGGAATTTTTGGATATAATAAATAGGTTAAGGCATGATTAAGGGAAATGGGTTAAATTTTCTATTCATTATAAATGGTAATCAAGTTAATGGGTTATGGCATGATATTAATTCCCATATTGATTTTATGGATTATGATTTATATGTGTATTGATTGTGAATGGTTTGTGATATGGTATGTGGTTAATAGATATATATAAATCATGTGAACATGGTTTGGTAGTGTGGGGTATTGACTTAGGTTATACACCCATGGGGTGAGCTAGGCTGATGCTCTAATCTCCACCCCACAATGCATGGGTTAGGGAAGGGGACAAAGCTCTATTCCCCTAATGATTTCATTCCACTTGGATTGAGGATTCGAGGTGAGGATAATGTGGTTGTTGTGATTTGATTATCACTAGTGATATAGGGAATTTAAATATTCTTTTATTCATAGTTATGAATGCATTAAACCCTTGTGTGAATGATGTAAATGCCTAACCCATGGAACACATGATGAATATGGATTAATTAATTAAGATGGTATAATTTAATAAAATGGTAATAATGATAGAAAGGGTAAGAGTAAATATGGAAAAATAACGAAACAATAGTTTTAATTTGTTTACTTGTATTTTATTTATTATTTACATGCACTATCTTTTTAGATTGGATATGTTGTATACACCTTTGGTGGAAGTCTACTGAGTTATACTCACACCCTACTCGGGCCACCACCGGGTACCCGAGTAGACATAATTATTGCAGGTTTGGATAAGGGAAAAGGACCAAGCTTGGGAGTTTATTTGGGCTTGGTATGTACAAGGATGAGGTTCTAGACATGGATTCATGAACGTCTTGGGGATTCTACTATTTGTCTTTTTTTGGGTTTCCTGCACTTTTGGCATAGTTAGCATGACATGGAATATTTACTATTTTCTTGTGGACTTATACCCCATTTGGGAAATGGTTTTTTATGCATGTTAATTGGATATTAAATAATTTTTTTTATATTTCATTGTTATCTTCTATGCATTTCTCTATTAAAGAGGTTATATTCTCCCCATTTGTCTTAATATACCCTCACTACTAGTTAGAAACCTCTGGTGTATGTGGAGGCATGCTTGAGGTCATGTAATGACGCATCTCAGAGCACCATTTTAGTGGATTCTAGTTCAATGAAATTAAAATTTTGAATCAAAGGAGTTATTTTCTATGTATTACTATTTGGGAATGATAGATGATATATTATGAAGTTTTGGGCCTAGTAATGAGCTCGTTCATGGGAGTAACTAACCCATGTACAAAGGAAAGCCCAAGTACCCAGGACGGGAATTGTTTTTCTTATTGTGTGTTGCTATAGATGAATGATATTTCACCATTGGGTGATACACATGTTGTGTTATGTGACCATTTTATGATATTTTTTATCATGGACTAAATGTAATGAGGTTTTTAATTCATGTATTATTTTAGTCACCTAGATACATAGGTGACATTCATCATAGTAGGCACACACAAGATGGGTGTGTGGGGCATGGAAGGTAGGATGCATTTTACTTTCTTGAAAAAAAAACATGAATAAAATTGCGTCTAATGAGGATTATGAAAATGGGTAAAGGGAAAGAGTGTAAATGAATGGTTGTAAAATAGTTTGTTTAAGGAAATGCTATAAACAGGCTAAAATTATTAGTGGTGATAATGTGTAAGGATTGAATGGGGTATAACAGATTTTTTTTCCATAATTATGGTAAAATGGTTAAAGAATTATGATTTGTCGAAGGTCGTGAATGAGTTAAAATAGAGTTTTAACAAGTTTTAAAAATTTAAAAGGTGTACAAAGGGGAAAGATTTGAGTTATGAAAGTGGGAATGAATTCAAAAGATGTTGTCTAATGAAAGAATTGTATCTACAATAGTTGGATTACCCAATTTTGACTATGACCTGTGATAGGAATGGTTGAGGGTGGTATTAGAGATGTGATCACATCCATTGTAATAGTTTATATAGAGTTGGTTGAGTATGGAAGGTAATGTATTTTCCATTCTGGCCTTAACCAATTGGAATTCCCTTGGGAGGTTTATTTATGAATTTTTTTTGAAGATGAATTCGAATAAGTAGGGATTTTTTAAATTTTGGGTAAATGGGACATCCTAAATTGTGAACCTTTAGGTTTTCAGAATGGTGAAGTTATTTATAATATATGTGTAATGATGAAATTCTTGATGAAGAAAGGTCTTGAGTATTCCTAGTGTTTCTTTTCTGGACCTTCTATGGGTGGTTTGGGAAGTGAGAGTGCCCTAGGATGAGACCTTGATTATATGTCAAGAGACCTTTATGAGTCTCGATGTGTAAATAAATGGGGTGTTTCTTGTTATTCTTTTGGTAGGGCTGTGACCTTGATGGTGTTGAAATCTAGTAAGATAATTTGAGTGGAAACCATGGTGGGATGTAATTGCGCGGGTTGTATATTTCAATTAAGGATGAGTGCCTTGTTTGTGGTATCATCAGTGATGGGTCTCTTGTTATGGGTGTGGTGAGCTGTGTGGATTCAAACCATGCGAGTTGTGTTTTGGAACCTAAGAGTGGGTGTTTTGGCCCGTGGTGTCGATATATGTGTGTGAGTATGCTTGTAAAGAGACCTAGAGTGAATGTTTCTAGGATGCATTGGACATAGTGTTTCAAAATCGGTGCAGGAAAGCCACTCATGAGGTATGAATTTCTAGAGGTTTTATGTATGTGTCTTATAGAGAGAGAGAGAGAGGGAATAGTGGCTTGTTACCCTTAACCATAGTTGGAAATTTGTTATCATTCATACCTCAAGAGTGACCCATGAGGATGGTTGAACATTTTTTCAATTCTCTTGGTCATGTGAGGCTCATATAGACATTTTGTATTTGGATAGTTTCATATGGTTCTAGAGGGATAATAGGGAAGGTTAGTGGTTTTTGGGGATGCAAATTGAGTTGTGACGATGACTTGGAAGTCTTAGAAAAATCAAGGGTGACCTTATGGGAGGTTAGCCTAGTGTTGTTGGTGCCTTGGAATATGAAGCATAGGAGATTCTTAAAAGGTGGAATCTATTCATAATGAGTACCATCACATTTATGTAAATGGTATGGTTGTGGCTTGGTTCTTTCATAAGGGAACCTAAGTGCTTGTAGTTGGTTGTGAGGTAAATTCAAAGGGTTGTATCATTTGGATATCTAAATAGTCTGTTTAGATGATGATTAATGGGGCCTTGATGTTGGTTTTAAGTGGAAATGATAGGGGTGGATGAAGCTCGTATGGATTTTTTTTTTTGAAGGTGACACCCAAGGTGAGGGTGGTCACATGGTTGGGATTGATCATATGAACGAATTGGTTGTTGGGTGATATATTGATAATGCCTTGAGCCTGTTGGTGTCAATGGACTAGAAGGCATGGTTAGGATATTGAGCAAGCATTGGGGTAGGATATGGTTATATTTATATCTTGTGATCTAATTTAATCTTAGCATGTGGCCATCGGAAGGTGAGAGACCTTGATGACTCTGATGTGGTGTTGATGTGGACACATGATGGTAAGTCATGATTCTGGTCGGGATGGGAAAATAGGTGACTCAGGATGAGTACCTTCCATTCTCTATGAAACCAAAGTCGGAAGCATGTCTATGTGAGAGACTGTTGGTTTTGGTTGGTGTGGTAAACTATTGTTTTTTTGGTGTTAACTTCTAGGGTCACACTGAAAGAACTTGAGTGATATGGTAGTAGTAGTGTTGAAGGAAACTTTGATTCATGGCTGTTGTAAAATGGTTGTGAAGTGGTGGTGTGTCTTGGTTGGAAATCACACCTAAGCAGTGGTGGTTAAGTACTGAGGAGACATGTGTGGGTAGGAATCATTAGATTCTTGTAAGGTCATGGTGTCCCATAGTGGGAGGTGACATTAGTGTTGGATGAGTTGTAGTGGCATTCATCAAAAGCTTCTTAGTGTACTTTTAGACAGTGATGATCATGCTTAGAATCTTGAAATCATCTGCGGTGTGATGAGAAAGCTATGGATTTATGCCAAGTGACTAGAATTTGTTTTGGTTGGATGTGGGAAATCATAGAGTTTGTGCTCATAGAGTGGAATAAGTGGAGCTAGATGGTGGGATGCACACCATTGATAGTTATGGGTAAGGGCCTTGGGATGGATTAGGTTTTGAAGAACGTTGTGGGTTCCATTCCCGAAAGCTGGGAATGAGTATCAGATGATGTCTATTTTTCCGATATGTGAAAATATAGATAGAAGTTTCCAAGTTTTGGGGGTTCATCTTAAGATCCAAGCATGAACCGTGGTGGTTTAAATTCCTTGAGTAAAGTAAAGGTAACAAAAATCCTAAGGTGGGGAGTGATAATTCAGTCCTAGTTGTGTTGAGTAGAGCATGGAGATGATGTGGCGATGTCAGAATACCAATGAAAAACTTTTGAGATTCATATTAGGTTCCTCAGAGAGGCTAGGTGGGATTTGGATGTGGTGGTTACTCGAGCCAAACATTGGCCTTGTGCCTGAGGCGGTTCTAAGAGGAATCTGAAATACATGTTTTTGAATTGTTGACGACATGATAATGGATGTTTAGTGTAAAAAACCTCAATAGAGATCAATCATGGACTCTAGTAGGTGTGATTGGGTGACTAGGAAGTGTCCCTAGGTGTGAAGGAATCTTGCTCATGTGGTGTAATGATGTGCTAGTAGTGAATCTGAACATTTCTAGAATGAGTTAGCCCGGGACATACCAACTCTTCTAGGATCAAGGAATGAATCTGGTGAGATATAAACCAACTTTGGTGGGTTATTTGGAGTGAAAATTTGGTTTCAAATGTTGGTAATGGGTTTGAGTAAGGACCAAGCTATTTTTATTTAGTTTATGGATGGTAGGAGTGTTTGTGTTGGAAATGTTAGTGGGTGTGGTGGATCATGTTGATGGTTTGGAGGATAGTGGATTCCATGAAATTAGAGTTCTACCCAATGTCTAAGAATGACCCCAATAGGTGCACTGGATGATAGTGATAGACCTCAAGTTAGTAAGAACCTTGTATAGGTAAAAGGGGTAGCATTCCATTAGTGAAAGATGATGTCTAGGACAATACAATCAGGGATGATATGAAATGATACATGTAACATCCCGGATCTAGGTTCCACTCAATGGGCACCCCAAACCCAGTTGGTCACATAACCTCAAGCGCATTTCCCCAAACGCCAGAGGTTGCCGACTAGCAGTGAGATACCGGGTCTGATAGTGGGGAAACTATGCCCTCATTGGTCAAAGTGTAGTGCAGCGGAATACAATATAAAACATACAACAACAGTGGAAGAAATAAACCATACATATTTAAAATAAACAACTGCAGTAAATGATAAATAACCAGTTATATAGATAATGATGAAAAATTTCACAAGTTCTAAGAAAATAGCTAGAACATGTTACACAACAATAAAGTACAATACAATAGAAAGTACAGGTAGAACAGAACAAAACAAAACAGCCGGCAACATCACGAGCCTAAGATCGGTCCCATTCTCCCCTACTCCTCAGCAACAATCATGTACCAGTATAGGGACCCTTGCCCTTATCCACACCTACAACAACATAGTCTGTTTGGGCCGAAGACATGACCCAAACAGGGTGTGAGAAATAAATCCCAATAGGCACCCACCAAAGGCCCGTTCCTGACTGTGTGAAAATTATGCAACCACAATGTACAGTAGTAAAATGCAATAAACTAAGTAGTATTCAAAAGTAACTAACTTTACCAGTTATATTTCCATTTTTTTATTCATTTTAACCATTTTATTTAATAACATTCTGTACTCAATAGAACTAAGCCCTCAGGCCATTCACAATCTTTCCCTCAGGCTAATATAGTAAAACCACACCCTCAGGCTATACAATACCTTTCCCTCATGCCTTTCCCCCAGGTGTAATAGAATCTTTCCCTCAGGCCTTGCCCTCATGCGAATGTACCCATTCCCTCAGGCTAATATAATACATACATAACCACACACTCAACCTTAAAAGAACATTGCCCTTAGGCGCTAGTAACTGGGCTGAGCCGAAATCATAAACATGAAATTTATATACAATTCCTCTCAAGGCAAAATTAATGTACAATATAAACATAGCATACCCTCGGGTATCCTAGCCAAATGGATAAACAGAGGAACGCACCCCTGGGGTGGTCCTGGATCCAAGCAGTAATCCCAAATAGCAGTTTATTATCACATTTAATTACCTATACAATTCTAGGTATTTAAACATCCAAGGCCTCAGCCACACGACACCCCCAACATGGGTTCATCGCACACAAATACACACAAACACACAACATTTGTAAATTTAAACACCAAGCCACCTACCTTAAACAACCCTGATCAGTATACTCGAACAACGATCCTCGAATCGTCCAAGAACGATGTAAATATGAGGTGAAAGAAATCCCCATTCAAACTAAAATAACTTCCCTTAGAGGAAGAATTGGCAAGAACTACGCAAGGAGGAAGAACTCACCTGTGCGGTTCTAGGGAGATCGACAGTGCAGAAAACGGGTTCCCGGTACTCGATTGGGGGATCTCTAAAGGTCTGGCCATCTCTCCCGAATCCTCCTACGATTATAAGCCTTCCCTATGAACAGAGGAGGATGCTGCCCATTTTAAGTGAAAAAAACAAACTACACGACGTGTACTATTGACTACATGGCATGTACTTTTCTCATTTAACTGTTCCTCTGACGTCTACCTTTTTCCACCGCTGCACTATTTATCCGTCGACATGAGTACACGACGTGTATTCCTGATTACTTGGCGTGTACTGTCACTCGGCTGGCAGCTACTTCCACCACCTTACTATTTTCCTGCTGACTGACTACACGATGTGTAAATACCCACTACACGGTGTGTAGTCAGTTTTTACACCCTTCG
Organism: Viscum album; assembly: GCA_963277665.1. Classification (NCBI taxonomy): domain Eukaryota; kingdom Viridiplantae; phylum Streptophyta; class Magnoliopsida; order Santalales; family Viscaceae; genus Viscum; species Viscum album. Next base: position 176,676,520 of record OY728140.1, on the reverse strand, counting down.
TTGCCGACATGGCTACACACCCTTTGTAATCATCCCACACAGACAAAGTACACGGTGTGTGGAATAGTACATGGTGTGTAGTCCCAAAATTTGTGATTTTCCCCCATTTTCCTTATTTTCTAAAAAACAATTAAGGAAAAGAGAAAAGAGGAAAACCGTACCTCAAAAATAAGAACCAGGTTCTTACAAACATCCCCCCTTAAAGTAATTTGTCTCCGAATTTCCCTTCCAAGGGTGGTGAAGATAATGCTCAGAACAACTCTGGCCACTGAGCACGTACATCGGTCTCCCGCTCCCAGGTTTCGTCCTGCACTCAGCCATGCTGCCATAACACCCATACGAGAGGAACCGACTGGCCTCAGAGAACCTTCATGATCTTATCCACGATACGAATCAGATGCTCCTCAAAGGACGCATCTATCTGAAGCTCAACCTCCTATGGCTGAAAGACATGAGATGAGTCTGAATGATAGTGGTGCAACTGAGATACATGGAAGACGTCATACATGGGCCGATACCTCTGTGGTAACTGCAACCGATAGGCAACCAGCCCGACTCTCTCCAGAATCTCAAATGGCCCCACATACCTCAGTGAAAGTTTACCCTGTCTTCTAATCCGTCTGTGTCCCATCCTTGGCGAAACACATAAGAAGACCTGATCCCCGATCACGAACTCCAAGGGTCATCTGCGGCGATTAGCATAAGATTTCTGTTGAGACTGTGTGGTAGTCATCCGCTTCTGAATCAACTGGACCTACTCGGAAGTCTCCTACATGATACGTGGTCCCAGTAAAGCTGCCTCAACTATCTCTAACCAGCACAAGGGTGATCGGCATGGCCTACCATATAAAGCCTCATAAGGTGCCATCTCAATAGTTTCCTGAAAACTATTATTATAGACAAACTCAACCAGGGGTATATGCTTCTCCCAAGAGCCCCCAAAGTCTAGGATACATGCACACAGCATGTCCTAAAGAACCTGTATCATACGCTATGACTGGCCATCGGTCTGAGGGTGGTAGGATATGGTCAGAAGCACTTTTGTACCCAGTGCCCTCTGAAAAATCTACCAGAAATGAGACGTAAAATAGGCATCCCTATCAGAAATGATAGAACAAGGGACCACATAAAGACGTACAACCTCTCGGATATACAATTTTTCAAGCTCATCAACACCGAAGGTCTCCTTGATCGACAAAAAGTGAGCTACCTTTGTAAGTCTGTCCACAACCACCGACACAACATCATTTCCTTGAGGTGATATCGGCAACCCAGTCACGAAGTCCATCATGACATCATCCCATTTTCACTCTGGGATGGGTAACTGCTATAATAGTCTGGCTGGCCTCTGATGCTCCACCTTCACCTGCTGACAGGTGGAACACCTCGTAACAAAACCAGATACAACTCTCTTCATACCTGGACACCAGTACTGATGTCTCAAGTCACGGTACATCTTGGTAACCCCGGGATTAACTGCCCAAGTTGAAGCATGAAACTCCCGCATCAACTCCTCGCGTATATCCCCTGAAACCCACACTCATCCATGGAAACTCAGAACCTCATCATCACTTATCGTCCAACCAGGAGGAGGGTCCTCACTTTCCACCGACTCCCGTAGAACTAGGCCTTCTAAATCAGATAGCTATATCATCCTCACTCTCTCTAGGAGGGTAGAAGTCACAGATAAAGAAGAAAGATAGGTCTTCCCCTGACTATCGTGCACCTCCAAATGCATCTCAGAGAACAAATCCATGAGCTGCCACTCACCACTGGCCTCCTGCACTGCCTGTATCTGAGTCCTCCTGCTCAGTGCATCAGCTACTGCATTAACTTTACCAGGTGTATAGGCAAGCTCAAAATCGAAGGACTCAAGGTATTTGACCCACCTTCTCTGTCTCAGGTTCATGTCACGCTGAGTAAAGATGTACTTGAGACTTTTGTGGTCGGTGAAAACCACAAAATGTTCTCCCAAGAGATAATGTCTCCAACAGTGCTATGCATAAACAACTGCAGCCAACTCTAGGTCATGCGTCGGGTAATTCCTCTCATGTGGCCTCAACTACCGAGAACCGTACGCAACAACTCAATCGTCCTGCATCAACACTACTCCCAGCCCAATACCTGATGTGTCATAGTAAAATGTATAGCTCTTCCATTTCTCTGGAAGTATCAGGACTGGTGCTGATGTCATACTTCCTTTCAAGTCCTAAAAGGCTATCTCACAAGATTCTGACCAAACTAACTTCACACCCTTCTTAGTCAGACCCATCAACGGTGCTGCTAAGAAGGAGAAGTCCTGTATAAAGCGTCTGTAGTAACCAGCCAGATATAAACTCGCAATCTGGGATGTGACTCCACCTCGCCCACGATGCTCTGGTCTAGCTCGACTCGCCTGAACATCCCATTCACCATTGTATAAAAACTCCACCCTATGGTGATGTGAAACTCACCCTACGACGATAGCAGTCCACAAAGGCTCAAAAGGGAACCAACCAGTACATCCCGAGAATGAAATCATAGCTTGTCATCTCTAAGACATAGAGGTCCCATAAAAAGTGACACCCACCAACCACAAGGGGGCACTCCTTGCACTGATGCACACAAGCTGTTCTACTTCCCAAAGGAGTTTATAGCGTCATAATGGCAGAATAAGAATAAACACAGAGCCCAAGGATCTCCACAACGGGCACACATATGAAACTATGCGTAGCACCCATATCAAAAAGTACTGAAGATAAGACAGAAGCCACTAGAATAGTACATCTGACAGTAGAAGGTCTGGGATCCTGCTCCTGCTGGGTCTTTTGCACTGCATATTCTTGCCCAGTGCCGCAGCCCTGAGACACGGCCTGGCTACCCTGAGCTATCCCGCCCTGTGGCCTCTCAGATCTTGGTGTCTGGCTACCCTAACCACGACCCCCATCTCTACCTGCACACCCTAACGTATTCCAGTTTCCTGACTAGTAAGAAGCTATTGGTCCTACTCCCGCACGTGGAGTATGCACAGAACCCCTCTCACTAGCCACTGGTACAAACACCCTGCAAAAGAACTACAGATGACCCACCTTTCCGCAAGCTCGGCACTCCACTAGGTCACGAGTACACTGCGGTCTCTTGTGCCCCTCTCTACTGCACTGGTAGCACCTGATCGAGCCACCTGAAGAAACTGACTGGATAGTACTACCACCGTGATAGAAACTCATCTGTCGCTTCCTCTTCCTGGTAGAAATAGTACCAGAAACTGGTGTCGAACCACCCTGGCCCACACCACTAGCTTCCCAAAGGTTCCTCTCTGTAATCAGTGCCTGGTTCACAATAGCATGTACTGTAGGAAACCTAAAAACATTCACCAGTGCTCATATGTCATATCGAAGACTATACTCAAAGCGCTTGGCCCTCAACATCTCATCACCCACCAGAACGGGTGCAAAATGATGAAGTTCGGTAAAATAAGTAGAATAGTCCATCACCAACATAACGCCCTACTGCAGGTTCATGAACTCTCGAGCCCTATTTTCCCTCAGCGTCTCTGGGAAGAATAAATCATATAAAGATGTCTGAAAATATTCCCACACCATGTCTCTGTGATGAACTGTCTGAGTGGTAACATCCCACCACCTCTTGGCAGAATCACACAACATATACGTTGCGATCTTGAACCTCCGCCCAAGAGGCATCTCAAGATGCTCAAAAATAGTCTACATAGAATCCAGCCAAGGTTCCGCAACCTATGGTCCACTATCCCCTGAAAATGTAGGCAGATGCTTCTGTTGGAATATATGAGTTCGCTCAGCTATAGATGTGGCATCCAGTGGTGCTCCCTGAAAGGTCTGCATGAATCGCATAAAGCCTTCATGGAACTGTGCCTCCGCACTTGTGTCTGGTATGACAGCTGGTGCTGCATCTGTCTCTGCTGGAGGATCAACTGGTAGCCCATGGCCCACCATCTCTGGTGTATAATTATTGCTGATCTCCTGAAAAACAACACATGGTTGTCTCGGAAGCATGAGTCTACAAGGTCAAATGCCCACCTTAGATCAAGATTATCATAGTTTGAAAAATGAGGGGACTAAAAGAGGAATAGGAGGAAAAAGGCATTCAATATTTTCAAAACAAGACTACACGGTGTGTATACTAACTACACGACATGTACCTGACTTCTCTTCCCCTGCGCCGGTCCTTCTACAAAGCTAAGCCACACGGCTCCCGTTGAACAAAACTACACGGCGTGTATATCATACACACGGCGTGTATGGTGTAATTTCCAACTGCCCGTGTCATTTGTGACACAGCCGAATACTCAACTTAATACTAAACAACGTGTTACACCCACACACGGCATGTACACCACCCCGTTTCCCCATCCACATAGCTAAGTCCACACGGTCTCTCACCAGTCAAGACTACACGACATGTCCCATAGGTACACGACGTGTTCAAGAAGAGATTACACCGACCCATGTTTGTTAGTTACATGGCTGGGTCCCCAGGCCAGACTACACAGCGTGTTCCATAGTGGACATGACATGTATGTCTTAAGGTCTCCTCCGTCAGTGTTTTTAGTTACACGGGCGGACTCCGGGTCAACACTACATGGTGTGTACTTCCGGTACACGACGTGCTTGTCCCAAGCTTTTCCCTTCCCCGTGTCCCCTCCCACATGGTCTATGACACAGGAAGAGAATACACTGCGTGTACTGAGGGTACACGACGTGTACTTAAAAAGTATCCTTTTCTTCCCAAACATAAGATCACACGATGTGTGTCTGAGGAACTACACAGTGTGTATCCTGGGTTTCCAGATAGTATGCCTCTGAAACTACTCCGGAACCCAAACATTACTGAAAAACAACACCTAAGTTCCAAATTCCGATCCATGAGGGCCTATACTCCCCACAAATAAAAGTTTGGAATATTATATGTGTTATAACAAAATAAAGAGTCAATGATCCACAAAATTCTGGTAAATGTGGGCCCATACTCTCCAAAAACCAATGTTTGGCGTCCATTCTATCAACAGGCTCACACAAAAATACCCTATCTCATAACAGGTATTTATCAAATCAGCTATCACGACAACATGTTTTTCTAGCACAATAACTATCACAACAACATGCAACTTCTAATGCACCTACATGGCATGGAACTATGCATGACATGTGATTTCTAGTATGTTCCTAAATGATGCATGAGACGACATACCCTAATCTCATCGGGTTGAAACTAAATAGAACCCATGGATAAAATCTAAACAACTCAATCACAAGTGCATCACCCAACGGTGAAAATAAAATCAATTATAAAATTTTCAAGATCAGAAGAATTGAAAAAATATGAGGTAGACTGGTTTTCCATGTACACGAGTTAGCTATGCCCGGGCACAAATTATTACCAACTACCATTTCCATCCTATCCCTGACTAAGGCTCCAAATAGTAAGTCAAAGAAAAGAAACCCCTTTGATACCACTTTGTAACATTCTGGATCTGGGTGCCACTCAACAGGTGCCCGAACCTAGTTGGTCACATAACCTCAAGCACATTTCCCCAAACGCTAGAGGCTACTGATTAGCAGCAAGGGCCCAGGTCTGATAGTGGGGAAACTATGCCCTCATTGGTCAATGTGTAGTGTGGTGGAATACAAGATAAAACATACAACAATAGAGGAAGCAATAAACCATACATATTTAAAATAAACAACTGCAGTAAATGATAACTAACCAGTCATATAGATAATGATGAATCATGTCTCATGTTCTAAGAAAACAGCCAGAACATGTTACAAAACAATACAATACAATTCAATAGAATGTACAGGTACAACAGAACAAAACAAAACAGCTGGCAACATTGCGAGCCTAAGCTCGGTCCCATGATCCCATAATCCTTAGCAACAATCATGTACATGTATAGGTACCCTTTCCCTTATCCACACCTATAGCAACATAGTCTGTTTAGGCCAAAGACATGACCCAAAAAGGGTGTGAGAAATAAATCCTAGTAGGCACCCACCAAAGGCCCATGCCCAACTGTGTGAAAAATATGCAACAACATTGTACAGTAGTAAAATACAATAAACTAAGCAGTAATCAAAAGTAACTAACTTTACCAGTTATATTGCCATTTTTTATTCATGTTAACAATTTTATTTAATAACATTCTGTGCTCAACAAAACCAAGCCCTCAGGCCATTCACAATCTTTCCCTCAGGCTAATATAGTAAAACCACACCCTTAATCTTTCCCTCAGGCTATACAGTACCTTGCCCTCAGGCCTTTCCCTTAGGAGGAATAAAATCTTTCCCTCATGCCTTTCCCTCAGGAAAATGTACCCATTCCCTCAGGCTAATATAATACATACATACCGATGCCCTCAGGCTAAAAAGAACACTGCTCTCAGGCGCAAGTAACAGGGCTGATCCCAAAGCATACACATGCAATTTATATATAATTCCTCTCAAGGAAAAAGTAATGCACAATATAAACCTGGCATACCCTCGGGTATCCTGACCAAATGGCTAAACAGAGGAACACATCCCTGGGGTGGTCTTGGATCCATGCAGTGATCCCAAACAGTAGTTTATTATCACATTTAATTACCTATTCAATTCTAGTTATTTAAATATCCAAGGCCTCAGCCACACGACACCCCCAACATGGTTTTTTAGCACACAAACACACACAAATGCACAACAGTTAGAAATTTAAACACCAATCCACCTACCTTAAACACCCCTGATCAGTATACTCGAATGACGATCCCCGAATCGTCCAAGAATGACGTAAATCTAAGGTGAAAGAAATCCCTGTTCAAACTCAAATAACTTCCCTTAGAGGAATAATTGGCAAGAACTATGCAAGAAGGAGGAAGAACTCACCCGTGCGGTTCTAGAGAGATCGACAATGCAGAAAACGTGTTCCTAGTACTCGATCGGGGGATCTACAAATGTCCGGACATCTCTCTCGACTCATGCTCTGATTCTAAGCCTTATTTGTGAATAGGGGATGCTACTTCCCATTTTAAGCGAAAAAAACTATACGGCGTGTACTATTGACTACACGACGTCTACTTTTCTCATTTAACTATTCCTCTGAAGGCTGCCTTTTTCCACCACCACACTATTCATCCATCGACATGAGTACACGACATGTATTCCTGATTACAAAGCATGTACTGTCGCTCAGCGGGAAACTACTATAACCTCCTTACTATTTTCCTGCCGACTGACTACACGATGTGTAAAGACCCACTACATGTCGTGTAGTCAGTTTTTACACCCTTCGTCACCGACATGGCTACACACCCTATATACTCATGCCACATTACTAAAGTACACAGATTGTGGAATAGTACATGGTGTGTAGTCCCCAAATTTGTGATTTTCCCCATTTTCCTTATTTTCTCAAAATCAATTAAGGAAAATAGAAAATAGGAAACCCGTACCTCAAAAATAAGAACCGGGTTCTTATAATATAAAAAAATAATGGATGTAGCGTGTTGTGACCCACGTCTAGTTTGATGTTGTAGTGACAAGCAATTTTGAGAAATGAAGGTGAACTAAAATGAGGTCATGTTCCTATTCTACAAATAGATGGTGTAAGGATACCCCCTAGTCATTTTGAGTGGTGAGGCTGGGTTCCAATGTAGGGGGAAGTCCATATGGATGTTCGGGTGCAGGGAGTTGTGAATTTGTCATGTATGTTGTAAAGTTGAGTTGTGGTGATGGTGTTACTTCTTAATAGTGGGGGTTACAATCACCAGAAGATGGTAAGGGTTAGTTAAAGTGTATGGAAGAGAGAACTATAGTGGGAAAGTGGTTGGTTGATGTTGAGATTGGTGTTTTAGGTTGTATGGAATCAAGTGATTACTGTTCTAGGGAGTTGGACAATATAGCAAGCACTGGATCCATTTTGACCAGTTGAGTGATTTGAGTGTGGTTGTTGTTCTTGGATGTTTACGTATGGAATGGGACCATTGGGGATTGAGTTATGGATCAATTTATGTTATGAAATGTGATTGAGAAATATTGTGTGTTTCCTTGGGTGGTGTTGACTTTGGTCACCATTAGAGTTTTGAAAATAGGGTATCATGGTGCCAAGTAATTTGGACCATGAGTTGCGAAGAGGATCAGGCCAGTGGGGTGTCTATTGACTCTTCCAAAATGGTAGGAATCTGAGTATGAATTTTTCTTGTGCACAATTTAGGTAGTGTTACCTAGGCCTCCATATGGAGTATTGGTGGTTGATGTATGGTTTGAAGTTTATGTGTCTTTTGACAAGCATCCAACTCATTTTGTGGATCATAGTAAGAATTATTGTCAGGAAAGACTATTCCACTGGTCGAGTTTTGTAGTAGCATGAAAATGTTCAAGAGGATACATAAGAAATGGAGATAGATATGCAAGAATAATGTCTTGATCTCTTTACATTGGAAGTTTATTGATTCTTGGGAATACAGATCAAGGAAGAGCCATTATAAGGTGGGGAGGTTGTAAGATCCCAGTTTTAGTGGTGGTATATACTTGTTTAAATTTTAGTTTTAATTCATTAATTTTCATTAATTAAATGTTCACTAGGTGTATGAGGGGTCTCAGGGGTGTTTCAGGGGTTCTGGACACAAGAAGAAGGAAAATCAGGCCAACCGATGAAAGGTGCATGGTTTGCACACTGTTAAGTAAACTGTACGAACTCCCCAAGTAGACCATGAAACCCTTGATAGTGGTATTACACATGGTCAGAACACGGTTTTTCATACAATGTGGATTTCCTAGGTAATCATGCATCCCAACTTCCCTTATATAGTGTCTTGGACATGGTTTGGAAAACCGTGCGGGTAAACTGTGTTCCCCATTAAAATTTTGAAGATTTATTGTTTTTCTATTTCTGGTTTTTTATACCCCCACCTGAATTCTCCCTCATTTATTACCCTTTCAACCCTAGGGATTAACCAAATTGACCCAACCTTTCCAAGGGTGTCCTCCTTCAATTCTTGGCTTCTTGGAGCGTCGTTGGTGGAAAATTGAAGCTCTGGGTTTGGGGTTTAAAGGGTGTTTAAATCCTGATATAAGGCTATGATTAATGGTGAGTTCATCAATAGATTTGAGGTAGGTGGTCCACACGTTATATCCCATAGTTTTTGTGTTGATTTTTGTATGTTTGGTTGAATTCTTTGTTATCTATTATTTTTCTTTTGATTCCCTTGGTGAGATTTGGTAAAATGAGAATCTAAATAATGAATTGAACCACTAATGATCACCATGGGATGCATTGAGGTTGATTTGACCAATTTAGGTCCACCCATGGGGTGCACCGACATTCATGAACCTAGAAATTGGTAAGGTTAAGTGTAGAGTTGATGTGTGATAATGTATAGACCATGAATGACATGTTAATATGGTTGGTTGAGTTGAAAATGAAATAATGATAGTTGTTTCTAGGGTTGTTAATTGTATAAGGGGTTGTCTGGGATGGCTTAAAAGTAGGTTAATTGGGTTAATTGATATTTTTTCAAATGAATTATGAATTATGTTAAAATTCCTAAAAATATTAGTTCATATGAAATGATGAACATGTTAAATTGGAATTGGCTTGCGAATTGAAGAATATGTTAATGGGTTTTCATAAGGGATTTGATGAATATGTTGAATGGGTTAATACACGAGAATTATGGGATATACTTAATGGGATGAATGGAATATAATGGTTGTGCTATGTGACTTATTAATTGTACTTGAAATACATAAGTGGGTAAATGCTTGTGAATTGATAAATGTGCTAAATGGGATAATGAATGGTAATGGATGAATATTGGATAATGTATGGGAATTGTTGAATATACTTAATGGGTTAAAGAATGATAAAGGGAAAGTGGTTAAATGGGCTATGCATTATAAATGGTACACATGTTAATGAGTTATTGCATGATATTAATTCCCATGTTGATGTCATGGATTGTGATTGATATGTTTGTTGATTGTGAATGGTTTGTGATATGGTATGTGGTTAATGGATATATATAAAGAATGTGCACAAGGATTAGTAGTGTGGGGTATTGACTGAGGTTCTATTCCCATTGTTTGAGTTAGATTGATGCTCTAAACTCCACCCCACAATGCACATGTTAGGGAAGGGGATGAAGCTCTATTCCCCTAATGGTTTCATTCCACCTGGAGTGAGGCTTTGAGGTGAGGTTAATTTATTTGTTGTGATGTGCTTATCCCTAGTGAGATAGGGACTTGTCATATTCCCTTATGTATAGTGATGAATTCCTTAAACCCATATGTGAATGATGTAAATGCCTAACCCATGGAACACATGATTAATATAGATTAAGTAATGAATATGGTATATGTAAATAAAATGGTAACAATGATAGAAAGGGTTAGATTAAAGATAGTTAACTAATGGAACCTGAGTTTTAATTTGTTTACTCTTATTTTATTTATTATTTTCACGCACTATCTATTTAGACTATATATTTTTTAGACAGCATTGGTGGTGACCTACTGAGTTATACTCACACCCTGATCGGGCCGCCACTGGGTACTTGAGCAGACTTTATTATTACAGGTTTGGATAAGGGTAAAGGCTCGTGCTAGGGAGTTGATTTGGGCTTGGGATATATTGAAATAAGGTTTCAAATTTGGATTCAGGACCTTATTTGGGATTTTTAGTTTGTCTTTATTTTGGGTTTCCTACACTTTTGGCCTAGTTAACATGACATGGAATATTTAGTATTTGGTTGGGAACTTGTACCCTATTTGGGAAATGGTTTTTTATGCATGTTTATTGGATATTAAATATTTTTCCAGCATTCAATTTTTATTTTCTATGGATTACTCTGGTAAAGAGGGTATAGTATCCCATGTGTCTTAATAGACCCTTGATGAAAGTCGAAAACCTATAGAATATTGGAAGGTGTGCATGTGTTCATGTAACGACCGGACTCAAAGCACTGGATTAGAGGATTCCGGGTTGAGTATGTTAAAATGGAATTCATTGATAGGTATACAAATGGTTCCAAATCGAGTACGTATAGGGCCACCTCATGAGATAATTAGTAATTTCCCATGTTTACTTGATGGTTCCTAATTGGGAATTTTTCATCATTGTGTTCCTTTTCCTGATTGACACACTTGGCACAATGTATTCCATTTTCTTGCATTCTTTATCTTGTGAAATGGTGAAGTGGTGTTTATTTATATTTTTCTAGAATCTAGTATGTCTTGTTAATTTTTTTAAGGATCTTTAAAAATGTATTTATTAAGTGATTTCTTGATTGTGGATTTGTAATGAAAATTTTAATTTAAAATGGGGCTAAGGCCTGGTAATTGGATTTAAGTGATTATTTTAGTTTAAGTCAAAGAAATAGAAATTTATAAAAGAAAAATGACTGTATTATTAGTTTTTATGTAATTAATTATGAAATAGAATGAAATCCTATTTTTGATATTGTTTTCCAAACTAACATAAAATGAAATTTAATTTATAAGGATTCAACAAAATACATGGTTCTCACCTATTGAGAATGATTTCACCCACACCCTACATACACCATTTTGTATATGAAACTATTATGTGATGTTGAGAATCTATTTATTGTTTGGTTTATGGATTTTCATTTTATTTATTTTGCACACTAATATTTTATGTTTATTTTGGATGTGTTTATTTTATATTCTAGGTGAAATCATTCCTCAAAGCTATGTTATGAGACCATAGAACTAGTTTCTTATCCGGGGTGATTGGAAACACTCCTTTGGTATGTACGAGACCATCTTGGGATTCTGGTGAATGGATGACCTATGTTGGTTCATGAAAAAATGTTATTAGAGAACACACTGTTGTTATTTTGGGTGTGTTTGTATAGAGTGAAGATTAAGACCATCATTCGAACTCGAGAGGTAGGTGTGGGGGAGAGTTTCATGGGATCTTTTCCTTCACGAGACTCAAGTTTCCCTAATGAATTTAAAATTGAGTCTTGATTCTGAGTTATATTTTCATTATATTTCTTGTATTTTTATATTTTGTTATTATTATTTGGTTCTTGAGTATTATGTAGATGAATCTTGGGGTAATTTTGAGTTTTGGAGGTGGAAGTGGTGATGAACCAGAGCTGAAAAATTTGTCTGCATGGTATGGTGAACCATACTATGCCTTTATGGAATGGTAAGGTAATGTATTAGTTTTTTTCATGTAATACTTTGAAATATTTCTAGGAATATTTCTAGATCCAAACACCGAGACGACGTGAGTATCTGAGACCCGATGAGTTCAAAATTGATATTATATAAATATTAAATATATTAATAAAATTTCTGCACTGTTTTCATGAAAAAATAGGATTAATCCCAAAAAGAGTCCCAGATTGTAAATATGAGACTAATGTTGAATTCAAAATGTGGGGTTTACCCTAGGTGTGACATAATCTTTTTGAGAGTTATAAATTTCTAAAAAAGTCATCGCATGAAAAAATAATAAAATAAATTAACTAATTTATTTATTTTATTACATAGATGCAACGACCTATTTTCATATATAATTATATAGTTAGGATGATATCTCAAGGTTAGATATATAACCTTGGGGGATCTAGAGGACTATTGGATGAGAGAATTCATGGTGAACAATAATGGATCGAGATCAAGAATCAATACACCATCAAAGTTTTAGAATATTTCAAATGATTTCAACGTATGATCATTCTTCATCAATGATTGATCCAAACTCAAGGAAAGATGTTTGTTTTATATGAATTTTATCCCCTTAATATATCCCAGGATGAACTCTAATCAAATCCTCTAAAAGATCAATTCATGAGTCGACCATTTTGTGGGTATGGGTTTATTTGTAGGATTTGAGAGAAGTTGTTGATTTTATTATTTGGGTATTCATTCATCATGATAAAAATAAATAATTGCAGGAAACCCAAAAAAATCCAAGTTTCATTGTTATTCTATTTTTCTTGGTTTTCTCCCACCATTCTTTGTGTGTTCATCATTGATGTTTCATTTCATCGGTGGTTTGAAAAATAATCAGGTAATCAATTGGTGCACACCTATTTCTTAGCGCAACTGATTGATACCACAAATTCAGGTTCATTATGATGATGGGATCAAGATATGATGGCATTGAAAATGTATTATAGATTGGATCAGAGTTCTTAATGTGATATTTAATTTGGTGATGAGATTATATGACTATAACAACCCTGCTATTTATTACACACTTAAACATGATTTATTACATAAAAATGCACTTAAGATAACTTTGAGGATAGAAAGGTCTAGTGTCTTGGGAAATTAGGGAAATTACATGATAAATTTAGACATAAAAATACAACATATTTATTGAAAACATCCTTTACATGACCACTTCATTCCCTCATACTTATCATTGCATGGGATAACCTGGGGATATACATACGAAAAAGGTGAGATATAAAGACTAGTAAGGGATTAAAAAAGGAATAACATGAAGAATAGAGTACATTTTAGTCAATAAGAATATCAATGGAGCACAAGATAATCATGAACATAAAGGCATGATACAACATGATTATCATAACATAGAAATGTAGCAATAATATTTAGCACGATATTAGAATCAGCCAAGGCTTATTGAACTTGGAGCATGAGTAAACCCTCATTTCACTTTAATTAGCATGAGTAAACCCTCATTGAACTTGAATTTTCATGATTAAACACTCATTTCACTTGACGTATCATGATACTAATCTTTACTCAATGCATTGGAGCACTATTAGGGTGCACCCTTTATAAACATTTCTTTTCATGCATAAGTGTGCCACATGGATCATACAACACAAATTCATTAAAAATAATAATTTATTACATGAATAATAGATTTGGAATTCATAAATGTAAGTCCTCAATCAAAAAGTACATGTTCATAAAGATGAATACCCTTGGTAGGGAAATGGGTATGGTATTCACTTACACGATGATTTTGGCATTGGAAATTTTGGTGTAAATTCAGCAGCATAACAACTTGAAATAGAAATTGTAAAATGGGTTTATGAGAGAGAAAGGGGTATCTCATAATTTATACTTGAAATGGACAGTAAGGGGGGTCATAGAACATAATATCCCAACATATGTACTGGAATTTAGATGCATAATATAAAATTATTTCTTGAATGTAAATGAGAAGAGCGAAATTACTTACGGAATTTTGGCATGGTAACAGGTGTACATGAGAGGAATTAATGAGAGCTAAAGAGGCATATCATCATTAGAACACAAGGAGGAAAGTACGGGGGAGGTGAAAAATCATACCCCCAACATCTGTAATTGAAAATAAAAGTGTTTAACAGCATAAAGAAATTTGGACAAAAATAAGAAAGGAAGAAATCCCTTACTTGGAAGTGTGATCCCGAAGGCTTGGGAGGAGATTGAGAGAGACTTCTTGGGAGCTTGGGGAAACTTTAGAGGATTATAAATAGATGAGGGCAGAGGTTTATTGAGCTCCAAATGTTCTGAGTGACGAGTAATGAGAGGTTGATTGGGTTTATATAGAAAAGAGGAGGTAATTCATTATTATTTATGTTTTGGACACTACACATTAAACTAATAAAAACCACAAACCATCCCATGGTTTTTGCCCATGGTTTTTGCCAAAGGGGGGTGGAAAACATTATTTTATAAGTCCAATGGCCGAAATTATTAAAATACCCAGATTTATTATGTGGAGGTGAGTCACACTCTTAGGGAAATCATTTTACAATGTTAAAATGTTTTATAAATCTTAGAAGGTCCACTATGGCATTGTAAAATAAATAAAACAAATTTAAAATAATTTTATTTTAAAGGTAAAACATATATTGGCAGAAAAAACTTTTATATTATTTTATTACATCACTATTGGGTCATTATGATGTCATAAACCACATTATATATTTAAATGGTATTTAATTTTAACCCAAAAATTTGACTCTCTCAGAAAATTTTGAAAAATACACCCTTGGATAATATCGACATCTATATTCCAAAAATAATATTCATTTTATCTAATTTTTTTTCTAAATATGTGAATTTTTAATTTTAAAATAAATTCCAACATTTATAAAAAATTCATGGGTTTTTGACAAAAACAACATTCAAACCTTAATAAAAATTAAAATTATATTCATAAAAATTATACGATCATCTATATTTAATAAAAATTAATTTATTGATAATATTTTATTAAAACAATATTTAATTTAAAAATCCATCAATTCATCAAAATATATTTCTTAATATAATATTAACTAAAAATACTATTTGTTCTTTAAAAAACATTTACTAAGTAACAATAATAAAATGAATTTATATTATTTATTCTATAAAAAACTAATGCACATAATCATAGTGCTAGGGTCTTATAACATAACCCCTTATATCACCCTCACAAGACCTAAGGTTAAGGTGCACGATGGTGACAAACTCTTGGAGTGGCTCAGATAACATCGCTCGGGTGGTAATTTCTATTTACTTATACTTCTCCCGTAGGCGATTCTGTTCAAGCTTAACGTATTGAATATATGTATAGGATTAGTCAAAAGAAAAGCCCAGTAATGCTACCACCTTTTGGAGCTCCAACAAATGAGCTTCATATGGGGCAATTATACTAGATGAGGTCATCACTTCCTTTTTTCTGAGTAAATTGTAAATGTTAAAGCCCAATATTTATACTAATCATGTGATAACTATTGAACAACTATATTAGCAATGGTAACAATTATTAATAGTATTTTAAAATATAAAAATATAAAACTAAGGATGTTCATAAGTTTTATATTAGCATTTTACATAATAATACATTGAATTAGATCAAGAAGAATTTTCATTAATAAAAGTTCAGTTCGTTACAATCTTTCACTATTAAGAAATTTCAACATTGAAATTTTCTTTTCCCACACCAAAAGTGATGAGGGTAACTTTGCTTCATCACTTCCTCTAATTCTCACATTGCTTCTTCAAACACGTGGTTTCTCCACAACACCTTGGCGAGGGGAATTGTCTAATTTCATAGAACTTTTTTCCTATGATATAAGATCTTCACGAGATTATATTTATAGGAGAGGTCATTATCCAATGGTACCAACTCTGGATTTAGAACATGTGATGGGTCAGGTATGTACTTCCTCAATAGTGATAAATGGAATACATCATGTACTTGAGATAGGTTCGGTGGGAGTGCTAGTTGATAGGCCACTACTCCAATGCGATCAAGGACCTCAAAAGGGCCGATGTACCTTGGAATAATCTTTCCATTCTTCCCAAATATCATAAATCTCTTCCATAATGATATTTGGAGGAATACCATGTCTCCAAAATTAAACTCTAGGTCTCATTGATGATTATCAACATATCTCTTTTGTCGACTTTGAGCAGATTTAATGTGTTGTTGAATGGTCTTAACCTTATCCACTATTTCTTCGACCATTTCTAGACCTAATAGTTTTTACTCCCTAAAATCATCCCAACATGCTAGTTTTCTACACCTCTTCCCATAAACGGATTCACAAGGATCCATTTGGATTCTTGAGCAGAAATTGTTATTGTAAGAGAACTCAACCAGATGAATATGTTGATCCCATCCTCCTTTAAAGTACATTGACTATGCTCTCAACATGTAATCATGTGTTTGGATAGTCCGCTCATATTGGATATCAGTTTGAGGATGATAAGATGTTCTGAAGTTCATCTCAGTATTCAGAGTGTGTGGGAGCTTCTTCCAGCACTTAAAGGTGAATCTTGGATCTCAATCAGATACAATTGATAGTGGTAATACATACAACCTTAGCACTTCTCTGATGTATATCTGTGCCAATTGATCCAATGAGAAATCCTCCTGAATTGTAATGTAGTATGAAATCATTGTAAAATTATCCACAATAACCCATATATCATTGTTTCCTTTGGGTGTCTTTAGAAGTCAAATGACAAAGTCCATAGTGATTTTCTATGATTTACATATTGGTATGGGTAATGGTTGCATCATCCCCTTATACTTATACCTCTCAGCCTTCACTTTCTAACATACCAGACTCTTTGATGTATACTCAACGGTCTCCTTCTTCATGTTATCCCACCAATAATTCTCTTGGATATCTCAATACATCTTTGTGTTTCATGGGTGAATGGAGAAATTAGAACTATGGAAATCATTGAAAAGTTATTTCCTTAACTCTGGATTTGATGGAACACATAGTATTTTTCTAAATCTCACAATTCCTTGTTCATTAACATTGAAATATGAGGATTTACCTTTTTTGATAGTTTCCACTTTCTTCTGAATTCCCACATCATCCTTTTGATAATTTTTTAACCTTTACAAAAGAGAGGGTTGATTAATTATTTGTGAATGGATTGATGATGTTATATTATTTATGATTCCCATATCCATATTCATCGAATATAAGAAGTTTGTATCCTTTTCAATTTTCATCAATGATAGAATCACTAGGTCCTTTCTACTTAGAGAATCCTCCACCTTGTTTGCTTTCCCATGGTGGTAATGGATTGAGTAGTCACAGTCATTGATCAGCTCTAACCATCTTCATTGGTGCATGTTCAACTATTTTTGTGTGAATATATACTTAATGATTTTGTGATCTATATATATTTCACACTTCCTCCAAAAGAGGTAATGTTTCAAAAATTTTAAACTGAAGATTACTATAACCAACTCCAAATCAAGTGTTGGATATTTTTCTCATGAAATTTCAATTTTCTTTGAAGAATAGGTAGTGAATTTTTCATTTTTCATCAACACACATCCCATGCCCTTCTTCAAAGAATCACTGAATACCACAAAAAGTTCTCCACTTGTTGGTAGTGTGAGAACGGGCATAGTGATAAGCCTCCTTTTCAAATACTTGAAGCTATCTTCGCATTCGTCACTCCAAGAAAACATGAATCCATTCCGAGTTATCTTGGTAAGAGGGTTTGACAATCATGATAAATTTCTCACAAATAAGAGATAATATCTAGATAACCCATGGAAGCTATGAGTATCCTTCACCGATTTTCGCCTTGGCCATCCATCAATTGTAGATGTCTTGGAGGGATCCATAGATATCCCATTTATTGTGATGACATGACCCAAGAATGAGAATTCCTTCAACTAGAACTCACACTTACTGTACTTTTCATAGAGGTTCTCCTTTCGCAAGGTCTCTTGTACAGTTATTAGATTCTACCCATGCTCTTCCTTGTTTTTGGAGTATATTAGAATATCATCTATAAAGACAACCAAATATTTGCTGAGTTAATATTTAAATATACTATTCATCAAGTCCATGAATATTTCTAAAGCATTAGTGATTTAGAAAGGCATTACAATGAATTCATAGTGCCCGTATCTTGTATGAAAAACAGTCTTGGTGACATACACTTTCTTCACCCTTACTTGGTAATATCCCAAATGAAAATACACCTCGGGTAAGTATTGTTGTCCACGTATCTGATTGAAAAAGTCATCAATTTGGGGCAGAGGATACTTGTTCTTTATCGTGATTTTGTTGAGCTCATGATAATAAATGAAAAGGCGCATTGACCCATCCTTCTTCTTGATGAAGTGGACTGGTGTACCACATGGTAAAGCACTTGGGCATATAAACCCTTTATCTAGATTCTCCTGTAGTTATTTCTTTAGCTCCTCAAGATCCAAAATAGAAATTCTATATGGATTCTTGGATATTGGAAATGACCCAGGTATAATATTAACCGAGAATGTAACATCTCTTCTAGGAGGAATACTATAAAATTCCTTGGGAAACACTTCAATGATTTCTCTTACAATAGGCATGTCTTCAAGGATGGTTTCTTCCTTAGACTAAATCATCAGAGCAAGATACACATTCTCATAGGGAAGTAATATCCATTTTTGAGATTATGGTGTTAAAAAAGATTCATCCTCCTCCGTGCACCTGTATAGAATCAGGGGTCGATTCTCAATATGGAGAGTCATTTCCCTCTCACGATAATTTATATTAGATTTATATAGGTAAATAAAATCCGTGCTAAGAATTTTATCAAATTTAACTAGAGGGATTATGACGAGGTTATACAGAATATTCAATACACAAATTATAATAGGGGAGAAGTTATATTAATGGGATGTAATAATTTACCCATTTTCTGTTATACCCAACATCTTTACTTCCATGATTTTTGGTGGTATTGGGATGGTTTTACTAAACCTTTGGGATATAAAAGAATGCATAGAACCAAAATCAAAAAGTACGTTCACTATTCTTGAATGAATAACTTTTGTACCTGCCACCACTTCATTTTTGGGGTTCACTTCTGCTGTAGTGATGGAAAAATCATTCCCTTGCTTCCTTGGGGGTTGTTGGTTGCCTTTGAAAACACTTATCTTAGGGCACTAGTTTGCAAAGTGCCCTGGTTCTTTACAGTTTAATCAATGAAAAATGCATCAAGAGTCAAATAGAGCATTTCACTCCTCTATCACAACATCAGGTTTTTCTTATCAGAAGTTAATGGATAGGTTCCCTTCTCTTCTATACTTAAATCATTTCCTTGTCCCCTTCAGGAAATTTCCACGGTGCTTCTTTCTACACCTTAGGATAGTGGGGTACTGTAATTTTTTAGCACCATTGGATTTATCTATCAGACCGCTAGAATTAAAGTTTAACGTACACATCTTATCCCCATGATACCCCTGAGATTCTTCGATCTCCATTTTTCCTTTGAGGGAAAATTAGACAATTTCCTCATATTTATCGAAGTCACATATCGCTGTAGATTTCTATAGGCTAGGTTTTATCCCACCAAAGAAGTGGTCAACCTTGTATTTGGGGGTAACGACAAAGCTAGAGGCATATCGTGAAAGCCTTGTGAAGTTTTCCTCATACACGATGATGGATTCGTCATCTTTTTTCTTAAGGGTAAGTAAGTCCCTTTTCATCTTAAGTTAGAGGGTGCATGGAAAATATTTATCAAAAAACATTTTCCAGAAATCCTTCCATTCCAATGCCTCGATATCTTTCCCAGGATTCATATTTTTGATCAATGTTCACCATTGATCAGCTTCACCCTCCATATGATAAGCAGTAAGAAGAACCTTCTCTTATTCAAAACATTGAAGGATGGGGAATATCTTTTCAATGGATTTGATCCATTTTTTGGAAATTGAGGGATTAGACGAGACATTAAAATTAGTAGGCCTTTGTCTCTTGAAGATCTCGATTGCGGCATTTTCTTTATTAGGGTGGGTTGGACGTTCCTATTGACCCATGTTTCTATTAAAATATTGAGTTAACTGAGAGAGTATCATGACAAGGTTGCGATTCCTGCTCTCACTGGACTTGGAATCTCATTATAACAGTCATCACATTAATCTTCACATCGGTTGTTAGCCCGAGTCCTCCTATTACTGGCAATTGTCTGGAATAAAAGGAAAGTTAGGGGTAACACAAAAAGGGGAATCCAAAGAAAAAAAGGATAACTTATAAATTACATTTACTTCCTTAACTTATGAACTTATATGTTTTAATCTATGTTTTCGATGATATACTTCTAAACATATATCCTTATAGAATTTTTTTTATTCCCTTAATAATGGTTCAAACTAAGCTTATGAATTTACCAAATCATGTCACCCAGGAGTGTCTTAACCAAGAGTGTATCAAAGCCTGTTGTCGTACACCAGTTCCCATTCGAGTCTAGCTCAAAGCTGTGTTTTCAGGTTTTACCCCTAGATACATATGTGATAGAGCTGCCTGTAGTTGTTCATATCTAGACGAGGATGTATTTTATTGATAAACCATTTACTCTATACTCACAGAAATTTAGGGATGTTTTTATTATACATAGTCTTATCCCTAAGTCTTTCAGTAGGGTCTCTAATCCTAATCCCAAATATAACTAAACCTATCCTATGATACCAACTATAACAACCCTACTCTTTATTACACACTTAAACATGATTTTTTACATAAAATTTCACTTAAGACAACTCTAACGATCAATAGGTCTAGTGTCTTGGAGAATTAGGGACATTACATGGCAACTTAAGACATAAAAATACAACATCTTTATTGAAAACTTCTTTTATATGACCACAACATTCCCTCGTACTTAGAATTGCATGGGATAACCTGAGGACATACATGTGAAAAGGGTGAGCTATAAAGCCCAGTAAGGGAGTAAACAAGGAATAACATGAAGAATATAGTACATGTTAGGAAATAATCTTATCAATGGAGCACAAGATAAACATGAACATAAATGCTTGATATATCATGATTATCATTACATTGAAATGTGGCAACAATATTTAACATGATATTAGGATGAGACAAGACTCATTGCACATGGATCATGAGTAAAACCTCATTGCACTTGAATTAGCATGATTAAACCCTCATTTCACTTGAATTATCATGAGTAAAACCTCATTGCACTTAATGTATCATGATACTAATCTTTACCCAACTCATTGGAATGTTATCAGGGAACACCCTTTATAAAAATTTCATTTCATGCATATGTGTGACACATTGGTCATACAACATAGATTCATTGAACATCATTATTTATTCCATGAATAAGAGATGCAGAATACATAAATGTAAGTCCTGAATCAAAAATTACATATGCATAAAGGTGAATACCCTTGATAGAGAAATGGGTATGGTATTCACTTCCGCAGTTATAGTTTTCACACAGATTCATGAGCCACCTTCCCTAAAAATAGCCCTTGTTTCGTACCTAGTGATACCAATGATTCCTTTTATATTGACCTTTATGTTTCAGGATACCAAAAATAGTATCACTGATCACACACTTCTACTGATGGTTTCACATGAATTTGGGGGGAGTGAGAGAGAGAGATCTTCATGTGAAATCTATTCATAGTGGTAGTAATAACCTTTGATGTTTACCTCTTAATGGATTTTTTTCTTACAATCCATGATTAGTTGGATTCCACCCATGGGTGTGGTGGATTTTTTCTTGTGGGACATATTTTTCCTCCTTTGATAAGGATTAATTCCAAGCAGAGCAAGATGAGATCATGTGAAGAAGCGTACGATCGACTTCTCATCAGTTGGATAATATAATCCTTGGAGTAGTGGATGGTATGAGATTTCAGCTTCCTACGGTGTTTTTTGAGTATGAGGATGCCTTCCTTGAGGATGATTCTGGCTTACCTCCCCATCAAAGGTTTATTTTATATATAGCATGAACTAGGGATAGTCTAATAATTTCTTCAGCATATCAGATAACATGGTAGAGCTACGAGAGATGAAAGTGCAATTGGTGGATCTAAAAAAATAGAGATTCGTAAGACCTATTGTGTTTGCTTGAGAATTTCAGTGTTTCTCACCTAAGAGGGAAATATGTTCTTGATATTGGATGTGGTTTGACATTAACTAAATTATGTGATACATGGAAGGGTATCCACACTTGAGAATGATTGAATTATTAGGCCATTGGTTAGGGGCATAGTGGTTCTTAGAGTTTGACATAAGGATAAGTTGTCACTAGCTTCAGTTTTGGAGTAGGATATAATAGAAGTGGCTTCCCAAATACACTGAAGTTGTTTTATGTTCATGGTGATACCCTTTGGAAAGTTTATATCCTTAACAGAATCATGAGACATATGTATAAGATCCTTAACACTTCACAGATCATTTCATGATAGTCTTCTTCTATGACATTTATGTGTGCTCGATGTCTGAGTTAGATCATGAGAGACACCTAAAAATGGTGTAGTATAACTCTAGTAAATGATTGTTACCCCTCCACATATTCAATAATATTGGGAGAAAAAGCTTGAGAATATTGATTGTGAGATCTTTCATGTGACCAGATATCCACTGAATATGTTTTGTATGGATTTTTTAAATGTGGGAAGAATGTTATCCTTATTTAAGGACATACATTGATAGTAGAAACACTATGAAATGAAGAGCATAGTTGGTTATTTTCCCTTAGTAGTACATCTAGTAGAGGTGATGATGTTATAGGATCTCTTGGAATCAGTTGGGAATCCAATGGAGATGAAACAATTTTTCTGGTTAAACTATTGGTGTCACACCTATCTATAGGTAATCACCAATAAAGATTTCTAGAGAGTTTGGGATGCCTTTTCATGTAGTAGGTACTTTGGATTTATGGAATTACCATGATGATCATTGTAGAATGTGATTCTTGCTTCATGGTCCAATGAGGTAAAGGATGTGGGAAGCCTTTGGGGACTCGACTGTAGTTGAGAACATTGATTTAATTCATTAAGATGTCCAGTTAAAGTGAACAATTCGGGTTTTAGTGAGCATGTTTCAAGTTTCCCTATTGGTTTTGTGCCATAGTTTGGAGGTGCATCTACCATTTTTGGAGATTTCATAACATAATGATCTGCACAACACCACATGTGTAGAACCATTTGGGTCCAAGTGTGGGTGACCTTGTAGTTCATCACTGTACCGATCGAAGTTAGTGAGATACATCACTTGTGGGCCTAGAGTTGGTGCTAGTGATGATTTTAAAGAGTTCAGTCCATCCAGAGGTGGATGATAATTTCCCATTAATGTCAGGAGTCCTTTTCGGATCGACGATGAAGGCCTTTTGAGATCATGAGTTGTGGAATTTTATCTATGGATTTATGCTATCTATGAGGTCCTTAGGCCCATAATTTTTTCTAATAATATATTTGGTTAGTGAGGTGGTGTACTTCTTAACCTTGTGACCACCATAGTGATGGTTTCATGGTGTTCTACACATATCGCAGTTGTAGTGGTATGTGCAAGACTCATTGTATGATATTGACCTAGGTGAGGTGGACATTGAGGGTAGAGATACCCTTTCAAGGAGCCAATGACACTAAGAAGCAGTAGGAGAAGACCCTTAGTGGGAAAGTGCTTCCCTAGGTGTGTTTTTTGTTAATATCCTGAGGAACCATTATGAGATCTCATGGGAGTGGGGGACCCAGTTGAGATCTCAATACCCTCTCTCATGAGTATGGTTTTTCTCTTTTGGGGATGAAAATACTTACAAGTGTGGAGAATTTCATGTATTGTTTTTTCCCATGTAAGACTTTGGAATATTTTTATGAATATTTCTAGAGTTAGATGCTAATAAACCACAAAAATCTGAGGCCCAGTGAGCCCAAAATTGATATTATAAAAATATTAAATGTATTAATATCACACATGCACATTTTCCTGAAATAATGGAATATCTCCAAAATGGAGCCTCAAGTAAAAAATAAGTGACATTTGTTAAGTTCATAATGTGGGGTTTACCCTATATGCGACATGATATTTTTTGGGCTTGGTCATTTCTGAAAAAGGCATAAGAAGAAAAAATAATAAAATAAACTAACTAATTTATTGTGGAAAAAATACCTCAAGGTAACTTGAAGGGTTTTTGGGTTGATTATGTTTGTTGAAAAAGATGGTTTCTAAGAGAAGTTTTGGATTTCTAGAGATATTTTAACAGTTATGTTGAAAATGATTCAATAAATAGGTATGAATGGTCTAGAAATTGTAAAAGAGTCATTTCTACAAGGTAGCACCATTTCCCAGTGTTTGCCAAAATTTTGGGGTCCAAAATTTGTATGATGGATCAAGTTTCATAAAAGATTTATTTATAGGGATGCGTCATAAAAATATGGAAAAGGCATGGAATTCATGAAGGTTTGGTGTTTTTTGAAGGTCCAATGTTTCATGATGGATCATTGTTTTTAAAAGTTTTGATGTTTTTTGAAACATGGATGAGTCATGAAGGAAACACAGTATGTTCCGTGGTTATGAGAAGTTTCTCAAATGGGAAATTTCCCTGAAGTTTCATGATGGCAGGGAGTTTCCTGAACATGAATAGAGAGTTTCAAGAAAATTCCTTAGCGAGGTTGAAATTTTCATGAATTTAATGAAATGTCTATAAATAGGCCTCTACCTCCAATAATTGGAGTGAGTAAGACTTTATGAAAATCCAAGGGCTCTGAATGCATGAAAGTGGTTAAAATGGATTTTTATTGAATAAAGGTTTTCATAAGATCATATATTTCACAAAGAAAGAATGTTTAAAAAAGGATAGTAAATTTTTCGAAAGTAGTGAATTTAATGAAAGTAGTAATTTTTGTGATAGTTGTGGGTTTTGTGAAAGAAATATGTTTTGTGAGGAATTGTGAAGATTCATGAAAGTTGGGAAAAGGGTTTTTGTGAAAGTAAATCTAATTCATACAGGAAGGGATTTCCAAATAAATTTTTGGTAAATTGGTATTCAACAAGTTGGTGAAGGTGGAACATAATGATGCACCAAATGAGGTGTAAAACATATTTATTTAATTAATTAATGAAATATTCTTATAAAAGAGTAGTGAGAACACTTCAGTTGAGAGATAAGTGATCTTTCAAATTGTGATTGGTTTTAAACTAGGAGGGATAGTGAGTCTACTCCTAAATTTGTAATATTAGTGTGATTTAGTGGATTTGGTACATAGGCATATTGAATTTTTATTCTCCTTGGGAATATACCATTGTAGGTGAACTAAGTAAAATTTCAATGTCTTGTACATTCATTCATTTATGTTCATACATTTATATGGGAAACAGAGAAAAGAGTGTTTTGTTTAATGAAAAAACATGATCTTAAGGGGAAGTTGTTTTAATTTTTCATACCCTGATTCACCCCCCTCTTAGGGTATTTAAACTAGTTGGGATAATAATTGGTGTCATTGGTAAAGGTTAAAATTATAGGTTCTCTCTTAATATAATTAATGGAGGTTGTTAATCAAAAAGGGATTCTGGTCTTCGATGTAAATAATTTCATATTGTGGAAGAATCATATGTAGCCCTACTTCCGATCATTAGGCATGGATGCCTTTATAGTTGCGATGCATGGTAGTTCTTTGTGAACAATGGAGATTTTTTAGAATCAAATCAAAGTTAATTGGATACTAATTCGAGAGGAATCAATTCATTAGGGGGATCATTGTCCAATGTGATCTACACAAAGGTTATGTCACATAAGTCATTACATTCCATGTGGAAAATTTTCAAAATATCTATGAGGGTGATTCAAAATTCAAAGAAGTTAAATTATAGTTTCTATGGAATAAATATGAGGTCTTGACAATTCACCCCAAAGAGTCTATAGTTGCATTTTTTGAACATGTGAATGTTGTTTTGGAAGACATACATGGTCTCAAAGAAACTCTTAGAGATGTAAAGATCATTAAGCACACCTTGATAGGACTTTGAAATTAGTTCAATCTGAAGTCTCTATACTAGAAGATTAAGATCCAAAGGAGATAACACTAGATATCCTACATATTACTCTTATCACATACAAGATAATAAATCAAGATATTGAGTCTATGGAAAAAGGTAAGTCCAAATAGGTGGAATTCATGTCCATGACGAAGATCACTATTGATGATAGCCAGAAAAAATTGAAGAGAGATGAGGTCATGTCATTCCTTTAGTAAAATATATGAATAGGAAAAGGAAATTTTAAACGAGAACATTCACTTTCATGATTTTGATGTGAAATGTTTAGACATCATACAACAAGGTTCCCAAAGAAGTTTCAAGATGATGATGAGGATGAAGTCTAAATTACCATTAATAAGTCTTCAACCTATGTAAAAGGTAAGAGAAACTTTAAGAGAAATGTATTCAAAAAGAAGAATATTATTTCATAAGAAAATGAAACTTGTAGGTAGATACCAGAATAGGGATGAAAGTGAAAATAATGATGTAGAAGTAAAATTAAGAGTTGATATACATGATGAATTAGAAGACGTTATTGAAGAGATATATTTTTAGTGTTCCAAAAAAATTAAGGAAAATAGAGTGGTTCATGATTCCAAAATTTATATGCAGTAAAAAAAAAGGGAAGTCCGATCTGAAGGAATAAATTGAAAAATTTAATTCTTCAATGCTAGTGAACTTAGAAAAGGTCATTGAGTACAAGATCAAAGTTAAAAATATAAAATAGTAATTGATGGTTTGACTATCCTAGAAAAATATCAAATCAAATATATTGAAGAAAATGAATAGGAATTTTTTTACCTATGAAGAAAATTAGAATATTAAGAGAGACTCTTGAATCTCATCATGAAATAAAGAAAACATATTACTAAGTTGATAGAAAAGATGGAAGTGGAGCATAGAGGCCTAGAAAAACCAAAGTAACAGTCATATCCAAATGAAAAGGCTGGTATTGGTATTGATTACAAATATAAATATATAATGATTGATGTTATATTGTAAGAACCCAATCAATTGGTTGAAAATTTATTTGGGTACAAATCAAAATTAGAAGACTCATAGAACCAAGGAAGAACTGATCCTTCATATTAGGAGTTATTTATATGGAAATATGTGACATTTTCAAAATGTATTTTCCATAACCAAAAGGTTATAAATGGAATAAGAGAACAAATTCCACCACCTAGAGTTCAATATTTTAAGAATTATTTTGATGGTCATTGTTTCTGGTGTGGAGGATTTAGACACATGGACAAATATTGCTCATCAACAATGTAGATAAATGTGTCAAAGTTGAACTAAAATTATCACAAGCAGTATTTCAATGAATCATAAAATGATTTGAAAATTAAAAATTTATTTGTATCTCTATAATATGAATTTGGTCCATCATACTCTAAGGAAGATCAAGATTATCAATCCATAACAGGTATGAATTCAAGGATGTGGATCAAAAATAAAAGAGATAAGAAGGAATTGGTTTTTTATATTTCAATTAATGCACCATATCTTTCTAGTTTATGGATCCTAGA
This sequence comes from Viscum album, assembly GCA_963277665.1. NCBI lineage: Eukaryota > Viridiplantae > Streptophyta > Magnoliopsida > Santalales > Viscaceae > Viscum > Viscum album. Next base: position 176,648,740 of record OY728140.1, on the reverse strand, counting down.
TAGTGGATGAACATCCTATATGACAGGAAATAAGGATCATGTTATAAGCATAAAATATGATAAGTAAGGTGTTGTCAAATTTTGAAATGATGAAATCCAGGATATTATTGGCTTAGGAAAATCCAAATCTGGGGGAAAATAAATGAGATGAACCGATGCCTTTTTTATTGAAGGTCTTAGTAACAAATGGATAAGTGTTAGTCAATTGTGTGACTGAGGTCATGCTATAGTGTTTACCAATAATTAGTGTATATTCAAGGTAAAATATGGTACTTGTTTTATTGGGATTGTTCATGAAGAGGAATATATACCTTGTGACTGGGGAATAATATATGTTCTTTCTATCCATAGAGTATGAAAATAACTTGTGGAATAAAAGGATTGTCCATATATTCCAACCATTAGTGGAAGATATGGTCAAATGTGATGTATCTCAAGATCTATCCAAGCTATCACGTGTGTAATGATTTTCAACAAGGGGATATTATTGAAAATATATACAAGTAAAAAAGAATAAAAGTCAACCAGATTATTTTAATTGGTTCATAAATATGTGTTTGGACCCATCTCACCATGATCCATTAACATGAAGAGATATTATATTATTTTAATTGATGATTTCAGTAGGATGGAATGAGTTTTTTTGATTTACCATAATTCCAATGTGTTCAGTTGTATAAAAAAATATCAGAGGGAAGCATAGAGGACGCTTGGATAGAAGATTATGAAGTTTCAAACAGATAATGGTATGAAATTCAAAAAAACCCGAGTGAAGGATTATATCTAGAAACACAAGATAAGTAATCATATTTCAAAAGTGATAACACCTCAAAAAAATGGAGTGGTTGAGTTGAGAAATAAGATCATAAAAAACATGTACAGAATAATTCTTATTGAAAATTACTTGCCAAATAAATTCTGTAAGGAAGAAGTCTTGACATCGGTTAATATATCCAATAGGGATTTGTTTTGTCCTAAAGAAGAATAGACTCTGTATGAGCTATGATATGGAAAGAATCCACCATTGAAATACTTTCATATCTTTGGGAGTAAGTTTTTTATTTTCAATAAGGATAAACAGAAGAAATTTGAATCTAATGGAGATGAGGGGATATTACTTGGCTATTTAGGAAACATTGAAGCATATAAATACTACAACTAGAGGATAGAAAATGTATTTGTAAGAAATTATGTCACTATATTAGAGAATGAAAAAAATACTCAAAATAAAGTGAAAAATTACATAATTATAGTGATGAGGAGGTAAAAAACTCAGGGGTTGTAGTAGTAAGAAATGTTGGTTTAGAAGAATATACTCATGGTGAAAAAGTGGAAGTAAAATCTACATCTACATGGAAAATGAAGAATTGATCTGTAGTTGACAATAAAGAATTCATTGGTGATCAGGCAGTGCTAGTTCAAACACAAGGAATGAAGTATTTATATAAGAAATACTCCATATATCAGGAAGATTCTAATTTTTTTGATGAAACAGATGAAGATGAGAACTTGGATCTGGCTATGTTTTAAGATCTTGAACAAATTGAGAAGAATTGGACATGAGAGATTGTTTTGAGACTGGTAGATAAGAATTTCATCAGGGCCAAATGGGTCTTTCGAAATAAAATAAACGAATATTGATTGGTGATTAAAAAAACATGTCTAGTGTGAAAGGGATACTCCTAGATTGAGGAAAATGATGTTTATGATATATTTTTACCTGTTGTAAGGATCAAGACTATTCACCTATTATTAGAAAAAGTAGTGCAATGAAAGTTCAAAGTTTTCTAGATATAATTCAAGTCAGAATTTCTGAATGGGGTTATGGAAGAAGAGATATATATCAAGAAACAATATTTCCTTCTCATTCATGAATATGAGAACAAATTTTATCAGCTGAGGTAGAAAATATGTGGGTTTAATCAAGAATTGAGATTTTTATACTCAAGGCTTGATCAATTTTTGAGGAAGATCAGTTTTTTAGTGTAGCGGAATTAATTACAATATCTATGTATATAATAATAATAATAGAAATTTGATGGTACTAGTGTATGTCAATGATATAATATTTGGTGGATTAGATGAAGTGAAATGAAAACATTTCACATAATTCATGAAAAGTGAGTATGAAAGGTCAGTGAATGGTGAACTAAAAATTTTCCTTGGTTTATAGGTGAAAAAGGAAGGAATTATACATTTATATATCAATGCAAATATTCCAAGGATGTTTTGAGAAGATTTAGAATGGATAATTCCAATGATATGATGACTCTAGGGGATACCTGTATGAGGCATTCATGAGATGATGATAGAAAAGCAGTTAATGTCACAGAATATATGAAAATCATTGACAATCTGTTCTATTTAATAGTGACATGAACCAATATTTTTTTGACACATTCCGAGAAGAAAAAATATAAAATTAATCCCAAGGAAATATAATTTCTTACAGAATAAAGAACACTTTGGTATATCAAAGGAACAATGGGTTTTGGGTTTCTGTATAATGACAAATATCAGTAAGAGTTATTGAGCTATACAAATGTAGGTTGGGCCAGTTTAGAAGATGATAGAAAAACAACCTCAAGTGGTGCATTCTTTATTGGTGGATCATGTATTTCTTGTATAATCAAGAAAAAAGATTTCATTTAATCGAGCACCACAAAAGTTGGATATATGGTGGCTACTCAAGATTTCATGTAGTTATTATGGATAATACAACAACTTGATGATATAGGAGTTGAAGTGAAGTCTCTGATTAGAATCCACTATGATAATTCAAGTGTTATATATCTTAGAAAAAATATAGTCCATCACTCATATACCAAGAACATTGAAATCAAATATCATTTTATCAAGGATAAGGTCTATCTTGGTCTTGTAAATTTATAGTGCGTTCCTATAGAATTACAAGTTGTAGACAATCTGACAAAGATTTTACCCAAAGAGGTGTTTGGGTGGAATCAACTGGATCTTAGAGTTCAGTCAACTTCCCAAACTTGAACAAGTGTGGAAGTGGAACCCCCTCTCCGTGAGGCATGGTGTATTTTTTACAAATGTGTTGATATGTGTTCTTTATAATGTTGAATCCATAGAGGAGTGACCTTTGGGTTTATTAACAAAGGGGGAGAAATATCTTGATCAAGATAGGGGAAAGGTTAATTGGAGGAACAATGAAGTAGGTGGAGTTTTAAATATGATAATGCTAAAGGTGATCGAACAAAGGTTGTATATAATAACATATGGGATTCACGATGAAAGTAGTTGACTATTTTGGAAATGAAGTGATTCAATGATGAACTTGGCATGATACTCTTGTTTCTCATGCTGAGTATGGCTTATTTAGGATTAGATTATGTGTTGGGTAAATATTTGATCACTCAATGGAATCATAATAAGCAATGTTTTTAATATGGAAGAATATTTAATGTATTATAAAATGATGAAGAGTTACAAATAAACCCAAAGGGGGTGGTTGTTGGGAAAGAATCCCTCAAGGTAACTTTTTAATATTTTTTGGATTGGTTCTGTTTTTTGAAAAAGTATGTTTCCAAAGTAATTTTTGGAGTTACTAAGATATTTTTGACAAGGTATGTTGAAAAATATTCAATACAAAGGTATGGAAGGTTTGGAAGTGATATATAAATTTTTATGTACAAGGTGTCACCATTTCCTAGTGTTTTCCAAATTTCTGAGGTCTAAAATTTAGTTGATGGAACAAGTTTTGTGAAAGTTGGATTTGTAGTGATACCTCATAAAAATATAGAAACTGAATATAATTTTCAATGGATTAGAGTTTCATGAAGTTCTGTTATTTCATGAAGGATTGGTATTTCGTGATGGTTTGGAGTTTTGTGAAATATGGCAAAGTTTTGATAGAAAGATGAAAAGTTCTACGATTTAAAAAAGTTTTTCTAATGGTAAATTTCCCTAAAGTTTTGACAAGGTAGAGAGTTTCATGAACAAGAATGAATAATTTCATGCAAAGGCCTTGGAAATGTTGAAAGTTTCATCAATGAGAGGATATGTTTATAAATAGGACCCCATCCCCCTCTGTTGGAGTGACCAAGACATAACAAAAATCCAAAGGCTCTGAATTCAAAAAATTGATTCATGAAGGATTTATCTTGCATTAATGTTTTTATAAGATCATATATTTCATGAAGAAATAACGTTTCTATAATACTAGTATGTTTCATGAAATTAACGAATTTTTCAAAAGTAGTAAGTTTCAAAAAAGTTGCGGGTTTCGCGAAATAAAAATGTTTTGTGCAGAATTGTAAAGATTAATGAAATTTGGGAAAAGGGTTTTCACAAAAGTAAATCATATACATACTAAAAGGGATTTCCCAGTAAATATGTTTTGAATTGGTATTCATAAATTTTGTGAAGGTGGAAATTAATAATGCACCAAATGAAGTGTAAAACATATTGAATCAAGTGATCAACAAAAGATTATTCTGAAGGAGTAGTGAGCACACTTCTATTCATACATTGATATGAAAAAGGGAGAGAAGATTTTTTTTTCATGATGAAACAAGATCTAAAGGGGTATTTGTTTTAATTTGTTATGCCCTGATTCACCACCTCTTAGGGTATTTAACCTAGTTGGGATAACTACTATTTATTTTATTACTTTGACATAGTGAATTGTTTTCAACTATAAATATATGATTACGAAGAGATCTTAGGGTTATCTACATAACCCTAAAGATATATGGACCATTGGAGGATATATTTATTGGTGAATAATAATAGATCCACATTGGGGATCATTGCACTATCAAAGTTCTTGAATCTCACCAATGATAGAAACACATAACCATTGTTTATCAACGATTGATCCTAACTTGATGTAGGACATTTGTTTCTTTGTAGATTTTATCCCCTAGATTTATTCCATGACAAACGTGAATCAAATAATCTAAAAAATTGATTCATGGGTCAATCATTTTTCTGGTATGATTTTATTTTATGTATTTGGGAGAAGTTATTTATTTATTTATTTGGGTATTAATTAATCGTGCTAATGTAATTGGATCAAGACAAACCTGAACATGGTCTAGGTTCATTACTCGGTTGTGTTTCTTTGTTTTCTCACACCATTATTTGTGCATTCATCACTAGTGTTTCATTTAACTGATGGTTTAAAGAACACATGATTAATAAATCAGTGCACACCCGTTTCATACAGCAATAGATTGATACCCAAGATCTAGGTTCGCAGTGATGATGGGATCGAGATAAGATAGTGGTGATGATGGATCATGGTCCAGATTAAAGTTATTAGCGCGGTCTTTAACATGTGGTGATCTTATGGATTGATTTGATAGTTTCCTATATTAATTGGATGGCCAAATTCAAGTTAGTGGTGGTGAAAATTCTTGACCAGAACAAATCCAAAATTTTCACTGATGATCATGGATGGACCATAGGATAGAGGTATATGAAAAGATGCATGAAGAATATTTGTGGTTTCTCGGAAATCCCAATATACATGGTGTGCAATTCAAGCACACAGACAATGTTTCCTCATTAGAGTAGCGACTAGGGTTTCTATGGAGAGTAAAGGGTCACACACCATGTGGTCCCATCTATATTCTATGTGGCCCCTAGATGGATAGCTTTACATACACATGGTGTGCATTCCTAGAAGTCTAGGTGGAATTACACACCATGTGGATCATGCCACACATCATTTAAACTCTGAAGGTGGCTCAATGTATATAGGTAGTAAACTCCCAAGAGATCGTGTGGTCTACATGCCATGTGTGGCGAGCTACATTCCAAAAAATTTAAAAAGTTATTGGGAATGAGTAGGTGGCACACCGAGTTCTATCTAGAAATATATACACCGTGTATCCCTATGGGATATGTTGTGTATCATGGAAAATGTACATGCTGTGTGAGCATGAGACATGGGCTATACTAGGATCCGCGAGACACGCCATGTACCCCAAGGGACACACCATGTACTCCTTTAAGGATGGGTTTTAGTCCTCTTTCTCTTCAGTTCAGATATTTTTTGAGCTTTTGTGATATCTCTTGGACTGGTATCGATTGAGTGTGTTCCCTTGATCCATTATTATGAGGTTTTGACGTAGTATCACATCCTCATCATAAGATCATAATCCCTACATATATTTATCAGACTTATACAGTGTGAGAGAGTTCTATTTTTTTAGAGTGAATTAGTCTCAGTCCAACTACATGAGGGTTCAGTACTAAATCGGGTCTTGAGATTCAGACTTGAGAACCCTTAGATAATTAGAGAAGGAATTGATTTGAGATTCCCTTAAAAATCCTCATTTACATAATGCTCCCTAGGTAGTGTTGATGGAATCTGTGTGACCAGCACTTACATGAGAATCAATCCCCTTTCTAGTAGGATAAATCTTATAGGGTCAGGTTTCTGCCCAATGAGCCCTAGGAATTGACCCCCTATCTGTGTATCAAGATCTGATTTTCCAATGGGGTATTAGCGTGATTGAGTTTATATCTCGGATGAACCACCTAAATTTCCTTCAATCTTCTTCTTGGATAGACCTATAGATCATGACCTCTCAGTATAGTGTCATAAGTGGAAGTGTATATCATGGAGTTTTTTTCTTCCAAATGAGTGTTACCATTGGACCTCAAGAAGAATCCTATGGTTGTAATTATGATTGTGACCATATGGGGAATAGTGTCTTTCTAAGTATACGTGTGTTTATTCTTTCTTATCATTATTCCTCATATCATTATTAACATACCCTATAGTTATGATATGAATACTCTTGATTATTTATGCTTACTGATTTCAGGGTGTCATTCTAGGTATTTTTATACTCAACCCTGTGTGGAATTTACCCACACGTATCATGTTTTATGTAGATAAAGAATATTTTTAATAAGTCCTTGGAGGAATATGAGTAGGTGTAACATATTTTGCGCTAGACAGAGTGAGGTGTATACCCATGTCACACTTGACAACATCCCCTCACTATAAGAAGGTACGAATTTATTTTCTAGATTTTGGTGGTCTTATATTTATCCCCTTTTATTACTTTATAGTAGTTTTTCTTACTATGATGTGGGATAGATGTTATTCATGCATTGTTGGTATCAGTTGATATTTAAATTTCAATATTATATGGGATTGGAGGTGTGTGTGTGTGTATGTATAGGTACATTAGTTTAATCCCTCCCATGTGTGTGTATGCCTACTCAACACTAGTCACCAGCGAATAGCCTATTGGAGGTAGGCATAGGGTAGTCACACTCATCACATCTCCAGCCAAGGGATCCCTGATAGGTCAGGTTGTGACAAGTTTGACATCCATTACAGAGCTAATCATATATTTGGTACACGGTTCATCAGACTGTGTAGTAAAATTATTGACAATTCCATTTCTCCTTTAAATATTTTTTAGTCTCCCTTGATGTCCAGATTAATCCCAATGGTCTCCACTCTTGGTGTGAAGTTAATAAAGGGTGTTTTTTTTGGAGGTGATGTAGTTAAATGTTGTTCGATTGAGATTTTTCTTAGATTCATAATTGCGAATCTTATAATTTTTTTGTTATTTGTTTAGAAAATTATTTTTGGTGTGGAATATTGCTTTACTAAGGAGATTTGATTTAGGAACTCGTTTTAAATTTTTTTGGAAGGATATTTGCTATTGAATTTTGAATTTTTTTTAAGTTTGAGTTGTGTAAAATTATTTGGGAATGGTTTTAATTTATGTTTTTTTAAAATGAGTATAAAGGATTTAGTTTTAATGAGAATAGTGTTTTGTTTAAAAAGAAGAGCTGGTGAGAAATTAAATCTCAAAGTGGGATGTTTTGAGATTTCAATTTATATTTTTTTCAAAAGAAATCCATTTCAAAATGAAAATTTGAAATATATCTCAAATGGAAAGGATTATTTTTATTTTAAAATGAATTTGTAATAATTTTGGAATAAGTGAGTTTTTATGGAAGGTTTTGATTTTTATGATAAATATTTATTGGATGATTTGGTTTTGGAAAATGGTATTTTTTTAAAAGGATAAATTTGACTAAATAGTGATGTTGATTAGTCCCTTCGATTATGGGATAATTTTTTTGAGGAGCATGAGTAGTTGGGATAATGTATCATGTTAGTTATAGTTTGTCTCCAAAAAAAGGTCTTAATAAAAGATAAATGGTTTCTATATATTCCTATGTGTATACCTCCTAGTTGCTAGCTCTGCTAGACTCCAAGTGGATCAGTGGATCTATGATTTTTTTATATCTAGGACTTCTTAGTTTAGTTTCATCCTCCTCTATTTGTTGATCAATGTTATGATAGGGAGGTGGCTTGGTTGAAAGATTTTGTAATTTCTATTAGTGATTTTTTGGAATTGGGATTTGATAGTGAGGTTTTGAAGGTGTATTTGGGATACTAATGTATTAGCCTTCAGTGGTTGCTTGTTTTAGAAAATTTTATATTGGTTAACGTTGAGGACTTCTTGATTTCTCTTTTTTAGATGGTGATTACTTATAGATTGGTGTGTAGGTTTTTTAACTTTTGTGAATGGTTTTGGGTCTTTGGGATCTTGTGAATTCCTCACTAATTGGTTACCTTCCATTAAATTTTTTTGTGTAATCTTATGTTGTGTCCATTTTCTAGGTTGATTTCCTAATGTGTTGAACATGTGTTACATTTGGGTAAGTACTTGGGTAATTTGGATTGATGTCACCTTATGGAAGTTGATAACATTATGGTATTAACATTGTTGGGGTTGGTATGTGATAGTGTTCTAAGATTTAGGTCATAGTTTACCCAATGAGTATGGTAACCCAGGTCCAAATCCCGTGTGGGTCATTATTGCAACATTGTTGTGAGTCGTTTCTCATGAAAGTTTTGGATGAGAATGCGTGGCTGGTTTTGGTGATTGCCTTTTCTTGAGGATGTTGAGGTATTCTATGTATATGTTTGCCTTGTAAGTTAGTTAAAATTCCTTGGTTTTTATTTGTGATTAATCGATTTGGGTGATTCCTGGGAAATTCATAAAGTTACTTTTATATAAATATTTTCTGTCCTTATGGTGCATTCTTCTCTTATCACACCATTTAGATAACTTTAAATAGTGGGGAGACCTATGTTTGGTATCCTATCCTTATAAGAGCTATTTGGTGATTAGGGAGAGGTTATTTTAGGATAAATCTCATGGTTTATGGATATGGTTCATTTAGTTTAGAGGAATCATTTTTATTTTATGGGTTTTCTTTACAGGTTCTCCCTTGATGTTTTATCACCCATCTCACCTCATTATGCGGGGTTTCATTGTTGTTTCATTTTAGATACTTTATTTTCTTCTAAAGAATTTATGGGGGTAAAAGGTGGTATGATGGGGAGTTATTCACAACCCCTGTCACTATAGAGGTGATTATATTATTTTATTTCAATTTATTTTGGGTAAATTTAATATTTTATAAGTTTTAATCTTATGTTTTTGGTTTTATTAATTTTTTTTTGAAACATGGTTTTGGCTACATGGGTAGTGCATAGTTTGGGCTACATGGGTAGTGCATTGTTTTGGAAACCCTTTACATATACTATGAATCTTACCATTTTCATGTGATTTCCCTTATGCATGACTTACACATGGTTAGGCTAATAGTGTGAAAATTGTGTGGTATGTATCTAAAATTTTACGTATCTATTTTTTATGGTTGGAACATGGTAAGTAATCTAAGTGGTCAAACTATGATAAAGTGTATTTTCCGTCCATTATCTCTTACATGGTTGTCCCATAATTTATCAAACCATTATTGTTTTCCAAAAATCTAATATTTTGTCTCTAAAATTACTCCTCTCTTAGTTTATCATGTTTAATCCCCTTTTCTCCTTCTTCCCATCATATTAATTAGCATAGATTCCCTCCAAGGTTGATCTTCCTCTCCCCTTTAACAATTTAAAGGCCTCTCAGGACTCTACTCTTTGATTTCTTCCAAGGGAAGCTTTCATATCTTCTTTCATTTCCCCTTCCCTTCACCCTATTCTATTATCCCTCAATTTATCCCTCTCACATGAACTCTAAGGGAATATAGGTTTGATTTTTGTGTTCATGGTGTTTGATTCATTTGGGGTTTTATTTTATTGGGAACAATTGTGACTTCTTGAGGCTTATTGGAGCATCCACTATCGTAGGTGATGAATTCTAAAATGATTGTCATTGAACCTAAATATAGTGTTTTTGTGTAATTACTTGAATTGGAATGTGATATGGTTCTTGATATTTAAAATGACCTATTTGATTTATTATGCGTATATATGATAGTTTAAAAGAATTTATTGAAGTTTTGATTAAGTTTTTTATTGGCATAATTATTTTATTGGGCATATCAAGTGGTACTTTAAAGGAAAATAATCTTGAAAATTTTAAGAGAATTATTTTATATAAAATTTAAGTCTTGAAAATACATTGATACTCTGGTAATTTTAACGAAAAATGATTGACTCATTTATTAATTTTTAAATGGATAAGGTGATTGTTTTTTTGGGAAATGTTTTAAAAATGGGTTTTGAAGGCTAGAATTTAAAATGGTGGTTTGAAATTAAATTTCAAACCATTGTTAAGTGGCTTGATAGTCTTAGCTATTTCTAATAAAGGCCTGTTTTGAACTATAAATGGTTTTGAAAATGGTGTGCATGTGTATGAGACCCTATCAATCCCCTTTGTTTAATTATGTCCCCTGAGGGGGATATTTTTTATTATTGGTATGGATGGTATATGATTATGCCTGTTTCTTACAATTGTGTTGAAGGTGGGATAAGGTATATTTATTTATTAAAATAATTGTTGATTTATGCCCTCTTATTGATTGAAATGCATGGGGATACTAGGTGTATTAGTGAGGGTCATGAGAAATTTCTATCTAGTCCTAATGAGATAGACTAGATCCTTCATGGGGATGGATATACATAGGACACATAGGGTTTTGAAATCTGAAAGTCTTATTTTGAGTAGTTGAGTTCGTTATAGACTTAGGAGCATCATTGATAGGCATATTGATGGTTTCGAACCGAGTTTGTCTAGGGTCACCTCATGAGATGTTTAGTAATTTCTCATGTTTTCTCAATTATTATTCTTAGGGAACTTCCCTTTCTTGTATTCCCTGGTTTGATTGAAACATAAGGCACTATGTATTCTCTTATCTTCCATTCATTCTCTTATTACATGGTTTCGTGATGTTTATTTATATTTTTATGGAATTTATATTGTCTTGTTAAGTTTTCTTAAATATATTTGAAAAGTTATTTATAAAGTGATTTCTTGAAAGTGGATTTTAAAGGGAATTTTTAATTTATAATGGGTTCAATGCCTAGTAATGGGTTTTAAGTGATTGTTTTCATTTATATCAAAGAAATATAAATTTATAAAAGATAAATGAATTTTCCATTTGTTTGTATGTATTTATTTATGGAATTGGTTGGAATATAATTTTTGATATTTTATTTCAAACTGGAAAAAAATTAAATATCATTTTTTTGTATTTCACAAACACTATAGTGCATACCTACCATTCCAAGTTTCACTCACACCCTAAATACACCATTCAATGTAAGAAACTCATATGTTATTTTTTATGGTTCCATGGATTTATTATTTTGGTTATAGATGATTTAGTTATTCATAGTGGTCGGATTTGGATATGGATAGTGACCGAGGATCATATGTAGATTTATCCTAATGGGTTTGTTTAGGATTTTCATTTAGTTTTATTTTGGGAGGTATATGTATCAGGAAATCAAATTGGATCTCACCTCCCATGTATACTGATTCTTTTGTTTGGGATCTTCATTCTACGTATGTGATGATTCTTAAATATTAATTATTTGGTTTATGGATTGTCACTATATTTATTTTTCACACATATATTTTATACTTATATAGAATGTGTTAGTTTCATATTCAAGGGTGAAATGATTCTCACAGACCTAACCAGTAAATTACTAGTCATACCCACTTCTTAAAAAATCCACTAATTCTAAGGCTGCAGTGAAAAAAGGAGAATTATGATGTGATATAGAACCTGTACTGACTAATTTATGACATTAACAAGGGGTTGTGATGTTAAGTTATCCTATTCAGGGGAGGAGTCAATACCTCCCTCCTTTATAGAGTGACCTTAACACCTTCTACTGTGCGATTACCCTACATCATTAGACTGTTACATGGCCAAGTGGTTACAACATGACGTGAAGCAACAATTTTTTTGAAAAAACACCATGAATTACTCTAACATCTACCTTATAACACAGTAATCTATTTGAGCATAATTATTTATTGAAATATATCATCTATATATTTATAACCACTTATAATGATGATCCAAATCCAATTCATGAAACCACCCCTGTTCCGGTCTAAAAATTCAAATTCCTTCTAAACTTTAGAACCCATAATGACGTGATTCATTAAATTTTGGATGAGATGATTCAAAGATATTAATTTTCAAAACATTTTAAATTCATTCATACTTTTAAATGAATTGAAAATCAAGTTAGATTTTTCATGTTTTTTAGGAGTGACAGCTATACCCAAAGATCTGTTGGAGTTGGTTCCCTAGAACTAACTTTCACAGTACTTGATTAGGGGTTTTATTATTAATGAATTTTACTTATCACATCATTTATATGACCCAATTTTTTTCCTTATAATACTTTGAAATATTTTATGGAATATTTTTGAATCCAGGTGCTGAGATGACATGAGATTCTGAGGACCGGTGAGACTAGAATTGACATAATAAAAATATTAAATATATTAATATCATGCACATGTAGTTATTATGGAATAATGGAATAAATCTTGATGGAGCCTTAGATTGTAAATTTGAGACCATGGTTGATTTTGGAATGTAGGGTTCTCCCTAGGTGAAATCTCAGGTTGGTTGGCACCAGACGTCCGGTTGAGGAAATCATTGGTGGCACATTTAATTAAAATAAATAATTAAATTTATTTATTTTATATTAAAACACCAAAAAAATAAAATCTTATATATATACATTCTTATAAAAATTCTTCAGGTTTATCAACTTTAACCCTGGGATAATTGAGAGGATCTCTATCGTCCTTTATTGGCGGACCGAGATCCAAGGATGATGGTTGATTAGATCACAGTGGATCGGTGGGTAGAAGGTGAAGAAGATATTATAAATTAATGGATAAATACTTATTAACCAATGATCTATCCCTTATTTATTTAGGGCTCATAAATTGTGGATTTTATACCTTTTGATTAAAATATTGGGCATTCATTGTATCTGTTATTCTTGACCTGTGTTTTCTCACCCTTTGCACGAGCAATTGTTTTATTAAATTAAAGTCATTTTTATTCCATGTTATTATCTTAGATATCCCTGATATATATTCTATCTCCAGGAATTCTTGTCCAACAATGTTTTTACCGTAGTTCTTATTCCCCCTACTTGTTCTCCACGTTCTTCACCATTGCCCTATGGGTCCATGGTTCGACATTGTTATTCGGGTCCAAGCATGATTAGACCCCCATATTCATGATGGATGTGTGAACAATGAATTGATTAGTGATTTATGGAAAAATTAAGATGAATTATGGGAGATGATTTTAGGATCTTGGATCCAGAGTGGCGACTGGTGGCAACACGAGGCACTACGGGTGACAGAGGTGATGTAGACTTTGAGTTAATTACTGGATTCCATTTTTCGACCATAAGAGGCTAGGAAATGATGGATTGGGGATTTCCCCACAAATTTTAGGTGGTCAAAGGGTGTGATTCATTATGTTGAGTGTGGATTAGGAAAACATATGGCTGGTTAGTGAAATTATGACTACACGCCGTGTATCCTGGAAGAACACACAACATGTCGCTCCATGGCTATGATTCTAGGGTTTTAGGAAAAGTTAAATATCAAAAAACATGTCGGGGTGCCTAAAATCTATTTTAATCTACCCCTATAGATAATTAGTGTTCTAGATACACATTAAAAATGCCTCATGTAGATAGAAACAATATGAACCATAGTACACAAGCATGGGTAGGAATACATTGGCATGGGTTGATGTTGGGAAAAAAATCCTTCAGGTTATCATTGAAGTATTTCTGGGTTGATTTTTTGTGTGGAAAAAGTAGGTTTCCATGGTCAGTTGTGAAGTTCCAGAGATATTTTTTACATGATATGTTGACAAAGATCCAGAGAAAAGGAATGGATTCCCTAAAAGTAGTTCAGAAAATTGCATACACAAGGTGATGCTGTTTCCCAATGTTTGCCAAATATTTGGGGTCTAAATTTTGAGGATTGATAGTATTGGTAAAGATGAAAATACATTAAGGCTGTGTAAAAATATAGAAAAGGAATGATATAAAGAAATAATGTGTTTCATGAAGGTTGTTTCATGAAGATGTGGATAATTTTGAATGATCATCATGAATGTGTGAAGGATTGATGGTAATCTCCAACAATATGAGAAGATTCATGAACATGAAATTTCCCCGATGCTTCACAAATATAGGTATCATCATTAATGAAAAGGGAGAGAATCAAAAAATTGTAATGATTTGGATGGACGCTTTTAGAATTTTTGGAAACTCCTATAAATAAGCCTTTAACCCCTTCAGAAAGTATTTGGAGTCTTACTGTAAATCCACAGGCTCTAAATTCATGAAGGTGATTCGCAAAGGGTGTTCTTGTGAAAATGTTCGCAAAGAAAGGGATTTCTTGAAGGAAATGGAAGATGACTAAAAATGGTGAGACTCATGAAATAGGTTTCTTCATGGAGGCTAAGTGAGCTTTACAATAAAAGGTTACTTTGTGAAGGATGTTTGAACATTGGGAAGGTTGTTTCAGCTTCATCAAAGAGGTGAGATTCATTAAGGTAGTTAGCATCATGAATGTGTTGAAAAGGTATTTCCCAATAAATCTGTGGTAAAGAGGTATTAATAAATTAGTTTAAAATAGGATTTGAATAGAGTATCTACCTAATTTTGAGGATGTATTTGTTATTGATAATGAAGGGACCTACATATCCATAAACTATGTTTTAATCCTTTATAGAGTTGTGGGAAAAGGTAGAAGAAAAAGGTGATCATATCCAATGGTAGTGATCCATAGAAGGATAGATTGAGTGAGTGAATCTTGGGAAGTAGTGATCTGTCCCTAAAACATGTAAAGCCAGTGAACCTGGGCATAAAAGTGACCTAGCTCGAACCTTGTATTTTTTGTAGTGAGCCTTAGAAGATTTAGTACATTAGAACATTACCATTGTATTCTCCTTGGATGTTTCCCAGTGAGGGTGAATCAAGTTAAATCTATGAGTCTCACACATGATTTAATTTCTTTTCATACATTTATATTGGGGAAAGAGGGAATATTGTTTATTAATGATGAAACAAGATCCTAATGGGAATTTTTTTTAATCTGTCTTACCCTGATTCACCCCCTTAGGGTATTTAACTTACTTGGGATAACAATTGGTATCAGAGGTAAAGGTTGAATGTAAAGACCCGAGCCCAGTTTCCCAGACCCGGTGCCTTATTTTATTACATTGTCATATATACAATGAATATAAATCCTGAATGACTGATTAGTTTAGAATATTTGGAAACAAGATACATAAATAAGCTCAACATTACAATATGAAACAAAAAAACAATTTAGAAACTCCTATGACAACATCCATAAATCCTATGTTATTTATACATGTCATTCATAATATACCTCTTCATGTCCTGAGAAAATGAAACATAAGAAAGGGGTGAGCTCAAATGATCAGTAAGGGTAAGAGATATAGTGCAGGATATCATAAACATAAACATTAGGCATAGCGAATAACTAAAAAAACACACGCCTTTAAAAAATGAACTTGAACACATTATGGAAAGAATAAGAGATGAATAAAAAAAATCCATAATAAAGCATAGTCACGAGTCTTATAATAGTATAATAACCTCATGAAATTTCAATTAATAGTTTCATAATGAGGGAATTCATAATTATGAACATCATAACCATACCGTCAAGTCCTTGTGCTTAGACCACAATTAATCATTTTGTCAAGGCCTTGTGCCAAGACCGTAGTTAGTCTCATGAGACCTACTGATAAATAGAGGGGCTATATTATGCCCCACCCATCACTTAATAAGTCCAATTCATTCCTCATATGAATTGTAATAAGTATAAACAACATATACATTCATATTCAAACTAACATATGAAATGTCAAAAATGTTCCCCGAACATTAAGCCTAAACACTAACCATTTAGATTAAATTGGTGAATGGTTTTAAGATAGAAAATCCATAGTAAAAATAAACATAAACCATGAAATTAAATATGGTATATGATATCATAAAATATTAATCTAAATTATACATAATAATCAATAAGAGTGTTAAAATAGGTGAAGATACTCTTATAAAATCATCGAGTAATTCTTGAGATAAATGCTCTTTCACTTTGAAAAGAAGAGGTCTTTTGGAAAAGTCATTGTGTAAAGCTATAAGTTAATTAAGATAGTATTTTAATAATAAAATGAGTGTTTTTATAAATATAATGGTTTCTATAAATATATTATATAGTTCCCGTGAAAATAGGTAAGAATTTGAGAAATTCCCTTGAACCTGGCTTGTATTTTGGGAAGAAATTTTGAAAGATCCTTTTAAAAAATATAACTCCCCATAAATGAAAGTAGTATTATGGTTGGTAAAAATATATATAACATTATCATAGAATATATGAGAATTAAATATGAATAAATAATAATTTAATTGAGGCAATTAGAGAATAAGTGTAACCCGAATGAAAATGGAGGTTCGTGTAGAAAACCCTTACCTTAAGTTTGAAGGAGTTCCTCACATGATATTAATGACATGAATAATCAGATTTAGGATCATAAATTATTGATTATATAACATAATATATATATAAATGATTTTTTATAACCTTATTTAGGTTCATTAATGGCCTTTTGATGGGTTAAGAGATTCAATTTCATTGTTTGGGACTGTTTTCTTCCTTGGTTTTCATGATCCATTTAATTATATTCATGTTTGGATAAACATGTGGAATGGGAATGGTTGTACAGAATATAAGTTGTATGTTAATAGTGAAAACCCATAATATTATCTGGTTATAAAATTCATTTGGTTATTGGTAGTGAAGAGGAATCATTATATAAAACTTTAATGACAATTGTTTGGGTTAACTGGCGCTTCTTGATCTCAATGAACTCATTTTGATTTATAAATTAATGTTATGTGTTCAAAAGGATTAAAAAACCTTAAAAAAGTTATGATACATATATTATAGTATTTTTCAACCATAAAAATGGTTTCATGACCAAAATTAAATATTGTAATATAATTTGAAAACCCATCGTCCTTGAATGTGATAAATTAACACATCTTAGATGGTGTTTTCATTTCTACTATAAAAGAAGGGAAAATAAGAGATGATGAATAATTATTACTTTATCATAAAAAAATTATAGTACATGTAAGTAACTTTAATCGTAATAAAATTTTTATTAAAGGAGTTGAGAAAATAAAAAGAAAATAAAGGAACTTGAAATAAAATAAATTAAAAGAGGAATTTACCTCTTGAAGTTATCTTCATTGAGAGCCCCTTTAGGGGAGAGGGTTTGGTATTTTCATGATAAAAAGGGATGTTGGACGTAGGGGAAGATCTTGGGAGGATATTTTTGAAGAATTTAGACAAGTCACAATGCTTGAGAGGAGTGATGAGAAGAGGGAGTGATGGAGGGTTTTTATAGTGAAGGAGAGGAGTGATTTTTGAATATCTTATTCATTATTTTATTATTCCCCTCAAGAAAACCAATATTGATTATTCATGTTACCCATCATAGTAATAAGTGCATGGGAGTTCTAAACAAGTGTTCTTACATTGTCCATGATGCTAGGGATATATAATTTAACTAATAATGTATATATATGGCAAATTACTGTATTTTACTATTCATAAAAAATTCGAGTATTTCAAAAAAATACCAAAAATTTTATTTAACCATTTTTCGACATGTAGAATTAAAAAATGAACTCCATTTTTTGAAAATAATTTTTTAATATTATTAATTTAAATTTTAAATGAAATCATAATTTATTCAAAAAATGATAATTTTAAAATAATAATTCATTTTATATCACCTTTAAATATTAATCAAGATCTCATTATCTTATAAACTTAAGACAAAATAATAATAATATGATTTAATATTCATAAGTGTCATATTACAATTCATATTACTATTCAGAAGGGTTTGTTACTATCCACCAATAATTAAGTTTGTCTTATTAGACTCTAAATATCTTACTGAACGCAATCGTCTATGTCAGTTTTTCAAAATTCAAATCACAGATGTGAAAAAATTTTGTTTAGTGGATAAGTTATAACAAAGTGGTGTTTTTTGGAAACTTATCATTTCATGCATTTATTTATAAATCATTGGGGTGTTACATTTTCCCCTCCTTGCAAAACTTTCATCCTTTAAATTACCCAAATGTCACCAAACAAAAAGATTTGGGTAGTTCATCATCATAAGCTCCTTAGGATCCCATGTTTCCTCTTTGATTTTATGATTTTTCAAAAGTATCTTTACTAGAAGTCATCTGATTCCTCAACACCTATTATTTTGTGTCTATAATCCAGATAGGTTATTCAGAGTAAGATATGTCAGGTTCCAATTCTATATCTTTAGAAGTGAGGAAATGCGTTGGGTCTAGCATGTACTTTATCAGTAATGAGACATGGAACATATTGTGTACATTTGATAGGGTAGGCGGCATAGCCGAACAATATTAAATAGATCCAATTATATCTAGAATTTCAAAAGGTCCTATATACCTAGGGATTAGTTTCCCTTTCTTCCCAAATTTTTAATACCCTTCCAGGGAGATACTTTTAAGAAAACGTGATCTCCCACTTGAAATTACAAATGCTTCATTCGATTACCAGCATATCTTTTTTTATCTACATTGAGAAAATTTGAGATGGACTTGAATATTCTTTACCTTCGCTGTTGTTTCCTCCACAAGCTCTGGACCCACAAGCTTCCTTTCACTGACTTCATCCCAAAATGTTGGTGTACGACATCTTTTTCCATATAATGTTTCATATGATGCCATTTGAATTCTTGAATGGAAACTATTATTGTATGAAAACTAAACCAAAGGTAAATAATGATCCTACATACCTTGAAAATTAAGTGATCATGACTCAATATGTCTTATAAAGTTTGGATCATCCTTTCTGATTTCCCAACAGTTTGAGGGTGATAAACAGTACTTAGTCGAAGATCAATATCTGTGGATTTCTGAAGATTTTCCAGAATTTCGATGTAAATTGTGGATCATGGTCTGACACGATTGGGATAGGTTATCCATGAAATCTCACAACTTCATTGATATAGAGTCATACAAGTCACTCAAGTAAAAAATGCACCCTTATAGCGAGGAAATGTGCAGATTTCGTAAGTCAATCCACAATTACCCAGATTGCATCATTATTTCATGGTGTTTCGGGTAATACAGTGACAAAATCCATGGTGATGTCATCCCATTTACATTTAGGGATAGGTAGAGGTTGTATGACTCCTCTAGGATGTTGTCTTTCGACCTTAACTTGTTGAAAAACTATTGATACATAATCAAAAAAAATCCTACTTCATGTTGTACCAATGGAAATATTCCTTCAAATATCTATACATTTTAATACTATCGTGGTTTATAGAGAAATTAGAGTTATGGTAATCACCCAACAACTCCCTTTTCAGCGTGGGTATATAGAGAACATATAACCTCTTCCTAAATTTCTGAATTGCATCTTCATATATGAAGTCTGCCAACTTCCCTTCTTTCACAACATTAATTTTCTTTTTATGGTTCTCATCATCAGGATGACAGATTTTAATCCTTTCTAATAAATATGTTTGGGTAACCAATTAAAAGAGTAATGATGTTTAACCTTCTTTGATAATTCTCATGTTTATCATTATTAGACCCATGAAAAAATGATCCCTTTAAAATCTCATTTTGTTTAAAACACTATGATCCTTCATGCTCAATGCATCAACTAACTTATTTTCCTTTTCTGGGTGGTAGTGTATGAAAAAATCATAATCCTTTAGTAGTTATATCCATTTACTTTGCCTCATGTTGAGTTCTTTCTATGAGAAGATATAATTCACACTCTTACGATCCATATATATCTCACATCTTTAACCATAGAGATAGTGTATTCATATTTATAGAGAAAATATCACAATATCTAACTCAAGATCATAAGTAGGACATTTTTTACTAAATTTTTAATCGTCTTGATGCATAGGAAATACCTCTATCATTTTTCATAAGGATACAACCTTGTCCTTTCTTTGATGCACCACTATAGATCACAGATCCATCATTCCCTGATGATAGATTTAGGATCAAAGAATTCACTAATATCCTCTTAAATTCGTCAAAAAATTCCTCACATTCTTTTTTCCATACGAATGTAACCCCTTTATGTGTAATCTTGGTCATTGGGTTGGCTAAATGGGTGAAGTTCTGAACAAAACACTGATAATAACATGCTAAACCCATAAAAATACATACCTCGGTTATGTTCATTGGAGTAGGACATTCATGAACATCCTTTTTCTTCCTAGTATCAAAAAATATTCCATCCTTAGAGACAATGTGTCCAAGAAAGGAAACTGATTGATGCCAAAATTCACACTTACTAAACTTCCCATATAATTAATTTCTTCTAAGAGTATTTAGAATATTGCCCAAGTTATTTTTATTATCTTCATTTATTTTGGAGTATACCAAGATATCATCAATAAATACCCCCAAAAAGTTATTAATATATACATTGAAAACCCAATTCATTAGATCAGTGAATAAAGAGGGTGCATTAGTTAGTCCAAAAGGCATTATTGTAAACTCATAATACCCATACCTGGTTCAAAATGCTGTCTTTGAAATGTCTTCCTTCATTAATCACAACTGATGCCATACATATCAAAGGTGAATATTCAAAAAACATTGGTCTCCATGATGTTGATAAAATAAATCATCAATACGAGGTAGTGGATACTCATTTTTTATTATTATAGCATTGATATCCCTGTAGTCAATACATGAAATCACCTATCCATATTTATTCTAAATGAAAAGGATATGGTCTCCCCATAGAGATACACTATGGTGAATAAATCCTTTATCACTCAATTCCTCTAGTTGTTTATTCAATTATACTAATACCATAGTGGCCATTCTATAAGGGGTCTTTGATATGGGCCTTGAATCAGGAATTAAGTCAATGGAAAACTCAATTTTCCGCTCTAGAGGATGTCCAGGTAAATCCTTTGGAAACACATCAACATATTATTTCACAATAGGTATGTCATCTATTTGAATATTCCTTTCCTAACCCATAGTTATTTCATTCCCTACCTCCCCAATAATTGAATTCAGTAGAGATACTGGGGGTGGATCTAGATGAGATTCAGATGGTGATGTTTCTACCCTAAAGATAAGGGATTCCACATCATCCTCAAAAATTGTAACCTCCTTCTTGTTACAATACATTTTCGCATTATGTTTCAAAATTTAATCCATACCGATGATTATATCAAAGTCAATCATGGATATGATAATAAAATCAGCAGATAAAGCACGCTTATATGCCATAATGGGGACTACTTGACACAACTGTGTTGCAATGATACTTACCTTTAGAGTTTTGATTGAGAAATCCCTTATTAAATCAAATTGAAAATATATAATTTTCTTGGAAATCTGGGTTGATATGAAAGAATGCGATGATCCAGAATAAAATAATGAATTGGCTAAGTTTGAGGAAATAATTAATGTACCTACCACCACTTTTTTAGGAACTTCAACCTCCATAGTTGTGACTGCATAAGCTTGGCCTTTCTCCCTTTTCCTTCTTTGGGGAACATTTCCTTGACACATAGGACAATAATTTGCATAATTTCCCATCTCCATAAAATTGTCGCATTTAACATTGGTATCTTCTTTGTTCCCCTTACAATCCTGGGATATGTGGCCTTTTTCTCCACACTTGTAATAAACAACCATATCCTTTAGGCAAGTACCAGGGTGTCTCTTCCCAAAATTATGTCAGGGTGGAAGGTAAACTCTTACCTTCTTCCCCATTTCCTTATTTACTTTTCCAAAGTTTGCAGCTGGCCTCTTATTATCATACATTCCCTTATAATCATAAGACTTAGAGAATTCCTTTTTTGTCTTGACAATACTTTAGACTATATATTCATATGATGAGAAACTTCGGGAGACTAGAGCCCTTCGGAGGAATGGTTTTTAACCATAAAATAATTGATCAATATTTCTCCTTGGATTAAGTATGTTGTCTAGGGCATGTCTTGCTAACCTTGTGAAGTTACCTTCATACTTTCAACATTCTTATCCCCTTTTTTTCTCAGATTCAGAAATTTACTTTCCATATATGCTCGCTGTTCATGAGGGAAGTCTTTTTTTAAGAATATTTCTTTCAAATACATCCATTACATTTCTTCTATTTGTTCCTCCTCCTTTTTCTTTTGGATTAAAGACCACCACTGATCTGCATCTCCTGATAGTCGATAAACTGTCATGGAAACCTTCTCTCTTTCGTTACATCTCAAAGCAAGAAATATCTTCTCTAATAAACTTATCTACTTCTCCGCTACAAATGGGTTTGTAGTCCCATTAAATTATAGAAGTTGTTTTCGCATAAGGAGGTCTAACATAGCTCCCCCACTTTGTGGATACATATGATCTATATGGGTAAGGTTATTATTCATAACCTGTGTTAGCTATCCAAGTATAGTTATAAGTTTCTCAGCGCCATTCACAACACCAGAGCCAATATCGTTATCTTGCATTGGAGGGAAATCCCTACATGGGACAAACACATTCATTGAGTTTACATTCCTTCCATTAGGAACCATTTTTAAATAATAAAATACATTAGATTAGTTAAGGAATCATGATGTATAATCTCAACGTAGAAAAATACTTAGCATAAATTGAAATTTTATACATAGCTAATTTCATAATCATAAACACGGTATCTTTGAGGGAACATTTACATTTAAATCCTTTATCATAGATTGAAAATAAAATGTGAATTATACTAAGTATATCCCTCAGGAGTGTCAAACCAAGTGTGTAGTATGTCCCATTTTCGTGTACCAGGATACCTCAGGTCAAGCCCAAAACTCCTTGTTGATTTTTTCACTCCTAGGTACATCTGTGCTAGAACAACATCCGCTTGTAGTATCAAGACAAGGATGTATTTTCTAGAAATATCCACATAATCTATTCTTCAAAAAAAATCTAGGATTTTCATGTATTTTTATCCTCAATGACTATCATAGGGTTCTATTCCTTAATCTAGATTTTCTAAATCTAGTTTCCAAGTTTTCTACTAAACTTTCTTTGATACCAACTATAAGGACCCAAGCCCAGTTTCCTAGATCTAATGCCTTATTTGAATACATTGGCATATAAACAAGGAATATGAATCCTTAAGGACCAAGTATTTCAATAGCTTTGGAAACAAGATACATACATAAGTTCACCATTATAACTTGAAATGAAAAACAATTTAGAAGCTCCTTTGACAACATCCAAAAATCCTAGGTTATTTCCGCATGTCATTTATAATATACCAATTCATGTCTTGGGAAAATGAAACATAAGAAAGGGGTGATTTCAAATGATCAGTAAGGGTAAGCAACATAGTGGTAGATATCATAAATATAAATATTAGCCATGGTGAATAATTAAAAAAACACATGCCTTTAATAAATGAACTTGAACACATTATGGAAGGATTATGAGTTGAATAAAAAATTCCATAATAAAGCATAATCATGGGTTTTATTCTAGCCAAATAACCTCATGAACTTTCAATTACTAGTTTCGTAATGAGGGAATGCATAATATTAGACATCATAACCATACCTTCAATGCCTCGTTCCATGACAATAATTAATTATTTTATCAAGGTCTTGTGCCAAGACCGTATTTTGTATCATGATACCTACTGATGCATCGAGGGGATATAGAGATCCCCACAGATAAATTACTAAGTCAAATTCATTCCTCATATTAATTGGGATAAAAATAAATAACATATACATTCATATTTAAAGTAACATAGGAAATTTCAATAATATTTCCCAAACATTAAGTATAAACAGTAACCATTTAGAGTAAATTGGTGAATGGTTTTAAGATAGAACATCCAATGTAAAACTAATCATAAACCATTAAATTAAATATGGTATATTATATCATAAAATATTAATATCAATTATACATAATAATCAACAAGAGTGTTGAAATAGGTGAAGATACTCTTATAAAATCATCGAGTAATTCTTGAGATAAATACTCTTTTATTTTAAAAAGAAGAGTTATTTTGGAAAAGTATTTGTATAAAAATATAAGTGAAGTATGATAGTATTTTCATAATAAAATGAGTGTTTTTAGAAATATAATTGTCACTAAAAACATATTATAGAGTGACCTTGAAAATAGGTATGAATTTGAGAAATTCCCTTGAACCTCGCTTGTATTTCAGGAAGAATTTTTGAAATATCCTCTTAAAACATATAAATCCCCATAAATGAAAGTAGGATTATGGTTAGTAAAAATATATATAAAATTATCATAGAATATAAGAGGATTATATATGAATAAATAAGAGTTTAATTGTGGTAAGTATAGAATGAGAGTAACCTGAATGAAAATAGTGCTTCGTGTAGAAACCCTTACCTTAAGTACGAAGGTGTTCCTCACTTGATCTTAATGACCTAAATAATCAAATTTAGGTCCATAAATTAATGATTAAAAAACCTCTTATACATTTATTTGATTTATTATAACCTTATTTAGGTTCATTCATTTCATTTTGAGAGGTTAAGAGATTCAATTTCATTGTTTGGGAGTGTTTTCTTCCTTGGTTTTAATGATCAGTTTACTTATATTCATGTATGGATAAACCTATAGAATGAGAATAGTTGTACAGAATATATTTTTTATGTTATTACTGAATAACCATAATATTACATGGTTATAAAATTATTTTGGTAATTTGGAGTGTAGATGAATCATTATATAAAACATTAATGACAATTTTTTGGGTTAATTGGCAGTTCTTGATCACAACAAACTCATTTTGATTTATAAATTAATATATTGTGTACAAAATGATTCAATAACCTTAAATAATTTATAATACGTATATTATTGTAGAGACCCAAAGCTTGACGTACATGTCCATTACATTAATTTTACGGAATACTTAGTACATAACAAAAAAAACACAAACACACAAGGATCGTAATAGTTTAGTGTCTTTGGAAACTCGAAACGTAATCTTCTAATCGTGGTGAAAGATCTTCAACATCTCCCATAAAGATCTTCTTTTTTTTATACCTAAAACCTTTCTTTATATCCTGGGAAAAAGAAAACATAAAAGGGTGAGCTCAAATGCTCAGTAAGGGTAAACAAAAGAAATATCCATCACATCATATCCATAAGAACACAGCTTTTAGAAATCTTAACCTGCAAAAGAGCTCATAATATCATAACTTGGGATAAATCATGGCAGTGAAATGTAATCACAATAATCATAACTTAAAACATTAAACTTTGTGGCATACACACATAATCATAGAGAATCATTTCTTGTTAGTCAAGACTCATTGCCAAGACTATCTTAGTGGACAAAGTCCCTTTCTGAATCGAGTAACCCTCATTTCAGTCCTGTTTCACTGAACCGGTATAACCTACCATTTCAGACATGTCTATCTCATGAGATATAAAATCTTTACCCAATGCATTGGAGGGAGATATAGGTCCCACCCATCTTATAATGAATCCTTTCTTATGTGTGCCACATAATCATAAACCATACATCATAGCGTAACCCATGTAATAAAAATGGGATTCTTAAACAACATGACATCATAAAACAATTCATATAAGATAAAGGAATTCATAAAAATATTTCCATCACAACATAATCAAATCAATTTAATAATAGGGATAAAAAAATAACCCTTTATTATCTTAGATGGAAAATAATTTTGATAAAACACCTGAACTCCATTCTTGAGGAAAATATCCTTTCTTCTTCAAAAACATTTTTCCTTTCTTAACATGTCATAAATCTTTAAACTAAAAGAAGTTGATTAAAAATAAACTTGAAAACTTGTAAAGGAATCTTCTTTAAAATAATGTTTTAAAAATTCATTCATGCCGTATACGTTAAAAAAAACATTCTTCGTACCTTTGTCGGAAAAGTCAAAAAAGTACCTCGTACGAAAAATGACAAAAGATTCCTTTCATATCTTTTACTAAAAACTCACCGATGGGTAAAATAGGATTTAAACAATTGTAGGTGAATGAAAATAACATTACATATTGAGGAAACATGGATGTGGATGATAAAATACACCCCAATAAATACTAAAGCATAAACAATCTCGGATAAAAATGAGATTGTGATATTTTCCCTTACCTTAGGTCCGACTTGCTTTGTAAGTGTCCGAACCTCCTGTATAATGATTTAAATCATGTTATCGACTTATTATAGAATCAAATTCATTGTTATTATATCATATATGGTCCACTTATGACTTTATATTACCCGTTCTTTCGTAAATTCATGTTAAAGTAGCGTTTTGGGTAGAATCGTCTCATTTGTCGTTCGTGTTTTTAACTTGTAATTATTCATATGATTACTTAGATCATGATTACTTAATTCCAGAATATAAAACATTATTTATATATATATATATTCAGAATATACATATATAATAAATCAGTAAATGGAATGAAATACACCGTTCATGGAGACGGTAGTCCGTACGTACGCATGAACGATGTTTTCGTTTCCTTATTGAATTGAATGGAATTAAGTAGATGACATACATATAAATATAAATAATTCCAGTATCATTATTAGGTCATATATTTCATTAGTACTTATTATATATACTTTATAATCATTCATGAATGGTTAATCATTGAGAATGAATCTCATCGCGTCGTGGAGACGGTAGTCCGTACGTACGCACGAGCGATGATATCGTTCCCATGGTCGTGGAATTGTGTTGAAGTGTATGTATACTATTTCAGTAACAATATCACTTTATAATAATCATATATAGTTACTCATTACACCATTATAACCATCCTTGTAAGGTTATGGTGGAAAATAGAGTACACCACGGCGTGGAGACGGTATTCCGTACGTACGCACGCGCGGTGATTTCATTTTTCCGTAGGATGGATAGAAGGTGAATTAGGGTTGTTTCATATTTATAATAACATATCAGTATGTATGTAATACTGATGTTATTAATTTATAATTAAACATATAAAGAAGAAGAAGTTGAAGAAGAAAGAAATTGAAAAGATCGGTAATGGATATTACCTCTTCTTTGGAACGCCTCTTTGAATCCTCCACTTAGGGAAGTAAGATTGGTCTTTGAAGAAGACCAGAACCTCTAGGATTATTCTATGGAAGTGGAGAGGAGGAAATGGCAGGGTTTGGCCGAGCTTGAGTGCTCAAATTGGTGTGAGGAGGAGGGGGGGGGGAGGTGCCCTTTTATAAGGGAGGAGAGGGGCACCTTAGGAATATCTCAAAATATTATTTTATATTAAAGTCAAAATCAGTTTATAATGGTTCCAAAGGGTCCTATTTCGAAGCTAAAGTGGGGATGGGTCGAAATCCTATCAACCAATAGTATTTAGACAAGTTTAGGTTATTATTTTAACCTTATCAATTAGATTTAACTCTAAGTTAAATAATTTAACTTTTACCGTGTCTTTTTGTTTTCTTACATTATATGGTTAATACACTTACTATAACATGCCAAACGAACCCCAAATTGTTTATTATTAATATATATATCCTTATATATGTCATTTGTCCTAACCTTATATTTTTAGGAATAAACTAACAATTAATAATATAATATTTGATTTAAAAACTATTTTGTGTCAATTTTGACACTATTTGGTATATGATTTTTTTGAAAGTCATAACAGAATTATATGTTCGAAACAAGTTGATTAAATCATCAATAATATATCATAGTAACCTATAAAATTAGTTTAATTCATAAAAAGTCTTAAATTACATTTATTTGGGTAATTATAATATCAATTATGTTAATATTTCTTTAATAAGATAATTACTGCATCATCTTTGTGTCATAAATAAATTAAATTATTTGATGTCTAAAAATTACAAATAAAATTCCATAATTTAGGAAATCTTTTTATCTTTCTAATTAATATTTACAATCGAATTTATCTTATTTAAAACCCTATATTAAATTTTTTTAGTAAATATACATTGATTTTAATTCTTTTAACTCTTCTTTGAATTAAATAATAATAAATGTCCTAATCTAATCCAAGTGGGCCTAAATGATAATATTTTACACTTAAGGTTGTTTTTGGTCAAGATACACTTGTCCAATAGAATTAGGACATGTGTTAGGGTAATATTAATATCATTCTTACCCTTAATTACCCTATTTACTTTTAACCGTGGTAAATAAAAGTAAAAAGTTACTATTCACCAAAAATTATTTTCATCTCATTGAACCACATTTTACTTACTGAAATCAACCGTGTCTCTCGGATTTTTGAAATTCCATTCACAGAAGCGGTAAAATTAATTTTTATGACAAATTCAGTTTTTTTAACTACCACTTAGTAGTTTCACTATTCATAAAAAATTGATGTTTTTCAGAACAATGCCAAAATTTCATCCTAAGCTATATTTCATATTCCGAATTCAAAAATAAAGTCTATTTTACCAAATTCATAAAATAGAAGTTGCATTAATTAATTTTATAATTAAATCCCGCTGTTAAAACAAATAGCATGTTTTTAAGAAACAATATCTATCAAAAGATTGACACTTGATTATGTCTGGTTTAAATGTGAAATTACATCCAATGACCAACATTGTATTAAATTGTAAAAATATATTCTAAATATAATTTAAAACCACTCAAATTAATAATTTATCACTATTAATTATTTTGATTAAAAAAGTTGTTTTTAATTATAATTTAGTAAATTTCACTATTCATCAGAATATGAAAGTTATCCGAAAAGTACCAAAATTTCACCTTAGGCTAAATTAGATACTCCGAATCCAAAAATGAAGTCCATTTTGAGAGCTAAAATTTTTAAAATTCTAAAAAGTGGTTATTACTATTCATAATGGGTAGTTATAATAATATTTTAATAGCATATCGTTGTTTAGTGAAACTCGGTATTGCATACTACACACACTATCGAGGAAGGTCGTGATTGCGTGTAATGCAAGGCAAGTCAAGGATGTGTGTTGGGCAGGCTCCTTTTGGTGTAGCGTACAACACAAGACATTAATAAAATTAAAAAGAATATTTTTCATAAAATCTCGGGCTGTTACATTCTACCCCCCTTAAAATGAATTTCGCCCTAGAAATTCGTCGGGGTTATAAATGGTTTACTATTCGAATTTTTCTTTAATAGAAACCCACATCGTAAAAAGGAATATAAAAACCAATCTTTAAAAACAAAACTATGAAACGTAACGGTTACCCAAATAAACTAATCACTGGGTTTCCACATAGGTGAAAATATGGATATGGAAGAGAAATCTAACCATCATGTTCTGATGGAGAGTGGTAGAGAACATTGCTATGGAAAAGCCAGCAATCACAAAGCCATAAATTTGTGATGATCTAATGTACCATCTGATTCATCAGATATAAGATCACTAGGACAACATTTTTGGTTTTCAAGATCGTTTCCCTAAAGTTAAAGAATTTGAATTAGAATAAATACTTACTTTATTTTGGTACAATCTCACTATTGTTCGTGCCTTTAACAATTTCCACTTCATCTCTTAAATAAATGAAGTTGAATTTGTTATTCGTGAAGTGTTAGCAGATCATGTGATAGAATGACAGGTCATTCCATCTGTCTCAAACAAAAGGTTAGCAACACAATTATATACATAAGTCGATCTGTAGTGAGATTAATCATATATGGTTTCTTAAAATGGACTTATACATCATATGTCATACATCTTAAGATAATAAAACTAGTTTCTACTAAACAGGGACTTCCTGTAGGCTAGTGGTAGGCGATAAAGGCCAGTCGCACTTCGATTGTGGGTTCGATTCCCACAGCCTTGTCTGACGCGATGGGCTGTCGCCCGTTCTGCAGGTTGTCCTTTTTCTAAAGCTATATTACTATAACATCCCATCAATAATATCGAAAAAACTTTTATCCTTAAACAATACTAACTTATTTCCAACATAATCCATTCCAATCTTTAGGCTTATCCATAATACTGCAGTCCACTCTCATAACATAGTGAAAATGATTACCAGAGATTTAACACCATCGTCGATCCCCATATATCATATTTTTTGTTGGTCACATTCCAAACATTCAAAGGCCTTAATAATGTATTCTCTTGAATTCCCATTGAACCATAGTGAATACTTGAATGCATTTAAAAGTTAACACTTTTCACATACCAAAATCCTCAAAATTCTATATACTCAAACCATGATATCACTTAGTCCTTATATCAATCATGAGCTCATGAATACTGTCAAACATTTCATTTTCTCCTTATCCCTTCATTATGCTCATATCATCTACATTCCAAAAATATCTGAATAACCTTTCATGGATACTTGTACCATTAATCATACACTTTCAAAACTCAAGGAAGGACAACAGTGTAACAATCCTTAGATGTCTCTTTATTCCATAGTACCATGAGATTACTTATACAACATTACACATGATAAACATGTCATCATTCCACTACATTCTTAAACCATTGACCGAGCTTCAACAATTCTTTCATCTCACATATCATTTGTAGTCTCTTCATCATCATCAACATAAATACTACCCATACAACCATACTAATTCTCTTCATGTGACTTTCCCTTAGGGCATTGGTTTGCATAATGCCCATACATTCCACATTTAAAACATTTAACCATTGTTGATGTCATAGCAATACCATTATATTCATCCCTGGTGTTAACTGAACCTTTTCCTTTGCACTTACTGGCTTTGTGTCCTTCTTTTCCACACCCAAAGCATCTTTTAGTTCCTTTGAAACATTCTCCTTGATGCCTCTTCCCACATGATATACATAGGGGAAATTGAACTTTCTTTCCTCTATGATCATCATGAAACTCCATCTTTCTCTTATTAGCCGAGTCAGGAAACTTACCAAATTTTACATTATTGATCATATTATGAGATTTCTGATTTGGCATAATAATGATGTTTGGACTTCCAAATCCCATTTCATTTGGTTGCTCATGAAGTATATCATTCCATTGTCCATCATATCCTCCATTATCGTGAATCATCTTGTTTCCAGCCATTTTCTAAAACCCAAAAAGAATAGTGTGAGAGGAAAAAATCATGCTAGGGAAAAAAACATAATAAAGATGGAGTACATTCAATATCTAACATCTTAGGTTTAATTCTATGATCGTTAGCGTAGTTCTAGTACTATAACCTATACGTATACTTAACCTTAGGGACATCCCTAGACATACCGTAGAAATATCTCTAGGGATCTCACTAACGTTTTCGCATCCTAGTTTCCAAAGGTTGACTAAACCTTTCCTCTGATACCAACTGTAGAGACCCGAAGCATGACGTACATGTCCATTACATTACTTTTGCGGAATACTTAGTACATAAAAAAAACACAAACACACAAGGATCGTAATAGTTTAGTGTCTTTGGAAACTCAGAACGAAATCTTCTAATCGTGGTGAAAGATCTTCAACATCTCCCATAAAGATCTTCTTTTTTTTATACCTAAAACCTTTCTTTATATCCTGGGGAAAAGAAAACATAAAAGGGTGAGCTAAAATTCTCAGTAAGGGTAAACAAAAGAAATATCCATCACATCATATACATAAGAACACAGCTTTTGGAAATCTTAACCTGCAAAAGAGCTCATAATATCATAACTTGGGATAAATCATGGCAGTGAAATGTAATCACAATAATCATAACTTAAAACATGAAACTTTGTGGCATACACACATAATCATAGAGAATCATTTCTTATTAGTCAAGACTCATTGCCAAGACTATCTTAGTGGACAAAGTCCCTTTTTGAATCGAGTAACCCTCGTTTCATTCCTGTTTCACTGAACCGGTATAACCTACCATTTCAGCCATGTCTATCTCATGAGATATAAAATCTTTACCCAATGCATTGGAGGGAGATATAGGTCCCACCCATCTTATAAGGAATCCTTTCTTATGTGTGCCACATAATCATAAACCATACATCATAGCGTAACCCATGTAATAAAAATGGGATTCTTAAACAACATGACATCATAAAACAATTCATATAAGATAAAGTAATTCATAAAAATATTTCCATCACAACATAATCAAATCAATGTAATAATAGGGATAAAAACAGAACCCTTTATTATCTTAGATGGAAAATAATTTTGATAAAACACCTGAACTCCATTCTTGAGGAAAATATCCTTTCTTCTTCAAAAACATTTTTCCTTTCTTAACATGTCATAAATCTTTAAACTAAAAGAAGTTGATTAAAAATGTACTTGAAAACTTGTAAAGGAAGCTTCTTTGAAATAATGTTTTAAAAATTCATTCATGTCGTATAAGTTAAAAAAACATTCTTCGTACCTTTGTCGGAAAAGTCAAAAAAGTACCTCGTACGAAAAATGACAAAAGATTCCTTTCATATCTTTTACTAAAAACTCACCGAAGGGTAAAATAGGATTTAAACAATTGTAGGTGAATGAAAATAACATTACATATTGAGTAAACATGGATGTGGATGATAAAATACACCCCAGTAAATACTAAAGCATAAACAATCTCGGATAAAAATGAGATTGTGATATTTTCCCTTACCTTAGGTCCGACTTGCTTTGTAAGTGTCCGAACCTCCTGTATAATGATTTAAATCATGTTATCGACTTATTCCAGAATAATATTCATTGTTATTATATCATATATGGTCCACTTATGACTTTATATTACCCTTTCTTTCGTAAATTCATGTTAAAGTAGCGTTTTGGGTAGAATCGTCTCATTTGTCGTTCGTGTTTTTAACTTGTAATTATTCATATGATTACTTAGATCATGATTAATTAATTCCAGAATATAAAACATGATTTATATATATATATTCAGAATATACATATATAATAAATCAGTAAATGGAAATAAATACACCGTTCATGGAGACGGTAGTCCGTACGTACGCATGAACGATGTTTTCGTTTCCTTATTGAATTGAATGGAATTATGTAGATGACATACATATAAATATAAATAATTCCAGTATCATTATTAGGTCATATATTTCATTAGTACTTATTATATATACTTTATAATCATTCATGAATGGTTAATCATTGAGAATGAATCTCATCGCGTCGTGGAGACGGTAGTCCGTACGTACGCACGAGCGATGATATCGTTCCCATGGTCGTGGAATTGTGTTGAAGTGTATGTATACTATTTCAGTAACAATATCACTTTATAATAATCATATATAGTTACTCATTACACCATTATAACCATCCTTGTAAGATTATGGTGGAAAATAGAGTACACTATGGCGTGGAGACGGTATTCCGTACGTACGCACGCACGGTGATTTCATTTTTCCGTAGGATGGATAGAAGGTGAATTACGGTTGTTTCATATTTAAAATAACATATCAGTATGTATGTAATACTGATGTTGTTACTTTATAATGAAACAACTAAAGAAAAAGAAGTTGAAGAAGAATGAAATTGAAAAGATCGGTAATGGATATTACCTCTTCTTTGGAACGCCTCTTTGAATCCTCCACTTAGGGAAGTATGATTGGTCTTTGAAGAAGACCAGAACCTCTAGGATTATTCTAGGGAAGTGGAGAGGAGAAAATGGCAGGGGTTGGACGAGCTTGAGTGCTCAAATTGGTGTGGGGAGGAGGGGGAGGAGGTGCCCTTTTATAAGGGAGGAGAGGGGCACCTTAGGAATATCTCAAAATATTATTTTATATTAAAGTCAAAATCAGTTTATAATGGTTCCAAATGGTCTTATTTCGAAGCTAAAGTGGGGATGGGACGAAATCCTATCAACCAATAGGATTTAGACAAGTTTAGGTTATTATTTTAACCTTATCAATTAGATTTAACTCTAAGTTAAATAATTTAACGTTTACCGTGTCTTTTTGTTTTCTTACATTATATGGTTAATACACTTACTATAACATGCCAAACGAACCCCAAATTGTTTATTATTAATATATATATCTTTATCTATGTCATTTGGCCTAACCTTAGATTTTTAAAAATAAACTAACAATTAATAATATAAAATTTGATTTAAAAACTATTTTGTGTCAATTTTGACACTATTTGGTATATGATTTTTTTGAAAGTCATAACAGAATTATATGTTCGAAAAAAGTTGATTAAATCATCAATAATATATCATAGTAACCTATAAAATTAGTAGAATTCCTAAAAAGTCTTAAATTACAGTTATTTGGGTAATTATAATATCAATTATGTTAATATTTCATTAATAAGATAATTACTGCATCATCTTTGTGTCATAAATAAATTAAATTATTTGATGTCTAAAAATTAAAAATAAAATACCATAATGTAGGAAATCTGTTTAGCTTTCTAATTAATATTTACAATCGAATTTATCTTATGTACAACCCTATATTAAATTTTTTTTAGTAAATATACTTTGATTTTAATTCTTTTAACTCTTCTTTGAATTAAATAATAATAAATGTCCTAATCTAATCCAAGTGGGCCTAAATGATAATATTTTACACTTAAGGTTGTTTTTGGTCGAGATACACTTGTCCAATAGAATTAGGACATGTGTTAGGGTAATATTAATATCATTCTTACCCTTAATTACTCTATTTACTTTTAACCGTGGTAAATAAAAGTAAAAAGTTACTATTCACAAAAAATTATTTTCATCTCATTGAACCACATTTTACTTACTGACATCAACCGTTTCTCTCGGATTTTTGAAATTCCATTCACAGAAGCGGTAAAATTATGTTTTATGACAAATTCAGTTTTTTTAACTACCACTTAGTAGTTTCACTATTCATAAAAAATTGATGTTTTTCAGAACAATGCCAAAATTTCATCCTAAGCTATATTTCATATTCTGAATTCAAAAATAAAGTCTATTTTACCAAATTCATAAAATATAAGTTGCATTAATTAATTTTATAATTAAATCCCGCTGTTAAAAAAATAGCGTGTTTTTAAGAAACAATATCTATCAAAAGATTGACACTTGATTATGTCTGGTTTAAATGTGAAATTACATACAATGACCAAAATTGTATTAAATTGTAAAAATATATTCTAAATATACTTTAAAACCACTCAAATTAATAATTTATCACTATTAATTATTTTGATTAAAAAAGGTGTTTTTAATTATAATTTAGTAATTTTCAATATTCATCAGAATATGAAAGTTATCCGAAAAGTACCAAAACTTCACCTTAGGCTAAATTCGATACTCCGAATCCAAAAATGAAGTCCATTTTGAGAGCTAATAATTCTAAAATTTTAAAAAGTGGTTATTACTATTCATAACGGCTAGTTATAATAATATTTTAATAGCATATCGTTGTTTAGTGAAACTCGATATTGCGTAATACACACGCTATCGAGGAAGGTCGCGATTGCGTGTAATGCAAGGAAAGTCAAGGATGTGTGTTGTGCAAGCTCCTTTTGGTGTAGCGTACAACACAAGACATTAATAAAATTAAAAAGAATATTTTTCATAAAATCTCGGGCTGTTACAATTATAGTCTGGTTAAACCATCACAATGTTTTCATTACTATAATTGAATATGGTAATAGAAATTGAAAACCCATCGTCCTTGATTGTGATAAATTTACACATCTCAGATGATATTTTCATTTATAGTATAAAAGAAGGGGAAAAGAGAGATGATAAAGAATTAGTTATTTATCATAAAAAAATTCCAGTACTTATAAGGAACTGGATTCATCAAAAAAATTCATGAAAGGAGGTGATGAAATAAAAAGAAAAGAAATGAACTTGAAATAAAAGAAATGAAAAGAGGAATTTACCTCTTGAACTTATCTTTCTTGAGAGCCTCTTTTGGGGAGAGTTTTTGGTATTTTTATGTGACCAACATCTGTTGGACATGGGGGAGGGACTTGGGATTATATTTTATTAGAATTTATATAAGTTACAAGGCTTGATAGGAGTGAATAGAAGAGGTAGTGAGGGAGGGGGTTATAGTAGAGGAGAGGAGTGATTTTTGAATATCTTATTCATTATCTTATTATTCCCCTTAAGACAACCAATAATGTTGATTCATGTGACCCATAATAGTAATAAGTTCTTGAGAGTTTGAACCAAGTGTTCTTACAACATCCGTGTTGCTAGTAATAGTGAATTTAAATGATAATGTATATATACGGTAAATTACCATATTTTACTATTCAAAAAAATTCGAGTATTTCAAAAAAATCCCAAAAATTTACCCTCACCATTTATAGACATGTATAATTAAAAAATAAACTCCATTTTTTGAAAATAAGTTTCCAAATATTATTATTTTAATTTTTAAATGAAATCATAATTTATTCAAAAAATAACAATTTTAAAACTGTAATTTGTTTTGTATCGCCTTGAAAAAGTTATCAAGAGCTCATTATCTGATAACCTTATGACAATAAAATAATAATATGATTTACTATTCATAAGGGTAATGTTACTATTCATATTACTATTCATAAGGGTATGTTACTTTGCACCAAAAGTAATGTTTTTCTTATCAGACTCTAAATATCATACTGAACACAACCTTGTATGTCAGTTTTTCGAAATTCAAATCATAGAGGTGGAAAAATAAGTTTATTGTATAGGTTATAGAAAAGTGGTGTTTTGTGGAGACTCAGTGTTTCATGCATTTATTTATAAATCTTTGGGGTGTTACTTTGAAAGTCAGTGGTTTTCTCTCAGTAGAAGAAATGGTGGTTTTCAATCACAAAGGTATTCTATTATTAAATGTAAAAACTTTTCAATTATTGAAGAATTAGATATAGCACTACTTCCTATCATTATGAATATATGTATTTACTACAACTATTCAAGGAATATCATTCAAAATCTATAGTGGTTCTTTATCAAAATCTGACTACAAGGAATTGGATACTGACTCTAAAGGAATAAGTTATTTAGTGGGATCCCTATAAAATGAAATATATATAAAGTTAATATCATGTAAGTCATCAAATTATATGTAGAAAAAGTTTCTGAATATTTATGAAGGTGACTCAAAAGTTATAGAATCAAAGATGTAGGTTCTATGGAACAATTATGAGGATCTCAAAATACAACCTAATGAGTCTGTTGATGCATTATTTGACAGGGTAAATATTTTTGTGGAAGATATGTGTGGTCTTAAAGAAATTATTGAAGATGTAAAGATTTATAAGAAACATCTTGATAATACTTCCACCTTGGTTAAATTTGAAAGTTTATATATTGTAAGATAAATATCCAAAGGATTTGACATTGGATAGCTTGTATAATACTCTTATTGCATACAACATAATAAATGAATATAATGAGTTTGTCGAAAAAGGGATGTCCAAATAAGTGGAATTTAAGGCCACGAAGAAGCTCACCATTAAATATGGTTTGCAAGAAGAATATATGGATGAGGTGATTTCATTCCTTTCCTCAAATCTTCAAAGATGAAAAGGAAAGTTCAAAGGGAAACCCTCCTTGCATGCTTTAGATGTATAAAGGTTGGACATCTTTCAACAATGTTCCCTAAGAAGATTAAATAATATCAAAGGGATGAAGTTTAAATTACCAAGAAGAAGTATTTATCCTACATGAAGGGAAAGAAAAATTTTAAGAAAAATTTCATCAAAAAGAAGAGTCTACTTTTAAAATAAGATGAAAGTTCAGAAGAATATAAGGCAAAATAGTTGGAGTACTACAAGGATTATGAAACAATTTCCATGGTGTAATTTTTTGGAAATTCCAAAATATGGGAAGAAAATGATAATGAAAAAGTATAATTCGAAGGAAGAGTTGTCCTTCATGTCAAATTTTAAGCCTCTCTTGAGGAAATAAATGTTTGGAGAGATAAAATTAAGAAAAACAACAAAGTGGTTTATGATGAAAAGCATTATATGCAGTAGTAGTAAGAAGATAAGTATGACATGAATGAAGAAATTGAAAAAATGAAGTCTTAAATATAATAGAGCTTCAAAAAAGTGGTTGAATACAAAATCAAAATGGGAGAATAGAAATGAGAAATCAATAGTGTGACTAACACTTGAGAAGATAAAATAAGTCATATCAAAGAACTTAAAGAGAAATTCATTGGTTTGTGAAAAAGTGTTAAGGATTAGGAAAAACTATTGACTCTCGGTATGAAATCGGGAAAGAAGGTCATTTAGTAAACATAAAAGATTAAAGTGGAGCATAGAGGTCTAGCATAACAAAAGAAACAATCAAATCTAATTGAAATGGTTGTTATGGGGAATGATCAAAAACAGAAAGCAGTAATGGTTGAAAGACTACAAGAACCTATTCCAATATGGAAGATTGAATTGGGTATGAATCAGATTCAGAAGATTTAGATAACCTAAGATAGAAACAACAGTGTAGTATTTCCACACAGAAATGCACCCCGCATGAGATGTTATTGTTGATGAAGGATGTGACACTTACAAAATTTCTATTCCATATCCAAGTGGTACTGAAGGGAACAAGACCAATGGAGTCATCCATACAGAAATAAATAATCTAGAACATCATTTTATGGTCACTGTTTTAGGTGTGGAGGATTTGCTCACATGGAATGATACTGGTCGTTGATAATAAATAAAAATATGCTGAAGTAGAATGAATGTGTATCATCAAATGATTTGAAAATGAAAAATCAGTTTACAGCATTTCCAGGTGAATATGTATCATTATACTTTAAGGAAGATCAGTATTATCAATTTTTACTAAGTATGAAGTAAAAATAAAATAAAAAATAAGAGACATGAAAAATAAGTGGTTGAAAATATTTATTTTAAAGCATCAGATTGTATTGGAATATAGATCATTGATAGTGGATGCACCTCCCATATGATAGGAAATAAACAACTGGTGATAGGAATATAATACGAATGAAAGTTATTATAATATTTGGTAATGATGAAGGCCTAAAAATTATTGGCTCAGGAAAATCCTAGTTTGGGTGAAAAGATATAGGACATGAAAATGTCTTGGTTATTGAAGGTATTAGTCACAAGTTTATATGTATAAGTCATCTGGGTGACTCAGGACACGACATAATCTTTTTGATGAAATTATGTATTATTATAGGAAAATATGGAACAATTTTTTATAGGGAAATCATATAAAAGGGAAATATATACCTTGTAAGTGGAGAATACTATATTTTCTTTTTAAACAAGGAAGAAGGAAAAAAGTTATATAATAAACGTATAAATCATTTGAGCCAAACATTTTTGGAATATCTGGTGAAATGTGATGATTCTTGAGACATCCCTAGTTTATCACATGATCATACCTGTACATGTGATGCTTGTCAATTAGGGAATATAATTTAAAATAATATAATGTAAAAGAGAAAAGGACAAAAAAGTTATTAAGTTGGTGCATATTGATGTGTAATGACCTATTTAACTATGAGATATTTATGGGAGGAGATATTATGTTCTCTTCATTAATGATGTTAGTAGAATTTCACAGGTTTCAATCATCACTCACAAATCTGAGGTGTTCAATTTCCTAAAAACTTATCAAAGGGAAGTTTAAAAGATAATGGTTCAAAGAATTTGGAAGATCTGAAAAGATAATGGAACCTAGGTCACAAATATCTAAGTGGAGGATTATCTCAAGAAACATGGGATAAGGCACCAAGTTTCAATAGTTTTAACTCTATAGTAAAATGGAGTTGTTGAGAGAAGAAATCAAATTATTAACAACATGGATAGGATAATTCTCAATAAGAAAGACCTTCTAGAGTTGTTTTTGAGGGAATCAGTGTTG
Source organism: Viscum album (assembly GCA_963277665.1). Taxonomy (NCBI): domain Eukaryota; kingdom Viridiplantae; phylum Streptophyta; class Magnoliopsida; order Santalales; family Viscaceae; genus Viscum; species Viscum album. Next base: position 176,608,560 of record OY728140.1, on the reverse strand, counting down.
CCATCAGTTTATACATCAAATAGAGGGTTATTATGTCCAAAAAAAGAGAATAATCCATGTGAGATATGGTATAGAAATAATCCTATGTTGAAGTAATTTTGAGTATTTAGAAGTAAGTGTTTCACCCTTAATAAGAAGAAACATGGTAATTTTGAATCCTATCGACATGAAGGGATATTTATTAGCTACTAAAAGAAAATAAAATCATATAAATACATCAATAAGTGTCTAGTAAAGTTTGTTGAATGAAACAACGTAACTATAGTTGAGAATGATAATAATATTAAGTAAGTACATGATCAATCTCAGGAGGATAGTGATGAAGATATAGGCTGATCAAGGGATGTTCCAATTCTAGAGGCTGATTTAGAATAATATTCAAATAATAAAAAGGATGAGCACAAACCAATATTTGTATAAGATTGATGATAAGATCCAAAATTGATAGACATAACATAATCGGTAATCTGACAGTGCTAGTGCAGACAATGAGGATGGTGACTCTATAACAAACATTATTCTTATTATAGGTAGCGCCTAAATGTTTTGAGGAATTAGCTGGCGAATAAAACTAGGTCCAGGATATGAATGAAGATATTGAAAAAATTGATAAGAATTAGACATGTGAGATTGTTTTGAGGCCAACAGATAAGAATTCCATCGAGACTAAATGCGTATTTATTAACATGATGAATAAATATGACATAGTGATTTGAAATAAAAGAACAACTAGTTCAAAAAAGGTACTCCCAGATAGAGGGTATCGATGTTGATGAAACATTTTCACCTATTACAAGGCTAGAGAAAATCAGATTATTCTTGTTCACATCAGTGCAAAGAAAGTTCAAAGTTTTCTAGATGCATTTCAAGTCTATATATCTTAATGGGGTTCTAGAAGAAGAAGTTTATATTGAGAATCCATATGGGTTTCTCATTCATGAAGATGATAATCAAGTTTTTTGTCTAAAGAAGGCTATCTATGGCTTGAAGAAATCCCCAAGAGCATGGTATTTAAGGGTAGATCAGTTTTTGAAGAAGCAAAATTTTTAGCATGGTGGATTTGATTACAATATCTATGTCAACAATGATAGTAATAAAAGTATGATTACACTGGTATATGTCTATGACATAATATGTGGTGGATTAGATAAAGTGTAGTGCACTTGGTTCACAGAATTCATGAAAATTGAATTCAAAATTTCAATGATTAGTGAACTGATATTTTTACTTGGGTTACAAGTGAAACAAGGAAAGAATGGCACATTCATATCTTAATCTAAATATACCAAGGATGTTTTGAGAAGATTTGGAATGGATAATTACAAGGAGATGACAACTTATATGTATACTTGGATGAATCTATCATGGGATAATGAAGGGAATATAGTTAATTTAACAAAATAAAGGCAAATCATTGTTAGTCTATTGTACTTGATTGTGATAAGACGCGATATTGTTTCTTACACATGATTAGAATCATGATATCAAAGTAATACCAAGAAAATACACTTTCATGTAGTGAAAAGAATACTTCGGTATATCAAGGGCATGATGGATTTTAGTTTTCTATACAAAAAAAAATATATAAAAGCATTATTGGGCTCTAAAGATTCAAATTTGTCTGGATAAACTATTGATAGAAAATCAATGTTCGATGGTTCATTTTATCTTAAAGGATTTTTAATTTCTTGGATAAAAAAGAAACAATATTTCAATTCATTAGGCATCGTAGAAGATGAATATATTGTGACTACTCATGCAGGCACACATTTATTGTGGATGAAGTAACATCTTGATGATATGGGAGTTGAAGTGAATTCTTCGATCATAACACATTGTGATAATTTATGTTCTATAAATCTTAGGAAAAAACCAGTCTATCACTTGAGGAAAAAACACATTGAAATAAAATTTTATTTTATCATGGAGAAGGTGGATAAAGGGCTTATAAATGTGGATTATGTTCTTATAGAACTTCTGGTTATATAAATTCTGATGAAGACCTTACCCAAAGAATCATTTGAATGGAATCAATGGGTTGTGGAAGTTTAGTCGACTCCCCACACATGAAAATGTGTGAATGTATGGATCTATATCATTGAGGTATGTTGTGTTTTCCCCAAATGTGTTGATCTATGTTCTTTATCCTATTGCAAACAAAAATTAGGTGACCTTCAGATTTGTTGAAAACGGGGAAGAATTTGTGGATATTAAAGGGGGGAGAACATCTTAATCAAGACAGGGGGTGAAGCTGATAGGGGGAGTAGTGACATAGGTGGAGTTTTAATGTTTTAAAGGTTATAGGTTTTTGAAAAACCATGCTATTATTCTATGGAATGATGAGAATTAGGTGTTATGAGGAAACAGTTCATGGATATCATAGCATTACATAGAAATATTTAAGCATTCCAAAGGATGAGAACCCAAGAAGTGAAGTAGAGGGTCTTTTAAATCAAATGATTCTAAAGTTGATCAGTGAAAAGTTATATATAATGAAAAGATGTAATTAATGATGAAAGAAGATGAGTGGTTTTTGAATGATGAGATTCATTGATTCACTTTACATTCTACTCTTGTTTCTCATATCGAGCATAGATCATGGGGTATTGGAGTGTGCGTTGACTAAATATTTTATTTCTATCTGAATCACATGAAGCAAAGTTTGGTAGAATATGGAAGAATCCTAAAAGAGGTATCCAATTGTGAATAGTTATCAACAAACCCAAAGGGAGATATTTTTGGGTAAAAATCCCTCAAGGTAACATTGTAGTATTTTTTGGTTGATTGTGTTTGTTAAAAAAGTAGGTTTCCTTGGTTAGTTGTTATTTTATATAGATAATGTCAACAAGGTATATTGAAAAAGATCCAATAAAATTTAATGGATTCTATGGAAGTGGTTTAATGATTTACATACACAAGGTGACACCATTTCCTAGTGTTTGCTAAATTTTTATGGTCTAAAATTTGAAGGATGGATAACATCATGAAAGATGAATTTTCTTGAAGGCATTATAAAAATATGTTAAAGGAATGAGTTTCAATAAGATTGAGTTTTTCGAAGGGAGTTTTTAAAGGTGTGGATCATCACGAACGGGCATTATGAATATGCAAAGGATTGACGGTAATCCCCATGACTATGAGAGGCTTTGTGAATGAGAAACTTCCATGGTGCTTCATGAAGACAAGGAGCATCATGAACAAAATGGGAGAGCATCGTGAAATGGATATGATGTGGATGGAAGATTATGGAATCAGTAAAAATGGTTATAAATAGGCCTCTACCCGCTTCATAAATGTATCTAAATCCTTAACAAAAATCCGCAGTGTTTGAATTTGTGAAGGTGATTCCTGAAGGATGTTCTTGTGAAATATTTCACGAAGAAAGGGAGTTCACAATGGAAATAAAAGTTGGCCAAAAATTGAAAGCCTCAAAAAATAAGGTTGCTTCGTAAAGGATAAGTGAGCTTCGATAAAGGAGGTTGCTTTGTGATAGTTTTTTGAGCTTTGCAAAAGAGGTGATCTCTTTGAAGGTAGTGAGCCTTGTAAAATTGTTGAAAAGGGATTTCCCAATAAATTTGAGGTAAAGTGGTATTCATCAATTGTATAAAAGTGGTAATTCAAAAAATAATCTACCTAATGTTGAGGATATATTAGTTATTGATAATGAATTGACCTACATGTCCATAAACTGAGGTTGAATCCTTTCTAGAGTAGTGAGGAATGGAAGAGGATGAAGGTGATCATATTCACTGGCAGTGAGCCATAAAAGGAGAGATTGTGGGAGTGACCATTGGGAAGAAATGATCTATCACTAAAATTTGTAAAGGTAGTGATCCTGGTTATAGAAGTGATCTATCCCAAACCTTGTAGTTTTGGTAGTGGGCCTTAGTGAATTTGGTATATTAGAACATTTCTGTTGTATGCTCCATGGACGTAGCCCAGTGAGGGCGAATGAAGTAAAATTTCCATGTCTCATGCATGATTTAATTTCTATTCATACATTGTTATGATAGAAGGATAAAAGTGTGTTTTATTTAATAATGAAACAATATCATAAGGGGAAGTTGTTTTAATATTTCATAGCTAGATATACCCCCCTATCAGGGTATTTAACCTAGTTAAACTAAAATTTTATATACACAACTATACCCTCGAGTGGTCACACACACCGTGTATCTCGAAGGACACATCATGAATAGATACATGAATTTGTGAGCTTTGTCTAGGGAGATCACAATTAGGAAGAGGAGACGGGACACATGCCGTGTGGACCCCATACACACCATGTACTCCTATATGAATATTTCACTTATCATACCTCCTTTATTTTGACTTGAATTTTTTCCCACAAGTATCCTATCCTGTATGTTTTTCTAAATGGAATGTGATGGTGTCCATTATAGTGGATTTGATATATGATGAAAGATGTTATAACCATGATGCCTATTTAGCCAACACTTGATTATGGAAAAGATTCTGGGATCATCAGATACATGCTGGGGTCAGTACTCACCTATTACAGCAGGGAATGGGTTCTCCATTCTATCTAATAGTTGTTGAGGTTAGTACTTCCCTATTACACTAGGGAATGTGTTCTACACACTATCATAGATATTATGGGGTTAGTAATCCTCTATCGCACTAGGGTGTGGGTTACCTAGCTATTAGAGAAATGTTATGGTCATTACTCCCCTATAACATTAGGGCGCAGGTTCCTCCGGAAATTGGAGATTTATTGGGGGTAAGCACCCCCTATCACACTGAGGTTTGGGTTCCCCAATTTTTTTATATTGGTAAGTTCAGTAATCTCCTTACTACTATAGGGTGAAGGTTTTCTACCAATGGAGCAGTACACCTTCATCTTCAATATTCGGAAGGGTGTAGGTTCTCCACAAGAAAATGTATTCTCTTTCAGCTATGGAGCATAGTTATGAGGTTTGGGTCCCTCCACTCATATTATGGAATAGTTTTTTTGATGATGAACATCAGTGATAGACTTTTAGAGACACAGGATTAATCATTGATTTTAGATCATATATGAGATGAATATCCCCTTTATCTATCATTTTGGATTCTTTATGAGCATATATATGTGTATCTGATGGGTTTCATTTCCCTCTTTATTTTCATTGAGATAACTGTTGTTTTATCTCTCTATTCCTCCATTTCAATTTTAGGGTGTTCTATTGGGTATTTATATAATCACCCCTACATGTGATTTACTTTCACATGTCATTTATAATGAAAATGATGAAAAAATGAGTGATGATTGTGGTGGATCATAGTGATACTTGGGTACATTGACCGCATATAGTGGCCAGTCTTAGAGTTCTGCAGAAAAAATCTATTATATTTCATTATTTTCGAGTTTTTGTTAGGTTTGGACATTATTTCTGGTTAGGAATGTATTTTTTCCCTTTAAACTTTGGTTTTATTGAATTATACTATGATGTATTGCGTATAGTTTTTTGCATGCATAGTTTATTTCAAGATGTTATAATCTTTACTTTATATTACTCTACACTATTGCATGGAGATAGTTGGGTACATGTGTACAAGTTCATTATAAAAAGTCCTCCCATTATAGTTATTCCTTCTTGGCACTTGTCACTAGACCTTGGCCTATTGAAGGTGGGATTGGGGTTGTGCAGCCCGACCCTTCACCAGCTAAGCGACTCAGGTGGGTTGGGTCATTATAGAGTGGTATCATAGGTGGTTCATCCTCAGGATAGTGTTTGGAGTTATCCCATTATGAGGTTTGGTTGGTAACATAAGGAAACAATATTGGAGTGTCTCGAGTTTGAATTTTAGTCTAGGGATCTCAATGTTGTTGTAGCGGTAGATGTATCCATATATTAGGACACCGACTACTTACTTGTCAACTCGAAATACTGAGACATTGTTTGCAGGGAACAATGGTATATGAATCATATAGGATTGATTCCTATGAATATCCATCATGAGTAAACTCCCCATATATATATACTCATTTGACCATGGTATGTCTTAATTACTTTCAAGATAACTCCATGAAGATAGCCAACCATGTTACAAAATGAGGATCGTGATGATGATTCAAGGAGTGATTAGGCCTCATTTCATGGGCCAGCCTATAATGTGTTTCCTCCCGGTGGATAGGTTGCATCAACCCTTTTTTTCGAGAAAAAGTTTGTACTGAAACTTCAGGGCAAGGATGAATATAGTATTAGCGCTCTTCATGAGTTCTAGGGACAAAGACTATAGAGGTTCCATAGTGAGTGATATCCCCAATCATTGGTGGATTAGAAGGAGTCAGTGGTATGAGTATTTAGGATGATTTAGACCTGTAAATATCAGATGTTTGTTCTAGAAGGCAATATTTTTCATGGATTAGGTTAGAACAGGTGGATTTTGGTTAGGCAGACCCATGAAGAGATGACACTCTGGAAGTTTAACTTCCAATAAAAGTTTCCTGAGGAGTATTACCCATTTTTATTGCAATAAGTTAAGATCTAGGATCTTATTGAGCTGTAGAAAGGTATTTTGATAGTATCTGAGTTTTCCAAAATGTTCATTGACCTTACACAATAATCTATAAACATGGTTTGAGACAGATTCTTCCAGGAAAGGAAGTTTGAACATGGTATCCATAGAGACATCTGAGCTAGTGTGACATCCTTATACCTACCCACTTATGGTGGAGTTATAGATATGGCTCTGGTGACTTAGGTGTTTCTAGTAGATGGATGTCAGGTGGTTAGAGATGGTAGTGGGAAGCATGTGGTTGAGTCTTCTACAGTAGGTAACATGTGTTAGATGTCAAAATCTCAACAGAGGAGGAATTATTAGACTCATATTTGGGGGTATGTGACTCAAATATGATGTAGAGGATCTAGTTATCCTAGATAGGGGTGTTATTATTCTTGCAAAGGGCGTGGTCACTTGGCTCATGATTCCTTGAAAAATCATGAAAATCAAGATAGGTAGACAGTGGATAGACCTCCATGGAAGGGGCAACACCTTGATCATGGATCCCTCAGACATGGCTAGGGAAGACCTCATGGATGCAATTATGAAATAGGAGTAGTAGAAGCTATGGAGGGAGTAGTAGGTAGTGGAGGGTGATATCATGAGCTCTTACCACAACCAACACCACTAGGTGGCCCACACGAGGCTTAGGGAGCTGGTGGTTTGGGTCATGGGTAGTACCAGGCCATAGAGGGATATGACCAAGATACACATGAGATGATACGAGATTGGATTTGTGTTTATTATGCTCCTTCCTTAGTACTGGTAGACATAGGTGTGAGTCACTAATATATATTCTTATTCTTGGTGTGAGATCTATTGAATCCAGTAGAGAACATAACCCACAACCTTCGACTAGAGGTTCCTAAATAGAGTTATTCTTTGAGATCACTTGTTTTCCAGAAGTATGAGTTATTATTTTGTGGCGAATATTTTACATGGGACCTCTTTTTCATCACAATGAAATATTAAAATGTAATCTTTTGTATGGACTAGTTTTCCACAATTTGATCCCAGATCGACTTTCATCATAGTTGGTTCAAATGCCTTTTGAAAGATGAGAAGAGATTCTCCTTTTATGGGAGAGATAGATCTCATTGAGAAATGAGTGTGCCTTGAATGTAGGAGGATGAAACTCATCACAAATTATTTCGGGTTTTATAACTTGGCACAATGATCTCTTCAAGAATCTTGATTCCTTTGGTAGTAGATAACTTTATGGATGTCTTCTAAAAGGATGTTTGAGGACTACCTCCTAGGCGAGAGATGAAATACTATATTAACTTGTGCCCTGGGACCATACCAATATCTTATATGGAATATCATATGGTCCCTACTAATATATAAGAGTTGAGGGTGTTGTTGGAGGACCTTTGAGAGAAGGTTTTTATCAAACCCAGTGTTCTCCCTCCGTAGTTCTGGAGTTTGTGAAAAATGTGGACTAGAGATTTCATGATTGTATTGATTATCATTTTCTGAACTAGGATACAATATATAAAATATTATACTTCATAAGAATTTATGACCTATTTTATCAATTGTGAGGCATGATATGGTTCTCAAATTTTAATATTAGGTCTGGTTATAACCAGTTGAGGGTTCATGAGAATGTTATTACTAAGTTGGAATTTCAATGTAACTGGAAACAGTATGAGTTATTAATGTTTCCTTTTAGTGTGCAACATTACCCTTCGTTGTTTATCGATTTGATGAATCCGGTGTTCCAGCCATACATGGACCTATTTTTGGTTTTCTTAATTGAAGAAATACTCATATACTCTATGTAAGAGGAGGAGCATGCAGAGAACTTGAGGATGGTCCTAAACATTCTATAAGAGCACTATATTTATGGTAAGCTCTCGAAGTGATAGTTCTAGATCCACAGAGTTCATTTTTTGGGTAATTTCATTTCTTATCATGTATTAGCTATGTAAATAGTGAATATTTATGAAATTATTTCTTGGGATCCACCCAAGATCATGTCAGAGGTGCTTAGTTTTCTTAGCATGGCTGGGTAATATTGAAGGTTTTTTGAGGAAATCTATAGTATTTCAGCCCCTTTGACCTCCCTAACATGGACAGGGCGTCTTCTTACCTAGACCAAGCATTTTAAAAGATCCTTCAAGAAATTTAGGCTAATTTTGACCAATGCTATTATGTTGAATCTATTATAGGAGGGTATGGAGTATGTAGTGTATTGAGATTTTTCTCGAGTTGGGCTTGTTTTCATGTTGATATATTGGTTGACATTGATTTCATATGGGTAAAGGTAGTTTATCCTCCATGAGTGTAACACCCCAAGATTTCATAGTACGTTATCTCATTAGCTTACACTACACATAACACCGAGTTCGAGTGCACCACAACTTACCAAACTAGCCGTTCAAAAAAACAGTTATGAATAGCATTAACTGCATTTTGAATATTATATTATGTATATAATTTTAACATCCATATTATGTGTTTCATAGTCATAATATAAGAAAAAATTCATTTTTTCAGATAAAAGAAGTATTTTTCAAAAAATGCAATTTTACCACCTTTTAATGGTGAACCCTTTTTGAAACCAATATTTGACATTTTTATATATTAAATTTATTGAAATTAAATTTTTCTTTAGAAGTGGGACAAAACATTTAGTTTGGATAAATTTTTCATACTTTTCTGATAACTTTCAAATTTTGACGAATAGTGAAAAATAATATGTTTTAATTGAAAACAAAAATTTTAATCGAAATAATTTATAGTGTTATATTTTGTATTTGAATGGTTTTGAATTATAATTATATTATATTATTATCATTTAATACAATTTAAGTCATTATAAATAATTTCACATTTAAATTTGACATAAACACATGTCAATCTTTTGATAGTTTTTACATTATAAAAAACTCACCTTTTGGTTTTGACAACAGGAATTAATTTTAAATTAATAAATGAAACTTCTATGTTTTGAATTTTTAAAATAGACTTAATTTTTGAATTAGGAATATCAAAATTAGCATAGGGTGAATTTTTGGTAATTTTCTGAAAACTTTCAATTTTTGATGAATAGTGAAAAAACCCTACGCTATTGTTTAAAATCAAGTTTTTATTTAAATAAATAGTTATTTTATTTTAATTTATTTTAGGTCAAAATAGATACATAATATCTATATCTATTCAATTTAATTAATTGGAGTGATTTTATAATAAGTGAAGATATATTAAATTTTATCAAACTTTTTACCGTCTTTTACCCACCTTCTAGGAGCATTTACAAATTTGCATAAAATGTAATTTTATCATTTCTGTGATTGGAATTTCAAAACACTAAGAGAAACGGTTGATATCAGTAAGTAAAATGTGGTTCAATATGATGAAAATAATTTTTTTGTGAATAGTAACTTTTGACTTTTATTTACCACGGTTAAAAGTAAATATTGTAATTAACAGTAAAAATGACATTATAATTACTCTAACACATGTCCTAATTCTATTAGATTAGTATAACTAGACAAAAAACAACCTTATGAATAAAATATGATCCCCTTTGTTCCACATGGATTAGATTAGAACATTTATTATTATTTTATTTAAAGAAGTGTTAAAAGAGTTATCTTCAATGTTTAATAACTAAACCATTTTAAATATATGGTTATAAATAAGATAAATTATACTATAAATATTCATTAGAAAACTAAAATAATTCCCTACATAATTTTATTTTATGTATAATTTTTAGACATTAAATAATTTAATTTATTTATGACACAATGATGATTGAGTAATTACCATATTAATGAAAGGTTAACATAATTGATATTATAAATATCCAAATAAATGTAATTTGAGACATTTGATGAATTCCACTTATTTTCTTAGTCAATATTAAATTTTATGGTTGATTAAATAATTTTTTTTCGAAGTAATCACGCTGTTATGATTTTCACAAAAACCAAATACTTAATAGTGCCAAAATTGACATAATTGAGTTTTAAAAACAAATTTTATATTATTAATTGATATAATATTCCTAAAAATATAAGGTTCAGTGAAAGGAATTATATAAGGTTATATATAATAATAATGAACCACTTGTGGTTCCCTTGTCTTGTTATAGTATGTTTATTAACCATATAATATAAAATTACAAAGAGACATGGTAAATGTCAAACTTTTTAACTAAGAGTTAAATCTAAATGATAAGGTTAATATGATGACCTATACCCGTCTAAAACCTATTGGTTGAGATTTTTTATACCCATACCCACCTTATCCTAGAAATAAATCATTTTGGAGCCATTAAAAACTGTAAATTATTTTATTATAAAATAATAATTCATGTTTTTTCTAAAGTGACCCTCACCTCTCTTAAAAAATGGTACTTCCCCTTCTCTTAATTTCACATCTCCAAATCCATTTGGCTCCGCCAAAACCTACCCAAAAATCTTTCCAACTTTCCTACATTCATCCTAGAGGCCTTACTTTGGTCATAAATCCTACCTAAGGAGCCCTTTTTATCAAATCAAAAGGAATAACTAGAAGAAGAGGTAAATATTTCATCATCTCTTTCAAGTTCTTTTCCTCTTACACTTCCTATTTCTTTGTTGTTTCCATTATAAATTAATAAATCCAGTATCTTATATATAATTTGATGCTATTATAATAATGGGACAACCATATTCATTATTATATCCATCATATGAATGACAAAGTCACCATACGTTCGTGTGTACGACTTACTATCTCCACACCGTGGTGTAGTTTGTTATTGAAACACATCATCCTTTCGATGGGTATAATAATGATGTATAATTGATGTAATAATAAATATATCATGTTAATTAATATGAATATATGATATAAAATTCAATTATATATGATTTCACCATCAATTGAATGATATTGTCACTCATACGTACGTACGGATTACCGTCTCCACGAACACGATGAGATTCATTCCCCATTGTAATCATTCAAGAATAATTTTCATTTGATGATTAAAAATAATGTTTAAGAACTTAATATAATTCTTTATATGAATCAAATACATCTTATTCATAACAAACACGTCTTACATAACAAAACATATAAAGGAAAATGAATCAGTTAACACTCAAAAGGATGATAATACTAAAATATTATTAACAAAGGAATATTAGAAGATAATATATGATATCTTATTTATGTATATTGTTCATGAATAATTTAATAAAAATTATTTAACTATTATAGAGGAGGTTAAAATCCCCTCGACCAAAGATAAGTACATGGCAAGGGTTAATTCGACAATATCTTTATTATCTAAGGTTGTTTTTACTAGGACATATTTGTTATCCACGTACATGTTTCCCAAAAGAGTTTTCAAAGGTATTATTTTTAAGGGAATTTTTACGAAAACATCATTTTAAATGTTTTGATGATTTATTCATCTAAACCTTTCTCATTAATGTCCATGTTCTCAAAATGGTTTTAAGGATTTGTTTATATGGACATTAATGTTTTAAAATGTTAATTCCTTTAAAAAGTTTCAAAGTGGTTTGAGACAATTTGATTGAAAACTATCATTTCAATCACTGCATTTATAAATTAGGTGACTTTTAAATGATTTCATGAAAAATGTATATTTATCTAAAATATTTTTATTGATCATTTTCAACTATGTCAACATCTTTTACGGGATATTATTCTTGATCAAGGTTTATTCATTATACAAATATTTCATATTATATTGAAGGTTTTGTGATTTGTTTGACTATGGATGTGTTATTTTTATACCATTCATGGTTTATGGATAAATTATTTACATTTATTATTCTAGTTTTAATACGAATGATTATGTTATGTTTCAACCTTTTCATATAAGGAATGTATTGGACTTAGTAAGTGTTGGGTGGTGCCCTCTATTGCTACTCGATGCATCGGTAGGTCTCTTGAGACAATTAGATGTGGAATTACCCGAGACTTTTCCCAATTTGATATATGGTTTCGGCCGAGGCCTCAATCATTTTTTAGACGTCTTGTCTGAGGCCTTGACAAGATGTTTTAGAATGTCTGGCATTACACATTCCCTCATTAAGAAAATATTAGTGATGGTTCATGTGATTATTCAACTAATAGAATATCCATATAAATAATTAAATGAAATTATTTGATTTTATCTTTTCCATATTATGCTAAAGTTTAAGTTTAAAAGGCTTTTTTTTAGTCTTATACATTGCCTTAAATGTTTATGACTATTTTTGAAAGTTTCCGCTATATTGTTATCCTTACTAAGCATCTGTACTCACCCCTTTCTAGGTTTTATTTTTTCCAGTATGCGAAGATGTATATTATGACTGACCTACAGAGCTAATCTAAGGGATATGAATTTGGTCAATAGATACAATGTTGTTGATGTGTTTAATTTTACAATTTAATGTAACGTTCATGTATGTAATCTATTTTCCAAGACAACTAAATTGATCGGTCCTTCAGGACTTGATTCCTTGTAATCATGCAAATGTATTAAAATAATGCACTGACTCTGGGTAACTGGGGTCAGGGAATTATAGCTGGTATCATAAGAATTTTAGAAATAACCGTGAAAACTAGATTTAGAAAAACATTGATTAGAGAACATTTCCTTAAGATATACTTTTAGGATTAGTATAGAAGAACTTTCTAGAATTTTGGTACTATAGAGATTTTTTGAGTTTTCCAAGAAAGATATCCCTATCTGGATACGAGCAGGTAGATGTGGCTCTAGAATGGATGTAACTAGAGGTAAAACCTGAAAACACCACTTTAAGCAGGACTCAAATGGGAACTGGTGCACAAAAATATGCCTTGCTGCACTCGTGGTTACGACAGTCCCAGGGGATATGCTTAGGATAATTCACATTTTAATTACAAGCCATTATGAAGGATTTAGGAGTAAATATTTCCTCAAAGAAAACATTTTATGATTATATATTATATTCATAATCTTTTCCATTTACATTAGGTATTTTACAAGATTGGAATTATGCATTTCATTTCATAAACTTACCTAGTGTATGCCATTGTTTAGAAATGGTTCCTAGTAGAAGGAATGATAACTCCAACAAAACGCATGATCCAAAGATCAATAAGGATCATATCATTCATGGATTAAGTTTAAATTTAGAAGGAAATAGCCTCCCACGTATTCTAATCATATGAAGTGATAGTATCATGTATTAATAAGATTAGTAAAAAATTCTCTATGTTCTATGGCTTCGAAGGGAAGCAAGAGAAGGCAAGGATGGAAGAGAGAAAGATAGATAAAGGGTAGAGGGTAAAGAATGAATTTACCAAATGTGATAACTGTGGAAAAATCACCTTGGTAAATGCTTGAAGGGAATGAGAGTTTGTTATAAGTTTGGAGAAAAAGGATACCAAGTATGTGATTGCAAGGGTAAGAAAATGCTTTCAAATGTACAATGATTCATTTTCAAGGAGTTGGGACACAATGTGAATCAATGTCCAAATCATCAGAGCATACCCCAAATGCTGCTATTGGATAATAATCATGTTATGATACTACTGAAGATGAAGAGGAATGATTAGATTTCTTATGTTGTTGTTAAAGTATTGTGTCATTTGATTACTGTATTAATGATGTACATGTTATAAGAATTATAGAGTATATAGGGATTGTACTGCAGTACTATTTCATTAAGGACCTGAGATTGTGTGGATATAAGAAAAGTGACTCAATAGCAGGTTAATTTTTTTTGGAAAATAAACGGTAGGGAGAAAGATAAACCATAATATGGTTCTGATACAGAGGTAGTTATTTTGGAATAATATATGATTGATTTGGATAAATTATATTGGATATTCTTGACTACCTCGAAACTGATTAATGATTTGTATATTCCATAATTGTAGGAGTTTAAAACATTTTTGGATAGAAAGAGTATATCCAGTATTTTATAAGGAATAAGAGAGCATGATTGTAATCAATTAGGTTTTATGGTAATTCAGGGTGTTATAGTGTTTTAAAAGAATACAAGATGAAGGTATTCACATGTTATTACATGGAAAAAAGGATCTTCATTGTGTTTACCTTCCTTATAAATTTTGGACTCTGAGTTTGGATAGAAGTATTTTTGATAAGTCTAAATGTTGGAATAGATTAAGTTTGAAATTGGATACTATTGTTAAGGTTAAATCGTTTCTTTAGATTATTTTTGGATTGTCATAAAAAGGACAACCCGGAGGTCGGGCAACAACCAGTCGCGTCCGGAAAGGCCATGAGACTTGAACCCACAATCGAAGGGCAACAAGGGTGGATCACCTACCACTGGCATACATGATGTCCTAGTTTGTATAATGTAGTTTTTTTAGTAGTCTAACAAATGAATTATAAATTCATTATTTTTGTAACCCTATATGATTAGGATAAATAGAATATTTTTGAATTCTATTATCTTTTGGAGTGAAAGATGAGTTTGTGGTAGGAATTAGTTAAAGGATGAAACTCTACTGGTCAAGTATATTTTTTTCCTCTTATTCTATGAATAAATTAATTCTTAAACATTAGGGAAGTGATCTTAAAACAAAAAATGTGTTATCCTAATACCTTATGTTTTGTTGAACTAACGATATTTTAAATCATCATAGATTGATGGCTTTGAGGCCCTCAATTTTGAACTTGTTTGTGATTGATGACCTAAATCACTCTCTATAAATATTTACGTTTTCCTCCAATTATGCGTCTCTCATTTCCACCAATGTTTTCTTAATCGAGATCATAATTTGGTGGTGACCTTTTCATTCCCTTTCCCTCTTATTAAGAATAAATTTTATTAACCCAATTTCTGATGTGGGTTTTCCACAAAGGTATTTTTCTATTTTTAACCTTTTATTTTCGAAGAACAATTTCAAATTGCGAGGATGAAATTTATTAAAAGTGGGGAGAATGTAATACCCCTATATTTCATAGTACGTTATCTCATTAAAGTAATTCAATAGCTAACGCTACAAGCAACACAGAGTTCGAGCGCACCACTACTTACCAAACTAGCTGTTCAAAAAAATTGAGTATGAATAGTATTAACTGAATTTTGAATCTTATATATTGTATATAATTTTAACATCCATTTTATGTGTTTCTTAGACATAATATAAGAACAACTTCATTTTTTCAGATAAAAGAATTATTTTTTAAAAATACAATTTTAACGCCTTTTAATGGAGAACCCTTCTTGAAACAAATATTTGACACTTTTATATATTTAATTTAATGAAATTAAATTCTTCTTTAGAAGAGGGACATAAAAATTTAGTTTGGATAATTTTTTTTACTTTTCTGATAACTTTCATATTTTGACGAATAGTGAAAAATACTCTGTTTTAATTGAAAAAAACTTTTTTAATCGAAATAATTTATAGTGCTAAATTATGTATTTGAATGGTTTTGAAGTAAAATTAGATTACATTTATACCATTTAATAAAATTTAGGTCATTATAAGTAATTTCACATTTAAATTTGATATAAACACATGTCAATCTTTTGATAGTTTATAATTTTTAAAAAACCCGCCTTTCGATTTTGACAACGAGAATTAATTTTAAATTAATATATGAAACTTATATGATTTTAATTTGAAAAAATAGACTTCATTTTTGAATTCATAATATCAAAATTATCATATAGTGAATTTTTGGTATTTTTCTGAAAACCTTCAATTTTTGATTAATAGTGAAAAACACTATGTTATTGTTTAAAACCAACTTTTTATTTAAATAATTAGTTATTTTATATTAATTTATTTTAGGTTAAAATAGACAAATAATACCTATATATTTTCAACATAATTAATTGGAATCATTTTATAATAATTTTAGACATATAAAATTTTATCGAGCTTTTTACCGTCTTTTACCCACCTTCTAGGAGCATTTACAAATTTGCATAAATCTTAATTTTAACACTTCTGTGAGTTGAATTTAAAAAATCCAAGAGACATGGTTGATATATTTATGTAAAATTTTGTTCAATAAGATTAAAATAATTTTTGGAGAATAGTAACTTTTGACTTTTATTTACCACGGTTAAAAGTAAATGGGGTAATTAAGGGTAAAAATGATTTTATAATTACCCTAACACATGTACTAATTCTATTGGATAAGTGTAATTAGACCAAAAAAACCTTAGGAATAAAATATTATCCCCTTTGGTCCACATGGATTAGACTATGACATTTATTATTATTTTATTTAAAGAAGTGTTAAAAGAGTTATCTTCAATGTTTAATAACTAAACCATTTTAAATATATGGTTATAAATAAGATAAATTATACTATAAATATTCATTAGAAAACTAAAATAATTCCCTACATAATTGTATTTTATGTATAATTTTTAGACATTAAATAATTTAATTTATTTATGACACAGTGATGATGTAGTAATTACCTTATTAATGAAAGATTAAAATAATTGATATTATAAATATCAAAATAAATTTAATTTGATACTTTTATGAAATAAAAAAAATTTCCAGGTTAATATGACATGTTAGGGTTGATTAAATAATTTTTTTAAGTAATCATGCCGTTATTATTTTCACAAAAACCAAATACTAAATAGTGTTAAAATTGACATAATTGAGTTTTAAAAAAAATATTATATTATTAATTGATATAATATTCCTAAAAATATAAGGTTCATGAAAATGAATTATATAAATTTATATATATTAATAATGAACCTCTTGGGTTTCCCTTGGCTTGTTATAGTATGTTTATTAACCATATAATATAAAAATACAAAGAGACATGGTAAATGTCAAACTTTTTAACTAAGAGTTAAATCTAAAAGATAAGATTAATATGGTGACCTATACCTGTATAAAACCCATGGTTTGAGAGGTTTTAGAATCATCCCCACCATATAATCTACATAAATCATTTTGGATCCATTAGAAACCGAAAATGATTTTATTACAAAATAATATTTCAAGATTTTCCTAAAGTGACCCTCACCACTCTTATAAAAGGGTACTTCCCCTTCTCTTAATTTCACTACTCCAAAGCCATTTGGATCTGCCAAACTCGGCCCAAATACCTTACAACATTCTTCCCTTCGTCCTAGAGTCCTTACTTTGGCATTAAATCCAACCTAAGATCCCTTTTGGTCAAATTAAAAGGAAGAACCCGAAGAAGAGGTAAATATTTCATCACCTCTTTCAAGTTATTTTCTTCTTCCACTTCCTATTTATTTGTTGTTTCCATTATAAAATAATAACTCCAATATCAAATATATACTATGATGTCATTATAAAAATTGCACAACCCTATTCATTATTCTATCCATTATATGAATGACAAAGTCAGCATACGTGCGGACATACGACTTACCGTCTCCACGGCGTTGTGTAGTTTATTTTTCAAACACTTCATTATTTGGATGGGTATAATAATGAAGTATAATTGATGTAATAATAAATATAACATGTTAATTATTCAGTATATTTGATATAACATTCAATTATATACAATTTCGCTTTCAATTGAATGATATTGTTGCTCGTGCGTACATACAGATTACCATCTCCATGATCGTGATGATATTCATTCCCCATCATAATAATTCAAGAATAATTTTCATTTGATGAATAAAAATAATGTTTAATAACTTAATATCATTCTGGATATGAATAAAATTCATCATATCCATAAAAAACGTGGCTTACATAATAAAACATATAAAAGAAACCAAATCAGTTAACACCTGAAATGACGATAATACTAATATATTATTAACAAAGTTATATTAGAAGATAAAATATGATATCATAATTATGTATATTGTTCTTTTATAATTTAATAATAATTATTTAACTATTATATAGGAGGTTTACGTACCCTTGACCAAAGATAATTACATGGTAAGGGTTAATTCCACAATCTCCTTATTATCTGAGGTTGTTTTTACTGGGACATTTTTATTATCAATGTACATGTTTCATAAAGGAGTTTTCAAAGGTATTATTTTTAAGGTAATTTTTTCTAAAACATCATTTTAAATGTTTTAAAGATTTATTCCTCTAAACCGTTTCCATTAATGTTCATGTTTTCAAAATGGTTTTAAGGAATTATTTATATGGACATGATTGTTTTAAAATGATAATTCCTTTCAAAAGTTTCAAAATGGTATGAGACACTTTGATTCAAAACAAGATTTTAAATGATTTCTTTTATAAATTATATGACATTAAATTATTTCATGAAAAAGGGATATTTCTCTCAAAGATTTTTACTGATCATTTTCAACTATGTCAACATCCTTTACGAGATATTATTCTTGATCAAGGTTGATTTATTATAAATCTTTTATAGTGTGTTGATGGTTTTGTGATATGTTTGACTATGGATGTATTATTTTTATACCATTCATGGGTTTTGGATAATGTATTGACATTTCTTATACTAGTTTTAATATGAGTGTTTATGTTATGTTTCAACCTTTTCATATGTGGAATGTATTGGACATAGTAAGTGACGGGTGGAGCCCACTATAGCTCGTCGATGCATCAGTGGGTCTAATGAGATAATTAGATGTGGAATTGGCCGAGGCCTTTCCCAATTTGATATATGGTTTTGGATGAGGCCTAAATCATTTTTTAGACGTCTTGGCTGAGGCCTTGACAAGATGTTTCAGAATGTCCGACATTATACATTCCCTCATTATGAAAATATTATTGTTGGTTCATGTGATTAGTAGACTAGAAGAATATCCATGTAAATAAGTAAATGGAATTATTTTATTTTATATTTTCCATATTATGCTAAAGTGTAAGTTTAAAAGGCCTTTTTATTCTTATACATTGCCTTAAATGTTTATGCTTATTTATGAAAGTTTCCTTTATATTGTTATTCTCACAGAGCATCTGAGTTCACCCCTTTCAATGTTTTATTTTCCCAGGATGCGAAGAAGTATATTCTGATTGACCTACACATATAATCTAAGGGATATGAATGTGGTCAATGGAGACAATTTTGTTGTTGTTTTTATTTTTATAATGTAATGTAATGTTCATGTATTTAATCTATTTTCCAAGACTGCTAAACTGATCGGTCCTTCAGGACTTGATTTCTTATAATCATGCTAGTGTATTAAAATAATGCACTGACTCTGGGAAACTGGGATCAAGGCATTACAATGAGAAGAACCACATGACCTGTGAACTAGATTTTGCAGTCATAGTCTTTTCTCATAAGATGTTGGGGTAATATCTTTTGGCAGATATCTTTTTTTTACTCGGACTATCAGAGTCATAGGTATATATTCATATAAGGAGACCTGAACCTAATATAGAGGAACTAGTTGGATTTTGTATAGTACTATGACTTCAAGATAATCTATAATTTTGGGAAGCGAAATGTGGTGGCATATCCCCTTAACACAAATACCCATTCATTTTTGGTGGAGGAGATGTCTAAGTAATTTTTTTCTTTTTAACCAACTGAGGTAGAAAAGTGGTGGGAAAATTATATCCAGTTGATGGTGTTGAATCATACAATTCTCTATCATAAAAAGGGGGATCAGTTTTGAGACATCAAATTTGAGGTTATTTGTAATTAGATATCTTTAGGAGATTCACTAGAAAAACTTTCTAAAGGATGGGAAGATATAAGACTTTTCTTGAGATATATGGTGGTTCCGGTAATGGTGCAAGAGGAGGTGATGAGGGAGTTTCACACTTATCATTTGGATGTACATCATAGTGTAGGGAATATGTACATATACAATCATCGGAAGTTTTTTTGGGATTACAAGAGGTGGAGTGTTTTCGAGTTAGTCTCTTGATGTCTCAAACTTCAGTAGGTGAAGGCTGAGCACCAGGTTCTGGTAGGTTTGATAGAGCCTCTTGAGATCCAAAAAGTGTAAATGGGAAGACATACATAGAATTTTTAATAGTGCTTCCGTAGACAACACAAGGCCAAAATTCCATATGGGTGATAGTTGACCAACTTATGAAGTCAGAATAGTTCATTTCCATCTAGGAGCATAGTTCGGTGGAGAGTCTAGGATAGATTTATGGGTGGGAAATCATTCATCTCCATGGGGTACCCTTGATGATTGTCTTCGACCAAGATGCGCAGTTTATTTCATGGTTGTGGAGAGGCCTAGAGGAGGTATTTATGACCTAGTTGTGGATGAGTATGGTATTTCACCACTAGATGAATGGGCATATCGAGCACACTTTCTAGGTGTTGAAGGATATGATGAGGGATTGTGTTTTGGAATTTTTCTAGATCTTGTAGGATCAATTTCCATTGGTAGTGTTTTCTTATAACAACTATTATCACTCTATTATTGAAATTTTACCTTTCAAGGCCTTGTACAGAAGACCTTGTAGGTTACCCTTATGTTGTACTGATATTGGCAAGACATCTTTAGTTTTGATAGAGATGGTAAATATGATGATGGAGAAAGTTCAGGTTATCCATGACTGTATGTGGACATCCTAGAGTTGATAGAAATCTTATATAGATCGATGTCATAGGCCCTTGGAGTTGAACTAGGGTGACTATGTTTTCCCAAGAGTCCTTAAATGATGAGTTTTGTGGAGGTTTGGTCAACGAGGCAAGATATCCATAATGTTTATCAGGCCATTCAGGATCCTATGGAGGTTTGGAGAGGTTTCTTACCACCTATCCTTACCCCCATAGTTGGAGCAGGTTCATTAAATCTTCCTTGTGTCTTAACTGAGGAGATACATTCATGATAATATGTATGTAATTGAATAAGAAGAGCTAGAAAACAAGGATCAATTCACCTTCATGGAGTACCTGGTGGTGATCGAGTATCGACATGATAGGATCCTGTGAGGACAAACCATTTTATTGGTTTGTGTGTTGTTTTAGCATGGGAGAGTCAAACGGGGTCTAGTATCCATAAAGTTACTTTATTTTTTTTATTTTTAGGCATAAAATTATTTTAAGGGGGAATAATTTAATGACATAATTTTTTCCTTTAAAGACTTTGATATATTTTAAGGAATATTTTTAGAGCCAGATGCTAAGACAATGTGAGATTATGAGGACTGGTGACCAAGAAATTGATATTATAAAAATATTAATTATATTAACACCACACACATGTAATTTTTTTTGTAATAATAGAACAAATCCTGAAAATATATTAAAATTTGAAATATTAGACTGATTTTGAATCCAAAATGTGGGGTTTACCTTAAGAGTGACCTATGGTTGGTCGGAGCCATATGTCCAGTTGAGGCAGCCGTTGGCAGTGTGTTCAATTAAAATAAATAATTAAATTTATTTATTTATTTTAAAACACCCACAACCTAAAATCCTCTATATATTCCCATTTATAACCATTCTCTAGGTTTATACACTTAACCCTAGTTGGATTGTGATGAGCTCTTTCGTTATTTGGTGGATCAAGTTCAGAGGATAATGGTTGATATAATCGAGGTGGATCGGTAGGCAACAGACAGAACATGTATTATAATTAATTGGGGAACATTTTATTCCCCAATTTTTTGATCCCTTATCCAGGAAAGGCTCATTAATTTTTGATTTATTCCCTTTTTCTTATAAGATTGATCATTGATTGTATCAACCATTCTTGTTTTGTGTTTACACAACCTTCACATGAGTCTGTCTAACAAATTCAATTGTTTTATTAAATCAAATTATTTTTTCCCATGTTCTCATCTCATATATACAAAATCCATGATCTGTGTCCATTAATAATTATCCAATGATTTTCACCTTTTTTCTTATGCCTTTCCCCTACTTGTTATCCACGTTCTTCATCTTTGGCCTATAGGGCCACAATTTGACATTGTCAGGTGGCTCTGAGTGTGACCAGACCCCCAGATTCATGGTGGATGTGTAAAAAATGATCAAATTGGTTAATTTTGGATATATCAAGATGTATTGTGGGTAATTATTTATGAATATTGGATCCAAAGTGGTGACTATCATCAACGTGAGGTGTTCTGGGTGACAGAGGTGATGCAAATA
The DNA here is from genome assembly GCA_963277665.1 of Viscum album. NCBI lineage: Eukaryota > Viridiplantae > Streptophyta > Magnoliopsida > Santalales > Viscaceae > Viscum > Viscum album. The sequence continues at coordinate 176,586,056 of OY728140.1, read as the reverse complement.
TCAATCAGATCACCAAATTACATTTTTTGACCCTTAGAGATTGGGAAATAATGGATGAAGGATTTATTAAATAATTTATGATAGTCAATGGGCATTATTCATGGTTATGATCGTGAATTTTGAAACCTCGTGGGAGATCGAAAATAATCCCAACAACACACCATGTACCCCGAAACAACACAATTTCTGTAACCCCTGGCTACGATGCTAGGATTTCAGGAAAAGTTAAATTTTACATTCCATTTAGGTGGACCTACACCCCATGTAACACTACCCAGGTGTCCAAAATGTATTTTAGTTACACATGCACAGGGCCCCATGTGGATGGAAACATCGTGTTGTAGAGTAAACGGGCATGGACTAGAATACACGGGCACTGGTTGAGATGCATGGCCATGAACCCAAGTGATCATACACACCATTTATCTTGGAGGGCACACAATGTATAGAGATATGGATTCTTGAGACATGTCTAGGGAGAACACAACTAGGAAGATGAGTGAGGTTGTATTCCATGTGGACCCTATACACACTGTGTACTTCTATATGAATATTTTAGCTTTTGTATCACCCTTGTTTTGACTTAGATTTTGGATTATGAGTAGACGATGAGTTTTTTTCATGTAGAATGTAATGGTGAAATTCCTATTGAATTTTTAGATATGATGTGATATTTTTTGAGTGTGATTCTTATTTAGGAAACACTTGATGATGGAAGAGATGTTGGGATCATCAGATAGATGCTGAGGTTAGTACTCCTTTGTTATAATAGGGCATGAGTTCTCTATTTTATCATATAGATATTGGGGTCAGTACTCCCTATTGAAATAGGGAATACATTAGATTAATTTTTGGGTTATTACTCCCCTATCTCAACAGGGAATGGGTTCCCCATGATATTAGAGAAATGTCAGGGTCAATACTCCCCTGTCACAGTAAAGCATGGGTTCCTCAATATATCAAAGATTTATTAGGGTTAGTATACCCCTTTCACACCAGGGAATGAGTTCTCTATTTATTTATATAGGTAGTTTCATTACTCCCATTACTAATACAGGGTGAGGGTTCTATACCTAGGGAGTGGTACTACCTCATTCTCAATATCCAGCAAGGTGTAGGTCCTCCATAGAAGAAGTGTGATACCTATATTTTGGATCATAGTTGTGAGTTGGGGGACCCTCTACTAAAATTATGGTGATGTTTTTTTGATAGTGGATATCAATGATAGAATTATGGATCTATAGGCTTACTCGTCGACTTTATATGGGTCAGGAGATACAGATCCCCTTTCCCTATCATTTTGGTTTTCTTATAAGTACACACAAACACACACACACACATATATGACTGATGGGTTTTGTTTCCATCTCAATTTGGATTGAACTGAATAATTTTGTACCTGTCTATTAATACCTTTTTGTTTTAGGGTACCTTACTAGGTATGTATATACTCACCTCTGCATGGGTACTTTTCCTACATGTGTCATGGCTTATGAAGGAGATGAAAAAATAAAAGGTGATTAATATGGATCATAGTGATACTTATGTTCATTGATTGGGTATGGTGTTCAGTCTTGTATATAAAGAGAAAAAAAAATATTAGATTTCATTATTTTCCATTTTTTTTAGTTTGGGACTTCATTTCTGGTTGGGATTTTATTTTTCACCTTTACACTTTGGTTGTGTTCTATTATACTATGATGCATTGCCTAGAGTTTATTACATCCATGGTTTATCTCTAAATATTATAGTATTTACATTATATTCCTCAAAACTATTTCATTGATATAGTTGGGTGTGTGTTTATAGGTTCATTTGGAAATGTCCTCCCATTATTGTTATGACTTCTTAATACGTTTCACTAGCCCCTTGCCTATTGGAGCTGAGGTTGGGGTTGTGGTGGGCCCTAGTGGGTCACGTCATTACATCATTGTTGATCATATGCCTGAAATTTTTATGGGATAATGTCATAATAATATATGTAACACTGAAAGGTTATAATAGTTCCCTACTATGATGAGAACCTATAGGTGATGAAACATTATTATTGAATATAACTCTATGGAATAATGATATTTTATAATGAGAAAGAGATGATACAATTTATTAGTGTTAGGAGATTCATAAGACATTAACACACCTTCTCATGGTGTTCTCCCTTAGTAATATTCAATATATAAGTTTATCAGAGTAAACCCACCAATAGGTAATCCACATTTCCTTATTTCATTGGATGTTCCTATCTTAAAATGTTTTTATTGATCCTTAGAAATTAAATTATCATTAATGGATATCATGAATTATTTACTTTTAGGTATTGATGGGAACCATGAATAAATATGTTCTTGAAGAAGTAGGATACATTGGTTGTGTCATGAGTGATATTGCATTAATGGATAATGAAAGAAAGGATTTATCCCTTCCATCCATTGATTAAAGTTAATATCTGATGGCCTTTGATGGGAATGTAACCATCAGAATAAATCTATGGACATGGTTTTTGGTGGGTGAGTTCATTTTTGGAAATTTAAGGAAATATACATCAAGCATATAAATTAATGGAATCAACATGCAACCTACTATATTTGAGATATGTTGATAAAGGGATCATATTGAATAGTAAATGTTCATAGGTGGTTAGATGGATTTGTGAAGTTAAAATATTTATCTATAGGTGGCTTGGAATGTTTCTATATTCTAAACTTATAGGAAGTTATGCCTAATTCCACTGATAAAGAGGTATAGAGGGTCAATCACTATGTTTATCCGCAATCAATGTTAAATTCTAGTATTAATTTTAATAGGTTAGAACAAATAATATATTTATTTCGGTTTAGTTGAGTGCCAAGATTTAATCAATAGTTATCCAAATGAATATTCAATTTAAATAATAATATTAAATATTTTTTTTGGTTTGGAGAATATAATATTTATTATATTTTATCAATGAATAATTCATTGAAATGTATTTATTAAATAAATAAAAATTATTCCAGGATCGATAAATGTCGACTAGTGAAAGTGGACCAAATTTAATGGTCCAATTTGATTTGATATAAATGATATTTATTTATATATTTTTAAGTGTTTCACATGCCATGTAATTATTATTATAATTATAATTATTTGAAAAGGCCTCAACTACGAATTATTATGTTTTAAAGGGGCTTGTGTATGATTTTACAACCCTAAACACACCAAAATAAATATCTAATTATATCAAATTCCAAAAAAATTTATCATGAAAGACTGATAGAGTGAGAGTCTCTCAAGACCTATATATAGATCAAGAAATCAAGAGTTATATCTTCTACTCCTCTCTCAATTCATTGATGAAAAATCAAGGGATCTTTCTCCATTGAGAAGAATTTTGATTCGATCAACCACGAGCAGCACATGTGTTCATGATTGGCCTTGCTGGCACCTGAAGATTCATTGTTAACATTCAAAGCCTGTAGTGCACATGTAGATCACTGCTAGATAGATTCTATACTTGGATCCTATAGTGGAATGACTGTATGAAAATATCTAGTCAACCATATCCTCAATGAATAGATAATTACAATAAGAGGTAAGTCTATATCTGCTCATAAATTAATTATAGATAACATGTGAAGATCATTCTCCTCATGTTCTTGTGATTTCTGTAGTCAAGTAATCTGCATTTTTCATCGAACATGATGTTATTTTAATTGTGTGGTAATTATTATTCATAAATTAAGACTATACTCAAAGTTGTATATGACATTTTAGGCACTTACACTCCACTCGGAACATATAAGTGGTATCAGAGTGGTCACATGTTTAATTTATAATTATCTATTATTTGTTGATAATATCCTCATGTTTTTATTTTCTTTTAATTATATAGATTTTTTAATATCTGACAACATCATATCTTTCATTCTCAATTCTTACTAATATAGCCAATAGATGGTTAAGATTAAAAAAGATGAAGAAACAACCAAATAACACTATCTAGAGTTTCCAAAGGATCTTGTTTTTCCATACCAGATTACCCGGTGTGTACTTCCTAAGTACACACCTTGTAATAGGTTTTCTAATATGTATATTACTCTATTAGGCTATATTTGATAATATCAGATCTATTAATTGAATAATATAGAGTGTATATCCAGATAGACTGGCACATGGATTAAAGAACTACATGCTATGTAACCATTGTACATAAAGTCCAGTCATTATTTTCTCATGGACAAGAACATGGTGTGTCCCAAGTGTGTTGTATATGATTTATACAACATGGGTACTGACACACCATGAAAAGATGAGGTCAAATTCCATGTATGTTCAAAAACATGTCATGTACCTCGAGCTTTTATGCAACAGAGAACACACCTAGTCCCAAGGAGTGTGCTCTAGACATGGGTGGAAGATAGTACACACTATTTAAAATAAAACATGACTTGTAGTCTACTATATAAAGTTTTATAAATTTTTCATAGAGAGAATAATTAAATATATTATTAAACCTATTCAAATTCTATCCATGCACCCTTCATTCGACAGTACATGCCATGTCATAAGATTTATAATTATATATTAAATGAATTTCTATGTTAATGTTTTTTGATGAACACAAATAGTTTCCTCTAAGTACACTTGTATACTTCATTAATTTTAAATAAAATTATTTTTTTAAAAAAAACTATAGATGATGGTTATTTAAGTATTCTTGGATGAAATTTAGATAAATTGAATTAGTTATATTAATTCATGGAATTTTATCTTAATTAAATAAAAAATAAAAGTAATTGATAACTATATTGTAAATGTATACTTGATGATTTATGTGTGGATGATCATGATATTAGACCATCACTTTTTTATGTGATTGTTTTATTTTAATTAATTATGGTTAAATTAAAATTTAATGGACTATGAGTCATACCTTCCTCCATATTATGCAGGGGCCTGTATGCCCATGGTTTCTTTTTTGTAAATACCCTTTATCCAATCCATTGGATCCACTTACCTATGTGTGTCTAAAATATTATGTATGGATGGGAATCCCAGGTGATAATAGGTGGTCCAAGTCTAGGAGTCGAGGCCAAAACAATAAAAGTGATACATAGGATCCAAGGTGGAATGGTATAACATGAACCAAGCAATGGTTCAAGTGTTTTTCCCTAGGGTCGAGGGCTAGCTTATAATCCAATAGATAAACTAGCCATTATAGAATCTCATGATCATACCACTTATTTTATTCTTTTCAGTTTCATGGATAATTATTTTGGTTTTTGGTTCCTGTATGATCACCAAATAAATGAATTTACAAGCATGCTAGATCAAATAAAATAAAACCATATTGTGCATAAGATTTTATTGGACATGGTTAATCACTTAATTAATATCTACTTAATATTAACAAAGCATGTGATAAGATAAAATTATATTTTATATATAAGAATGATAATACATTAACTAAAATATTATACTGGTATAACCTTCCACTGATTATGTTATAAACAACCTCCTAGTTTAAAGTGTTTGAACAACCCTAGTTTGTGTTCTTTCAATTATCATGGAACATTATGTTTGATGATTTGGGTTGATTTTACGTAGTATACATCAAGGGTTTGCTGTGCCATCATGATTTGGTGTAACTAAGAGGCAAGGGTTGATGAAATATTTTAACTAGGATTTTAGGATTGGGGAGTACACTCAATGGATCAAGGAACTGTAAGTTAATACAGTTAGGAAGAAAAACCTACCTAAAACCCTTAAAATATTGTGTCAGACCTTAATATGGGTTACAAGAAGGGTAATATGGATCTTTGGAACAAGAATATCTGAGTGGCAAGATATTCCGAAAGTAATGGTGAGAGATATTAGGTTTCAAAAAAATAAAAAGAGATTAATGGAATTTAATTTAATTTAAAATTATTAATTTTTTAATTAGGAAAGTATTAATTATTTTATCTTTAATTTTATAAATGGAAAACGAAATGAATTTGAAAATATCACTATGATCTATACTAGATAAGGATAACCTTATGACTAGTGTAAATTTCTAGGATCGTTATAGGTTTTTACACATTATACTACACCATGAACGAAAATTATATATGATAGAAACTCCACTTCTTGATTCACTTTATAAATAGGATAGTGAAGAAGAAGAATCTCTCTATTTGAGGCATGTGGATGATCAAATAGATGTACAATGTTTCATTATTTCCTCTATATCCAATGAGATTCTAAATAAATATGAGGATATGGATGCATATAACATTATTTCTCACCTTTGATATCTCTATCAACAGAAGGTGAGATCAGAGAGATATGAGATCTCTAATGCACTATTCATGTTCAGTATTGGAGAGTCAATTATATCTGGTCCACATATAGTCAAGATGATTGTATATGTTTATCACCTAAACATATTTGGGTTTAAGATACTTGATGATATACACAGAAATCTCATTCAATCCACAATATCTAAAAACTTCTCTAGTTTTATTGTGAATTATAATATAAGTAATAGTTAGAAGACACTATAGGAACTTATTTCTCTTATCCACTAATTTGATGATAGTTAACAATAATGGGATTAAAAATTAAAAGGGGGTGATGAATCATTACAAGTATAAATCTCTAGATCACAATATTTATAAGAAGTAGAAGTTCCAAAGGTATTGAAAGGAACATGATGTGGTATGTTTTAAATGTGTCAAGTATGGACATTGGAATATTAATTGAAACTAGAAAAATAAGAAAGGGTAGGTTTCAAGTGAATTCATTATTGAATGTAATATTTCTATATTTATATGTTCAATATTAGATATTTCATGTGGTGCTCACATTTTTATCCAAATGTAGGAACCATGTAAATTTTTGAAAGTTGCAAGAGTCAAGGTGGATCTACATGCTAGCAATTTATTGAGGCTAGATGCTCTACCCATTGGAGACTATATTATCACATTTATAATAGGATTTATTTGGGTTTTAATAAATTATTATTATGTTCTTAGTGTTATTAAGAACAAAATTTCCATTTATTTCATAGATATGGATATTATTTTTAGTTTTGGAAATAATGGTTTCTAAATTTATATATATAGTATATGTTATTGTATGGTATATATATAAATGTATTTTTTTATTGAATTATAAAACATAAATATTGGAAATTGATAACGAAACAAATATGTGTGACTTATATAACATCCAGTTACAGAATCAATATCTCTGTTATGTAAATGAGAAGCATTTAAAAAAGATACAAATGGTTATACATCATAGTGGAATGGTTATATCTACTTAATGAGGTATAAATATGAATCCTTTGATAAATTCAAGGACTTTAGAAAATTGGTTGAGAATAAATATAGTAAGAAGATAAATAAAATTTTATTGGATTGAGGTGGTAAATATCTTAACAAATATTTTATTGACTTTCAATGAGATTATTAGATTTTTTCTCAACTCACTCCATATTATACATCATAGTGGAATGGTATTAGTGAAATGAGGAACCATATCATACTTGACATGGTAAGGTTAATGATGAGTCACGAAAGACTTTTATTATAATTTTGGGTATGTGCATTACATACAACATTAAACTTACTAAACCAAGTTCAAATTAAAGAGGAAAACAATACTCCCTTCAAGTTATGGAATGAAAATAAAATTGTTTTTTCACATTTTCATACATAGTGCTGCAAGGTATTTTTTAAGGCTACATTAATATACAAACTAGAACCCTAAGGAATAGAGTGTATCACTATATGGTATCCCACATAATAAAGAGGATACTATATATACAACCCTTCATATAATAAATTATCAATACCATTATAGTCTATATTTATTGAGAGGGAGAACATACTAAAGGAGGATAATGAGAGAAATATTGACTTTAAGACATTTGATTATCAAGATACACAAGAGTTGGTATATAAATATATTATATAAGTCTTCATTGAAGATTTTTTTACGAAAAACATGCACTGCATTGGTTCATTATAGAGGTAAGAGAACTAGAGAGATATGGTTCTCTAGTCCCTGATGATGGTCACACATTATTGGTTAACAATGATGATCTTATATCCTATAAAGAGAAAGAATATATCTTAGAATATATAAGACGATAAGAATCCATGAATTATGATATGGATTCCATGTATCAAAATTATTTATGGGTTTTGATTGATCTAGAAGTTGATGTAAATCCCATTTGGTGTAAATGGGTATTCAAGAGAAAAAAACACATAAGGTAAATTAAATACCTATAAAGCATGTTCAGTGGAAAAATGGTTTACACAATGTCAAGGAATTGACTAATATGAATCTTTTTATCTAGTCACTTTGTTTAAATCCATTAGAATTTTTCTTTCTATAGTAGCTTATCAGGGCTATGAGGCTTGTTAAATGAATGTCAAAACTATATTCCTTAATGGGAACCATCATAAGGATGTGTATCTGAAAAAACTATAAATTTTCATGTCTCAAAAAAATTGAAAAAGATTATGCAATTTGAAGGGACCAATTTATAGATTAAATAAAGTGTATAGGTCATGAAATATTTGGTTTTATGAATCCATAAAATATATTGGTTTCATTAAGAATGAATGTGAGCCATGTATTTATTAGCCATTTTTTTGGATTCCAGTTATTTTGATAGTAGTATATGTTGATGAAATATTACTAATTTGAAACTAGATACCATACTAACAAGAAGTTAATTAAGGGTTGAGAAAATTGTTATCTATGAAGAACTCTGGAGAGAAAACCTATATTGTGGGGATCAAATCATGCATTATAGATCCAAGTGCATGATTGGGATAAGACAAAGTACATACATTTACCAGATAATAAAGAAGTTCAGTATAGAATAATATAAGAAGGGATATGATCTAGTGTCACATGGTATACATGTTTCCAAGAAAATATATCCTCATACGCAAGAGTAAATAGATAGAATGAGTAATATACCATATGTTTTTTTTGATAGGATCCATTATATACTCCATGTTATGTATGAGGATTAATGTTGCCTATGCTTTGATCATGGTAAGAAGATATAGAGAAGAACCATTTGAACATCATTGGACTACTTTTAAGAAAATCCTTAAGTATCTAAGGTGAACTAAGGATATGTTTAAGGTGTATGGATAAGATGAAGAGTTATTAATTAAAGGTTATATTGATTCTTGCTTTCACATAGATCAAGATGATTTAAAGTCACAATCTTGACATGTCCTTGGTCTTAATAGAAGATCTATGAGCTACAAGATTCAAAGTATCCAGTTATAACCAATTCTAATATAAAGTCCAAGTATATTGTGGCTTATGATGTAGCTAAGAAAGAATTTTAGCTTATTAAATTTTTTCAAGAACATTATGTGGTTCCTAACATTCAATAATCTATCACAATTTAATGTGATAACATTACAACAATGTCTTTTTCCAAATATCTATGTTCACTTTAAAGGAAAAACTAATATAATTAAAAAGTCTCATATATTTAGGTTTTTTGTTCAATGAGGTGGGGTTTCAGTGAGAATATTATCTATAGAGGAAGATGCAATAGACCCCTTGATTGACAATTTATCTCAGCTAAGGCATGAGTAGCGTGTGAGAGATGGTGGACTAAAATATGTTTTCAGTTATCGCTAGTTTAAGTGGTGTTCTATTGGAGTTGGTTCCCTATAACTTAATTTATTAGTACTTTATTACATGTTTTATTTTTAATGAAGTTTTTTTCACATCATTATTATTCCGCTACCTGAAATTTATATGTGATACTATTTTAAGATTATATATCTCACTAAAAGGTTTAAGTATTTCCCCATTATGATGAAAACACGAAGGTTCTAAAATAGTATTATTAAATATAGTTATATGTATGTATAATATTATCCAACATAACATAGATGATACATGATATTAGGGGTAGGAGGCTTTCTCCATTGTCAATATCAAAGATATGATGTCATGAGAACAGTCTCACCAATACGAAATCAATATTTCCATGTGTAATTGGATATTCCTATATATAGATGTATGTGTTGATCATTATACTTTAATATTTTCATTAATTTATTTCATGAATCACATAAATTGATTTATTGATGAAAACCATGATGAAATATGTTCATAGTTAAGAAGGATAATTCGGGTGTGTCTTGATTAATATTGGATTAACGAATTATGTGAGAAAATATTTATCCATTTCATCCATTGACATAAGCAAGTATCACAATCCATTTAATAAGAATGGAACCACTTGAATAAATCCATGACCATGGTGTTCATTAATAGAGTTCATTTCTATAAACAGAATTAAAGATACATCAATCATATAGTTTGATGGCACCAGCATGAAAACTGCTTGATTTGAAATATTTTGATAAAGGGATTATATTTCATGGAAAATATTTATAGGATGTTAGATTCCATTATAACATTAACAACTTTATCTATTGGTTCCTTGGTGAATTTATATATTCTAACCTTTCACTTCAAGTGGTTATGCCTAATTTCATTGAAAAAGAGTTCTAGAGGGTCACACACCTAGTGTATCTGCAATCTTAGTTAAATTCTTGTTTTGAATTTGAAAAGTTAGAAAAAATAATTTAATTATTTTTGTTTTGTTGATCAATAGGATTGAATAAAAATATTTTTAAAGATTATGTGAGTTAAATAATTATAATAAATATTTATTGGCAAGGTATGGAGAATATAATATTTATTATATTTTTCGATGAATAATTAAGTGACATTTATTTAATAAATAGTCATCATTCAAGGATCTATAAATGTCGATGAGGAAAAGTTGACCAAGATTAATAGTTTGATTATAAATGATATAAATAATATTTATTTATAAATTCTTAAGTGATGTACATGTCAATTAAATAATAATAATATTATTATTATTGGACATGGGGCCAACTAATAATTATTTAGTGGGAATGGGGCATGTATGTGATTTTCCAAACTTAAACCTGCTATAATAAATATCTCATTATATCACATTACAAAAAATCTTGTTGTAAAAAATCTATAGAGTGATACCCTCTCAAGAACTAGGGTGTGATCAAGATATTTATAGTGCTCTTCTCTCCTACTCTCTCAATCCATCAAGAGAACATCAAGAGTTATTTCTCCTATAAGAAGAATTTTGTTACGATCAATCATGAACAATGAAAATATTCATGATTAGTCATAATAAAACCTAATGATTCTATGGTGATGTTCAAATATTTTAGTGCATATGTGGATCATATTTAGAGGGATTATGTACTTAATTCCTATAGTGAAATAATAGTATGATGCGACATAGTCAACCGAATCATGAATGAAGAGAGAATTAAAAGTTGAGGTAATTTTATATATACTCATAAATTTATTATAAATTACTTGTGAAGATAATTATCTTCTAGTTATAGTGATTTTTTATTTAATTAATCTATGATATTCATCAAACATGAAATTATTTCTCTTCTACGGTAATGATTATTCATATATTAAGACTAAAAGATGTGTTGGACATAACATCGAAGGTGCTTCTTCTATTCCCAAAACCTACATGATCAATGATTATATATTTTTATGTTTTTTTAAACTAAATAAATATAAATATAAGACCAAGGACTCAAGTAATATCTTCTAGTTCATAATAAAACACATTTATTTGATACTGGTAAACAACCTTAGTGACTAAGTGTTTTTGTTTGTTTCTGGTTTCTATTATAACCTTAAAAGTTTCTATTTATATTTGGTTTCTTAAAAAATATTTAATTTTCCTATTTTAATCATTTGGTTATAATCTAGTATAATTGAATAGTTATAGAGGAAATAATATCTAATTTTTACCTTTGTGTTTAATTAAGTCCTAAAAATAAAGAATTTTCTATTTCTAATAATTTTTTTAAATATGAGATCTAGGGAAGTAGATTGTTGTTTTTGATGTTTGTTTAAGAGTTTCAGGGATAGGGATGATTCAAATAATCTTTTAGATCCAAGAGATTTATTGTTTCAAAGCCTATATATCATTTGGATCTTGGTAATTATCCACTTAATTATTTGAATTAAAAGTGAGAACCTATGTATCCATGTATTTATCTTACTACTAATTTGAATTATAAGTGAATAGTTCAAGTTATAGGAAATGTGAAATCCCTAAATAAATTTTTAGAGGTATAAATATTTTTATTCTAAATTTTTTTCATCATTAAATTTTATTTTATTCTTATTCCATCAACATTAATATATTTTTTATGTGTTCTCTTCCAAGTGGATTAATTTTCTCCATTTTTATTATATATTTTTACTTTGATAGTTCAGAAATAGTAACTCCCAAACATCAATTTTTTTAGAGTGAGAAATTGTTAATTTTTTAAAATTTAATTCACCCCACCACTTGATGCTTCAGTTTGGGGATAATATTTGGATTCTTAAAATATAACTTAGGATAAAAAATAATTATTTCAAGCAAGAAAAATATTTTGTGCATCAATCTATACAACCCTTTTACCACAAGTTGATTCAAAATTTATTAATTAATATCATGAGGAAATGCAATGTATGAATGTAATGAATAATAAAATTAATTATATTTAATATAATTTTATTGGGAATATTGTCCCTAGATCAAAGATAAAAATATTACTGGAGATAATATTTTTAGTAATAAATTAATTGAAATGGCAGTGTTGAAATAAAGAAGAAAATGTTAATATCTAAAGGCATCTCTAAAGTGGAGAGAATTTATTTTTAGTAAAATTTTATACCATTATAATACTAATTTCCATAAAAATGTTTTTATATATTTATACTCACTGAATTTATCAAGTGTACCAAATATTTGGTGAATCTATATTTTGAAATAAAGAGTTTGGAAAAATAATTTAACATTATAAAATACGAGGGTTCTATCCTTGATCAAATTTATTCTAAAGTGTTTGAATAGAAAAAGTCCTTATATGGATTAAAATTATAAATTAGGATAATTATTTTTACCAAGATAATTTTCTATAAAAAATTCAATTCATGAAAGAGAAGGTAAAAAAATAACCATGTGAATGAAATAAAATCAATAACTATAATTACAATTTTTTATATCATAAAAATATTTTTTTAAAATAGAGAAAAATTACATATATGATATGTTTTATAATCAGATGAAGAAAATTATTGAAATATTTATAGTTGATAAGAAATATTTTTTCCAGGGTTTTTCCATTAATATAAATCAAAAATATATTTTTCTATCTCATGAAGAACATTTCATAAAACTATTAATTACATTTTGGATAAAGTAATTGAAATAAGTATTTAAAACCATGATTCTTAATATAAAATGCAGAAATGATGGATACAATTAACGTATAAATCAAATTTAATTCATAAGGTTCATTGGAAGCATTTTATATTTAATTGAACTAATGGAAAAAATATATATTATTTCATTTTTTACTACATTCTATGGTGATCAAAACGATTCATATATAAAAGATATAATGTGGACTCATAATATAGAAAATACAACATTAATTACAAGTTACTATATATAAGAAAAGATTATAATTAGTCATTTTGTTTTATAGAATTATATTGGGCTGTTCTTGTTTATGATTAAAAGTAAAAATATGTTGAAAAATTATTTTTGGGGAGAAATACTTTAAGATAACATTGAATTAAATAATTCTGAGTCATATTGAGCAGTTTAAAGGTTGAGTATGATGATACAACCCAATACTTCCCAAAAATGTTATGGATGAAATAAAAACATAAATATTTGAATAAATATATAAATCCATCATTTAAAATTATATGTTACAATCAAAGTGAAATTGAGTTATTTAACTATTAAGTGAACCACTATGGATTTACATATAATGATATCATATATAATTTTATTAAAGAAAAATATTTGATATTTAATTTTGAATCTTTATTTCATATTAACTAATGGTAAAATTATTAATAGTTTATTAAGGTACTTACAAATTAATGATTTCTATAATTTATCTTGAAGAATAACATTTAAGCTTCCCCTAAAAATAATTAAGGTACACAAATAAAATATTTAATTCACATTTCTTTGGTTTTTTTCAAAGGGTGAGAGAATAATGAAATCTTGGAGAACTAAATGAAAATTATAATGATATTATCCAAAGAGAAAATTATTTAATAAATTGGGTAGTTTATGGGGACATCTTTGAGAAAAAATAGAAATTATATGAGTATTATGATGCATGAGATAATATTAAAAATCACCAGAAGAATATATAAGTCTCAAAAAAAATTCACCAATGGTTGGAGACTCTTTAAATTATCACTTGATCAAGTGGTTTGGTACCAAGTATTTCTTTATGGGAGCTAACAATTAAATGAGTTTACTCTATTAAAATATGTGTATTTAAGTGATAAAAGGAGAATATTTATGGAATTGATAACAAATTTAAATGTGAATTATGAAACTAACATGGAATTGTGATGTATTTTTGTAGAAGTAATTTGATTTATATAAATGTCAGTATTTTTTAGTTTAATTTTGAATCAATGATACTTTTTTGAATACTAGATATATATTTGAACAATTCTAATGTTTTAAAAAAAATTTATAGTCTGTATAACATTTATTTTTTGAGTGTTTTTTGATGGAACATACAAAACTCATATTCTATATTGATATCTAGGTTGTTTTGTTTATGATATTCAAATTCAATATTGAGAGCTACTTTCTAGAACTTAAAGAACATAAGTAAGTGTATATATATTATAAATATCACTTAAGATCATACACAATATACATAAAAACAAAAGTATATTGTCACCAAACATTTTTAATTTTAGGATATTTTTTAAGGGATGAACATAGAGCATTTGTTTCATTTACATATTCATAAAACATGTTATGGATGGAGTATAATTAAATAAATAACACATTAAGAGATCATATAATTAATATTTTAAGAAGTTGCAATTTTTTTTATGTTTTTATAAAAAATATACATGTGAATATGATAGGTGTTTAATTATTGAATATTTAATCATATAAAATTTATTTAGTGAAAGGAATATGTGGTTTTTAAAAAACACATGTTTAGGCCCAAGATTTTTGCAACAAAGAAACATAAATCATCTGTAAATGAATATTTTTTTGGGTAAGTAATGGATGTAATATATTCCATGAGATTTAAAATTCCATAGTGAAGTGTGTGAGAAATAATAAGGAGGTAGTGGTGGTGGTTGTGGTTGGGGGGAAATGAATGCATGCCATTTATTGTATAACAATTTTCTTTAAACTAATCTTTTTGACCTATAATAGTGAATGAATCTACTTTGAAAAGATCAATGTACACTCAAAACATGTAATAATGATGTCAAACAAAATAATATTATGATATTTTTATGTGGTTCATCTAATAGTACCAATGCCTACATTATTCTAGTGAATTGTAAGGTTCATGAAAGAGTTTATTCACTTATTTTAAAAAGTATTTTATAACCAGGTGGATGTGATCCTTGAACCCATATACTGATAATGAAATCCCTATAATTTTTATAAGAATCATTCCTTTGTTAAAAGTATACCACATACATTCTTCACAATGTGGTGTATTAATAATTTATAAAACAAATCTCCTCGAATATACACTATATATTTAAGTAATAATATATAGAGTCTGTTTTGGAAGCACTAAGTCAATAAATACATGATATAAATAAAAAAAATCCTTTTTATTAAATCTAAAAGTGAAGATGCATATGAAATAATGGATTTAGGAACTTAGTGTTCTTAAAACCTTTAACTATCGTCAGGATCTATTGGGTTTTCCTTATTCTTTTCTACTATTTTGGTTATCTATCTCTCATTAATTATTTCTTCATACCACACTCTTTTTTCCATACTCTTTATATTATCTTTTATATTCATATCTCCATAAACATTTAATCATCTATATCCCTTTAATTTGAATTTCATATCAGCACATAAATCATATAAATAGAATCATTATGATATCTTATAATCTTCTATGATACTCATAGTAAAACACAGATCCCATGAATAATAAATTCATTGATTTTCCTTGATCTAAGAAATATGATAATATAAAAACTAAAATAACATTTTTCTATAAAAAAATTCTCTTATAAATTTATACAATAATGTAATAACTATTATGCATCACGAAATAAACCATTAAACAATGTTTAAAAATCATAACTATTATTTGTAGAACTTTTAATTTACTATTACCCAATTTGAAAAATTCTTTTTAACTATTATGTAATATAATGTCAAATATTTTTCATATAGTATTAATTATGATTCAATTTTATACAACATTACTTAACTCTTATGAAAATTTAAAAATTGGGTACAACCTTAAAAGCGGCACACACACAAGGAAGAAAATGATATCTAAATCGCAAGCCCTGGGACTTGACCCCGCGACCTGCCCCTCACCCCCAAGCCCTTAACACCCCACCACCAACGGTGGGGCGAACTCTTATGAAAATTTACTTCAAATATTATATAGTATAAAAAGTTCTCATCTATCTATTATGTATCTTTTATAAGCTACATTAAACTGTTACATATACTTTAGAATGCTCATTTCCCTATTACATATCCTTTAGAATGTTCAACCTGCTGAAATGAATTGAAAAATTAATATTCAACTTAAAGCATCAAGAATTATGAGAAACATTCATTTAGACTATAATCTAAGTAATTTAGTGAATATTTAATAATATTATAAGCTTCACAATAATGATTTTCTAGGAGTCACTTCTAATAATTGTTGACTAGTTCCTTTCCATGTTATTCATGTTTTTGATAATAACTTATATCATGACACTTTGATTTATATGTTTTACTTAATCACTCACATTATTTTATTCAGAAATGTCTACTGATATTATTCACTACCACTTTTTATTAATATCAGCAATATATCTATTCATTATTATTGTTTATTATTCATGGTCTATATTTCATTATTATTGTTATTATTAAAGAATTTCTGTTTTCATTACTCCCATTTTATGTTGAATAAATTTTTCTTAGAAAAAGTTATTTTAAATGGAGAGTAAATATATAACCTGAAATTATATTGTATTTATGACTTAAAATTCTGGAAAAGTACAATTTTTTTTCATGATATAGAAACATTGATGAAAATATATTACACATGATAAGAAACGATGATATATATTTATGAAAATATTACATATTAAGAATTAAAAAAAACAATTACACATCCAAAATAGGTTTTGATTATCATATATAATTTGGAAATATATTACATATGTTGAATTAAAATATATTACATATTGAAGGAGATTTAGAAGTTAGAATTTTTTCTAAGTATTGAACCTACTCAATATTACTTTTAGGATTCAAAAAGTTACCCTTATGTTCATAATTTTAGCATTTTTTACAAATTATAGAAAATATATAATTTATTCTTACATATTTGATATTCAACAAACTATTTGAATCTTATTCATTATAGTGTTGGAAAAATATTACTTTTACATACTACAAATTTGGAAAAGGGAAATATAATAAGATTGAGAATTGAATCTTATGTATACTATTAAGTGAATGTTTTAATATTATATATTTCAGATTTATATTTTTTAAAGGATGTTACTTTTCCATTTCAATGAATTTACTCATAAATATTATAGTGAAGAGATTATTGTAATAGAAAATTGGAAAACGATTAAAACTTAGAATATTTACTCATACATTTCTCAGAGTAGTAGATATAATTTGAGAATTTGGAAACCTATTTTAAATATACATTCATAGAGAATATGTTTTTTAGGTTATATATTTTGGAATAGTATTTGAAGTCTTGAAGAAGTTTACTTTTATATTTGATATAAAGATTCCGTCACACCGTGATAAATTTTTTCATGACCATAATGAGACTAAAATATATTTATGGGGTTCTATTATTTTTTATTTGACCATGCTGTGAATATTATTACTCTACTGTGAACATGAATAACTATTCAAGATTAAAATAGGAGTCACACCATGATGATATTTCCATTCCTTGAAAACCTAAAGAATTAAGAAGGTAAGTACGAATTCCACTAATTCAAATTAAAATGATTGAATTTTTTAAAGGAAGTTATATCATTATACTCTAGGGATTTTTCAAATAATTAAAATATGGAATTGATTTTTGACTTATTTATAATCGATTAATTATCAAATAGAGTGATAATTCTACTTATGATGGTTATTCATAGTTTTATTCAAATGAAATATACAATTTTTTTTATTTTGGAGGAAATTATAAAATGATTAAAATGAATATATTTTTAATTATTAAAGAGAGGTAATTATAAAATAGTGATTATTTTTATTATGTAACACCCTAAACTTCCATGGTATTCTTCTCTTTTAATAATATAGTAGCGTGTGTTGTATGCAACTTCGAGTTCTAACACACACCACAACCAATCAAACTAGCAGTTATGAATAGTAATACCCACTTTTTGAAATTTTATAAATTTTATATTTCAAAATGGACTTCATTTTTGGATTCAAAATATCATGTAACGCCCCGACCCCAGTTACCCAGAGTCGGTGCATTATTACATAACATTGGCATGATCATAAGAAAGATCAAATCTCGAAAGACCGATTGGTTTAGTAGCCTTGGAAAATGCCAGATATATTCATAAGTTTTACATTACATTATAAAATGAAAAACTACTACAACAACATAATGTCTCAATAGACCACACTATTATCCCCTCATAAAATCCCTGCAGGTCATTCATAACTTACTTCTTCACATCCTGGGAAAAATAAAACATAGAAAAGGGGTGAGCTCAAATGCCCAGTAAGGATAACAATATAGCGGAAAGAATAAACATTTAAGGAAATGTATAACTAAAACAAAAGCCTTTTAAATAT
Source organism: Viscum album (assembly GCA_963277665.1). Lineage (NCBI taxonomy): Eukaryota > Viridiplantae > Streptophyta > Magnoliopsida > Santalales > Viscaceae > Viscum > Viscum album. The sequence continues at coordinate 176,567,131 of OY728140.1, read as the reverse complement.
GAACTTTCAACATGGTATGACATAAATAAAATGAAATAATGCCATTTAATTATTCACATGGATATTCTACTAATCGAATAATCACATGCAAAAATCAATAACCACTTTCATAATGTTGGAATGCATAATGCCAGACTATCATAACCACATAGCCAAGGACTCGTGCCAAGACTACAAATAAGATTTTTTCAAGGCCTTGTGCCAAGACACTAGTTTGTCTCATGAGACCTACCGATGCATCGAGGAGCTATAGCGGGCTCCACCCGTCACTTATTAAGTCCAATGCATTCCCATATGAAAAGGTTTAAACATAACATAAACATTCGTATTAAAACTAGCATACGAAATGTCAATAATTTCACCATAAACTATGAATGGTATAAAAATAGCACATCCACAGTCAAACATATCACAAAACCTTCAATACAATATAGAAGTTTTGTATCATAATAAATCAACTTCAAATAATCTTAAAATCCATCAAAGGATGTTGACATAGATGAAATTAAAATTCTTTTTAAAGAAGTATCTCCTTTTATTTTGAAATCATTTAAGTTCCATATAAAATAAAACATTTTCTTTGAAAATATTCTTATAATCTTGTATGGAAAGCTTCGACGATTTTATAATGGCGGAAAATAACCGCACCCGCCGTATAAGTTAAAAAAAACATTCTTACCTCAATTCTGTCGAAAAGGTTAAAAAGGACCTTGTTTTGAAAACGACAGAAAGATTCCTTTATAAACCTCTTATAAAAAGTCAAAAAAGGGTATAAATGACTTAAACCCATATTCTTGTAAATAGTAAAAATGTTTTGAAATACATTTTTAAGAAACATGGATGTGGATGATAAAGAGATCCCAGTAGATTATTACGTATAAACAACCTCGGATAATGAAGAGATTGTGAAATAACCCTTACCTTGAACTTTTCCTTGGTTGGGGTAGGTTAACCTCCTGTATAATGGTGAAATAATTGTTATTAAATTGTACAAGAATCATATACATTAATATGATATCATATATGATCTTTTAACATTGCTTTATTAATAATATCTTAGTATTATCGTCGTTTCGGGTGATAATCGATTCGTTCTTCTTAAATGTTTGGTTACGTAAGACATGTTTGTAATGGATAGAATATATCTTATTCATAATCAGAATGATATTAACATTATTTTTAACCCTAAAATGAGAATAATACGTGAATGGATATGATGGAGAACGAATCTTATCGCGTTCGTGGAGACGGTAGTCCGTACGTACGCACCAACGCTACTACCATTTAATTTTTATTTTAAAAGAATCGAATACAAATGATACATAGGTATATTACTATTCCAGTATAATATAATATTTTATATATGTTACTTAAGTTCATTAACACCATCCTTTATACGTTCCATGTGTGGTATGAACGAGTCATATCATTTTAAGGGGGCGGTAGTCCGCACTTCCTCAAATGAAATTATCGTATGTATATACAACATGAAACGAATAATGGTATGAAATAAAATGGAATTACAGAAGCTTATATATAAAATATATATCATTAATATCATATTTAATTACAGTGTCATCATAATGGCCACCATGAGAGGCGGTAAGATGTATTTGAACAATCATCGTTTCGTGAGGCGTTAGTTTGCCATCCACAGAAACATTATGTTCATCATCCATTAGATGGAGTTGTGTGTATGTGTAGTTTGAATCCTTCTTATAACAACATCCTAGTATATTGAGGATACTGGTGTTGTTACAAAAGAAAGGAAATAAAAAGAGTTTGGGGGTTGAAGAAGAAAAATAAATGAAAATAATTTTAGAGAAAACGTTACCTTTAATTTAGGTAACTCACTTTGGTTGGAACCAAAGGACTTGTTGAAATGCTTTCTGCCTAAGGGGAAGCTTCAAGGAGGAGGATAGGGATGTGGGGAGCTTATTTGGGCAGAGTTTGGACGAGCCAAGTGGCTTGATAGGTGTGAGGAATGAGTAGAAGTGGTCTCCTTTTATAAGGGGGAGGAGGGGCTCTTTAGGAAAGAGTGAAAGTATTACTTTATAATATAATTATATTCAGTATATAATGGTCCAAAAATCATTGAGGTCGAAGATAAGATGACTCATATTCTAAATAACATCAACCAATAAGAATTGGACAGGTTTTAGATAATATTTTAATCATTATAATCTTATTTATTTAAATGATTTATTAATGAGGTAAACATTGCATCATTATTGTGTCATTAATAATTTAAATTATTTGATGTCTAAAAATTGTAAATAAAATATCATTATGTAGGAAATCTTTTTAGCTTTCTAATGAATATTTATAATCGAAAATCCAACATGTATAACCCTATGTAAAAATTGTTCTTCTAAAAGATGTAAGCTTATGCCATTTTTATTTTTATTTTAACTTTATTAATATAATGTGTCCCTACCACATACAAGTGGCTCTAAGGGGTCCCCAAATTGACCCAAGGATGCCCATGGTCGGGTATGTGTCCACCAATAAGGTTAGGACACGTTTTAGGGTAATTTTGTATTATTATAATATTATTTTTTAACCCTTATTTACCGGTTTTACCCTTTAACCATGGTAAATAAAATATTTACCACAGTAACTATTCAAAATGTCTAAAAATAAAAGTTACCTATTTACAGAATTTGAACATCCTGATTCCAAATATGGAATCCATTTTCCTAAATTCAAAACACAGAAGTGGCAGAAATTAATTTAAAATTAATTCCCGCTGTCAAAACAAAAAGCGTATTTTTAAGAGGTAATAACTATCAAAAGATTGACACTTGTTTATGTTCGGTTTAATTGTAAAATTATGTCCAATGACCAACATTATATTAAATGGTAAAAATATATTCTAAATATACTTTAAAACCACTCAAATTCACAATTTATAACTATTAATTATTTTGATTAAAAAAGTTGTTTTTAATTAAAATTTAGTAATTTTCACTATTCATCAAAATATAAAAGTTATCCGAAAAGTACCAAAATTTCACCCTAGGCTAATTTTGATATTCCGAATCTAAAAATGAAGTCCATTTTTAAATATTGAATATATATATGATTTCAAAAAGTAGGTATTACTATTCACAACGGCTAGTTTAATTAGTTATGGTGTGTTAGAACTCGAGGTTGCGTACAACACACGCTATCGCATTATTCGAAGGGAAACGTACCGTAGAAGCTTGGGGTGTTACATTCTCCCCTCCTTAAAATAATTGCGTCCTCGCAATTTCTAGGGTATTACTGCATAAAAAGACTCGGGTGGTTCTTCATCATAAGTTCCTCGGGTTCCCATGTTGCCTCTTCCATCTTATGATTTCTCCACAAAACTTTTACCAGACGCGTCGTCCGGTTTCTCAGTATTTGTTCTCTCGTATCAAGAATCTTGACGGGCTCTTCGCAATAAGACAGATCGGGTTCCAGTTCTAATTCCTCATAGGTGAGTACATGCATTGGGTCAGGCATGTATTTTCTCAACAGAGATACGTGGAACACATCGTGAACTTTGGAGAGACTTGGCGGCATTGCCAATCGTTAAGCTACAGCCCCAATTCGTTTTAGAATTTCGAAAGGTCCGATGTACCTGGGACTCAATTTACCTTTCTTACCAAAACGTATGACTCCCTTCCATGGAGATACCTTTTGGAAAACATGATCACCGACCTGAAATTCCAAATCCTTCCTTCAATTATCGGCATAGCTCTTCTGCCTACTTTGAGCTGCTTTGACGTGATTTTGGATTACTTTCACCTTTTCCACCGTTTCCTCCACCAGTTCTGGGCCTACAAGTTTTCTTTCACCAACGTCATCCCAACAGGTTGGTGTACGACATCTCTTTCCGTATAACGCTTCATATGGTGCCATCTGAATACTCGAATGGAAGCTATTGTTATAGGAAAATTCTACCAGTGGTAAATATTGATCCCACATACCCTGAAAGTCAAGTGAGCAAGATCTCAACATGTCTTCTAAGGTTTGAATAGTCCGTTCTGATTGTCCGTCTGTCTGAGGGTGGTAAGCAGTGCTCAAATGAAGTTCAGTATCCAGGGATTTCTGAAGACTTTTCCAAAATCTTGAAGTAAAACGGGGATCACGATCAGAAACAATCGATAGGGGTACACCATGAAGTCTCACAACTTCATTAATGTATAGTCTTGCTAGACGTTCCAGGCGTAGATCTTCTCTTATAGCAAGAAAATGTGCTGACTTGGTAAGACGATCAATAATAACCCATATTGCATCGTTCCTTCTAGGAGTCTTCGGTAGCCCCAAGACAAATTACATCGTAACATTGTCCCATTTCCACTCCGGTATAGGAAGAGGTTGCATGACTCCTCCAGGCAGTTGCCTTCCAGCTTTCACTTGTTGAAAAACCATACATCGTGACACAAAATCAGCAATCTCCCTCTTCATATTGTCCCACCAAAAATGTTCTTTCAAATCTCTATACATTTTGGTGCTCCCAGGGTGTATAGAGAAATTGGAACTATGAGAATCATCCAGCAATTCCCTTTTTAGATCAGGTATATTGGGAACACAAAGTCTCTTCCCGAATTTCAAAATTCCATCTTCATACACAAAGTCTCTCAATCTCCCATCATTCACAGCTTTAATCTTCTTCTGAAATTCTTCATCATCGGTCTGAGAACTCTTAATCCTTTCTAGTAAAGATGGTTTGGCAACCATTTGAAAAAGCATTGATGTTTCACCTTCCCTGGTTATTCCCATGTCTATCTTCACTAGATCCATGAAAATTGGATCCCTTTCAATTCTCATCATGTTTAGAACTCCATGGTCTTTTCTGCTCAAAGCATCTGCTACTTTGTTTGCTTTCCCCGGGTGGTAGTGTATTGTGCAATCATAATCCTTGAGTAATTCAAGCCATCTCCTTTGCCTCATGTTGGGTTCTTTTTGTGAGAAAATATACTTCAAACTCTTGTGATCAGTATAAATCTCACATTTTTCACCATAGAGGTAGTGCCTCCATATCTTCAAAGCAAAGATCACTGCTGCTAACTCGAGATCATGAGTAGGATAGTTTTGTTCATGAATTTTCAACTGTCGTGATGCATAGGCAATAACTCTATCATTCTGCATAAGGACACAACCAAGTCCTTTCTTCGATGCATCACTATAAATAACGAACCCATCATTCCCCGATGGTATAGTCAATATAGGAGCATTGACTAATCTTCTCTTCAGTTCTTCGAAACATTCTTCACACTCTTTTGTCCAAACAAATTTAACCCCTTTACGTGTGAGCTTAGTTAATGGGTTAGCCAATCGGGCAAAATTCTTGACGAAACGTCGATAATAACCTGCCAAACCAATAAAACTACGTACCTCAGTTATACTCGTAGGTGCTGGCCATTCTTGGATTGCTTTGGTCTTAGAAGGATCAACAGAGATTCCATCTTTAGAGACAATATGGCCAAGAAAAGAAATCTCCTGAAGCCAGAATTCACACTTGCTAAACTTCCCATATAATTCATGCCTCCTCAGAGTCTTCAAGATAATGCGCAAGTGATTTTCATGATCTTCGTAGGTTTTGGAGTATACCAAGATATCATCAATAAATACCACCACAAATTCATCGAGATACTCCTTGAAAACTCTATTCATCAGATCCATGAATACAGAGGGTGCATTAGTCAATCCAAACGGCATTACAGTAAACTCGTAATGCCCGTACCTGGTTCGAAATGCTGTCTTCGGAATGTCTTCCTTCTTCACACACAACTGATGGTATCCAAATCGAAGGTCAATCTTTGAAAAGTATTGAGCTCCATGCATTTGGTCAAATAAATCATCAATACGAGGTAGGGGATACTTGTTCTTTATCGTTATAGCATTTATCTCCCTGTAGTCGATACATAACCTCATAGATCCATCTTTCTTTTTAACAAAAAGAACAGGGGCTCCCCATGGAGAAACACTAGGGCGAATAAATCCCTTATTACTCAATTCCTCTAGTTGTTTCTTTAGTTCGACTAATTCTACAGTGGCCATTCTATAAGGGGTCTTCGATATAGGCCTTGATCCAGGAATCAAATCAATGGAAAACTCAACTTCTCGTTCTGGAGGATGCCCAGGTAAATCTTCCGGAAATACATCTACAAATTCTTTCACAACAGGTACATCCTCTATTTGAACATTCCTTTCCTCACCGACAGTTATTTCATTCTCTTCCTCCCCAATAATTGAATTAAGTTGAGTTACTGGGGGTGGATCTAAATAAGAATTAGGTGGTGACGATTCTGCTCTAAAAATAAGGTGTTCCTTATCATTATCATCAAGAATCGTAACCTCTTAGTTCTTACAATAAATCTTCGCATCATAGTCCGAAATCCAGTCCATACCGAGGATTATATAAAACTCAATCATAGGTATGACGATGAGATCAGCAGATAAAGAAAATTTATGTGCTCTAATGGGGACTGATTCACAAAAATTTGTTGCAACGATACTTCCCTTAGGAGTTTTAACTGACAACTCCCTTATTAAATCAAATTGGAAATATCTAATTTTCTTAGCAAACTGGGAAGATATGAAACAATGCGATGATCCAGAATCAAATAATGCATTTTCTAAACTTGAGGAAACCATTAAATTACCTGCCACCACGTCTTTTGGAGCTTCTACCTCTGCAGTAGTGATAGCATAAGCCTGGCCTTGATCCCTTGGCCTTTTCTGAGGTAAGTTCTCCTGACGCTTAGGGCATGCATTTGCATAATGCCCCATCTCCCTGCAATTGTAGCACTGAACGTTGGTAGCTTCCTTCTTCCCCTTGCAATCATGAGCTTGGTGGCCTTTTTCACCACACTTGTAACAGACTCCCATTCCCTTCAAGCAAGTACCAGGATGTTTCTTCCCGCATTTACCACAAGATGGATATTCAACCTTTCCCTTCTTCCCCTTATTTCCATTCCCAGATTGATCAGCAGGTCTCTTCTTCTCTTGCTTTGCTTTAAAGTAATAAGACTTAGAGAATTCCTTTTCGGTCTTGATAGCACATGAGACAATGTCTTCGTACGATGAAAAGGATTGTGAGACTAATGCTCGACGGAGAAATGGTTTTAACCCATCAAAGAAACGATCAATATTACTTCTTGGGTTGCGAATATAATCTCTAGCATACCTCGCTAACCTTGTAAAGTTAGCCTCATACTTTGTGACATTATCATCCTCCTTTTGTCTCAGACTCAGAAATTGCCTTTCCATATCTGCTCGATGGTCGCGAGGAAAGTATTTTTCTAAAAACAGATCTTTGAACTCCCTCCATTCCATATTTGATACTTCATCATCTTCCTTCGTATTTTGAATCAATGACCACCATTGATCAGCATCTCCAGTGAGGCGGTAAACTGCCATGATAACTTTTTCCCTTTCACTGCTCCCCAACGCCTGAAATATTTTCTCTAGGGAAAATATCCATTGCTCAGCTACTAAGGGAATTGTATTCCCATTGAACATTGGTGTTTGTTGCCTCATGAATCGATCTAACATTGATCCTCCACGTTGCGGATCAGGGTGCTCCATACGGGTAAGGTTATTATTCATAACCTGAGTAAGTTGTCCCAGTATGGTGATTAGCTGATCAGCACCAGTTGCATCACCAGCCCCACTATAATTATCTTGAGCAAGAGGGAAATCCCTACATGGAGTGTGTGCATTGATACGGTTTCCATTTCTTCCACTAGGCGCCATTTCTAAACAATGGCATAAACTAGATCTGTTTATAAATCAAAATACATAATCCCATACTTATAAAACACTTAGCATAAATTGAACTATTTATGGATATAATCCATAATCATAAAAATGTTTTCTTTGAGGAAGTATATACTCATAAACCCTTCATAATGATTTCTAAAGATAGTGAGAGTTATCCTAAGCATATCCCCCGGGAGTGTCGTAACCAAGAGTGCAGCAAGGCCCGTTGTCGTGCACCAGTTCCCGTTCGAGTCTAGCTCAAAGCGGTGTTTTCGGGTTTTACCCCTAGGTACAACTGTGCCAGAGCCGCCTCTACCTGCTCGTATCCAGACAGGGATGTATTGCTCGGAAAACTCACAAAATCTCTACAATACCAAAATTATAGGAAGTTCTTCTATACTAATCCTCAAAGTTCATCTTAGGTCTACGTGCTCTAATCAGAGTTTATCTAAATCTGGCTTCCAAGGTTTGTACTAAACTTCCTCTGATACCAACTGTAACGCCCCGACCCCAGTTACCCAGAGTCGGTGCATTATTACATAACATTGGCATGATCATAAGAAAGATCAAATCTCGAAAGACCGATTGGTTTAGTAGCCTTGGAAAAGGCCAGATATATTCATAAGTTTTACATTACATTATAAAATGAAAAACTACTACAACAACATAATGTCTCAATAGACCACACTATTATCCCCTCATAAAATCCCTGTAGGTCATTCATAACTTACTTCTTCACATCCTGGGAAAAATAAAACATAGAAAAGGGGTGAGCTCAAATGCCCAGTAAGGATAACAATATAGCGGAAAGAATAAACATTTAAGGAAATGTATAACTAAAACAAAAGCCTTTTAAATATGAACTTTCAACATGGTATGGCATAAATAAAATGAAATAATGCCATTTAATTATTCACATGGATATTCTACTAATCGAATAATCACATGCAAAAATCAATAACCACTTTCATAATGTTGGAATGCATAATGCCAGACTATCATAACCACATAGCCAAGGCCTCGTGCCAAGACTACAAATAAGATTTTGTCAAGGCCTTGTGCCAAGACACTAATTTGTCTCATGAGACCTACCGATGCATCGAGGAGCTATAGCGGGCTCCACCCGTCACTTATTAAGTCCAATGCATTCCCATATGAAAAGGTTTAAACATAACATAAACATTCGTATTAAAACTAGCATACGAAATGTCAATAATTTCACCATAAACTATGAATGGTATAAAAATAGCACATCCACAGTCAAACATATCACAAAACCTTCAATACAATATAGAAGTTTTGTATCGTAATAAATCAACTTCAAATAATCTTAAAATCCATCAAAGGATGTTGACATAGATGAAATTAAAATTCTTTTTAAAGAAGTATCTCCTTTTATTTTGAAATCATTTAAGATCCATATAAAATAAAACATTTTCTTTGAAAATATTCTTATAAGCTTGTATGGAAAGCTTCGACGATTTTATAACGGCGGAAAATAACCGCACCCGCCGTATATGTTAAAAAAAACATTCTTACCTCAATTCTGTCGAAAAGGTTAAAAAGGACCTTGTTTTGAAAACGACGGAAAGATTCCTTTATAAACCTCTTATAAAAAGTCAAACAAGGGTATAAATGACTTAAACCCATATTCTTGTAAATAGTAAAAATGTTTTGAAATACATTTTTAAGAAACATGGATGTGGATGATAAAGAGATCCCAGTAGATTATTACGTATAAACAACCTCGGATAATGAAGAGATTGTGAAATAACCCTTACCTTGAACTTTTCCTTGGTTGGGGTAGGTTAACCTCCTGTATAATGGTGAAATAATTGTTATTAAATTGTACAAGAATCGTATACATTAATATGATATCATATATGATCTTTTACCATTGCTTTATTAATAATATCTTAGTATTATCGTCGTTTCGGGTGATAATCGATTCGTTCTTCTTAAATGTTTGGTTACGTAAGACATGTTTGTAATGGATAGCATATATCTTATTCATAATCAGAATGATATTAACATTATTTTTAACCCTAAAATGAGAATAATACGTGAATGGATATGATGGAGAACGAATCTTATCGCGTTCGTGGAGACGGTAGTCCGTACGTACGCACGAACGCTACTTCCATTTAATTTTTATTTTAAAAGAATCGAATACAAATGATACATAGGTATATTAATATTCCAGTATAATATAATATTTTATATATGTTACTTAAGTTCATTAACACCATCCTTTATACGTTCCATGTGTGGTATGAACGAGTCATATCATTTTAAGGGGGCGGTAGTCCGCATTTCCTCAAATGAAATTATCGTATGTATATACAACATGAAACGAATAATGGTATGAAATAAAATGGAATTACAGAAGCTTATATATAAAATATATATCATTAATATCATATTTAGTTACAGTATCATCATAATGGCCACCATGAGAGGCGGTAAGATGTATTTGAACAATCATCGTTTCGTGAGGCGTTAGTTTGCCATCCACAGAAACATTATGTTCATCATCCATTAGATGGAGTTGTGTGTATGTGTAGTTTGAATCCTTCTTATAACAACATCGTAGTATATTGAGGATACTGGTGTTGTTACAAAAGAAAGGAAATAAAAAGAGTTTGGGGGTTGAAGAAGCAAAATAAATGAAAATAATTTAAGAGAAAACGTTACCTTTAATTTAGGTAACTCACTTTGGTTGGAACCAAAGGACTTGTTGAAATGCTTTCTGCCTAAGGGGAAGCTTCAAGGAGGAGGAGAGGGATGTGGGGAGCTTAGTTGGGCAGAGTTTGGACGAGCCAATTGGCTTGAGAGGTGTGAGGAATGAGTAGAAGTGGTCTCCTTTTATAAGGGGGAGGAGGGGCTCTTTAGGAAAGAGTGAAAGTATTACTTTATAATATAATTATATTCGGTTTATAATGGTCCAAAAATCATTGAGGTCGAAGATAAGATTACTAATATACTAAATAACATCAACCAATAAGAATTGGACAGGTTTTAGATAATATTTTAATCATTATAATCTTATTTATTTAAATGATTTATTAATGAGGTAAACATTTCATCATTATTGTGTCATTAATAATTTAAATTATTTGATGTCTAAAAATTATAAATAAAATATCCTTATGTAGGAAATCGTTTTATCTTTCTAATGAATATTTATAATCGAAAATCCAACATGTATAACCCTATGTAAAAATTGTTCTTCTAAAAGATGTAAGCTTATGCCATTTTTATTTTTATTTTAACTTTATTAATATAATGTGTCCCTACCACATACAAGTGGCTCCAAGGGGTCCCCAAATTGACCCAATGATGCCCATGGTCGGGTATGTGTCCACCAATAAGGTTAGGACACGTTTTAGGGTAATTTTGTATTATTATAATATTATTTTTTAACCCTTATTTACCGGTTTTACCCTTTAACCATGATAAATAAAATATTTATCACAGTAACTATTCAAAATGTCTAAAAATAAAAGTTACCTATTTACACAATTTGAACATCCTGATTCGAAATATGGAATCCATTTTCCTAAATTCAAAACACAGAAGTGGCAGAAATTAATTTAAAATTATTTCCCGCTGTCAAAACAAAAAACGTATTTTTAAGAGGTAATAACTATCAAAAGATTGACACTTGTTTATGTTCGGTTTAATTGTAAACTTATGTCCAATGACCAACATTATATTAAATGGTAAAACTATATTCTAAATATACTTTAAAACCACTCAAATTCACAATTTATCACTATTATTTATTTTTATTAAAAAAGTTGTTTTTATTTAAAATTTAGTAATTTTCACTATTCATCAAAATATAAAAGTTATCCGAAAAGTACCAAAATTTCACCCCAGGCTAATTTTGATATTCCGAATCTAAAAATGAAGTCCATTTTGAAATATTGAATATATATATGATTTCAAAAAGTAGGTATTACTATTCACAACGGCTAGTTTAATTAGTTATGGTGTGTTAGAACTCGAGGTTGCGTACAACACACGCTATCGCATTATTCGAAGGGAAACGTACCGTAGAAGCTTGGGGTGTTACATTCTCCCCTCCTTCAAATAATTGTGTCCTCGCAATTTCTAGGGTATTACTGCATAAAAAGACTCGGGTGGTTCTTCATCATAAGTTCCTCGGGTTCCCATGTTGCCTCTTCCATCTTACGATTTCTCCACAAAACTTTTACCAGACGCGTCGTCCGGTTTCTCACTACTTGTTCTCTCGTATCAAGAATCTTGACGGGCTCTTCGCAATAAGACAGATCGGGTTCCAGTTCTAATTCCTCATAGGTGAGTACATGCGTTGGGTCAGGCATGTATTTTCTCAACAGAGATACGTGGAACACATCGTGAACTTTGGAGAGACTTGGCGGCATTGCCAATCGGTAAGCTACAGCCCCAATTCGTTCTAGAATTTCGAAAGGTCCGATGTACCTGAGACTCAATTTACCTTTCTTACCAAACGTATGACTCCCTTCCATGGAGATACCTTTAGGAAAACATGATCACCATCCTGAAATTCCAAATCCTTCCTTCGATTATCGGCATAGCTCTTCTGCCTACTTTGAGCTGCTTTGATGTGATTTTGGATTACTTTCACCTTTTCCATCGTTTCCTCACCAGTTCTGGGCCTACAAGTTTTCTTTCACCAACGTCATCCCAACAGGTTGGTGTACGACATCTCTTTCCGTATAACGCTTCATATGGTGCCATCTGAATACTCGAATGGAAGCTATTGTTATAGGAAAATTCTACCAGTGGTAAATATTGATCCCACATACCCTGAAAGTCAAGTGAGCAAGATCTCAACATGTCTTCTAAGGTTTGAATAGTCCGTTCTGATTGTCCGTCTGTCTGAGGGTGGTAAGCAGTGCTCAAATGAACTTCAGTATCCAGGGATTTCTGAAGACTTTTCCAAAATCTTGAAGTAAAACGGGGATCACGATCAGAAACAATCGATAGGGGTACACCATGAAGTCTCACAACTTCATTAATGTATAGTCTTGCTAGACGTTCCAGGGGTAGATCTTCTCTTATAGCAAGAAAATGTGCTGACTTGGTAAGACGATCAACAATAACCCATATTGCATCATTCCTTCTAGGAGTCTTCGGTAGCCCCATGACAAAGTCCATCGTAACATTGTCCCATTTCCACTCCGGTATGAGAAGAGGTTGCATGACTCCTCCAGGCAGTTTCCTTCCAGCTTTCACTTGTTGACAAACCATACATCTTGACACAAAATCAGCAATCTCCCTCTTCATATTGTCCCACCAAAAATGTTCTTTCAAATCTCTATACATTTTGGTGCTCCCAGGGTGTATAGAGAAATTGGAACTATGAGAATCATCCAGCAATTCCCTTTTTAGATCAGGTATATTGGGAACACAAAGTCTCTTCCCGAATTTCAAAATTCCATCTTCATACACAAAGTCTCTCAATCTCCCATCATTCACAGCTTTAATCTTCTTCTGAAATTCTTCATCATCGGTATGAGAACTCTTAATCCTTTCTAGTAATGATGGTTTGGCAACCATTTGAAAAAGCATTGATGTTTCACCTTCCCTGGTTATTCTCATGTCTATCTTCACTAGATCCATGAAAATTGGATCCCTTTCAATTCTCATCATGTTCATAACTCCATGGTCTTTTCTGCTCAAAGCATCTGCTACTTTGTTTGCTTTCCCCGGGTGGTAGTGTATCGTGCAATCATAATCCTTGAGTAATTCATGCCATCTCCTTTGCCTCATGTTGAGTTATTTTTGTGAGAAAATATACTTCAAACTCTTGTGATCAGTATAAATCTCACATTTTTCACCATAGAGGTAGTGCCTCCATATCTTCAAAGAAAAGATCACTGCTGCTAACTCTAGATCATGAGTAGGATAGTTTTGTTCATGAATTTTCAACTGTCGTGATGCATAGGAAATAACTCTATCATTCTGCATAAGGACACAACCAAGTCCTTTCTTCGATGCATCACTATAAATAACGAACCCATCATTCCCCGATGGTAGAGTCAATATAGGAACATTGACTAATCTTCTCTTCAGTTCTTCGATACATTCTTCACACTCTTTTGTCCAAACAAATTTAACCCCTTTACGTGTGAGCTTCGTTAATGGGTTAGCCAATCGGGCAAAATTCTGGACGAAACGTCGATAATAACCTGCCAAACCAATAAAACTACGTACCTCAGTTATACTCGTAGGTGCTGGACATTCTTGGATTGCTTTGGTCTTAGAAGGATCAACAGAGATTCCTTCTTTAGAGACAATATGGCCAAGAAAAGAAATCTCCTGAAGCCAGAATTCACACTTGCTAAACTTGCCATATAATTCATGCCTCCTCAGAGTCTTCAAGATAATGCGCAAGTGATTTTCATGATCTTCGTAGGTTTTGGAGTATACCAAGATATCATCAATAAATACCACCACAAATTCATCGAGATACTCCTTGAAAACTATATTCATCAGATCCATGAATACAGAGGGTGCATTAGTCAATCCAAACGGCATTACAGTAAACTCGTAATGCCCGTACCTGGTTCGAAATGCTGTCTTCGGAATGTCTTCCTTCTTCACACACAACTGATGGTATCCAGATCGAAGGTCAATCTTTGAAAAGTATTGAGCTCCATGCAGTTGGTCAAATAAATCATAAATACGAGGTAGGGGATACTTGTTCTTTATCGTTATAGCATTTATCTCCCTGTAGTCGATACATAACCTCATAGATCCATCTTTCTTTTTAACAAAAAGAATAGGGGCTCCCCATGGAGAAACACTAGGGCGAATAAATCCCTTATTACTCAATTCCTCTAGTTGTTTCTTTAGTTCGACTAATTCTACAGTGTCCATTCTATAAGGGGTCTTCGATATAGGCCTTGATCCAGGAATCAAATCAATGGAAAACTAAACTTCTCGTTCTGGAGGATGCCCAGGTAAATCTTCTGGAAATACATCTAAAAATTCTTTCACAACAGGTACATCCTCTATTTGAACATTCCTTTCCTCACCGACAGTTATTTCATTCTCTTCCTCCCCAATAATTGAATTAAGTTGAGTTACTGGGGGTGGATCTAAATAAGAATTAGGTGGTGACGATTCTGCTCTAAAAATAAGGTGTTCCTTATCATTATCATCAAGAATCGTAACCTCTTTCTTCTTACAATAAATCTTCGCATCATAGTCCGAAATCCAGTCCATACCGAGGATTATATCAAACTCAATCATAGGTATGACGATGAGATCAGCAGATAAAGAAAATTTATGTGCTCTAATGGGGACTGATTCACAAAACTTTGTTGCAACGATACTTCCCTTAGGAGTTTTAACTGACAACTCCCTTATTAAATAAAATTGGAAATATCTAATTTTCTTAGCAAACTGGGAAGATATGAAACAATGCGATGATCCAGAATCAAATAATGCATTTTCTAAACTTGAGGAAACCATTAAATTACCTGCCACCACGTCTTTTGGAGCTTCTACCTCTGCAGTAGTGATAGCATAAGCCTGGCCTTGATCCCTTGGCCTTTTCTGAGGTAAGTTCTCCTGACGCTTAGGGCATGCATTTGCATAATGCCCCATCTCCCTGCAATTGTAGCACTGAACGTTGGTAGCTTCCTTCTTCCCCTTGCAATCATGAGCTTGGTGGCCTTTTTCACCACACTTGTAACAGACTCCCATTCCCTTCAAGCAAGTACCAGGATGTTTCTTCCCGCATTTACCACAAGATGGATATTCAACCTTTCCCTTCTTCCCCTTATTTCCATTCCCAGATTGATCAGCAGGTCTCTTCTTCTCTTGCTTTGCTTTAAAGTCATAAGACTTAGAGAATTGCTTTTCGGTCTTGATAGCACATGAGACAATGTCTTCGTACGATGAAAAGGATTGTGAGACTAATGCTCGACGGAGAAATGGTTTTAACCCATCAAAGAAACGATCAATCTTACTTCTTGGGTTGCGAATATAATCTCCAGCATACCTCGCTAACCTTGTAAAGTTAGCCTCATACTTTGTGACATTATCATCCTCCTTTTGTCTTAGACTCAGAAATTGCCTTTCCATATCTGCTCGATGGTCGCGAGGAAAGTATTTTTCTAAAAACAGATCTTTGAACTCCCTCCATTCCATATTTGATACTTCATCATCGTCCTTCTTATTTTTAATCAATGACCACCATTGATCAGCATCTCCAGTGAGGCGGTAAACTTCCATGATAACTTTTTCCCTTTCACTGCTCCCCAACGCCTGAAATATTTTCTCTAGGGAAAATATCCATTGCTCAGCTACTAAGGGATTTGTATTCCCATTGAACGTTGGTGGTTGTTTCCTCATGAATCGATCTAACATTGATCCTCCACGTTGCGGATTAGGGTGCTCCATACGGGTAAGGTTATTATTCATAACCTTAGTAAGTTGTCCCAGTATGGTGATTAGCTGATCAGCACCAGTTGCATCACCAGCCCCACTATAATTATCTTGAGCAGGAGGGCAATCCCTACATGGAGTGCGTGCATTGATACGGTTTCCATTTCTTCCACTAGGCGCCATTTCTAAACAATGGCATAAACTAGATCAGTTTATAAATCAAGATACATAATCCCATACTTATAAAACACTTAGCATAAATTGAACTATTTTTGGATATAATCCATAATCAAAAAAATGTTTTCTTTGAGGAAGTATATACTCATAAACCCTTCATAATGATTTGTAAAGATAGTGAGAGTTATCCTAAGCATATCCCCCGGGAGTGTCGTAACCAAGAGTGCAGCAAGGCCCGTTGTCGTGCACCAGTTCCCGTTCGAGTCTAGCTCAAAGCGGTGTTTTCGGGTTTTACCCCTAGGTACATCTGTGCCAGAGCCGCCTATACCTGCTCGTATCCAGACAGGGATGTATTGCTCGGAAAACTCACAAAATCTCTACAATACCAAAATTCTAGGAAGTTCTTCTATACTAATCCTCAAAGTTCATCTTAGGTCTACGTGCTCTAATCAGAGTTTATCTAAATATAGCTTCCAAGGTTTGTACTAAACTTCCTCTGATACCAACTGTAACGCCCCGACCCCAGTTACCCAGAGTCGGTGCATTATTACATAACATTGGCATGATCATAAGAAAGATCAAATCTCGAAAGACCGATTGGTTTAGTATCCTTGGAAAAGGCCAGATATATTCATAAGTTTTACATTACATTATAAAATGAAAAACTACTACAACAACATAATGTCTCAATAGACCACACTATTATCCCCTCATAAAATCCCTGCAGGTCATTCATAACTTACTTCTTCACATCCTGGGAAAAATAAAACATAGAAAAGGGGTGAGCTCAAATGCCCAGTAAGGATAACAGTATAGCGGAAAGAATAAACATTTAAGGCAATGTATAACTAAAACAAAAGCCTTTTAAATATGAACTTTCAACATGGTATGGAATAAATAAAATGAAATAATGCCATTTAATTATTCACATGGATATTCTACTAATCGAATAATCACATGCAAAAATCAATAACCACTTTCATAATGTTGGAATGCATAATGCCAGACTATCATAACCACATAGCCAAGGCCTCGTGCCAAGACTACAAATAAGATTTTGTCAAGGCCTTGTGCCAAGACACTAGTTTGTCTCATGAGACCTACCGATGCATCGAGGAGCTATAGCGGGCTCCACCCGTCACTTATTAAGTCCAATGCATTCCCATATGAAAAGGTTTAAACATAACATAAACATTCGTATTAAAACTAGCATACGAAATGTCAATAATTTCACCATAAACTATGAATGGTATAAAAATAGCACATCCACAGTCAAACATATCACAAAACCTTCAATACAATATAGAAGTTTTGTATCATAATAAATCAACTTCAAATAATCTTAAAATCCATCAAAGGATGTTGACATAGATGAAATTAAAATTCTTTTTAAAGAAGTATCTCCTTTTATTTTGAAATCATTTAAGATCCATATAAAATAAAAGATTTTCTTTGAAAATATTCTTATAAGATTGTATGGAAAGCTTCGACGATTTTATAACGGCAGAAAATAACCGCACCCGCCGTATAAGTTAAAAAAAACATTCTTACCTCAATTCTGTCGAAAAGGTTAAAAAGGACCTTGTTTTGAAAACGACGGAAAGATTCCTTTATAAACCTCTTATAAAAAGTCAAAAAAGGGTATAAATGACTTAAACCCATATTCTTGTAAATAGTAAAAATGTTTCGAAATACATTTTTAAGAAACATGGATGTGGATGATAAAGAGATCCCAGTAGATTATTACGTATAAACAACCTCGGATAATGAAGAGATTGTGAAATAACCCTTACCTTGAACTTTTCCATGGTTGGGGTAGGTTAAACTCTTGTATAATGGTGAAATAATTGTTATTAAATTGTACAAGAATCATATACATTAATATGATATCATATATTATCTTTTAACATTGCTTTATTAATAATATCTTAGTATTATCGTCGTTTCGGGTGATAATCGATTCGTTCTTCTTAAATGTTTGGTTACGTAAGACATGTTTGTAATGGATAGAATATATCTTATTCATAATAAGAATGATATTAACATTATTTTTAACCCTAAAATGAGAATAATATGTGAATGGATATGATGGAGAATGAATCTTATCGCGTCCGTGGAGACGGTAGTCCGTACGTACGCACGAACGCTACTTCCATTTAATTTTTATTTTAAAAGAATCGAATAAAAATGATACATAGGTATATTACTATTCCAGTATAATATAATATTTTATATATGTTACTTAAGTTCATTAACACCATCCTTTATACGTTCCATGTGTGGTATGAACGAGTCATATCATTTTAAGGGGGCGGTAGTCCGCACTTCCTCAAATGAAATTATCGTATGTATATACAACATGAAACGAATAATGGTATGAAATAAAATGGAATTACAGAAGATTATATATAAAATATATATCATTAAGATCATATTTAATTACAGTTTCATCATAATGGCCACCATGAGAGGCGGTAAGATGTATTTGAACAATCATCGTTTCGTGAGGCGTTAGTTTGCCATCCACAGAAACATTATGTTCATCATCCATTAGATGGAGTTGTGTGTATTTGTAGTTTGAATACTTCTTATAACAACATCCTATTATATTGAGGATACTGGTGTTGTTACAAAAGAAAGGAAATAAAAAGAGTTTGGGGGTTGAAGAAGCAAAACAAATGAAAATAATTTAAGAGAAAACGTTAGCTTTAATTTAGGTAACTCACTTTGGTTGGAACCAAAGGACTTGTTGAAATGCTTTCTGCCTAAGGGGAAGCTTCAAGGATGAGGAGAGGGATGTGGGGAGCTTAGTTGGGCAGAGTTTGGACGAGCCAAGTGGCTTGAGAGGTGTGAGGAATGAGTAGAAGTGGTCTCCTTTTATAAGGGGGAGGAGGGTCTCTTTAGGAAAGAGTGAAAGTATTACTTTATAATATAATTATATTCGGTTTATAATGGTCCAAAAATCATTGAGGTCGAAGATAAGATGACTCATATTCTAAATAACATCAACCAATAAGAATTGGACAGGTTTTAGATAATATTTTAATCATTATAATCTTATTTATTTAAATGATTTATTAATGAGGTAAACATTGCATCATTATTGTGTCATTAATAATTTAAATTATTTGATGTCTAAAAATTATAAATAAAATATTATTATGTAGGAAATCGTTTTAGCTTTCTAATGAATATTTATAATCGAAAATCAAACATGTATAACCCTATGTAAAAATTGTTCTTCTAAAAGATGTAAGCTTATGCCATTTTTATTTTTATTTTAACTTTATTAATATAATGTGTCCCTACCACATACAAGTGGCTCCAAGGGGTCCCCAAATTGACCCAAGGATGCCCATGGTCGGGTATGTGTCCACCAATAAGGTTAGGACACGTTTTAGGGTAATTTTGTATTATTATAATATTATTTTTTAACCCTTATTTACCGGTTTTACCCTTTAACCATGGTAAATAAAATATTTACCACAGTAACTATTCAAAATGTCTAAAAATAAAAGTTACCTATTTACACAATTTGAACATCCTGATTCCAAATATGGAATCCATTTTCCTAAATTCAAAACACAGAAGTGGCAGAAATTAATTTAAAATTAATTCCCGCAGTCAAAACAAAAAGCGTATTTTTAAGAGGTAATAACTATCAAAAGATTGACACTTGTTTATGTTCGGTTTAATTGTAAAATTATGTCCAATGACCAACATTATATTAAATGGTAAAAATATATTCTAAATATACTTTAAAACCACTCAAATTCACAATTTATCACTATTAATTATTTTGATTAAAAAAGTTGTTTTTAATTAAAATTTAGTAATTTTCACTATTCATCAAAATATAAAAGTTATCCGAAAAGTACCAAAATTTCACCCTAGGCTAATTTTGATATTCCGAATCTAAAAATGAAGTCCATTTTGAAATATTGAATATATATATGATTTCAAAAAGTAGGTATTACTATTCACAACGGCTAGTTTAATTAGTTATGGTGTGTTAGAACTCGAGGTTGCGTACAACACACGCTATCGCATTATTCGAAGGGAAACGTACCGTAGAAGCTTGGGGTGTTACATATAAAAATTAGATTAGGGTGAATTTTTGGTATTTTGCTGAAAACTTTGAATTTTTGATGAATAGTGAAAAACACTGAGTTATAGTTTAAAACCGAATTTTTATTCAAATAATTAATTATTTTATTTAAATTTATTCTAGGTAAAAATAGATACATAATACCTATATATGTTCAATTTAATTCATTAGAGTCATTTTATAATAATTTTAGATATATAAAAATTTTATTGAACTTTTCAACGTCTTTTACCCATCTCCTAGGAGAATTTGCAAATTTACATAAAACTTAATTTTACTATTTCTGTGAGTTGAATTTCAAAATTCCGAGAGACATGGTTAATATCAAGGAGTAAAATTTGGTTCAATAAGGTAATAATACATTATAGTGAATAGTAACCTTTTACTTTTATTTACCACAGTTAAAAGTAAATAGGGTAATTAAGGGTAAAAATGATATTATGATTACCCTAACACATGTACTAATTCTATTGGCTAAGTATAATTCGACCAAAAACAACCTTAGGAATAAAATATGAACCTCTTTTTTCCACTTGTATTAGATTAGGACATTTATTATTATTTAATTCAAAGAAGAGTTAAAAGAGTTAAAATCAATGTTTAATAAGTAAAATATTTTTATTATAGGGTTATACATAAGATAAATTCGATTATAAATATTAATTAGAAAGATAAAAATATTTCCCACATAATGGTATTTTATTTTTAATTTTTAGACATTAAATAATTTAATTTATTTATGACACAATGGTGATGCAGTAATTACTAAATTAAAAAAATATTAAACTAATTGATATTATAAATATCCAAATAAATGTAATTTGAGACTTTTTATGAATTACACTAATTTTATAGGTTAATATGACATTTTAGGGTTTGTTAGATGAATTTGTTTTGAATTAAAAATGTTGTTATGAATTTAGAAAAAAAATACCAAATAGTGTCAAAATTGACATAAAAGAGTTTTTAAAACAAATATTATATTATTAATTGATATTTTATTCTGCAAAATATATGGTTTGGCCAAAGGACTTATATAATGATAGGTGTATAATTAAGGAGCCCTTATAGAATTGACACTGTGGAATTAGTGGAACTAAAGAAACAACTAGAGTAATTCAGTAATAAGGGATTTATTCACCCTAGTGTTTCTCCATGGGGAGCCCCTGTTCTTTTTGTTAAGAAAAAGATAGATCTATGAGGTTGTGCATTGACTATATGGAGATCAATGCTATAAAAATAAAGAACAAGTATCCCCTACCTCACATTTATGATTTATTCGACCAACTTCATGGAGCTCAATATTTTTCAAAGATTGACCTTCAATCTGGATATCATCAATTGTGTGTGAAGAATGAAGACATTCCAAAAACATCATTTTGAACTAGGTAAGGGCATTACAAGTTTACAGTAATGCCTTTTGGGCTGACTAATGCACCCTCTGTTTTCTTGGATCTAATGAACATAGTTTTCAAGGAATATCTTGGTGACTTTTTAGTGGTATTTATTAATGATATCTTGGTATACTCCAAAAGCTACGAAGATCATGAAAATCACTTACACATTATCCTGAAGACTCTGAGAAGACATGAATTATATGGGAAGTTTAGAAAATGTGAATTTCGGATTTAGGATATTTTCTTTCTTGGCCATATTGTCTTTAAGGGTGGAATCTCTATTGATCCTTCTAATATAAGAGCAATCCAAGAATGGCCAGCACCAACGAGTATAACCGAGGTACGCAATTTTATTGGTTTAGCAGGTTATTATCTATGTTTCATCCAGAATTTTTTCCAATTGGATAACCCATTAATGAAGCTCACATGGAAAGGGGTTAAATTTGTTTGTACAAAAGATTGTGAAGAATGTTTTGAAGAACTGAAGAGAAGATTAGTCAATGCTCCTATATTGACTCTACCATCTGGGAATGAAGAGTTTGTTATTTATAGTGATGCTTCAAAGAAACGAGTTGATTGTGTCCTTATGTAGAATGATATGGCTATTGACTATGAATCATGATAGCTAAAAATTCATGAGAAAAACTATCCTACTCATGATCTTGAGTTAGCTGTGATAATATTTTCTTTGAAGATATTTAGACATTATCTCTATGGTGGAAAATGTGAGATATATACCAATCACAAAAATTTGAATTATATTTTCTCACAGAAAGAACTCGACATGAGGAAAAGGATATGACTTTAACTACTCAAGTATTATGATTTCATGATACACTACCACCTGAGTAAGGTAAATAAGGTGGAAGATGCTTTGAGCAAAAAGGATCAAGGAATTTTATACAAGATGAGAGATGAAAAGGATCCTATATACATGGATCTAGTAAAGATGGATATGGGAATAACCATGGAAGGTGAAAAATCATTAATTTTTCAATTGGTTGCCCAACCATCATTACTAGAAAGGATAAAGAGTTCTCAAACCGATGATGAAGAATTTAAAAACAAGATTAAAGCTGTGAATGATGGGAGATTGAGTGACTTTGTGTATGAAGATGGAATTTTGAAATTTGGGAAGAGACTTTGTGTTCCCGATATACCTGATCTAAAAATGGAATTGTTGGACAATGCTCATAGTTCCAATTTCTCTATACACCCTGGGATCACCAAGATGTATAGAGATTTGAAGGAACATTTTTTGTGGGACAACATGAAGAGGGAGATTGCTGATTTTGTGTCAAGATGTATGGTTTGTCAACAAGTGAAAGATGAAAGGTAACAGCCTGGAGGAGTCATTCAACCTCTTCCCATATCGGAGTGGAAATGAGATAATATTACGATGGACTTTTCCAGGGGACTACCAATGACTCCTAGAAGGAACGATGCAATATGGGTCATTATTGATCTTCTTACCAAGTCAGCACATTTTCTTGTTATAAGGGAAGATTTACCACTTGAACGTCTAGCAAGAATAATTATTAATGAAGTTGTGAGACTTCATGGAGTACCCCTATCAATTTTTTCTGATCATGATCCACGTTTTACTCCATGATTCTGTAAAAGTCTTTAGAAATCCATGGATACTGAACTGCGTTTGAGCACTGCCTACTACCCCCAAACTGATGGAAAATCAGAATGAACTATTAAAACCTTAGAAGAAATGTTGGGATCCTGCTCACATGACTTTCAAGGTATGTGGGATCAATATTTACCTATGGTAGAATTTTCCTAAGAAAATAGCTTCCATTCAATTATTCAGATGGCACCGTATGAAGAGTTTTATGGAAAGAGATGTCACACACCAACTTGTTGGGTTGATGTTGGTGAAAGAGAACTTATAGGCCTAGAACTTGTTGAAGAAACAATATAAAAGGTAAAGGTAATCCAAACCAACATCAAAGTAGCTCAAAGTAGGCAGAAGAGCTATACCGATAAACAAAGGAAGGATTTGGAATTTCAGGTAGGAGATTATGTTTTCTTGAAGGTATCTCCATGGAAGGGAGATATATGTTTTGGTAAGAAAGGAAAATTGAGTCCCAGGTACATAGGACCATTCGAAATTCTAGAACGAATTGGGGCTGTAGCTTATCGTATGGCAATGCCGCCAAATCTCTACAAAGTTTACAATGTGTTCCACATATCACTGTTGAGAAAATACATGCCTGAACCTATGCATGTAATCACCTATGAGGAATTAGAACTGGAACCTAATCATTCTTATTGCGAAGAGCCAGTCAGGATTCTTGATACCAGAGAACAAGTGTTGAGAAACCGGACGACTTGTCTGGTAAAAGTTCTATTGAGAAACCATAAGGTGGAATAGGAAACACAGGAACCCAAGGAACTAATGATGAAGAACCACCCAAGTATTTTTATGCAGTAAAATTCTAGAAATTTTGAGGATGAAATTATTTGAAGGAGGGGAGAATTTAACACTGTAATGGCCCAAGTTTTTGGGGTGCATTAGTTTGTGAAAATCTCGAGTTGGGTTTTCCGGTCTGGGAATCTCGGTGAAGTTGGCCCAACGGTAGGCCTAGCGGTAGCCTTAGCCTACCGGTAGCTCTGTCGACTGGTAACACGAGCTACTGGTAGCTGCAATCCGCCGGTAGCTCGGTCTACCGGTGGCTGCAGCCTACCGGTAGCTCGGTCTACCGGTGGCTGCAGCCTACCAATAGCTCGGTCTACCTGTGGCTGCAGCCTACTGATAGCTCTCGGATACCGGTCGCTGTCACCCACTGGTAGCTCTCAGCTACGGGTGGCTCTGGCCTACCCCCACATGTTCTTTCCAGTAGTGCTCCTTCACACAAATAGGATTTTTATACCATATTTTGACCCGGTTAAACTCATTTTAAATGTGTTATTTAAATATTTAATGAATTAAGCCGGTGTGTGGGGTGGTTTAAACCACCTGAACTTTTTAATAACATGTGGGGCCGCATGGTCAACCCATGACCCCGCGCCTTATGCGGTTTTGCGTTCTAATCTCAACCGTCCCCCGGCCTTATAAACTAATGGATTAGCTGTGGTTTCTTATTTCTTGATTGCGGCTGGGAGTACCCTTTGTTCATGAACAACTTTTTGTTCAGGCAAACCGCATCGCTATACATGAAGTTTTGTGCCCAAACTTAGCATCGATCATTGATCATCAAGTAGGAAATTTCTCCTTCGTCTCTCCCTTTTGTGTATCATGCGGGGTGGGCATGCTTTTGTTTCTGTATAATTGGATAAAACAGACCTAAATAAAGATAATAAATGGATTCTATAAAGAAATAAGGGGGGGATGTGATCATTGATGCTGTTTTATATTATGATCATCTTTCTATATTGTCCGGGCTTACACCTACTGAAAATCATGACCATTGGTGGTCTTTCTTTGTGCACTAACGAACCCCTGGTGATGTTTTAAATGGCTTGTTTTGTAATTGTGAACTCCTACTATGAAAAGTAAATTGGTTAATCATGTATACCTGGATAAATAAATTGGAAGCACCAGGATCAACGCTTCTGTGATAACCCCCAGTTAAAGCACACTGAAATTGAAATCATGGAGTGTGTTAAATATTATAAATCTGAAAATACTGGTATGGCCCTGCTTTGTGTTGGTGGTAGTGGTTTGGTTGTTTTATTTTACGGGCCGATTGCTGGAGATGTGGGAGGGGATGGGATCCCCTATTTTTATACTCTCGGTGGTTGTGAAATTGGGGATGGGGTCCCCTGTTGTTATGGATTCAGTGGTTGCGAGTCTTAAGACCGGGTGGTTACGTTGTTTATATCCCGAATTGGGGTGGGATCCTATGTTGATGAGAAACCTTTTTAGGGGACACAGGGTAGTGTCTCGGGGTTTACTTTGGTTCCAGTACTTCGAGGGATCTCACTTATCCCTTTGTTGTTGTGACTTTACAAGAGAACCGGGTGTGAACACTTAAATTGACTTATGGCTGGATCTTTTCCTTGGTTGTGCTTATGGTGTTAGTTGCCCAAGTAGGTGCAGAACTTTTTAAACATTACTAATGAACATGAAACAAGAATGGGACGAATGGGTTTTGTTGGCGAGAGTCGTGACTCGGACTTGAGTGCTGTTGTGTTCTTTAGGCTGGCTGAAGAAAAACCTAAACTTTGGGTGAGTGCTTGTTACCTATATATATACTTGTAGTTTTGTGTTTCTTATTCACGCCCCACCCAAATTGAGCACTTAGTGTCGAACACCCCCATTTCATGGGGTAGGGTGTTTTTTCAAACACTATTAGTAGTGGATGGTTATTAGCTCCTTTTCTGCTCCCTTTCCTAGATAGCCCAAGTATCTTCAGGCATGATGTGATGGCCTGAGGTCCATCATTTTCCCAAGAGCTTTCGGGCAGGGTAGTGTGGTGGTTATAACCCAGGTGTGTGTTGTAAGGTAGTTTCTAAAGTATCTTCAGGATGAGGCCCAGGTGTCTTCGAGCGTGGCAGTGGATCTTCTAGCCCTTGTGTCTTCGGGCGTGGTGGTGGTTGTTATGGCCTAGGTGTTTACAGGCGTGATTACGTGTGATATTTGTGGCCCAGGTGTTTGCGGGCAGGATTCGGTAGTGGGACTGCGTGTGGTTGTGGCCCAGGTGTGTGCGGGCGGGTGTGGCAGTGGGATTGTGGTGAGAATGGCAGGATTGATTCGATGCGTAGGATGTCTCAATAACCAGTGGGAAAGTGGCGCGGGGTACCCAAAAATCGATGTGATCTTATTATATATATTACTTGACTTGCGTTATTTGGGGAGTGTTCCTTGGTGAGGCTTGGGTGGATAGTTTACCTTGTTAGGTGTTTGGTTTACTCCTTTTTCTCATGGGACTTTAGTAAATTCCCCCACTTGTGCACCAGAGTATTTGGTTTTCCCTACTGAGTATACTTGTATGCTTACCCTACGTATATAAAACTGCTTTCAGGTTTCCAGGAGGACTTCAGGGATCACACTGGAGCGTACTAGCTCGGACCTTTGGGGCAGTTGCAGTTGTTGTTTTCCTTTATTTGGTACTTTACCCTTGTAGTCACTTTTGTACCGTGTGGTATTTACTTTTTGGAACATGCATGTGGGAATGGTTTACTTTTGGCTTTACTTTTCATTTAGTTTTGGTGTTGTTGGGTTTAATCATCTTATCTTCCGATCCTATAAAACAAAAAGGACAATGCCTTCCATTTGTGTGTAATTTCCATACCCTTGTTTCTAGTCGCCACTCCGGGACCTATAGAAGGCGGGGTTTTGGGGTCATTATCTCTCCTTCAACTTAAATAAGGAAGGACATGGCAACCTGCTGACCCTTCCCTCCTTTTGGTGAAGGCAGGTCGTGACAGAATGGTATCAGAGTCATGGTTGAGAGATAGGATAGAGTCTGGAGTCAAGAACAGTGAGGATTACATGTTATGGTAGGGAAACAGTGTGGGGTGACCTTGGTGCGTGAATTTGGCCAGGGAAGACCGGCTAGGGCACGGGATTTTAGGGCCCCCCGTGGTCCGATGCAAGGACTCTGGACCTACCGAACGACCGTGTGAAGCCATATTTATTGCAGGGTAAAGACCCTAGGAAAGGTACATGCATCATAATGACTTGTGTTCTTGTGTTTCTGGGATGTCTTGGGAATTGAGAATAAATGAAAAGTTTAAGAAGTTTTAAGAACAATATTCTGCACTACTTGGGCTTAGGTTTTCCTTGTTTACCTTTCAGTGAGGGCACCTGGAAGGCGACCCCGTGTGTTACAGGCAATCGAGGCCCAGGAGACTACTTTGGACGATCGGCATAGAGCTGATCGAGAGGAGGAGGATGACCAGTGGCATAAAACTCTTCGGGCCTTCCAGCGACAGACCCTCGAGAAGTATGAGGGAAGCACCTCTGACATGAATACGAAGAGCTGGCTAGAGGAGCTGGTGATAGCCGTCGGCCTGATTTGGGCCCCGACCGAGTACTGGGTTCCTCTAGCCATCATCCAGATGCGGGGAGCAGCGCGTCAGTGGTGAACGATTTACCCGGGGAGAGGAGAGAGGATGAGGTGGCATGGGCTGATTTCGAGAGGGAGTTCCGTGCGGAATTCCTCTCCTCGATGATGAAGGTGGAAAATAGACAAGAGCTACTCTCCCATTAACATGGGAGTATGTCAGTGAGGGAGCTAGGAATCAAGTTCAAGGACCTCTTACGTTTTTCTATGAACCTCTTTCCCGACGAGGAGTCTCGGGCAAGACGTCTAGAGGAGGCGCTTCGACCCTCCCTCCAGTATGTTGTTACCCCCTTTACCCTACCGACGTACTTGGAGGTCCAGAAGAAGGCCGAAGTGGTGGAGAGGATGCACACTGTAGGAGGAGTGTCATGAGAGGGGATCCAACTGGAAACATTTAAGGGGAAGTCCTTCAGCACCCGGCCTCCAGCGTTAGGACCCTCTAGGTTCCGACTAGCAGGGAACATGCCGCATCAGTTTCAGTTTTGATCCCCTGGTCCTCACCCTTTTCCTTCGGGCCTGGGACCGCGGTGCTTCGTCTGTGGGAGCCATGGACATCTCCGGAGTTAGTGCACTTACCGAGTACCATACGGTGGTGGAGGCAACCCCACCACCCGCCCCAGTAGCAGCATCCAGCCAGGCCTTTCCAGCAGCAGCAGCAGCAGGGACAACGAGCTCCCCCTCCTCCGAGGGCAGATGTAGGAGGAGGAGGCTAACCTCAGGGTGCTCCTCAGGGACCTCGACCAGGGCGTGGTCAGGGATGTGATTAACATCCAAGGGGAAGAGGAGCTAGGCATGGACATCTATACGCCATGGAGGCAGCAGTTCTAGAAGGGCCGGAGGTTGTTCGAGGTATGATCGGTTTGTTCAGTACCCTTGCTTTTTCCTTGTTCGTTACCGGAGCATCGCACTCCTATTTTTCACCCATTCTAGCTCGTGCCTTGGGTATAGATGTCGAGAGACTTCTAGTGCCCCTGGTGTTGAGCACACCTGTCGGAGGTCAGACCAACTTGTTTTTTGTTTGTTGGGGATGCAGACTGATGATAGGGCCACATCAGTCGGTTAGGGATCTTCTTCTGCTACAGATATGACCATACGATATCATCCTAGGCATAAACGGGATGTTCTCAGTGTGTGACGTCATCGACGGATTCAGAATAAGGGTCGTGTTCTCAGACATGGGTGGCCGATGTGTTTTTTTCACTGGAGAGAGGAGCAGTCAGAAGGGCAGCAGGTGAGAGGAACCCCTTCTCTCCTTGTTAGATGAGCTGTCAGTGGAGTCAGTGGATGGTGAGATGGTGGAGGTGCAAAAGATCGTCTGTGAGTTTATGGACGTCTTCCCTGAGGAGGTAAGGACTCTACCCCCTCGACGTGATATCGAGTTCGGGATAGACCTGCAGCTTAGTGCTCATCCGATTTCGATGGCTCCTTATCGGATGGCCCCTTCAGAGCTATGGGAGTTGTGGATTCTGATTGACGATCTGATGAAGAGGGTTTATGTTCGAACGAGTGCGTCACCGTGGGGTGCTCCAGTCTTATTCTCAAAGAAGGAAGATGGTATTCTCAGGTTGTGCATAGACTACAGGAGGCAAAATCAGGTGAAGATCAAGAATTTCTATCCTCTTCCGAGGACAGACGATCTTTTCGACCACCTGAAAGGGGCAGGGTGGTTCTCAAAGATCGACCTGCGGTCTGGGTATCACCAGCTGAGAGTGAAGGAATGTGACATCCTGAAGATGACGTTCAGGTGCAGATATGGACACTTAGAGTTTGTGGTCATGACCTTCAGTGTTACCAAAATCCTGACTGTGTTCATGGGGCTTATGAACTCCATCTTCCAGGAGTACTTGGATCGGTTCGTGGTTGTGTTCATCGATGACATCTTGGTCTATTCAAGATCAGAAAAGGACCACGCGGAACACCTGAGGATGGTTTTGGAGGTCCTCTGACAGCATAAACTCTATGGGAAGTTGTTGAAATGCAAGTTCTGGACATGAGAAGTGCAATTCCTCGGGCACGTGGTGTCTGAGCAGGGGTTAGCGGTGGACCCATCGAAGGTTGATGCAGTTTTTTCTTAGGCAGCACCCAAGAATGTGGCAGAGGTCCGTAGTTTCCTCGGGCTGGAAGGATACTATCGGAGGTTCGTACCAAACTTCTCCTAAGTTGCAGCCCCTTTGAAATCCCTGACCAAGAAAGACCAGGTTTTCGTGTGGAGTGAGCAGTGCGAGTCAGCCTTCAGCTATCTGAAAGCGAATTTGGTCAGTTCCCTAGTACTGAGATTTCTAGAAGAATAGGCGGCGTATGAGGTGTTCTGTGATGCTTTAGGAAAAGGCCTGGGATGTGTGTTGATAAATAGAAAAGGGATGATCTCTTATGGTTCCAGGTATCTACACCCTCATGAGAATAATTACGCCACCCACGACCTGGAGCTTGCATCCGTCATTTTTGCACAAAAGTTATGGTGGCACTACATCATCATAGAACGCTTTGTGGTCTTCACAGATTACAAAAGCTTGATGTATATCTTCTCCTAGCGGGACCTAAACTTGCGACAATGGAGATGGGTGGAGTTCCTACAGGATTACAACTTTTAAATCTCTTATACTGAGGGCAATGGAAATGTAGTGGCTGATGACTTCAGCAGAAGGACGCAGAACGATGCAGTCCGAGAGTCGGCGGATGCCTGGAAGGCGATGGAGGAGTTGTCTTCCTTATACCTGGATGCGAGGATGGATAGCGGAAGAGGATGCCTATATCAGTTGATAGTGAAGTCTTCTCTGTCGCAGCAAATGGAGGAGTCTCAGCTGGGGGACCTAGAGTGCGAAGTGTTGCGTGACCGAGTTGACCAGGGAAATGCTTCGGAAGGATGGACAGAGGATGTTCAGAACCGTATTCTTTTCCAGGGAAGGTTTTTTGTTCTAGGAGTGATGCACGACAAGGTTCTCAGTGACTTCCACAGCTCACCCCTAGCAGTACACCCTGGAGTGTCCAAGATGTACCAGGGACTGAAGAGAAAATTTTGGTGGCCCAGAGTTAAGTGAGCGGTGGCAGAATTTGTTGCAAAGTGCTTAGTGTGTTAGCAAGTGAAGGCTGAACACCGAGTTCCATGTGGCCTACTATAGTCTCTAGATGTCCCCGAGTGGATGTGGGATGACATATGGATGTATTTATTCACGAGACTACCCAAGGTCCAAGGGGGATACGACGCCATCTGGGAGGTAGTGGACCGGCTGACGAAATCAGATCACTTTCTGGCGATCACGGAGTCGAGTGTAGTAGATTCTTGGGCATGAAAGTACATGGATGAGGTTTTGCAGTTTATCGGAGTTCTGAGGTCCATAGTCTCGGATAGGGATGCACGTTTTACCTCATGAGTCTAGAGAGTATTGCATCATGCTTTTGGCACCCAGCTGCGTCTTAGTACTGCTTTCCATCCCCAGACAGATGGACAGACAGAGCGCACCATCCAGACCCTAGAGGATATGCTGCGGGCATGTGTTCTGGACTTAGGAGGATCATGGGTAAGATACTTTCCCCTAGTAGAGTTTTCCTACAATAATAGCTACCACTCTACCATTGGTATGACCCCGTTTTAAGCCTTGTATGGGAGGCCATGCCGTTCACCTGTGTGTTGGACCGAAGTAGGAGAGGGAGGCATCCTTGGCCTGGAGGTGGTGGAGAGCACGAAAGAGAAGGTTCAGCTCATACGGGAAAGGATGAAGGCGTCCCAGGACCGACAGAAGTCGTATGAGGATGCTAGGAGGAGGCCCTTCGAGTTTGAGTTTGGAGACCACATGTTCTTGAAGGTCTCCCCTCAGCGTGGACAACGGAGGTTCGGTAAGGGGAGTAACCTTTCTCCCAGCTTCATCGGGCCCTTCGAAGTGTTGCGGCAGGTTGGCGAAGTGACTTATCATCTAGGGTTACCACCACCGCTACTGAGGATACATGATATCTTCCATGTGTCCCAGCTCCGTCGGTATCTGCACGACAATTCACACGTCCTTGATTGGGGTGAGCTGGACGTCGAGGACGAAGTGACTTTTTGGAGAGACTAGTAATGATCGAGGATTGCAAGGAGAAGGTGGTTCATGGGAGAACCATTCCCTTAGTTTTTGTGTTGTGGAGACATGGTGGGCTTGAGGAGAGTACATTGGAGAGGGAAGTACAGATGTGTGCCCAGTACCTAGAGTTGTTTTAAGTTTTGTAATGTTATGTTTGTTGTACCTGTTGTGGTAAAAAAATTTGGTCTTGTTGACTATGAAATGTACTGGTTTTCTTTCCTCTGAATGTGTGTGAAGATCCCTAGCTATGGGGGAGGAGATAACCCGACCCCTAATCAAGACGCATTAAGGTGGAAGCGATTAAAGCCATGCAGGCGAGTCAGTGCGGCCCAAATCGGATAATATCTTGACATGGGGAAGGAGACTGCCCAACCCACATGCCTCGACAGGTTGACATGGTATGTTGCTTGGTTCTTGATAGAAGGGCGTTTTTAGTTAACATGAGGTTCACTCCTAAGAGGTATCTTTCTAGGTGGTTGTTCGAACCCTCTCTTTCCTTCTTGGTTGTTTTGATTCATGAGACGAGAATAGTTTAAGAGGTATCTGATGTAATGGCCCGGGTTTTTGGGGTCCATTACTTTGTGAAAATCTCGAGTTGGGTTTTCCGGTCTGGGAATATCGGTGAAGTTGGCCCAACGGTAGGCCTACCAGTAGCCTTAGCCTACTGGTAGCAGGCCTACCGGTAGCTCTGTCTACCGGTAGCATGGTCTACCGGTGGCTGAATCCTACCGGTAGCTCGGTCTACCGGTGGCTGCAGCCTACCGGTAGCTCTCCGATACCGGTATCTATCACCCACCGGTAGCTCTCAACTACTGGTGGCTCTGGCCTACCCCCGCAGGTTCTTTCCAGTAGCGCTCCTTTACACAAATAGGATTTTTAAACCCTATTTTGACCGGGTTAAACTCGTTTTAAATGTGTTAATTAAATATTTAATGAATTAATCTGGTGTGTGGGGTGGTTTAAATTGCCCGAACTTTTTAATAATGTGTGGGGCCGCGTGGTCAACCCACAACCCCGCGGCTTACACGGTTTCGCGTTCTAATCTCAACCATCCCCCGACCATATAAACTAAAGGGTTAGCCGTGGTTTCTTCTTCCTTGATCGTGGCTAGGAGTACCCTTCGTTCAGAAACAGCTTTTCATTCAGGCGAGCCACATTGCTATATGTGAAGTTCCGTGCCCGGACATAGCATCAATCATTGATCAACAAGTATGAAAATTCTCCTTCGTCTCTCCATTTTGTGGATCATTTGGGGTGGGAGTGCTTTTGTTTCTGTAGAATTGGATAAACCAGGCCTAAATAAAGATAATCAACATATTCTATAAAGAAAGAAGTGGGGGATATGATTGTTGATTCTATTTTATATTATGATCATCTTTCTATATTGTGCGGGCTTACACCTACTGAAAATCATGACCGTTGGTGGTCTTTCTCTGTGCACTAACGAACCCCTGGTGATGTTTTAAACGACTTGTTTTGTAATTGTGAACACCTGCTGTGAAAAGTAAATTAGTTAATCACGTATACCTGGCTAAATAAATTGGAAGCACCATGATCAACCCTTCTATGATAACCCCTGGTTAAAGCACACAAAAATTGAAATCATGGAGTGTGTTAAATCTTACAAATCTGAAAATATCAGTATGGACCTACTTTGTGTTGGTGGTAGTGGTTTGGTTGTTTTCTTTTTCGGGCCGTTTACTGGAGATGTGGGATGGGATGGGATCCCCTATTTTTATACTCTCAGTGGTTGTGAAATTGGGGATGGGTTCCTCTGTTGTTATGGATTCAGTGGTTGCGAATCTTAATACCGGGTGGTTACATTGTTTATATCACGAATTGGGGAGGGATCCTCTGTTGATGAGAAACCTTTTTGGGGGACACAGGGTAATGTCTCGGGGGTTACTTTGGTTCCAGTACTTCAAGGGATCTCACTTATCCCTTTGTTGTTGTAACTTTACAAGAGAACCGGGTGTGAACACTTAAATTGACTTTTGGTTGGATCTTTTCATTGGTTGTGATTATGGTGTTAGTTGCCCAAGTAGGTGCAGAACTTTTTAATCATTATTACTAAACATGAAACAAGAATGGGACGAATGGGTTTTGTTGGCGAGAGTCGTGACTCGGAATTGAGTGTTGTTGTGTTCTTTAGGCTGGCTGAAGAAAAACCTAAACTTTGGGTGAGTGCTTGTAACCTATATATATACTTGTAGTTTTGTGTTTATTATTCGTGCCCCACCCAAGTTGAGCACTTAGTGCCGAAAACCCCCATTTCATGGGGGAGGGTGTTATTCCCAACACTATTAGTAGTGGCAGGTTATTTGCTCCTTTTCTGCTCCCTTTCCTGGATAGCCCAAGTATCTTCCGATAGGCTGTGATGGCATGAGGTCCATTATTAGCCCAAGAACCTTCTGGACGGGTAGTGTGGTGGTTATGGCCCAGGTGTGTGCGGGCAGCTAGTTTCCCAAGTATCTTCGTGATGAGGCCTAGGTGTCTTCGGGCGTGACAGTGGATCTTCCAGCCCAGGTGTCTTCGGGCGTGGTGGTGGTTGTTCTAGCCTTGGTGTTTGAAGGCGTGGTTATGTGTGATAGTTGTGGACGAGGTGTTTGCGGATGGGATTCGTCAGTGGGACTGCGTGTGGTTGTGTCCCAGGTGTGTGCGGGCGGGTGTGGCAGTGGGACTGCGGTGAGAATGGCGGGATTGGTTCGATAAGTAGGATGTCTCAATAACCAGTGGGAAAGTAGCACGGGGTACCCAAACATCAATGTGA
Organism: Viscum album; assembly: GCA_963277665.1. NCBI lineage: Eukaryota > Viridiplantae > Streptophyta > Magnoliopsida > Santalales > Viscaceae > Viscum > Viscum album. Next base: position 176,532,458 of record OY728140.1, on the reverse strand, counting down.
TCTTATTATATATATTACATGACTTGAATTATTTGGGGACTGTGCCTTGGTGAGGATTGGGTGGATAGTTTACCTTGTTAGGTGTTTGGTTTACTCCTTTTTCTCACGGGACTTTAGTACATTCCCCCACTTGTGCATGAGAGTCTTTGGGTTTCCCTACTGAGTATACTTGTATGCTCACCCTACATATATATAACTGCTTTCAGGTTTCCAGGAGGACTTCGGGGATCGCACGGGTCCGTACTAGCTCAGACCTTTGGTGCAGTTACAGTTGCTGTTTTCCTTTCTTTGGTACTTTACCCTTGTAGTCACTTTTGTACCTTGTGGTATTTACTTTTTGGAACATGCATGTGGGAATGGTTTACTTTTGGCATTAATCTTCATTTAGTTTTTTTGTTGCTGGGTTTCATCATCTTATCTCCCGATCCTATAAAACAAAAAGGGTAATGCCTTCCATTTGTGTGTAATTTCCATACCCTTGGTGCTAGTCGCCACTCCGGGACCTATAGAAGGCGGGTTTCAGGGTCATTATCTCTCCTTCAACTTAAAGAAGGAAGGTCTTGGAAACCTTCCGACCCTTCCCTCCTTTTGGTGGAGGCGGGTCATGACAAACACCCCAACCTTCTACGGTACACTTCTCTTTGAATAATACAGTAGTGTGTGTTGTACGCAACTTCGAGTTCTAACACACACCACAACCAATCAAACTAGCCTTTATGAATAGTAATACCCACTTTTTGAAATTTTATAAATTTTATCTTTCAAAATGGACTTCATTTTTGGATTCATAATATCGAAATTATCTTAGGGTGAATTTTTGGTATTTTTCTGAAAACTTTCAATTTTAGATGAATAGTGAAAAACACTGAGTTATAGTTTTAAACCAAATTTTTATTTAAATAATTATTTGATTTATTTAAATTTATTCTAGGTCAAAATAGAGACATAATACCTATATAAGTTCAATGTAATTCATTAGATTCAGTTTATAATAACTTTAGATATATAAAATTTGTATTAAACTTTTCACCGTCTTTTAACCATCTCCTAGGAGAATTTGAAAATTCACATAAAACATAATTTTATCACTTATGTGAGTTGAATTTCGAAAATCCATGACACATGGTTAATATCAAGGAGTAAAATGTGGTTCAATAAGATAAAAATAATTTTTTATGAATAGTAACTTTTTACTTTTATTTACCACGGTTAAAAGTAAATTGGGTCATTAAGGGTAAAAATGATATTATTATTACCCTAACGCATGTCCTAATTATATTGGATAAGTATAATTCGAAAAAAAAAACTCTGGAATAAAATATGAACACCTTTGGTCCACATGGATTAGATTAGGACATTTATTATTATTTAATTCAAAGAAGAGTTAAAAGAGTTAAAATCATTGTTTAATAACTAAAACATTTTTAATATAGGGTTATACATAAGATAAATTCGATTATAAATATTCATTATAAAAATAAAAAGATTTCCTACATAATGGTATTTTATTTATAATTTTTAGACATTAAATAATTTAATTTATTTTTGACACAATTGTGATGCAGTAATTACCTAATTAATGAAATATTAAAATAATTGATATCATAAATATCCAAATAAATGTAATTTGAGACTTTTTATAAATTAAAATAATTTTATAGGTTAATATGACATATTAGGATTGGTTATATGAATTGTTTTCGAAGTAATAATGTTGTTATGGATTTAACAAATACAAAATACCAAATAGTGTCAAAATTGACATAAAAGAGTTTTTAAAACAAATATTATATTATTAATTGATATTCTATTCCTAAAAATCTATGGTTTGGAAAAAGGAGTTAAATGATGATAAGTGTATCATTAATGAACCACTTGGGGTTCTCTTGGTAGTTTATAGTAAGTTTATTAACTATATAATATAAAAATACAAAGAGACATGGTAAATGTAAAACTATTTAACTAAGAGTTAAATCTAAATGATAATGTTAATATAGTGACCCAAAACTATCTAAAACAAATTGGTTGAGTGGTTTTCGACCCATACCCACATTATCCTTTAAATAATCTATTTTTGATCCATTATAAACCAAAAATGATTTTATTATAAAATAATATTTCTAGCTTTTCCTAAGATTTCCCTCACCCATTTTATAAAAGGGCACTCCCCATTCTCTCTAATTGACATCTTCAAAGTCTTTTGGATCGGCCAAAACCTACCCAAATATCCTCTCAACTTCCCTTAATTCACCCTATAGGCCTTACTTTAGTCAGAAATCTAACTTAAGAATCCTTTTTGATCAAAGCAAAAGGAAGAACCCGAAGAAGTGGTAATAATTTCACCACCCTCTTTCAAGTTCTTTTATTCTTACACTTCTTCTTTCTTTATTATTTCAATTATAAAATAATAAATCCATTACCTTATATATAATGTGATGTTATTATAAATATGTTATAGTGACATTCATTATTCTATCCATCCTTTGAATGACATGTCACCATATGTGCGTACGTACGAATTACCGTCTCCACGTCATGGTGTAATTGGTATTCAATACATTATTATTTGGATGGGTATAATAATGATGTGTAATTCATGTAAATAATAAATATAAAAAAGTAATTATTATTTATATATGATATAAAATCCGATTATATATTATTTTAATATCAAAATAATTATATTGTCGCTCGTGCGTACGTACATATTACTGTCTCCACGAACGCAATGAGATTCATTCCCCATCATATCCATTCAAGACTAATTTTCATTAGATGATTAAAAATAAATTTTAAATAATTGATTTCATTCTGGGTATGAATAAGATACATACCATACGTAACAAATATGACTCACATAATAAAGAATATAAAGGAAAACGAATCCGTTAACTCCTAAAACGACTATAATACTAAGATATTATTAACAAAACAATTTTAAAAGATAATATATGATATAATATTAATGTATATGATTCTTGTATAATTTAATTACAATTATTTTACCATTATATAGGAGTTTAACCTACCCTTGACCAAGTAAAGGTACAAGGGAAGGGTTAATTTCACAATCTCTTTATTATCCGAGGTTGTTTTTACGTAAGTATCTACTGTGACCTCTTTATCATCCACATCCATGTTTCATAAAAAAGTATTTCAAAACATTCTTACTATTTTATATACTATGGTTTAAAGTCATTTATACCCTTGTTTGAATTTTTATAAGAATTTTATAAAGGAATATTTCCGTCGTTTTCAAACAAGGTCCTTTTTAACCTTTTCGACAGAATCAAGGTAAGAATGTATTTTTTAACTTATACGATGGGTGCATCTATTTTCTACCTTTATAAAATCTTCTAATCATCCATTAATAGATTATAAGATTATTTTCGAAGTAAATGTTTTCTTTTATAATTATGTAACTTTTAAATGGTTTCAAAAAAAGAGATATTTCTCTAAAATAGTTTTGATTTCATCTATGTCAACATCCTTTGATGGATTTTATGCTTATTTGAAGTTGATTTATTATGATACAAAAATTCCATTTTGTATTGAAGGTTTTGTGATATGTTTGACTATGGATGTGTTATTTTTATACCATTCATGGTTTATGGAGAAAGTATTGACATTTCGTATCCTAGTTTTAATACGAATGCTTATGTTATGTTTAAACCTGTTCATATGAGGAATGCATTGGACTTAGTAAGTGACGGGTGGAGCCCGCTATAGGTCCTTGAAGCATCAGTAGGTCTCATGAGACAAACTAGTGTTTTATCACAAGGCCTTGAAAAAATCTTATTTGTAGTCTTGGAACAAGGCCTTGACTATGTGGTTATGATTGTTTGGCATTATGCATTCCATCATTATGAATGTTGTTATTGATATTGCATGTTTTTATTCGACTAGTATAATATCCATGTGAATAAGTAAATTCCATTATTCCATTTTATTTTTTCCATATTATGCTGAAGTTCAAGTTTAAATGTATTTTTTTAGTTATACATCGCCTTAAATGTTTATGCATATTTATGAAAGATTCCGCTATATTGTTATCCTTACTAAGAATCTGATGTCCCCCCTTTCTATGTTTTATTTTTCCCAGGATTTGAAGAATTATTTCATGATTAAACTGCAGGGATAGTCTGAGGGGATATGAGTGTGGACTATGGAGACTATGTTGTTTTAGTTTTTCACTTTATGATGTAATGTAAGACTTATGAATGTATCTAGTGTTTACAAGGCTACTAAACTAATCGGTCTTTCGAGACTTGATCTTTTGTGATTATGCCAATCTTATGTAATAACGCACCAACTCTGGGTAACTGGGGTCGTGGATTTACATAGTATATATATGATTTTTTATTAAACTAAGAGATTAATAACTTCTATAAAATTTACAAGTGATACAGAAAAGAACGCACTATGAGAAAAATATAATTGAAATATTCTATACATTCATTACTATCATAATTCTACTATCACTCAAATAAGAAAAATATTGAAGAAAATAAGGAATAAATACGAAGGAATATTGGGATATGTTGAATATTAGTTTTTACTAATTTTCAATATTGAAGATGTTTTCAGAGTTTATTTCATAGATTCACCTTGAAGTATCATCTATTCATTGGAATAATAATGCACATGTCAGTTTCTAGAGGCAGATCACTATAGTAAATGCAGTAAATTATACCAGTTTTACAAATGGTCTCTAATCATAAAAACAATATTTTGTCTCACATTTTTGAAAATACTTTTATAAAGTGTCAATATTTATAGGCGATTTTGTTTAAAATGGATGATAAAAAATTTAAAAAAGTATTTCAAGGTGGTTTTATTTAAAATCACCACCATATTTAAAAAAAACATTGATGACCCAAACCCACACTCAATGAACTCCCAACCTCAAACTCCCCCTTACCACCGCTTGATGTCGGACCTACCTTGGACACCCCCTCACCGCCTCTCGATGTCAGTCCCCTCTTGACCACCCCTTACTACTGATCGAAGATAGAACCCTTATCGACCATCTCATAGATATCGAAATGACTACTATTTAAGCCTCTAACTGGACCCCTCTCTAATTCCATCTCTTCCTTTATGTCATTAGAACACTTCTATGATCTAGGGTGAGCTCTTTCAGATTAGTTTTTCATGAATTAAGGGTGGTTGATTTTGTGCTCTATTTTTGGGCAGATTTTTTTTGATAGGGTTAGATTTAGTAATTTAACCTATTATAATTCCCCTTTAGTGAATTTTGTGTACTATATTTATGAATTATTTATATTTGAGGAGTATTTTAGGATCTATTATAGGTTTTGATAGTTTTTTTAGTTTGAGAAAGTTAACCTATTAGATGCTATGATATTTATTTTGATGATTTTATAAAAAATGTGAGCTAATCTTATGTTTGAATTTTTAGGGAGAGAGTAGTTATTTGAGAGTTGAGTTTGATTTATTAAGAATTATTTTACATGAATTGATAGACAATAAATATTATATATAATGTTTTAAGGAAAAGAAAGTAAAATTAATTGTAAAAAATGTTTAATTGGGTGAACAATGAAATAATTCATGAAATTTTTGTTAACATTATTTGTGATGGTTCTCGGAATAGCAAAAAAACCAGATAGGTCATGGACAACTCTGTTTTTTTTCATTATCAATGATTAATCAAAGATTTATGTGATGATAAATGATGTGATCAACTGAATTCTGTCATATAATATAGACACTGGATAAATGCTAGAACCATAGAATATGGACATCACATATTATTTATAATTAATTTATGAAATTAAAGAATTACCCGATGAGAAATTATTTCTTCAATGATGGATCTAAAAATAGATCTATATCATACCGTAGTTTCATTTTAAGAATCAAGAATAGATACCCTGTAGCAGTGATTCACACATGTTCCATGAATCTTTGGACATCACTATAGGAATCATCAGGTGCTAGAAAATAAGATCCTAACACTTGTATCATTCTCCTTTTAATTTCCTAAGAATCAATTCCAAAGCATTATCTTTTATCACTCTACACTCTAGAGTGGAAGGTGTAGGAAGATATCTCTCAATTGTTAGAACCATTATGGGAGAGGGATATCTCTAGGGTTTGATAAGATTCTCTCTAGATCTCATTTTTCCCTACAAAGAATACATTGGATCTCTTAAGAAAATAATATAATTGGGTTTATATACCAATAGGTTTAGAATTAATAATTTTAAAATTTCCATGTATTATTTATTTAATACCCATGGAACCCCATGACTATAATAAAAACAATAATAATATTTCTTGATAAGTTTTAAAATCAATAATTAAAATTAAATATCATTTATTAAAATAATATTCAATATATATTATTTCTCATTGGTCCATTTAATTTAGTATCTCATTTATCCATAATATTTATCGGTCCTTAAATAATAACTATTTATTTAATAAATAAATATGACTACATTATTCACAAATAAATAAATAAATATTATATCCAATAAATAGAAAATAGATATTTATTAAATATTCATCTCACATAATAGTCTCTTAAATAACTGGTGATAGAATATATGTGATCAAGAAAGAATGAATAATTATTAAACCACATGTGGGAATAATATTTATTCCACTAGTTAAATAATAAATAATAATATATTACTTCACTAAGATTATGGATACATAATGTAAACTTGACGTGGGGCATGTATTTTTTTATATTAACTAATTACAATATAGTGATTTACCGTAGGTAGTCTTTTAAAGAGTAGTGCACACACAACAGTTTGCCACTTTTTAATTAGAGGAAAAATGTAGTGTTTTAGGAATTGTTGGGTTTTGAATGAAACAAAATGAAATAAATCAATTAAGAAAATGGTTTAAATGTAATTGAAAACTCAAGTGATTGATAACTATGATATGATAAGGTAGATAAGGCCGAGGTTAGTTTTATAATTTCAATACTATCCTTGTTCTATTTAATTAAATCCTCTTATGCTAAGTTGATTAAAGTGAGATTCCATGATCATTTCCTCTAAATCCATTAGTTAAATGGTGATAGGGAGAGAAACCACTACCAATATCTTATTTTGGTCTAATATCTTCAAATGAATTAGGCAATTACCAATTTAGTTTTATTTATCCCAAATAATCAAGAACATCCACAACCCCTTTCAAACATACTAAGGACAATTAAGTACTTCACCACTAAACCCTGGTCTATTCCATAGTATATAAAAAAGAACTGTGTGGAGGGATATAAGGATCATTGACTAAAGAAAAAATAAATAATATAATCAAAAACTAAATATGACAGTATATGATAATAAAAACTGAAATATGAATTTGAAAACAACGTTGCAGAAGAGAGAATGAGATTTCATTCAATTAAGTCCCATAAATCAAGCATTAAATAAATAGAAAACCAACCATTCCCAAATAAATGAAATTTTTACCCTAGCATGGTAAGTTTAGCTGAGATGAATGAGGAACTATAGGGAATTACAAAACTAAGAAAAATAAAATAAATAAATGAAAAGTAGAAAATATGACCAACAGAATATTTCTTTACAAACATTTTTCAGGTTTGGCACACCATATTTTTTAATCACCTCAAGCGTCAATCTTATATGATACAAAAAATTTAATTATCTATTGACCTCCAAATTTTCCCTTAATTTGACATGAATAGGAGATGTTATGGATTAATTAATAATTATGACTTTTTTTGGCTGGGAATTCTAGAAATCATCCTTCAATATCGAGCATCCAATGGAACTTTTAATGAGTGTATAAATCCATGTAATTTAAGGGTGAAATTATAATATGAGTCCATTTTTAAATACAAGTATAATCACATAAATTAGAGTTGTGTATCCGGATTTATGCTTCATTTAGAGAAGTAGGGTCCACTATATCCACCTGAAATATATTTAACATTTATAAATGTTTTTGCCCTTATATGTTTGAATTAGATATTTTTCTAGAAAATAAAGTTGATTAAAAAGAACATAGTAATAATAAAAAAAATCTCTTTAATTTTTTTTATATTTATAAGTTATTCTTGAAATACCCAAGTGATTAAAATCAGTTAAAATTACAGGATTAAATTTTTTTTATATTTTATCCCAAAACAACCCATAAATCCAAAGTTGATGCAAAAAACCTCAAATTGATAAATCGGTAGGGTTTAAATAATTTAAATAAATATAAAGAAATATGAAAATATCATCTCTATCAATTCCCCCAAACATCGCATTTGAACTCTTAAACAAGTACGCATTAAAATCAAATAAAAAAAATTCAAAAACACTTAACCATGAGATCTATCAAAGTTATTTTACAAGAAAAAAACATATCAAAACTCATATAAAACCATTAATTAATGATTTCCATTAAAATAATTTAGTATATTCCCCTTTAATTTATAATCCATGCACAAAAAACACCTACCTCACATGAGTTTTCTCTCATCTCACAAATTTCTAATTTTTAACAAATGTTTTCACATTAAAACCCATGAAAGAGTCATTAGAGGATTGTTAAATTCTTAAATCTCCACCAAATATGAATCAATACCATTTGATTATCCTAAGGAATTTTCAAGGTTGTTCTATGGATTTCAATTGGTATGATGTAGATGGAAAAAATTCTAAGGTCGAATGAGGAGGGTTTGACTACTTCAAAAGAAAAATTATACGATTTTAATTTTTACTCAAGTATGGTCTCATATTTACTCCCCATAATAGATAATCAGGTCCCAAGTAATATAAAAATTTACTTCATGGGTGGACCCTATATTCTCTAATTTTTCTTCTTTCTCATAGAAACATTTTTTAAAGCTCTAAAAAGAAGCAACTTTGTTTCTCCTTCAGAAGTTCGAGAAAGACACAACTTATTTTATCATGAAAGCTTTAGAAAGACATATATTTTAATAGAATTATGTTTTTAGCAGTAAAATTATCTCTTAAAAATTTTATTTTCCACCAAAGGTATCTCCAAATGAGTTATCACAACATAAGATAGCTTCCCCCCCATACCTAAGTTCATCTATATCATACAATTTCACTTCTAGAGCATCTTAGATATGGAATATTAACTTGTAATATTGCTAAAATAAAAGGGTTTTCATCGATTATAAGGGATATGATGACTAAATATACAAGTAACTGAAGAATAAAAAAGATTATTTTGAAAAAATGGATTTGAAACCAAAAAAATGCCTTAATCATTTAAAACATAATTACCTGAAACCGTAATGTTTTGATAGGAATAAATCAAATTCTGGTTAAAAATAGCATTGTTTGGTTCTCTTAATAACTTAAGTGAATGTAAAGAATATGAAAAAAGGGTCCATAATCCTCATGGAAAAGTAATTTCTAAGGTTAAGATAGTGAACTGTGGCATCCGAATAAAAAATCAAGGGACTTTTCATGAAACTTTTCAAATATTTGATCTTGAAAAAAGTCATTTTCAACATTCAATTAGGATCCGTTTCATGGAATTAATTGATTCAATTATAGAAATTTGTTTTAAAAATGTAAATTATAATCATTTAAGCTAACTAGTTAAAAATAATAATAAATTGAAAAGAAACGCCCAAAAATTTGAAAGGCATTTTTTTTTGAAAAATAGAAAATCAAAAGAAAATTTAAATTCCTAAAATAAAAAGGTTCCCTCCCACAAAATTAAATGATGCAGTGTATGAAATTAATTCAAATTTATTTAACATGTAATAATATTTGAAATTTAATCATAATAATCAAGTAAGTGTTATGGATAGGTACAACCTAAAATATTAATAGTACAATGACGTGTTAAGGTCTTAAGTGATGAACACTAAAAAACTATAGAAAAATAGAGAAAAGAAAACGTTAAAATTTTATTGGGATAAAAGGAAATAGAAATAGAACGAGATAAAATGGAAAGATCTTGGTTTAATCCCACCAAGTGGGCCCTAGTTTTGATTGCCTCCATATGGGAAATTCTAGTTGGTTATCCAAAATCTGATGGTGGGTGGCGTTTATTGCTCATGAACCAACAAAATCTATTCTTTCATGAATGTGATTCTTCCTTTTTATTGAGTAATCCATGGATATAGTATTCCAAATCTACCCCCATGTTAATGAGATAAAACATTCAAGGTGGGTGTATGTTAATGAATGAGTCCACATTTTCTTGGTTTCCAGTTTCAAAACTTATTTTCCATTCTCTATTGATTTCTCAAGGTATGGTGCATCAATGGAATAATCAAACGTAATGTCAAAATGTAATTGTTTTTGAATGAAATTAAATAATGAAGAATAAATATCCAATTTTACCCTTTTAATGTGAGTATCATTCATCTCGTTTTTCTTAGGTAAAACAACTTTGGTCTCCTATTGAACTCCATCAAATAAGTGTTCAACAAATTTAGGGGGCTCTAGATGTTCCTCATCAGGTGTATCTTATTTTTCTTCCTCATCTACCAAGGAAATACAAGTGGTGAACAAATCTAAAAATTTAAAATAATTAAAGGTGATACACAATTCATTTTCAATAAAATTAGAAGATAATGAGTTCATGAAAAGATCATCTCCCTGAAATCTTCTAAATTTCATTAATTATGGTCTATACATTTTTTTAATTATAAATATGTAGGAGAATATAGACCCTAGAAGGAAATAAGAAGTAGAAACTATATGAGGTCAACAAGATAAGAGGCTCAAATCAAAGGCTCATTAATGTGGCAACTGACCTAAAGGAGAATAATGATTCTCTGGGTGAGGAACTTCAAAATATAGCTAAAATAAAAGGAAAACAAAAGGCTGGTGATTATGAAGAGAGTCAAAAGTTAGATGAAGTTCAGAATCTAAAAGCCAGAAATGTTGATCTTGCTGCAAGGCTATCTGAGCCAGTTCAGAAGAATCAAAGACTACAACAAGACAATGCATGTTGTTCTGATTCTGTTGCTTAAGAAAAATTAAAAGTAAATGAGTAGAGTGACATGGTGGATATGCTGACACGTGAGTTGGAAGATGTGATGAGTAGAGGGAAGATTCTCAAGGGAGAACTTGATGTCCAACTTGAATCAAGGGATATGAAGATTCAAAAGTTGGAAGAATAGATAGAATCAGTAAAGACGAAATTGGAGAAATCCAATACTAAAGGAATACCAAAAATGAAGGATGCCTTACATTTTCTATTTGATCATCCTTCGACAAGTGATGATAAAAGGAATAACAGATATGCTATTTCTGCAGAGAAAAAACAGAATATTTTCTCAGCTCAAAGACCAGCATGTTTAGGAAAAGATGGTATTGGATTTGATAAATCACCTCCCATGCATGATAATAAGAGAGCCGTGAATAACTCTAGAAATTGAGAAAATCATGTAGGTACTGGAGATAGGCCTAAGAGGATTGCTACAAGAAGAAGTGATGACATGTGCTATTTCTGCGGGATTCATGGACACACATCAAGCTTTTGTTCAGAGGATCTAGAATACATTTCAGGCGGTGAAAACAGAATTTTTAAAAAATCTGAGAATAAGATGAAGCGTCATGAGAAATTCGAGAGAAGAGTCTCTCAGAGGAAATCACTTATTATATGCTATTACTGTGGAAGAATGGGACATACCATGAGTATGTGCTAGGAATCTCCGGAGCACAATGTCAGAAGAAGAACTCAAGATGTATCAACATATCGACAGAGAAATGATGAAATGAGGTATGAATTTGGTGTAAAATGTTTTATATGTTATGATTATGGGAATTTGGCAAGACAATGTAGAAAGAAGAAAGTAGGAAAGGAAAAGGAACTCGAAAATAGATTCTCAAATCCAGGTGTGCATGATAAGGAATTATGCACTGGAAGAAAAAGTGAACAGCTCTCGTGGAGAGAATTTGAACAAACCCGGAAGATTAAGGGGAGTTCTACTTCAGCTGTGAGTAAGAAGAATGAACATTCAGTAGAGGACTCACCACCAGTGAAAGAGAGTGTGGTGACTCAAACATATGATAAAAGAAAGATAAAAAAAGATTACATTGAAAAAACTGCATGTCGTGTTCCTTAGCGAGAAGTGGAGGAAAGAGAACAATCCTTTCAATGGTGAAAGAGGCAAGGGAAGATGGAAATAAAAGAGATTCCTACTCAGAGAAAGAATCAGGGGAAGTGGAATTTTGGTGGAACATCAAATACAGAGATGTGCACTCATGGGTTTAAACCCCAAATGGTGAGAAAGGCCAAGCCTTCAGAATCCACATATCAGAGAAAGGATCAGCATGCGGGTAATGAATGCTTAATCATATGGCCAGAGCAGTTGAAGTTGGCTAGGCACCTAGAAGAAGCCATGAAGGAGTGTGATGCTCTACATAAAATAATCAAAGGGTTGACCCATCAGGATCAACCACAATCCTCATCTTGAGGAGTCTAGAAGAATTACCCCGCTCCCTGTGTATATAAATGCTATTATTTGATGATTTATGTGTTTCAGGTTCTAGGGAGATATGATCCAAGGGGAAGTGGCATCTAAGGATGCGAAGTGTCGATGTGATATGCTCTATAGTTTCAATTGATTCAAATCAGGTACTAGAGTTGAAGAAGAAAGGGAGAAACATAGGACAATAGAATGTGATTTAGTTGTTAACTTTGTCTCTTGTTTCCTACACCGAGTTCCAACTCAGTAGGCTTAGAGATTTCATTAATGGCTCAATTCCATGTGGAAGATGAGAATAGAAGATGCCATAGGAGAAGAATGGTTATGAGTCTAAACAATGGGACTAACCCCAGGAAGTGTTTCAAAACATAGGGGGAGAATTCAATACCAAAATAAGATGTAAGAGCCATCAATGCAATAATTGGATGACTCAGCTCAGGTGTTGCCTATTAGGGGAAGAAAGAAGCACAGGGAGAAGCAGAAATAACCTTGCATTTCATGAGTATTTAAACTGCTCTAACAACGTGGTATCAGTTGACTGCTTTTAGGATACCAAGAAGCTGCGATAAAAATCAAAGGTGTTTCAACAAAAATCTGATAGAAGATGTTCACATAAATGATGTCATTGAACAGTGACACAGAGAAAAGTAGCTGAAGGAAATGAAGCCACGGAAAATTGAGTCAGTGAACAACTTCTTGATGAATGTGTTGAGGAAGAAAGCAACACAGGGTGAGAAGAAGTGGCTGATACTAATTTAGAAGAAGAAACTGATGATGAACAAGAAAGTGTCAAGTATGTGTCTACAAGGAATCCAAAGAGTTGATCTGAAATTGATAGACAGAATATCATTGGTGATTATTCGGATTCAGTTCAGACAAGGAAAATTAAATCACTACAGTAGGCATCTTTTCTATCTCAGGTTGAGCTGAAATTATTTACTGATGCAGCTAAAGATGAAAACTGTGTTCAGGCCATGAATGAAGAGCTAGATCAGAATTGAGAAGAATCAGACGTGGGCGATTGTTTCGAGGCCAGAAGATAAAAATATCATCAGGACTAAATGGGTCTATTAAGACAAGATGCATGAATATGGCACAATGATTTGGAAAAATGCACGACTGATGTGAAAAGGAGACTCCCTGATAGAGGGAATAGATAGTGATGAGGAATTTTCACCGATTGCAAGGCAGGATACAATCAGATTATTCTTAGCCATTGTAGTGAAAAAAAAAATTCAAAGTGTTACAGATGGATATCAAGACTGAATTTCTAAATTCGTTTTTGGAAGAATAGGTGTACATTGAGAATCCGGATGGTTTTATCATTCATGAGGATCAGAAAAATGTTTGCAGGCTGAAGAAGGTGTTATAAGGGCTAAAACAAGCACCAAGAGCATGGTACTGAAGGCTATATCAGTATTTGAAGAAGCTTGGTTTTCAGTGTTACACAAGGAAGGAATGACACATTCATTTCTCAATCCAAATATTCCAAGGATGATTTGAAATTATTTGGAAAGGAAAATTCCAAGGAGATGAAGACTCCGGTTTCTACCCAGATGAAATCATCAAAAGATGATAGTGCTAGAGCGGTTAATTTCACTGAAAACAGGCACATTATCAGCAGTCAGCTGTACTTGACCGCAACAAAGCCTGATATTGTTTTTGCCACATTCCAAGCATAGATATATAAGAGTAATCCCAAAGAAAGGCAAATTATTGCAGTGAAAAGAATACTTCAGTATATCCAAGGCACAGTGGATTTTGGCTTGACATATACTGGTAAATCTCAGACAGGGTTATTGGGATATACTGATACAGACTAGGCCGGTTCAATGGATGATAGGAAATCAACATCATGTGGTGCTTTCTATCTTGGTGGATTGTGTATTTTTTGGCAAGAAAGAAGAAAGATTGCATTTCGTTGATCACCACGGAAACTTAGTATATTGTGGCCACTCAAGCATGGGCACACTTGTTGTGGATGAAGCAACAGCTTGAAGATATGGGAGTTGAAGTGAAGTATCTGATCGGAATCCAGTGTGATAACTCAAGTTCTATCAATCTTAGCAAAAATCCAGTTCATCACTCAAGGAAAAAGCACATTGAGATAAAGTATCATTTTATCAAGGAGAAGGTTGAGCAAGGAATCGTGAAATTGGAGTACGTGCCTACAGAGCTACAGGTTGAAGACATTATGACAATGACCTTACCCAAGGAAGCTTTTGAGAGACATCGATTGGCTCAGGGATTTCAGTCGACTCCCCACACTTAAAAGAGTGTGGATGTAGACCCCCCCTCTCCCCGAGGTATGATGTGTTTTCCCTAATGTGCTGATGTGTTCTCTACTATGTTACAGACTGCAAAGGAGTGAACTTTGGGTTCGTTGAAAAAGGGGAGAAAATAGTGATTGTTCAAGGGGGAGACAGTGTGGAGATTTGTTAAATCATGAATGATATGGGGAGAAACTGACAGGTGGAGCAGCCAGATAGGGGGAGTGCAATGAGATAGGGGGATATTTTTAAATCTGATGATGCTAGAAGTGATCTATCAAAGCATAGAAATCACGACAGCTGAGGATCGTGATAAAAGCGGAACAATGGTGTTGGAATGGTGAGAGAAGGTTTCCTACTATCCCCAATTGGTATCAGTGTGATTCAACAAATGGTATCAATTTAAGAATTGGTATCAGGTTGGAATCGACAATTTTGGTCTGACATGAAGTTATTCATTGATGATATTTTGATACTACTCATGTTTCTCACGCCAAGCATTGCTCATGTGGGCTTAGAGTACGTGTTAAGTGAATCCTTGAACGCTATCAGAATCGCAAGAGGCGAATGGTGGTAGTAGCTGGAAGAAGACCCAGTGAGGTATCAAAGTGCAGAAAATTTTTCTGAGTAGAGTTGTGAAGAGTTTTCAACAAACTCAAAGGGGGAGATTGTTGGGCAAAAATACCTCAAGGTAACATTGAAGTATTATTGGGTTGATTGTGTTTGTTGACAAAGCATGTTTTCATGGAGAATTTTTGAGTTCCTGAGAAGTTGTTGACAATCCATGTTGACAAAGAATGATGACAACAGAAAGGATGATCTGGAGGCGGTACAAAAGAGCAGTACAGGGTGGCGCCATTTTCCAGTGTTTTCCAAATTTGTGGGGTCCAAAATTTGGATTTTGGTGAGCATTGCAAAAATAGGATTTCCATGAAGATCATAATTTAATATGGAAAAGGCATGAGTTTCCCGAAGATGAGATGCATGGATTGGATTTCACGAAGACTAGAAAAATGGAGGCGGTGATGTTTCACGATTACATCAAAGCTTTGCGAACGGCAGAGTTGAATCGCATTGCGGCGGTGAAGGGCTTCGTGAGGGATATTCGCGGCGAAGGCGCGAAAAAATGTTGATGGCGATGCTCCGCGATTACGATGATCTCTGCGATCCGAAAATTGCCGAGGTGCTTCGTGATTTGGACAGAATTCCGGTGGAAACTTCAGAGCTTCGCGATTGGCGATGATGTGGCATTGAATTCGCGTGGAAAGTTCGAGGGTCGGTGGAATCGCCTATAAATAGAGGCCGACCCCCTTGAGAGAAGAAGAGAGAATTTTTAGAGAAAATATTTTTCTCTCATATTGCGAATGAGGTTCGCGGAGCCTGTGTGCTTCGCGAAAGAGGAGCATCGCGACGGCCTAAGCATTGCGAAGGTCTGTGCATTGCGAGAGTGCTTCGCGATAGAGCTTCGCGAAAAGGTAGGAGCATTGCAAAGGCTTGTTTGAGCTTCGCGAAATTGGGAGCCTCGCGAAGTAGGGTGCTTTGCGAAGGTGTTTCCAAAGTGAATTGCCCAGTGGTTAAGAGGAAAAGTGGTATTCATCAGTGGATGAAAGTTGGACTTCAACAGAGCATCTATCAACAGTTGAATATGCATTATTTCATGCAAATGAAGAGACCTACAGGTCTGTAAACTGTGAGTGGATCCCTTCCAAAAGCAGTGAGATCAGGAAGAGGATGTAGGTGATCCTCTCCACCGGCAGTGAGCCAGAGAGAGAGAAACAGGGAGTGACCCTTGGGAAAGTAGTGAGCTGACCCTAAACTTTGTAAAGGCAGTGAGCCTGGGCATAGAAGTGATCTAGCCCGAACTTTGTATCCACATCTAGTGAAGAATAGTGGAATTTGGTATGACCGGCAACTTGTCGGTGTATGCTCCTTGGACATAGACCAGTGAGGGTGAACCAAGTAAAAATCTCTGTGTCTGCCTATTTGTTTCCCTACATTGCATTCAAATCATCATTATTAGATAAAGAAGTAAATAAGTGATCATAGTTTACACACAAGAGCAAACAAAGTGACCCTTGTAATAAAGAGGTCAAGATCCAGTGGGGTAGGAAGAAATTTGAAAAAGAGTATCCATACCCTGATTCACCCCCCCTCTCAGGGTATATAGGACCCTATTGGTCCTAACAATTACAATAAGAAAAACAATAATATTTTTAAAAAACAAGGAATAAGTATATGAAGAATTTGAAAAAGAACCACCATAGTGTAACCCAAGACTACCATTTCCAGAGCGACTAGTGTAAATGATAATCGATGCTCATAAAGAAAAATTTATATAAAACTTTAAAATATTATATATAAATATTCATTTTTTAGCGGATCTCACAAAACTTCAAACATATTCTAAATTTATGAATGATATGACAACCAATAAGAAAAATCTAAAGGAAATCAAAACCATCCAACTTATGCATCAGTTCTCAACAGTAGTATCAAATGTCCTAACTAAGATGCAATTAGATCTTGGTATTTTCTCAATTAGTCTCTCAATTAAAGATAATAAACTTGTAAAATATTTATGTTACTTGGGTGAAAGTTTCAATATCATGTCATACACTACTTAAAATATCATGAGATTGAAGAAATTAAAACCCACAAAATTTCCACTTCTATTAGAAGTATTAATAGTGAAATATCCGAGAGGTATCTTCAATTATTTTATAATGAATGTCAAAAAATACTAATTTCCCATCGACTTGTTAGTACTGGATATAGACGAGTTGTAGACTCCACTGATTCTAGGGATAATTTTTTTAGCCATTGGACATGAGTTTATTGACGTTCAAATAGGAGAACCATGTCTAATAGGTTTTTATAAACAAGTAAGATTACACGTGCATCAGGAAAAGAAGATCTGTAATGTAAGGGAAAAATGTGTTTTTAGAAGAAAAAATACCTTAAATTTAGGGTATCACTGAATCAGAATATGTGAATGAGGAAACTACTTTTGTACAAGAGGATAATAAAAAACATACTAAGAAGAAGAAAGATAAGATGAAGGGTTACACTGCTACCACTGGAAGAGCGTCTAACCCCACTACATTTGAGAAAGGGAAATAGGTATGGATGGAACATGAAATTTCATTTATTCATTTAGGATTATGGAAGCAATGACAGATGAGACTAATGGAAATCAAGAAATTACTTCTAAGCGGAAGAGTCTAGTTTTTTAGAGAGGAAGCACATGTACCAACCTATATGGATAAGACACTACTAAGACCAACTATAGATCCTGATGAGATTAAAAATTTAATATCATCAATCACCTAAGTTGAAACTAAAGGAGTTAAGATTGATAAAATAGTGATAAAAAATCTCCAATGAGAGGAAATAGAAGTTTTTTTAATTTTTATTTATTTATATTTCGTTTTTATAGACACACATGCACTTTCCCTAAAATATTTCAAATTTCATTTCTAATGGTCTATACTTACACCCATTTATTTTTAATATTTAGGACCATAAAGACCATATATGATATAAATAAGTAAAAGTATAATATATATAAACAATACACGCTACAAAAAAAATTCATGATGCGAAATATTGAGAATACAAATCATGAAACCCAGTCATTTCATTAATTAGAAGTAGGAAGAACCTGCGCATCTGACTTAAAAGAGTCACTAAAAGTGGAATAATAATTTAAATTCTGAATTTTTCTACTGTATTCCTAACATTTAATTTATTTACGGATTTTAAATTTCAATTGAATTCCCTCACTTGATTCAATCTTTAATCAAATGAACTAGAAGATATAAACTAGCAAGTATGATTTCCATGCCCTTAATTTTGATTTATTTATCAGTAAATTTGAATAAGAAAAATAGGAAAAAGAATTAATATAGATAAGAATATGGATCATGATTTGGGAAATCATTATTTAGTAGGGCATGTTAATTTTTGTAAATGATAGTTTTCTAAGATTTTTCCTACCTTGAATTTCTAATATTTTCATTAATTGATTTAATTATTTATATGAATTTCAATAATTAGTTATCCAAACCATTGATCTCATTCTTGAGACATTATATGAGCCTAATTTTCCCATTCCTTATATTATATATTTCTTGAGATACTCAGGCATGATTACTTCTAAAACATTATTTATGTCTTATCGAAGCTATGATTGTACAAAATAGACATTAAATATTATTGAGGCTAATTTTTTAACCCTTTTAATGAGTCAAACTTACATAAATACATTCTATGGCTATAGATACCATGGAAAACCTTGTTAGGGACGAGTTTTGTTACAATACCATTTTATCCTTTCATACCTTCCTCTAAATATTTTACATGATTATCAAAAATAAGAGTGGGGAGATGATGACTGGTGGAAGGGATACTCATTTTGTAACATATAAATGTGGGGGGATTTTCATGGGATTTTGGAGAAAAAGTTCATTGTATTATTTCACACCTCTTGTAAAAAATAAAAAATAGGGTGTGTGTATTGGACATTTCATAAATCACCATTACTTGACCGACGATCCTATTATAACTATTAAAAATAGTTTTGTGAGGATATAATATGGGGTTGGGTAGTGGCTGTGATATTTTTCCCAAGAAAAAATCTTGAAATAGAAAACAAAAAATAATTATAAAAATAATATAGGGTATTTCATTTATTCCATTTCATTTATTTATAATCCAACTTTGAGTTACTAGGAGAGAGGAGACTTAATTGATAAGTTTTTGACTAGCATGAAAAACACCTCAACGATTAGCTAAATTTTTTATATTTACTTTTTTTATGTCATTTACCCACCTAACCTATGGCTCAAAGTCATATGATCATAAATGGTGAAGTACTCATGATTATTTTTTATTTTTTCTCTATGTCATGGAGAAATTAGATGTATTGAATGCCTATAGTAAAAATTATGATTTGAGGTATATTCCAAACTCTATTTACAATTTTACCCTGTTGATGAGTGTAAGAATTATAATCCAGGATAATTTTAATTTTTATAATAATGAATAATGAATTTAAAAATGAAAAAATTTATGACTAAATAAGGCTTGGCATTTTCGAAATCAAACAAGTAAAATACTTGATTAATGTTTTCTTTGGAAAATTAGAGTTTAATGAATTCTCCGTTGTGAGGCTTGAATATTTAATTTCTTATTTGATCCATTGGTTTTTTGATATTGAATTTAAAGCATGGTTAGGTGAGATTTGTTTGAAATATGTTGAGATTCTATCATTTTTGAAGATTATAAATTCAAGTGTGGGGGTATTTGATATGTGTACTTTATGTATATATTTTAAGATGATTTAATACATTTATTTTTGTAATATAATTTTATTATTTCCAATATATGATCTTTTTAACTGGTTTTGTGATTTATGGTAGGATAAACAAGAATTTGGAAAATAAACAAATGGATATGAATATAATTAGCTATAAAATTGAAGTTTTATTAAAGATGAATCAAATCCAAAGGATTCCAATGGAACACTCCATGGGTCAAAAATGAAGAAGCTAAAAAATGGAGTTCTAACATTGGAAAATAGATATTCACTAAATTAAATAATTATAGGATGTGTAATGTTTATAGTAAGTGAACTGAAGAGAGATCATTATGTGAAGACAACATAATAAGAGGAGATCCCACCACTTTGATGATGCAGTACAAATTCACATCATGAAGCGTTTCGATGGGAAATTTTAATGGATGATAAAATAATGACCCAAACGACCATTAAACCGGGTGAAAGACTCATGGATCCATTGTGGGATATATTAATGATGACTTCAATACTGCATGAGATCATAGGATCTCTAAAAATAGAAATTCGAGCCATTTTTTATTGGGAGAATAAAGAGACCAAATTCTAGGGTGAGAAGTTGCACTACTGTAGGGTCCTCCACCCACTTTCTCTCTATTTATAATTCATGTTTTATTTCCTTTTTTTCTTTCCCTTTTACTTTCTCATCACTAGGATGAGGAGGTAAAACCCACCTTATATTAGGGTTATGATGCCAAAGGGGGAAGGTTTTTTTGGATTTTATTTATTTATTTTTATTAAATCATTGGATTATGGGAATTTAATCTTCAACTTATTGTACCTTTCTTTTTTTTCATTACCATTGATAATTGAAACTAAAAGAAAATTTAAAATTGTGCAACTGGTTACCTTGAGCTGAGTTAAGAGCATTTTTACATATAGGGAATCCAGTTATAAAATTGTTTTTGAGACAAACTCTATTCAGTAATGCCTTAAACATTCCAACCATAGTAAAAAGGGGATTGTTAGGTTGAGGAGAAGATACCATGATCATTGGATCTACCTCATCTCGACTCCGACACTAAACACGGATCAATCAATTTATTTTCTAAAGTAAAATTTAACCAAAACCCTAAAACTAAAAAACCCCAACGCACCTTCAAATATGATTTCAAACCAATCAATCAATTTCTCTTTTGAGTATTTCTTTCTTCAATCTATTTCCAAAACCAAAATTTAATTCTTATCCATTTTTAATAAAAAAATTTATTTTAAAAATATAATTAAACTAATTCACTATTGATATAGGTTTGATCTCAAACTTGACAAATAATATATTTTAATTAATTAAGTACCACCATTTGAGTTTTTATAATTTTTTTTATTTGGATTAGATCCATAAGGAAATAAAGACACTCTTTGGGTTTGTCAAGATTCATTTGGTAGTTAATTTTTCCAAATAATCTAAAATCAAGGGACTTATTAATTATTGATGGATTTATCCCATATATATATAATTTCTATTGTTGTCTTATTTAAAAAATTATAATTTTCTTATTAAATTTTTAAAAACATTATTTATTAATTTCATTCATTTTATTATTAGGCATCTTGGTCATTAGATGTCATATCTAAAAAATAAATCTCATAAATAAGGTTCTATTATATAATGTTACCTTGAATAAGAGTTTCTAATTTTCATTTCAAGGTATTGGTTTCTTTAGAGGAAAGATTCAATTAATTTTGACATATTGATGACAATCCAAGTCAATTTAAGGCTAATAACAATTCATAAATGTTTCAAAATTTTGGTCAAGAAGTTGGAAAATTCTCTTCAATTTCATTGATAGATATGAAGTTAAGAAAATAAAAAAGATATGTTCTAATTAATATTGATATTATTGATCCTTATATCAAATAATTATGATCAAAAAATGAAAAGACTATTTATGATCTCAACTCAGAATGATTTAAAGATAAAAAATGTTGTTACCAACGAAATTTTTGAATGGTTTGAATGTCATATAATTTTGTAATCTAATACATAATTATAATATGTTAAATTTTATATGTAATTAATGATGATAATTTGGTAAAACTATCTAAATATTTGAAGTTTTATCTTTAGGTCCTTTGATGAATGTTAGGAGATTCAATGCACACAATATTGGTGGTTCAATGTTTTATACTACTAATCATAAGGATGGCTTAAAAACACAAAACAATAATATATTGGTACTTATAGATCATGGTTAATATGTAATTTTGGTTGATATTATTGATTTATCTTATCCTGGGAAATTTACAGTTATGTTACCTAAATGTAACTGGGTCAAAATTAAGAGGGGTATAAAGAAAGATTCATTATAATTTACTATGGTCAATTTTATATCGGTTGATCGATACTAGTGAGTGGGAAGAACATGATCGATATATTATATCTTACCAAGAAATAAAATGTTATATTATGTTGATAATAAAATATATGATGTGTAGAGTATTGTTTTCCACTTAAAACAAATAGAAATGTATGATATGGGTGGTAAAGGTGAAGTAATTTGTGACAGTGTACTCCATCATCAATAATAGACTGAGTTGTTTGTACTTGATGATATTGAAAATTTCTATATTGTGAGTGGGAGTGAAGAAAAATAATAGTGAATAAAATAAGAAGAAATAATGCTAGCAATAGAACCTGATAAAAACCCAACCTACTAAGAATATAATTTGTAAGTTGTTTTTTAATAGTAATAAATGAGAGGAATGTTTTCTTTGATATTAAGAAGTGAAAGAAATATTCTTTTATATTAATAAATGAAATTAATTTTTTCTTAATGGTATGTCATATCGGAAGAGGTTTATTGATTGTACCCATTCTACATCACAAGGATCTCCATCTCCATATATGAAACAAGGTACAATTCATCACATACCATGAACAATTTTTTGAAACCATTTCATCTTATTTTAATATGATTTCATCTGTAGGTATGACATTACCCTCTCTACATCACATATATTTTATTCTCACTATATGGTAAAAGGTAAAATTCATCACATACGTTGTATAATTTTTTTGATTCCATTTCATCATATCCTAATAAAATTTCATCCATTGGTATGAATTCATTTTAATAGTTATTTTTTATTCAGTAAATATTCTAAATCAACTGAATTTAAATATTTATTTAGTATCTCCCATAAAAACAATTATTCAATTATTTTAATAATCCACATCATAATCTCATGATAATTATGATAACATAGAGGATTTTTTCAACTTGTGAAATTTCATTGGACATTATCATAAACTATATAAGGAAGTAAAAAAGATAAGATACATAATTTTCCATATCATAGAGTATTGTTTTATCCTTTTTTTACTTCATAAATTCATAAACTCTGATATCATGATATCATAATGTGTAATATATTTTAGTTCATTATATATTTTCCATCCAACCATATCATAATGATGATATTCTAAAAATGTATTCAATAATCAATACCTCCAACCAATAATTCATTAGATTCTACACAAAAATATTTCGAGCTACATCAAGTAGAATCATTATAATTAATGAACAATTATATAATAGTTAAAATGGTGATAATAATAAAGATAACATCTAAAAAATTAAAAATATAAAAATTATGTTGAAACATGGTATCATTAATAAGTTTTGTAATGAGGCTATCGTATGTTATGATAATAAAATAATAGCTTTACATACCATATAATGTGGTATACATGAATTTTAGTGTGATTTAAGTATTAATATCTTCCATTATACATGTAGAACCTAATTTCACATGTGGTGTTTCCCCCTGTGTTTTTCTTAAGTCATTAAAATCAAACCTCATTTAGTTTCATG
Source organism: Viscum album (assembly GCA_963277665.1). NCBI lineage: Eukaryota > Viridiplantae > Streptophyta > Magnoliopsida > Santalales > Viscaceae > Viscum > Viscum album. Next base: position 176,508,599 of record OY728140.1, on the reverse strand, counting down.
ATATTCAAGTTAGTTTCTCCAACTTTTTTTACTCTTCAGAAGTGTCTCATTTTTCATTTCATGAAAATGTTTTATTATATTTTTTATCATAGTTTTTAAAACAATATTAAGATTAACCTCTAATACTATAAAGTTAAATACCATTGAATGTAAGATTCCCTTTCTAAAAAACGTCACAGACGTACAATTCAATTTCTACAATGTATATTTAATTTCCTCAGTGTAAGATTCACTTGTTTTTAAAATTCTAAACTCCACTTTTAACATAATTGTATAACATTCTTCAGTATAATAATCAATTATGAATGTATAAAAGTAAACGTTAGAATTAGTAGAAGTAAAATAATTATTGTTCCCTTTAATTTTATAAGTATTCTACTTAAAAAAATTATTAAATTTTGGTAGTCAGAAGAGAGAATTCTTAAAAATGTAAGATTCATTTCATCTTATTATGAAGAATCAGATAAAAGTGACATTCCAAAATAACAGAGTTGTAACATAGATCCTTATGATGGGTTAAATTAAGTAGCTAGTCTCATGCATCATATAGTGGCTCATCAATTGTTTTGGTCATGTGCATGGATACCAATTATTCATTACTGTATCATTACTTAAACTAAATTTAGATCAAATCATATATATTTTTAATTGAACATAATTTATTACTCATTGAATATTCTCATTACTAATGTGTGGTTAACTCTTTTAAATTTATACATGAGAGGTGGGAAGTAGGGAAGGAGATAGTGGGAGGAATTATGACTGTGTAAGGGCGGGCGAGGGACATGGATCTTAGTAGAGTATTAAGGAATCATTTTTGTGCTACCATTTTTTGACACATGATTTTTTTGAAATTTTTATTTAATATAAAGTTATTGTATAAATTTAATTTAATGTTTATTAATGTATAGAAGTCATTATTTTTTATACTTTACTGGTTTCTTGTTTTTTGTAAATATGTTTTCTGTACTGGTTTTTATTAGAATATATGGTAATGAACTCTACTATTTCTAAAACTACATGACTAGTGGTGGTTTTAACAACTAATAAATATGATAAATTTAAATATTTAATAGAATTTTAAAATATTGAAAAATATTTTTATCTAGAAAAACAACTACTAATCCGAATAATTTCCCCTAAATAATATTCTCCATAAAAAGTTTATTAATTAGGAAAACCACCGCTAAAATATTCACCATGAAAACGCACTAAAAATTAAAAAAATTCCAATAGATCTAAATTTTATCATAAAAAAATGAAACCTTCGTGAATAAAATAAATACATACATAAACATTTAATGATAGACCATTTTGTTATGTATTTTTAAAACCATAATGAAACCCTTTATAGGTGGTTAAAACCACCACTGAATCCAATAATGCAATTGTTATCTTTTGTTTTTTGTATAATTACTACATAATAAAGTTATTTTAAATTATAAATGTCATATATTTCTTTTATGTTTCAAATTATGTTACTTATCTACAAATTAAGTGTCGGCTACTTACACTAAGATATGGAGTAGCTGTCAATTTCTTGTACTCAATTGTGAGGTCCCTGATAAAAGGATATGAAGGCCTAATAAATTTCTTATATTAAGTTTAAATTTATTTTAATCATTTGTGAGATACAAAGGAATAGGTTCAGAATAAAATCACTAAGACTATACTGGGTGTTGGTGGAGTGTACAAGGGGATGCTCATTATTTCCATAAACTACTCTAAAAATATTTTGTGTCATGCTATTTAATTTAATTTTATCCATAGACAGAATCTATAAAACACAAAAGAGAAGTTAGAATTGGTAAAATTATTTAATTTACTCAATACACCCTCATCTTGAGTCTTTGTATATCATAGACTTGGTGTAACAAGTGGTATAAAATATATTCTCTTGAAAATCTATACATTGGTCAGAACCTATTATTCAGTGAGATGATGTTTTCTAACTTAAAAAGCTTGTGATAATGGTTTAACAAGGAAAACACTGATCTCTAATCCTACTAAAGGTATGTAAATGATTATAGCTCCCTATTTTAGTGGTGAAAGCTATGGTTGATTAAATATAAAATGAATATCTATTTAAAGCATATTAGTTTGAATTTTTATATAAATTTGGTAAAACCCTACAAGATTTATGTTGATGGGCCTGAGTTATGGAGTGATAGTTAAGAATATTATTATGATATAAATTCAAAAGACATGAATGCTATCATTTTTTGTATTAAGACTAGATGAGTTCAATAGACTTTATTAATGCACTCCTTCCTATGATATTTGGGAGAATATTTCTATTTCCTGTGAAGGAACTAAAAATGTTAAAAAATATATGATATAACATCACAAATATATAGTTTTAAACTTTAAATATGGTTTGTGGAGAATGTGTTACTCAAATTAATGGAAGACTCACATAGAGAGTGAATGATGTAACAACTCTTGGAAATGCTATACTAGAACCTGATCAATATTTAAATTCTCATAGAGTGCTTCTTTCAAAATAGAGTGTCATTGCTATTATAATTAGGTGGAATAAACATATTAAATATATTGAAATAAATAATTTAATAGGACCAGTCACGATGTATGATGTTGAGATGCAATTAAAATGTTCTGATCAAAAGCTAGTGAATAAATAAAATTATATTCATAATATTATATTTTATAAATCTTCTAATAATGATTATAATAGTTTTTAATTTTGTAATGAACTTACATAAATTTATATAAGATTCAAGAAGTTGTAAAAAAGGAGATATGTAATCTATAAAAACATCAAGAAGGATGTTTAAAATTCAAAAGTGGTGAGATTATACTAATATAGGGAAAAGGGACATCTTATACCTAAACACCATCAAATAAAACATGAAAGGAAATCAAGAAAAAAAAATTAAAAAATGAAAGGTGATAAATCTATGAAATATACTTGTAGTTTTTAGAAGGATTTAAGTAATGAATCAAATTATAATTCTGAAGATGAGCATTCTAATTAAAAAGTAAATCTATGTCTTATAGATTAGAAAATAGAGGTAAAATCATTGTATTATTTTAATTATGAATATAAAAAATTATCCGTTTTATAATAATAATGAGTATTGTTACCTTATTGAATATAAATATAATTTTATAAGGAATGAAAATAAAAATATAAAAAAATATTATTATTTTATTATTTTTAAAAAATATTTTTTAGAAAAAAAATTTCCAATTGGGGTTTTGTTTTGATTAAGTTAAATATTTATATTCCTTTCCTGATAAAATAATTATTGATTTATTATTTGAATTTTACTCTTTCCTTTTTTATTTTAGTTTTTTTACTAAAGGAGAATATTTCCTTTACAAAATCCTTGGTAATGTTAATAAAAAAAAGGTAAACTTGGAATTGTTAGTAATGATAAAGAGATAAAGATTTGTTGGAATTTTATTTTTCCTTGTAAGATTAAACTAAATTCCATAATAACTTTATTTCATTGGGATATTAATGGAAATTATGTGAATGATTTATATTTTAAATTTTGAAATTTTTTGGTGTTGGGAAAGGCTATATTTCAAAATATTTATCTAATGTGAAGGAAGGAATTTCTACTAGAAATAAAATATTTTTGGTTACCTAAATCTCATATTTCTAATACTGATATACATTGAAAAAATATTAGTACCAAAATTCATAATTATTTTATATATTTTATGAAATATCCACAAGAACTACAATGTTAAATGGTATATAGATAATGGATTATCAAAATTTATGAATGGATGATTCTAAAATTTGTTATCAATGTTTGATGAAATACATTTAGATAATTCTTGGGGAAATATCAATGAAATAATATCCATTAAGGATGAATAATTATTCCTCTTAAATGAAGTACATTTTGAATAAATTTTGTGGATCCTCATTCTTAATTGTTTCATCCAAAGTGAGTTCACTAGACTTACACTTTTATTTTATTGGTAATATTTATTTTGTATCATAGTTATATTAACAAAATGATGTGAGATAACTATTTTATATATGGGTATATACTTTTATAACTATTTTTATCCTACCATTTTATAATATATATTACTGTTTTCATGATTTATGACTTGATATCATCATTTGATATCTTTTGAATATATATTTATAGCCAATGTATATGCATAAATTATTTAAATATTTCACTAGATATACTATTATTTATTGTGCTATAGTGTTAACTTGAATTATTATATTAAATTTTGTTTGGGATGAATATTTTTTATAGTTTTATTTATTGGTAGGTTGGACTTTATTGATTTATAAGTTATTATTTTATTTGTAAGAATGTGATTACAGTCTTATTATTTGATTCACTAACACGTGCTATGACACCTTCATGTCATTTTTAGGTGTGATATTTTATATATAGTTGTTTATTGTTTCAATTTTTTAATATCTCTTTTATTTTGGGTGTTTTAGGTTTTTATTGTGTATTGAAATTACAGAGTAGCATCATACCATGTAAAAACCATATGCACCATGGTAAGGCATGTTGTCCTACGTTTTCTAAATTTTATGTCAATTGTAGGGATATAATGTTTCTTATAATGTTTTTTCATACAGGCCTAGGGGATTGGGTAATAAAAACATTCCATTTTGGAATCCTAAACATCATAACCCTGAGAGACACACTATAGGCGTTCTTGTAGAGTAAAGCCACACCTCATCCCAAGGAGATACATAATAGATGGAATAAATGTGGGGAGTTGACCCCTATACTTTTTTGGGACCCATTTCACTATGGTCTAGAGACCATTCCATATGAGGCCTAGAGAAGGGGCTCCATGTCGTGGTTCTCCTAACTATTCTATGGAGTTTGTTACCCAGTTTTGTTTAAAATTAAAATTACTATTTTTTTCCTATCAATTTACAATAACTTACACCCCTCTTGTATCCCAATTTTTCAATGTAGGGATCTCCAACCATGGTTCATTCCTCCCCTTTAACCCCTTGAAGATATCACTTTTATTCTAGTGGATTCATTTAAGGTGAGACCAAATTTCTTGTGGATTCCTCCTCCTACCACCATGAATCATATTCTCCCACCATTTATTTTGAGTGTGAAAAATATATCCACACATAGGGTCCTAAACTTAGGTTAAAGATAAAAATTTAATGAAATTTAATTCTTGTTTAGGATTGTGAGGTCCCATCCTTCTCACTTTTTAGTTTTTAAGTTAGGGTGACAAGTTCTAATTGAATTTAAGGTAGGTTCTCAATATAACATGACTCTTCTATGGAATTCCTAGAGTTATTGAGATTTTATTTAGTTTTCTTGATAAATTATATGTGTAATTAAGTGTGTAATATTTAGTTATCTTGATTCAATGAGATTTTTTTTCTTATGTTGAGTAAGGTTGTAATTTCATGGGTTTTTTTTGAAAAACATGTTTTTATCACACTAGGTGTTTAATTAAATATTTTAAATGCGTTTTGATACAAAATGAGATTTCAATGAATTTTTTAGAAGGATATGTGAATATATTTGATATATATTTGATGATATAAATAGGGATTATTGATTATATTATTAAATAAATGTTTTTTACTTATTGGATTTTTTTATGTGATGTGTGGAACATGAGAGACCATTGGTGAATATGAGTGACATGGCTGGGTAGCTACCTAAAATAAATAGGGAATATGTATTTAGTATATTGAGAGATAAAAATTAAGGATATTTAAGACTCGATGAGACCGTGAGAGATACCATCATTGATAGGTTCATGTATTCTAGCTAGTGATCCGAGAGATATTCTTAGTTAACACTCGGTTTAATGTTAGAGACCCATGTAAAATTGTTGTGCTTGTTTGTCCAGTTTATGATATATACCTATATTTTACTTATTGGGATGATAAGAGATTGATTATACTTTTTTTCCCTTGTTATGTTTCATTTTTGGGTATTACTCATGAGTTGTTGGACTTGGATTGGTTTAGTAAAAAATAAAGGATTTTTAAAATGTTTTTATAATAATAATTCTTATAAAATAAACTATCAGTTCAAAAGAAATAGTTTCAAAAAAGAAATAATAGTTTTAAATGTGAAATATATTTTATATATTCATTATAGTATCTTACTATGATTTTCCTAACACCATATATATTCCCATGTTTTTATGGGACTCAAATAAAGGTAAAGAGGATAATTATCAGGGTGGAATTATTTGATTCTCATCATCCTTCATAGCTTGATATATGGGGGTGATCATAGGTTATGTTGTGAGTTTTTATATGACTATTTTAGGGTTATCACTCAGATCATTATTTTTTATTTGTGGTCTTATCATCCATGTCGTACTCAAATTTATTTTGGTTTTATCTATGTTGTTATGATCACTATACTTATTGTTATAAACTGATGATTTGTTTATTTGGTTATTTTTGTACTACTTATAATATGTTTATGTATTTATTTTATTTTTTGCATGGGTGTCCAATACATGAACTAGTCATTTTTGTATTTTCAAGTGGAATACATATAATTTATTTAGATTCTAAGGGTGAAATAATTCACCCATGGTCAGGTTTGATACCTTGACACTTGTTTCTAACATAGGTAGATCAACAATGTGCTTTGGGCCTTGTAGTGAGCTATTTGGGTGATGGGTTAAGTCGACCTGGTCCAGTTCATTACACAATGGTATCAAAGCACTATCTTTTCATTTGGGTGAATTTGTCTTGGGTATATATTAAGTTTTTCATTGTAACTCAGAAGGTAATATATGAGTAGGATCCTTATCACTACATGTAATGATGAAAATTTAGTTTCCATGAGTAGTTGGGATTTGGATTCAATTTTGATTATTGTGATAGATTGGGGTTGAGATTGTTATTTTTATTCCTCACTCACATTTTATGATCAACATTGATAAATCATTGTGTTTTTAGAATAGAATAAAAAAAATATGCATGAGGTTAACTTTCATGGCCTAACACACAATTAATTAAACCAGAGCTTTGGAAAATTTTATGAAATTGTTTTGTGATTAGAAAATGTCCCATCAAACCATAAGGAAAAATCAAGCATAATTTTGGGTCCTATTTTTTTTTATTTAGGACCTTTATTATTGGATTTTTATGTAGTGATTATTAGTATTGTGAAATGATTCATGTAGGGCCTCATGAAATGTTGATGTGGGTGGATAATATTTTTAATGAATAGTGTGGTTTTCTCTTTCTTATGCCAATGTTGAAAAACTGTTTTTATGTAAAAAGTGATATTCATGAAAAATGTTTTCTATATGAAATGAAATATTTTGTATGTTTTCCAAAATGTATTTAATTTTATGTAATGTTTTCATAAATGGTTGTTTTATCAAGGAATTATAGAAGTTTGTGTTGTTTCAAAAATCATTTTGGTGGTGTAATTACATGAGGTTTTGACTATCTTGGAATGAAATTTCCAAAAGTGTCTATCTTAAAATGAAATTTGGATATGTTATAAAATTAAATAATGTTTCATGGAATGTTTTTAAAATGTATTTGGGGTGGTGTTCTTGTAAAAACCAACAATTCATGGGTATTTTTAATTGAAAAGAGAACTTAAATATTGGTTTTCTTAATTTGAAGTAAAATGGTGATTTTTAAAATCATATTCTATGGTTTTTTTGGGTTATTTACCCATGATGGGTGTATAAATGGTGGGTGTTTTAAAAAAAATCAATGGTGATTTCATTCAGAATTATAAATGAGGTGAAATAATTTAAAATTATTTGCATATTTTTAGGAATATTTTATTTGTAAAATTTTTACATCAAAACCTTGATATTTTTTTAGAAACAACGGATGAGTTTTATGATTTTCATGGAAAATAATAAAGTAGATTAAATCTAGAAATTTCTTAAAATTTTGAATGATTTTACCTTAAATTGGATACATAAAATAATATAAGGAACTTCAAGGATATTCGTTTCCAAGTCACTAGTTTGTATTTAGAAGATTTATTTTTAAATATATTAAAAAGTTATTTCAATTGTTTTGAATAAAATGTGCAGTGTATAATCCTAAGGGGTTTGTTTTGAAAAAAATTAAATGTATAAAATATTTAAAGTGTTTATTATAAAGTTTAGTAAAACCCTTTGAGTTCCTTTAAACGTATTTATATTTAAAAATTTATTGAGGATTTATTTTTGAATTGTTTTGGAAATCAAATATAATTTTTATATGTGTTGTAAATTATGATAAAGGGGTGATTAAGAGGATTTTGAATGGGAATTTTTACTTATATTTTGAAATTTATGAATTTGTTCAAGATGTTTGGTGGGGCAAAATATTTTTGATGTTATTTTTGTGAATTAGAAGGTTTTTAGGGATTTTTTGATTATAAAACATTATTTTATGGTAAATTGGTAAAGGGATTTTGAATCCTGTTGAATTTTTTGGAATTAAGATGATTTAATAATTAAGTTAGGCAGTATTTTGGAAATAAAGTGATACCTTAAAATGTTTTAAAATTACTTAGTAGGGGAGTGGGATATTAACTTGTGGTAAAATTAAAAAATGGATTTTATTTGATTTATTAAAAAGATGACATGTTTTAAAGATTACATTCTTGTGTTTTATGTTTTGAAGGGTTACGTTAAAGTAGTTTTTTACTTTTATGAGGTTTTTGGTAAATTAGTTTATTTTATCATAGAATATGGTTTTTTTTAACTAAAAATGGGTTTTATGTTAACATTTGATCCTCATATTGGTAAGATGGTGTATTTTCAAGGGGAAATGTTTTTGTAAATGAGTTTTATGATTTTTCTTCAATTTAGGTGTTTAAAAAACAAATATTTTTATTTGAATTTGTTTCAGTGGATTTGTCCATTTGTTTTTGTCCCTTGGTTTATGTCAAGACCATTTTATTTGAATTGTTAAAAAAAATTGGATGGATTCCTATTTTTTAATGTTTTAAGTATACCCATAGAAATGAATCTATGAAGGGCCATGCCTCTATCTTTACGTATGATCTTTAAGGTGATTCATTTTTTTCTAGGTGTGATTATTGAGAGGTTTTGTAAAATGGCCAATTAAAAGAGGATGAATTCCTTGGAGTGGTACAATTTAGAATGGTGGTGATTACATGTTATGTGGTTTATGCCTGAAAAATTTAGAGAAGTCATAGTTTTATTGAAGAATATTGTTTGATGTATCTTCTTGTGTATTACCATAGTTATTACTTATAGAAAATTTATTGATTTGAGGATGCTCATACTCTAGTGTTTAGAATTTATTTTTAATTATGATGAGATATTATCCTCGTGACAGGTTTTTTTGAGGGGTTATATGTGGGAAGGATTGGGTGTATGTTAGGGTAACTAGGATGAAAGATCCTCCAATATTAGATTATTCTTTTTTTGGTGTTCTTTTATCTGGGGTTTACTAAGAGTTAGTGTTCTAGAATTGAGGTCCCATGTTTCACTCTACTGACCAAAGACTATAACCCTACTATTCTTATTAAGGTGTTTTGTTACTTGAGATACTTCTAATTGTATATCATATTTATCTTATTGATATAACTTTATTATATTACTTAATATGGTTGTTCTTTAATAATTTGTAATAGTTAAATGTTTAGGACCTATTGTAGATGGTATACTATTGGGATGTTCTTGAATCACTAGGGATTTTTGTATCACAAACCAATCCAAGACACCCATTATCTGAGTACATGAATTAGTTCATAAAAAGGTCTGAAGGGTGTTCTTGTCCCCCAAGATCTAGAAAACAATACTTTTAAATTATGTAATATTTCTTTATTAATATTTCCACCAAAAGATTAATTTAAAAAAAGGGTTTAGACCAAGAACCGGATTTTACCTCACTATAATTTTGAGAGTCATTCCCTCCACAGGTGGATGACAATAATATAACACATGAAATAAATAAATTAAATCCATACATAATATAAACACATGCCACTACTAACAAGGTACTAATACATTCATCAATCTAAAATAAAAAAGGCTGGATGATAAGCCTGAATGGTGATATAAAGTATATATACACATCCCAAAAAATGCATAAAAATAAACCAATGTACCAGTGACCTATCTCTATCTAATATGGGGAATCAACCCACTATATTTTCACCTTCAAAAAACTAAAATAATAAATAATGATTCCCCTATACCTATGTGAAATAACTTTCCTTTTCCTGCATCAGATAATACAGTGTCTGAATGCACCCAAGGGTGTATAAAGGGTGTGAGTCATGATACTAGTAGGATCCAACCAAGTTTTCTCTATAAATATATTTATTATAAAATATAAAGAATAATAATTTTAAAATAATATAATTATATTAAAACTATTTTAAACATTTTAAGGAAAACAACATGTAAAAGATCAATTTTTATGGAAGAATGAGATATAGAATAATTATATAAAATTAAATTTTATAACATGAATCATGGGAGTATACCCTATGGTTACTAGGGATAATGAAACCTAGTAAATAAAATTTCTTAACCGAATATAAAAATTAAAATGTAATTACTTCACTGTCCATTAGGAGTGCTACATAAATTACTTAACTACTTGGGTCAACACCCGATCTAGTGGGAAGGACCTCATCCATTTTATGTTTTCCAACCTAAGTATCGGGGGTTTCCCATAAAGATTATTTGATACGACATAAATATAAAATCATGTAATTTCAATAAATAATTCCATAAGTAGTTCCAAATTACACTTAAAAACATGTTTTTTTTCATTTCACAATAGAAAATGAGTAATAAAATAGGCTGTTTCGTATGAATAAGTACATATGGAATGCTTAAAAATATTATTACATCATTTATAAAGATTAACTCCAAATCCAGGAACTCATAAGTTCTACCAACATTGGATAAAATAGAACTACCTAACTTAATCAAGGAAATCCACTTGGAACCAAAACATATCCCCAATCAAAGAAGGAAGTGAATAATTGGAACCCCAATACATGACCTGGAATCGAAACCTACATTATATAAAATTAATAATAGGGTAATATATATTTGGGGATAAGTGAAAACCATTGAATAAGGAAGGAGAAACCCAAATGAAAAAGGATCAACAACTACCTAAGAGTTTCCTTGTAAAATCCATGAAGAAACACCAAATAAATCCAAGAAAGAAGTAGGGGGAGGTGATTCACACATAGAAAGGGTTTGGATACCCTGGAAGTGAAAGAATGAAGGAGTTATGGATTTAATTTCGGGATGTATCGGTAATTTCATTTATTTAATACTGGGAGGACTAAGAGGTTTGGATGCACGGTTTTCCAAACCTTGTACCAACAGGGTGGGCGGTACTATTTTCACCTAATCTTGCACAATTTGGATGAATAATTAGGTAAACCATTAATCAACCATGTAAAACATATCTACAACCATGTCTATAGGTTTTTTGTGATTTTATACATGGTTAGTACAACCATGTTCCAACCGTACAAAACCCACTATTTCAAAAAAAAATCCAAACTTTCAAAAGAAAAACACATGGAATTATTGGTAATGAAAAAAATGAATAAATAATAAAGTTTATTCCTATATATGAAATCATGTGTGTGAAAATTCTCTTAACCGTGTCACATTCATCCCAAAAATATAAACATGATTCTTGATCTAAGAAAAAATGAGGTCATTTCACCCTCATATGGGCTTCCTGTTTCCATGTCTCATATAAATAATTTCTGTTCTACCAAAATACATGAACTATCAAAATTAACTTCCCATATAACACCTAAATCTATGATTCAATGATAATTACTAGTTTCTAGATAATAAATACATTTGGTTTCACTTTCAGATCCTCCCTAGTCATCACAAGGGATGGGTCAGGTTGATACTTTTTCAATGGAAATACATGAAGCCAATCATGGATTTCCATATAATAACATAGAAAATATAACCTACAGGAAACCTTCCCAATCCATTAAGTGATCCAAAAAGGACCTATATACCTCAGATAATCCCTCCCCCGCTTCACCAATTTTTGGTGACCCAAATGGGGTGATACTGTCCAATAAACATTACCATATTATAAAAAATCCAATTGATGAAGATAATTATCAATATATGATTTATAGTGAATTTGAGTTGTTGTTAGATGTTTTTGAATAAACATGATATTTTCAAAAATCTTTTGGAAATGGCTAGGTCCCCCTATGGAGCTCTCACCCACCTTTTTCTAACAGATATAAGTACAAAATGGTCAAACATAAAGAGCCTAAAAGAGGACCATATTTAAAGAAGAATGGTAACAATTATTATATTTAAATTTACCCAATCTAATATGAGTCTCCCATGCACCTCTGAAGTCTAAAACATAATCACAAAGAATATTTTCTTGGATTTGATTAGCTCGATATATCTACCCATTCATATTGGGATGGTAAGATGTACTCAACTTCGACTTGGATCCGATCATATCCTAGAGTCCTTTTTGGAACCAAGATTTAAAATAGTGGTCTTGGTCATATATAATGGTGGTGGGAACACCATTCAACCACACCAGCGATTTCTTGTATATCTTACCAACCTCTTCCACCTTCTACTTTCCCTAATTAGTATGAAGTGGGCAGATTTAGTCAACTGAACGATCATGACCCAAATTGCATCCATTCCTTGAGGGGTTAGTTTTAATTCAGTAATGAAATCCATAGTCACCTCATCCCACTTTCAGGTAGAAATAATTACTGTCTGGATTTAACTTGATAATCGGTATATAATTATGAAAAAACCTTTTTATATCCCATATCATCCCCAACTATCAGTAATAACATTTCATGTTATAATAAATCGTGGTTACACTGGGATAGATAACCCACTAAGACTAGTGTCACTCTTTTAAAACAACATTCCGAATATATAAAGGGACCAAATTCCTACTTCTAAAACAAATACTTCCTCTTGGAGATATGGACCACTCATATATGGTCTCCTTTCCATATATGGTTCCCTTGATATGCAGACATTCACTATCTTCAAATTGTTTATAGGTGATAATCATAGAGAGGGAAGGATTAAAATGAATATTTCCAAGAATTAAAGAATATTATTTTAGACTAGGAGGTGTTTAGGTGTTTTTGTATGTATTATGTTTATAAATAGGTTAAAGATGATGTGATTCATTATATTGGATTTTTTTCAATGAATAAATCATATTCAAACTCACATTTATTATTATGTGAATATTTTTAGATAATTTATTTTAGATGATTATTATTGATGAAAAATTACATGTTTCATGGGATAGGTTTCGGAAGGTACAACCCGTTTGAAGTGAATTTAGACCAAAATAGCTCAACAATGCCACTTAAATAGATTTTTTTTGCAAAGGTCAAAAACATCCGGGATGAGTGTCACTATATGAAGGTGGAGTAGGTGTGTGGAGGTGGTTTTGTTTACATAAATTCAATTTATATCTGATTTATAAAGGTCTCTAGTACATGTAGAGGTTTAGGAAATAACCTCAATTCAATGTATCTCTAATTTATGAAGGTCTTCGGTTCACATAGAGGTTTAAGTTTCAACCTCCACACAACATATATTTGTTCGTTAAATACCTCTTTATTTGAGAATCTCTTAAATCATCTATAAAGGCCACCATATTTCATGAAATCAAGTCCATTTCCTCTATTTATCCTATAAATACCATTTTCTTTTTGACTTTTCATAGGACACTGCCTTTTGAATTCTTTAAAAATCTATGAATTTTTGGAACTATAACCTTCACAGGACAAAGTGGAGATAGATATCCCAAGGTAACCATGATTTGAGACCCAACTTACCATGGGTTCTTAAGTACTTTAAGTTATGGTAGAGACACATTTCATGAATCCCCTTATCATTCATGAAAGAAGAAATCCCTCAATGGATCTTGGGGTTTCATGAGATAATTATACTTCAAGAAACATTCCCCATTAGGATCAATCCATCACCATGTTTAAAGTTATCCAAGTTTTGTGAATGTCATACTTTCACTAAGACCTTGGACATTTGAAGAATATTCACTTTTTGTGAACTAAATATCCTTCACAAAACCTATCCACTCTGCCTCTCCATAGTTACTCCTTTCAGCCTACACACTTTTGTGAAAGTTGAGAGCCTAGGTTCCAGGCACCCATAAAAAACAAGTCCATCTTCACCAATAATTCTTGTGTGAATGGTATCATAAACCCCCATGTCTATCCCTTTTTCTTCTAGAAGTTCCTAGATGGTTGAATTACATTTTTCTCCTTAGCATAGATACCATAATTCCTCTTTCTCTTAAGTAGAGGCCTAACATCAGGACCTTTTATTACCACTCCTCCATGTTAATGTTTAATCCATTCCATACCCACATGAACATGAGTAGTAGAAATGTAATACCCAATGGTTTCATCATAAAAGGAAATTTATTATCTTTATTAGTAAATGTGTGTTTTTCTTGATTTTTCTCTCCGAATTTGAAATTTTCTCCCTTGGTTTAGTCCTGAAAAACACCCAAGATGTACGACATAAAAATAAATAGCCTAATGTCCTGACCATACAACGTTAAACTACATTAAAAAATCCACATAACATTATATTAAACTATAGTCTTACCCTATGTGATGAATGCAAGATTCCCCACGTATAACCTTCATGGGATGATACCTCCTCCCCTACCATAGGATGAAAATCCTACACCATGGATCTTCCATGTGTAATAACCACACCACCCCTCACTGACACTGCTTCCACAACATGAGAATATTTACCACATGATGTTAAACTAAATTGACTAGTCCTATCACAGCAACCTAAACTGAGGAATAAAACTACATGGATTTTGATCCCTGTTTAATGAGAGGGCACATAGGATGCCTCCATGATGTTCAATCCCAACATATCGACATCAAAAAATATCTAAGTGTGATCATCTCTCCACATGTGTGAATAATTTCCCTCACCAACATAAAATATCTAAGTGTGATCATCTCCTCCCGAGGGAACAATTTTTACCACCATATTTAAATCCAAAAGTATGGTCATATTCCCCATTAGAACACACTGAAAAACCCGAGTGTGATCATTTCCCCCCCATGGGGTCACACTCTCTTATTACCATAAAACCCTTGAGGTGTTATCATCTTTCCCAAGGGATCAAAGAGACACCCCACCATAAAAACTATTCCCATAAGATGTCATACATGTGACCCATGAATCCCCAAAATAATTTATACATGTGACCAAACTAACTCCATAAGATATTAAACTTATGACACACCTATCCTCATGAGATACTAAACTCATGACCCACCTACCCCCACAATATGTCAAACATGTGTCCCTCATAGATATAATCTATACCCCATAAAATAAACATGAGATTCATGTGTTAAAAATCCTCAGATGCCTAGTCTCCTGCAGTCAGCTACCTCATGGTCAACATGTGATGGCTATGGTTTCATGCCTTAGACACCTCACACATGAGATTCCCTCCAATGGAAGAATTCTTTTCATATGGACAACACACCCAACATCCGAATGATCAGTCATTCCGAACATTAATATCTACTATAATTGAAGATTACTTCTTTGTTAAGACAAAAGTAGAAGAATAAACCAGAATCCAACTCGATATGAATATGGGAATGAGTTTCAAAGACATGACATAAATATTTGAGGGAATCCCATACTAAGAAACAGGCTCCAAGGAGGAATCCATAGAAATAAGAATAGAAATACCATTATCCTATTTTGATCAAGGAGCCAATGCCACCATTTACGGTGTTGGAAGCCACCCAACTTTGGAAAGTTAGAATGTGGGGTGAAAATACTGCATGATATACAGCCCCGATAGAAATCATTGGAAGAAAAAAATAGTGAAACTAATGTAAATATATTATTATAAAATTATGAGGACTATTAAATTTGGGGAACCATCATATTTCCATGTCACCGTATCAATATATTTGGTGCTAGGTCACACAAAATGAGTGGTTGGACCAATATGAAACTCTATGAATCTCTACACCAGTTTTGTCATTATGAAGCCCCTCACAAAAGAATAGGTGACATGATTCTTCCAAAATATTTGGGAAATACTTAACTACCTTCAAGATCAGTGGTTGAGTTATCTAGGAAGAAAGGATAATCTCAATTCCATCCACCAATATTAGAAGACTGTTGACATCACAACACTCTTTGTATACCAATTCCCTGACACATATGGATGCCAACAGACTTTCCAGTGGACCTGTGTGAGGATAAATACTCTGATTTGATGAGTCATGGAAGAGGCATACCAACATTCATATATTAGTGACTGGGGGAAGTATGCTACCATCTATTTCATCTCTATTCCATATAAATAAAGATACCATCAGTCTATTCCATCCACTGACAATGAAAATTATCCTCAATAAATTATCACGAGGAAATTCATCACTATTAAATATCTAGAGGATCTAAGAAATAGGGCCAATGACATAGGGAATGACAGGGAGGATCTTCTCTAAGGGGTTACATAGTACTAAGAATATCCTTTGATAGGCACCCGTACTCATTACCGGAGACTGAAACTGGTCATTGATAGTTCCCCCAATGAGAAATTCCCACCTTCTTACTGATATATTGAAAAAGGAAAGGGGTATGATAAGATTACTAGTCTATCCTAGACTACATGAGAGACTATGTCTAAAGTTAGGATGGATGCTTTGATCTAGTATCTAGAGGGACAAAAGTGGATTACATTAGAAATAATGTATGAGTAACACCCTAGTCGTGACAATGTAAATAGGTAACCATTCTCCCTATAGTTGGAAACCCATTCCTTCTTGTACAGACACCCATATTTGAACAAGGTGTCCTCATATATCCAATCTGGGTAGAAGACGGGGGCTATTGAAAATTAAAGAGACATGAATTACATACTCTATATTAGAAGAATGCCTATCAATTTTGAGATGAATTTTGATTATCCTAACAATTTTATGATAAATTCAGAGCACTAGTGACCTCTAATACTCACCAAGATGATGTGATAACTTCTCTCACCACTTTCCTTAGTTCTTTGGAAATGAGACAAGTGTCAATTATAACTAAGGGGAAGCTATATGCAGCATGGGTATACCAGTTGTTCCCACAAATAGAATTTGACGATCTATGTTTCACACCATTCAATGGAATTAGTGATTTTATATAATATCTATCCCACTAATCCATTAGGTTCTGCCTAATGCTTTAGACTCAGGAGAAGTAGGAAGCTACTAATATCCGAGGTTTTTAAACCCTAGAAGGACCTAATTTCATATGGTACAAATAGTTAGTCTTGGGATCCATCATGGGTTGTGAGGATCTACATAGATGGTTCCATTACCAGTTTATATCCACCTCACATAAGACCATCATCGCTAACCTCTAGAAATGAAAATAGAGACCCAATGGGAGAGTGCATGAATTTATTTCCTGATAGAAAGGTATCACATACTTTCTCAACATGCCACTATCCCAGGAATAGTTTTTTATGATGTTCATGGAAAATTTCATAGATGATATAGTCCATACAATCATTTAGAATAACTACCATAGCATATTTCAGGTGTTCTATGAAAAATCTCATCATTTGGAAGAATCCTCATAGAGGATCAAGAAATAGTCATTCCCATTACCTCTTATAGCTCCTCTATGAAGTCCTATACAACTATTGACAGTTGTAGTTGTGCATGAAGAAGAGATGAAGATAGTTCACCTACTATCCCATTTACCGGACAAACCTCTCTATGTGTAGCCCTTCCAAAAATAGTCTCACCCAGTGCAGCCTCATTATCCAAAACCTTAACATGAAAACATTGCCCTGACCCCCTATTAGGTCTAGACACCCAAGATTCCTTTTAATGAAAGAAATCAAAAAAAAAACCAATCCTTAAAGGATGTATATGTCCCAGGAAATTTCATCTTTTCCATATAAAATGGGATCCTGAAATTACTAGAATACATGAGACCCCAGGAGTTCAAACCTACCGATCACCCCAACCATTGCCTGCACCATAGGTTCCTTGGACACACCATGAAGGAATGTTTTGTCTTAAAATATTGGATCCAAGACCAAATGAATCACAACCTTTTAAAATCAGGAAACGACCTAACATAAGTGGAACATGTATCCAGTGACCCCAATAATGACAGTGAAGACCAGGGTGAGTGGAAGAAGGATATATGACACAGAATGTATAATTATAATGATTGGTTGGTTCCAAATAGATTCACTCATGACCATGAAATTATATGTGTCCTATTATGAAAATAAATAGCTCCCATGATCACTAAAACTCCTTCATCCACCACATCCACATTTGTGAAAAAAATACCATGTCTAGAAAAAGAATAAATAGGAAGCCCATGTGAAATGAGAGTCCCCCACTATTTCCAAAACCACTCTACACCCATGGTGAATTCATGTTTCTTGAATTGGGGGATGCAGCTAGGGTACGTGTAACCCTAGAATATTAAATTGACAATGAGAAAGAGTAAACCTTTGTGAATATTGTTTAAATAGTGGATCACCACACAATTCTCATTGACGAGGAAAACTATTTGAACCCATCGAGCACTTTTGGCTGACACCATCGAATGAGTGGTAGAGAAAATTACAGTAGAAGGAATGTACATGCCAGTGAATCTAACCAGGCCATTCATGCTACTAAAACTAGTAATAAAAACTCATATAAGGAATATAAGGTACAAACCTCATAATATGCTCCACTAGGAATTCCTTTGCATCTAACTGTATTGGTTGACTATTAGACTCAACCGGAACCACACCATGATCAACCATGTTCATCCAGGGCCTAAACTTCTCTATCTAGTGATTTTCCACAAGTTTTTCATGGAAGTTTAGCTAATGAATAATAGATTAGCACTAATACTATCCTTGCCCCAAATCCTCAATAAATAGTGTTTGTTACACTCCTTTATCAAGAGAGACCATCTATAGACCAAAATATTTCCCTCACATTGGAATATGATGTGCTGAATAACCTTTCCCGTATACCCATGAGGCTCTTAATTATCAAGGCAATCCTCCTGTAATGGGAAATTTGTGAGTCCATTTTTGATGCCTTGAACACCCCCTTCAGTTTGATATAAAAATATCTTCCAATGAGGCCTATTAAGTAGAAGATGCTAAATGGGAGGAATCTTTAGCCATAATTTTATTTTATGGAGAATATGAGTGTGTGACATTCAGGGGAACACACACCCATTGTATATCATATATAGTTCAATGAAATATAAATTCACCACATCCCAGTGGTCACTTTCTTTGGGATCAACATCATTCCAATACATACACTCCACAAAATAGGGCTTATAGAAAATTATTTGACTCCATTTATCCAGACGATTTAATGGTATGATAAGAGTGAGCAGAATCCACATGGAAATATTGGAATGTAGACCCAATTCAGTGGCCTAGTAGCATGTGATGATTTTATGGTAGTCTCATAAGATACTTCCAAAAACATGCTATTGGGAAGGCCCTCACTTCATTTTCATGTAGCAGTCCTCTCTCAATACCACCAGTGCCTCAAATATTGTGACACCCCAATATTTAATAGTATGTTATCTCTTCAATGTAATTCAATAACATGCAATACACGCAATAACGAGTTCGAACGCACCATAAATTACCAAACTAGTCATTCAAAAAGGAGTTATGAATGGTGTTAACTGAATTTTAAATTATATATATATTATCTAAAATTTTTAACATTCATATTTTCAGTTTCTTAGATATAATATAAAGACGAATTCAATTTTTCAGATAAAAGAAATATTTTTCAAAAAAATGCAATTTTACAGCCTTAAAATGGTGAACCCTTTTTAAATCCAATATTTTGACACTTTAATATATTAAATTTGACAAAATAAACTTTATATTTAGAATTGAGACATAAAAATTTAGTTTTGATAAATATTTGGTGTTTTTATGATAACTTTAATATTTGGGTGAATAGTGAAAAATACAAAATTTTAACTGAAATCAACTTTTTTAATAAAAATAATTTATATTGTAAAATTATACATTTTAATGGTTTAGATGTATAATTAGATTATATTTTTACCATTTAATACAATTTTGTTCATTATAAGTAATTTCACATTTAAATTTGACATAAACACATGTCAATCTTTTGATATTATTTACTTTTTAAAAACCCACTTTTTTGTTTTGACAAAGGGAATTACTTTTAAATTAATAAATGAAACTTATATGTTTTGAATTTGGAAAAATAGACTTCTTTTTTGAATTCTTAATACTCCAATTATCTTTGGTTTAAGTTTTGGTATTTTTCTAAAAACTTTCAATTTTTGATGAATAGTGGAAAACACTGCGTTATTATTTAAAACCGAATTTTTATTTAAATAATTAATTATTTAATTTAAATTTATTTTAATTAAAAACATATATATATCACCTATATAAGTTCACTGTAATTCATTAGAGTCATTTTATAACAAAATTAAATGTGTAAAATTTTATTGAACTTTTTAACCTCTTTTACCCACCTTCTAGGAGCATTTACAAATTTGCATAAACCATAATTTTACCACTTCTGTGAGTTTAATTACAAAAATCTGAAAGAAATAGTTGACATACGTAAGTAAAATGTTGTTTAATAGGATAAAAGTAATTTTTTTTGAATCGTAACATTTGACTTTTATTTACCACACTTAAAAGTAAATAGGGTAATTAAGGGTAAAAATCATATTATAATTACCATAAAACATGTATAATTCTATTAGATAAGTGTATTTAGACAAAGAAATAACCTTAGGAATAAAATATGATATTTTAGGTCAACTTGTATTTGATTAGAACATTTATTATTATTTTATTTACAGTAGAGTTAAAAGTGTTAAATTCAAATTTTAACAACCAAACCATTTTTAATATAGGGTTACAGACAATATAAATTAGACTATAAATATTAATTTGAAATATAATAAAATTTCCTACATAATGGTTGTTTATTTATAATTTTTTAACAATAAATAATTTAATTTATTTAGGACACAATGATGATGCAGTAATTACCTTATTAATGAAAGATTAAAATACTTGATATTATAAAAATCCAAATAAATTTAATTTGAGACTTTTCGTGAATTAAACTAATTTTATATGTTAATATGACATGTTATTGTTGATTAAATAATTTTTTTTATAGTTAATCATTCTGTTATGATTTTCAAAAAAAACCAAATACTAGATAGTGTCAAAATTGGCATAATTGAGTTTTTAAAACAAATACTATATTATTGATTGATATAATATTCCTAAAAATCTAAGTTTCTACCAAAGGACATAGAAAAGGTTATATATATTAATAATGAACCACTTGGGGATCTATTGTCTTGTTATAGTAAGTTTATTATCCACATAATATAAAAATACAAAGAGACATGGTAAATTTCAAACTTTTTAACTAAGAGTTAAATCTAAATGATAAGGTTAATATGGTGAACTAAACCAGTCTAAAACCTATTGGTTGTGATTTTTGAGACCCATAACCCCCTTAGACTCGATATAAATCATTTTTGAGCCATTATAAACCGAAAAATATTTTATTATAAAAACATATTTCAAGATTTTTCTGAAGTGACCCTCACCCCTCTTATAAAAGGGTACTTCCCCTTCTCTTAATTCCAAACCTCCAAAGTAATTTGGATCAGCCAAACCCTTCCCAAATAACCTCTCAACCTTCATAGATTCATCTTAGAGGCCTTACTTTGGTCAGAAATCCAACCTAACGAGCCCTTTTGGTCAAATCAAAAGGAAGAACCCGAAGTAGAGGTAAATATTTCATCACCTCTTTCAGGTTCTTTGCTTATTCCACTTCCTATCTATTTGTTGTTTACATTATACAATAATAACTCTAGTATCTTCTATATACAATGATGTTATTATAGAAATGGTACAACCATATTCATTATTCTATCCATCCTATAAATGACAAAGTCATCATGCGTGCATTTGTACGGCATACCATCTCCACGTCCTGGTGTAGTTTGTTATTCAAACACTTCATTATTTGGATGGGTATAATAATGAGGATAACAAATTTAAATGATAAATATAACATGTTAGTGATTCTTTATATATGATATACGATCCAATTACAAACTATTTCACAATAAATATAAGGATATTATCGCTCGTTCGTACGTACGGATTACCGTCTCCACGACCCGATGAGATTAATTTCCACATTCACCATTCAATGATGATTATAAAAATATATATTATTAATAAGTATGAAATATATGAAATAAAAAATTATACTTATAACACACATACACACAAATATATATATTTATATATGTATTTAAATATATCTTATTCACTTAGTTCCGTTCAATACGATATGAAAACGGGAACAACGTTTATGCATACGTACGACCTATTGTCTCCATAAATGGTGTTTTACATTTCATATATCTATATATTATACATATTTAAAGTCTTAATATATATGATATATAAATCATTTGTTATATTTTGGAAGTATTTAAATCATGATCTAAATGGTACGATCAAGAATAACAAGTTAAAACACGTACAATAAAGAAAGCGATTATTACCAGAAATGATAATTTAACTAGGAAATGATTGTTAAATGGATAGTATAAAGTAATAAATGAATTATGTATGATATAATAAATATGAAAATGGTTCTGTAATAATTTAATAATATACTATGGTCATTATATAGAAGGTTAAATGTACCCGTGACCAAAGTAAAGTACAAGGTAAGGGTTAATTTCACAATCTCTTTATTATCCGAGGTTGTTTTTACGTAAGTATCTTCTAGGAAATATTTATTATCCATTTCCATGTTTCATAAAAACATGTTCATAGGAATTATTTTTAATTTACTATTTACTGAAATATTATTTTAAAAGTTTTAAATATTTATTCTTCTAAACCTTTCTCATTAATGTCCAAATTTTCAAAATGGTTTTAAGGATTTATTTATATGGACATGAATGTTTTAAAATGGTAATTCCTTAAAAATGTTTCAAAGTGGTTTGGTATACTTTGATTCAAAACTATCTTTTAAATTACTTCCATTGTATGACTATTAAATGATTTCATGAAAAAGGGATATTTCTCCCAATGAATTTTACTGATCATTTTTAACTATGTCAACATCCTTTATGTGATATTATTCTTGATCGAGGTTGATTTATAAAGATACAAATCTTCCATATTGTATTGAAGGTTTTGTGATATGTTTGATGGTGTAGGTGTTATTCTTATTCCATCCTTGGTTTATGGATAAAGTATTTTCATTTCGTATGCTAGTTTTAATACGAATGTTTATGTTATGATTAAACCTTTTCATAAGAGGAATGAATTAGACATAGTATGTGATTGATGGAGACCAATATAGATCCTTGATGCATCAGTAGTTCTAATGAGACAAACAAGTGTCTTGGCACAATTCCTTGAAAAGAATCTTATTTTTAGTCTTGGTACAAGGCCTTGACTATGTGGTTATTAAGTCTGGCATTATGCATTCCATCATTAAGAAATTTTCTATTGATATTACATGTGATTATTCGACCAGTAGATTATCCATATGAATAAGTAAATGGAATTATTTGATTTATCATTGCCATATTATGATTAAGTTTAAATTTATAAGGCTTGTTGTTTTAGTCATATACATTGACTTAAAATTTTATGCTTATTTTTGAATGTTTCCGCTATATTTTTATCCTTATTGAGAATTCGAGATCACCACTTTATTAAGTTTTATTTTCTTAGGATTCCAAGAAGTGTATTATGATTGATAAGAAGGGTTAAGCTAGGGGATTTATGGTGTTCTCAGAGAATCATTTATACTGTGTTTTATTTTCTAAGGTGTATTGTAATTTTCCTGAATGTAATCTATTTTCCAAGACTGATAAACTGATCGGTATTTTAGGACTTGATTCCTTGTAATCATGCCAATGTATTAAAATAATGCACCGACTCTAGGTAACTTGGGTCGGGGCATTACATTTGGTATCAGAGGAAGTTTAGAAATAACCTTGGAAACTAGATTTAGGTAAACTCTGATTAGAGAACATTACCATATGATAGACTTTAAGGATTAGTATAGAATAACTTCCTAGAATTTTGGTACTGTATATATTTTGTGAGTTTTCCAAGAAATGCATCCCTCTCTGGATATGAGCATGTAGAGGCGGATCAGGCACAAATGTACCTAATGGTAAAACCTGAAAACAACACTTTGAGATAAACTTGAACGAGAACTGGTGCACAACAATGGTCCTTGCTGCACTCAAGGTTATGACACTCCCAGGGGATATGCTTCAAATAATTCACATTTTCATTATAAGCCATTATAAAGGATTTAGGAGTAAATACTTCCACAAAGAAAACATTTTTATGATTATGGATTATATGCATAATGTTTTCAAATTATTTTAGGTATTTTACAAGTTTGGAATTATTCATTGGGATTCATAAACTATCCTAGTGTATGCTGTTGTTTAGAAATGGCACATAGTAGAGGGAATGATAATTCCAACAATATGCATGATCGAAAGATTAAGAAGGATCATATCTTTCAGGGAATTTAGCAAATATTTAATAGGGAAATAGTCTCCAATGTATTCTCATCATATGAATAAATAATATCATATGTTAATAAGATAAATTACAAATTCCTTGAGTCCTATGGCTTTGAAGGGAAGGAGGAGAAGAAAAGGGTGGAAGGGAGAAAGATGGATGAAGGGAAGAGGGGAAAGAAGGATTTTCCCATATGTGATAACTGTGGAAAGAATCACCTTAGTAAATGCTTGAAGGAAATGAGAGTTTTTTATAAGTGTGGAGAAAAAGGACACCAAGAATGTGATTGCAAGGGTAAGAAAAAGATTTCAAATGTACAATGCTTCATCTGCAAGGAGTTGGGACACTACGCGAATCAATGTCCAAATCCTCAGAGTATACCCCAAAAGCTGCTATTGGATAATAGTAACGTTATGATACTACCGAAGATGAAGAGGAATTATTAGATTTATTATGTAGTTATTAAATTATTTTTTCATTTTAGTATTGTATTAATGATGTGCATGTTATAAGAATTATAGAGTATATACGGATTGTATTACATTACTATTTCATTAAGGACATGGGATTGTGTATAATAAGGAAAAGTGACTCAATAGCATGATAGGGTTTTTTGAAAATATATGTCTTAGGGAAAGATAAACCATAATATGGTTATGATACTGAGGTAGTGATTTTGGAATAATATATGATTGATTTCCACAAATTATATTGGATGTTTTTTTACTAACTTGAAACTGATTATTGATTTATATATTCCAACATTGTTGGTGTTTACAATATTTTTGGATAAAAGAAGAATATCCAGTATTCTATAAGGAATAAGGGAGAATGATTTTAATAAATAAGGTTTTATTGTAATTTAGGGTTTTACAGTATTTTAAAAGAATACATTATGAAGGTATTCACATGTTATTACATTGAAAAAAGGATCTTCATTGGGTTTACCTTCCTTATAAATTTTGGACTGTGAGTTTGGACAGAAGTATTTTGGATAAGTCTAAAGGTTGGAACCGATTAAGTTTGAAATTGGATACTATTGTTATGGTTAAATAATTTCTTGAGATTATTTTTGGATTGTCATAAAAAGGACAACCTAGAGGTCGGGCGACAACCAGTCGAATCGGTCAAGGCCGTGAGACTCGAACCCACAACCGAAGGGTGACAAGGGTGGATCACATACCACTGGAATACATGATGTCCTTGTTTGTATAATGTAGTTTTTTTAAATAGTCTGACAAATGAATTATAAATTCATTATTTTTAAACCCTATATGATTACGATAAATAGAATATTTTTGAATTCTATAATCTTTTAGAGTGAAAGATGAGTTTGTGGTAGGAATTAGTTGAAGGATGAAACTATACTTGTC
Source organism: Viscum album (assembly GCA_963277665.1). Lineage (NCBI taxonomy): Eukaryota > Viridiplantae > Streptophyta > Magnoliopsida > Santalales > Viscaceae > Viscum > Viscum album. Next base: position 176,482,616 of record OY728140.1, on the reverse strand, counting down.
ATGTATATATTTTTTCCTCCTATTATATGAATAAATTAATTCATAAACTTTAGGGAAGATATCTTAAAACCAAAAAGGTGTTATCCTAATACCTTAGGTTTTGTTGAACTAATGATATTTTAAATCATCATAGATTGATGGCTTTGAGGCCCTCAATTTCACACTTGTTTGTGATTGATGACCTCAATCGCTCCATATAAATATTTAAATTTTTACTCTAATTATGTGTCTCTAATTTCCACCAATGTTCTCCTAATCGGGATCCTAATTTGGTGGTGACTATTTCATATCCCTTTCCCTCTTATTTAGACTAAATTTCATTAATCCAATTTCTAATGTGGGTTTTCCACAAAGGTATTTTTCTATTTTTAACCTTTTATTTTCGAAGAACAATTTCAAATTGTGAGGAAGAAATTTATTAAAGTAGGGGAGAATGTAACACCCCAAGAATTCAAAGTATGTTATCTCTTCAAAGTAATTCAATAACATGTGCTACACACAACAACCCGTTCGAGTGCACGATGACTTATCAAACTTGTCATTCAAAAAGCGGTTATGAATAGTATTAATTGAATTATAAATTATATATATATTCTATAAAATTTTGACATTAATATTTTGTGTTACTTATACAAAATATAAGGACAAATTCAATTCTTCAGATAAAATAAGTATTTTTCAAAAAAAATGTAATTTTACTGACGTTTAATGGAAAATCCTTTTTAAATACAATATTTTACACTTTTATATATTAAATTTGACAAAAATAAAATTATTCTTTAGAATAAAGACATAAAAATTTAGTTTTGATAAATATTTGGTGTTTTTCTGATAACTTTCATATTTGGGTGAATAGTGAAAAATACAAAATTTTAACTGGAAACATTTTTTTTCATCAAAATAATTTATAATGTTAAATTATAAATTTTAATGGTTTGGAAGTATAATTATATTATATTTTTATCATTTAATAAAATTTTGGTCATTATAAGCAATTTCACATTTTAATTTGACATAAACACATGTCAATCTATTGATAGTTTTTACTTTTTAAAACCCGATTATTGGTTCTGACAACAAGAATTACTTTTAAATTAACAAATGAAACTTCTATGTTTTAAATTTGGTACAATAGACTTCATTTTTGAATTCAGAATACCAATATTAGCTTTGGGTGAATTTTTTGTGTTTTTCTGTAAACTTTCATTTTTTGTTGAATAGTGAAAAACACTATGTTATTATTTAACACCGACTTTTTATTTAAATACTTATTTATATTATTTAAATTTATTTTAATTCAAAATATATATATAATAAATATATAAGATTTATTTAATTCATTTGAGTCATTTTATAATAAAATTAGATGTATACAATTTTATTGAACCTTTTAACCTCTTTTACCCCACGTTCTTGGAGCATTTACAAATTTGCATAAAACATAAATTTTCCATTTATGTGAGTTGAATTTCAAAAATTCTAGAGACACAGTTGAAATCTGTAAGTAAAATTTGGTTCAAAAAGATGAAAATAATTTTTGGTAAATAGTAACTTTTGACTTTTATTTACCACAGTTAAAAGTAAATACGGTAATTAAGGGTAAAAATAATATTATAATTACCCTAAAACAAGACCTAATTCAATTTTATAAGTTTATATCGACGAAAAACAACCTTAGTAATAAAAAATGATCCTTTAGGTCCAATTGAATTAGATTAATACATTTATTATTATTTTATTTAAAGAAGACTTAAAAGTATTAAATATAAAGTTTAATTACTAAACCATTTTTAATATAAGGTTACACACAATATAAATTTGAATATAAATATTAATTTTAAATATAAAACAATTTCCTATATAATGGTATTTTATTTATAATTTTTATACATTAAATAATTTAATTTATTTATGACACAATGATGATACAGTAATTACCTTATTAATGAATGACTAATAATTGATATTATAAATATCCAAATAAATGTAATTTGAGACTTTTGATGAATTCAAATAATTTTATAATTTAATATGAAATTTTAGGGTTGATTAAATTTTTTTTGAAGTAATCATGCTGGTATGATTTTTAAAAAAACCAAATACTAAATAGTATCAAAATTGACATAATCGAGTTTTTAAAAAAAAAATACTATATTATTAATTGATATAATATTCTTAAAAATATACAGTTTGGATGAAAGACTTAAACATGGTTATATATATTAATAATAAACCACTTGGGTTTCTCTTGTCTTGTTATAGTATGTTTATTAAGCAAATAATATAAAAATACAAAGAGACATGGTAAATATCAAACTTTTTAACTAAGAGTTAAATCTAAATTATAAGGTTAATATGGTGACCAAAACCTGTCTAAAACCAATTGGTTGAAATATTTTAGACCCATAACCACCATAGCCTCTAAATAAATCATTTTTATCCATTAGAATCCAGAAATTATTTAATTTTAAATTAATATTTCTAGATTTTCCTAAAGTGACCTCACCCCTCTTATAAAAGGGTACATCCCCTTCTCTTAATTTCAAACCTCCAAATCCATTTGGATTATCCAAACACTACCCAAATATATTTCCAACTTTCCTACCTTCATTATAGAGGCCTTTATTTGGTTATAAACCAACCTAAGGATCCCTTTCTATCAAATCAAAAGGAAGAACCCGGGGAAGAGGTAAATATTTCAACACCTCTTTCATGTTCTCTTCTTCTTCCCCTTTATCTTTCTTTATTGTTTCCATTATAAAATAATAAATCAATTATCTTCTATATACTGTGATGTTATTATAAAAATGGTACAACCATATTCATTATTCTATCCATCCTATAAATGACAAATTCACCATACGTGGATACGTACTGCTTACCATCTCCACGTCGTCGTGTAGTTTGTTATTCAAACACTTCATTATTTGTTTTTGTATAATAATGAGTATAACTAATGTAAATAATAAATATAGCATGTTAATTATTATGTATATATGATATAACATCCAATTACATATGATTTCACCATCAATATAATGATATTGTCGCTCGTGCGTTCGTACGGATTACCGTCTCCACGACGCGGCGAGATCCATTTCCACATTCACCATTCAACGATGATTATAAAAATATATATTATTTATAAGTATGAAATATATGAAATAATAATTGTAATTAAAACACAAAAACCCACAAAGACACACACACACACACATATTTATATATATATGTATGTATTTAAATATATCTTATTCACTTAGTTCCGTTCAATACGATATGAAAACGGAAACATCGTTTATGCGTCCGTACGAAATACCGTCTCCATAAACGGTGTTTTCCATTTCATATATCTATCTATTATACATATTTATATTCTAAATATATATGATATATAAATGATGTGTTATATTCTGGAAGTATGTAAATCATGATCTAAATGATACGATTAAGAATAACAAGTTAAAACATGTATGATAAAGATAGCGATTATTACCCGAAATGTTAATTTAACATGGAAATAATTATTAAATGGGTAGTATAAATTCATAAATGATTCATGTAGGATATAATAAATATGAATATGGTTCTGTAATAATTTAATAACATACTATGGTCATTATATAGAAGGTTAAATGTTCCCTCAACCAAAGGAAAGTACCAGGTAAGTGTTAATTTCACAATCTCTTTATTATGAGAGGCTGTTTTTACGTAAGTATCTACTAGGACATATTTATTATCCATTTCCATGTTTCATAAAAGTTTTTTATAAGGGATTGTTTTTAAGTTACTTTTTACTAAAACACCATTTTAAATGTTTTAATGATTTATTCTTCTAAACCTTTCTCATTAATGTCCATTTTTTCAAAATGGTTTTAAGGATTTATTTATATGGACATGAATGTTTTAAAATGATAATTCATTTCAAATGTTTAAAATTGGTATTATAAATTTTGATTCAAAACTATCTTTTAAATGACTTCCTTCATATGACTATTAAATGATTTCATGAAAAAGGGATATTTCTCTCAAATATTTTTACTGATCATTTTCAACTATGTCAACATCCTTTACGGGATATTATTATTGATCGAGGTTGATTTATTATGATACAAATCTTCTATATTGTATTGAAGGTTTTGTGATATGTTTGACTATGGATATGTTATTTTTATACCATTCATGGTTTATGGATAAATTATTGACATTTTGTATGCTAGTTTTAATACAAATGTTTATGTTATGTTTAAATCTTTTTATATGAGGAATGAATTGGACTTAGTAAGTGGAGAGTGGAGCCCGCTATAGCTTCTCGATGCATCGGTAGGTCTCATGAGACAAACTAGTGTCTTGACACAAGGCCTTGACAAAATCATATTTTTAGTTTTGGAATAGGGACTTGACTATGTGGTTATGAAGTCTGGAATTATGCATTCCATCATTATGAAATTGGCTATTGATATTACATGTGATTATTAGACTAGTAGATTGTCCATGTGAATAAGTAAATGTAATTATTTGATTTATCTTTTCCATATTATGATGAAGTTTATGTTTAAAAGGATTGTGTTTATTCTTATAAATTACCTTAAATTTTTATGATTTTTTGTGAAAGTTTCTACTATATTGTTATCCTTACTGAGCGTTTGAGCTCACCTCTTTCTTATGTTTTATTTTCCCAGGATTCTAAGAAGTGTATTATGATTGATAAAAAGGGTTCAGCTAGGGGATTAATGGAATTCTCAAAGGATCATTTATGTTGTATTTTATTTTCTAATGTGTAATTTAACGTTCATGTATGTAATCTATTTTCCATGATTGCTAAATTGATTGGTATTTTAGGACTTGATTCATTGTAATAATGCCAATGTATTAAAATAATGCACCGAATCTGGGTAACTGGGGTCGGGTCATTACAAATACTCCCTTAATGGTTGAGTAGGGGTGTTATAGGGTGACACATCCCCCTTAAACTCCCATGAGGATCTCTATATAGATTCTGGTAACTAAAAAATTTATAGAAATAAAAAATATAAAAACAGGGTTGAATTTATTAACAACAATAATGACCTAAAATTCACAAAAACAGATCCTTGGTCAGACTTGAAAGATAGATCTATTCTCCCAATTAATTGGTTAGAACCCACGACACCAAACCTAAGAGGTTGTTTTATAGTTCACAGGAAAAAGTAGTTCCCATATATTACCTTGTGATTATACATTGGGAAGGTCAATCTAATACTAGAAAACCCCAACCTTATAAAACATATATAATTTTATCATATTCCCACTGATCTATAAAATTCTGGCATGTTCTACCAAGTAGGGCTGAATGAATAGAAGTTAAACCACACTCATTTCTTTGACATCATGAATATATCTAAAATTTAGAAATTGAGTGGTATTGTATTTTCAGCCTTTATCAATGTAGTCTCCTATGATCAGGAGTCCCTTGTTGAATACTCATTACCCATCATATCAGGTTTTGATTCCATCCCTAAATCTGCAATTATGGGAGAGTTTCTTCCTCCCACTAAATCTCACGTATCAGATGATGAAGTTGGTTAGTGGGAATTTCCCCTGCATTTGAAGAGGGTATTTCCCCCACTATTGATTAGATGACTTATTTAAGTCTTGGCACTGGTGAAAAAACAAGTCTAATACTAATCAATGGGACATTTCTCCAGAAAAACAAAAACGATATGTGGATTTCTTAATGAAGCTCCATAATTTGATCCCTTGGTGCAATAGTGAGATTTGAGGCTTTGATCCCTAGATTTATTTTCATTTCCTTCACCTCCTAGTGGGTCACTATGAGTTAAAAATAGCCTCAAATAAAAATACACCCGTCTCACATTACCATGGTTGAGGCTGATGTTGACAAGCTAATTAAATCCAACTTCATCAGAGAGGTCTAGTACCCTAGATAGATGGTTAATATTAACCTATTTGGGAATAATAATGATTTTTTAGATTATACATTAAATTCTAGGAATTTAACCATCATATTATAAAGGATTAATTCCCCCTTTCGGTTATAGAGTTGTTTATTGATGCTACGATTAGATTCCAGGCCCCCTATTTCTTTGATGGATACTATGGGTATAATCTAATTCAGATGGCCCCTTTGGATGAGAAATCCACCACCTTTAGAGCACCTTGGGGAAATTTATACTACCAGGTGGTTCCTTAATGTTTGAATAATGCTAGAGCCAGTCACCAACAGGTGATGCACCATATCTTCAAAGCGGTCCTCATGATGTTGGTGGAATGTAACGTGGATGACTTTGTGATTAAATATCACTAGCTCTAGGAACATATCAAATATCTTGATAAAATTTTTAACTTTTCATGATCCTACCACTTAAAAAATAAACCCTTTTAAGAAATGTGTAATACCTTATTGAGGATTGTGAATAAGGGAACCACTTTCCAGTAGGATGGGGATTACTAGACTTCCTTTGAGAATATTAAAAAATATCTAATACAACCTCCGATTCTGATGTTTCCCATATTAAATAATACTATTATCCTCTATGTGTCCACACCTGAATTGTCCATTGTATCCCTTATAGCTAAAAAGAACAATGAGGGTAGGGAAAATTGCCTATATTATATTTTCCACATTCTCCACGATAAGAATCCCAGATACTCCCCCACTAAAATGAGTTACCTCAAGATGGTCTTTTATTGAAGAAGTTCTAGAATTAAATCTAATACCCCAAGATTAATTTTGGGTCCTATTTTTACCCATTGAAATATATTCTCAATATCACCATAATGATAGGGTGATTTCTGAGCTGGATGATAATCCACCCACAGTTTGATGTAAGGTTTATCCCACAAAAAGCTATCAAGGGAAAGGCTTTGAATGATTTATTGGTTGTGTATTTGAACCCTAAATAACCACCCGAAGATTTATATTTTTTAGATTATTCCATTATCATGTTAGATCAAGCTACACTATATTGGTTGATGTATTTTTATAGTGCCTCTTAGAGTCTGACCAGTAGGAGGCTCAACAACTCCAAGATCAGTAGAGTAAGCACAAGGACTATCTTCATCAATCACATGAATTTCATATTTTTATTCTCATTCATGTTATTAGAAGGATACATTATTAATGAGGAATAGTATCAACATATTATCAGTGGTCTTGAGTTGTCCCTCATGATTTTAATCCCCTATCTATATGTCAATGGGAACCCCAAGCTATCCGTAATGTAGATCAATGGTGACTATATTTTCAGAAAGATATAACTTGTGAGCCCAATGGAATGAACTCATCAGCTAATGGCCTAGTTCCCTTCCCATGAAATGTTGACCCATGTTCCATGCTTTTAAAATGGCCGAGTCAATGATTTGGAAATCCTAACTACATACTTTGCAGAACATGATCGAGATGATTTGGTTATTCAATTGGAACATCAGAGGGTCATCACCCTTGTTACTCTAGATGAAAAAAAAACAACACATATATGAGCTGGCGTATGATAATTCTACTTCAAGGCCTTAAAAGTCCCCTATAGTCAAGGAAACACCTGATTGGATGACTCCTTTCATCGAGTATCTCCAACACAAAATTATCCCGCCAGACTGATGTGAGCGTGAGAGAAACCACCATCATGGGACATAGTTCTCCCTCCAGAGTGTCCTTAACCATTACCGAACTCATTATAGGTGCATTATAGATGAAATTATCATCTTAATATTCTATAGGAAGGAGATAACTCTCGTCATATAAGAACTCCATGCTAGATGTAATGGATCCCATCTAGTAGGATTTAAGTTATCCTATAAAATTTGATAGTTGGGTTACTTTTGGACGATCATTGTTCGTGATTGGATTGAGTTCACAAAAATGTTTCATGCATTCCAGATTCATGATAATTTTTGTGCATCAAACACTAGAGCTTCTCCACACTACCAAGTACTCTTATTCCTTTACAGGTTTTTTGAATTGATGTTTTGGGCCCCTACCTGCTAGCTATGGATCAACAACATAGTTTCATTTTGATGGAAAAATATTTCTTCTCAATATAGTAATAAGTGGTCCCTATTTAAGAGTTCAAAATAAATTACATGATTGAGTTCATGAAATCCCACATCATTCATCAGTTTGGGGTTCCTCACACTATTCTCACTGACAACATCACTAACTTCTGGGATGTTGTGCAGAAGAAATTATAATCCAAGTACAAAATTTTCTCTAACTACATTTCTTGATACCATTCATAGGAAAATGGATTGATTGAGACATTAAAAAAAATAATCTCTAACATTATGTATAATATAGAGGGCTAGAAGAAAACAGTTGGCTCGATAAACTCCCCAATTCCCTTTGGGCCTGTCAGGATACAACTTAAAATTACACTCATAAAACCCCACACTCCCTTGTGTATATAATAGAGCAATTATTACCTATATAGGTTTATTTTCCATCACTTTGAGTATCCATTTATAACCAATAGAATCTATAAATAATAGAAGAAGTTTTTCTAGATTAGTTGCAAGCTCTAGAGTAAAATAATCTTCAATAATTTCATAAATTAGAGAGGCACCTGAACCAGGTAGCATAGTTATTTAACAAGAAGGTTTTCCTCCAATAACTCCTTTTAGATGATGTGGTATTGTCTCACAGAATACTAATGATACTTGAAAAATCCACAATGGATATAGAACCCAAGTGGTAGGGATGTTATTTTATTTATAAGGCCTATTACAACAGTGAATACCTATTATTCACCATGGGAGGGTCCACTTCAGACCTCATACTAACTTCATGTTCCTTAATAGGTACCATGAATGAACCCCATTGTAAATTTTTTTTGAACATAATCTATTTTTAACCCATCGGCTGAACTTAATGACCATAAAATGCTAGATTCCTTAGTACAAGTTGTATGAATTTAATGTACAAATCCCAATAGCCTTAGAACGTGCTGTTAAACTGTTGTATTAGCCTATGTAATTAATGTAGGTTTCCTTATATGATAAATATGGGATGACCAAAACCACCTTCATGAACACATGACCTTAAACTATAGCCTTAACATATGTAATGAACGCATGATGCATCATGTGAAAAATATCAGATGACCAAAACTAATATGCTCGACACATGACATTAAGCTATAGCTTTACTCTATGTAATTAACATAAGATGCCTCATATGAAATTTATGGGATAAAAATACCAACTTCCTCAACACATGACATTAAACTATATCCTTACCCTATTTAATGAATGTAAGATGCCTCGTATGACAATCATGGGATGAAAAAAACTAAAAACCTCAGAACATGACATTAAATTATACCCTTACACAATATAATGAATGCATGATGACTCATGTGATAAATATGAGATGTCTTCATATCCTCATCATACGATCTAAAACTACATAATATTATGGTTCCTCACTATAATGGATATTTTATCCCCCTTGGAAATGGTCTCCTGCTAAGCCATGTTCCCGAACCATGAGTGGCTTGATTTCTAGCTTAGTGGGTGTACATAGTAACACTGAGACCCTTTTTCTTTGGGCCCAGTAACAAGTTTACTCTCCTAAAGTGATGTCATAATCAACATTTACCCCCTATAATTTTTTTTTCTAGAATTAGAAATGCTAACATGGGCCTCTTCATCAGGTGTATGCATCAATCATATCCCTTGATCAATTAGTAAATTAATATATCCTCCAAACCTAACATGAGTATGTAAGAATGGTTAGTTCAATGCATAAGCCCTAACAATTACTAAGTAAATTACACTAAACTATATCCTTTAGCTATGTGATAAACATGGGATTCCCCATAATAACTGTGGGGCGAATTATCATCCTTGCATGAGAGGACTACCCCCCTACGGCACTGGTCTCCAACCGTTCCATGTTTTAGAAGTATATATAGTAAGATTACCATGATTCATGAGATCTATATAGATTGTTGGATATAACATCCCAATCCAAATATCAATAAAAACATATTTTTTGGGCGTCCCACTAGTCCAATCTTCATGACCTTAAACTATTTTAAATTTTTTTAGGATTTATTTTTGTTGTGCATGACTCCTTGTTACCTTTTTCATATTGAATTTTAACTCTTTTTAACTAACTGAGCATCCCCTGAGTAACTAATCACCCTTAGTCCTAATTATTATGACATTAAACTATCTACATCTGGCCCCTTGTGGTCCCTTATTTTCATTGTTTTTCTCACCGCTAGTGTTTTAGAAAACCAATTTCCCTTTCTCTTTTTTATTGTATCCTCACTAGAGAGGACACCACCCTAACGATGTTGGTCTCCTACAAATACAAATCATAGAATTATGTGTGTCTTGATTCAAATTCCCATGGGATATTTAGTGACACCCAGGTCTCATATCCTAGGTCTATGCCACACTATCAACTAACTCATCATGGGGTCTTACCCCCCTCAGCATCATGTCTTTAACTTAGGTGAAATTTTTCTTGGATGTTTATTTGGAAATGGGTCTAGTTTACTTAGACCTCTCTTCACATCATGTTGTAACTCTTTCATACCAAAAAATAATATTTAATACATCCACACACTTTGTCTGAAGCTCCACAACCTTAAACTGGAAGTAGCCTTAGTCTGAGATGAATAACTCAATACATTAAAGCACAAAATCCTCAAAACATAACATTAAACTATATCCTTAACCTATATAATGAAAATAGGATTCCTCGTATAAAAAATGAGAGATTAATTGAGGCCAAAAATTCTCATCACATGAAATTAAAATATAGGCTTACCGTATGCGATGAAAATAATACAGCTATTATGAAAAATAAGAGATGAAAAAAAACAACATCATTAGCACAAGGAATTAAACTAAAATATTACCCTATTTAATGAAACTAGTAATAATCATATGATAATTATTAGACGATATATCATCCACTCCAGAAATGAAATTACCCTTTCAGAACTTGTATCCTACCAAGTCATGTTCAAGAAATATGTGTTTCTTGATTCCAATCACTACTACAAATCGGGGATTTAATAGTTCTAGTAAAGGTTTTTATCAATGCATAAAAAGTGATGATACTCTGAGCGATGTTAAAATGGGGGGTCTTTAATATCACTAAAAAAATCATTGTTAAAGGAACCCTTTATCAGCACTTTTTGATAGCACTGTTAAAGGGTGTCTTTAACATGGCTTTTTTAGTGCTATTAATGTGTGCCATCATAAGCACTTTTTTAGCACTATTAAAGGGTGTATTTTAACTGTGTTAAAAAAATCACTATTGAAAAATATAGAAAAGTAATATTTATTTATAGACCCCGACCCCCTTTCTGAGTGCTCACAACCCCCTTTCTCAGTGCTTTCAACTACCCATTTTCCATTATACACCCCACCTCCCTTTATCTGCACTATAAGTCTACACCGAATAATTGTACGTGCTTGAATTCAATCCTAGGACCTCCCTTATGTGAACGAATTATATTTACCACTATGTCATGCATATTTTGTTGTATATTTAATGAATTATTTATTTTTCTAAATATTTTGAATTTTATGATATATATATATATAAAAACAATTATATTTTTTTAAATAGATTATATACTAATATTAATTTATATATATTATAATATATATATATATCTTTGTGTGCGTGTTTATTAATACACAAAAATATGTATATATTAATGTTATTTATACATATGAATTCATTTTAATAAAGTAAATAATATGGATAATTTTTTACTTTAAATAAAATGAATAATAAATATTAATTTTATATATTTAAGAATAAATTTCTACATAAATATGTTGATATATGTATTTATACAAGTGACTTATTATAAGTAAATATATAAAAATAATCATATATTTAATTAGAAATAAAAATAAATTGTGAAAAATTATAAAATTTCATAACCATAATATCAATACGAAAGAAAGACCTAGAAAAAAGTTTAGTTCCCACTTAAAATGGGAAAAAAACCCCTTAAATGAGGCTAAAATTCCATCAAATGTTAACAAATTGGGGAAACCTGACAAAAAAATCAGTTTTGGAGGCCTTTTAGGACCACTTGTGCCTCCGAAAATATGACATAGTTTTACCACTATAACCAAGAACATAGATATCATCAAAGGCATCGATTTTATATGTGGTAGATCTCAAAAGGACACTAGGATCAAAATTTATGGTCGTTTGAAGTCTGAGTTACGTTTTCAACTTATGATCATTTAAATATTTTTTGATTATTTTATCTTCCAATTGATATTAAAGGACTATTACTAGATAATAGTCAAAAAATTACTCATTAAAAATATTTTTTAAATTATTTTATAATCCATTTTCACTAAATATATTTTATATTAAGTGTAAATCACTATTTACCTTATCCAAAACATATTTTAGAAATATATGTTATATTTACATAAATGAAAATATATTTATATATTAATATGTTATTTTAATTAAATATATTTTTTAAATTATACCCTATATTAGTGCTTGTTAAAAAGCACTGATAAAGGTGGTCTTTATCAGTGTTTTTTTAGCACTGTTAATGTAGAGACCCAAATCTTGACGTACATAGACATTACATTACTTTAGCCGAATACTTAATACATAACAAAAAGAGACACACAAGGACTGTAATAGTTTAGTATCTTTGGAAACATGGAACATAATCTTTTAATCACGGTGAAAGATCTTCAACATCTCCCATAAAGATCTTCCTTTTTTTTTATACCTAAAACATTTCTTTATATCCTGGGGAAAAGAAAACATAAAAGGGTGAACTAAAATGCTCATTAAGGGTAAACAAAAGAAATATCAATCACATCATATTCATAAGAACATATCTTTTGGAAATCATAACCTGCAAAAGAGATCATAATTTAATAACATGGGATAAATCATAGTAGTGAAATGTAATCCCAATAATCATAACATAAAACATGAAACTTTGTGGCATACACACATAATCATAGAGAATCATTTTTTATTAGTAAAGACTCATTTCCAAGACTATCTTAGTGGACAAAGTCCCTTTCTGAACCGAGTTCACTCCTCGTTTCAGTCCTATTTCACTGAACCGGTATAATCTACCGTTCTAGCCATGTCTATCTCATGAGATATAAAATCTTTACCCAATGCATTGGAGGGAGATATATGTCCCACCCATCTCATAATTATACCATTCTTATGTGTGCCACAAAATCATAAACCATAAATCATAGCATAACCCATGTAATAAAAATGGGAATCTTAAACATCATGACTTCATAAAACAATTCATATAAGATAAAGGAATTCATAAAAATATTTCCATCACGACATAATCAAATCACTGTAATAATAGGGATGAAAACAGAACCCTTTATTATCTTATATGGAATATAATTTTGATAAAACGCTTGAACTCCATTCTTGAGGAAAATATTCCTTCTACTTCAAAAACACTTTTCATTTCTTAACATGTCAAACAATTATAAACTAAAAGAATTTGATTAAAAGTAAACTTGATAACTTTTAAAGGAATATTCTTGGAAATAATGTTTTAAAAATCCATTCATGCTGTATAAGTTAAAAAAAACATTCTTCGTACTGTTGTCGGAAAAGTCAAAAAGTACCTCGTACGAAAAATGAAAAATGATTCCTTTCATATCTTTTACTAAAAACTAAGTGAAGGGTAAAATTGGATTTAAACAATTGTAGGTTAATGGAAATAATATTACATATTGAGGAAACATGGACGTGGATAATAAAATACACCCCAGTAAATATCAAAGTATAAACAATCTCGGATAAAAATGAGATTGTGATATTTCCCCTTACCTTAGGTCCGATTTGCTTCGTAAGTGTCCAAACCTACTGTATAAGGATTTAAATAATGTTATTGACTTATTACAGAATCATAATTATTGTTATGATATCATATGTGGTCATATTGTTAGCTTATTATTAGTAATTTTTCATTACTACTTGTTATTCGGGTGTTTATTACTTTTTTATTCTTATGCGTGTTTGTCGAATAAATTCTTATTATTATCTTTAGGTTATAGATACCTCATTTATAGAATGATATTATTGTAATATATATCATATTAATTCATTAATTTAATTTATATAATCATTATGCAATGAAGATCATGTAGAACGAATCGCATCACATCGTGGAGATGGTATTCCGTAAGTACGTACGAGCGATGATATCGTTCCCATGATCATGGAATTGTATTGGAGTGTGTGTATACTATTTCAGAATCAATATCACTTTTTAATAGTCATATTTAGTCATTATTTACACTATTATACCCATCCAAGTAAGGTGGTGGTTGAAAATAGATTACACCACGGCGTGGAGACGGTATTCCGTACGTACGCATGCGTGGTGATTTCTTTTTCCGTAGGATGGATAGATGGTGAAATAGGGTTTTTTTATACTTATAATAACATACCATTATATGAGGGATACTGATTTTATTACTTCATAATGAAACAACTAAAGAAGAAGAAGTGGAAGAAGAAATAAAGATGAATGAATCGGTAACAGACATTACCTCTTCTTTGAAGTGCTTCTTTGAGACCTCCTTTTAGGGTACTAAAATAGGTCTTTGAAGAATACCAGAACCTCTAGGATATTTCTAGGGAAGTGGATAGGGTAAATTGGCAGGGGTTGGCCGAGCTTGAAGGCTCAAAGTGGTGTGAGGAAGAGGGAGGAGAAGGTGCCCTTTTATAAGGGAGGAGAGGGGCACCTTTGGAATAACTAAAAATATTATTTTATTATAAAGTCAAATTCGGTTTTTAATATCTCCAAATTGATATATTTCGAAGCTAAGGTGGGTAAGGGTCGAAACCCTCTCATCCAATAGAATTTAGACAAGTTTAGGTATCAAGTTTAACCTTATCGTTTAGTTTTAACTTTAAGTTAGATAATTTATCTTTTACCGTGTCTTCTTGTTTTCTTACACTATAAGGTTAATAAACTAACTATTTCAAGCCAAAATAACCCCAATTTGTTTATTATTAATATATATAACCTTATCTAAGTCATTTGGCCGAACTTTATATTTTTAGGAATAAAATAACAATTAATAATATAATATTTATTTTAAAAACTATTTAATGTCAATTTTGACACTATTTAGTAATTGATTTTTTTGAAACTCATAAAAGATTTATTAGTTAAAAAAAGTTAATTAAATAAATAATAACATGTCATATTAACATATAAAATTATTTTAATTCATAAAAAGTCTTAAATTACAAATATTTGGGTATTTATAACATCAATTATGTCAATATTTCATTAATAAGACAATTACTGCATCATCTTTGTGTCATAATAAATGATACTTATTTATTCCCTAAAAATTCTAAATAAATTCCTATGATGTAGATAATTCTATTAGATTTCTGGATACTATTCATGTTCGAAGTTTCATGAAGTTTATCACTAAATTAAAATTATTATACTTATAAGATTTAAGAAAGTGACATATTGTCACATTCTTTTGTTTTAATAATAATTAAATTATTTTCATGGAATAAAGTCCATTAAATGAATCTAATCCGACCCTTAGGTGATATGGTTCGATCTTTAGTCATCCAATAGTATTTTTACATGTGTTAGGGTAATTTTATAATATTATATTTACCCTTAATTACCCGATTTACCTTTAACTATGGTAAATAAAATTTACCGTAGTTACTATTCATAATTCCCAAAAATAAAAAGTAGCTTATTAACATAATTTTGATCCACTGATTCCAAATATGGAATCCATTTTTCCAAATTCAATACACAAATGTTGCAAAAATTATATTAAAATTAATCCCGTTGTCGATAGAAAACGGGTTTTTCTTTAAAACATTGCAAAAGATTGAATTGGTTTATCCTACGAATTCAAGGTAGAATCGATGCTAATGACATACATTATATTAAATGGTAAAAATATATTGTATTTAACTTTAAAACCATTCAATATTATAATTTAACCATATAAATTATTGCGATGAAAAAAGTTGTTTTTAAATAAAATATAGTGTGTTTTTACTATTCATCAAAATATGAAAGTTACCAGAATAATGTGAAAAATTTATCCAAAGTAAATTTTTATTTCATGATTCCAGAGAATAATTTTATTTTTTCAAATTGAACTTATAAACATGTCAAAAACTAGATTTAAAGTGGGTGTGCCACCAAAAGGCGACAAAACTGCATTTTTTGAAAAATACTTATTTTACCTGAAAAATTTATTTTGTTCTTATACCATGTTCTAGAAAATGTGCAAGACGAATAATAATGTTATAAGATTCAAAATTTAGTTAATACAATTCATAACGGCTAGTTCATAATAATATTATAATAATATATCGTTGTTTAGTAAAACCCGGTATTGCGTACGACACACGCTATCGAGGAAGGTCACGATTGCGTGTAATGCAAGCCAAGTCAGGGTTGCAGACTGTGCAAGAATCCTTCGTTGTTTTGTATAACATAATCCAACAATATTTCATTTATAAATTGAATAAATATATATATATATATACTCAATGTTGCGTAGAATAACTATTATCAAAATTGTGTGTAACACGATCCAAGAATAGTGTTGCGTATACTGCAAGCTAATACGGTGTTGCGTATAGCGCAAGGTAATCTTGGTGTAGCATACAACACAAGACATTAATGAAATTAAAACAATATTTTTCATAAAATCTCAGGGTGTTACATTCTACCCCCCTTAAAAGAAATTTCACCCTCGAAATTCGTCGGGGTTATAAATGGTTTACTACTCGAATGTTTGTTTAATAGAAATACACATCGTAAAAAGGAATACCAAAACATGGCTTTAAAAACTAAAGTATGAAATGTAACAGTTACCCAAATAAACTAATCACTGGGTTTCCACATAGGTGAAAATATGGATATGGAAGAGAAATCTAACCATCATGTTCTGATGGAGAGTGGTAGAGAACATGGCTATGAAAAAGCCAACAATCACAAATCTATTGATTTTTGATGATCTAAGGTACCATCTGATTAATCAGATATAAGGGAACTAGGACAACATTTTTGGTTTTCAAGATCATTTCCCTAAAGTTGATGAATTAAAAGAAATACTTGCATGATTTTGGAACAATCTCACTATTGTTCGTGAATTGAACAATTTCTACTTTATCCCTTAAAGAAATGAAGTTGAATTTGTTATTCGTGATGTGTTATAAGATCATGTGATAGAATTATGGGTCATTCCATCTCTTTCAAACAAAAGGTTAGCAAAAGTTATAAGTCCATCTTATGGTTAGATTAATCGTATATGGTTCCAAAAATGAACTTATACTTCATATATAATACCGCTTAATAAAATAAAACTAGTTTCTACTAACCAGGGACTTCTTGTAGGCCAGTGGTAGGAGATAAAGGCCAGTCACACTTCTGTTGTGGGTTCGATTCCCACAGCTTTGTCCGACACGATGGGATGTCGCCCGTCCTGCAGGTTTTCCTTTTTCTAAAGCTATATTACTATAACATCCCATCAACAATATCAAAAAAAAATTATCCTTAAACAATACTAACTTATGTCCAACATAATCCATTCTAATATTTAGGCTTATCCATAATACTATAGTCCACTCTTATAATATAGTGGAAACGATTACCAGAGATTTAATACCATCGTTGATCCCCATATATCATAATATATATCTTGTTGGTCACATTCCAAACATTCGAAGGCCTTAATCATGTATTCTCTTGAAAAATGAATACCCATTGAACCATAGTGAAAACATGAATGCTGTTAAAAGTTAACACTTTCCACATACCAAAATTCTCAAAATTCTATATACTCAAACCATGATATCACTTAGTCCTTATATCAATCATTAGCTCATGAATACTATCAAACATATTAGATTCTCTTTATACCTTCATTATGTGCATATCATTTGTTTTCCAAAAAATATTTCAATCACTTTTCATGGTTACCGATGCCATAAAATTATTGAAAACCATAATAGACCAAAACATAAATATTCCAATATTCCACGATACTATATACAACATTATTCTGGAATCCCATTACATAAACACTTAATCATTCCACCACATCGTTGTCATATTCAACATCACCAATGGTGATCGCATGTGACTTCCCTTTGTCCTTTGCCTTATGTGGTTGCTCATGTCGATCATCACTAACCCTTGGATTAGGGCATTTATTAGAATAATGCCCCATTTCCTTGCACTTGAAGCATTTAAGTGTAGTAGGTTCATTGTGTGTATCCCTTCCTTTGTTTGCATCATTAGGCATCTTCTTCCCATAATTGTGGCATTCAAATGCCCGGTGACCTTCCTTTCCACATTTGAAACATTTACTTGTCCCTTTAAGACAATCTCCACCATGCTTCTTTCCATACTTTGGGCATAAGGAAACATTCATCTTCTTTTCACAATTATTATGAGATTTCTCCTTTAACTCCATCTTTCGTTTCTTGTCAAAAATATGAGATGGATAAGTAACACCAAATTCCATTTCTACCATGATAGCACAACACACAATTTCTTCATAGCTACTGAAGTATCTTATAGCTAATGCCCTTCGAAGATTTGGTTTTAATCCACTGAAGAATCGATCATCTTTACATTCAGATTGGATGATAAATCCAGATGCATACCTTGCAAGCCTTGTAAAATTCGCTTCATATATACCAACAGATTCATCATCCTTTTGCTTTAGTTCAAGAAAGTCCTTCTCTATCTTTGCTCGAAGAAAACGAGGGAAGTACTTATTGAAAAATAAGTTCGTGAACTCGTCCCATTCCATGGACTCAATTTCATCTCTTGGCCTCATATTCTTGATAAGATTCCACTATTGATCAGCATCACCTTCCAAATGATACACTGCTAAGATGACATTATCATGTTCAAAACATTGAAGAACTGAAAATATCTTCCCAGTAGTACTGATCCATTGTTCAGCAACAAGTGGATTAGAAGACCCACTGAAAGAAGGTGGATGTTACCTCATGAAGGACTCAATAGAATATTGTTCCCTTCACTACTCATTTGAAATTCCAGAATGACTCGTAGCTTGTGTAAGTAAAGCAATACGATTTTGCACTCCATCTCCCATATCATTTGTTTGTTCAGGAGGACAATCATTACATTTTCCATTACATTGATCAACACGGTTCCTTTGGGTTCCAGCCATCGTCTAAAACCCAAAAAGAATAGTGTGAGAGGAAAAAATCATGCTAGTGAAAACAACATAGTAATGGGGGAGTACCCTCAATATCTAACATCTTAGGTTTAATTCTAAGATCATTACCATAATTCTAGGACTATAACCCATACGTATACTTATCCTTAGGTACATCCCTAGACATACCTTCGAAATATCTCTAGGGATCTCACTAATGTTTTCGCATCCTAGTTTCCAAAGGTTGACTAAACCTTTCCTCTGATACCAAATATAGAGAACCTCAGCTTAACGTACATATAAATTACATTACTTTAGCGGAATACTTAATATATAACAAAAACAGACACACAAGGACTGTAATAGTTTAGTGTCTTTGGAAACTTGGAACATAATCTTCTAATTGTGGTGAAAATTCTTCTACATATCCCATAAAGATCTTACTTTTTTATACCTAAAAAATTTCTTTATATCCTGGGGAAATGAAAACATAAAAGGGTGAGCTCAAATTCTCAGTAAGGGTAAAGAAAAGAAATATCAATCACATCATATTCATAAGAACATATCTTTTGGAAATCCTAACCTACAAAAGAGATCATAATTTCATAACATGGGATAAATCATAGTGTAAAATGTAATCCCAATAATCATAACTTAAAACATGAAACTTTGTGGCATACACACATAATCATAGAGAATCATTTCTTATTAGTCAAGACTCATTGCCAAGACTATCTTAGTGGACAAATTCCCTTTCTGAACCGAGTTCACTCCTCGTTTCAGTCCTGTTTCACTGAACCAGTATAACCTCCTGTTCCAGCCATGTATATCTCATGAGATATAAAATATTTAAACAATGAATTGGAGGGATATATAGGTCCCACCCATCTCATAATGATACCATTCATATGTGTGCCACAAAATCATAAACCATACATGATAGCATAACCCATGTAATAAAAATGGGAATCTTTAACATTATGACTTCATAAAAAAATTCATATAAGATAAAGGAATTCATAAAAATATTTCCATCACAACATAATCAAATCACTGTAATAATAGGGATGAAAACAGAACCCTTTATTATCTTAGATGGAAAATAATTTTGATAAAACACTTGAACTACATTCTTGAGGAAAATATCCTTTCTACTTCAAAAACACTTTTCCTTTCTTAACATTTCAACCAATTATAAACTAAAAGAAGTTGATTAAAAATAAACTGGATAACTTGTAAAGTAAGATTCTTGGAAATAATGTTTTAAAAATCCATTCATGCCGTATAAGTTAAAAAAAACATTCTCCGTACTTTTGTCGGAAAAGTCAAAAAGTACCTCGTACGAAAAATGACAAAAGATTCCTTTCATATCTTTTACTAAAAACTCACCGAAGGGTAAAATTGGATTTAAAAAATTGTAGGTGGATGGAAATAATATTACATATTGAGAAAACATGGACGTGGATGATAAAATACACCCCAGTAAATATCAAAGTATAAACAATCTCAGATAAAAATGAGATTGTGATATTTCCCCTTACCTTTGGACCGATTTGCTTCGTAAGTGTCCAAACCTCCTGTATAATGATTTAAATAATGTTATTGACTTATTCCAGAATCATACTTATTGTTATGATATCATGTATGGTCATATTGTTAGCTTATTATTAGTAATATTTCATTACTACTTGTTATTCGTGTGTTTATTTCATTTTTGTTCTTATGCATGTTTGTCCAATAAATTCTTATTATTCTCTTTAGGTTATAGATACCTCATTTACAGAATGGTATTATTGTAATATATATCATATTCATTAATTCAATTCATTTATATAATCATTATGCAATGAAGATCATGTAGAACGAATCACATCACATCGTGGAGACGGTATTCCGTACGTACGCACGAGCGATGATGTCATTCCCATGATCGCGGAATTGTATTGGAGTGTATGTATACTATTTCAGAATAAATATCACTTTTTAATAGTCATATATAGTCATTATTTACACCATTATACCCATCCAAGTAAGGTGGTGGTGGAAAATAGATTACACCACGGCGTGGAGACGGTATTCCGTACGTACGCACGCGCGGTGATTTCTTTTTCCGTAGGATGCATAGATGGTGAAATAGGGTTGTTTCATACTTATAATAACATATCAGTATATTAGTGATACTGATTTTATTACTTCATAATTAAACAACTAAATAAGAAGACGTGGAAGAAGAAATAAAGATTAAAGAATCGGTAACGAACATTACCTCTTCTTTGAAGTGCTTCTTTGAGACCTCCTTTTAGGGTACTAAAATAGGTCCTTAAAGAATACCAGAACCTCTAGGATGTTTCTAGGAAAGTGGAGTGGAGAAATTGATAGGGGTTGGATGAGCTTTAAGGCTCAAAGTGGTGTGAGGAAGAGGGGGGAGGAGGTTCCCTTTTATAAGGGAGGAGAGGGGCACCTTTGGAATAACGAAAAATATTATTTTATTATAAAGTCAAATTCGGTTTTTAATAGCTCCAAATTGATATATTTCGAAGATAAGGTGGGTAGGGGTCTAAAAACTCTCATCCAATAGAATTTAGACAAGTTTAGGTATCAATTTTAACCTTATCATTTAGTTTTAACTTTAATTAAGATAATTTAACTTTTACCGTGTCTTCTTGTTTTCTTACACTATAAGGTTAATAAACTTACTATATCAAGACAAAAGAACCCCAAGTTGTTTATTATTAATATATATAACCTTATCTAAGTCATTTATCCGAACCTTATATTTTTATGAATAACATAACAATTAATAATATAATATTTGTTTTAAAAACTATTTAATGTCAATTTTGACACTATTTAGTAATTGATTTTTTTGAAACTCAGAAAAGATTGATTAGTTAGAAAAAAGTTAATTAAATCAATAATAACATTTCATATTAACATATAAAATTATTTTAATTCATAAAAAGTCTCAAATTACATTTTTTTGGGTATTTATAAAATCAATTATGTCAATATTTCATTAATAAGACAATTACTGCATCATCTTTGTGTCATAATAAATGATAATTATTTAATCCCTAAAAATTCTAAATAAATTCCTATGATGTATATAATTGTATTATATTTCTGGAGACTTTTTATGTTCAAAGTTTCATGAAGTTTATCACTAAATTAAAATTAATATACTTATAAGATTTAAGAATGTGACATGTTGTCACATTCTTTTCTTTTAATAATAATTAAATTATTTTCATGGACAAAAGTCCATTAAAAGAATCTAATCCGACCCTTAGGTGATATGGGTCTACTTTTAGTCATCCAATCGGATTTTGAGATGTTTTAGTGTAATTTTATAATATTATATTTACCCTTAATTACCTGATTTA
This sequence comes from Viscum album, assembly GCA_963277665.1. NCBI lineage: Eukaryota > Viridiplantae > Streptophyta > Magnoliopsida > Santalales > Viscaceae > Viscum > Viscum album. Next base: position 176,460,042 of record OY728140.1, on the reverse strand, counting down.
CCTTTAACTATGGTAAATAAAATTTACCATAGTTACTATTCACAATTCCCAAAAATAAAAAGTAGCTTATTAACATAATTTGGATCCACTGATTCCAAATATGGAATCCATTTTTCCAAATTCAATACACAAAAGTTGCAGAAATTAAATTAAAATTAATCTCGTTGTCGAAAGAAAACGGGTTTTTCTTTAAAACATTGCAAAAGATTGAATTGATTTATCCTACGAATTCAAGGTAGAATCAATGCTAATGACATAAATTATATTAAATGGTAAAAATATATTCTATTTATACTTTAAAACCATTAAATATTATAATTCAACCATATAAATTATTGCGATGAAAAAAGTTGTTTTTAATTAAAATATAGCGTATTTTTACTATTCATCAAAATATGAAAGTTACCAGAATAATATGAAAAATTTATCTAAAGTAAATTTTTATTTCATGATTCCAAAGAATAATTTTATTTTGTCAAATTGAACTTATAAACATGTCAAAAACTAGATTTAAAGTGGGTGCGCCATCAAAAGGCGGCAAAACTTCATTTTTTGAAAAATACGTATTTTACCCGAAAAAATTATTTTGTTTTTATACCATGTTCTAGAAAATGTGATAGATGAATAATAATGTTATAAGATTCAAAATTTAGTTAATACTATTCATAACGGCTAGTTCATAATAATATTATAATAATATATTGTTGTTTAGTAAAACCCGGTATTACGTACAACACACGCTATCGAGGAAGGTCGCGATTGCGTGTAATGCAAGCCAAGTCAGGGTTGCGTGCTGTGCAAGAATCCTTCGTTGTTTCGTATAAAATAATCCAACCATATTTGATTTATACATTGATTATATATATATATATATACTCAATGTTACGTAGAATAACTATTATCAAAATTGTGTGTAACACGATCCAAGAATAGTGTTGCGTATAGAGCAAGGTAATCTTGGTGTAGCATACAACACAAGACATTAATGAAATTAAAAGAATATTTTTCATAAAATCTCGGGATGTTACATTCTACCCCCCTTAAAATGAATTTCGCCCTCGAAATTCGTCGGGGTTATAAATGGTTTACTACTCGAAAGTTTGTTTAATAGAAATCCACTTCGTAAAAAGGAATACCAAAACATGGCTTTAAAAACTAAAGTATGAAATGTCACGGTTTCCCAAATAAACTAATCACTGGGTTTCCATGTAGGTGAAAATATGGATATGGAAGAGAAATATAAAAATCATGTTCTGATGGAGAGTGGTAGAGACCATGGCTATGAAAAAGCCAACAATCACAAAGCTATTGATTTGTGATGATCTGAGGTACCATCTGATTAATCGGATATAAGGGAACTAGGACAACATTTTTGGTTTTCAAGATCATTTCCCTAAAGTTGATGAATTAAAAGAAATACTTGCATGATTTTGGTACAATCTCACTATTTTTCATGAATTGAACAATTTCCACTTCATCCCTTAAAGAAATGAAGTTGAATTTGTTATTCGTGGTGTGTTAGCAGATCATGTGATAGAATGATGGGTCATTCCATCTCTTTCAAACAAAAGGTTAACAAAATTTATAAGTCCATCTTATGATTTTATTAATCGTATATGGTTCCAAAAATGAACTTATACTTCATATATCATACCGCTTAATAAAATAAAACTATTTTCTACTAACCAGGGACTTCATGTAGGCTAGTGGTAGGAGATAAAGGCCAGTCACACTTCTATTGTGGGTTCGATTCCCATAGCCTTGTCCGACGTGATGGGTTGTCGCCCGTCCTGCAGGTTGTCCTTTTTCTAATGCTGTATTACTATAACATCCCATCAACAATATCAAAAAAATGTTTTATCCTTAAAAAATACTAACTTATGTCCAACATAATCCATTCTAATATTTAGGGTTATCCATAATACTGCAGTCCACTTTTATAATATAGTGAAAACGATTACAAGAGATTTAATACCATCATTGATCCCCATATATCATAAGATATGTCGTGTTGGTCACATTCCAAACATTCGAAGGCCGTAATCATGTATTCTCTTGAAAAATGAATACCCATTGAACCATAGTGAAAACATGAATGCAATTAAAAGATAACACTTTCCACATACCAAAATTCTCAAAATTCTATATACTCAAACCATGATATCACTTAGTCCTTATATCAATCATGAGCTCATGAATACTATCAAACATATTAGATTCTCTTTATCCCTTCATTATGTGCATATCATCTGTTTTCCAAAAAATATTTCAATCACTTTTCATGGTTACCTATGCCATAAAATTATAGAAAACCACAATAGACCAAAACATAAATATTCCAATATTCCACGATACTATATACAACATTATTCTGGAATCCCATTACATAAACACTTAATCATTCCACCACTTCTTTGTCATATTCAACATCGCCAATGGTGATCTCATGTGACTTCCCTTTGTCCTTTGCCTTAAGTGGCTGCTCATGTTGATCATCCCTAACCCTTGGATTAGGGAATTTATTAGCATAATGCTCCATTTCCTTGCACTTGAAGCATTGAAGTGTAGTAGGTTCATTCTGTGTATCCCTTCCTTTGTTTGCATAATTAGGCATCTTCTTCCCATCATTGCTGCATTCAAATGTCCGATGAACTTCCTTTCCACATTTGAAACATTTACTTGTCCCTTTAAGACAATATCCACCATGCTTCTTTCCTCACTTTGAGCATAAGGAAACATTCATCTTCTTTTCACCATTATTCTGAGATTTCTCCATGAACTCCATCTTTTGTTTCTTGTCAAAACTATGAGAATATAAGTAACACCAACTTCCATTTCTACCTTGATAGCACAACACACAATTTCTTCATAGCTACTGAAGTCTCTTATAGCTAATGCCCTTCGATTATTTGGTTTTAATCCACTGAAAAATCGATCAACTTTACTTTCAGGTTGGATGATAAATCCAGATGCATACCTTGCAAGCATTGTAAAATTTGCTTCATATATACCAACAGATTCATCATCCTTTTTCTTTAGTTCAAGAAACTCCTTCTCCATCTTTGTTCGAAGAATACGAGGGAATTACTTATTTAAAAATAAGTTCTTGAACTCGTCCGATTCCATGGACTCAATTTCATATCTTGGCCTCGTATTCTTGATAAGATTCCACCATTGATCAGCATCACCTTCAAAACGATGCACTGCTAAGATGACTTTATCATGTTCAGAACATTGAAGAACTAAAAATATCTTTCTAGTAGTACTGATCCATTGTTCAGCAACAAGTGGATCAGAAGACCCACTGAAAGAAGGTGGACGTTGCCTCATGAAGGACTCAATAGAATATTGTTCCCTTCTCTGCTCATTTGGAAGTACAGAATGATTCATAGCTTGTGTAAGTATAGCAATAAGATTTTGCACTCCATCTCCCATATCATTTGTTTGTTCAGGAGGACAATCATTGCATTTTCCATTACATTGATCAACACGGTTCCTTCGGTTTCCAGCCATCGTCTAAAACCCAAAATGAATAGTGTGAGAGGAAAAAATCATGCTAGTGAAAACAACATAGTAAAGGGGGAGTACCCTCAATATCTAACATCTTAGGTTTAATTCTAAGATCATTACCGTAATTCTAGGACTATAACCCATACGTATACTTATCCTTAGGTACATCCCTAGACATACCTTAAAAATATCTCTAGGGATCCCACTAATGTTTTCGCATCATAGTTTCCAAAGTTTGACTAAACCTTTCCTCTGATACCAACTGTAGATACCCTAAGCCTAACGTACATAGACATTACATTACTTTAGTGGAATACTTAATACATAACAAAAACAGACACACAAGGTCCATAATAGTTTAGTGTCTTTGGAAACTTGGAACGTAATCTTCTAATCGTGGTGATAGATCTTCAACATCTCCCATAAAGATCTTCCTTTTTTTATATACCTAAAACCTTTCTTTATATCCTGGGGAAAGGAAAACATAAAAGGGTGAGCTCAAATTCTCAGTAAGGGTAAACAAAAGAAATATCAATCACATCATATTCATAAGAACATATCTTTTGGAAATCTTAACCTGCAAAAGAGATCATAATTTCATAACATGGGATAAATCATAGTAGTGAAATGTAATCCCAATAATCATAACTTAAAACATGAAACTTTGTGGCATACACATATAATCATAGAGAATCATTTCTTATTAGTCAAGACTCATTGCCAAGACTATCTTAGTGGACAAAGTCCCTTTCTGAACCGAGTTCACTCCTCGTTTCAGTCCTGTTTCACTGAACCGGTATAACCTACCGTTCCAGACATGTCTATCTCATGAGATATAAAATATTTACCCAATGCATTGGAGGGAGATATAGGTCCCACCCATCTCATAATGATACCATTCTTATCTGTGCCACAAAATCATAAACCATACATCATAGCATAACCCATGTAATAAAAATGGGAATCTTAAACATCATGGCTTCATAAAACAATTCATATAAGATAAAGGAATTAATAAAAATATTTCCATCACAACATAATCAGATCACTGTAATAATTGGGATGAAAAAAAACCCTTTATTATCCTAGATGGAAAATAATTTTGATAAAACACTTGAACTCCATTCTTGAGGAAAATATCCTTTCTACTTCAAAAACACTTTTCCTTTCTTAACATGTCAAACAATTATAATCTAAAAGAAGTTGATTAAAAATAATCTTTATATCTTGTAAAGGAAGCTTCTTGGAAATAATGTTTTAAAAATCCATTCATGCCGTATAGGTTAAAAAAAATTCTTCGTACTTTTGTCGGAAAAGTCAAAAAGTACCTCATACGAAAAATGACAAAAGATTCCTTTCATATCTTTTACTAAAAACTCACCGAAGGGGAAAATTGGATTTAAAAAATTGTACGTGGATGGAAATAATATTACATATTGAGGAAACATGGACATGTATGATAAAATACACCCCAGTAAATATCAAAGTATAAACAATCTTGGATAAAAATGAGATTGTGATATTTCCCGTTTCCTTAGGTCCGATTTTCTTCGTAAGTGTCCAAAACTCATGTATAATTATTTAAATAATGTTATTGACTTATTCCAGAATCATACATATTGTTATGATATCATATATGGTCATATTCTTAGCTTATTATTAGTAATATTTCATTACTACTTGTTATTCGGGTGTTTATTACTTTTTTGTTCTTATGCGTGTTTGTCGAATAAATTATTATTCTTCTCTTTAGGTTATAGATACCTCATTTACAGAATGGTATTATTGTAATATATATCATATTAATTCATTCAATTAATTTATATAATCATTATGCAATGAAGATCATGCAGAACGAATAACATCACATCGTGGAGACTGTATTCCGTACGTACGCACGAGTGATGATATCATTTCCATGATCGTGGAATTGTATTGGAGTGTATGTATACTATTTCAGAATAAATATCACTTTTTAATAGTCATATATAGTCATTATTTACACCATTATACCCATCCAAGTAAGGTGGTGGTGGAAAATAGATTACACCACGGCATGGAGACAGTATTCCGTACGTACGCACGCGCGGTGATTTCTTTTTCCGTAGGATGGATAGATGGTGAAATACGGTGGTTTCATACTTATAATAACATATAATTATATGAGTGATACTTTTGTTATTACTTCATAATGAAACAACTAAATAAGAAGAAGTGGAAGAAGAAATAAAGATGAAAGAATCGGTAATGGACATTACCTCTTCTTTGAAGTGCTTCGTTGAGACCTCCTTTTAGGGTAATAAAATAGGTTTTTGAAGAATACCAGAACCTCTAGGATGTTTCTAGGGAAGTGTAGAGGAGAAATTTTCAGGGTTTGGCCGAGCTTGAAGGCTCAAAGTGGTGTGAGGAAGAGGGAGGAGGAGGTGCCCTTTTATAAGGGATGAGAGGGGCACCTTTGGAATAACTAAAAATATTATTTTATTATAAAGTCAAATTCGGTTTTTAATAGCTCCAAATTGATATATTTATAAGATAAGGTGGGTAGGGGTCGAAATCCTCTCATCCAATAGAATTTAGACAAGTTTTGGTATCAACATTGACCTTATCATTTAGTTTTAACTTTAAGTTAGATAATTTAACTTTTACCGTGTCTTCTTGTTTTCTTACACTATAAGGTTAATAAACTTACTATATCAAGCCAAAAGAACCCCAAGTTGTTTATTATTAATATATATAACCTTATATAAGTCATTTTACTGATACTTAGATTTTTAAGAATAAAATAACAATTAATAATATAATATTTGTTTTAAAAACTATTTAATGTCAATTTTGACACTATTTGGTAATTGATTTTTGTGAAACTCATAAAAGATTTATTAGTTTGAAAAAAGTTTATTAAATCAATAATAACATGTCATATTAACATATAAAATTAGTGTAATTCATAAAAAAGTCTTAAATTACATTTATTTGGGTATTTATAACATCAATTATGTCAATATTTCATTAACAAGACAATTACTGCATCATCTTTGGGTCATAATAAATGATAATTATTTAATCCATAAAAATTCTAAATAAATTACTATGATATAGATAATAGTATTAGAGTTCTTTAGACTATTCATGTTTGAAGTTTCATGAAGTTTATCACTAAATTAAAATTATTATACTTATAAGATTTAAGAAAGTGACATGTTGTCACATTCTTTTGTTTTAATAATAATTAAATTATTTTCATGGACAAAAGTCCATTAAATGAATCTAATCCGACCCTTAGGTGATATGGGTCTAATTTGAGTCATCCAATAGGACTTTGACATGTTTTAGGGAAATTTTATAATATTATATTTACCCTTAATTACCCGATTTACCTTTAACTATGGTAAATAAAATTTACCGTAGTTACTATTCATAATTCCCAAAAATAAAAAGTAGTTTATTAACATAATTTGGATCCGCTGATTCCAAATATGGAATCCATTTTTCCAAATTCAATACACAAAAGTTGCATAAATTAAATTAAAATTTATCCCATTGTCGAAAGAAAACAGGTTTTCTTTAAAACATTGCAAAAGATTGAATTGATTTATCCGACGAATTCAAGGTAGAATCAATGCTAATGACATAAATTATATTAAATGGTAAAAATATATTCTATTTATATTTTAAAACCATTAAATATTATAATTTAACCATATAAATTTTTTCAATGAAAAGAGTTGTTTTTAATTAAAATATAGCGTGCTTTTACTATTCATCAAAATATGAAAGTTACCAGAATAATATGAAAAATTTATCCAAAGTAAATTTTAATTTCATGATTCCAAAGAATAATTTGGTTTTGTCAAATTGAACTTATAAACATGTCAAAAACAAGATTCAAAGTGGGGGCGCCATCAAAAGGCGGCAAAACTGCATTTTTTGAAAAATACGTATTTTACCCGAAAAATTTATTTTGTTCTTATACCATGTTCTAGAAAATGTGCAAGACGAATAATAATGTTATAAGATTCAAAATTTTGTTAATACGATTCATAATGGCTAGTTCATAATAATATTATAAAAATATATCATTGTTTAGTAAAACCCGGTATTGCGTACAACACACGCTATCGAGGAAGGTCGCGATTGCGTGTAATGCAAGCCAAGTCATGGTTGCGTGCTGTGCATGAATCCTTCGTTGTTTCGTATAACATAATCCAACCATATTTCATTTATACATTGAATATATATATATATATATACTCAATGTTGCGTAGAATAACTATTATCAAAATTGTGTGTAGCACGATCCAAGAATAGTGTCGCGTATACTGCAAGCTAATACGGTGTTGCGTATAGCGCAAGGTAATCTTGGTGTAGCATACAACACAAGACATTAATGAAATTAAAAGAATATTTTTCATAAAATCTCGGGGTGTTACAGTTAAAGATCATCTTTAATAGTGCTAAAATAAGAACTATTAAAGGGGGCCCTTTATGAGAACTTTTCTAATGCTAAATGTGGGACTTTAATAGTTCTTTTAGCTTATGATATTAAATGTATATCTGTCACGGCCCGACCCAACGGGGCTCGAGCCGCGACTCCCCAAGCCCGCCTCTTATAGGCCAGGGGCTGGCGACTAGCGCCGAGTAGGCAATCACAAACATGTGAGGAATTAACCTAAAGTACCTATACACACACACCCACATACAACTCCATGAAACATTGGATAGATATATAAAACTGAAAAGTAAATGCATGCACACGTCAATCGAATGCTCCGTGTAAAAGTTACGGTGGGTCGAAGTTGAATAATAATAAAATATTATTATTATTTCAACGTTTCGTAGCCCCAGGCCATGAACCCGACTCATAAAATTACCCAAGTGAGTTCAAAAGATCCATTTCGATGCAAGGAATGTGTCACCGCAAACAGATTGCAAATCGGAGTTATGGTTTGTGAGTAACGGGGGTTTAAAGAACCCCCGTAAAAAAATCTGGCCGAACCACCCTAGGGTCGCCGGAAACCACTGGCCGCCTGACCGGACTACCGCTGCCTGCTGGACTCCGCCACGCCAGAGAAGGAATCCGCCATTCCACCGCCGAACTTGCCGGAATCTGCCATATCCACTACAGGAATCTGGGTTTTCCGCTGGAAAACTTCCGAGAGCCACCGGAAGCACCCCTGTGCTCCAAATTCAGATCCGAAACAAGTTTCTGAAAGCTGAAGACCCGAACTACAAAACCCTTATAATTATTTGAAAAAAAACTCATAAAAGGGATCCAGGATATTAAAACTCAAACCACCTACCTTTTGGCGGATCACCGGTGCTTTGCGGGCTCCGCTGCTGCCGCTGCTCGATCCAGAAGCGACCGCCGTAAAAAACAGAGCTCAACAACACCTTGTTTGATTGATTTAGGTGGTTTGTTGAGAAGATGTGGAGGGTAGAGGTGATAAGAATACAAGGGGGATGGGAGAGAGAGAATATGATATATTTTTTTAAACAAATATCAGCTCCACTTCCCGGCCCGACACGCGCCCGACCCGACACCCGGAGCTGACACATATTATTTCGCACCTAGGGTAAACACCACGTTCTGAATGTAACGACGCAATAAGAATTGTGATCTGAGACCCCATTCGGGAGTTATTCGAGTCGACACTCGTAATTAAAAATTTCCATTTATTTACAAAAATGCCCCTGGTGGCTTTCTCCAAAGCAGGCCCACGCCAGCAAAGTTTACACCCTGCCTAGGGTTAACGACACACTCCTGATGCAACCGTGCCCTCAGATTCCTATTCTGAGATACCATTTTGAAGATATCACACACCCTCCACGTGCATAGTATAAAAATACTTAATATTTTTATAAAATTAATTTCAGGCACACCGGGCCTCGGAATCGCACACCGTCTTCTCACCCAGGTCTGGAATTATTCATAGAAATATTACAAAGTTTGATAGTGTCAAAACACGAGTCGCTAAATCCTCCCCACCTTAGAACTTTTCATCCTCAAAATTCCATAAGTATAAGGAAAGCAACTAAACTCTCAACTGTGTCTCCCAGGCCAACAAGTTCACCAACAAACACCGCTGCTCAAACACATAATCTAGAGGGACTCATCCACCACACCTCAACACTATCCGCTTTGGACTACACTGACTCGCCCGCACGGTTTTGATCCTATCACAAAAACATGCCTTGGTGGGGGAAAGATCCCTCTTCCTCACGCATCTAAAGTACACCAAAAAAACCCACATAGGGTCTTACCAACACTCTAAACAAACTCGAGAAAGCAACAGAAAATGAAGAGTACCGCTGTACATTGTCTACCAAAACTACTACAGAAAGTAGAAAGGACACAAGGTGTACCACTATCTATCCGTGGAGCCTCTGGGTAAACAGATTCTAGGGCATGTGGCTGTCCTTACCCTCGGCCACCAGCTTCCTGATCTTGGTGTGGACCACCTGGGGATGGGGGTGGTGACATCTGATACTACCTACCACCTCATGCTACTGCACCAGCTCCGTCACCACGTTTTTCGCCCTGTAGACCTCCTTGCTCGAGACGCTTCCTCTTCCAAGATGGTCTGTCGACTGGATCCCTCTCAGCAGGATGAGGGGTCGGACAATCTATAACAAGATGTCCCCGACCATCGCAAGCGTAAGACCGCCTCTCCTACGACTGACCAAAACTGGCCTGCGAGCCCAGTGAGCCTTAAGCCTCAGATCCTCCATCCTGGGGTCGCCTCCTGAAACATCGCCCATGTCCAGACCCCTGAGTCTGTCGTCAGATACCAGATGCCGATCCGATTGACGAAGTCTCATCTCTCGCATACCCAACACTAACACGTGGGTCTGCTTGGCCAGAAAGCTCTCCACCGCTAGGGCCGGCTCTAGCACTCCAGCATAGGTGGTCATACACAAGGAAACCACACATGTTCGGATGTCCCTATACTCAATGTTTTGAGATTTAAAGAATGGGTCTCGAACCATATCCCGGGTGTAACGCGACAGGTCAGTAAACCATGATGAGTACTCCGATATGGTCATGCCCTCCTGTCGAAGCTGCAGAAGCTGCTGGATCCGCACAGACCTCAGCATCTATGGATAGAACTCTTCCCTAAAGAGCCGCTCAAACTCTGCCCACGTGAGCGTCTCCTCATCGTGGGAATACGTCACTAGGATCCATGATCTCTCGGTCAAACCATGCAGAAGGATCGCCGCTAGGACCACCATCTGATCTGGTGGTGTCCTCACTATGCGGAAAACATGGGTTACTGCTTCGAGCAAGTCATCAGATGCCTGAGGGTTTGGATCACCCCATAACCTCAGATTTTGCTGCCTCTGGAACTCGTGAAGTGCACTCAGCCTGCATGCAACCTCATCCTGCACTGCCGGCACAACCAGCTGCTCGACATGTGGTGCCTCAACTGGAAGACCACCTGGAGGTGCAGCCTCAGAACCTGCACCCTGGTCCACAACCTTTACACGGGGCGGATCGTCACCACAATCCCGTTGTAGAACCATCAATGGTTGTCATCGTGGAGTCATCCTAAAATACAATCAAGATGCTCCATAGTCAAAGAATTTATCTGGAGAGCTGACTCAAGAAGGAAAAGGAAAAAACCAAAATCCGGTCCTATATGATGCATGCACCGTTATGTCCTTGAGACTAGTGTCAAAACGTCCCAAGTCAAAAGGCAGGTTATCAGAGTCCTGATGTATGGATACATCAGCCGCCACACCAACACTAGAGTCCCTAGCCTGAAAGACGAACTCAAAACCGCATAACACTACCGCTATGCAACCCAAACCAAACTCACAGCTAGACCAGATATACTCTAAGATCCCAAAAGTTGAACCTGCTCTGATACTACTCTATCACGACCCAACCCAAAAGTGCTCGTGCCGCGACTCCCCAAGCTTGCCTCCCGTAGGCCAGGGGCTAATGACTACCATCAAGTAGGCTATCAATCACATGAGAGGCATTAGACTAAGGTACCTGTACACATGCTCCCACATACACCTCCATGAAACAGTGCAGAGATATGTCAAACTGAAAAGTAAATGCATGCACACATCTATCCCAAACCAAAATGAAACAACAGTACAAAAAGTAAAAAAATAGGGCCCACCAGAAGAAAAATAAAAAGGCGTCCAACCTGCTCAAAATAAGGGGTACACTACCAAAATCACCACTTAAAACTTCCTTAGTACAGCTCCAGTAATACTCCATGGTATGTCCTGCTCACTCAGATCCGCTTGCTCTGGGTCCTCCTATGACTCCGTTGAAAGGCCTGTGGTCTGCACAAGACACAAAATGTGCGGGAAAAGCCCGTGCATGGATGAGTATAACAATACTCAGTAGGCACCCCAAAAACCCAAATCAAAATAGAGCAACTAAAAGGAAACGGTCCATTCATCCCATCCAGTCGGAAACCAGATGAGAGAGAAACTCCATCTCATGACCATCCTCAGCTAAACATAACTAGTCAGCTCAGCTCAGGTGTATGCCCACACATACACCTTGAAAAATCTAGATATATTCAGCTCACGCACCAAGCTAGACGATGTACCAAACTCATCACCAGAAACGATTCACAACCAAGAGAGCACACTCCACCGATCACTGTCATACTAGATGACACTCGTCCGAGAGATACACTCCATTGGGTCCCACACAAACATCTTAGTTGCTCACCTGAGAGATCATGCTCGTCGTATACCGTCACTGAGGAAATCTCACTGAAAGAACATAAAAACCAAACTCCTCAGATTGGGGATCAATCCCAGGGTCCGATAGGGGATACCAGAGCCCACTCCAGTATACGAAGATCTCAAAGATAGGGGATCACTCCTAGGGTCTGATGGGGGATACCACAACCTGATCTGGCATTCATAGATCTCATAGATAGGGGATCAATCCCAGGATCCGCTAGGGTATACCACAACCTGATCTGGTGCTCGATAGAAACACGTCACTCAGATAGAGTATCTTCACCCATGTCATGATGGTCATGATGATACCGAAACCCTATCAGGTACAACTTGCGCTGTAGGGGATCAACCTGACGATACCGCAACCCTACTGAAATCCTAATGCTAAATAGGGGATTGTATACCCGACAATGCCACAACCCTACTGATCACAACCCACCTCATTAGGGATCATATTCCTGATGATGCCACAAACCCCATGAGGTTAACCTGAAAGATAGGAGATCACCACCCATGGATAGGAGGTCACAGTGATACCAAGAACCCAATCAAGGGAAATGATGCTAAAGGATCCCGCTTCGGGCCTATCAGAGGGATGCCACAACTCTAACAGATTAAAAATCCCACCGAGAGGATCAAAAACCTATACTAAGGTTATGATGCCCTGCGAAACCTCATAGGTATAAACCAACAGAGTACCCTCAACCACTGCTGGTTCAAACGTCGCTAACCTAAGCAACCCGCCACAATGCCACACCGCGCACTTCCAAGGTTGAAACCGAGGCCACCATCGCGATCCACATGGAAAAACACGCAGGATAGACTATTTAATCACCTGAAATAGACAACCAGTAAATAAGGAACCATTCACCATATCTTTCCCATGTGGGGCCCACATTACTATCCTAAAACACATCAAGTTGAACATACCACAACGATCCCCTAGGAATAACACACGAGATCGACTACTCGATCTTCCAAAACGTACACCCGGTGAAAAAGGTACTATTAACCGAAACCAGCCCGGGTGGGGCCCACACCACACTCCCAAAACTAGTCAAGCGGATCACAACGTTGCGATCCCCTCGGAAAAACACACTGGATCGACTACTCGATCGTCCAAAACAGACACCCGATAAAAAAGGCCACATTTCTCCATAAACACCCAAAAGTAGACTCGTGGGGCCCACACCCTGATCTCCATCATAGAACCCGGAACCTATCCTTAAAAGTCATCTTTACTATTAGGATCAAAATGTCACTAACGGCACATCAATCAGATGCTCCGTGTAAAAGTTACGGTGGGTCGAAGTTGAATAATAATAAAATATTATTATTATTTTAACGTTTCATAGACCTGGGCCACAAGACCGGATCATAAAATTCCCAAAGTGATTTCAAAGATCTGTATCGATGCAAGGAACGTATCGCCACAAACATCTCGCAAATCAGAGTTACGGTTTGCGAGTTAAGGTGGTTTAAAGAACCCCTGGAAAAAAATCTGGTCGGACCACCGCAGAGTCTTCGGAAACCACCGTCTGCCTGACCAGACCGCCGCCACCTACCGAAATCCACCGCACCTGAGTTGGAATCTGCGGTGCTACCTCCACGTTTCTGCTGACCTCACCGAAATACTCCATAGCTGCCGATGGTATCCGGGTTTTCCGCGAGAAAACTTCCGGGAGCCACCAGAAGCGCCCCATTGCTCCAAATTCAGATCCGAAACAAGTTTCAGAAATTTCGGGACGTGAACTACACAATCCTTATGAATATTTGAAGAAAAAATTCATAAAATGGATCCGGGATTTAAAAATTCAAACCGCCTACCTTTTGGCGGATCATCAATGCTTTGTGCGCTCTGTTGCTGCCGCTGCTCAATCCAAAAGCAACCGCTGTAAAAAACAGAGCTCAACGACACCTTGTTTGAATGATTTCGGTGGTTAATTGAGAGGAGAATGAGGGGAGAGGTGATGAGTGTACAAGGGGGTGGGTGGAGAGAGAATATGAGATATTTTTTTTTTAAAACAAATATCAGCTCCACTTCCCGGCCTGACACGCCCCCGACCTGACACCTGGCGCCGACAAAGATTATATCGCACCTAGGGTAAACACGACATTCTGAATGCAACGACGCACTCAGAATTTCGATCTGAGACTTTGTTCAGGAGTTATTCGAGCCGACGCTCGTAATTAAACTTTTCTATTTATTTACGAAAATGCCCCTGGTGGCTTTTTCCACAGCAGGCTCATGCCTGCAAAGTTTACATCCCGCCTTGGGTAAATGACACGCTCTGGATGCAAGCGTGTCCTTAGATTCCCATTCTAAACTACCGTTTAAGAGATATCATACCCCCACGTGTATAGTATAAAAATACTTAATGTTTTTATAAAATTAATTCCTGGCATACCGGGTCTCGGAATCACACGCCGTATTTGCGCACAACTCTGGAATTATTCATCGAAATATTACAAAGTCTGATAGGTCCAAAACCTATATCGCTACAATAGCATTGGATAAACCCAATTTTGTAGCAGTGCGTCCCCATTGGATATGTAGTGATCCCCTAATCTCTTATCCTTGATCAAACCCCACCACTAACTCACTCTTTTCAATTCAGATCCTCACCATCCTTTCATTCTGAATATCCCCCCTAACAAAAAATGGTGCTTGGTCACACAGGATCACCTACCATTCAGGAACAATCCTCGAAGGATATTTGGAAACAGATGACAGTTCTTTTGTTTTAAACATTTTCAATGATCGATCAAATATTTTTTCAACCCATAATTGACTTGTTCGGGTATCAGATATGTGTTTTGAACATAGTCAACAACAGTTACCCAAAAAATGATCAACCCTTTCACAATACAGGTCCTGGGATATAACAAACCTATCATTTTAAAGATATTATAAAATGATTTTATGCATCATTGACTGTCAAATACAAACTAATGATCGTAAAATAGAGTGTCTTTGGAAGACTAGGCACATATTTATAAAGCAAAGAAGAAAAATAAAATGGTATTTTTTTAATCTCAATAATGATATCCTAAATACCTTTGAGATTTTACATCTTCATAGGATAACTTAGGGAATAAATGAACAAAGTTCTGTGTTAAAAATCTTAGTAAGGGAATAAACATATGAATAAAGAATAACACATGGGTTAGAAGGCATAACATGAGGACACAAAAAGGAATAGTACATTAATAAACATTTGGAAGAATAAGATTTAAAACACAGGATCATGATATCATGGAAAAATAGGAGTGTGGAAGCAACATATAACATGACATAAACATGAGTCAAGGATAACTTCCAATATTATATCATATGGTGGACAAAGTCCCATAAATTATTACGTTTACTCCTAAATAACATAAATGTAATATCATGATACAAAATATTACCCAATGAATTGGAGTGCTATATGGGCACACCCATCATAAAATTTTCATATATATATGTGTTCCACATGAAGAATCAAACATAAGGGATAAACATTAGGGTTTCCCATGGAAAGAAATGGGTATCATAATCATGTCACAAGGCATAAAAAATGAGTGTATCATAAAGGATTCCTTGAAAGAATGTATTTAAATAATACATGGACATTAATAAGGTAAAATAGGCATATATCATGATAAATTATGTCCATATCAAGTGAAAACATGTAAAAAGAGTGTTTAAGTAACTATACAAATGAGCCACTTTTGTGCGGTTTAAGGGAAAATATTAAATTGGTTTGAAAGAGGTTAGAGCCATAGTTTTTTGTATAAAACTAGAGAACAAATAAGATATTTTTTCATGATAAAATTAATTATTTTATAAAAACAAATGATGTTTTAAAATATACTATAGAGTGTACTTTAAAAGGGGTAATAAATTGGGAATTTTCTTGTAATCAGTATTTCTAATCAGAATGAATTGAGATGGGATCCTTTTAAAACATGTATTTCCCCATAAAAGAAGGGTGAATGGATCTGGATACATAATTTTGGGACATATACATATAATTTATAATAATTATAAAAAAAATGAAGAAATAAATTGGTATAAAGTGATAGAAAGTATAACTCGAAGGGAAAATGGAGGTTTGGAGAGAATCCCTTACCTTATGTCTGAAAGTGTCCTACACCTGCACTTAGTGTCTTGGATAATCAAATTAGATCAATTAATTACTTAATTTATAACATTATACACATATATTTTATTTATTATAATTTTATTAATTTCACTTATGTCTATTTTTATGAGCTATATTGTTTAATTTTGTCATTCTTGGAGTGTTTGTTTTGTGGATTTCATTATCGGTTTAATTGAATATAATTATGGAAGATTTTGTAAAATGAAAGAAAAACATAAAAATTATTATGAAATTATATTATTTTATTTTGATAATTTTAAATTTTAACATATATCATTTTGTTTTCAGATATGATATTTATTGATTAGATAAAATGTTAATGATAATATTTTAGTTTATTTTGATGGGTTTTCAGTCATCGTGAACTAGTTTCTTTTATTATTTTATATTATGCATATATATTTATTCCAGATCATGGAGAAATTTTTTAATATAAATTTGGAAATATTTTTTAATCATTATAATGTTTTTATGATCATCCATGAAGGTGTTAATGGAAAATGAAAAATCATCATTCATAAAGGCAGTGAATTGACACACAATAGATGGTGTTTTCATTTTTAGAATAAAAGGAGAAAAGAAGAGATTTTATTGATAGATATTCCTTTAATAAAATAAAATTGTAGTATATATATGATAATGGAGTTATCATGTAACTTTTTATAGGTATGTGAGGGGAGGATAATAAAAGAAAATAAATTAAAAGATAATGAATAATGATTTTACCTCTTGAATATCCTCTAATTGAGAACCTCCTTAAGGAAATTGGGTTTGGTATTTTGGTGAGATAGATAGACCATGACATGGGTAAGAATATTATAAGAGTAAATTGGTAGAATACAAGAAAGCTTCAATGATTATAAAGTGTGAGGAGGAGGGGTAGTATTATTGGGGGAAGAGAGGAGTGTTTTTGATTATTTTATTCAACATCTTATTATTTTTGATCAAGAATATCAATAGTGATGATTATTATGAATATATACAATAAATGGAACATGTGAGTTATATATAATGGACACTTATATCATCCATTACTCAACCATGACTCAAAAATTCATTTATTTACTTATAATGTTAAATACTATAAATTACCATATTTCACTATTCACAAAAAATCATCTATTTTATAAAAATATAAAAAATTCAACATAAACATTTTTTTATGTTTATATTTCAAAAATAAACTCCATTTTATTAAAATAATTTTCTAAATATGAGAAAATTAATTTTTTATTAAAATTTATTCAAAAAATACTAATTTTAATATTACAACCGCTTTTATGATACTTTTAAAAGTCAATTAAAGCCTCATTAAATTTTCTTATAATTATAATAAAAAAATATTAATTTTTGAATATATTTTTATGAAAATAAATTATCTATTAAATCATTTTATTGATTATAATAGTTTAAAAAAACATTTAGCTTTTAGAAAAATAAAAACCCTTAATTTATCATTTTTAAAACATTTATTTAGTTATACTGTGATATAAATATATCTTATTTTAATGTATAATATAACTAAATTATAATTATAATTTCTTGAATATTTTATTATTAAAGCCATGTTTCATTTATACAGCTTTATTCTTGAGTGCAGTCATTCTAGTGGATAGAGTAGATCCCTATTTTTCTATCCTTATTATCTTATTTTCTATTTATTCTCCCACTATAATTATTAGTTTGTTTACTTAATAAAGTATCATTCTTCATCTATGATAATATTTTATTTTGTTCTATATGTAATGTATTATAAGAAGGAAAATTTCATTGATAAATTTCTCGGTCATTACATTCTTCCCCCCTCACAAAATTTCTCCATTGAAATTTTGTTTGACATAATAAGCTGAAAAAGGTGAGGGTACTTATACTTAATCTCTTACTTTGGTTCCCATGTTGCCTCTTTGTACTTGTGGTTCTTCCATAATATGTTTTCTGGGTGAGTAGTCTTGTTGCATATAACATTATCTATAGGGTTCTAGATCTTCACCGGATGCTCCTCATATGTGAGATTATTTTCCAACTGTACCAACTATTAATTCAATATATGTGAGGGATCTAGTATGAACATCCTCCAGAGGGATATGAGAAATACATCATGTACTTGAGACATGGTTTATGGAAGTTCTAGTCAACAGGCCACATCCCCAACATGATCAAGAATATCAATGGGGCCAATGTACCTAAGACTTACTTTTCAATTTTTCAAAGATCTCATGATCCTCTTCCATAAATATATGTAGAAGAATGTCATGTATCCAACCTCAAACTCTAGGTATCATCGATGATTGTCTGCATAACACTTCCATTGAATTTGTGCGACCTTGATGTGTTGATGAATGATTTTCACCTTTTGTACCATTTTTTTACCTTTTCAGTTCCTAGAATCTTATGTTCACAGACTTCGTCCCAACATGTTAGTTTTCTACATCTTTTCCCATAAAGGGCTCCATATAAGGATATTTGGATGATTTAGTGGAAACTATTATTATAAGAGAAATCGACCAGATGTATATATTGTTCCCATCTTACCTTAAATCCAATATAACATGCTCTCAACATGTATTCCAGTGCCTGAATAGTCTGTTTAGATTGGCCATCTATTTGATGATGATAAGACAAACTGAAGTTCATTTTAGTGTTTAGATTATGTTGGATAATTTTAAATAATTTGGAGGTAAATATTTTCTCTCAATTAGATAAAATAGATAATGGTCTACCATACAGCCCATGACTTCTCTGATGTTTGATTGTGAAATTTGATTGAGTGATAATTCCTCTCAAATTATTATGAATAAAGCAATATTTTTTAGATGTTACATAACCAACCATATATCATTATTTCCTCTGTATTTTTTCGAAAGTCTGAAGAAATATTCCATGATGTTGTTTTCCTATTTCCATGTCTGTATGGGTCATGGTTGTATTATCCCCTTAGACATTTTATTTTCTACTTTTATTTTCTAAATTACCATGCACTTTGATATATATATTTAGTGATATCATTCTTCATATTTCCCTCCAATAGTTCAAATGATGTTATCAATATGTCTTTATGCTCCTTGGGTAAATGGGGAAGGTTGAGCTATGTGCATTATTAGAATGATTTCCTTTATCTCTGGATTGGATGATACACATATTCGTGACCCAAATCTTATAAATCCTTCCTCATCACTTTTGAACTCTGAGGATTTCCCAGTTTTGATAGCTTTTTACTTTTTATATATTTCATCATCATTTATTTGAGCATCCTTTATTTTCTCCACAAGGGATGGTTGGGAAATCATTTGAGAAAGGAATGACGTTTTACCTTCCTTTATAATACCCATGTCCATCCTTTTCAAGTCTAATATGACTGGATCCTTCTCAATTTTTATCATTGAAAATGTTACATGATCTTTTCTACATTGATAATCTACCACTTTATTTTCTTTACCAAGATGATAGTGGATTGAGAAATCATAACATTTAATGAGCTCTAACTGTGTTCATTGGCACATATTATTATCCTTTTATGTGAATATATGTTTTAGGATCTTAGGATCCGTAAATATCTCACACATCTACTCATAGAGATAATGCCATTAGATTTTAAAATCAAAGATAACATCTGCCAACTCTAGATCATGAGTGGGATGATTTTGTTCATGAACATTCACCTACCTTGATGATCATATTACCACATTATCATTTTTCATCAGTTAATAGCCTAATCCCTTATTTTATGCATCATTTTATACCATAATGACTTTCCAACTTCTTGGTAGTGTGAGTATTGATGTAGTGATAATCCTTTTTCAACTCTTTGAATTAGTCTTCATATTCACTATTCCAGATAAACTTCACTCCCTTCCAGGTCAGCTTTGGTAGTGGGTTTTAAAATCATGATAATTTCTTCAAAAATCATCTGTAATACCTATATAATCCAAGGATACTATGGATCTTTATTACAAGTGTTGGTCTTGGCCACTCTTCGATTTCCTTTTTTCCTGGAAGGGTTCACAAATATTTCTTTACTGGTGATAACATTCCCCAAAAATGATACATCCTCCATCCAAAACTCACATTTATATTTCATTATATAAATTTTTCCCTTTAAAAAGTATTTATAATAGTCCTTATATGATCCTCATGTTCCTAATTTCTCTTGAAATATATCAAAATTTTGTCTACAAATACTGCTAAAAATTTTTCATGATAATCTCTAAAGAATCAATTCATTAATTCCATTAAAATTTATAGAGCATTAGTGAGTTCTAAGGGAATAACTATGAGATAATAGTGTCCATTCCTCATTCAGAAGGAAGTATTTGGAATATATTTCTTTTTCAAATTTTATTGGTGATATCCCAAATGATGGTCCACCTTAGAGAAATACCTAGACCCCCATATTTTATCAAACAAGTAATATATCCATGGTAGGGGACAATTGTTCTTTATCATGATATTTTTTATCTCATGATAATCAATGAGGAGGCACATTGATCCATCCTTCTTCTTGATGAAGAGGACCGACACATCCCATGTGAAGCACTCAGGCATATAAAAACATTTTCTATATCCTCTTGTAAGATCATATTTTGTTCTTTTAGATCAATAGTGGTCACTCTATAAAGAGTCTTTGATATTGGCAGATATCTAGGAATAAGATCATTTGAGAACTGAACCTATTATTCTGGAGGAAGAGTATTCAATTATTTAGGGAACAAATAGGTGTTTTACCTCACAATATGTATGTATTTGTGCATGATTATCTACTTTGTCTCAATCATTTGAGCTATATATTCTTGATCATAATGTAATAATATCAAAAATTAAGTTGATGATTCTGAAGAAGATTCATCCTCCTCCTTACAATTGTATATAACTGGGGGATTCCTTGGGATATGAAGAGTGATCTCCCTTTCTTGACATTTGATGTTGGATTTATATAAATATAGTCAATCCTTCCCCAAAATAGCTTCAAAATCAACCAAAGGAAGTTTGAAAAGATTTAATGAGAGGTTTAGTCCACAAATATTAACCAGGGATGAGTAATATACTTTTTATGCAATAATTTATGCATTTATTATTCACACATATAACTCAACCAATATATTTTGAGGTGGTGTTTGAATAATTATAATAAAATTTCACGATATGAATGAGTGCATATAAACAGAATCAAATAGTAGGTTTTCCTATTCATTAATGAATAATTAGAATACCTTTCACTTCATCATTATTGGGATCCACCTCAGTATTAGTGATAGTGTAGTACCCCCAGTTTCAATTTTGTAACCCTTATTTTATGTTTTTATGTATATAATGTGTATGAGTGATGTTTGGGAGGGTTTGGAGACCTTTTAGAATATTTTTTTAGGATTTTCTATAGGTGAACGGTTGTTGTACAGCTAGTGAAAACCATTAATGTCCCCCAGGAAACCATGAACCATGAGATATAGGGCTTTAGGTAGGTGCACAATTAAGGAGCATGGTTTGTCCAAACCATGTGGCCACACAACAGAAGTCATGAAAACATAGATAATGGGATTTAGAATGGTTGGTTCCTTTTTGGAAATTGTGTGATCCAATTTTTCTATTATCCCCCCTTTAGGAAGTATATAATGCATATTTAGCACACAGTTTTTCTAATTGTGAAAATAACCATGCATGGTTTAAAACAAGATCCACAAAAAGTGGATCTTGGTCAATTTTATGTTTTAACCCCTCATTTTTGTCTCAAACCAACCCTAAATTGGAATTTAATCCACTCTAAGGCTAAGGAGGCATCTCCCATCAATCCAAAGGTGATTAATAGGCTTCTCTTGGTGAGTTGAAGCCAGATTCCCATAGTAAGTTATCATTTTTGGTATTTTCACTATTTTTTGCTTAGATCTACTTCTCCCTCTCTCTCGGTTTCTTAGATCTATGTCTCATGTGGATATATATAAGGTATTTGGTTCCAAAATTGATTAGATTTTCATTTTTTTGTTTTAGGTTAATAGATCTAAGGTGGGTTTTTGAGTTTCAACCCAGTTATTTTTGGTGTTTTTCAGGCTGTTTATCATTTTTTCCAAAATTGATAAGGTTGGTGGATTAAAACTCAACTCCTCTATTTAGAACTTGAAGGATTTATTTCAAATTTTCTATTTTACAATAATTTGTTTTTGTGAATTTAGTGTGAAAATAATGGTATAAACCCTCTTTGGTGATTGTTTGTAATTTTGTGGAAATTGTGGAACTGTTATGCGAAAGGATTTTTGGTTTGATTTTAAAATGATGATTTTAAAATTGGTTGTTTAGTTTGATTTTTGAAAAAGGTTATATAGAATGTTTTTCAATAAAAGGTTGTTTTTTTGAAATGGGTTTGTCACACTTGATTTTTTCATGGGTTTGGCATGGTTGGTGTGTGTTCATGTGCATTGGGATGGATAAGGGTATGAAGTACCCCCATCAAATGTTTGGGATGAATATGGGCACGAAATACCCCTATCAAAATGGTTCAGTAAGTGTCATATTAGTGAATGGATGACATGCCACTCATGAGGATAGGGAGTTCCAGGTTGCATGGATGGTTGGATGTGTGGATATATGGAATAGAATGGATTATGCCAAAATGGAATTTATGAAATGGTTTTAGAACATTGTTTGGTTTTTTCCTTGGAACTTGATATTGTTTTGAGAAAAATGATTGGTTATGGCACCTGTTTATATTTTTATATAAACTGTTTAC
This sequence comes from Viscum album, assembly GCA_963277665.1. Taxonomy (NCBI): domain Eukaryota; kingdom Viridiplantae; phylum Streptophyta; class Magnoliopsida; order Santalales; family Viscaceae; genus Viscum; species Viscum album. The sequence goes on along the minus strand of OY728140.1, from coordinate 176,436,957 downwards.
AAATTGTTTTATATAAAGTAATTTATATAATTTTCTAACATGTTCTATCCTATTGGCATGAGTAGTGAAGTCATTTGGGAGAATCCAACCATGTTTTGTTACTCACCCATGTTTTGGAACTTTCATTATTTTGTAGATGGTTTTATTAGGACATGGGAAAATGTAAAGTATCATACTTCTCTATTCATGCTTCGCGATGCTTTGGATTTTTTTTGGAGAGGAGCGTGGTGCAGGTTGGATATTTGGAGTTATGGTTTCTTTCAGTTTTGTTGGCTTTGTAGTCTTCCGTTGTGTACTAGGTTGTTTCGTAGTCTTTGTCTATGGTAATTATTTTAGTTTTATTTTAATATTAATGGTTTATTTATGTTGTTTTTCATTGATATCGTGTATCATGTAGTGGTTTATTTGATTATGATATTTATGTTTGGATTTTTTATTTTTAAAGGTAAAATTATCCCCGCAACTGTCAATAAAGCCCTTGGAATTTATTGCCATCCTTTGGCATCTTAGGGATGTTGCTTAAGGAAAAGTAACATTTTAATCCTTCTCAATCCACTGAGGAGGGGAGGGATGCTTCAATTGGTATCAATCACAGTCCTTCCAAAAATATTTTGGAAGAGGTAGTCTACAATTCAGTCTATCATGAAGTTGAAATTTATTCAGGTTTATTCCTTGTTATGAGTTGGTAGAAAGGAGTAGGATGGTAAGGACATGAAATTTAGAACATAAAAATACTCTTATAACCATTTATATACTGAAATTAATGTTACTAGGGAGTTGGGTACATATGTTTTTGGGGGACACTTATAGGTTTTGGAATCTCATTGTAATGGTTTTAGTCGATGAGATAATCATGACATACATTATAGAAATGAATTTCCCCTAGGAGTGTATATCTCATTTTGGGAAATTATTTGATGTAATTTGTTGTTTTTTGATTTTTTTGAAATTTTTTTCAAATGAAATATTTTGAAAAGTTCATGGTTGTGGTATTTCAAAAATTGGTATATTTTCAAAATCAAGTTGATTTTTTTTCAAAAATTATTGAGCTTGGAGAATGTTTAATTTTAAAAATCAATATTGTATTAGTATGTTGTGATAGAATTTTAAATTTTGAAGACTTCACTTGATAGTTAGTGAGTTTTATGTAATTTTTTATTTGTATTGAAAATGGAACCTAGTAGGTGTTGTGGAAACCAATCAAAAGATGTTGTTGAGAAATTGGTTGCACCTAATCCACACGTAAACCAAAAACTAGTTCAGAGTATTGTCAAATCATTTCTGGTTGTCGATATTGGGAACCAAAGGGATGAAACATGGCAAGAAAATCATTTTTTTATTTCTATAAGAAGAATTCACCCATCATTTAGGGTGATTTGGATTGTGAAAAAGTAGAGGTGTGGCTGAACAAGATGAATCTAATCATCAATTTCATCGGCACACTGGTGGAACTGAATATCAAGCTTGTGACTTATATAATGGAAGATCTTTCAAATTAATTGTGGGATTTAAGAGTTCATGATAAATTTAACCATGGGATTTCTTGGGCCGATTTTGAAGAATTGTTTAAAAAATAATTCTGTCCTCACCTGTTCATAATTCTAATAATGATAAACTTCTTTAGTTTAAAGCAGGAAAATATTGATGTCATACAGAATGCAGATAAATTTATGAATTTAGTCCGCTCTTCACCCAAAGTTTCTTCTAGTTCATCCTTGATTTCATGTATGTTTGAATCGGTAATAAGGTAGGATATTCGATCAGAGATTGTTATGATCAATAATATAGATTATATAGTGATGTTCAATAGAGTGACAGTAGATGAAATGGAAATATCAGAAGCTATGAAAGGAGGAAGCATGTTGATACCCATAGAAAATGGTGGGAACTCTAATTCTATGAGAAAATAGAAGAGGGAAACCTATTTACAAGGTGAGAACATGACTCAAAATAAGACAGATGGATCAGTAAATCATCCCCCATGACCCCAGAGTGATGTGGGATGTTTGTAATGTGGTTTTCTTGACCAAATAAAGTGAGTGTGTATGACACAATATAGTGAATTCTATAACTTCAATAAGATGAGGAATCTTCAATGATATTTTCATAGTGCTCCAAGATCGTCTGTTCATGAAACTTCTCAGGTTTTACAGATGTTGTATGATTCTATGGGATGAGGGAAACAAAATACCTCTCATTAGTTGAATAGAACTATCCATGGTGATTCCAAGATTACCATGGCTCCTCAGATAGTATAACATCAAAAGGGAAATTAGGGAAAAATCATGGTGATAATGAAATTATATAGAGATGAGAAAATTATTGTGGATCATCAGTCTAGACCATTAACCATGACAAGTACGATTCTTTTGAATTCAAACATTATTGCAAGATTCGTTTGATACAAGTTCCTTCCATTCCTTTGTTTCTTCTCATGATATTGATTTGCTGAGTTTAAAAGTTGAGATGATACCTTCTATGTTAAAACTAATAACTCTTCTTGGTCAAAGAGAATGTAGAGCCTTTGTCTATAGAGCATGTTCTATAACTGTTGATAGAGCCAACATGAATATGGTCTTGAGAATATATTTCGAGGAATTTAGAATGTAAAGGCATGTGAAAAATTATTTTTGGAACAAGGAGTAAGAATAATATCATACTGGTTGGCGACTTTGATTCTGGTATCGATGGATCAGATCAAGGGTAAATATTTTCCAGTAGTGCTTGATCAGTTTCTAGATAACTTTTCCAAAACATTATCATGTTTTATACCTAAAGTTAGGTGGATTTTATGATTAATTTCCCACTGGGAACTAGTATTATTTACTTACCATCTTATTGGATGGAACCAACAAAACTAAGGGAATTAAAATTATAGTTAGAAGAGATGGAAAGAAAAAGTTTCATTCGATAAAGAACATCTATTTGGGTAGCACCAGTCTTGTTTGACAAAAAGGAAGATGTAACTATTCAGATGTGGGTTGATTTTTGGTAGATTAATGAAGTTACGATAAAGAATCAATATCTAATTCCAAATATTAATGACCTATTCGATCAATTAATAGTAGTGCAGTAGTTCTCCAAAATTTAATAGCAATCAGGATATCACCAGTTGCATGTTTGGAAGGAGGATATTCGAAAGATAGTTTTTTGGAGTAGATATGACCATTATGAATATGTGGTAATTATTTTCAGTCTTTATAATTCACCAGTAGTACTTATGGAATTGATGAATCAAATATTTCGTAGGTATCTAGATTCTTTTTTGGTGGTATTTGTGGATGACATCTTGCGGTATTCAAGGATAATGACTTAAGATGAGAAACACATTGTAGTTGTGTTGGGAATCTTGAAGGATCATCGTTTTATGTAGTATTATCAAAGTGTTATTTTTGGATACAAGAGGATCATTTCCTTGTCCATATAATATCTTAAGGAGGTGTTTCTTTGGATCAAGAAAAGATAGAAGACTTTTTCTATTGGAAACCACCAAAGGATGTCTTCGAGGTATAGAGTTTCATTGGTCATTAAGGTTATTATCGATGTTTTTTTGATTTCTCATGACTAGATTCACCTATTAAATATTTTAAATTGAATAATGATCCATTCTAATGGAATAAAGAACATTAAAATTCTTTTCATGTACTTAATGTTCTCCTTACATCAATACCAATCTTGATTTTTCTAGAATCAGGACAAGGGTATGTGGTGTATTGTGATGCTTTCAAATCTGGGTTGGGATGTGTTCTCATGAAGAGGGATTATGTTGTTGGTTATATCTCAAGGAAATTAGATTCACATAAGAAAATATACCCAACACTTGATTTTGAGCTAGCTGATATAGTATATGCTTTTCAGACTTGACATCATTACCTATTTGGTGGGAAAATCATTGTTTTCATGGATCAGAAAATCTTGAAACATATTTTGTAAAAATAGGATTTGAACCTTAGGAAAAGAATATGGATGGATTATCTAAAAATGTTTGATTTTTACTTGATGTATATACTGAGCCATGTAAATTCAGTGGCTGATGATTAAAGTAGAAATCTATATGCTCAGTAAGAAAAAGAAGCTTTAGATGGGTGGTAGTTGATTTTAGTCCTACTTTACATGCACTTTGAATGTGAAGACCGAGGTGATGTTGCAGTTTTCTTTCCAATTTTGTTTGTTCCTAATTTGGTGTATATATTTATAGAGGAGCATACATCTAATGAATAATGTGTGTCTATGAGGTCAAAACTCAATGGTTATGAGACCATTGTGGGCTACATGTGGGATGAGAGTTCAATGTTGTGGTTTTATAATTGGATGGTCATACCTATGGCTTCTCTGGAAAAACTTCTTTATACTTACCATCATTTAAGCTGGTTTGTTAATCCATAAATATAGAATATTTATAATGCATTGAAAGCACAGTTTTGGTGGGTATGTTTGAAAAGGAAGGTTGATGAATTTGTTTTAAGATGCATAACTTGTTAGAAGGTTAATGTAGAGCATCAGCGACGAGCAGGTATGTTGAAATCATTACATATTCTAGTTTGTAAATAGGATATGATATCAATGTATTTTTTAATAGGTATCACAAGAACTGTTCAAAAAAATGATTCCATATGGGTGATAGTGGATCAAATCAAAAATTTGACACATTTTATCTCTATTAATGAATCTTATATGGGGAGGACTTGTCAGAAATATATATTCAAGAAGTGGTAAAGAGGAATGGAATACCAGTTTCAATAGTGTTAGATAGAGATCTGTATTTTATATCTCATTTATGGTAATACTTAAGGAAATACCATGGAACTTAGTTGACTAAGAGTACGGTGTATCATCGTCAGACAGACGGGAAATCTAAACGAATGATACAAACATTAGAAGACAAGTTGAAGGCTTGTGTAATGGATTTTAGTGGCTGATGGGAATATGACATACTATTCGTGGAGTTATCAATAAAAAATAATTATCAAGTCTCAATACATATGTTTTTTTGAGGTAGTGTGTGAGTGTCCTTTTCATTCTCCACTTTTGGGGTGGAAACAGGTGAGGCTTCCCTGGTTGGGCCAATCCTTGTCCAAGAAAATACAGCGAATTTTTTGTTGTTCTGAAAATGGATGTAGATAGACCAGATCTATCAAAAATCATATGAGGATCATCATTTATTACCATTTTTGTTTAAGGTGGGTGTTCATGTGTTTATGAGGATCTCTCCAAGGTTTGTACATCGATGTTTTGGGAAGTAGGGAAAATTATCTCCTCAATACATAGGCCCTTTTGAGATACTTTAATGGGTTAGTGAGGTGGAATATTAGTTGGATTTGACACCATGGTTTATTATAGTGTATAATGTGTTTCATGTATCTCAGTTGAGAAAGTATCATCCTGATCCCGACCCTGTGATTCGATGGGATCACATTGAGATAGAGCCATATTCTTTATTGGTGATCATGCCAGTGTGGATTTTGGATATGAAAGAGAATGTATTTTATGAAAAAATCAATGGTCAAGTGAGGGTTTTGTGGAAACATGGTCAGATTTAGGAATAAACATAGGAATGGGAGAAAGAAACTAAAGCGAAATGGGTGGAATTATTTTTGGGAAATGATCATTTTCTTTGTTCTGTGGATATAAAGAGAAATGGTGGGGAGAATGTCTCACCCCTATTTTCAAGTATGTAAACCTTATTTTATGTTTTTAATTATAAAAATTGTTTGATTGATTCATGGAAGGGTTTGGAGACCTTTTGGGATATTTTTGGGGATTTTAAAAGGAGAAAGGTTGGTGCATGGTTATTGGAAACCATGCAATTCACCCAAGAAATTACAAACAATGGGATGGAGGGATATTGATAGGCACGCTATTAAGAAGCATGGTTTAGCCAAACTATGCAGCCACCCGGTAGAAATCATGAAATTCTAGACAATAGGCTTTGGTATGGTTGGTTCAAGGTTTAAAAATTGTGTGATCCAACTCTGTGAGGCCCCCTTAAGGAAATAGTCAAAACATAGTTTGTAAAGTATTTTTCAAAACATGAAACTAACCATGCTTGGGTTAAAAACAAGATCCAAAAAAATGGGTCAAGATCAGTTTTATGTTTTGACCTCTCATTTTTTCCCAAACAGACCCTAACTTAGGATTTTGTCCCATATAAGTCTAAGGAGGCCTCTCCCCTTCAATCCAAAGGAAATCCAAAGGCTTCTATTGGTGTGTTGAAGCTGGATTCTAATGGAATGTCATCATTCTTGGAAGTTTCCCTTTGTTTTCCTTAGATATACATTTCCCTCTCTCTCAGTTTCTTAGATCATTGTCCACTAAGGATAGATATAAGGCATTGGATTCCAAATATGATTAGATTTGTATTTTTTTTGTTAGGGTAATTAATATAAGGTGGGTTTTTTGGGTTTTCACACTGTTTCATGGACGTTTTTTATGATTTTTATCCTTTTTGAAATTTTTTTGAGTTAGTTGGATTCACTCTAAAGTCCTAAATTTATAGGTTGAAGGATTGATTTAAAAGTATTTGTTTTACATTAAATGTTTTAGTGAATTTTGTGTTCAAGGCATGGTAGAAACCCTCTTAGGTGATGGTTTGTATTTTTTTTTAAAATGGTGGAATTGTTATGCTAAATGGTTTGTGGATTGATTTTAAAATAATGATTTTAAAATCAGTTGTTTGGTTTTATTTATGTAAAAGGTTTTATGGAATTGTACTCAATAAAAAGGTTGTTTTATTGATATGGGTTTGGCACACTTGGTTTTGTAATGGGTTTTTTATTTTGTGTGTGTGTTTATTTGCATTAGGATGGATAAGGGCATGAAGTACCCTCATCAAAAGGTTGGGACAGATATGGGTGTGAAGTACCCCCATAAAAATGGTTCACTAAGTGATGCCTTTTTGAAAGGTTGGATCACTACTCACAAGTATAGGGAGGTCCGGGTTGCTTGTATGGTTGGATATGTGGATTTGTGGAACGAAATAGATTATAAAAAAAATGGAATTCATGAAATTGATTCAGATGTTTTTTGGTTTCATTCCTTATAAAAAGATACAATTTTATGAAAATTACTTGGTTTTGGAACTTGTTTATATATGGATTTAAATTTTTTAGAAATTATTTATATAAACAATGTTATATAATGTGCTAACATTTTTTATCCTAGTTTCATGAGTATTAAAGTCATTTGGTGAAAGCCTAATGAGTTTAATTATTCACCCTTGATTTGTAAATTTGGTGATTTTGCAGAATTTTTTTATAGTGACATGGTAAAAGTATCAATATCACACTTCTCTAGTGGTTCATAGTGGTACTTTAGCTGTTTTATTGAGTAAAGCATAGAGCTGGTTGGAGATTTAGAGTTGTGGTTGTCTTTGAGTTCTTTTGTGTTTTTAGTCTTCCACTGTGTACTTGGTTATTTTGTTGTCTTCCACTATGGTACATGGTTTTAGTTTGATTTTAATATCAATGGTTACTTTGAGTTTCCTTTCACTAATATCATCAATCATTTATTGGTTTATTTTTTTCTAAAATGTTTGGTTGGTTGTTTAATTTTCAAAAGGAAAATCTTCTCCAAACAGTTAATGAATCCCTTGGCATTTATTTCCAGAGTTTAGCATCTTGGGGATTTTGCTTATGAAAAAGTAATGTTTTCATCCTTCTCAATCCATTAAAGAGGGGAAGTATGTTACAGATAGCATATTTCCCTCCTTATTTCCTTAGAGGTTATTTTTTTTGATTGCCTCTGACAACCCTTGGCTTAGGGAATTAGATCACATTATTTCCATGTTCATTTCAGTAGAAACAATGCACAATAGGTTGAGTTTAGATCTAAACCTTTCATTAGTTTTTGGAATTGGTGGGCTTATTCATATCTATTTGACTATAATTATCATGATTTCCCTCTCTTCCACATTCCAAGCATCACCTAGTTTCCTTTAGATAGTTCCCAGAATGCTTCTTCCCAAACATTTGACTTTTGTGATGTTGGGTTTTTTTAAATCATGGGATTTATATATAAATACTCTTATATTAAAATATATTTTCCTCTTTTTTATCTCCAATACCATGAGACCCCAGAGTGTCTTCTTTCTCTATTTCAACCATAAGGGAATAATAGATAATATCTTTATTTCTGTAAAAGTCATGAATCATGAAAGATTTTCATAGACTCATCTTGAGACCACTAAAGAAGTGATCCAATTTTATTTCAGTATTCATGATAAAGAAATAGGTATATCATGAATGTATTGTTAAGTTTTTATCATATGCTCTGATAGAATCATCTTCCTTTTTCTTCAGTTTGAGGAACTATTAATCTATCTTAAGATGGAGAGTTTTGGGAAAATATTTATTGAAAAATATTTTCTGCAATGCTTCCCATTCCATGGAATCAATTTCCTCCTTAAAATTTGTGTTTTTGATTAGTGTCCACCACTAGTCAACTTACCCATTAAAATTATATACCTCCAACACAACTTTATAGTCTTCTAAGCATTGGAGGATAGCTAATATCTTTTCAATGGATTTAATCCATTTTTCTTATGATGGTGGGATCAAAATATCTACAAAAGATTGAGGCCATTTTTTAAATAAATTATTTAACCTAATCTTGGTCTTTATTAGGATAATGATGGATTTATACATGATTCAAGTTATTATTCATAACTTTAGAAAGTTTCTCTAGTACTAGCATAAAGTTTTGAGATCCTCTTTCCTTCAAATTTAAAATTTCATTAGGGAAATCACCACAATCCCTATAAAAATTGATTATTGGAACTTGTTATCCTATTTAGATACATTAAAAAAAATAAAAAGGGGGGGGGGTCTTGAATCCTTGTCTAATTAGAATATAAAAATATAAATTTGAACATATAAGGATAAAGTTGAAAATGAAAAGTATATCTTAACATGTGATTCCATTTGTTTAAATCTTGGTTATCCATGGTGATAGAATTATCCCTAGGGTTCCCAATAATGTTTTGTAGTCCTTATATCATAAAATAACTAGACCATTATATGATACCAACTACAGTTACCCTATCCTTTTACACATACTATTAAATTGTTTAACCATAATTAACTATCAAATACAAACTATGTACCCTAAATTCTAGTTTCTTTAGAAGACTACATACATAACCATAATGCATGAAACAAAAACAAAATCATCATTTATTTAATCTCCATAATGATATCCTAAATCCATTTGATCTATTAAATCTACATAGGATAATATGGGGAATACCTAAAGAAAGGTATGAGCTAAAAATCCCAACAACGGAATAAACCTATGAATGAAGCATATGACATGGGTTAGAAGGCATAAAATGATAACATAAAAAGTAATTGAACATGAATAATAATATAGAATCATACCATCTAGAATATGGGAACATGTACCCATTGAAACATAGGAATGTGGAAATGAAAAATAACATGACGTAAACATGATTCAAGGCTAACTGCAACGACTATATCACATGGTCGAAAAAGTTGCATAATAGATTAGTTATACTTCCTATTCCCATGCATGACATCTCATGAGACTAAAAATTACCCAATGCATTGGATCACTCTATGTGAACAACCATAATAACAATTTCATTCATATGTGTTCCTCATGAAGAATAAAACATAGGGAATAAATATAAGGGTTATCCATAGAATGAAATGGGTTTAGTAATCGTGTCATAAGTCATAAAAAATGGATGTATCATAAATGTGTCCATGAAATAAGGAATTTAAATCATAAAAAACTTTAATAAGGGAAAATAAAAATATATAATGATAAATTATGTCCAACTGAAGTAAAAAAATGTAAAAAGCGTGTTTAAGAAACTTTAGAAATGAGCCACTATTGTGCGGTTTAAGGGAAAAATAATAAATAGACATTAAAAAGGGAAAAGACGTAATTTTTTTGTATAAAAACAAAAATTGACTATTATAGTTTTTCATGAAGAAATGAGAGGTTTTAAAAAATAATGGTGGGTTAAAATATATTATTCAGTGTACTTGAAAAGGGGTGAAAAATTAAGTAGTTCCTTTTAATCGGGATTTTTTATCAGAAGGAATTGAGAAGGGACATTATAAAACATGTATTTAACCATAAAAAAGGATGAATAGATCTTTATACATTATTTTTAAACAAATAAATGGAATTTATAATAATAATTTAAGAATAATAATGAAATAAATTGGTGTAAAGAGAGAGAAATCTTAACCCAAAAGAAAAATGGAGGTTCAGATTGAATCCATTTACTTATGTATGAAAGTGTTATTAACATATACTTTATGCATTGGATAATAAAATAAGATAAATTAATTAAATAATTAACAAAATTATCCACATATATTTTATTTATTATAATTTTATTAAATTCATTCATTTCTATTTTTATGAGTTATAATGTTTAATTTTGGTGATCTCAGAGTCTTCAGTTCATGGAATTCATGGTTGGTTTAATTGTGTATAATTATGGAAGTGATTATAAATTGAAAGAAAAACTATTGAAGTGTAATAAAATGGTATTAATATAATTCATAGATTTTAAATGTTCCCATATATCATTTTTTCTTTAGATATTGTAATGAATAATTAGATAAAATGGCAATGATAATCATTTATTTTATTTTGGCAGTATTTCAATCATCACGAAGTAGTTTGTTTTATTATTTAATATAATGAATATATATTTGTTCCAGAACATGGAACAAGTTATAATATAAATTTTAAGATATTTTAAACCATTATAATTTTTTTATTTCTATCCATGAAGTTTGTAATGGAAAAGGGAAAATCATCATATATGAAGGTGGTGAATCGACACATCACAGATGATGTTTTCATTTTTAGAATAAAAGGATAAGAGAAGAGATTTTATTGATGGATATTCTGTAAATGAAATAAATTAACAGTATATTCTCGATACTTGAGTTATCATGTCACTTAAGATAGGGAATTTCAGGGGAGGATATTAAAAGAAAAGAAATAAAAATTGTAAGAAGGAGGATTTTTCTCTTTAATATCATCTCCATGAGAACCTCCTTAAGGAACTTGTGTTTGGTTAAAGAATTGAAACCTTAAACTAATTGTAACTTCTTAGTCTAACTATCATAACCTTATAATTACCAAGAAAAGTGATATAAACACCTATTAGATTGAATATACATAGGGGAAATATGATTGAGATTTATAATTTCACCCACTAAATCCTATTTGTTACATGAAAAAATGTGAGGTTAAAAATAATAATAAAAGAGGTATAAAGCTTACGAGGCCCACTACTTAGCCTTGAAAAAAACCAGAATATGCTCGATAGACCCTATATTTTAGGATAAAGTTATATCCAAATATTTTCTCCATATACTTCACAAGTTCATACATGCAGCTCCTCTTGTTGTTCTTCCTTTTCATGCATCCCACACTTTTGATCGGGTAGGATTTATTCATATCAATTCACATATCCTGGCTACAAGATGCTAAAATATTCTATGAACATCCTAATCACGTGAAATTAAACTATATTTTTAATGACCTCACTGTAAGATTCTAAACAACATGTTCAATGTACATGATGAATGATATTAAAATGCACACCCTTAATCCTCATTATATGAAGTAAAATGGAAAAAATATTAGTTCCTTTCCCAAGAAGCCTCTTCCGCCTTTGGCATTGGTCACCTATCGCACCATTAAAAAATAATTGACCATAACTCAATATCTAAGACAACACTAACTATGAAATATGAGTATAGGATTTATTTAGATAGATGAATCAACCTGATGTTCTCAGAAACATGGTGGTGTAATCCATAGAGTGTTAAACTCCAATTGAAAATTCCATCAGTTCATACCCACACTCAGTGTCTTCCTCGATTTGGATGCCCATAATCTTTCATGCCTGAATAGTCCCCATAATGAAAATGGTTTCTAACCAAACTTGATCACTTAAATTCTTAGAAAGATGCACCTAAATACTTCTAATGACACTTTGATAGGTCCTGTGTTTTTAACGTTGTCAATGGATGACCCTCATTTGTTTGTACCCAGCCCTAAAAAAATGACTATGGAATCTATATTTTGAACACAGTTAATAGTTATCCACTATCACTTGTCAACATCATTGTGTTTTAAATCTTAGGAATCCTGATTCATGGCTTTAATCCCATTTTTATTGGTATAATTCAATACCCCTATCATTTCTCCATTTAAGAACTAGCACACAATGAGAAATCAAGTTAGCTATAAAAAGAATCATATTATCCAACCAATGCTTTCCTAGTTAGGGTACTCCTGGTTTTCTATTAAAAATTTCGAACCTTAGTGTTTGTGTAACACCCTTATCTTTTAGAAAATATTTCTCTCTATATAATTTTATTTCTCTGATGGCTAGTGTTACACAAAACACTGATTTTAAACAAACTGCAATGCACTATTAAAGTATTATTATTTAATGTGATAGTTATAACCTAGTCATTAATTTTTGAGTTATTAAGATGATTATCTATTTTAGTAAATTTATATAATTTTCATACTCAATATAAATGTAGTAATAAATTATTAGTAAATTACTATTCATTTTTTTATTGAAGTTATTTTATTATTAAACATTATGTTTTCTTCAAAAATGGATTTTCATATGACTGAATATTAATGTTACTTTATAAAAGTTTTATAATATTTAATTTAAAAAATTAATTTAATTTTTGAATTCATAATGTTAAAATTATATTAGTAAGATTTTTTTGGGAATTTTCTAAACGGATTAATTTTTCAATGAGTTGTGAAAAATATAGATTTTATAAAACTGTGATTTTATTTGTAAAAACAAATAACTTTATGATTTTAATTTTATCTCAAAGTAACTTAAGTACCATTTTTTAGATATATTCTAATTAGTTAAATTTTAATTATCCTTATACATTCCTCTGGTATAAGAACATTTATAGGTTTAAAAACACATTTTTCAAGAAAGCTATTTTTTACATTTGTGGGATTAATTTCAAATTAAATTCTACAACTTCAATGGGTTAAATCTTGAAAAATGGATTCCATATTTAAAATCTATCAGTCTAAAATTTTTAAATAGGACTTTTTTATTTTTGGTTATTAAGAATAGTACCAATAGTGATTTTATTACCATGGAAAGGGTAAATCATGTAATTTAGGTTAAAAATATATTGATAAGGACTATTAAATAAATCCATCACTTACCTAAATTTTATTTTATGAATTAAATTCATCTATAAACATAAAATATTTTGTTTTATGACCTTCTGTGCTTAATTTTAAGAGATAATAACCTTTATAGTATTTTATTTCAAGAAAACTCAAACTTGTCACACTATTGATTTAAATAACTACAATATTTTAAGATGGGGTTATCCAGAATGTATTTTTGTTTATAAATTATATTTTTAAATATAATATATTTATATTTTTTATAGTAATTTAGTTTTAATTTTCAGGGAAGAAATAATTACCTTAAATTCTTACACAATGCTGATGCAATAATTATTCAATTAATGGAAAATCAAATAAATAAAATTAAAAGTATTTTAATTTGAGATAATTTATGATATCCATGAATTTTATAGATTAAAATGACATGTTAGGGATGTATTATTTTTTTTGGAATTTATATTATTGTAATGTTGTTATTAAAGTCAATGTAATGAATAGTGTCACAATTGACAATAATGATATCTTATAAAAATAATATTTTATTTAATTATTTTAAAAATATAAAAATATTAAAGTACTAAAGGGATAATAAATTCTATAAAATTTTGAGGAATATATCCCTATAATAGTCTTATTATATTTTAATCTTTTGAGAAATTACTAAAGTTCCCCTCACCTCAATTATATAAGGGTGCCTCCTCCCTCACTTATTTACACCACATGAAGAGGTCTATCTTGACCATAACCTAAAAACATATCTTATAAAATTATTTAGACACATTATATTTGTTATGTTCCTCTCAAAATACCTACCCTAGAGCCCTTAAGAGGCGATATAAGGGAGTCGTCTCAAAGGAGAGGTAATTTCCCTGACCGATAAATTTATTTTTATACTCTTATTTACCCCTAAAAAATCTATGATATTTATTATAAAATTATAAATTAATTATATTTACTATTGTTAAATGTTATTATGATTATTAAAACACCATTATAAACCCTCTTTCCTGTCAAAAAATAAGTCAAAGTATCACTCATGCATATATATGACTTACCATATCCACATAATGATATAATTCATTTTTCATCACTATATATTATAGATAGTTATTATTATGGGTTTAATATTTATATATTATATTTATAACATAATTGTACTTCTTAAATAATAATTTCATATCCAAATTCCAAACCATTGGGAAACTATAATTCCACTCGTGTGTTCATGGGGAATATCACCTCCACGAAGTTATGAGATTCATTTTTCTTTTCAATTATTAATTGGATGGTAATAAGGATGTATATGATGAATATTTATGATATAAATGATATGATATTTATTTTTTAAAGGTGAATTGTTTTTTACCTTTCTTTAATTTCATACTTCAAAAAGTGAATACAATGCTCATGCATACCTACGACCTACCATCTCTATGAATAGTGTAATTCATTTTCTATCTATATCATTATGGATTAATTTAAACATATATAATTAATATATGTGTTATAATAATCATTGAAATTATTCTATTATATATTTATATTAAATATAAATTTATAATACAAGAGGTTAAGGAACTTTTAATGGAAGTCATACCTAAGTTAATGGATTTTCATCTCACTTTTATTTTTGTAGGGCACATGCCATAATATCCACTTGATTCATTTTAGTGGTGTATATACTTACCATGAATTCATTTTATGACACATATTATGAATTTTATGGGGATTTAAATATTCAATTATTTTTATATCCTTCATGGAGTTACGATTGAAATGTTACCATGCACTAAAGGTTTATTTCATTATCTCACAATAATAAGGATTATTTATGTTTAAGTATCTATTTGGGAATATTTATATTCCATTTCCCAATTTTATAAAAATGTTTTTAAATTTTTTTCTACTATATTGTTTTAAATAATGTTTTTCCATGTTATAATTTTTACAAAATGGGTTGAAAGGAATCATTTTTTCGTTTTCAAAATGAAGTACTCTGTGACATTTTCAAAAAAAAACATATGGAATGAATATTTTTTATCTTATATGAAATGACCAGAATTTTATACCATAGTGATTTCATAATTATTTGAATCTTAATTTATAATTTTATATGTTTATTATGAAATAAAATGTTTTCCTTTATAATTTAGTAGATTAAAAAAAGAAATGATTTCAAAATGTAAAGATTATTTTCCTAACAAATTATTCCAAGTGATCTTTCAAACATAATTATCCCATAAAAGATAACAACATTTTATGTTACTTATTCATTACATGGGATATTATAAATTAATAAAATCTTTATTATTTATTTTTATGTCGTATTTTCTTTATGGAATTATGCTTATGAATTTTGTTTCTTTTTCATGAGTTATATTTTGATGAAATGTTTATGAAACCCATTTCTTTTTATGAGTTATGATATGATTAATGATTTATGATCTTGTGGTACACATATATATGACTTTCATTATATGATGGTTGGCACCTATATCTCTCAGCAATACATTGTGTAAATATTGATATCTCATGTGATAAACATGACTGGAATTGGGAGTGAACCGAGTTTACTAAGGGAATCTATCCAACATGATAGTCATGGAGTGATCCTAGAAAAATATTATGGTTTGGGGAGTTAACCCATTCCAATATGATAACTTTTTAAATGATCCTTGACTATTATGGAATTTATTTAAAATACTTATGATTTTTCTACACTCGTTTATGGCATGAAATTAGGATTCATGATTGAGTTAAGATGATTTCTCATTCTTATGATTCATGTATTTTTATGTGCTAATGTTTTATACCATAACTCATGGTTTATAAACTTTCTAAGATTAGGTAAGGAATTAATAAGTTATGATCATGATCTTAAGCCCTTATTATTATATTTTTCTTTCATATGATTATCAATTGATATCTCCCATGCATATCCTTACTTAGAATATAAGCTCAATCTTTCTTAGGTTTACTTTTCCCAGGTTATCAAAAACGTTTTTAGTAGGGTATGACTATAAAGAGTACCATGAAGGAATATATTTGTGGGAAAATATAATAAAAATGAGTATTCGTGATGAGAGATTAATATGCACAAATAATAAAATTTTTTAGCTCTATGTCCCATCGTAAATTATTGTGGTGTGACTGCGTGCCATTCTATAGAAAAGGGTTATTTATAGTGTATCATCTCAAAAAGTTCACCATAGTGTATTTTAAATCGATATCTATCCATAAAAAATATCATATTTTTCAATTGATATTTCTATCTATAGAAAAAATATTTTTTAAATATTTTTATTTGTGGAATAAAATCTGTTTTTAGTAACCCATCTCAAATTAAAATTAATTAAATTCACACAAACCCTTCTCTCGTCCTCCCCCAAATTTCTTCACACATCTCCCCACTTCACACACCGAAGAATGAACCACCCCCAAAAACATCATTCAAACATCATTTATATTATATTTTATTTTGAATAATCCAATAATGATCTCTTATTCTCTAATTATGTATTTGTTTTTTCAATTTCTCATTCAATCATGCAGAAATATGTTTGGTCAAACCCAATGTCAAAATATTAACTTTTTTATGGTTTATTTTGTACATAGTGTTAGTGTAAATTTATTATTCCCTATTTGGGGATCCACCATCAAATATAACATATCCAGGATCCATATGAGTTTATTTAATTTTTTAGGCATTTTTAATAAGATTAATCATTACATTTAATAGTTTTTTCAATTTGGATGTTCGCCATTGTTTATTTTGATGTATCTAGAAGCCTCATTCACTCCTAATATGCATGATCCTACTAACAACATAAACTTCATGTATATATATATATCTAGTAATATATATATGATATATATTTATATGATTGAAAAATAATGATATATATATATATATATATATATGTAATTTTGCGTAACATGTATATTTTTAGTTGCATCAAAATAATTTAGAATTTATTATTTTAAATATATTGTAAAATTTTATGACTTACTCTAGATATTTTGGTAAGGTTTTTATGGCGATATAATTTTTTATGAATTATAATAATGCTCAGATTGTAGTTTTGACGTTAAACCATATTTTCTTGTTATATTATGACTGATTTTCATTTATTTAAAACACATGTATTTAGTTTTATAAATGTTTGGTATATATATATATACATGTGAATATACATATATTAACATTTTAAAAAGAACATGAAAGTTTTTTTATTAAATATATATGTATGTACATATGCATGTATGTATAGTTCTGTTATGTATATTTATTTAAAAATTGTGTAAAAATATATTTGATGTATATTTATTTCATTAAGAAATCACGTAACACAGACACACATAAAACATATTAAATAAATAATATATGAGTGTTTCATAAAAATGATGAGAAAATCAATTTATAGAATATTTCTGAACAAAATATTTTTTATAAGAATTGTTTTATAAAAAATTATTTATATAAATTATTCTAATGAATAAATATAATAATTTTTAGATATAATGATTAATAGTTAACAAAGGATCAATTTATCACGGAAAAATAGTTATGGAGGTTCATAAATGTTTGAGCATTTTTTTTGATGTATACTTTTTGTTGGATTTTATAAAATTGTAAAAAATATAGTAATAATAAATAATTTTTGGTTAATTTTATTTATAATTAATAAATAATTAGTATTATATAATAAATATCTGTAATAATCTATAAATTGTTTTTAATTAATTGTAATAAAATATAAATAATACCATTTTTTAAAATTCACAACAATTTTCAATGATTTAATAATTAAAAAATAGTATTAATAATTAAAATTTTATAAAAATTAATTAATAATTATGAAATATTTGTATTAATTTTTAAATATAAATAAATAATGATAATTTGTTAAAAAATATCTTATATTAATAAAATATTTAAGGGTTACCCACTCATGCAGTGTTACCAAACACCTGACATACACAGATGTTATATAATGCCTAGGGTAAATCCCATATCCCTAACCCAACAATGGTCTCACATTTCTAATTAAATACACCATTGTGATGATACTTCATTTTTAAAAAAATTATAATAAAAATATTATATGAATTACCCTCATATGAAATGTAACCAGACACCTGATTCACATTAATGTTATGTCAGACCTAGGGTAAAACCCATATCCCAGACCTAAGGGTGGTCTCATATTTCATGTGTGAGAAATTATTAGGGAGATACATCATTTTTTTGAATAAATAATAAAAATAAATAAATAAATTACCCTCACATGTGAGGTTACAAAAAACTCGATGTATACAAATGTTATGTCACACCAATGGTAAACCCCATATCCTTGTCCTAATGGTGGTCTCCTATTCCTCATTCAATAAATAGTTCATGTGATACTTAAATTTTTTTATAAAATACTATAATAAAAATATTAAATGAATTACCCTCACGTGTAATTTAACAAAACACCCAACACACACAAATGTTATGTCATGTGTTTGGTAAACCCCATATCCCGGACCTAACTATGGTGTCAGATTTCCAACATGAGATTTTTTTAGATATATTCCATTGTTTTGGGAAAATTGTATGGATGTGATATAATTTATTTAATTTTTTTTCTATCTGGGATAAACCTCTACAGGATGTGGAATCAAGTTGTAACTCAGTACATCACTATGACCATATCCCATAGATTATTAAAAGGTGCTAAAATATGTTAATAGTTTAAAATTAGTCACAATGAGTAATAATTAGTATTATTTATGACTTTTTTAGATAATTATAGACTCAATAAGTAGAAACCTGTTTTAATTATACAATCATGATAGGATAAATCATCAAAAAAATCCCAATGTATATGGTATAAATCATATCTACATTGAGGGTGTTGAAACATTTATATAACTTTAATCATAATATTCTGATTTTTTTATTAAGTAATAATTAAATTACTATGTAAGAAATGTGATATTGGGAGATTCAAAACATTTGATAATGTTGGAATTCATCTACTGCATTTTGGTTTTTGGAAAGATTACATTTTTTAGTATCAACATGATGATTATAATTCAAAAAAAACAATTTTTTTAGTTCAATATCGATTATTTTATAATTTTGTTCAGGAGGCTGTTAGTAGATATTTTAAGGATATAAAAACTTATAAGGATATTCCGAATCCAAATTCAAAGCCTTATAAATTTTATAACTTGTTGGAATTTGTTAAGGAGTCATTATATCCCAGATTTCAGATGAGAAAACCTGATGTTGTTACAAAAATTATTTCTATTAAATCAAATTTTTTTATTTAAATTAGTTGCTTTGATTAATTATTTTCATTGGTTAAATCATTATTACATGATTGAAATACATTACATGAAAGTCTCTATGAAATTAATAGGCAGGTCCATAATCTGGGTCATAGTTTTTAGAAGATCCATTCATGATAAAATAACCATATCATATATTATAGTGATTATTAATCATTATCTAATTTTCCAACATATGAGGAATCAATGTATAATGTGGGAAAACAAGGAAAGTATATATTTCTTGGCAAATAGTTGAGGTATTTTCCAATTACACCTTATTTAAAGTATTTATTTACGTCTCACAACACAGTTTCATTGATTACATGGAATAAATCAAAATTTTCCCTTTATAAAAGCTTAAATCATACATGTGATGGTGATTCATGGAAAATAATTGATTAGATGAATCCATATTTTTCTTTAGAACCACATAATATAAATTTGGGTCTTTATGTTGAAGGTTGTTTTTCCATTTGTTTCTTATGGAATTCAATTTTTAATTTGTCCAATTTTCTTTATGACAAAGAACTTACCTCCTTGGATGTTTATAAAGAAACAATATATATATTTTGTGCTATTAATTTTAGGACATCCAAATAGGAATATCAATGTTTATTTGAATCCACTAATTGATGAGTTAATGTTATTATTTAACAATGATGTAACTATATTGGATATAGTTGTAGATAATAATTATACACTGAAGGTTTCATTAATGTTTAGGATTAGTGACTTTTTGGAATACAGTATATTATCTGGATAGACTAAACAAGGTCAAAAATCATGTATGAAATACATGGATGGGAATAATTAATTTATTCATGGTAAAGAGATAAATAATAGATATTTTTAATGTCATATTATATTTCTTCCCACATATCACATTTTTAGAAGGAACCTAAATAATTTTTAAAAAGGTAGAATTGAAAGAGATGAAACTGCAACATTTCTCTCAGGTATTCATGTAAAATAAATCATCTCTATATTACCTCATGTTACTTTTGGACCAACCATAAATGAGAAAAAAATAAATGTTTTTTGTAGTGAATATAATTAGATAATTCAATGTATTACTTGGAAGCTTCCATATTATTTTGATTCGTTGGTTTGTCACATCTTAGATGTAATTCATATTAAGAATATTTTTTTGATAAAATAATTTATACCTTGTTTGAAACACCTCATAAGACCAAAGAGAATATAAAGTCCTAATTAGATCTTTCCCAAATTTATAGATATCCTAAAATTGAATAATTTGATGATAAACGATCAAATAATTGAATGAATCCAAAAATAGCTTAAAAACTTTTTAAGGAGATTTGTTTATTATAATTTCAATGGATTTTACATTTGAGGTAACTAGATGTTTATGATTCTAATTTGGATCATTTCAGAAAAAGTGGGAGTATTACCGCGTTAAAAAGTAAGGAATGCCATATCACAATGGAAATATTACTTCCAATTAGTCTTAGAGGGTTATTGAATTCATCAATCTAAGATGTGTTGACTGAAATATGACATTTCTTCTAAGATATCTGTGAGAAAACATCATATTATGATGCATTGAGTTTGATACAAAATCATGTTGTTGGATTTTTGTGTAAATTATAGAAAATATTCTCGCTGATATATTTTGACTCAGTGGAACATTTAAAATTTCATTTTCCTTATGAAAATAATTGTGGAGGGATGGTGTAAATCAGATAGATGTAACTATTTGAAAGATATCTACAAAACATTAACGAAAAAAGTACGTAATGAAGAATTGGCTGAAGGGTCTATTTTAGAATCATTATTATAAAAGTAAATTTAAAATTTCTACTCTTATTATTTTCAATCAGAATATCATTAGATATGTAACCAGATGGGTTGTAATGGGACAAATATTGATGATGTAATAGAACATCTATTGTCATTTTTTAATCAGCCTAAGCTTGGTTTTGGTGGTTATCATGAATGATGGATTTTAGATTACAAGCTGGACATATGTCACACATATGTTATACATAATTATGAAGAAATGGAACAATATTTCAATCAATTACTACTTTTTATTATTTTTAAATTTTCTTATAACAGATTACATTATTTACATTAATGTTTTTAGACTATATGATGACTGTATCAGAAAATAATTTATAAAAATTAAATCTGCTACTCTTAAATAGTGATGTTACTAGAATTTTTCATGTTAGTTTCAAAGATTGGTAAGTAAGTTTCTTTTAGTGGAACATTAAATAAAATTTAAAATGATATCTATTATTAATAATTTTGAATATTATCATGCAAAAAACATGAAAATAAAATTGATATTGAATTATGTGTGCTCAATAACCCTCCATCAAAATTTGTAAAATCATATAATGGGTTTGTGGTCAATTGATTTTGATTCGATACATGCATATATGTTGAATCAAATAAATCAATGAATAGTTGTGTTTTCTTGAAAGGATGTCATCATAAAGAATGTAAAGGTGACTTTTTATAGTATGATGGATAAAATAAGTGAGTTATGTTATTTGGTACCAAATTACGTAACAATTTTTAAATGCCATTAGTTTGATAATGATAGAGGGTTTCATGTTCATCCACAACATGGAGTATTTGACATATGAATATAACAATCTTATTGCATAAAATAAACCATTTAAGTTGGAACATCTAAAACATCATGTTTATTATATAAATTACTGGGATGTTTCAAGATATTTTAATGATTAGTAGAGTGTAATAAAAAAAATATCATGAAAATATGTTTTTAAAAAATGAAAATGCTTCTATGAAAGTTCAATATATTGAATTTTTAAATGAAACATCCCAAAATATATCTCTATCTTGAAAATATATAAACATTGTTGATTAAACCCCCTATTAAGGGCTGATGATTTTGATAATGTTGATGAAGTGATAATGGATGATGAATCTCAAAGTTGTATTGAAGTTGATGGTGTTGAATTTGAGGATGAAGACATTATCCTTGATGAAGATATGGAAGAAGATGACGATTGATGTAATATAATTATGTATTTATTAGTGTTTTATATTTGATATTTATTTTAAAATTTATTTATAAGTAATATTGTTTGTTTTAAATGGATGCACCCAATGAAATATTCTCTTCCTTTGTTGATATGAATTTGTATTAGTATTTTGTATTTGATATACTTATCAATAATTATTGGCATTGAAGGATATTATATTCAACATGGTATTTTTTAGTTTTTTATATTTTATATCTATATTAATAAATATTTACTGTTTAAATTATTATTTTATGATATTAATTATCAAATAATTATTATATTCTGGTATTTATTAGTTTCTTATATTATAAATATATTAAAATTATTTACATATAAAATTATTATATTCTGGTATTTATTAGTTATTTTTAATTTATATCTGTACTAAAAATTTACTTTTGGTATGGTTATATGTTTCAAATGTGGGAGATGCTGATAATGATCTATTTTTTTATCTAATTTATGAAAAACTTCTTTTTAATGAGCATGATTTATCTAATCTACAGGATGTTGCACGTATTATAAGGGGGCCTTATCTTTCTCGATTGATGATTCCAGACCATATTCAAAAGATATTAACTTCAATTGATTTTGATCCTCATTTATAGATGTATGTCCAATTATTTAAGGTATTTATTTATATAATGTTCTTGTATTAATTTTAGTAATAATATTCTGATTTTTTTATAATTTTTCACATTTAGCTATTAGGTAGGCTGGTGTGATTCTAAAAAATTATTTTTTGAGATGTGGGTGTTATGGGACAAGTTATCATTGCTATTCGTCAGAAGATGTTCAAACACTAGATTTTATGTTATTAAATAATATATACATTTTTAATTTTATTTAATTGCGAATTTTAATTAAATTATCTTATAGAATTTATGGTCCTTAATTTCTAATAGCCCGAGAGATCCTATTTGGGAGGCGTGGGATATATGTATATGTGAAAATTTTCATTAGTTTTTACACAACCTTAGAAAGAGGTCTCTGGGTAGATCTTATTATACAATTTTTGACTAGTCTTATATCTCCCATTGACCTAAATTTTCCTCATAGTCAAGGGATATATTTTACTACAACTATCTAGGAGATACTTTTAGGAGGAGTTCTTCATCGAGAATTTAGATCCTGGTAGGAAGGATGTCACACATTGGGATAAAAGTCTTATATTTGGTATAAATAAATTATATATAGTAATTATTATTATTTATTAGTGTACATATACATTAAATGTAATTTTTTTGATATATTATACAAGACACTACTGAACCCTCTATTTTGGAGTTCTATATTTATAACAAGATGTACACTAATCCCTATACATGAAAACATATAGGAGACTGAAAACACCATATTGTGGTTGGTTTTTTTTAATTACACTAATATTAATTTTTTTTATTCTAATTTATAATTATAATTGATGGAAATTTATGAGGTTGTGAACTCATATTCAAAAGATATTCAAGAAAAGAGCGAGGAAATTCCACTAGTGAGTTAGGTTTCAATGAGGGGGCATGGATACAGGCGAATTTGTGTAGTGTCGAGAAAGGCCAGGTGATCAGTATTGATTCATGACTAAAAACTATGAGTTATTATGATACTTCACCAATGTCATTTTTCATCTATAAGGGAGATCATGGAGATTCCTCATAATTGTTTAATACATACCATGAGGAGAGGTTGAGATATCAGGAAGAGATGATATAACATATACAGATAGAGGGAGGGAGAAGGAACATGAGCAGCAATGCCTTAGATATAGGAAGATGTTGGAGTATATGTGATGGCTTGCACGTGGTGTTGGTATGGAGTTTCCTTCCCTTGATCCTCCAAGTGGCCCTTCTCCAATAATACTATATGATGCTTTCTGATTTTTTTGACTATTTTGTATTTTTTTAGGAAAAAATATTATCTGTGAAATTATATATTAATTTATGTATGTTTTTATTATTATTTAATTATTTTAATTATTTAATTTAGTTTTTTTTGTATTTTATAATTTTTTTCCATATTTTGAAAATATTTGTAATTGTAACAGACTGAGTATCCAAATAAAATAATGTAATTTCAACAGAGTAGTCACAATTGATTAATTATTATTTTTTGAGTAATATCTGTGATGGATGAATTGACCATATTAATTAATCATTATTTTTAATGAATCATAAAAACACATAATAGCGAAGCTTCTTTTTGTGACTGCACATTAGTGACAGACTCCCATCATAAATATATTTTTTTCAATGACAATATGTAAATAATAAACATTAATAAAAATGGAAACTCCAACAGTGAGTGATTTTGAAGTTATTTAATAAAATAAAAATATTGATATCTAATCAGTAAAGACACTAAACTTATATATCCATCAGTTGTATTTTTTGTACAATGTATTTAATGTTAATCTATTAAGTTGAAATATTTATGTATGAAATGACTAGGTTTTTATAGCTATCATCATAGAAATTTTAGTCATCCTTTTGATATAATGGTTATAAAGCTTTGGTGAAAACCCCAGGGATAATTATTAGTATTGGATAACATAATAATGTTTGGTAGGGAAGAGATTGTGTGATTTTATAAGAAATTTAATCCATATCTATACATTATAAATGGATATGGATCTAGTATAATTACACCTAGGGGTAATAAACATAAATTGGGTGCATTGATCTAGAAACTGTCTTCACATAGTATATGAAAATGTTCCTTTCTACACACCTAGTTTGACAATCATGATTGATATTCTTTGGATGAATCCATATTTTCTTTATGTTCCATTATGAATGATTTAAATAGATTATAATCATGGAAGACCTAGGTTAAACATAAGATGTCATAGATTGAACACATGTCGTGATTTAGAAATCCTATAAATGATTATGTAGTTTCCCACTATGATTATGGTTTCTCACACAATGATTTTGATTTTAAATAAGAGATGGAACTAGGAATATTCATGTTAATAGTTAATGTGATGATCGATGGAATGGTTTTCCTCTAAAGGACAAAATTAAATTGGAACTTGATAGAGCATCCATTATCTCATTTATAATCATAAATATCATAATATGATCAATAATCATAACTTAGAGACTTTTATTGACATAATTTATAAGTAGAAAATGGAGTTTCACGATGAACATAGAGAGAATAAATTTACTTTTCATCATGTAATGAATGTGGGAAAAAGCATGAAAGATAACAACTCAAAGAAACCTGAATATTTTTTGGGTGTGGAAAACAAGGACATAGAGAAATTAGTTGCAGAGGAAAAGTGGATGGATATATTAACCCAATGGATGTGAATAATGGTTTCAATAAGGAATCATCGATTGTTAATTGTTTTAAATGTGGAAATTATGGGAATTATGAAAATCGATGTCCTCAGGAGAAATCTGAAGAAAAGTATTAGAATGATTTCATGAGTAATGGTTATTACATTAATGATGTGTAGACTATGAATGAAACATTAATGGAAATTAATGTTAAGGAATTAGATGAAAAATCATTGTTAATGAATTAAGAAGGAAGTGGAATGATTGAAATACTTATGTATTGGGATTTGAGAATTATGCTGTAAAAGTGTTTTATGTATAATATTGTAGATTATAATATTTATTAAACATATATGGATTTTTCCTATGTTTTTTTCATTTTAGAAATTGAAATAACATGTTCAATGGTACTAATAACCATGAATATTTATTTAGTGGTAAGATAACATATTTGGAAAACACATGATTATGGTTAAGATAAAACTTAATATGTGTCCAATGTGGAGATAATAATGTTTACTTGGGATAAATATATTATTGAAAAAATTGGATATTATTAGTAACCTAGAAACTGGTTAGTGATATTATATATTTTATTGCATTTTGAATTTGAGAAATATATTCTATATTATGTGGTTTTGTTTTAGGTATAAGGATTAGGTTCATTTTTGAAAGCATGAATGTTTTCATTATGATTTTATAGTAATTTTGTTTATTACCATATTTATAGAGAATATATGACCAAGGTGCTCACATATTAGTTATGTGACATTAAGTGATACTTTTGGCGATTAATGTTAAGTTTATTTTGGAATAATAGGATATTTATTTCTATGTTTTTGGGTATTGAATTTGGTTAGTCATTTTTTTAGAGCTGTTTTATAATTAAACACTTATGGATTGGATTAAGCTAAACCTTGGGAAATATTTATGTTTTATAAATTAATGTATTTATCCATGTTTAATAACTTATGCTAACCATTTTGGTTTTGGTTAATATAAAAATATATTTGGGGAAAATTTTAATCCTTTTTTGGATTATGTGATCTTTTATAAGTTGATATCACTTTTTGAGGCATGATATACTAATCTTATTCCCTGATTTGAGAAAAATATTTTATTATGTTGGAAATTTATTAAAGTATGAAAATAATACTTTTCAAGTAAGTATATTTCCTTATTTTCCTAGTATAGATGGTAAAGTAATACCACAACTATAGCGAAGGATCTCAAAAAAATACTTTCCCATAACATTCTATTCTGATAAATTCATGATCTTTTAAACATTGGTGGTTTCTGATTTTGTGATTGTCAAATATCCCAAGATCATTCACATTATTATTATCAACGATATATGGAAATTACAATTCCTCCATGTCTATACCTTCACTTCCCACTAATGTACTTACATTTTGAAACTTAGAATATGTAATCTCAAATTAACTTTGCACTTCCTTTTCTCTCTTTTCAATAGAAAGCTTTATCAACCCTTTTACAATGTGGGTTTCCATAGAGTAATTTTCAAATGCCAAACATTTGATTACTGAGAATCTGTTCAAATTTTAGGGAATAGATTTATTGGGGGAGGGGGGAATGTATAATCTTTAGATTTTATATAATATTTCTCTTTATATAATTTTATTTCATTTATGGCTTACATTACATGCAACACTGAGTTTAAATGAAACACGATACACTATTTAAATATTATTATTTAATTTTACCATTATAAACAAGCCATTATTTTAGAGGGTATGAATATTATTTACTAGTTTATTATATATATATAAATTTTCTAATTAATATAATAGCATTGATAAATTCTCAGTAAATAATCTACAATTTTTAGCAAAGTCAGTTTTTTTGTTCAAAAATATGTTTTCTTCAAAAAATGTTTTTCATGTGAGTAAATATTATAATTAGTTTCTGAATGTTTTAAGAAAATTGATTTCACAAAATTAATTTCATTTTTCAATTCATCATGTCAAAATAATCTTATTATTTTTTGAGAATTTTCTGAAAGGATTAATTTCTCAGTGAATTGTAAAAAAATATAGATTTTTTAAAACTATCATTTTATTTATATCAATATGTCCATTTATTATTTTATTTTGATATAAAAATAACTTAATTAATTTTTATTAATATATAGGATAATAAATTACACTTTAATAATCCTAATATCTTATTTTTAGATAAGTAGATTTTGGACTGAAAAACACATTTTTGAAGAAAACTGTTTTTTTGTGGTGTATTGCGGGATTAATTTAAACTTAAATAATGAAAATTTTGTGATTTTAAACTTTAAAAATGGATTAAATATATGTAATAAGTTGTTTCAAATTTGGTTAATATTTTCCTTAAGTTTTTGGTCCTTAAGAATAGTAACTATAGTAATTTATTTACCACGGTAAGGATAAATTAGGCAATTTAGGTTAAATATAAAATTATAAAAACTATTAAGTAACCTCAAAACTTGTATAAATTTTATTTTATGAGTTACGTTCATTCATACTCATCTAATTTTTGGTTTTATAACCGTTTTGGCCATTTGGATGAGATTATGACCTTTATGTAATTTTTTTCAAGGAAAGTCAGACATGCCACACTCTTTTTTTAATAACTATAATATTTTTATATGAGGTTATCTTGGGATATATTTGAATGTAAATATTATTTTGAAAGAAAAATTTTATATTTATCATATTAATTTATTTTTAATTAATAGGGAATAAATAATTACCTTAAATTATTACACACCATCAACACAGTAATTATTCAATTAATGGAAAATTCAAATAAATTATATTAAAAATATTAAAATATTATAATTTTAGATATAAAAAATTTCTATATTAAAATTAAAATTTAGCGATAGATTACAATATTTATCTCCAATTTATATTGATTACATGATGTAATTAAAGTCAGAGTAATGAATTGTGTCTAAATTAAAAGTAATGATATTTTATAAAAATATCATTTAATTAAATTAATTATAATTAATAAAAAATTAAATAAGTAAAAAGTGGATAAGATATGGTTTAAAATATCATTTATAATTCATTTATATACCATTTTGAATCATACATATTTATATCGACCAATACCTAGATATTTATATTCCAAAATTCATTAAACACATTATATAGGTGATTGTATTCAATAAATACCAACCATATATCCTTTAAGATAAGTTCAATGGGAGTCATTTCAAAGAATAGGTTATCACCCTAACCTGTCACTTTATTTTTCTACTCTTATTTAACTACTAAAAATATATGTTTTTATCATATTATAATAAATTAATTATACTAAATATCCTCAAATATTATTATGATTTTTAATACACCACTATAATCTTTCTTTCCCATCAAATAAAAAGTGAAATAATCAGTTGTGCGTACGTACAACTTACCATCTCCACGCAACGATACAATTAATTTTTCACCAAAATATTTTATGGATGTGTATTATGATTGGTTAAATAACTATATATTATATTTATAAAATTATTATACTTGTTAAATTATTATATCATTTCTACCTTCTTACCTTCCAATGCCTTGGAAAATGATAATGTCGCTTGTGTGTACTTGTGGACTACCATCTCCAGAAGCGAGGTGATTCAATTTTCATTTTTATTTTTTCTTGGATGGTAAGGAGAATGGATATGAAGAATATATATGTTATACATTATATAATAATGATTCTTTAAAGGTTAATTATTATTTATCTTTCTTTTGTTCCAACCTTTAAAAAGTGAATACAATGTTCACATATACGTACGACCTACCATCTCCATGAATGATGTAAGAGATTTTTGTCTCCCTTTTATTTCTATAGGAAACATGCCATAATCACTAATTGTTTACTTTTAGTTGTTTATATACTGAACATTAATTCAATTATGCTATGTATTATAAATTTTATAAGTATTTACATATACATATACATTTCTTTCTTTCATAGGGTTATGATTCAAAAAGTTAGCAAAGTGGCAAGGTTTTATTTCACAATCTCATCATAATTCCTGATTATTTGTGTTTAAGTATACACAGGTGATTTTTTTCCATAATGTCACTATATTATAAAAGTGTTTTCATAATAGTTTTTACTCTTATATTACAATTTTTTAATTCATTTCTACCCATTTTTACTTTTTACTGAATGATTTTAAAGGAATGTTATTATCATTTTCCAATTGAGGTACTTTGTGTATTTTCTGAATGAAATATGGAAGAAATATTTTTAAAAATTATATTGAATGAGTTAATTTTCCCTCTATCATGATACCTTAATTTTTGGATGCTTCCTTAACAATTTTACAAGGTTATTTTCAGATAAAAGTTTTTTTCACTTTAATTGCATTGATTTATAATAAAAGAAATAATTTCAAAATAGAAATATTTTTATCCTCATGAATTATTCCAGGTGGTTTTTTAAAATAATTTTCACATCTAAGATAAAATTATTTGATGTTACTTATGATTTAATGAAGATATGGTCAAGGTATACCATCATTATTCTTTCTATGGATTGTTTATTTTTATTATGGAATGATTTTTATAATTTCCATTTCATTTCCATGATTAATGTTATTGTGGAATGTTTATAAAACTCATTTATTTTAATGGGTTCTAATGTGATGGAATATTTTATGTATGATTTTCATTATAAGATGTTTGGGACCTATATCTCCCTCCACTGCATTGGGTAAATATTAGTATCTCATGATATTAAAAGAACTAGAATGGGGGAGTGAACCTAGTTTAGTAAGGGAATATGTCCACATTGATAGTCTTGGGATAGAACATAGACTACTATGATGGTTTGGGGTGTAAACCCATTCCACTATGATAGCCTCGTCAATGAGACTTGACCATTAAGGAAATTATTTTCTATAATTTTTATAATTCTACACATTTTTATAATATGATCCCATGATTCATGATTGAGTTATGATGATATCACATTTTTATGAATCATGGATTTTGAAATGCTAAATATTTATGCCATAACTCATATTTTATGTTCTTTTTGAGATTGGGTATAAACCTTTTAAGTTATGTTCATAATAATATATTCTTATGATTATATTATGATTTTATATAATTATTAATTTTTATCTCCCATGCTTTTATTTACTGATCTTTTGAGAT
The DNA here is from genome assembly GCA_963277665.1 of Viscum album. Taxonomy (NCBI): domain Eukaryota; kingdom Viridiplantae; phylum Streptophyta; class Magnoliopsida; order Santalales; family Viscaceae; genus Viscum; species Viscum album. Next base: position 176,405,988 of record OY728140.1, on the reverse strand, counting down.
ATCCCTTTCTTAGTTTTCCATTGTCTAGGTTATCAAGAAGGTTTTTTGTAGGGTATTCCTATGAAGAGTACCATGAGGGAAGATCTTTATGGGGGATTTTTAAGATCTTTCATAAAATAAGAATATTGATATCTAATCTATAAAAAAACTAAAATTATACGGTTCATAAGTGTATTTTCAATAAACAATTTATTAAATATTCATCTATTAACATGAAAACCTATGTTTGAAAAGAATAGGTTTTTATGGTTCAAACCTTGTCTAAAACTCTCATATAAATGAAAAATATTATGTTTTTCCTTATTTCCCACATTGAACATGAATCATGTGGGAATAGGGATTTTTTAATTGATGATATTATTTAGACACAAAAAAAACATTTATGAATTTAGGAAATTTAAACATAACATTCCAAAAGTTTGTCAAGGATCATCTACATGTTGGTGCCACTCCTTTATTTCAAAGTGAAATAAAATTCCTTTAGGATCATCCCTAGAGACTAAGAATTCAAGATTAGTGAAACATTGTGAAGTAGCCTCTAGAGTTTTCCACCACTCTTCCAGATCAGCTAATTCCTCATCATAAATATTTTGAACTTTATCATCTCTAATTCATACCCGATTCAACTTATCTAGGCATTCAACCACTAGAAATGCCGCCTCCACTGAGCTTTCCTTAGCCTCCAACAACTGGGACCTTATTAGGAAGTTGATATTTCTTGAGATGTGATAAAAACTACATTCTCTAATACCTTCATATTCTAGATAATAAATATCCTCTTTATCCACCATGATCATCTTATACTTCGTTTTTCAGGAAACATCAAACTCATGGCACTTAAGATGTGCTTGTTTGATGATAAAATATTGATCTTGTTCATAAATTCCACTAGAACCCACACCATAATTACATAAGATAGCTAACCAATAATGGAAATATCCCACCTAGTTTGAAAGATTAGATAATGTAGTATGATTAGTTAAATTCAACACATTTCTCTATGCCTTGTGTTAGATGAATAAGTTCTCCTTGGAAGCATTAGAGATAGAATCCTCAAATCCCTCTAGTGATATTGGTTCATATTCTCTGAATACTTCTAATAGTTAATGGAAAGACCATCTGTAGGAATTTCAATAGGATAGATAAACCCTAGGTCGATGAATAATGCATCCTTTCTATATTTTTTACCCACAACAAGAGATTCCCCAACCCATTATGAAACATATGAGGTTGGATTGGATACCACATCTTCTGTATCCATTTCCATCTGTGGAATGATCTTGAACTCATTTTTTGAGTACTCACCTTCAATAGACACTTCATGCAACACCCCTAGGGTAAGCCTAACCACTACAACTTCCTTGATCACCTTCACCGAAGGCACAAACTCCTCAAAATTTTTTGTTGGGACAACAACATCTTCCATCACAATGTAAATTTTTGGCTTTGTTAACACAACTGTTGTTAGTACTGGATGATACCCATACTTGTTTTGGACTAGCGTTTAGAATACATATTTATCAAGTATAAATTATGGTAGGGAAAACAAAAAATAATGTTAAGTAGGAGATAAGTCTTACAGGATTGGTACGAAATAACTCGAAAATCAAAGAGGTTCACCGATAGCCCCCCCAGTGATAAAATCCCCCCGTAACTGAAGCCTTATCAATCATAAGTTTCTCCATGGGTGGATGTGTTGGATCTATTCAAAATAAATTTTTTTTTGAATAATTTCAAAAAATGATCCTAAAAACTGTATGAGGAATGAGGGGTTATCTCACAACATTTGGGAATTTTGAGCTTTTACCTCAACAACGAGCGCCGCTTCAACATATTATTGGTTGTGTGTGACCACAACATTGAGAAAAGGCCCTATATATTACCCTTAAGTGGTTGGGGATTATTTCCCAATATCTAACCGAGGTTCATTGTAAACCTCCACATCATCTGTGATCATTGATTCCTGAAAAAATGAAAAAGGATTTAGGTTGAAATATTAAAAATGTAGCAGTATCCAAGATACAAAAGATCAGAAGATTAAATTGATCAAAAACAAGATCTCATTTCCCCAAGGAATCCAAGCTTGTAAAAATTACCCCGTACTCCTATTTCAATTCCTCACCCTAAGATGGACTAACATCCAATCATTCCACAAGAAGATCCAAAGGAGAAGGAAAGCCCAAAAACACCTTCACTCTGTTGGTCAAGGGATGTGTGGCACCATGAGAGTAGAACAAGCGTTTCAGATCCTCCATGTATTTAGTCACCTAGGATCAGGGGAAAGGAATCCCTATCCCATGTAACCTAATCCTAGAAGATATATGCCGTCATAATGAAAATTCTTCCATAGTAACTAGAGGGAGTAGAGTTTTTTATTGATTCCCCATCTCTCCCAGGCTGTAGAAAAGATAACATCATTGGGGATATCTAGGAAACATATTTTTCTCCCTAAATCTTATAATTTTGTACTCATTACATCTTTAGAAGGTCCAAATTTCTCATAAAGCTTATTTTTCTTGGGAATTGTGCCCATTTGAACAACCCTCTAAGAAGCTTCTGCTAATGTAGGACTAGGAATTTGTGAAGGAACAACACCTACTCTACCTTCTAGGCTAGTTCTTCCTCTATGGTGTGCCCTTCCCACCTCCTACCCTCGACCATGTGGTCGTAAGGTCTCTTCACCTCATCCAACCAAGGCATTGGTCTCCCTAATATGTCATTGGGATATATGCTCTTCCAACTCAGTGAATATTCATGAATGAGACCACAGACAAAAGCAGATGGTGGTTCAATACTTTCCATATTCATACAAACAATTAACCATATCTACTGAAGAACAAAGGGGAAGAACTCACTATGCATCCCTATATGCACCTTTGGGGTTAGGAATTAGAGGATATAGAGCATCTATCTATTATGATGTGGGGTGTACATCTGAAAAACCACTTTACCGTCCACCCCAGCTACCAATACCCCACCTCGAATGTCCATGTGGTAGTACCACTACTGAATTGTCCCCATGCCATCATCAATCACAATTCTTATGAGGTAGAAAATAATGGAAGAAGAAGTGGTACGCTAGCCCAATCATCAATAACATGTCATGTTAACCAAAGATGAGTGGCCAAATCCAAACGAAGTTGAGGATTGATGGTCATAAATTTGTGTCCAAAGAAGAAATTAGGTTTTGGTATTCATATCCCTCTATGTGAATATAAACCCAACCATATAGAAAATAGAAGGTACTGCACACATTGTAGGGTTTTTTCTAACTGTTTCAATGCTACATCTTATACAACATATCAAGAATCAGGACTATTATGTTGACGTGATGCCTTATTTCTAGCATCCCCAACACGTTGAGGGTACTCAAAACCACCCCCATGTGATCATCCTAAACTAGGATCATCCACCCATAGATTAACACAACAATAAATCCTACCATATTGACTATGAGATCCTTGAGCTTCACACTGTATCCCCACAGTTTACACTAAATTTCTTATAGGATCCACTATTTTAAATTCTCTTTGACCTTCATTGAAACCTTTGGAAAGTGGTGTGGCCTCCTAGTTAGACTGATCACAAAATCAATTAGTTAAAATCCAAACCATTTTTTGATAGGGATATCCTTCACCCGTAGTTTATGCTAAATTACCCCTATACCAAGTATATCATATCACTTATGATCAATAACATATTATCCTGGTCATCGCATGTATACTTATCTGGAAGAAACTCAACATGCATCTCCCCTAAGTTGGGGATCACTGTGATTTAGCATAGGTGCCATAAACTGATGCCAACCTCCACATGATCTAGGTGAAACATGTTGGTCCCCAGTGACCACATTATCATCAACTTTGGCTTGATTTACTGGTTATGGTAGACATGGAACTATGATAACCATGCTACCTTATAAAGCCAAACCCACATCATATCCACCTAAAAATCATGATAGGACTAGCATACTCAATATTCCTAGGACAACTCTTCCATGAACTTACCACCCTAGCATATGCCCCATTACTTGGTCCAGCCCTGAAGATGGTCTTTCAAACCCATATTAAGAATTATCTCATATTGAGGGGGGGGGATCTTCTTACAACTCATCCCCATTGATGTTGTTCCCATGGTTCCACAGGTTGTGAGTGGTAATCAATGTGTGGTCCTTCATAATGCAAGCTCCAACATTTCTCTTCCATTGGCAGTACCGAAGCATGATCCTAAAGTAGAAAGAAGGTTCATCCTAATTATAAATGGGGATAAACACATCATCCCCCATACCAAAACTATTTATTGGAAGCCTCTTTCACAATGGGTATTCAAACTGTGCCTCCATCAGTAATTTTATGGGAGTGTCAAGATCTGAAAACACTTTCATTCTCTCCCTGATCATAAGGTTTCTGACCATTTACCTTCATTGAGTCACAATAGCATTGATACCATCAATATAAATTCTTTATAATAATTATATTGATTTTCTGAACTAGCTCACAAAGAGTAGTTCAGGAAGTTCAGGTTAATAAATGTTCTAAATATCACATAACTCTATTCACAAAACTATTGGTCACATAAGAGAAAGAATTTGTGATATGTGAGGATCAAAATAAAAAAATTATCATTAATGTATTTATTTTCATGAAATGAGAGAACTAGACTATATTTTTTGAAAACATCATGGTCCCCTCAGGGACCCCCATACCAATTTATAGGAATAGTGTTTGGTAAATTTTCATAAACATGGAACTCATATCATAAATTTTATGTGGTTTTCCCTTATACTCCAACCCTAATCTCCCTCACCATATCCAATTTCGAGGGGGTAAATTGATGATTCTTAAATACACATTTCACAAAATATTTCAAGTAAGAAATATATGGTTTGAGGTGAATTTGGGCCAAAATAGCTTAAAAATATAATTATGTTATTTTGTTCATGATGTTCAAAACCTTTGTGATTGATTGTCGCCTCATGAAGGTTGACTAGCGGTGAAGAGGTGGTGGAAGTATCCTCCATGGAAAATATATTTTATTTATGTAGGAATTTAATATATGTAATGGTTGTGGTGGTGACATCCTTGAAACATATATTAGATTAAGGAAGATCTTTAGTCCATATAGAGGTTTAGAAGGTTACCTATAGATAATGTTTTTTATTCTTATAATTCCTCTTTCTTTATGAATATATTAAATCATCTTAGAAGGCCTCTATATTTCATGAAACTAAGGCCCTTATATCCACTGATCTAATAAGTACCTCCCCGTATCAAAATTTTCCAGGGATATGATCTTTAGACACAATGAAAAGAAATGAATTCCTGACACTCTAACCTTAATGAGATAAATTGGAGATGGATCTCCCAAGTTAACCATATTTCATGAGCTAGCCTCCTATGGGATCTTGAGTACTTTAGACCATGGTAGAGATACGTTTCATTAATCCCCTCTGCCTTTGAGAAAGAATCAATCCCTCCATGGATATTAGGATTATATGAGGTAATTTTCCTCCATGAAACCTTCCCCAGTGGGAATAATCTTTCACAATGAAGTAAGGTATCCATGTTTCTTGATGTTCCTACATTTATGAAGAAATTGGACTTTAGGATAATATAGATTTTTATAAACTACATAACCTTAGTGAAACTCGTCCAATGGGAATCTCCATAGTTCCTCCATTCATCCCACACACTTTCATGAAAATATAGAGATTGTGTTACTTATACCCATCTAGAATTAGTTCATCCACACCCTGGATTCGTATGACATTAGTATCATCAACCTCCATGTTCGACCCTTTTCTTCCCAGAATAGCCAAGATAGTTGTATTATCTTTTACTCCTAAGAATAGGCACCCTAATTCCTCTTGTTACTAGGTAAAGGAACTCTAATGTTGAGACCTATGATTTCCACTTCTCCATGGAAGTATTTACGCTAATCCTTTCCAAAAAGTGAATGATAAGTAGACCCATAAGACCCAAATGTGGTATCATCAATGGATACTGCTAAACTTTCATGTTAGAGAGGCCCTTTTCTAAATCTTCCTCTCCAACATAGAAATGGTTCAGGCCTCATCAACATATGATATTCATGAAATAGAACTGTATAACCCAACATCCTAGTTGTATGATGTTAAAATTCAGGAAAATATCCTCAACACATTACATTAAACTTTAGTATTTTTATGTATGATGAATGTGGGATTCCCCATGTATGACCACCCTAGGATGACACCGCCTCCCACAATATTGGATAAGACTCCTAAACTGTGCTTCTTCCATGAATAAGCACCAAAATATCCCTCATTGATGATCCTTTCATGACACAAGCATCTTTATGTAACAACATTAAACTTCTTGGACTAGTCTTATCACATTACTGTAAGTGTGATCACCTCCCACCATGGAGGTATATTTTCTCTCACCACCAAAAATTCCCAAAGTGTGATCATATCCCCCAATGAGGGCCCATTTTTTATCACCACTTTCAAATCAAAATTGTGATTATCTTCCCCATGGGAACACATAGAAAACCAGAGTGTGATCATTATCCCCCCATGGGGGAACACTCTCTCATTACCATCAAACCCTTGATGTGTGACCGTATTCTCCATAATAACTCACCAAAACCCAACATAAAACATGTCCTCATAAGTATTTAAAACTATGACCCACTTGTCCCTACAAGACATTACTCTATGACCAAGATATCCCCATATGACATTAAACCTGTGACCCACCTATCCCTAAAATATGTTAAACCTGTGACCCACTTATCCCAACAAGACGTTAAACCTATGGAACAAATATAAAAAATCTATAACCAATAAAATAAACTTGGAATGCCTATATTAAAAAGACTCAGATACCTACGTCCCAGGAATCAACAGCCCCATGGTTGACATGGGATGAATTAGGTTCCATGCCTAAGATACCTCACCCATGAAATTCCCTCCAATAGTAGAATACTTTTTAGATGACCAACTCACCCAATGTCTAGATTCATAGAAATGAATAATAATAATATGTACTATAACTGAAGGTTTCTTTCTTGTGGAGATAGAATCATCGTAATTAAATGGTTTACACCTTGAGGTAGTGCTCAGAACGATTTTCAAGAATGTGAATTAAATATTTGAGGGAGACTAAGACTAGGAAACTATCTTCATGGAGGAATCTATGGAAGGAGAAAAAAATAACATCATCCTATTTCAATCAAGGACTTACATCAATGTTTATGGTGATGACATATGAACAGCTATAGAAAGTAGGAATGTTGGTACAAAATACTGCATGATGTGCATCCCTAGTGGAAAGCATCAAAGGAAATAATTAAGCTGGTTTTGGTGATTATATATCATGAAAGGAGTTTATGAATCAAGTTATTTAAGGAACCAATTTCACACAAAAAATATTGTTATTTTTTGTTATAATATGATTAGAGATTAATGTTTTAACTATAAAGTAGATATTACACCATAAAAGAGACTCAGTCAGTTTTGGGTGACCCGACCTATTAGAAGGAGTACATACCATAAATACTTTTCCATTCCACAAAGAATCCCAAGAATATTTTCCATGTCTTTGAAATATTAAGGAAATATACACAATAAAGGATTAACCATGTCACATTGGTGTTGTGATAAGGAGATCATTCCATAGAAGTAGGACCATGCCATAAAGGAGAGGTACTGGTGGATTTTTGTGTCTCTAGAATTTAGAGGATCATATGCCAATTTTTTTTGCCACATCATAAGTAGGTAGATCATTCCATTGGAGAAGATTTCACACCATAAATGATTTTGAGCATTTATTTCCATAACTCTATAATTTGGAAGGACTATATTCCAAAATACCATAATACTACCCAATAAAGTTAAAAAATAGCTATTTTTTCTAAAATTTTATGCCATATTGTGGGAGCCTATGCTGAGAAGGATAGAAAACTTGGTATTTTGAATAAACCTCACAACAAAGATTCATATAAGAGGTTTGGATGTTATTTAAACATATAAGAACTACCAATTATAATTTTTTGGTCAATATATAATGGATTATTATCCAAGGGATATGGGTTAAGAGTTGATTTTCATTTGAATTTTAATTTTAAATACGGATGTGATTAATTTGTGTCTATAGTGTAGATTTAAAAATATGGCCAACGCAAAAAGAAAAAATAAAAAATAATGAGAGTAGAGAAGATAAGAAGTTTTCAATATCTAAAGAATAGAAAATTTTCTGTGATTATCCAAAGAATAAGAAACTAAGAAGGATAATGAAACAAAATAGGTTTTGTGAATGTTCTATACATCAAAAGTGAAGAAGAAACTTGTACTTATGTGAGTTTGAAGGATAAGTTTTTATTACATTATGATGTAAAAGAAGAGAATAATTGAAAGAAATATGTACACTAAATGACCTGGAGGATGTCTATTTGGTTTAATATTCTTCAATTCTTACCAAAATTTATCTTTTCAATGTACATGACACACTTATGTATGGGATAAACCAAATCATTTTTGGGCAACATGTAAACAAGAGTTTCATCATTACATCCCACTTTTTAACAATCACATGATTATTTTAGAGCGTAGAGTAATCCTAGAGGAATCCATATCACAAAAGGAGAAACATTCTCATATTGAGAGGTGAAATATTCTATATTTCCTTATGTTGGTGTGCATGTGGATGTAAAAAGAGATTATATCACTTTACCTTAACAAGTGGTGAATTATTTTCTTAAAAATAACCTTAATATAATTTTTGTCACTAATTCATCCAAATTAGTGGTTTCCCATATAACTATTAGGTGGATTTTTAAGTGGTATCTGATCCAAGTTACCATTATTTATGATTTTCTATTTTAAGTCACTCTGAGGAAGAAGAATAAATAATAATTTTCATTTATCCACCAGGTATAATTTTAATTATGTGAATAGTAATGGGATTACCACATTTTATAGTAATATTTACAATGTTTGTAAAGATAAATTTTTTCTTTATCTTCTTTATATAATTTATTAATTTTTGGAAGCCATAACTGATGGTTTTCCCCTACATGATTAATGAGGTAATTTAATAGTAGTAGATAAAAAAAATATGAAGAATTATGGCGATGATATAAATGTTTTTTCCTTTTAGAATGTTAGTTTATAAAGGTCAAATAGTTCAAAAAAATAAAAGCTATTTGAGGGAAATTAGAAAATGTCTGTGAAAGAAAAAACAAAGTGATGTGAGAAAATTTATTGTTTTGGAGACATAAATATGAAGATATCCATATTCCTAAGGATGGGATAATTCACTTCTACTTAATAAGGGTAAATAACGTTGTAATCATGATTAAATTTTTTGATGAGAATCTAGATGAAACCAATATTATAGAGAAGATATTTCAAATCTTACCTAATAAGTATGTTTCAAATGTATCCACTATAGAAGAAAAATATATAGGCGAAATATATATTGATGATTTTAATAGTAATCTTATTTATTATTAAAATATTAAATATAATTCTACAAATAAAAAAGTAAATATATAAAATAATATTCCCTTTCTAGTCTCAAAATCTCAAAAATTATGAAGTATTTTTATGAAGATGATGAAGTTGGAAGTTCATATTTATGTTTATATATAGATATAATGTTTTAATAAATGAATTATATTATATATAATAATATGTGAATAGGTAAGGTAATTTCAAAGGGAATTTACCACTCAAATGTATCAATATTTGGGATATTGAATATTTTATAGAAAATTGTCCAAAACTGAGAGGCGATGAAGCTAGCGATCAAGAAAGTGAAAGAATAAAATGATTCTCAAAGAAGAATTTATCCATGAATTTTTTTGTTATATAATAAATGTTGTGAATTATTACAAAAAATAATATTAATTTCATATCTATGTTTGGATATTACGAAATCAATAGTGAATAAGAAGAGGTTAAAACTACAAGTGATGTTAGTGAAAAAATTATCATTGATAAGGAGGTTGTTGAAAATTTCACTAGTTATGAATGTATTTATTGAAAAATTGGAGAATATGAAACTTATATGGAGTTCATTTTGAATAAATAATTAAGATAATGTACCTCAAAAATATAAAAACATGGAAAAGGAAATTGGAAATTGAAGAATGATGGCCATTCATTCAACAACAGAGAATCCATTTATGAAGTAGAAAAAAATGTTATTAAAGGAGTTTTAAAATATAAAGAAGTTTCTTGATGATGATAAGATCATGAATATCATATTGTGAGGAAAGTATAATATGTGGAGAATGATATTGATCTTATTAAATAGAAACTCATCAAATTTTAAGAAGAATTGAACCTACCTTCAATTATTTTTCGGAATTATATTCAATGAGTTGGGGAGTGTTAATGGAATAAATAATTAGAATAACATCAAAAAAATAATCATTTTAAGATTATTTTTATATTTAAAATGTTAATAAAGAGTTAAATAATAATAATCATGTAAAAGGCATCAAGTTTGTGGATAAATAAATTGAGTCCTAGAAATCTATAAATTCTAGGAGTCTAAAATTTATATAAAATATGTAGTAAATAAAGAATATTTAAAGGTTTATAATATGTATAAAAATAAAAAGAAGATTTCAAGAGTTTTGAAAATTTTTGGTTCATAAAAAGGAGTCAAAATTATTGATCAGGAAAAGTTTGGGAGTCAAGAACACAGTTTTCGACAACATGCAATTTTTAAATGTAAATAATAATTTTATGGGTACTGACACTTATATATAGGTTTATAACATAAAAAATATGTGTTATTTCCACAAAAAATATCAGTAAATTCCAATAAGGTTTAGGAATTTTTTATGGGGATTAATCCTTCTCAAAATAAAGAAGTTAATAAAATTTAAGTATTCTGGATAGAAGACACAGAACATGTTTGATTTACTTGAATAATTCTATGTAAGGTGAGTCCAATCTAGTCACCATTAATATGAATGTATCATAATACTACCAGCCTATTAAAAGGAGTTTTATTACTCATAATACCTAGATTGTGAAGAGTAAATGGAAATATAAACCCTTAGTTGTGGAAGTGGAACTTCAAACATCAATTAGATAAAGTCCATGTATCATGAATAATGGATGATCCACTTATTTGATATAAGATTTAAAACTCATGAATGTTTTTGAGAATTGACATAGAGGCTTTGTGACTTTTGTAAATGATGGATCAAAAATGGTTTGAGGAGTTGGATCAAATTATTTTTGGAAAGAACAAACGAAATAAAAAACACTCTTTATATTTATGGAGTCACACAAAATCTATTGAGTGTCTCAAAGCATTTAGATGAAGAAGATGGACTGGTTTCTAGGAAGGATTGGTTTTTTCTTAAGAATCTATAGGATTAAACAACTATAACAAAATGTAAAAAAACCAATGGGAATTTATTCAAATTTGGTGATATTGAATATTCACAAAATCTAAACGTGAAAGAGGAGAATCAATTATATTATCAAAGGCATGGATATATTAGTTATAAGAAGATGAACATATTATCTTGAGGAATGAATGTTTGTGGAGTTCCTTTTTTAAAAATAGAAAGATAATGGATGTGTTATACATGAAAAGGGTAATATTGTTTAATCCTCTCACAAGAATGTGAAGATTCAATCCAAACAACCTTTGAAGCTCATTTATTCATATGTGTGTGGGCCCATGAGGAATAATTCAACCAATGGAGATAATAAATTTTTAATTTTATTGATGACTGATCTTTTTATTTCTTGTGTTATGTTTATGAAACAAAAGTATGTGGTGTTTAAGAGTTTCATGTTTTTTAAAGAGATTTATAAAAGGAGTGCATGTTTTCTCTTAATAAGATCCAAATAGACAATGCAAATGAGTTTAAAAATGGGAAATTTGAAGCTTATTTAAAAAATATGGCATTATAAATGAACTATTTGAACCATAAATGCCATAAAAATGGCATGGATAAATAGAAGAATATTTTTTACTATATATGTCTTGGATAATTCTAACTGAGCATGATAATTATTTTTATTTTAGTAGACAATATATTGGCATAATGTTTCATATTTAAAACTGGAATTTACATATTTCAAATTCATATATTCCCTATTATGAGATGTATTATAAAAATTTTACATGTTTTAAGTATCTTTGTGTGTTTTGAAATCCTTGTGTTATCAATATAAAAGGTAAGAATCTATAAAAATGATAAAATTGGGGATATGATGGGATATTTCTTCAATATAAACCAAATAGAAGAGGTTATCAATATTTCCACAAATAAAGAGGAAATATAATTGATGTCACAAATGTGAAAGTTCTATAATAATCAAAGAATTAGTGACACATGATAATGTAGGTTGCAGAATTGATGATGATGTTTTTTTGTTAAATAACTTGAATACATTTCATAAAGAGATGATAATGCTGAATAAATATTGGTTGGGGGAGAATATTTGACTATTTTAAGTGATGAGAGAAAATAAAATCCATCACATCCACATTTGAGATGGAATTTATAATTATAAAATATCATTTAATATCAAATTCAAAAGGTAGAAACTAGGATAACTCCATGGAAAACATATCACACTTCACTGTAATGTTAAATTGAACATAGAGATGTTGAATAAGATTTAGACAATAAAGACGGTTTTGATGATATAAATTTAGAGTTGTATCAAATCAAAGATAATGATACATGGGATCTAGTTCCCAAACCTAAAGACAAAAATGTGATTGGAACAAAATGGTTATTCTAATACAATTTGAATAAAAATGGATAATATAAGAGAAACATAGAAAGGACGGTATGTGAAGAATATTCATATGTTGAAGGAGTGGACTTTGAAAAAACCTTTTCACTAGTTTAATATATTGAAACTATTATAATATTTCTATATATTATTGAATAATGTAAATACAATATTTTTCAAATGGATTTCAAGTCTTCCATCCCCAATGTTTAGTTAGAATAAGATGTTTAAATTTTATAAATCCTGTGCGATATTATTTGGACAAAATTAGATCAACGTTTTCCAGATAAAAAAAGGATTTATATGGGTTGAATCAAGCTATAATAGAATGGTATTTAAGATATATTATTTCTTTAATAGGTTATAATTATGAAATGTATGATTGGATGATAATCACTAAATCAATTATGAAGAATGGTATATCTTATTGTTATTTTTTATGTAGATGAAATAATATTTTATTTTGAAATGTTTAAGAAATGTGTGAATTTTTTGGTGAATATTAATAAATTATTTGATATTACTATGTTGGGAGAAATAAGGTACTTTCTTGGCTTATAAATATACAAAAATGAAAAATCATATTTTTATTTCTCATGTGAACTATCTTAAAGAACTCTTGAAAATTTTATGAATGGAAGATTAAAACACTATTTGTATTCTTATTTTAGTGGAAACAAGATTTTTTAAAGGAGATTAGATAAAGGATATTGATCCCATAGTTTTCATAAAATTGTTTGGAAGGAATATATATCTCAGAACAAGTATTATAGATTTAGTGCATGTTGTTATAGTTTGTTTTGTTTATAAAATTTCACCAAATGAGTCCAATTTTGTTGTCATAAAAAGGATTCTCAGATATATTAATAGAATAATTTATTTTATGTTCAAATATGATAAAAAATAAATTGAGATCTACATGGTTATAAATCAATAGATTTAGTAAGCTATGTTAATGATGTAAGATCCACATTAGGTGAAGAATTCCTCTCCCATGAAATACGTGCATGTTAGAACACTGAGAAGAAGAGTACTAGGACGTTAATCACTTATAAGGTATAATGCGTGGATTTAAATCATGTTATAAATCATTTAATGTGGTTGAAGACATATTTGGAAGATTTGAAATTTGAGATAAAGCTGTACTTTCTCATTGATGTAATGATCAAAGTGTTATCAATTTTTCAATGAATCACATTCAACATTCAATAAGTAATCACATTTATTATTAAATACCAATTTATCAGGAAGATTTTGGTGATAAACTAATTAAATTGTGAATATATTCCTAAAAATAAGTAGATAAGTTATGTGTTCGCTAATACACTATTGTTTCTTCTTGAAATGGGGATGCCCTTGTTTGTTTACAGTTCAAACATTCAAATCAGTTTCTAACGGGTTTATTCGTGGAACTGGAAACATCCAAGGATTCTATATCCATTTAGACCTACATTCCAAAGGTAGATGCTCATTAGTTGTGGACCTATGAGGCTTAAGAATTTTCATTGCTCGAGAGGATGGGAGGTCGGACTCATCACACATTTTTGGGGGGAATTATTGTCTACTCCAGGACTCTCTTATATATTTGAGTTATGTTCGCGAATCCTTATTAATTTACCAATTATGAAAATGATATTTCCTTTAGATCTGACAATCAATGATTGATATGTATGATATTTAGAGAATATTTTATATGTATTTGAGGTTCTTCATTAATAGAGAATCATCTGTATTTATTATAGATTCTAGGTCAATGGTATCCTTCAATAAATTATATAGAAATATCTTGGTCATTATTATAACCATACTAGTTTTAAAGCCACTCAGTGGGGCACTTGAAGTTTATTGTCATTCAGAAGGACATTGTAACACCCCAAGATTTTATGAAAAATATTCTTTTTAATTTCATTAATGTCTTGTGTTGTATGCTACACCAAAAGGAGCTTGCACAACACGCATCCTTGACTTTCCTTGCATTACACGCAATCACGACCTTCCTCGATAGTGTGTGTAGTACGCAATACCGAGTTTCACTAAACAACGATAGACTATTAAAATATTAATAAAACTAGCCGTTATGAGTAGTAATAACCAATTTTTGAAATTTTGAAATTTTATTTTTCAAAATGGACTCCATTTTTGGATTCGTAATATCGAAATTAGCCTAGGGTGAAATTTTGGTATTTTTCTGAAAACTTTCAATTTTTGATGAATAGTGAAACCACTAAGTGGTAGTTAAAAAAAACTGATTTTTTCATAAAACATAATTTTACCTCTTCTGTGAGTGGAATTTTGAAAATCCGAGAGACATGGTTAATATCAAGGACTAAAATGTGGTTCAATGAGATGAAAATAATTTTTGGTGAATATTAACTTTTTACTTTTTTTTACCACCGTTAAAAGTGAATAGGGTAATTAAGGGTAAAGATGATATTATTATTACCCTAAAACATGTCCTAATTCTATTGGACAAGTGTAATTAGAACAAAAACAACCGTAGGAATAAAATATGACCATTTAGACCCACTTTTATTAGATTAGGACATTTATTATTAATTTATTTAAAGAAGGGTTAAAAAAGTTAAAATCAAAGTTTATTAACTAAATCATTTTTAATATGAGGTTATACATAAGATAAATTAGAATATAAATATTCCTTAGAAAGATAAAAAGGTTTCCCACATAATTGTTATTTTATTTTTAATTTTTAGACATTAAATAATTTAATTTATTTTTTACACAACGATGATGCAGTAATTATCTTATTAATGAAATATTGACATAAGTTATGTTATAAATACCCAAATAAATGTAATTTGAGACTTTTTATGACATACAATAATTTTATAGGTTAATATGACATGTTATTGTGGATTTAAGTAACTTGGTTCTAACTTATCATTCTGTTATGAATTTCATAAAAATCATGAACCAAATAGTGTCAAAATTGACATAAATTAGTTTTTAAATTAAATATTATATTATTAATTGTTATTTTATTCCTAAAAATCTAAGGTTCGGCCAAATGACTTAGATAAGGTTATATATATTAATAATAAACAACCTGGGGTTCGTTTGTCTTGATATAGTATGTTTATTGACCATATAGTGTAAGAAAACAAAAAGACACGGTAAAAGTTAAATTATTTAACTTAGAGTTAAATCTAATTGATAAGGTTACAATAATAACCTAAACTTGTCTAAATCCTATTGTATGATATAATTTCGACCCATCCCCACCTTAGATTCGAAATATATCAATTTTGAGATATTTAAAACCTAACATGACTTTATAATAAAATAATAGTTTTAGTTTTCCCAAAGGTGCCCCTCACCTCCCTTATAAAAGGCACCTCCTCCCTCTCCTCCTCACACCAATTTGAGAATTCAAGCTCGGCCAAAACCTGAAAAAATATCTTCTCCACTTCCCTAGTATCATCCTAGAGGTCCTGGTATTCTTGAAAGACCATCCATAGTTCTTTAAGTGAAGGATAAGAAAAGGCGCGTCAAAAAGAGGTAATATCCATTACCGATCTTTTTCAATTTCATTCTTCTTCAACTTCTTCTTCTTTAGTTGTTTCATGATAAAGTGATAACATCAGTATTTCTTATATACTGATATGTTATTATAAATATGAAACAACTCTAATGAACCTTCTATCCATCCTACGGAAAAAGGAAATCACCGTGCGTGCGTACGTACGGAATACCGTCTCCACGCCGTGGTGTAATCTATTTTCCGCCACCACCTTAATTGGATGGGTATAATGGTTTAATGAGTAACTATATATGATTATAAATTGATATTTATAATGAAATAGTATACATACACTTCAACACAAGTTCACTATCATGAGAACGATATCATCGCTCGTGCGTACGTACGGACTACCGTCTCCACGACGCGATGAGATTCATTCTCGATGTTAACCATTTAAGAATGATTATAAAGTATATATAAGCAATAATAATGAAACATATGACATTATAAAGCTACTGGATTTATGTATATATTTATGTAATCTACTTACTTCCATGCAAGACAATAAGGAAAGGAAAACAACGTTCATGCGTACGTACGGACTACCGTCTCCATGAACGGTGTGTTTCATTCCATTTATCTATATATATATATATATATACTGAATATATATGATATATAAATCATGTTTTATATTCTGGAAGTAAGTAAATCATGATATAAGTAATAATAATGTCATGAACAACAAGTCCAAACACCTACGATAAATGAAACGATTTTACCCAAAACGCTTCTTTAACATGGAATTTACAAAAGAACGGGTAATATAAAGTCATAATTGAACCATATATGATATCCTAACAATGAATATGATTCTGTAATAAGTTAATGACATTATTTAAATCATTATACAGGAGATTTGGACACTTACGAAGCAAATCAGACTTAAGGTAAGGGATAATTGTGCAAATCTCATTTTTATCCGAGATTGCTTATTCGTAAGTATTTACTGGGGTTATTGCTATCATCCATGTCCATGATTTATAAAAGTGTATTAATGTATGTTTAATGTCCTTTTTACCCATTTATGACTTTTACTACATGGTATGTAAGGAATCTTTCTTTTTTTTACGTTACGAGGTTCTTTTTTGACTTTTCCGACAAAAGTACGAGAAGAATGTTTTTTTAACTGATACGGCATGAATGGATTTTTAAAACATTATTTCCAAAAAGATTCCTTTACAAGTTTTCATGTTTATTTTTAATCAACTTCTTTTATTTTAAAATTGTATGACATGTTAAGAAAGGAAAAGTATTTTTTTGAAGTAGAAAGGATATTTTCCTCAATAATGGAGTTCAAGTATTTTATCAATATTATTTTCCATCCAATATATTATAGGGTTTTGTTTCTATCCCTATTATTACATAGATTTGATTATGTTGTGATGGAATTATTTTTATGAATTCATTTACCTTATATGAATTGTTTGATGATGTCACGATGTTTAAGATTCCCATTTTTATTACATGTGTTATGCAATGATGTATGATTTATGATTTTTGTGGCACACATAAGAATGGTTTTATTATGATATGGGTGGGACCTATATATACCTAAAATGCATTGGGTAAAGATTTTATATCTCAAGAGATAGAAATGGCTGGAACGATAGGTTATACCGGTTTAGTGAAACAGGACTGAAACGAGGGTGACTCGGTTCAGAAAGGGACTTTGTCCACTAAGATAGTCTTGGCAATAACTCTTGACTAATAAGATATGATTCTCTATGATTATGTGTGTATTCCAGAAATATTCATGTTTTAGGTTATGATTATTGGGATTTCATTTCACTACAATGATTTATCCCATGTTATGAAATTATTCCCTCTTTTGCAGGTTAAGATTTCCAAAAGTTATGTGCTTATGTATATGATGTGATTGATATTTCTTTTGTTTACCCTTACTGAGAATTTGAGCTCACCCTTTTATGTTTTCTTTTCCCCAGGATATAAATAAAGGTTTTAGGTATTAAAAAAAAGGAAGATCTTTATGGGAGATGTTGAAGATCTTTCACCACGATTAGAAGATTATATTCCAAGTTTCCAAAGACACTAAACTATTAATATCCTTGTGTGTGTGTTTTTGTTATGTACTAAGTATTCCGAAAAAGTAATGTAATGTCCATCTACGTCATGCTTCGGGTCTCTACAGTTGGTATCAGAGAATGGTTTAGTCAACCTTTGGAAACTAGGATGCAAAAACATTAGTGAGATCCCTAGAGATATTTCTAAGGTATGTCTAGGGATGTCCCTAAGGATAAGTATACATATAGGATATAGTCCTAGAACTATGGTAACGATCTTAGAATTTAACCTAAGATGTTAGATAATAAGGGTACTCCCCCTTTATTATGTTGTTTTACCTAGCATGATTTTTTCCTCTCACACTATTATTTTTGGGTTTTAGACGATGGCTGGAACCCGAAGGAACCATGTTGATCATTGTAATGGACAATGTAATGATTGTCCTCCTGAACAAACAAATGTTATGGGAGATGTAGTGAAAAATATTATTTCTATACTTACACAAGCTATGAATCATTCTGGAAATCCAAATGAGCAGAGAAGGGAACAATATTCTATTGAGTCCTTCATGAGGCAACGTCCACCTTCTTTCAGTGGGCCTTCCGATCCACTAGTTGCTGAACAATGGATCAGTACCACTGAAAAGATATTTTCAGTTCTTCAATGTTCTGAACATGATAAAGTCATCTTAGCAGTATATCGTTTGGAAGGTGAAGCTGATAAATGGTGGAATCTTATCAAGAATACGAGGCCAAGAGATGAAATTGAGTCCATGGAATGGGACAAGTTCAAGAACTTGTTTTTTAGTAAGTACTTCCCTCGTATTCTTTGAACAAAGATGGAAAAGGAATTTCTGGAGCTGAAGCAGAAGGATAATGAATCTGTTGGTATATACAAGGAGAATTTTACAAGACTTTCAAGGTATGCATCTGGCATTATCATCCAACATGAAATTAAAGTTGATCTATTTTTCAGTGGCTTAAAACCAAGTCTTGAAAGGGCATTATCTATAAGAGACTTCAGTATCTATGAAGAAATTGTGCGTTGTGCTATCAAGGTAGAAATGGAAGTTGGTGTTACATATCCATCTCATGGTTTTGACAAGAAACGAAAGATGGAGTTCAAGGAGAAATCTCAGAATAATGGTGAAAAGAAGATGAATGTATCCATATGCACAAAGTGTGGAAAGAAGCATGGTGGAGATTGTATTAAAGGGACTAGAAATTTTTTTTAAGTGTGGAAAAGAAGGTCATCGAGCAGCTGAGTGTCTAAGTAATGGAAAAAGGGTTTCTAATGATGTGAATAAAGCAAACACTGCAGAGAACGCACCACCAACACTTCAATGCTTCAAGTGCAAGGAAATGGGGCATTATGCTAATAAGTTCCCTAATCCAAGGGTTAGTGATGATCGACATGAGCAACCGCTTAAGGAAAAGGGAAAAGGGAAGTCACATGTGATCACTATTGGTGATGTTGAATATGAAAACAATGTGGTGGAATGATTAAGTGTTTATGTAATGGGATTTCAAAGTAGTATCATGGAATCTCATTTATGGTATTGTGGAATTTTGGAATATCTATGTATTGGTTTTCAATAATTATATGATAATGGTAACCAGAAAGAAAAAATTGATAGAAATATTTTTGGAAAGTAGATGATATGCGCATAATGAAGGGACAAGAAGATAATGAGATGTTTGATTGTATTCATGAGCTCATGATTGATATAAGGACTAAGTATATAGAATTTTGAGGATTTTGGTATGTGGAAAGAGTTATCTTTTGACAGAACTCATGTTTTCACTAAGATTCAATGGGTTTTCATTTTTCAAGAGAATACATGATTATGGTATTCACATGACTGGAATGTGACAAACAAGATATATGAGGGATAAATGATGGCATTCATGTGATCATTTTCTCTATACTATGAGCTTGGACCGAAGTATTTTAGATAAGCCTAAAGATTGGAATGGATTATGTTGATCATAAGTTAGTATTGTTTAAGGATAAAACTTTTTTTTGATATTGTTGATGGGATGTTATAATAATGTAGTTTTGGAAAAAGGACAACCTGCAGGATGTGCGAAAACCCATCACGTCGGCCAAGGCTGTGGGAATCGAACCCACAACTAAAGTGCGACGGGCCTTTATCGCATACCACTGGCCTATAGAAAGTCCCTGGTTAGTAGAAACTAGTTTTGTTTTACTAAGCGGTATGATATATGAAGTATAAGTTCATTTTTGGAATCGTATATGATTAACCTCACCAAAGACGGACTTATGTATATTTGATAACTATCGCTAAAGTTTTGTTTGAAACAGATGGAATGACCCATCATTCTATCACATGATCTGTTAAAACTTCACGAATAACAAATTCAACTTCATATCTTTAAGAGATGAAGTGGAAATTGTTCAAAGCACGAACAACAGTGAGATTGTACCAAAATCAAGTAAGTATTTCTTCTAATTCAAATTTTTCAACTTTAGGGAAATGATATTGAAAACCAAAAATGTTGTCCTAGTGATCTTATATCTGATGAATCAGATGGTACCCTAGATCATCACAAATTTATGGCTTTGCGATTGTTGGATTTTTCATAGCCATGTTCTCTACCACTCTCCACCAGAACATGATGGTTATATTTCTCTTCCATATCCATATTTTCACTTATGTGGAAATTCAGTGATTAGTTTATTTGAGTAACAGTTATGTTTCATACTTTTTTGTTAAAGATTGGTTTTGGTATTCCTTTTTACGATGTGGGTTTCTATTAAAGATACTTTCGAATAGTAAACCATTTATAACCCCGACGAATTTCGAGGGTGAAATTCATTTTAAGGGGGGTAGAATGTAACACCCCGAGATTTTATGAAAAATATTATTTTTAATTTCATTAATGTCTTGTGTTGTAAGATACACCAAAAGGAGCTTGCACAACACGCATCCTTGACTTGCCTTGCATTACACGCAATCACGACCTTCCTCGATAGCGTGTGTAGTACGCAATACCGAGTTTCACTAAACAACGATATGCTATTAAAATATTATTAAAAATAGCCGTTATGAATAGTAATAACCACTTTTTGAAATTTTGTAATTTTATTTTTCAAAATGGACTTCATTTTTGGATTCGTAATATCGAAATTAGCCTAGGGTGAAATTTTGGTATTTTTCTGAAAACTTTCAATTTTTGATGAATAGTGAAACCACTAAGTGGTAGTAAAAAAAACTGAATTTTTCATAAAACGTAATTTTACCGCTTCTGTGAGTGGAATTTCAAAAATACGAGAGACATGGTTAATATCATGGACTAAAATGTGGTTCAATGAGATGAAAATAATTTTTGGTGAATAATAACTTTTTACTTTTTTTTCACCACGGTTAAAAGTAAATAGGGTAATTAAGGGTAAAAATGATATTATTATTACCCTAACACATGTCCTAATTCTATTGGACAAGTTTAATTAGAACACAAACAACCTTAGGAATAAAATATGACCATTTAGGCCCACTTGGATTAGATTAGGACATTTATTATTAATTTTTTTAAAGAAGGATTAAAATAGTTAAAATCAAATTTAATAACTAAATAATTTTTTATATGAGGATATACATAAGATAAATTCGACTATAAATATTCATTAGAAAGATAAAACTATTTCCTACATAATAGTATTTTATATATAATTTTTAGACATTAAATAATTTAATTTATGTATGACACAACGATGATGCAGTAATTATCTTATTAATGAAATATTGACATAATCGATGTTATAAATACCCAAATAAATGTAATTTGAGACTTTTTATGACTTAAACTAATTTTATAGGTTAATATGACATGTTATTGTTGATTTAAGTAACTTGTTTAGAACTTATCATTCTGTTATGAATTTCATAAAAATCATGTACCAAATAGTGTAAAAATTGACATAAATTAGTTTTTAAAACAAATATTATATTATTAATTGTTATTTTATTCGTAAAAATATAAGGTTCGGCCAAATGACTTATATAAGGTTATATATATTAATAATAAACAACCTGGGGTTCTTTTGGCTTTATATAGTTAGTTTATTAACCATATAGTGTAAGAAAATAAAAAGACACGGTAAAAGTTAAATTATTTAACTTAGAGTTAAATATAATTGATATGGTTAAAATAATAACCTAAACTTGTCTAAATCATATTTTATGAGAGAATTTCTACCCATACCCACCTTATCTTCTAAATATATCAATTTGGAGCTATTTAAAACCGAAATTGACTTTATAATAAAATAATATTTTTAGTTTTCCCAAAGGTGCCCCTCTCCTCCCTTATAAAAAGGCACTTCCTCCCTCTCCTCCTCAGACCAATTTGAGCATTAATGATCGGCCAAACCCTGCAAAAAATATCTTCTCCACTTTCCTAGTATCATCCTAGAGGTCCTGGTCTTCTTCAAAGACCATCCTTAGTTCTTTAAGTGGAGTATAAGAAAAGGCGCATCCAAAAGAGGTAACATCCATTACCGATCTTTTTCAATTTATTTCTTCTTCAACTTATTCTTCTTTAGTTTTTTCGGGATTAAGTAATAACATAAGTATTTCTTATATACTGATATTTTATTATAAATATGAAACAAATCTAATTAACCTTCTATCCATCCTACGGAAAAAGTAAATCACCGCGCATGCGTACGTACGGAATACCGTCTCCACACCGTGGTGTAATCTATTTTCTGCCACCACCTTAATTGGATGGGTATAATGGTGTAATGAGTAACTATATATGATTATAAAGTGATTTTGATACTGAAATAGTATACATACACTTCAACACAAGTTCACGATCATGAGAATGATATCATCGCTCGTGCGTACGTACGGACTACCGTCTCCACGACGCGATGAGATTCATTCTCGATGTTAACCATTTAAGAATGATTATAAAGTATATATAAGCAATAACAATGAAATATATGAAATTATAAAGCTACTAGATTTATGTATATATTTATGTCATCTACTTACTTCCATTCAAGACAATAAGTAAAGGAAAACAACGTTCATGCGTACGTACGGACTACCGTCTCCAGGAACGGTGTGTTTCATTCCATTTATCTATCTATTATATATATATATACTGAATATATATGATATATAAATCATGTTTTATATTCTGGATGTAAGTAAATCATGATATAAGTAATAATAATGTCAAGAACAACAAGTCCAAATACCTACGATAAATGAAACGATTTTACCAAAAATGCTTCTTTAACATGGAATTTACAAAAGAACAGGTAATATAAAGTCATAAGTGACCCATATATGATATCATAACAATGAATATGATTCTGTAATAAGTTAATGACATTATTTAAATCATTATACAGGAGATTCGGACACTTACGAAGAAAATCGGACTTAAGGTAAGGGATAATTGTGCAAATCTCATTTTTATCCGAGAGTGCTTATTCGTAAGTATTTACTGGGGTTATTGCTATCATCCATATCCATGATTTATAAAAGTGTATTAATGTATGTTTAAAGTCCTTTTTACCCAATTTTGACTTTTACTATATGGTATGTAAGGAATATTTCTTTTTTTTTACGTTACGAGGTACTTTTTTGACTTTTCAGACAAAAGTACGAGAAGAATGTTTTCTTAACTTATACGGCATGAATGGATTTTTAAAACATTATTTCCAAAAAGATTACTTTACAAGTTTTCAAGTTTATTTTTAATCAACTTCTTTTAGTTTAAAATTGTATGACATGTTATGAAAGGAAAAATGTTTTTTTGAAGTAGAAATGATATTTTTTTCAAGAATGGAGTTCAAGTGTTTTATAAAAATTATTTTCCATATAAGATAATATAGGGTTCTGTTTCTATCCCCATTATTAAATTGATTTGATTATGTTGTAATGGAATTATTTTTATAAATTCCTTTATCTTATATGAATTGTTTGATGATGTCACGATGTTTATGATTCCCATTTTTATTACATGGGTTATGCAATGATGTATGATTTATGATTTTTGTGGCACACATAAGAATGGTTTTATTATGAGATGGGTGGGACCTATATCTCCCTCCAATGCATTGGGTAAAGACTTTATATCTCATGAGATAGACATGGATGGAATAGTAGGTTATACCAGTTCAGTGAAACAGGACTGAAACAAGGGTGAGTCGGTTCAGAAAGGGACTTTGTCCACTAAGATAGTCTCGGAAATGAGTCTTGACTAATAAGATATGATTCTCTGTGATTATGTGTGTATTCCACAAAGCTTCATGTTTTAAGTTATGATTATTGGGATTTCATTTCACTACTTTGATTTATCCCATGTTATGAAATTATTCTCTCTTTTTCAGGTTAATATTTCCAAAAGTTATGTGCTTATGTATATGATGTGATTGATATTTATTTTGTTTACCCTTAATGATCATTTGAGCTCACCCTTTTATGTTTTCTTTTCCCCAGGATATAAAGAAAGGTTTTAGGTATTTAAAAAAAAGGAAGATCATTGTGGGAGATGTTGAAGATCTTTCACCACGATTGGAAGATTATATTCTGAGTTTCCAAAGACACTAAACTATCACGATCCTTATGTGTGTGTTTTTGTTATGTACTAAGTATTCCGAAAAAGTAATGTAATGTCCATGTACGTCAGGCTTCGGGTCTCTACAGACATGGATTATTTTAGAGTTGGGATCGTACCCATAGATGTGCTACCTACGTGTCCTTGTTTAGAAAAAGGAATCAGAAACCACATAGTTCGAGTGAAGAAGTATGTGGTTTATGAATGATTAATGGCTCAAAGTGAGATTTCATAATTACTTTTACAGTCTAAGATCATGGGAGTCATGCTCGCTGTGAGAAACAAGAGTTATTAGTAAAACCTAACGATTGTTCCATGAAAGATGCAATCATAAGAAATGTTCTAGGGATTATGTATGTATTGCTTCCCAAGTAAATGAGGATCAGGATTTAATTTAGGGAAGAGACCCCGGAATAAGGTCTATAAAGGTATATGTGCTTTATGGAGTTTTAAATACATAGCTCAGGGATTACTCCTGAGAAGGATTCCCAAATTAGAGAGGGACTAATGATTGGGTTATATTCCAGAGAAGGAATTCAAAGTCAAAAGAAATTAAGCCTGAGGATTACTTTTGAAAAGGAGGCCCATGTTAAGAGGACTTGAAATTGGGGCTTAATCCTAAGAAGGATGCCCAGATTAGGGAACTTGGGGATTACTCCTAAAAAGGATGCCCAGATTAAAGATCTTATCATATTAAAGTATGAGGTTGAATTAAGGAAATATCAATCCTTAGTGACATAAAGTTATGTAAATCACGAGGTTTTGAGTGATGTTCCATAAAATTCCTTTCAGATAAAGAAGCCAACAAAGTAACCTTTCCGTAAATGGCTTTGAAGAAATTTTTGAAGGCTGTCCTTGAAGAGGAAAGGTGGATTTGAATAAAAAAGCTGAATAGGCAGGAGGGGCACCGAAAAAGAGGCAGGCGTGGAAGTCCTGTTTGGGCACACAAGTTCTGGTCGCACATGTATACTTGCTCCACACAGGTGTAATTAGGAGACAGTTAACCCATAAGGTAATAATTGGGAGAGACTTGGATCAAGCCCTTAGTATTATCCCTAGAGGCTTCCAAAAGGGTGGCTCACAAGTTTTGTTGAGGGGATAGGGCGGTGCACAAGTGTGGCCATTTCCCTTAAGGGTTGGACACTTAGGCGTGCAAGTGTTGATGAACTTAAACACTAAGGCCTTATTCCCCCTCTCTAGATCATCCATTCTAGGTAAGATATTACCTTAGAAGTGTTTGGAAGACTTCAAGAAAAGACTAGGGCGCCAAGAGCTTAAATCTGACTTTTGGATTTTTCGTTCTCGAAATGGGGGGGCAACAAGGGGTATTTATAGGCCATTGAGGACCTTGGGAGAATAAAGAATTGGGTACACAAGTCACCTGCACGACCTATATGTGGCGCGCAACTATACTTGCATGACCATAGTGAAACTCGCGTGACCCATGCTTAAATAATTCTTTGTTGATGCCTTTGTCAATTTTTGATGTTCTTTAAAGGAAGAATCTCTTTGTGCTTAAGGTATTCCCCTTTTTCATTCGTTTAGACTCTATGATGGAAAGGAGCATAAAAAAAGTCCCCCCTTCAGAGTTGGATCCGAAAAAGGAAAGAGGATTTGAATCTGAAGAAAATGAGAAATAAGGTATTGCGGTGCACAAGTCATAGGCACGTAGGTATTCTTCTGGCACGCAGGGCCCGACACATAGGGGTACAACCTTGCCTATAAATATGTGGCACCACTTCGCGCAAAGCACTCAGTTTTAAATGTTCACGAGCTCTTGGAATGTAAGTATCTCTTGTCGCGCAGGTGTCTTGATTTTCCACTCTTTCATGCTTATGTCTGTGTCGTACTTCTGTAGTGAGTTTCTGACTTGCACACCAGTACTAGCGCGGTAAAACTTGCACCACCAACTTGGACTTGCGTGCCTTAATTCCTTATCCATTTTTCCAATTTTATTCAAAAATTTTATAAAAAATCAACTTATTTTAAAGTTAATTATCTGATGTTTGTTCAGATTCAATGGATCCTCGAAGAATTAGAATAGCTGATGAGATGGCTAGCAAGCGGATTGATGACATGATGAATGTTGTTGGCCATGATTTCTATAATATCTGCGATATAACACTCCCATATTTGTCCAAGTACTTTAATAAATATCATGTCAATTTCCCACAAAGTATTTACTTGCCTCTGTATGAGCATGGTCATCTACACAGAGTCAAAGTTCCAGATGCAAAGAATTATATGTCCGAGATGAAGCCGCACTACTACTCCTTTATTTCGGTTATGAAGTGCATTTAGAGTAGCAACATTAGTGTGAAATTTCAAAATTTTCCTCCATGCCATTTCCTTTCAGATATGAAAATGGAAAACCCATGGGCTGATATGTTTTGCATTGCTGGTTGGTGGAGAGAATATTATGATAACATTAGAAAAATATCTAAAAAGAGTATTCTCTCTAAATGTCTCTTCACTTCCAATGCTCTATTCTCCAATCTATGTATCCATATTCCATGTCTCATGGAAAGAAATAGAGTCAATACCTAATCAACAGAAAATTTTCTCAAACCGCACTCAAGAACATTCTTTTACAATTGTTCCAAGACGAGCTGGTATCACTGTGTCTCTTATTGTATCCAGTTGAATGAATGAACTCTAGGTGGCTGCTGATGAAGCTCAAGATGCCGTAAATCAAATGAAGTGTTATGTTGAAAGCCTATTGTAATTCCTGAAAAAGTTAAGAGACTCCAGTCCGTGGATGTCCTTCTAACTCTTGTGCATCAATGAAAAGCACTCTCATCTTGAATCATTTGTGCCTGTATTTTCTTGATACCTACTTAAATAATTTTACCTAAACCAATGGTCCTAATAATCATAGTTTGATTTTTTCTAGGATTATAAAAATAACCCTACAAACTTTGAATATTTTAATTTTCCAATATTACCTAAATCATACAAAATGTATGTTTAGTGAGCTGGGACTTGACTTTTGTTCATAGTTCCCTTGACTTTTGTGTGCAGTTTAAAGTCATGCACGTTAGATGTAAAAGGCTAATGTTTAAAGTCGAATATATTTGACCGAATGGATTAAAATTGACTCAATTCTTTGATAATTTATCTGAAAACATATTACCACATTCAAGTATGGGGAAAAATATTTAATCCATGACTTAAGAAATTTTGAATCTGAGGAATGATATGAAAAAAGGGCTAAAAGGAATTAGAAGAAGTATTTCCTAAGAGTGAAGTTACCAATATTTAACTAACCCTTTAGGGGGTTGAATTATGCAGGGCCACATAAGGGCATTGGCTGCAAATTCAAATAATAGCGTCTTTTAGCTGACAGGTCCGTTATGTAGACTACTTATGCAAGGCCACCTAGGTGCACGCGCTACATAGTCAGGAAAAAGAAATCTCAAAAAATTTACTGTTCTATTGCTAAAAGCCAGTGAAAGTTTATGGAGATTGAAATTTTCCAAAACATAGAGACTGCTGTATGGAGAGAGGTACTTTAATATAGAGAGGATATTTCTAATTAAGTTTGTCAAAGAATTGGATGAATATCACTCATACGAAGGTGTGACCCAAACGTAGGGAAGGGAAATAAAAACCATAGACTTAAATACTTTAATATCATGAAAAAGATTATGGGAAAAATATGTTAAGGATGGCTATTTCTTTCGTGGATCCCTATATATTGTCATTAAGACCAATAAGGAAAAAATAGATTTTCCTCCCACGAATGAAATTACCAATATTTAAAAAACCCATTTGGGGGTTGAGTTATGTAGGGCCACATAAGGGAATTGGTTACATAGTCAAATAATAGCATCTTTTGACAGACAGGTCCGTTATGTAGACTACTTATGCAAGGCCTCCTAAGGGCACGTGCTGCATAGTCAGACAAGAATTCTTGGGTATCAAACATTTTGTGAGCAGAAGTCAAGAAAAGGGTTATGGATATCTGGAAGTATTTACGGTTAGGAGTATGAAACATAAAAATGGGTATTGTCTAATGCATGAAAGAGATACATAAACCAATTCTGACCATAATCATGTAGTGTCTAGGTTCTGAATTGAAATGCTGGACTTCACTACATATCTCATTAAGATGAGAATCAAACCAACTTTATTTATTGAAATATAGTTTAATGTCACATGGGACGAGAATGTAGGAGATCTTAGTTTAGTTTCATAGAGCTTGGAACATAATAAGGGATACACATTGTGTGTTTTATAAACCTGATGTGAATGAAGACTAGGGTTTTCATACCACATTCATGTTTTCACAGGGGGAAATTTCAGCCAAGGGACTGAAAGTGGAATTTGGGGTTAGGCCCAAAAACATGGGGCTAGATTCGAGGGACGCTCCAATGTTCCTACGTATCCCATATGGATGGGAATCAATCCATACGTAGTTCTTAAAATACCCTATGTACAGATTTGGTTCGTACAAGTGAAGGGTGAAAGGGGACTTTAGTGCAATGATGGTTTTACCAAGACTAAAGGTTCAGTCATTTCCATGTATGCACGAAGTCTTTGGAATATAACATGATTGGAGATAAATGTAAATAATTATTCCCTCTTAGGTGAAGGTGTCAAAGAATGTTGTAGTTTATTGTCATATAGGACAAAAGTGCGAATACTTTAACGTCATATAGCATGGAAGATGGTGAACCAATGTAAAAAATATTGGTTTTGGGGGTAGCTTCATGAATTAAAATCGTATGAGATGGAGGTGAACCGATGTGAAGATATTGGTTTTGGGCTTGAACCTCAGGAGGTTGCCTACGTACCCAGCCTAGAAGGAAATGATCAAAGTTTGCATAGTTCGATTGAAGAATGAATTGGTGATCAATTTGTTCTTGAGGACAACGACTTAAAAAATGGTGTTGGGACTTATGCATGGTTAGCAACCCAAAGAGGGTGTTATGATTGAAGTTTAATCTAAGATCACGTGAGTCATACTTGGTGTGAGAAAAAAGAGGTAACAAAAATCCTAATGATGCATAGTTTAATGTCATGTAAGATATATAAGGGATTGGACAGAGTTTAACGTCATGTTGGACAATGGAGGGACTGTGCAGTTTAAAGTCTTGCAGTAAGGACTAAAGGAGACTATGCAGTTTAATGTCATGTAGTAAGGACAAAAGAGGGGATGTATAGTATAACATCATATAGAAAGGATGAGTGCTACATAGTTTAGCATCATGTATCTACGACAACACAGTTTAACATCATGTTGGACGAAAGGGGGCTGTACATTTTAGTGTCATGTAGCTAGGATTTAATGTATTTTTGTTACACAAAATACTTCTTCAGGAATCATGCATTGATTGGAGTCGTGATGAGTTCTCCATCCATTGAGATTAAATAATAATCTCCATTGGAGTAGACCTTATGTATTGAGTAAGGTCCTTCTCACTTTTGCTCAAGCTTGGGAGGTTTCTTTCCTGGTATCATTGGAGTTCTGAGAACCAATACCAATTCTCCATGAATGAATGAACAAATACGAACTTTTATGTTGAAAGCCCATGATATTCAATTCTGATAGACATCCAATTGGTGCAGGGTGCACCATCTTTATTCATCTAATCATTCCAATTCATCCAGTCACTTTTTAGATTGTTTGTCTGTAGATGACTGATCATAAATGGCTACTCTGAGCGAAGGTAATTGAACCTTAGTGGGCATGACTGCTTCTATTCCATATACCAATGAATATGGAGTTAACCGCGTAGTAGTGCGGTTGGTGGTCCAATAATCCCATAAATCATGAAAAAGTTTATCAGGCCAGGATTTCTTATCTTTATCCACAATATTTTGTACTATGTTTGAAAGATTCTTATTGAAGGATTTTATTTGGCCATTGGCCATTGCATGATACTGAGATGAATGGTTGGATTTGATGTCGTATTCTTGATACAACTTCCTTACCTCAGATGAATAGAAGTTGGTGCCATTGTCTGTCAGTATGGTATGAGGGACACCTAATCTGGTAATGATGTTAGACTTGATGAAGCTAACAATTATTTTAGAACTAACTTCTTTGAGAGGTATTTCCTATGCCCATTTGTAAAATAAATTAGTAGTAGTAAGAATATACTTAAACTGCTTAGATGTAGCCGAAGGGTAAGGTCCTACTACATCCATTCCCCATGTGGCAAATGGCCATGAGTATTTAGCTGTATGAATAATCTATGGGGGTTGATGAATGAAGTTGGAACATACTTTGAAAGAATAACACTTCTTAGTGAAAAAAATAAAATATTGTATTATGGAAGGCCAAAAGAATCTAAGCCTTCGAATTTGATCAGACAGTCTATGTCTAGACTGGTGGGCACCACAGACTCTTGCATGTACTTCTTTCATGACAGCCATTATCTCTTCACCATCAATACATCTGAAGAGAATTCCATCAAAACCTCTTTTTTAGATAATTTTCTCTAGGTGATCTGGGCTATCATAAAGTGTAAAATTGACCACACGTCTCCAGACTTGTTCTTTCCCAGCTCTATCAGGTGAGAGTGTTCCATTTTGAAGGTATTCCCTGATAGGTGTCATAAATCTTATAGTATGACCATATGGTTCAGAAATGGGACTAATTTCATTGATTTACCCTATTCTAATTTGAACATAAGGTGAAACTGTATGATGGTGGGAAATACTGATGATTGTTTCGTCTCAATTTGTATCTTCCAGAGCCGTGGCTATATTAGCCAGTGCATCAGCTTGGTCATTTTGTGATCGTGGGACATAAGAAAATGTCAGTTCCAAAGGAAATTCCCCCATTAACTCTCTGAAGTAATCATACAAATGGATTAACTCTTTTTATGGCATAATCCCCATTGACTTGTTTGATTACCAGGTCTGAATCACCTTTCACCTTTAAGTGATTCACTTGTTCCTGAAGCACCAACTCCAATCCTGTGATGAGAGCATGATATTTTGCTTCATTATTTATACTGCATTCCTACAATAAGAAGGAATAAGGTAACAATTCATTTTCTGGGGAAATAATCACAATTACCAACCCAACATTTTTAAATTTAGGATCTTCCATTTTCTTCCCTGTTGGACTTTTGGAAGCACCATCAAAGTACATTTCCCATGTTTGAAGATTATCTTGAATAGAGAAGACTTCCCCATCAGAAAGTTCAATATCTAAAGATGTATATTATACTGAAGTATGTTCAACAAGGAAATTATCTAGAGCTTGGCACTTTATTGCCTTTTGAGACACATACTGGATATCAAACTACTACAAAATAACTGCCCACCTTGCCAGACGTCCTGTAAGCATTGGATGTCTAAGGATAAATTTGATCAGGTTATTGCGAGATACCAATTGGACCTCATGATGTTGCAGGTAGTGTCTCAATTTCTAAACTGCAAATATTAATGCTAGGCATCACTTTTCAATATTTGAATATCAGGTTTCTGCTTAAAACATAGTCTGACTGAGATAGTAAAGGCTATTTTCATTCCCAGCATCATTATTCTGAGCAAGGAAGGTACCCAATGATTGCTCTAAAGCTACCACATAAAGAAAAAGTGGCCTTACTTTAATGGGTGGCATTAATACTGGTGAAATCAAGAGGTATTTCTTGATAATATTGACTGCTTATTGACATTCTTCAGTCCACTGGTAAGTGATTCCCTTCTTCATCAATTTGGTTAAGGGTTAACATTTGCCTGCCAAATTGGTGATGAAATGACGAATATAGGCCAAGTGTCCTTGAAGTACTCTCAATTACATCAAATTTCGAGGGGGTGACATACCAAGATTTGAAATTTTCTTCTCAGGATCAACTTCGATACCATGATGGCGTACAACAAAGCCGAGAAATTTTCCTGAGGTTACCCCAAAAGAAAATTTCAAGGGGTACATCTTCAAATTGTGTTGTCAAAGTTTGAGGAATATGATTTCCAAATCAGCCAAGTGATTAGAACGTTGTATGGATTTAACCAACAAATCGTCCACATTATATTCAACAAATTTCCCTAAAAAGGGTTTGAAGATACGGTGCATGGTACGTTGATATGTTTCACCTGCATTCTTCAGGCCAAAGGACATTTCCCGATAGAAAATCACCTTGAGGGTCTCTTAAGGCTATATATTCTTCATCTTCTAGAGCCATTAAGATTTTATAATACCCATAATATCCATCCTTGAAGGACAGTTCTTCATAACCAGTTGTTTCATCGATTAAGAGCTCTGTGATCAGAACTGGAAAATCATCATTGGGACAATGTCGATTAAGATCTCTGAAATCAATGCAAACTCTAATTTGTCCATTATTTTTTCATAGAGACAATATTAGTCAACCATTTGGGATATTGAACTTCTCTGAAGAAGTCATATTTGATAAGATTATCCACTTCGGGTTCAATTTTGGAAGCATAAGTTGGGTGTGTTCTTCTTACGGCTTGGTTGAATCGTCAATGTTCTTCTAGAAAACCCAAATGATGAGTAGCGACATCAGGATCAAGCCCTGGAATTTCTGTATAGTTCCAAGAAAATATATCTCGATTTTTCATTAAAAATTCAAAATAAATTTCTTTCTCTTCAAGAGTTATGGCCGCACTAATTAAAGTGGGGAGTGGATCTTCTTTTGTAACCAGATTTATTTCTATGAGTTCATCCACAGTGGTAGAGATACCTTCTTCAAATGCTGGAGGACCATCTCTGAGATTTTCCTCTTCTTCTTCAACATATGTTATTTCTTCTGTTTCTACTTGCATAGTAGATGATGAAACATAATTTCCATGATCAAGAGAGATGTTAAAATTTGAATAACTTAAAGAAGAGGATACCATTTCTAACCCTATTGATGATAAAGGGTCTTCCTTGGGTAATAAAGAGGAGATTATGGATTGAGAATCGAAATCATCATTCATCTCTAATATTTCTATAACTTCTTGTAGCCTCGTTGATGTAGTATAGAATTGATGGATTTCAGTGGATGAAATGAAGACATCTCCATTTGAGTTTTCATCATTGCTTTGTGAATCAATAATTTCTAACATTCTGTCTCGCTTGGTTGTCGTAATTGACATTATGGAAGTTTTCATAATAGTATTTGGATTTGGTTCTCTCATGTCAATTTGGCTAATATGCAACAAAAAATCTGTACTCACATGTATGAATGGGTTTAATGGAATCTTTTCCAAACCATATGGAGCATTAATTTTGGTAACCTCTTTTATCGTAGGTACCTCCTTTCCCTCCATGTGATAGAATTCTACCTCAATGTATTTAGATTCACATGTTTTGAATGGGGATTTATCACCATACAATGTCCTAATTTGACCATTGAAACAATATTTGAGACATTGATGGTATGATGAAGGTATAGCTACTTGTTGATGTAGCCAATGTATTCCAAGAAAAATGTTGAAGGATTTGTCATGACAGACAACCATGAAATCTGAATTGGATACAAGGTCTTCAAACTGAGTTCTGAGCGTGATCTCACCCAGAGGTTCTTGTTCATTTTTATCATATCCTTGTAACATCAATGTAGAAAGAGATAAATCAGATTCAGTGAGGCCCAATCAATGAAGTGTACAAATAGGTATGAGGTTGACTCCTGAACCATTATCAATGAAATCTTGTCAGATGTCTACATCATTGAACTTGACAGACAAATAGAAATGTATAATATGTCCATTGAAAACATCATCTTCATCTTCATCTGTAAAAGATATCACTATATGGAATTCTGTAGGATCATTCTCTACATGGTAGAATTCAGCCACATCAATTTCAGTTTTGAATTCTTGAGGATTTGACAAATCCTCAATAAGTGCCTCAAGAATATCCTTTGATGGATTCAAGCCATAAAAAATTGATAACTTGGCAGGTACTTGGGCTAAATGTTTCAAGACATCATACTTTTGATCTAAAGGTCTGTGTTTCCCAATAGTAACATGTGGTTTCGCAAGTTCCTTAGAAGTTGATTCTTTGGAAGTAGATGAATCTTGTATCGGGGTTGGAGTTGGAAATACTCCTTGATTGGGAAGATTAGAGTAACAAGGTCTATTTATTTGCTGAGAGGAAGAAGGTGTAACTTCTAACCGATCTTCCAAAATAACTGTGTCAGGACTGAATCTGCCATGTGTGGAAGTACATTCTTGTTCTTGTTGAGCCCACTGATGGGCTTTGCCATGAGTTTCTGCTGAATATACTGTTCTAGTAGGGGTAGGATTGAAATAGTGACTTCTGTAATATCTCCGCCTTTCTCTGTATCCTAGACCTCTGGAACTCCCTCTAATTTCTCTGTTTGATATAGGGAACTCAGGCTCATCAAGAACGAAACTGTGACTGGAATAAGGATCTGTTAAGTGAATCATGTTAACAGAACCAAAGATCATCTATTCATCTGATGAAGACTCTGCCAGATTAGACAGTTTAGGCTGTGCCGTTTGGTGGGATGGTGCCCATGGCATTGAAGTAGATGGCATAAAATCGTCCAGAGTAAAAGAAAACTTCAACTTTGACATGATCTCATCTTCTTTTGACTACACTTATTTCTTTGAATTATGCCAGTTCTTTGAGGATTTTTCTTCTGATGAAGGGGGTTTTGCTGTGGCATTCATAACATAAGACACAATTGGTTTCTTTAATTGCGTTCTTAAAAAGGCATGAGTTTAGTCGATCAATTTCCTGACCATCCTATCATCATATTTTGGCACATTTTTTCTTTTTACTTATTTCCACTCGCCTTCTTCCTCTGGATCTGTAGCAGTAACACATGATACCTAGGATGAAGAACCTTTCAGTTTTACTTGTCTTGAGTCCACCATTTTTTTAGGAGGTCTTTGAAGACAAAACACTCCTGAATGGGATTCCCCAACATCTGATGAAATGGGAAATATTTGGAAATTTCTTCATCTCCTTACTTTTTCGTCCTCTTAGGCCTTGGAAACTAAACCAAATTATTTTCCAGAGCGTAAATGAATTAACCATGAACATTTTCATTTCTGAAAGAATAATCTTTGTTCATTAACTCCTCAAATTATTTCCATCTTTGATATCTTTGATCATCTTGACAAAACAGCCTCTGTTTTTGACGCTCAGAAGGTGGAGCCATTCGATAAGATGAATGTTTTGAAGTGGAAGCAGGTACAAGTGTTTGTTTAAGTGTAACTGTAGCAGTCTATGCTCTCCCCATTCTCCTTCCTGGAACTGATGGAATTACACGAGGTTTATCCTTAGTCTTTGTAAGAGATTATTCAATCTATTGAGTGATTGAAGTAAGGTCTCGAAAACCTCCTGTGTATTTCACAGGGATCAACAATGTGCGTAATTCATCATGCAAATTTTCCACATAGATTGGAAACAATTATTATTGAGGGAGTGCTAAGCTTAAAGAATATGATAATCCCTTTCATCGAGAAGTGAAATATGAAACTCTTTCATTCTCCCTTTGCTTACAATTTTTAAGGTCAAAAACTGTCATCTTTGGAAATGTTGAGCTAAATTGAAGAAGGAATCGTTGACGAAGATCTTCCCACCTGGTAATTGACCGGGATTGCAAGCTTGTATACTAGACAAAAGCATGCCCTTGTAATGACTGTACAAAACACCTGAGCTTAACTTATTCTTGTTTTTAATGGTTTCCCATCATAGGATCACAACGAGTAAAAAAATGTGTTAAGTGTTGTTCTGGATCTCTCGAACCATTAAAAATTGGGAATTTGGTACATGAAAAATTTGATGGGTGAGGAATTGCATCAACCCATTCAGGTTAAGCTCTCTTTTATGGTTGAATTTGTGCACGCTTTCCTTCCATAGATTCGAAACAAGCTTTTAATGAATCAATGGTAGTCATTAACTTTTGAGAAACATCTGGTTGGGCTTGGGCATGAGCAGATGCAATAACTGGAGTTTTAACCGGTGTGGTGACTGGTACTGCAACTGATGGTAGCGCTACTGGTTGTTGTTGCGCATGACCCATAGGTTTAGACCTATTATTGTGTACTGGTAAAGGATGATATTCTTGATCCAACTCACTAGATGAAAAAAATTCCCTTGACTAGCTGACTCCATCATGCTTAGGAGGAAGACTACTTTGAAGTAGTTCTGAATTCAACCTCCTTAACTCCTTCATTTCTTCCTCTTGTTGTGCGAACCTTTTCTCTAGTTAGAGTGATTGGCATTCCCTATAGGAAGGGTGAAATGTAACCTGATTTTTTCCATTCCCCTTGTTGGACGCCTTTTAGAGAGGGGGTGTTGGTTATTTAAAGGAATACATAAATTCTGGTTAAGCCTTTGATTCCGGGTACTCACACCTTCCTCATTTGTTTTAGTGGGTACAG
This sequence comes from Viscum album, assembly GCA_963277665.1. Taxonomy (NCBI): domain Eukaryota; kingdom Viridiplantae; phylum Streptophyta; class Magnoliopsida; order Santalales; family Viscaceae; genus Viscum; species Viscum album. The sequence continues at coordinate 176,368,739 of OY728140.1, read as the reverse complement.
TCTCTTGAACATGAACTTCTTCATCTGATCACTCTGAGTGATCCTCATGATCTGGAGGATCAGGAACAATGACATTGATGACATTTACTAATGCATAACGCATTGCATCCCTTCTATCGGCATTTCTGTGGTACTGTCATCTTCCATGTCCTTGATGAGACATCGCCTTTTGTTGAGTTGATCCTTTAGGAATTTCTTGACGAACAGTAATTTGGATGGAATCTCCTGATAATTCAGCCCTTCTTTCCTCTTGTGGATTCTTCCCTAATCGAGAGAAGACATACTTTCATTGAGGAAGGGATTGAGGATTTGAAAAAGTCCCCAGTCTGGTGGACTAGGGATGGTATTGCTGTTCCTGCTCAACCCCTCGAATCCTAATTGTTGATTTCTAGGGTTGGGCTAAAAGATTCCCCAGTATGGAAAGCTTAGCTGATTCTTGAGCTGCTACAACTGAGACTTTCGTAAAATCTCCCCTGATTTTGCGGACCTTAGTCCAGAAATTAACTGGATGCATCAACCTACATCCACTCAAATCACCTGGCTCAAATGACTGTTGGATGATTTCTGACACTTCTGCCACCTGATGATGTGCATTCTCTAAATGAGAAGCCTATTCAATATTCTCATTTTCCTGATGCAAGAGTAATTTGACAACTTTTTCTTTGTTTTCCTGACTTTGGGAAGAACTAGTTGAGGCATGTTCATGAGCAAGCCTTTGATTACAAACAAAACCAATTGGCTGTGTCCGTCCATGGGAAATAACATTGCATGAGTATATTTTTTGTGGGCTTTGTTGACTGGAGAGTAAATTGAAATGCAGTGCTCCATGAACACCCCATCCCCTAATACGAATACCAGATTGGGCATTGGTAATTAACTGGCGTAATATTTTTAGTGCGCCAAGGCATGAATGTTGAAGAGCTATTTGCTACTTTCAACCTTTAGATATCTGGAAACTGTGAGAGATGCCAAATCAATTTGGCATTTCAACCCTTATATTATCTTGAAAATATTTTAATAATCATCATAAGATAATATTTTCTTTTTCAAGTGACAAAGATTTTTCCACATGTTGAGAGGAATATCGTGAATACAATCTTCTGTCAACATTTCTGGAATATCATACTGAGAGTCAGCCAAAGGCCAAAACATGACTGGTACTTCACCTTTCACCAGTTGTTTTCTCATATTCAACACTTCCTCCTTATCATTCGATGAAGATTCTTCCACCTAATTCGACCAAAGCTGGTGCTTCATTGTTGCTTCATCAGATTCAACAATATTGGTAGAGAATTTATTTATCAAATTAGAAGTTGAGTGACCCATGAGTGCTTCAGAGAATGACCTACACCTCGGGCTATCTTCTGGTTGAGAAAGTATTTCACCTGCTAGTGGTAAATAATCCTACATGATTGTATTCACATTTTCAAGTGCCTCAAGATAAGTGGGATTTCTCTTTACTGCATTGTCCTTTGAAGAATCTTATAGGCAATGAGAATTACTACTGCAGAGAGGACTTTCAAAGCTAAATTCATCATCATGGGGATGAACACCATGGTGGGTTATAGAAAAAGGTGAAACCTTTTTCTCCTTGATCTTCTGGACACACAGAGGGTTATCATGGATCTCATATTAAGATGATACTTTGAGATCAATTGAAATTTCATGAAGCAAGCATTCATGAGGAAGAGTCTGATGAAGACCTTAGGAATATTGATCACACTCTTGGGAAATGAGAGAGTAGAATCTTGAGTTGCAACAGATAATTGTCTGAGGGCTTCAATAACTCCTGCATCAAGAAAGTTTTTATTACAGAATGGATCATGATTTCTTGACTGTGCTGGACGAGTATTTTTGTTAGATGACTTATTACTCACTTTGGGAACCACTTGTTGAAGAAAGTGGTTATTATGGGAAGGTGTATATGCCTGATCAGAAGAAATGGTCAGGTTAGGCTGATTATCTCCATTCAAATCGGGAGTTTTTTCCTGAATTGATTAGCCATATGACATGGGTGAGTATGCCCCAAAAACCTCCTGGACTGGAACAAAGGTGTGTATCTGTTCCGGAGTGATATGTTGATGAGTCACTCCACTTGTAGGGACATATTTTTATTTCCTTCCCTGTGATGATGCTGAAGTTGTTATAATATTCTGATTGGCATCAAGAATATGGGCAAGGATTTTCTTCTTCTCTTTCACCATTGTTAGAATGTGCTTGGTGACTTCAGCTACCGGAATGGAAATATACATCCATTCCGTGCTTGGATTAGGTGTTCATTTCTTCTCCTTTTCTCCTTTTCATGTCCGTGAATTCTGATAGTACTCATGTGTGGGGGAAGAGAGTTGAGTCTGCTCCAAATTTTTCGCTGGAGCTTTCCGACTGACTTCTCCGGGTGCTACCAAATGAGACTATTGGAAGGCTTGATGAACATTGGCAGGTGTATTTGCCTACTATGTATTCTTCTTCAAGCATGGTTGATTAATTCCCTTCAATAATGGCAGATGAGACTGTTGACAGAATTGTTGATTGTAAACAAGTGTATTTCCCTGCTTATCAGTTGCCACCACATTAGATTGGTGAGATTCTTTGGTTATAGTCAGACAAGCCTACTGACTAGATGATGATTTATAAAAAGGTGTATATGCCTACCTATAATACTCCACTGGAATTGCCTGGAGGGATTGGCGTGTTACTGTCAGACGAGTCTGCTGGGCAGTAACATCAGGACGGACGGGTGTATATGCCCGCTCGTTGTTTGCCATCAAGTTGGATTGATGGACTTCTACGGAGGGGGTAGAAGTAATAACCTGCTCCATGTTGACCAGATTTCACCTTTGTTGGTTCGTCTTGTCTTCTTGGGTCAGAGGAACCTGAGCCTAACCCCTAAAGGCGACACCCTCATCATGGTGAGAGTGCATTGCCGCACGAGTCTGGTGGTGATTGTTGATGGGAGCGCTCAGTAAGGACTCATGTCTTATTAAATTAAGGCCTTGATTGACCTTCTCATTCACCTCACCCTAATATGGGAGGGACTGGTGATTGCGTTTCAGGGTTAACGACCCGAAACGGTTGGAAACGGTGGTTGGCACCACTTGATTCTAGATCACTAATCATCACTGTCTAGAAAACCAAGGTGAATTATTGACTTGAAGGGCTTGTAGAGCAGCCTCCAGAGTTGGAATGGTATCCTTTTGATGGTATTCCTTAACCAGTGAATTTGAGACCCAACATTGAAGATGCTGAGTAGGTGTTGTCTTCCTTAGAGCAGAAGAGGATCCAACAGGAGTAGCGACATAGGCATTCACAAGTGTTAACTTTAGAGAAGCTATTTCTGTAACGCAGAGAGATCTTGGAAATGAGTTCCTGTTTGATATGACAGACATAATCAAGATAAGTTCGACCACTACATCTTTTGGATGAACACATATGTTATTGATTGATTTTTCCCCTCACATTGAGTTAAATAGGGGCCTAACGAATAAGTAAAACATCATTTAACATGGTTAAGGATTCACGTCGTGTTCACCATTTTTGTTTATTTTGGAAATGGGGATGAACTTGTTTGTTTAAGTTTCAAACATTCCAATCAGTTTCTAATGGGTTTATTCGTAGAAATGGAAACATCCAATGATTCTCTATCCATTTGGACCTACTTTCCAATGGTATGTTATCATTAGTTGTGGACCATTGAGGCTTAAGAATTTGCATTGGTCTAGAGGATGGGAGGTTAGACTCATCACACCTTTTTGGGGGGAATTATTTTCTAATCTGGGAATCTCCTACATATTTGAGTTATGTTCGTGAATCCTTATTAATTTACCGAGTATGAAAATGATCTTTCCTTTAGATCTTACAATCAATGATTGATTTGTATGAGATTTAGAGAATATTTTATATATATTGTTGGTTTTTCATGGATAGAGAATAATCTGTATTTATTAGAGAATCTTAGTAAATGGTATGCTTTAACACATTATATAGAAATCTCTTGGTCATTATTATAACCATGCTAGTTTTAAAGCCACTCAGTGGGGAACTTGAAGTTTATTGTCGGTCAGAAGGACAAGGATTATTTTAGAGTTGGGATCATACCCGCAGATGGGCTACCTATATATCCTTGTTTAAAAAAAGGAATCATAACCCATGTAGTTCGAGTGAAGAAGTATGAAGTTTATGCATGATTAATGGCTCAAAGAGAGATTTCATAATTACTTTTACACTATATCCTCACGTGAGTCATGCTCGGTGTGAGAAATAAGAGGTATTAGTAAAAACAGACGATTTTTCCATGAAATATTCAATCATAAGAAATGTTGTGGGGATTATGTATGTATGACTTCCGAAGTAAATGAGGATCTAGATTTACTTCAGGGAAGAGACCCGGGAACAAGGTCCATAAAGGTATATGTGCTTTATGGAGTTTTAAATACATAACTCAGGGATTACTCCTGAGAAGGATGCCGAAATTATAGAGGGACTAATGACTGGGTTTTATTCCCAAGAAAGAATCCCAAGTCAAAAGAAATTAAGCCTGGGGATTACTCTTGAGAGCGAGACCCATGTTTAGAGGACTTGAACTTGCGGCATACACTTTAGGAGGATGCCCATATTAGGGAACTTGGGGATTACTCCTAAAGAGGATGACAAGATTAAAGATCTTCTCATCTTAAAGGATGAGGTTGAATTAAGGATATATCTAACCTTAATGACATAAATTTATGTAAATCACGAGGTTTTGAGAGATGTTCCACAGAATTCCTTTAAGATAAAGAAGCCAACAAAGGAACCATGCCATAAATGTCTTTAAAGAATGTTTTGAAGGATGTCCTTGAAGAGGAAAGGTGGATTTGATGAAAAGAGTTAAATCAGAAGGATGGGCACCCAAAAAGAGGCAGGCGTGCAAGTCCTATTCGGGCGTGAAAGTCCTGGTCGCACTAGTATACTTGCACGACATGGGTGTACTTGGGCGATGGTTAACCCATAAGATAATACTTGGGCAATACTTGGCTCAAACTCTTAGTATTATCTCTAGAGGCTTCCAAAAGGGTGGCGTGCAAGTTTTGTTGGAGGGACAAGGCAACGTGCAAGTGTGGCCATTTCCCTTAAGGGATGGTCACTTAGGCGTGAAAGTGTTGATGAATTTAAAAACTTAGGCCTTAATCCTCCCCATTTAGATCTTCCATTATAGGTAAGAAATTACCTTATAATTGTTCGGAAGACTTCAAGCAAAGACTAGGGCACCAATAGCTTAAATATGACTTTTGGATTTTTCCTCCTCGAAATGGGTGGCCCACAAAGGGTATTTATAGGCCATTGAAGACCTTGGGTGAAAAATGAATAGGGAGCGCAAGTCACCTGCGTGGCTGATATGTGGCGGGCAAGTATACTTGCGCGACCATAGTGAAACTTGCGCGACCCATGCTTAAAGAATTCTTTGATCATGCCTTTGTCAATTTTTTATGTTCTTCAAAGGATGAATCTCTTTGTGATTAAGGTATTACCCTTTTTCATTCATTTATACTCTGTGACGGAAAGGAGCATCAAAAAATATCTAAGTATGCTTATCAGAATCTTATGTTGATACTAAGAGTTCAACCTCACCCATATTGAGGATAAGGTATGGTATTTCAAGTATTATTTCTCATATTGTATCTGGATATTGTTGTTAAAGAGGGAGAAAAATTTCAACATAAATCTATTGAGAATATCCCTTGATATGTGATTTACCTATTTTGGTGGTGTTTTTAAATAGGAAACCTATGATTTCAGTGTTTTGCATGTGTGTGAACTATTCTAATTGTTTGTTAAAGTACATGTATAATTTTTCAGAACTGATTTGACCTGGTATTAATGGTGATAATCAAGTTTTGATTATGATATGAATGATATATTTTCTTGTGTAATCTCATCATTAAGAAGATTAAATATGTTCAAGTATAATTAAAATTAAATATAGATCACAATTTATTAAAAAATATGGTATAATTTATTCAATGTTTTTATTTCCTAGACAATGTTCACTCATGTAAGCTTAGTTGGAAATATAATTAAAATGTGGAGATTTATAAGACTAAGATATATTGAGATGTTTTTAAAGAGTTTTTGGATGAAGAGGATAAATTGGATATTATTCAATTTGTTGGATTTTATTATTAGGACTTAAAAATATTAAAATTTACATTTCTTCAGAGGTAGATATATTTGTATAATTTTGTTTAGATTATCCTTAATAGGGTTTAATTGATTATATATCATAAAATGGGGGTGAGATACATGTTGTTTAAGGAATAAGTCTCATGGCACAAATATTGTTATTTTTCTGTAGATGTTGATTGAAAATACCTTTTTCACTAAAAAATAGATATTATGCTGAAAGGAGACCACATCTGTTTTGGGTGGACCTTCTTATTTGAAGGACTCCATGCTGTAAAGAGTTAGATATTCTATATATTAGCCTGATCACATTTTCATGTTATTTAGAATGCTAAGGGATTATATATTATAAGGGAGTAAAGTTGTTTTTATGGTGTTTCAATATGGTGCTCATGCAGTGGAAGTAACATCACACCACCAAGGAGAGGAATTGGTGTCTCTAAAGTTTAAAGGTTCATATTCTATAATTTTATACCATGATTCTAGTAGGAATATATTGCTGTAAAATATTCTTTGAAACCAACAAGGAGTATGAGAATTTATTTCCATGTCTCTGGACTTTGGAAGATAGCTACTCCACCATTCAATCATCACACTGTATTTTTTTATGAAAGTTAAGAAATAATTTTCTTAAACTAATATGCTACACCATAATGTGGGAGGCAACATTGTGAAGGATATAAAACAAGGTACTTCCAAAAACCTTGATGAATTAGGTTCATATAAAAATTTTTATGGTTATTTTAGCCTATAATAACTATAATTTTTTTACAGTGATGATTTAATAGAAGTTAATCCAGGGGATTTGTTTAAATAAGAGGATTTGAATATAATTATAAATTCAACTATGAATGTGTAGAATTTTTGACTTATTTCTATATTTGAAATTATGGATAATATAGTGAGGAAAAATAATAAGGGGAGTAGATAAGAGAAGAAGTTTTGGATATGTGAAAAACATAGAATATTATATGATTATCCAAATAATAAGAAATTAATTAGAATAAGTAAATTCAAGTGGTTATGTACATTTGTTGTGAATATAAAGTGAAGAAGAAACCCATCTCTACGTAAAATTTAAGGTGATGTTATTCCTTCTTTATATGGTGAAAGTTGAGAACAAGTGAATGAAATCATCACACTCAATTACTTGTTTGATGTATATTCGGTTTAAGGATCTTTAATTGTTACTAATATTTTACTTTGTATAGCGTGGGATTCACTTGTGTGTAGGTTGCACCAATATATTATTCACATACATGTAAACATGAGTATTAATGTTACAACCTACTTTTTAATACTCACATGATGATTACATAGGGTAGTGTGAACTTTAAGGAATAAATATCACACATAGGACTTGAATTCTCATATTAAGAGGTGAAACATTCAAATCTATTATATTGACTCATGTTGGTGTACATATGTATGTGATGATAAATTATATAACTTCACTTTTACTAGTGGAAAAGTTTTTTATTTTAAGGGAATTCAAAATAATTTTAATCACAGACTAACTACCCTAATTAGTGACCTCTTACTAATCCTATAGGTGGATTATCATGTGGTATCAGATCCTAATTCACTTTATTTTTGATTTACTATTTGAATTCTCTCTAAGGAAGAAGAACGAGTCATCATTTTCTTTTATAAACTATGGATAATTTGAATTTCATGAAACATAATTGATTTCCCACATTTTATGGTAAATTTTTATCATGTTTGGAAAAAAAAAATATTTTCAATATATTTTTTATATAAGTTATGAAGCTTTTAAAGCCACATCATATGGTTTTACCCCACATACTAAAGGTTCTTATCTAATAGTTGAAGAAAAAAAATGAAGAATGATGGTCTTAATTGAAATTCTCTTTTATGTCATCTTTTGTAAAGTTAAATTATGAAGATCTAAGGAATAAAAAAAGAAAATGGTATTTTATAAAACCAGAAATTAAAAAGGAAGGGATAACCAAAGTGAAGTGAAAGAGGTAGCAATTTTAGAAAATTAAATTTGAATATATATGGATTCAAGATGATGATATAATAAATATATTCTTTATAAGGGTAGATGAAGTTGTAAGAATTATCATATTTTATAGTGAGAATAAATAATAATCCAAAATTATAGAGAATATCTTTTGTATATTATCTATCATTTTGATGATAAAATATATACTTTAGATAAAAAAGTTCTTGGTAAAGTATCTCAAGAGGATTTTTCTAAAAAAGTTATTTATTTTTAAATGAGGATAGATAATTTTATAAAGAATAATGGAAACAAGGAATAGAATATTTCCTTTAAAGTATTAAAATATGATAGTTGTAAAAAGTATATTTTTGAATATAATGATATAGGCTATTCAAATTTAGGTTCGAATATGAATAAAAGGTTTAATAAAATGATGTTACTTATTTCATAAAATTTGAGATGAGGTATAGTAAAATTAAAAGAGAAGTTAACACATAAATGTTTCAATTTTAGGACTATTATAAATTTTATAGTAAAGTTTCCATAATTAAAAGAAGATGAATCCAGTTATGAAGAAACTAAAAGACCAAGAATATTCTGAAAGAAGAATTTAGTCGGGACAAGATTTTATTCTAGAAGAAAGGTTTTGAATTTCACAAATAACAAAAAATTGTATTTCATATCTATGTTTGAATAAGATAAACTAAATATTAATGAAGAATAGGTTGACACAAAAAGTGATGTTGGTAAGAAAATTCTCATTACTAAGGAGTATGATGAAAATATTCATATTGAAGAAGGAAACAATTCAAGAATTGTATATGAGTAAACTCATATAGAGTTTATGTCGAAGAAATAATTAAGAGAATGTCTCTAAAAAATCTAAAAACATGAAAAGGAAAACTAGAAATTAATAAATGAAGATTAAAAATTTAAAAAAATAGAATCCGTTTATAAAGAATAAAAAATAAGTGGTTAAAAGATATTTTTGATCGAAATAATTTTATTGATGATGAAAAAATATTAAATATTAATGTGTAAGGAAAGGATAAATATATGCAGACAGTTGTTAATCTTGTTCAATTGAAACCGATCGACATTAAATTAGAATTTAGCATATCAAAACTTATTTTTTACAATTATATTCAATAATATTAGGATTATTAAAATAAGAAAAATAATAATAAGATCAATAATAATCATATTTTTAGGTTGAATTTAATTTCAAAAAGGTTGATAAATTGTTAAAGAATAATAATCAGGCCAAAATGATCATGTTATTGTCTAAATAAAACAAGTCTTAGAAATCTAGAAATATTGGGAATAAAAACATTGAATCAAAATTTGTAATAATTTAAGTCTCTAGAAATGTTGAGAAGAAGTATAATACGAATAAAAATAGGTTAGGAATTAAAAAATTCATATTTATCAAAAAAGAATGAAATTTTTTTATTAGAATAATGTTGGATATCAAGAAAAAAAGGTCTCAAAATCATGAATTTTTTATTGGTAAATACGATTTTTATGGATACTATTAGTACGATGGAGGTTTTGAAAATGAGGGGATACTATTTTGGTTTATACAAAAATGTCAATAAATTATTATAAGGTTTTGGGAAACAAGGTATGTGGGGGATCTAACCTTATCAAAATAAGTATGTTTAGAAACTTGTTAAGTGTTCTGGATAAGATACATAGATGAAATTTTATATACTTAAATAATATTTGGAAGGTGTGACCAACTTGTTCATCATAAAAATTAATGTCTCATCATTCTACCAACCTTAAATACTAATGTTTTAATATTTATAATTCTTCTAAAATGAATAGAAAAGCAAAATATAAAGCCTTAGTTGTATAAGTGGAATATAAATAATCAAAAAGAAAATATACATGTATCTTAGATAGTTGATACTCATACTATATGATACGAGATTTAAATTTCTTAAAATATGTTGAGAAGTGAAATTGAGTCTCAATGAAGCTTTAAAGTAATGGGTTACTAAATGTTAAAGGATTGGGAAAAACTATTATTGGGACATGAAATATAAAATCCAAAAAACACTCTTTATATAGATGGGATGACACAAAATATACTGAGTGTCTCATAAAATTGTGATAAAGGAAGTGATGTGGTGTCCAAGAAGTATGGGTTCTTGGTTTAGAACCTAACGTATGGAATAACTATGACCAGAGGATAATAGGACAAAGGGAATTTATTCTATGTTGGTTATACTAAAATTCATGCAATCTAAGCTTGAAAAAAGAGAATCAATTATGGAATCAAAGGCTTTTAAATGTTGTACAAAATTATATAAACATGATATCTAATGGAAATAATCTATGTGTCATTCCTTTACAAAAAATTGAAAGTGACCAATTGTGTTCCACATGCCAAAATGGGAAGATTGATTAGTCCTTTCATAACAAGGAGGAGATTCAATCTACTCAACCTTTAGAGCTTATTCATTTAGAGGTTTATGGGACCATGAGGAAGTATTTGATCAATGGAAATAAGAAAATTATTAATTTTCATAATGAATTCACTTGTATTATGTGTGTTTTGTTTATAAAAAGAAATCCCAGGCCTTACATTTTATAAATGTTTTCAAACAGGTGTAGACAATGGGTGAATTGTTTCCTCTTATGAATATCTAGATAGAAAAAAGAACATATTTTATTAGTCGGAAATTTTAAGCTTATTTGAAAAAATATGGCTTCTGATATGAACTCAATGCAGCATACACACCATAAGAAAATGGTGAGGCTGAATAGATGAATATGTTCTTAATGTAGATGGATTGGATAATACTATATGATCATAATAATTCTTATTATTTATGAATAGAAGATATTTAAAAAATAGTTCATATACCAAACTATTGTTTACACATGAAAAATTCAGAAATGTTCCCTTACGATATGTATTATAAAAAATATACAGGTTTTAAGTGTCTTTGTGTGTTTGGAACTCTTTATGTAATAAATGTAGATGTTGAGAGTCTTGTGAAATTTGAAAATTGATGAGTTTATGGGATATTTAATCGGTATCCTCTAAATATAATAGTTTATCATTATTTCAATAAATTGAGGAAAAATTTATGATGATGTTGAGGTAAAAGTGTTCTAATAATCAATGTAAGAAGTTTCATAGGATAAAGTAGTTTTTATATGTGATTATGTTGATGATATTATTAAAAATTAGCTATAATAATTTTTAAAAAGTGATTAAAGTGTTGAATATATAATTATTATGAATGAAGATTTATCCATTTAATATGTTGTGGGAAAATCAAATTGATCTCATCCAAGAGTGAGAAGGAAAGTACAATTAAATATATCTTTATTGATTATATATAGTAGGTAAAAACAAAATGCCAAGGAAAGCATCTCATAATTCATTATTATCATAATTTGAAGCTAAATACATTGAATAAAATTTAAATCATTAATATTGAAATTATTCTCTAAATGAATAATTGGATAATATTGAATATAATGAGACATGGGAGTCAGTTCCAAAACCAAAAGAAAAAAATGTGAACGGAATAAAGTAGGCATTCTGAAACAAGATGAATGAAAATGTATAAGTAGTGAGAAAAAAAATGAATGATCGGTAAGAAAATAATATTCACTAGTTGATGGATTGAACTTTGAAGAAACTTTTTAACTGGTTTCATGGCCTGAAACTATTAGAATATTTCTTACTATTTCGGCACAAAGGGAATAAAATATTTTTCTAAATGGATATAAAGTCTTCCTTAATAAATAGTGAGTTATAAATAGAGGTTTACATTGAGTAACCATGTGGGTTCTTACTTGTAGAAAATGAGATCAATGTTTTTAGGTTAAATAATCCTTTATATTCGATGAAGAAAGATCCATGATCTAGGAATTCTATGCATGATTCATTCCAAAAGAGGTTAAATTTTTGAAAGGGAAGAGTAGAAAATACTGTCTATATTAAAGATGATAAATTAGTATCTCTTATTGTACTTGTTTATATAGATTTCATGATATTTTCTTAAGATGATGAGTAAATGTGTGAATTTTTTTATGGTGATGATTTAATTAATTTAAATTCCTTTTATAGGAGAAATGATACACTTTATTATATTACCAATCTGTTAAAAGAAAGCAAAAAATTATTTTATCAGGACAAGTATGCAAAGGAACTATTTAAAAAATTTAGAATTGACAATTCAATGATTTTTTTACACATGAATATCAGTGGTAACAAATCGATCTAAATATTAAGAGGGAAATTATGTTAATCCCAATGTTTAAAGAAAATTGGTTGTATGTCTACTATATATAATAACTTTAAGGAAAATTTTAATGTGTTCTATTAAACTCTATGATAGGTATAAAAGTTCACTAAATGAGTCCTTTTTTATGTTCAAAAAAATGATTCTCATATATATTAAGGCACAATTGATTTTGGGTTGAAATATGAAAACATGGAAAAGTTATATTTATTCTGTTATACGAATACAAATTGGGAAGGCTATGTTAATTATTGAAGATCCACATCTGGTAATGTTTCCTTATTTGGTGAAATATGTCTGTATTGGAACACTAAGAAGAAGTGTAATATGACTTTAATCACTAAAAGGTAGAATATATGGGTTCAAATCATTCCATAACTCAGTTAATATGGATGGGGATACAGTTGGAAGATTTGAAAGTAGAGGTGATGCCACAACATTTTCAATGATTTGATAATCAAAGTGCTATCAATCTATCAAATAATCCTATTTAATATTAAAGAAGCAAGAACAATGATATTAAATATATATGTTTCAAGGATCATGTAGAGAGAAACTGATTAAAGGTAGAGTATATTCATAAAAAGGATCATATAGATGATATGTTCTCCAAGACACAATCTAAGGATGCTTGTTAGAATATTTGTTTGATACCAGGAGTTCACCCTAACCCATATTAAGGATAAGGTATGGTGCTTCAAGTCCCCCCTATCATCTTATATTTGGATATTATTTTTAGAGGGGTATAACAATGAAGATGGAAATCTCTTGAGACTATCCATTGATATGTTATTTTCCAATTTAAGCGAAAAAATATTTAGTGGGAGTTTTTTAAATGGGGAAATATATTATTTTCAAAGTATTCATGTGTGTGGAATATTATAACAATTTTTTGAAGTGAGTGCATGATTTTTTAAGAAATGGTTTGAATTTATGTTGATTGTGATAATCAAGTATTGATTAAGAACAGATTGATCTATTTTCAAGTGGTATCACATCATTAAGAAGGTCTTAGATGTCCATGTTTGAATGAAAATTATATATATATATCATTGTTTATTGACAAAATGGTATTATGTATTCAATGCTGTAGTTTCCTACATTGAGTTTAATCACATTGGATTAGAATTATTCAATAGCTACCCATTGATAAAAATTCATAATTTTATAGTGATTTATGTTCCTTGGTTGATAATAAAATTAAAAGGGAAGATTTTTGAGATGATGAGTTGTTGATAAATTTTAGTAAGTTGTTTTTGGATAAATATGTTGAATTGGATGCAATTAAATAGGTTGGATTTTTGGTGAATACATGAATCATATCCAAACATACATTTCTTATGATTTGAATATATTTTGAAAATTTAATTCAAACTATTCTTAAGTTTTTTTAGTGATTGCAAATTGTGAAAGTAGTTTATGGTGAAAGATGCGAAAAGAATCTTTTCCATGCCCCAAATATTGTTGTTACACTTTAAATGTTGATTGAATAAGAAGGATTGTGCTATAAAAATAATACTACATTGAAAAGGATACTGAATCAGTTTTGGGTGGACCTACTATTTTAAGGAATCTACTATATAATGATTTGAATATACTATAAATAATTATAATAATATTTTCCATTTATCTATAATACTGAGGATCTCTACACCCTAAGATAGTAACTATGTCACAATAGTGTAATTATCAGGTTCACATACCCCAAAGTAGTAGCTGTATTCTAGTTAGAGATAAAATCATTATTTTCCACCCCAGAAGTTTGGGAGTAAAAAATAAAAGATGATCCCCACTAATTTTAGGTGGTTAATAGGGATGGAAAGTGGAAGTAAAGCTAGATCTAGAGAACAGGGTGAAGGATATGGAATTCTATGAAATATGTGACTACTCATAATGATGTGTGGAAGAATAAATAACATGTTCTATGGATTTCATGGTGGATAGGGATTATTTCCATGTTAAGGATAACACGCTGTGTGGATAGTCCCATGTAGCGTGTGACCCTACCTAGGTATCCAATTCATGTTCCAGATAAATACACCCCTGAACCCATTCTAGAAGACACAACATGTACTTTGAGGTGTACATGGGAACAACCTTGTATCTGGACATGGCCAAGTATATGGCCAAGTATACGGGCATAAACTAAATTAAAAATGTATGGTATGGAGGAACATGAATAAAAAATGGGCGACTGAGACATATCATGCACCACCTATATATTCGATGTAGTATGATATGGAATCCCAATTTATATACATAAAAGAACACAACCAAGCAGTAGGACGGGGTCACACACCGTGTGGACTGACCTACATGCCATGTATCACCACCAAAACTTCCTTTTCTCATATATTTTTCTTTTAGGACATGATTTTTTCCCATAAGTATCCAATCTGGAGTGTTTCTTCCTATATAACATGATGGTGGTATTTTTTGTGGTGTACAATATATGATGCATGGTGCTTCGAGCATGACGCTTCATTAGGAGATGATTGACATTGGAAATGATTAGGACTTGATCAATAGAGTGATTATAGGGTTAGATATCCACTAGAAGATAATGGAGTGGGTCCCTTATATTATTTACATAGATGGAGTTAGAACTCCCCTATAATACTACAAGTGTGGGTCCTATATCTATAGGAGTGGAACTCCCCATTTTGGAGATGTTATGGAATATAGGTCCTCTATTGGAGTTTTGGATCCCTCAGCTATGGATTATAATAGTGATTATCATGCCCCTTGATATATATTCTGGTAAAGTTACACATGAAACATGGTTCATAGTTGTGGCTCCCTCAACCATGGAGTGTAGTGGATGATATTTGGGGAAACAAGAAGACCCATCATTCTTAGTTAAGGAATAGATATGGAGATCCACTTTATCCCTTCATTTGAGATTCTTATTGAGCATATCAAAGTTATTGTTTATGGTTTTTGTATCAGTTTCAAGTTAAAATGCCTTCATTGGGTTAAGATGACTATTATTTTATTCTTTTTATTTCTCAGTTCATCTTTCAGGGGATCCTTAGGGTTATTTTTATACTCCCAATTACATGGGATATTCCTGTATGTGATGTCTCTTATGCAGATAATATATAGATTGGTGGAAACTATGATGGAGCCTAGGTATACATGGGTGTATTAACAGTGTATGGTGGTCCATACTTGGAGAGCTTGAGCTAGACATTCCCATTCATCTTTTGTCTTAGTTATTGTTAGGTTGACACATATTTATTATTGGGTATGTATTTTCCCCATTTTATGCTTCATTTTATACAGTGTTATACTATTTTGTATACCCTAAATTTTATTGCATGCATGGTTACGCCCTAGATGTTTCTATATTTTATATTCCTCTCTATGTTTCATGGAGGTGGTTGGGTGTGTGTGTGTGTGTAGGTACATTAGGAAAAGGCCTCCCATTTCATTTATGGCTTCTCACTACTTGTCACTTGTTGATAGGCTATTGGAGGTGGGTTTGTGGTTAGTAAAACACAACCTTACACCAACCAGGTGGGCCTCAGTACGTTGGGTCATTATAGAGTTGTATCAGATCTGTTCATTCTTTAGGATGATGTTTAGAGTTTTACCCTATATGAGAGTTGGGTTGGAACTTAGGGATACAATATAGAAGCGTCTTGATTGTGGATTTCAGGTGAGGGAACCCAATTTTGGTGTGTAAACCAATGTATCCATTAACCATGACCATGACTACCTTCTTGTCAAATCAACGTATTAATACAATGATTTCATAGAATAGAATGTATATACAGCATATAAGATTTATTAATTTTCTTTTCTTTTCTTACATAAGTCATCACCCCAGATATTCTCATCTAATTGTGTTATGTATTTTTAAATTTCAGCATATATTTTTAATGGAGTCCATCTATGATACAGATACATGATTGTGATTGTGAAAAATTGAGCGAGGATGCTGTAGTTATGGAAAATCATGATATCCAATATTGTATCAAGGCTTCAGTTGATGAGCCTATTATCAAGCCAGTTATACCAGATAGGTAGTGAGGGACAATTCCACCCGTCGAGCCCAGAGGGGAATCATTTCAAGTGGTTCATCTTGATCTTTCATTCTAGATGAAGAAGTTGCGCATCATTTTTGATTTAGATGAATATGAACATAGACCGATATTTTTTCCAGAGTTAAAGGATTAGGGACCACCCAGATTCTTGGGTGAGACATACCCTCAAGTGGGATAGGCTTATATGGAGCCTGTAGTTTTACTTTTCTATTTAGGTGGACACCACCGGCACTGATGGTCTCTTTTTTGACCAGACTCTTTTGTAAAGTATAGAGGAGTCTGTGGGATTTGGTTACCCAAGCATATGATAAGGATTCACTTTCTCTTTCAGAGTTTGAGTTCCTATTTCACAATTATTTTTATGCCTATGTTGGACCCCCATTATAGACATAAAAGTTTCTTGAACATGATTAGGTTATAGAGAGCTACCTAGGATAAAACCATTGACATGATCGAGTTGGTAGTGGTTGTCATAGAGTTATGGATTCGGTCATAGGTAGTAGGAGAAAATTTATAGGGACTCATAATTAGTCACCTCCTCCAGCGTGGGCATAATCACATGGGTCTTCAGTATAACAAGAGCATTGTGTAATTCATATTCAAGAAGATTATTTGACCAAGAAGCCTTATAGAAGATTCATACGATACAATATTTGACCATGTTTTACGTGTGACAAGCACGGTCATCTTGTGCAGGATTTCTAGATCCATATCACTAGTTTTGGAGGGCATAAAGTAGGGGATTTCAATCTAGGGAATCTGGAAATAGTATGAGGTAAGATCTATGTTCCTTTTTCTTTCTAATTTTTTCCTTTTTCTTCTATTATTACTTCCTATTCTTTATGTTTTCTCTATTTTGGTGCTATGTGATGTGGCTCTAAGCATGCTAAGAAGAGGGATGCTTCCCCTACTAAGACACATCCTTGTGACACAATCCAAAATAAGACAGGTGAGACAATGCCACCCAAAGTGGATAATGTGATTATTTGGAGGATGAGTTTCTATTGATTGTGTGTTTGTAGGTCATTTTGATGTGCTAGGTTCTAGAGAGGGCCCTGGATATGTAGTAAAGGTAGTCAAGGTGGTAATATGACTTTTAATAGTGCAGGTTTGTGACCCTGAGGCTCTTAGTGTGATTGAGGTGAAACCTATGAATTATCTTACCCATTATTTTTTACATGGTTGATTGAAACTTATCTATAGATCTGGCCCATATCTGAAGCATATCGATAACATTGGAACCTTTTTTCTTGATCCTTTTTTCATTCAAATACTCCTATAGAGTATATTATGTTATCACACAATAATTAATACTATTAATTTACTGTAAGAGAAGAAAATTCCTGATGTGGAATCTTTTCAGGTTGGAAGGGAGGAGATTTTTCATTTTCCTAGGTATGAACTAGTTTCCTATCATCCATTCCTAGATGACCATCACTAGTTAGGGTTATAGTGTACCTGAGGTAGTGGTATGATATTTTCCTTCTTGGGTGAGATGAAATATTAGAATGAGAAGTAAAACTTCATGTTCTATAGGATGCAACTAATTCTAGATCAATTGGTATGTATAATCCTTGGATTAACCTATACTCTTAGTATTCAGTTTCATTTGAAGGTGGAGGAGTATAAGGAAATTCTTCCAAAAGATGTTCCAATTTTACCAACCATTTAGAATTTCTTTCTATATGGACTTTCACCAGGGAAGGCTTGATATCTTGTTTAGAATATCAATTGACCTCAAGTAGTTGTGAGATATGGAGGTGTGATTGTGGAGTCTGCAGAGCAGAGGCCTATTATACCCAGTGTACCCACCTGGGAAGCTCGATGTTTCTCACCTAAGAGGTAGAAGAAATCTTGGGTTTTTGTGTGGATTGACATCACTCAAACCTGGTGAAAGTTAGAGAGGATTATCAACCTTTTAGAATCATTTAATTCCTTTACCATTGGTGTGTGTTGAAGTGGATCTCATAGTTTTACCTTTGGATTAGCTATCAACAACTATTGGTTCGAGAGGTGGATATATCAAGTGTGGATTCCTTTATATACTATGCTTTATTTGAGTTTTTGGTGATACCCTTTGGAATACTAAACACCCCATCAGAGATTATGAGACTTATGAATCAGATGTTCAATCCTTCTTGGATCGATTCATAGAATTATTATATTATGAATCCCTCATATAATCATTGTCATAGGTTGAGAACATAGTACACTTAAAGATAGTTCATGAAATTATCAATGAGTACTATATTCATGGGAATATCTTGAGGAAATAGTCTTGGATTTGGGAGGCTTAATTCTTGTGGTATGTCTCCTCAGACATGGCAGTGACAGTGTACCCAAAAAAGGTTGAGGCAGTTCTTAATTGAGAGACACACATGGGTGAGGATGTGGTAGTAGATGATCATAGTAAAGTTTTCTATCCACTGATTATTGATTAAGGTGATGGGGGATTCAACCTATTCAAATTTGGCCCCTAGATTGGTGCAACATACCTCCAGTCTATGGTTTCTACCCCTCTACCTTTTAACTCATTCAGGGATGAGAAAATTGGTGGTATCAATTTTGAGTTTTTTTCATGGACAAATATCCAAAAGATATATTTTTAATAGATTTTATGAAGATCAGGAATATGTTTTCCTTTAACAGATGATGATAAAACCATTCACACTATAAAAGGATGTATTGTGGATGTTATTTTTCACTTATCAGTGTATCCAATAGGATTTGAGGATGTATTAGAGATCCCTTAACATCGGTTTTAGTGGCCATGGGTATTTTATCTTATATCTAAGTTTAACTCTTGTTTTGTCACTGATATATAGGTGTAGAACGATGTTCTTAGATGGAAGTGAGAATGGGATGGTATCTTTGTGGTTTCATGAGGGTAGATTCCAAAAATTATGGGAGGTCATGATGATATCTTGGAGATCTTAGACTAAATTTTTATCTTATCCCACTTCCCAATAATCCTAGTGAAGAACTTAGTGGAGAGTTTGGGATTCTGGTGTGTTCAATATTCCCTCAACAATCATTTGAGACTGTGATTCTTGTTTCATGTCACAATTATAAAGAGGATGCAGGAGGCCTTTGTGGATCCATTTCACTAGATAAAAATGTTTTTACCCTTGATATGTGGCTATGTTTAGCATAATATTTGTATTTTGTTTAATATGCTTTGGGTTAGCATGTTATTTTTGGGACATAGTCAGGACGATCACCCTTCGTTGGTCGAGATTGCATATAATTGTAGTTACCACTGCAACATTAGTGTATCACCATCCAGGTTCATGTACATGAGACACTATAATTCACTATGGTACTGGTGATATCTAGTGGGAGATATCGTTCATCTACTCCGAGTTGGTGAGAGTGGGGTTGTAAAGGGTGTGGTTCATCCCGAGGAGGATAAGGAGTACCAAGAGACTTCAAGAGTCCTTTGTGGACCAACGATGGTGGACTTTGGATTATGATGAGGAGATCATGTTTTTTGAGAGATCTCATATAGTTAAGGATCATGGTGATTTGTTCAAGATAATAGGATATCTATAAGGATCATAACCCATTTTCTTTTAGTTACTATATTGGTTTAGTGGGTTGTGTAACTCCTTAACCTATGACTAGAGTTAGAACAGCTGTTTGTTATTTCCCATTTTTCATAGATAAGGATATATGTGCATAAATAATTTCATGATGTTGAATGTGATGATATGGATAGTGTTTGTAGGATTATCTTTTCAAGAGAATCAAAAGGACCATGGGTGATTTAGAACTAACCAGAGAAGACTCTTTATGGGAAAGTGGTTCCCTTGGGTGTGTTTTTTTAAATCACATGAAGCTTTTGGAGAGATTTTTGGAGTGGGAAACTTTGTTGAGATACTTGTATCTTCCCATGTGAGAAGGTTTTCTCTTTTTTGGATGAAAATCCATGATGGTGAAGAGAGTTTAATGACTCCATTTTCACCATGTAAGACATTGTAATATTTATAAAAAAATTTAGAGTCAGGCATTGAGAGGGTGTAATATTCTCTAGCCCGATGAGCCCAATATTGATGTTGTAAAAATATTAAATATATTAATATCATACAAACATATTTTACATTAAATATTGGAATAAATCCCAAAAGGAGCATCATATCATAAATCTGAGACCATGTTTAATTATGGAACATGAGGTTTACCTTATGTGTGGCCTACAGTTAGTCAACATCAGATGCCCAGTTGAGACAACTGTTGGAGGTGAATTTAATTGAAATAAATAGTTAAATTTATTTACTTTATTTTAAATTCCCTTACCTAAATACCTAAATAAATATTTCTTTATGAAATTTTTACAGTCTTAGCCTCATAACCTTGGGATTATTAGAGGAGAAAATTATTCATTGGAAAATTGAAATCAGAGGATGATGGTTGATTAGACTGAGGGGGATCAAGTGACAGAGAACACAATAGGTTCTCCACATAAATATAAAATTTTTTCTTCACCAAATATCGATCTGAATAGAGGATGAGTCATTTATTGTAGTTTTCTCCATTTTGAATAAAATATTGATCATAGAATTATTATCTTCTTTTGATATGTGATTATTTGATCCTTCACATGATCTAATTTTAATAAATAGAATTAATGATTTAATTTGTTTATTATTCCATGTTATCAGTCATGATCATTCAAATATCATTCTTTGTTTAGGTTAACCATATCCAAAAATGGTTTCACCTTTTTTCTTGTTCTTTTATCCATGATATTCTTCACGTTGTTCACTATTGGCTTGTGTGGCTGAAGTCCGATGTTTCAGGATGGATTTGAGCATGATTGATCAATCAAATTATTGATAGATATGAAGAAAATGAAATCATAAGATATTTTGGGATAAATAATGATGATTTCATGGATTTGGGTGATATATATTTTTATTAAAAATACAATTAATGATGGTTTGTAGAACAAGATCCCAATGAGAAATCAGATTCTTATTTCAATCCATCAAAGTCTAGGTATCAAAAACTAGAGATAACTCCACTAATTTCTGGTGTTCAACAGTAATTGGAAGCAATGGAAAAGTCGGACTTAGATAACTATGTCAAGGATTTTTAATTCTGAAAAAATTATAATACATGATGTTTAGTATAAATGAACACACAATGCGTTCTTCAGATTTCATAGTGTCTAGGGTTTTCGATGAAGTTAAGGATTACATGTTATGTGTCTGGGTTCACATGATGTGTGACCCTACCAAATTTATCAAGCCATGTGCCACATACACATACCATGCACCCCATACCAGTATACACTATTTGTATTCTAGGGGATGATGTGAATTCATAGAGGTACATGGTAACATTTTGATACATGACCACTACATGAAGTATAAAAACATGGTATGGAGCACACACATAGACCCCAGGTGATTGAGACATGTTTTTTAGTATGAAATGGATTACCAAGACATGTATTTAGAAAAACATAGACAATTTTATAGATGGGTTCAAATGTTCTGTGAACCCACAAACATGCCATTTATCCCCACTAGAACATCTTTATTTCATATATCCTTCTTTAGGAACCAGATTTTGTCCTATGAGTAGGTTATTCACAGTGTTTTTCTGTGAGAATTGTGATGGTGGAATTTGTTTGTGGCATACAAGATATGATGAAATGTTTTTCAAGAATGATTCTTCCTTAGAAGATGTTTTAAGATGGAAATGATTAGGGCAGGATCATTAGAGATTAGTTAGTGTTGGAACTCCCCTGGAGCACCAGGGTGTGAGCCCCGTACATTATTTACACATGTAGAGTCAAAAACCCATACTCTAGAGGGTGTAGGTACTAAATCTATATGATTGAAACTCCCGTATCCCTGATCTATATTGGAATATTATTTCTCTATAGGTTTTATCAGTCCCTCAGCTGTGGAGAATTATAATAAGGATATGGACACTCTATAGATATTTTGGTGTGGTTGTGTGGGATATATGGTTAAAAGTTGTGCCTCACTCAGCTGTGAAGCATATTAGTGAGGTGAGTTCCACTCCACATGGTTTCTTATATGATTATAAATGATTTTGAGCATTGGAGATGCACCTTTAGATCAACAAATAGACTCATCAATCATAGTTGGGAAATGGAGATGGAGATCCCCTTTCTCTCTTTGTTTGGGCTTCTCATTGAGAATACATGGGTTACTATTTATGTTTTTGTGTGTTAGTTTCTAGTCGAGTTTTTCTCATTGGGTTGATATGAGTATTATTGAATTATTTATATTAATCAGTTTTGTATTTGGGGTTCTCTACTGGTTATGTATATACTCACTCATGCATGGGATTTTCCCACAAATGATGTTTTTTTATACAGATGATAGAAAAATCGGTGGTGACATTGGTGGAGTATAGGGTTACTTTGGTGCGTTGACCACATAATTTGGTTGGAACATTGAGAACACGAAGAAAACTATTCAAATTATATTTTATTTTAGTTATATCTAGGTTGAGACATATTTCTAGTTGGGCATTTATTTTTCCCTTTTTTATGCTTTAGTTTATACATTGTCATACACTTTTGTATTCCCTAGAGTTTATTTCATGCTTTTTTACACTCTATATGTTTATGTATTTTATATTTATATGCACATTTTCAAGGATATAGTTAGATGGAAGTATACAGATATATCAGTAAAATGCCTCCCATTTTATTTATGCCATTTTGGTGCTTTTCTTCATCTCCTAGCATATTGAAGGTAAGATTGGGGTTGTGATGGAATGAAATTCCAATGGCCTGGAGGGCCCTGATATATTAGGTTATTACAGAGTCTTCCATGATATAAAGTAATATGAGAATTTATTTCCATGTCACAAGAAATTGAAATACCTATAAAATATAGTGACATCATCATGCAATAATGTGTTTAGGTTGTTAAAGAATAATCATTTTGAGCTACTACACTATCTACAAAGGGGAAAGATATTCCATGTAGGATGGAAAACTAGAAAGTATGAATAGTCTTGCTGAGTTTTCCTCATATAAGAGGCTTGTATTTTAGTTTATTCAATAATAACTACCAATTATAATTTTATGGTGATCCAAGGGTTATGTTTGGAGAAGTGTATTTGAATTTCAATTTCAAATTTAAATAGGATTGTCTAGAAATTGGAACTATCATGTAGATTTGAGATTGTGGCCAATATAGTAAGGAAAAATAACCAGAAAGAGAGTATATAAGAGAAGAAGTTATAGATATGTGAAAAATAGATAAGATTCTATGATTACTAAAACTATAATAAAGTTAGAAGGAGAAGGAAATAGAAGTGGTTGTATTCTTGTGTAGTGCATAAAATGTAAAGAAACAAATTTTCCCTATCAATATTTGAAGGCTAATTTATTCTTTATTTAATATTTATTAGTTGAGGAGAAATGAAATAACTCAAAAAAATAAAAAACCTAGAGTAAATATATTTGGTGTAAGTATCTTCAGCTATTACCAAGATTTGTCTTTACAAATTGGAGGGATAACTCTATGTGAGGAATGAAAAAAAGTATTATTGAGAGAAATGTAAAAATATGTTTTAAGGTTATACCATACTCGTGTATAGTCACATGATGATTATAGTGGGAAATGTGATCCTTTAGGAATCCATATCACACAAAAGTATATCATTGTCATATTCTGAGTTGAACCTTGTAAATAAGACTTTTTACCTCATGTCAGTGTGTATATAGACGAGAAAACGATTATATTACATCACTTTAAAAATTTTCAAATGTATTCCTTCAAAGTTAATGAAAAATAATTTCAAACATTAATTCACATCCCTCCTATTAATATACCGTATATCTTATAGGTGGATTATCAAAACTTATCCTCAATTACATATGGGCATAACTTAACCATGAGACTGCCAATTTTCTACTCCTCCCATGATTCCATCATGTTATGTGAAAAACATTTCATACATAAATAATCAACAAAATAATTATCCTTTATTATATATAAAAGAGATAAAAATTGGAAGTACATATATATATATATATATCCACTTCTTCCTCTAACTCCGGTTTAGATTTTTCAGATAGAAAATATAACTCACACTCTATTGATCAGTATACACTGTAAATTTCTCAACAAGAAGGCAGTGCCACTATTATTTAAGTGCATGCATGATAATTTCCATCTCTCTTTCATGGGTAAGGTAGTTCCTCTCTTTCATCAAAATTTTCTGAGAACAGTATGCCACCACTCACCCCTAGATGAATACACACCTGATACTAACACAAAATGCATTAAAAAAGACCATATAAACTTAACAATATTTAGTTTTAATCAATGTGGGAGTTAAAATCAACCAATAGTTCATATCATAGAATGAAACATATCACTTCAAAGCCTATAATAATTAATCCCCTTTCAAGGTTAAAATGGTCAATGTATATGTGAGCATAGAAAAATCCAAGTTGAATCAGTGATAGTAACCTAATAATTATAAAAATATTTATATATTGAATGCATTCTATGAAATTTACCAAGACATAACAACCTTAAACATTTCAAGACCCATTTAATTTATCTGTCTAGACACTACATGTCCCAAAAAAAATCACTTCTTGGATCTAGAATTCAAAATTGGAATAAGACCAATGATCTATAAGGATTCCCAAGATGATCCTAAAATACCTCTCTTATGCCCCTCCAGTCGTGGAATACCATAGGATATCATAAAAAAACACCATGATAAAACAATTAAGATACTGATGTAATATTTATTTCACTAGATCCACAAAGACACTAAAAGAATATGATAAAACAAATGGAATGAAAAGGAACTCATTGTTTCCATACCTATATTATAAAATTTTCTTTTGAATGATAACCAATCTCACACTAGGTTAGTGAAAATAAAACCAAAGGTTAATATTAGAAAACTACCACGACCCCTTAGATTGGGTAAAAAATTATTATATATTGAAAAGGGATAATTATTCATGATCATGGAGCAATTTATATTTTTTAATTGATACAAAACCCAATAGAACAACTATATTTCTAAAAAATAGAACTGGGGCCACCCAATGAGACACACTAGGGTGCACAAACCCTTTATCTTCTGAGTACACTGATAAAATATTAAACTACCTAAAATTATCTTGAGAATATGATAGGATGCAAAAGAAATCTATTATTTCTCCAGAATCAGGAAAATGGATAATTCAATCTCTCACTTGGGTATAAACACAGTGAATTAACATGGGATCACTTTGGGAAAATACCTAACCACAGGAGGAAACACACTCCAAAAAGTCCCTTCACAAAAATTTAATAACATATAGGAAACCTAACATATTAGCATAATAAATTCAAGATGTTGGGGATCAATATGAATGGACTTCATGTCCCACTTCCCCAATAAAATTTAGACATTCCCACATGCGGTGGTAAAATACACCCTTTAGTGATAGAAATCTGCATGTTCCTTGAAATATTTCATCTAGTCCATTACAATGATGATGTTAATAAGGTATATATGAAGGATGATAAAATCCCATAAATATCCACTTAAAATAGATATATGATATAGGATGGACACTTAAATCCATTATCGTTTTTCTTCCCAATAGGATTCAATATCTACCTAAAATAAGGAATAATTTTTAGTGGGATATTTAATAGATACAAAATATAATAAGAAACTAATGAGTGATAATACTAGTATCCAATAAATAAAATTCTATATATGATGTACTATGAACTATACCTCATACCATAGTTGGACTGATGTGAGATTTAATGGTGAAATTACAAACTGCATGAAGCTTCTTGATCTATACTTTTGTCTGATATATACCACTTATTTGAGGATCATCACTCGAATTGATCTACCCATAAAATGATCCAATTCTACTTCCACACCATTAAGAATTACATCTAACAACTTTTATAGGATTAAATTTCATCTAAGATCCCTTGGGAGTTGAGGATCCTACAATGATCATTGTTGAAATACCTATTATACAAAACCTTTTAAAATACACATATAACCCCATAGATAGAATTCCTTAGGGGTCTCTAGGATGGAGGGATTTATATGTACCATCTTGTTGCACATGTGGAAAATTCGATCTCTATTTTTCCTGGAAGTGGAAGTAACTAGCTGAGATGGTGCCCAAACATCCATTTTACTTCCTCTGATTTGTTCCTCTCACTTCCTCTTATTTTCTAGTAAACTGGATTCACTCTCATTTGGAAAGAGATATTTAATAATCAATCTTAACATCCTTGAATGGTTGATTTCAACCATGAGGGTCATATCCACAACCTCAGCGTGAGTCAAAATCATCAAGAGGGAAAATTAAGATTATACATCAAGTTAGAGGCCTTTCTCAAACCTTCATGATTTCATCTAGTCATTTGAGTCTATTTTAGTAGTTAATTTTAAAATCTTAAAAAATTGGTTAGTGGACACCATAACCATTTGGTCATCCCACTAGAGGCTTAAAAATTCTCTTGATTTCATGAAGTCCATCATTTAAGGATAAAATTACTAGGTAATGATCATTTCGAAATCTTTACATTCCATATTCTCCTACCACCTGGTCTGAAGAGATGACTCCCACCATCTTCTTCTCATTCCTTTAAGAATAATGGAATAACAATACACTATGATGAATTTAGGAGTGCCAATTAATTTTAAAATTCTTTTGATATTTTCCAATAAATCATTAACTTATTTTGGATTTACACTTACTCTGATGTAGGATGCATTATATAAAATGAACCCCTAAGATTGATCTTGATTCGAACCGAAACCCACTTCTTTATCATATGTGGGTTGGGACCTACTCCCTGGTCCATGATTGAAACCATTCTCAAAATATATTTGATCTAGTTCTATTCAATAGGAGGGTTAAATCATGGATAACTATCCACCTAGACCTCCTAAGGCTTACTAGGGGTTTTCATGGTGGCATGGTACTAAAAAAAATCAAATAAAATAATATATCAAAAATGATAACCAAATTATCAATAAAAATCATACAAATTTATAAAACAATCATAGAAATCATAAAAAAGGGGTATAATAACCCACACCCATCTCTATTCATCTACTTTGTGCATTGTGTTCAAACCATTAATTTGTAAATTTAAGAATATTAAATCCATTTAAAATTACAAAATAATATCCCCAACAACCCCTAGAAAATCAAGGTGTGGAAATGAGAGTGTTTTTTAGACACCCATTCTCACCTTCCAACCTTAAATCTAAAAAACCCTAGATATTTTCCTCCAGGAAATGATAAATATCGTAACAAAAAATGGGATATGATACTATATTCTCAGAAACGATCCCAAAACACCCCTAATTTGTGATACATAGTTAGTCAATAGAAAATCTTGAAGGGAACCCCTAATCCCCATAGGCCAAAAACTAGTGATTATGTAATGACCCAAATTATTATAAATAAAAATTCCCTTGTGTTTTAATTAAATATATTATTATTTCACATGGTTATGAAGAACACATGAATTTATTTTGTTTTATTATATCCAATTTTATTTATAAAGAAGGTTGATATCATTACCATTGATAATATAGCCATTCAATACTGATCACATGATTAATATAAATATTGGGTTTTTATAAATCCAATTAACATAGACAAAGGAATGGATGGCCTCAACCTGTAGATTAATACACTATGAAGCCCATTTATTAGAGCTTATGAGGGAGATGACATCACTGGGATTTACTCTTGATGTATCCCCAACAGATATCCAATAACTTAATCATGAGCGAATCCACTTATGGGAAAAGTTCAAGATCATAGACCAAGTCATGTACGTCAAAAAACCCCATTAAAGTACCACCATCGCACACCTTAACATTAGGAAATTTTCTAGTGTATTAAAGTGATATGTATCAAGACCCTATAAATATTATTATGCACATTATTTTGTAGAGAATAATGGATATGTTTTCATCCTATTATGGTTACTTTATAAATGTTTTTTATTTCGACATAACAAAACAAAAATAGTATTTGTGAGTAATATTGAAATTCAATTAAGTAACGTATTTATAAAAATTAATGGATTTTTGAAATAAATAATAAAATATTAAATAATTTTTATTAAAAATGAATGATCATGTAATTTTTATGAAGTCAACTGTAATTTTTATAAGGGTTTGAAAACTATTATTGTAAAAAACATTGCATTTCATAACAAATGTACATTTTAATTCAAACGTGAAAAGGCACATATTTAGAAATTTATTTTGATAAAATGAATATTATTTTTTTAATAATAATGTTGAAATTATCCAATGGCTAATTTTTCATAATTTTTTGAGATAGTCGAATTTTCGTGTAAAAAATAAATACCGTATAAATATATATTTTGTATTATGCCACCATAATGACCAAAAAATGATGTAATAAATACTATAAAATATATCCAAGACCAAATATATGTTTTAAATTTTAAATAATGTGATTTATTGTTTATTTGATTAATTTTATAATGCAATTATGAACCATTAAAATATTATATGTTTTTAAAATAATTTCTTTAAGTGTATGTCCCACCTCCACATAACGATAGAATTATTTTATTTATTTTGTCCCTGGGAATTATAAAATAATTAAAACCACTCACAATTTTTTGTAACCATGGGAAAAACCATGGAAAGGTTTTCGGTTTTGGTTATTTTATTATATAGAGTCCAAAACCTAAGTTTGATAAATAATTAATAAATCCCTACTCGTTTCGAATATTAACCCATCCAAGAGCCTATTTATATTAACTCCAAATCCTTATATAACTTCCATAAAATTAACTACACTGTCTAGAGTTCTCCCAAGTTTCCCCAATCCTTAATAATCCCCTCCTAATCATTTGGATTCACACACTAAAGTAAGAGATTTCTCTCTTCTCATTTCCACTCAAGAACTTATTTTTTGTTATGTATATGAAATTAAATTTGATTATGTTGGTATATATTCTTATAGATAACCCTTAATATATATTTAATTTATAAATTATGATATCCCACTTTCTCCCTTGTCAATCCTTCCATGATCTTTTATGTACACCCATTAACATGCCGAATTATAGTTATGATTCTTTTCTTTATTCTATATTATTCATTAACTTATTCCTTGTATTTCTAATTTATTATATTGGGATATGTTTTTACATATATCTATCTCTTATTTTATTATTTATATCTGATTAGAGACCTCATTATCTCTCATAAACCCATATTTATGAACTTATATGCGACACCGTTATGCTACCGAAATTTCACCATGATTTTCCATGAAAACATAATTGTATAGTGAATACCATACCCAATTACTATCATGTCTATTCACCTTTATAAAATTATAATTATTTTACTTAGGACTTATATGTATTTATTCTACACTATTTATTCATGGAATAAAATATGATGATGAATGAATCCATGTTATATGATCTATGTGGAACACTTAAGTAGGATAATTAAATGAAAGTGACAGGTGCACAAAAACTTTTATAGAACTCCCATGAATTAGATAATATATAGTTACATGATTAGTCATTTTGGGATAAAGAGTGAACCTGATTCCTTTATGGGACTTTTTCTATCATTATGTATTGGTATTTTACCCCTGACCTATGTTTATGATGTAGTGTTTTAAGTTGTTTCCACATTTCCAATTTTATGATTATCACGCTATATCATGTCTCACTGTTCATGTTTAGGATTTTTAATGTTTTTATTCCCCCTTGATATGCCTATTTTCTAACACATATCTCCATATTACATGTTTATTCCCTTACTAGGATTTATATCTTACCCCTTTCTTATGTTTTTACTAGGTTATCCCATGTATTTGTAAAAAGACATGGAATTTTAGAATCATGTAAAGGAATTTTTCCATAATGTTATTGTATCCCATATTCAAGATGTTATGATATATAACTATTTCCCAAAGTCACCATACTTCTCAATATTTTGGGTTTTATTATGTTTAATCTTATGAAATAAATCATGTATTAATATTTAATAAAGAACAAGGTTGTTATAGATAATATTAGAGGGGAATTTTAGTTATTTTTGGGATTGGGATTAGAAAAAAATATAGTGAAAAGCTTAAGAATAATACTAAGTAAAATAAAACATACCTATATTTTGGTAAGTGTAGAGTAAGTGGTTTATTAAGAAAATACATCCCTATATGGATTCTGTAAGTGGACGTGGTTCTGACCTAAATGTACCTTGGGGTAATAACTTTGACAAGATTTGTCGGGCCTGACTTAGTGTAACCTGGAACATGAAAATGAGCCTTACTATGAACATGGTTTGAGACTCCTGAGGAATATTATTTTTCAAATGAATAAGATCATTAATAACCTTTATTAAGGGAATAAAAAATTCCCATAATAATATATGTTTGTAAATAAATCATGGATAAGATAGAAGTAAGATAAGAAAATAATAAGTTAAGAAATAAATGTAATTTATAAGATATCCCATTAATGTAAGTTGATTCCCCTTTTGTGTTTGATAATTTAAAAATAATCTTCCCTAATTTTCCTTTTATTCCAGAAAATGGTCCAAAATAGTTAGAATTAGGTAAAAAATCAATATGATGGGAAATGTGATGATTTCCCTAATGAGATTCCCAACTTGATGGGAGTAGGAATAATGAAGTTCATGATAATAGCATCTCATAAGAAACAAGTTATTAATAGAAACCTCGATCCAGAGGGGTGTTCAAATCTCCATAAGAGATAATAATATGCAACCGATACCTTCATGCAACCAAGGCCTCTGACTTTCAATGGATCATCTGATTCCTTAATTATGGAATAATGAATCAAATCCATTGAGAATATCATATTCATCCATATATGTTTTGAGAAATAGAATATTCTATTAGTAGTTTATCATATGGAGGAAGAAACTGATTAGTGGTTTAAATTAATCAAGAACAAAAATCATAAGGAATATATTGAAGCAATGGAGTGGTTCTGGAAAATTTTTTTTGATAAATTTTTTTTTGACACTCTCAAACTTAAAATGGAAGGGGATTTGATCACCATTAAGGAAAAAGATGACAAATCTATTGGGGTTCATAATAGAAAACTCACAAGACTTGGATGATATGCCTCCTGCTTTTTCATCACCCCCGAGTTTAATGTTGAAAACATTTTTTGTTGGCTAAAACCCAGTCTATGAAAATCCCTAATAATCTCTGACTCTGATAGCTATGAGGAAATTTTACAATGTGCCCTCAAATTCAAAATGGATATCAGTGAATATTAACGATAACATGAGGATAAGAAGTATAAATTAGAGATTGATTTTTGTGGTGTGATGGATAAATTTAACAGTTCCAAGGAATTTCAACATCACACTTTTCAAAGGTGTGGAAAGAAGCACCCCATGAATTTCATAAGGGGAATGAAGAAATTATTTAGGTATGGGAAAGAAGGATACATAGATAATGATTATTGATAAGAGAAACCTTATAATGTGAAGGAGTAAAAGAAATCTCCAGTAAACCCTAACCATATTTTTCATTTCTTCAACTACAAGGAACTAGGGAGCTTTATAAATCAATACACTAAGCCTAGGGTTTTCAGAGACAACCCACAACCTCAAAGCAAGAAAGGGAGGGATTTTTTCCTCACAACCATTGAGGTAGATCATAAAATTGAAGTGGCGAAAGGTATGTTGGTTTTTAATTCAATAATAGAGAAAAACTTATTTGATTATTTTTCTATGCATTCCTTCATATAATGATAGTTTAATAGAACTATCCAAACACCACCACAAATCATCAAAGTAGTGTTGTCGGTGAAAATGGAAAGTGGGGAAATTATTACATCCAATGTATATAACTCCTCCCCTATCGCAATTTGTGGTATAACATTTATAGGGAAACTTTTTATACTACATTTGGAAGAATTTTATGTAATTTTGGGTATGGATTGGATTTTCAAATATAGAGAAAAAATAATTTCTTCTAGAAGGAAATCACTCTATTTGTTGTGAATCCACCCTCAATTTTCTTTAAGTGAAAGGAGAAGGATGAATATTATTTTGCACCAACATCCCAAACATAGATATTATTTCTCTAAGAGAAAGTGTTTTTAGAAAAAATTATTGATTCTAAGGAAATAACCATCCTTTAAGACATGCATATTGTGAGGGAATACACTCATGTGTTCCCTGGGGAATTTCTTAGACTTCCTCCTTTTTGGAGGTTTACATAGTGCATTTACATTTTCCAAGACTCCTTATAAAAAGGATTTTGTGGAACTTGAGGAGATAAAGAATCAACTGTAGGAGAATCTGGATATAGGGTTTATACACCCAAGTGCTACACCATGTGATGCACTATTCCTCTTCATCAAGATGTAGGATGAGTCAATTCACCCTTGCATTGATTATTGTGATCTTAATAAGATCATGATAATGAAAAAGTATCCTATACCACTGATTGATGAATTTTTCGATCAGATAAATAGAGAATTATACTTCTCCATGGTGGATATGTTGTCGTGATATTTCCAAGTTATTGTGAAGAAGGAGGAATTCCAAAATATTTCTTTCTGTATAAGGTATAGAAACTACGAGTTCATAATAATTCCATTCAGACACACTAATTCTCCAAAAATATTCATGGACTTTAAGAATTGATTTTTTAGATATTACCCTGAAATTTTTTTGGTATTATTTATATATTATATTATAATATCCTCCAAAATCAAGGAAGATCATGAGGAGCATCAGAGCACTGTGCTAACGACCCTATAAAATGATAAACTCTATGAAAAGTAAAACAAATGTGAGTTTTGTTTGAAATAAGTCTCTTTATTAGGGAACATCATCATAAGAAATGGGATATATATGGACCCATCAAAGACAGAATAAATTGAAGGATGTCCAATGCCAACATCTATGAAAAATATCCATAATTTCCATGGATTAGCTGGGTATTATCATCGATTCTTGAAAAATTTCTCATGATTATAAAACCCTCTAACCAATATAACTCAGAAGGAATTCTGGTTTTCTTGGAAATATTGGTGTGAAGAAAGCTTCATAGAACTAAAAAGGAGGCTTATCACTACCCCTATGCTCACACTAACAATAAGTGGAGTTACTTTTGTAGAATTTATCTATAGTTCAAAGAATGAAATGGGATATGTTTTAATGAATAATAAAAAAGTCAGAGCCTATGGTTCGAAGTAATTTAAAGTTCATGAACAAAACTACCCAATTCATTATTTGGAGTTTAATGCACATATATTCTATTTAAAAATCCTACATCATTACCTCTTTGTGGAGAAGTGTGAAATATATAAGGATAAAAAAATATAAAGTTTATATTCACACAGAATGAGTTGAATATGAACCAATGAATATGGTTAGAGCTGATCAAGTACTATGAATGATCAATTCACTACTATCTCGATAAAGAGAATATATTAGAGAACACCCTTAGTAGAAAGAACCCAATAATTCTATCATTGATGTGAATTGAAAGGGATATGATCTTCTTAGATTTGGATAGGATGTACATGGAAACCATAAAGGAAGAAACATAATCAATCCTCTCACAAATAATTTCTCAAATATCTCTTATAGAGTGGTTAAAGGATGCTTAAATAGATGATGTGGGAATTAAAAAGAAAGTGGAAACTATAATTTATGTGAAATCTTGGTAATTAAAAATTAAAGAATAAGGAATTTTGATATTTGGATCAAGACTATGTGTTCAATAAAATCTTGGGTCAAAGAAGGAAATGTTGGATGATACACATAGTTTGACTTTCTCCCTTCACCTAGTAAGCACAAAGATGTATCAATATCTCTATGATAACTATTGGTGGGAAAATATGAAGAAAAATATTACTGAATATACATCAAAGTACCGAGTATGTCAGAATGTAAAGGAAAAAAGTAATAAATTTTAGGGGATGATGCAACCATTAACCATACCAATTGGGAAATGAGAAAACATCATCATGGTATTTGTCATCAAACATCCAAATAAATCTATGGGAAATAATGATTTCTGATTTGTTGTGGATCATATTGTAATGATAGAACAATTTAATTCGATTTAAAAGGATTTATAACTGGATCAAGTTGTATGGATATAAATTAGACAAGTGGTAAGGATTCATGGAGTACCACAATAGATTATAACCAATCTAGATATAAGATTCACCTCCATGTTTTGGAAAATATCCAACATGACCTAAACAATGATCTGAACTTCAGTACGTCTTATCACCCTCAAATCGATTGATACTCTGAGAAGACTATTCAAAAAATGAATAAAAGTTATGAGAATGTTCTATGGAATTAAAATGTGGATGGGACCAACATATTTATTTGATCATGTTCTCTTACAATAACAATTTCCACTCTAGCATCCAAATAGATCCCTTTGAATCCCTTTATGGGAAGAGGTGCAGAACACCTAAATGTTGGGATGGAGTTGGGGGAAAAATTGACTGGTCTTGAAATGGTATAAGGAATTGTGGAAAAGGTTAATACCATTCAGCATCACATCTAGTAATCTTAGAGTGGAAATAAGAGATATGATGACAATAATTGATGAGACAAAGATTTTGATGTTAGAGAGACGTTATTCCCCAGCATATCTCCATGGAATAAAGTGATCATATTTGGGAATAAGGTAATGCCTAGTCCAAGATACATTGGTCCCTTTGAGATCGATGATTGGAATGGATTAGTGGATTACCAACTAACACTCCCAATGAAACTGCCTGAAGTGCATGATTTATTCCTTGTATCCCTCTTAATAATGTACATACTAGACCCCTCACATGTACTCCATCCAGACATGGTACTATTGGATAATGAATGAATAATGTATATTTGAGCATGTGGTGGCTATTTTAGTGATTCACGGGATTGTGGGAGCCTCAATATTTATTGATCATGAGGTGTTTGGTGATAATGTTTATACAATTCATAATATGGGTTCACGATTAGATCAACTTATGCTTTGTTGTCCATTTACAAGGATTTATGATGTCGTTCATGATCATAATTTTTATGTAAGAGGAGAATTTGGGATATCATTATACTAGGCCTTAGGCCTGAGATTTATCTAATTCTATCCTATATTGGATGACTGTGATTATATGTGAATGTGAAGAGAATAGATGTTCTAGAGGATTAAAACCCTCTCATAGGACAATGGATACTTAGTTAGAATTTGGGGGTGTGTGTTCTCTCTAGTGTTGATGGACCCAAGTTGTAATCTATTATTTTCCCTCACTTTATATATTATAGAGAGAATTATTTCTTTAGGAAAATAATTCTTTGAATAGGTACACTTAGTGTTAGTAGAGTTACTATCACTGATTTAGTTAATTCCATTGATGTCTTAAAGCCCTATGTTGTGGTGTGTTTCATGTAGATGCCTAAGGTTTTCCCCAAGGGTCCATCATTCATTCAGTTTCCACTATTAAATGTATTGGATCTACTATATAGATTTGTAATACATGAATCGTATTATCTGGATGTTTGACATGTCTGCTAAATGTATCAATTGGTCCCCAATAATAGCACTGAAACCCGATCCTAATGTGATTGTCAGGTACCAGACTTACAGGTACCACCATTTTCCCGACAGACACATGGTCCCCTCCATAGGGCCCACCCACATGCCCGAATTGGTCATACAAATAATGATTATCCCCATATTCCAACACATGTTCATTTATATGTGATTTTTATTCACTCACACGCACTGAGAGAAAATTCCCAAGTGTTCAACCATCTAGACCACTTCTCCATGCCATGTACGCTAAACTATGGGGTTCCAATCAAATGGTATCCTTAAAAGAAAAGTGAACAATGTTTACATAAGTTATATCATTTATTCATCTAACCATTTATCATTTTGGGGTGTTTCATCCCTCCCTAGAGAAAACCATCCTCATTGTGGCCCCTACATCAAAACCCAGGTAGTGCCACTGCACTTAAGGATATGTTCCTCCTCAGATACTAATGTAAAAAATGGTCCCCACAGATTGCACAGATACCCCATCTTAACATGATCGTCCGATCCCGATCTACCAGTTGCCCCATAGACACATGGTCCCCTCCCAAGAGCCCACCCAAATGCCCAAACAAGTTATCAGACAAATGAATGTCCCCATAATCCAACACATGTTTTTTCTAGTGTATTTTTTCTCACTCACATACACTCTACAAAACTTCCCAGGAGGCCACCCATCCAGGAAACTACTCCCAAACAAGCATGATTAACTGTGCATTTCTAATAAGAAGGTATTTCCAAAATAAAGGTGTACCATGTTTACATGAATCGTATCATTTAGTCATTTAACCCTTTATCATTCTGAGGTGTTATAATAAATCCTATGGTGTGGGATATAGTGGGGATTTTTTCAACTAATGTAAGACTAGATCTTGAGGCTAGTAATATTTCCTTTTTTTTTATTTTTACTCCAACCTTTTAAATTTATTCCCAAATTTGTTTTTATTTTACTAGGATGTGAATATAATTTGTTGCATAAACTTGTTATGAATGTTGATTATGGGTTCAACATTTGGTGTGGCCTACTTAGATTTTATTATCCTCTTAATAAATACACCTCTGTATGCATGAAGACCCTTATTTATGCTTTTATGTTAGAGAATAGGTTGTTATGTAGACATGGTTAACCCCTAATGTAGTTTGATCGAGTGTCACGTCTCACGTGGAGTAAAATTATTAGGCTAGAGCATCTCGATAAATGGAGACTGGGTATAAGGTCTAGCTCAGAGATGGTGGAAGAGCCTTTATAATATTTTTTTATTATTTATAGCTTGAATATGTGAATATCCTAGTGGGTTATCAATTATTTTCAATTTTAGCATTATTATGAGTTTTTATTACCATATATCACAATTCATTTTATTATATCATGATTCTATTTTAGTTATGTGTATTTATTAGTTTTATGTTTATGATATGAATGTTTTTTATTCTTTCCTATATAGTACTCCCACATAGAGTATAGTATCCCCATTATATTTTATAGAACTTATCTATAATTTAACAACCTCTGGTGTAAGGGGAGGTGTTCTTGAGGCCTTGTAGTGAGTTTTATTGGGTGACATTTCAAGTAAAACTAGACTGGATCATTTTATTTCATCTTCCCACTAGTTTATTAAATCTTTAATAGCACATCCATCATGGCAACTCCTGACTACCTTTCACAATTTTTGTATTGATGCTTTTTCAATCAATTGAGTAAGTCTTCAACTACTCCATCATCTTGATTTGGTAGCATGTATACCTTTATTATTCTTCTCAAATTGTTTTAGATGTCCTCATTAGTTCTCCTTATATTATATAGGCATACCATTTCAATACTTTTTATTCTCGTTCTTCATCCTTGATACTATAAAGTATTATTTTTTCATGTTCAATATTGTACTCTTATTATTTGAATAGTTGGTGTATTCATATATGAACCACAATCCCGAAGATTTTCTCAATGATATCTTCCTATTTACCTATGATATTTATAATAAAATAATATATCATGATTTTTATGTCTTTATATGTAATTTGGAATCAACCTCAATTCAAGTTTATTAGGTGATCTTATCACAATCCAAACTCATCTGAAATCATAATGAAATATTAATTTAAATATCCATTTATACTCAGCATTGTTTCATCTTATAAATGTCTATGAAATCTATAACAATTAAATATTTTAAAATAATCAATGATGAATGTGTGGACACATGAATTATAGCTTAACACTATGGATTGTATAGTGGAATGGTTATCAATTATTCTTATATCATCACCTTCAGTTTAATTCTTAATTCTCAATATAAATCACAATGAATAAAAAACTCATTTTTATATTTAATCCTATGAAGAATAGGTATGGAATCATCTAAATTGTTACTAAAAATTTCTAATTATGTAATATATCATAACCACACACAGTATTTAACCAAATAAACTCCTTGAATGATATTAAGTGATACAAACCCTTATGGAGAACTCTTTATTCCTTTTGTAAAAAAACCATAAGAAGTTTATTTTTAAAAAAATGACGAACATGAAGTTGTTACATGGAAACTCCACCTTTCACTTAATCTCTAAAATAACCTACTCAAGTTTTCCTATCTAATAGATCTATATTATTTACTAAAATAGGTAACCCTAAGAAACTAAACTCTACAAAGTGAAAAGGGTTTATACATTTCCAAATTTATCTTCCGCAATAAATTTATAGATGTGATCGATCTAGTCTCATGTCTTCTCAAGGACTTATCCAGTACCACAAATGAACTCAAAACCCTCATCAAAAAGTTATATATCACATGTTCATAGTATCTTGGATTTTCAACCACTTTGTTGTGGTTTCTATCATCTTCATATCACGTTCTTTCTATATTCTAATTCATAAGTCTCTAGTTTTAGGATTCTTCCAAATCATCTTCAAATATATTTTAAGAAACATTTATTCATTCATCATCACCTGAACTATGTTTACTTAAATATCATCTCCAAAATCATCACATATAAGGTTGTAATATATTCAAAATGGTTATAAAAAAAATAGCACCAATACTTCATCTCCCTTTTTTATTTATGATGGAAGCGAATAATCTTATATTCACCTCTTTCTAAAAAATATTGACAACTTCTTCACAAAATGGAATCCAAAAGTATTTTCAATAAATATATTATTCACTCATCCTATTCAGTATCCCCTTACTATTTTTTAGAAATAAAATCAATCCTCTTAGTAAATATGTGTTTCCCATTTCTTCTCCCTCGAATTGACAATAAATGAAAATGAAATTATAGGGAAGTAATTCTCATATAAACTTAAAACTTATTCCATGACTCTCAAAATAACTTCTCATTTTTAACTATTTTATTTATAATAATTGCTTAGTAAACATATTTTGATAAGGATCTTACATCAAATTAATTAGCAATGAGAATTTAGTTTCTCAAATATAATCCTATCTGTTTTAACATGTCATTGAAAAAGAGAGTGAATTACCAAGGAAAGAAAATATGTGTGTAAATAATAATGAAAGTGATAATAACTCAACTATCTAAATTTAGGGGTTGTATAATAGATTTGATAAGAAATATAATAATATTTTCATCTTTAAAAAATTCATGATAATAGTTAATGTGTAAGTCATAAAAAACCCTTAAATTATTTTATATATCAACTATCACCACTACTTTATAAATACAATAATGAAAATATTATTAGGTATAATAAGTTTTATTATCACACCATAGATTCTAATTTTTAAAGTCTATATAGAATTTAAAAATTCATAGAATATCAATTTATTGTTAGAATTTCATATTGTTTACTCCCCCTCAATGGATTCATTAAATATATTCACCATAATTGATTGGATTATGTAGGACTCCATGAAATACACCTCATTCTGTATATTTAGTCATTTATAGCCTCATCTTATTCTTCTTTTTCAAATAATACCTTCATTCGCTACTTCAAAAACATGACAAAAACTATGGAATAAGATGAATTATCAAATAGTTTCGTAGTAGAAGAATAATGGTTAAGAATTGTATCTCAACCATGAACCTCTCTTAAATTCAGATCCCAATATAATAGAACTATTAATTATTTCCATATTTTTTCTTTTCTAATACATAACTTCCATGGGAAACATGTATTTCTTATTCCTTTAATCTTTCATCTAATGTGGAAAAATTCTGGTCACCGTTAAAAATAAGGAACATTCAACCACTTGTTCGTTTCCTTCTTAAAATATACTTAAAAATTACATTTTTAGTTAAAAGATCAGATATATGTTTTTCATAATTTTGAATAGCTTCGTTGTAATGTATGAGCTTTAATTATAATAAGTTTTTCTTTTTAAAGAATCAATAGTGAAATGCACATAGTTTTTTCAAGAAGTTGATTGAAACCTAAATTATAAAAATTTAGAATTTATTTTTCATAAATTAATCACAATTTTAAAAGTATAATATCAAAATAATCATAGGGTAAAATTTTGGGATTTTTATGAAATGATTAATTTTTAGTGAATAGTTAAAAATACAAATTTTCCAAATATTGTAATTTATTTTCATTAAATTATGTAATTTAAATGTATCATGATATTTTATACTTATTCTTAATATAACATATGATGTATGTTTTGTGAATAATCTAATTTTTATAAAATAATAATTTTTTTAATATAAGTTATTTTTGTGCCTATAACACATTTTTTTATAAAAAATATTTCTCATTGATATTTTTTCATATATATAAATAGAAATTTCTTAAATTTATATAAATTAAATACTAAAAAATGAATACCAGATTTGGAATCAAGAGGTCCAAATTTTTTAAATAGGACCCTTTTATTTTTTGTCATTATAAATACTAACCATGGTAAAACTTATCATACCGGTAAGTAATAATTATGGTAATTAAGGTTAAAAATAATGACATAAGAAATTAAAAAATATCCCTAATCATGACCTTTTTAGGGGATTAATTTGACTATATCCATCCCCAATACAAATATATGACATTTTAGTTCTGTTTTCCCTTGGTAGTGAAATTTATATTTTTTTATGCAATGAAAGTTCTAAAATACACCTCTCTAGATTTTAAATTTATATTATATTTTCAAATAAGAATAAGAATATGTTATAAAAAATATAAAATATGATTTTCAAAACTATTAGGTTGTTTTTATCTTGTTTTTGTTATTATTTTTTGTAGTGGGATAATTACCTTATATACTTATGCGATGCCAATGCAATATTTATTTAATTAATATAAAAATAAATTAAATATTTTTAAATCTCTAAAATTATTGTTTTTAAGTGATTTATAGTGATCGAATAATTTTATAGATAGGTATGAAATATTATATATATTTTGAAATTCAGTAATCAAATTAAATTTATTTCATGATGTCTTTCAAGTCAGATTAAATGAATTGTATAAAAATTTAAATTATTTGTATTTTATGAAAAATAATATATTGTTAAATTATTTAAAAAACCTAAAAATATTTATTTTGGACAAGTAGGATTATATATGGTCTACATTTCATCCTTTTTAAATTTATGGGCGAATTATTACCTGATATATAAAATCATAACCCTTTAAGATTGAAAAAGTTGTTACTATGGTTATAGTTAAAATTGATTAAAAAAGGGTTAACCAATAGATAAGATCTAAAATACCACTTAAAAACCTAAAATTTATATTGGTTGAAGATATTTAAACCATATAATATCTTGGATTCTAAATTAAGACAACATTATGACACTTTTCCATGAAATTTAATTTGTTATATTTAATTTTTTTATTAATTCCATTTGTGTCACTTTATTCACTATAAAAATGAACCACATATCCTCTCTTATTTTAAATAACTATATCCTATTGTCTTGATGTATACCTATAAAATAATATTCTTCAAATACATAAAAAAGTTTTGGAGGTATTGGTATTCCCTTAATTCCATCCATAGTTTCCTTGATAAGAGATCCAAATGAGGTTACTCAAATAAAAGATAATGTTTTAACCAAGATCATTCATTTTTTACTTCTTCTTTCACTATGCTAATTGTAATCAGATCTATTACAATGGAAATATACAGACAGTTTGGAGAAAACCTTTGTATATGTACCTTAGAGATACCCTATACCAAAGGATTTGATAAAACCATTGGTATAGGTACCATGGAGAGACCTTATACCAACTATTTTGGCCAAAACCGTTGGTATTGGTCCCTTGTAGCGACCCTATACCAATAATTTTTGAAACAACAGTGGTATAGGTCCCTTTTAGAGGCCCTATTCCCAATTTTATTTGAAAACCATTAGTAGAGGTCCCTTGTAGAGACCATATACCAATGGTTTTGGAAAACCCATTGGTATAGGTATCCATATTTTTTATGGATTATATTTCCAAATATCATTAAATATATAAAATTTTAAAGTACCTGTAAATATATATATATATATATATCCATTTATTTTCACAAAATTCATTTTATATTAATGGTTAGGTATTTGGAATATAAATGGGAGGTGTTAGGATCAAAACCAATTGGGTTTAATTTTTTAATTACATATAACAACGGTTTTGAAAACCCATTTGTATAGGTTTTTCATATTACCTATTCTAAAAATTTTACAAAACCATTGGTAAAGGTCTATACCAACACTATAATAGTCAAAACCCCTCAAAACCATTGGTATATGCTATACCAACAGTTCCAATCTGTTGCCATAGGCTTTTTTTCTAGTAGTTCTTCCTCTAATTTTATCCTAAAAATTAAATATAAAAACAAAATTATCTTTCATATAATGATATGTTATTATGTTGATTAAATAATATCTATCCATATCTATTTAAATAAAATGAGAAACAAAATCATTGTCCGTGTCTATGATGGACTCCCATCTCAGAACTGATGTAATTTATTTCCCATCACTACTCCATGTGGCTAGTTATGATTATGGAACTAATGAATATATATGATATTTATGACATAATTATTCCTTTGGAATTATAATATCATATTTAACTTCTTGTCTTCCAATCAATTAGAAAACGATAACATTTCTTGTGCATACATGTGGAATTCCACCTTCATGAGGAGATGTGATTCGTTTTAATTTTTGATTTATGTGGATGGTAATGACATTTTATTTTTTTAATATATATGATATAATAATTATATATTAAATGTTAATTATTATTTATATTTTTATATTTCTATATGTTAAATAGTTAAAACAACATTCATGAGTACTTACGACCTACCATCTCCATGAATAGTGTTGTTCATTTTTTATCTCTACCTTTTGTGGATTAGTATATATATATATATATATAATATTTATATCTTGAATAATATTTTGAAGATGATGGAACCATAAAAAACGTACAAGGACCAGAACTGCTGCATCAAAATATTCAGGAAAGATTAAGTATTTGACACGAGAAATAATGATAATTATAAAAATATTGTTAACAAACAGTTGATAAAATTTTATAAATGGAGGATATATGATATTATATATATTTATAAATATCTTTTATATAATTATAAAAAAAAATTTATTATATAAGAGGTTAAAATCATTTATGAGGAAATTTGAACTCGAGGTAAGG
This sequence comes from Viscum album, assembly GCA_963277665.1. Taxonomy (NCBI): domain Eukaryota; kingdom Viridiplantae; phylum Streptophyta; class Magnoliopsida; order Santalales; family Viscaceae; genus Viscum; species Viscum album. The sequence goes on along the minus strand of OY728140.1, from coordinate 176,325,088 downwards.
TATTTTTATATCAATTTACACTCCATGAAGACTTATTTGTTATCATGCACATATTTACTTGTATGTGGTGTAAATAATTCCCTTTTTGAGGTAATTCACTTGAATAAATATTTTTTCACGATGAATTATAATTCAATTCAAGTTAATCTTTCCTGAGTAATTATTAGAATAAATACCAATTTTATTTCTCTTTCTGATTGGGTATATTTTTCATTGATATTTTATTCAAAATTAATTTTAAAGATACTTCTTTAACTCACATAATTTATTTTGTACATATTATGTAATACTTGAAATTATATATGGTTTTAAATGATTTTTCATAATTTTTATCCAAAAACGTTAACTAGAACTTTCTTTATAAAAAGTCAAAAGGAATGTTTTCCATTTAAAATATATGATGTGAACATGTTTTCCTACCTCCATAATTATTTTATGACATTTAGATTCTTCTATATGTTTTCAATGGTTTAAAAAATAAAACTATTTATGGAAATCTTATTTTAATATTTCATTTTCATTTTTTATTTCTCCAAATGATTTTTTTGTGAATAAAAGTAATATTTTTGTCGAATTGATGGTTATAAATTTTTGATTTTTAATTTTATATCAGTTAACTTTCTCTATAAACATTCACCTTCTTGTGATAATTATACATTAAATGTAAATTAAATATCCATATCATGGAAAAAATTATTTCCTAAAACCTATTGATTTTATACATTAAGTGTTTTACTTGAAAAGTAATTTGATTGAATGGGGAAATAATGATATTCTATATTCTAGGTTTAATATAGAAATTTATTTATTAGGGATATTTTATATATATTTAAATGATCATTAAATATATTATTAATGAATTTGAAATTCTATGATGTGTGGGGCGTAAAATTATATACCCCCTTAATGCATCGACATGTCTTGAGGGAAAAATCATTTGGCCAAATTAAATTGGCCTTCAACCAAATTTCTGAACAATTTTGGAAAAAGATCTTAATTGTAGAGATATCGTGATTTCTTAAATAATGATATCTAATAGTATGCATTTTCTTTATTAGGAATTCACTTATTATTTAAATACTATTATTGTATTAATATTATCCATGGATTCATTTTTTTCTCAAGTTCTAGACTAAATGGAATCTAATTCTAGTTATTCACCTTCCCATATAGATATTTCATTATTTAATCATAATAGATTCCATTATACTGAACCCTTTCTTAGAATCTAATATCACCCTAATCCAATTTATTTCCCTACAATATGAAGAAGAATTATTTTAATGATTTATGAAATTGTGAAACTTTTTCTTTTGTAATTTTTTATATTTTATTCTTAATGTAAAATGGATCTCATGTATATTTATGGTTCTCCTAGAATAATAAACTAATCGTTCATTAGATGTTAAATCTATTACATCAATTATAATGTAATAATGTAGACTTTGGATTTCTATTATTGGATTTGTTTTTATTAAAGTTAGTATCAATAAATGTTTAGTAGAAACATTGTAAAATTTATTTTAAATGAGCATATCTAACATGAAATTTATGATAATTATTTATAGTATTTGAGAATTTTTACCATTAGAATTATTTTTAGTTTATAGATAAATATTCTTGATGATTGTGAGATAACTTAGCGTGTTCCATTATTTAGGGATGGGGCATAATGGAAGAAAAAAAATCAACAACCATTCTCATTATAGGGATTTCCCTTCAGAGTAAGAAAATATAATTGGTGTTGAGGCTGATAAGATCATGATTGTATTAATGTATATTACATAGTTTATTCCAAATAAACTATAATATATAGAACAAAATGATGTTCCATTACATGATACACCTATATTGGATAATTTTATTTGAAAATAACCATGTTTGTTTTGTGAAACTACTAATTAAGTAGTATCAGAGCAATTTATCAATTGTCTTGAAAAGATATTTTTGGTTCTGGAATTAAATGGAAGGGATAATGTTCTGCTAAAATTTTATGTTATTATCTATGATGATGATCAATGGTGGTATTTAATCCAAAATAGTATGTTTGATTTTGAAATAAAACATTTTGTGTTGAGATATTTTAAATTAATGTGCATTGATAAATATTTCCCCCATGGGAAATGAACAGTAATTGAGAGAAAGTTCATCATGATAAATATAAAGTAGGAATCAAGTTTTTTGCTATATTAGAATACCTTTAGAAGATAGTTTATTCATTTTATAAATTATATATGTAATTTTGAGAAAAAGACTGACTATTTCTGTAAAGGTACTAATCTAAACCTGCAAAGAGAACTGGTTTCTCAAAACAAAAATAATCTTATAAAATAGTGTTATGTGTCATCAAAACTGAGAATAAATTTTCTAGATCCTATATCATCAAGGTAAATCATGAGAAGAAGTGTTTGGATGAGAAACATGAAAACATAAAGCATCAAATATGAAGAAGGCAACAAAGCCATTTCTATCATGAAAATATTTCGAAAGAAACATCCAATAAAATGTATTAAGGTAATGTGTGTTTGTTATATTTTTACAGATAATGGTTATTTGGCTAATAAATTCCATGTGAATAAAAAAATCATTGATTTATAGTGATTTGACTATAGATAGATATGTAATTATTTATAAAAAATCCCCTTGCATAAAGGGAACTAACCGTAGAAGAGTTCATGGGCTGAAGGCCAAGATTATTCGATCAATAAAGTAGAGGTTAAACATCCAAGTTATGTCCTGGTGGGTATTTTAATCATATCAAAAAATTTAACCAGTTATTTATTTGATTTAGGATCTTCTCCTTCATTTATCTCAACCATATTTTTCAATAAAATTATATTTTTCCTTAGTGCCTTAAGAAGGGAGTTTTCATTTTAAAATCGTAATAAAAAATATTACCAACACAATTATGTGTCATTACATTCCAATTATTCTTTATAAATGTTATCTATTGGAATAATTTAATTAATACTCCTATGTCTGATTTTGATATAGTTCTTTTAACGAATTAGCATGAAAAATATAATTTAAAATTTTATTTAAAAGAGAATAAAATTATGGTTTGTGATGAAGATATAAAATTTCTTATCATTATAGGGGATATATCATCATTTAATTCATATCAACATCCAACTATAAAATCACTTCTGAATTATATTATTTGGAAAGAAGAGAAAAAAAATCTATAGATGGAAATTATAATCTTTAAATTGATGATTTACCTATTATATAAGAATAAATTGATGTATTTAACTATTAATTACTTGGAAATACGCTATTATGTAATGTTGTATTTTCAATTAGTTTATTGGTTGATATAATACCTATATCAAAGACTCTCTACAGAATGGTCTCTGTAAAATTAGTTGAGTTAAAAAATAACTACAAGAGTTGTGTGAAAATGGATTTATATAACCTAGTGTTTTACCATAGGGATCCCATGTTATTTTAACTGAGAAGAATGATTGATCATTGATGTTATGAATTTATTATAAAGAAATAAATTATATGACTATAAATAACATGTATCATTTTCCTTTCATTGATGACTTGTTTGATCAGATTTATAAAGATCATTATTTTTCAATGATTAACCTTAATTATTGATTTCACCAATATTGATTAAATAAGGAAGATATTCCAATGGAAAAAGTTCTTAGGTGTATAGATATTATGAGTTTATAGTAATTACATTTGTATTAACTAATGCATGGAATATTTTTAATGATATAATGAATAAAATATTCAAGGAATTTATGGATAATTTAATTATTGAATTTATTGATGATATCATATTGTACAATAAAATCTATGAGGATCATTAAAATCACATACAGATAATTCTTAATACATTTAGATAAAATGATTTATATAAAATATTTAAAAACTGATTAATTTGGATTTATAAAGTATCATAATTTTGACATAATTTATCCAAGGATGTAATCTGAGTTGATTCTTCACAGAAAAATCTTGTCAAAGAATGGACTAAACTAATGAGAAAAACTGAGGCACGTAGTTTTATTTGTTTGGATGGTTTCTATCATTGATATTTTTCGAAAAAAAAATACAAATTGAATATCCTTTTTACCAATATTATATATAAATCAATTATGTTCCCATTGGTAAAGGAGTGTGAGGAATGTTTTAATGAATTAAAGAGGAGATTTGTGAATGTTTTGATTTTGATTATACTATTATGAAGTTATGGATTTTTGATATATAGTAATGCATCAAAGAAGGGACTTGTTTGTTTTGTTATATAGAAGAATAAAGTTATTTCCAATGTATCTGGGTAGTTAAATACGGATGAAGGAAATTATATAACTTATTGTCTTGAGTTGGCATCCATAATATGTGATTAGAAGATATAGAGACATTATAACTATAGCGAATGATGTGATATTTACACATACTATAAGATCCAAAAAAAAATATGTTCATAAAAATAATCTAATATAAGGAATAGGAGATGGTTCAAGCTTACCGCTGATTATGATTTTTCAATACACTACTACTCGGGGAAGGAAAATTAGGTTGAGGAAGCATTCAGTAAGAAAAATCAAGGAGTCCTAAAAAAATGAGGATTTATGGGGATCCTATGTTGATATATTTCTAAAGATGTGTTTCAGAATTATTAAATAAGAGAAATATTTCTTCTTTTTCAAATGATTACAAAACCATCTTTTTTTGAAAAAAAGATAAAAAGTACTTAGCCTAATGATAGGAATCTTCCAATGAAAATTAAGTCTATGAATTATGGGAAATCAGAATACATCATATATGAATATGGAATTGTAATATTTTGAAATAGGCTATGTGTTCCATCTATACCAGTGTTGAAAAGAAAATTATTAGATGATTCTAATATTAGAAATTTCCCTATACACCATAGAAGAACCAAGATGTATAGATATTTGAGAGGAACATTTTTGGGGGGATAATATGAATTATGAAACAACTAATTATGTATCAAGAAATTTTATTTTTCTATTGTTGATGGTTGGTAAAAATAACCCAAGATGATTCTTTTAACATATAACTATTACATTGTGGAAATGGGTTGATATTACTAGGAAATTTGTAACTAGATTACCAAATACTCATTGAAACAGAGATAGAATATGGTTTATTTTTGTTCTCTTTAAAAAATCTAAACATTTCCCCACTATAAGTAAATATTTACATCTTGAGTGACTTACAAAAAATATATTAATGAATCAATAAGGCTTCTTAGTGAACATATTTTAATTGGGTCTAATCATGATCCATGTTTTACATATTTTTTTGGAAAAGTATCCAGATAACTTTGGATAATGAGATTAATTTGATCATTTCAAATCACCCTCAAACCAGTGCAAAGTCTAGAAGGTCTATTAAAAATTTATAAGTCCTGTTGATGTTATCCTCAATTTACTTTCAAGGTTTGTGGGATCAATATTTTTCTTTGGCCGAATTTACTTATAACAATTGCTTCCACTCAAGTATTGAAATGGTGTCATATGTAGAATTATATGGACAAATATGTAACACAACAAATTGTTCAGATAAAATTTTTGATGGAAATGTTGTGGTTCTTGAACTTATTAAGGATACAAAAAATAAGATAAAAAATATTCATGAGAACATTAAGGAATATAAAACTATGAAAAGAATCTACGATGATAACTAAAGGAAGTATCTTGGAATTTCAAGTGGGATATTATGTTTTATTGAAATTATATCTATGGAACAGAGTTTACAGGTTCATTAAGAATGTTATTATTATCCCTAGGTACATCAATCCTTTTGAAATTCTAAAAAGAATTGGAGCTATGAATTACTATTTGGAAATGCCACCATTCCTCTCTAAAGTGCATGATGTGTTCTTTATCTCTTTTTTGAGGAAGTACAATCCAGATTAAATTTATGTAATCACCTTTAAGGAAATATAATTGGAACCAAATTTATCTTACTATTAAGAGATTATACTGATTATAGCCATCATGGAATTGGTGTTGAGGAATCATACGACTCGGCTGGTAAAAGTACTTTGGAGAAATCTTAAGATAAAAGATAAAAAATAGGAAACTAAACAAATTATAATGAATAATGACCTAAATATATTTTTGAGATTAAATTATTTAAATTTTGAGGATGAAATGTTTAAAGGATGGAAGAATGTAGCACTTGAGCTTTAATTATAGTAAGCTTTTCTTTTTTATGAAACAATAACATGATACACGTAGTTTTTTAAGAATTTTATTAAAACAAAAATTCTAAAATTTTAAAAAATTAATTTTTATAAATTAATATCATTTTATAAAAATCATATAAAAATTAACTTTTGGTGAAATTTTTGACATTTCGAAAATTATTGATTTTTCACTCAATAGGGAAAATACCGTTATTTAAATAATGTAATTTATTTTAATTAAATTGAATAAGTAATAGTGCCATTATATTTTGAATATAGTATAATTTTACCATATTATACATTTTATTTATACTAATATAATTTTAGTAAATAATTTTCTTGATTTTTATATAAGTTAATTTTTAATCTTAAAGAAATTGTTTCTAAAAATGGGTTTTCAATTGATTTTATGCATATATATTAAACTTAATTTATTCCACTTATAGAAATTAAATCCTAGAAAATGGATACCATATATAGAGTTATGAGGTCCAAATTTTTTAAATAGTTTTACTTTATTTTTATGTTTTTTGAATATTAACTGTGGTAAAAGTTATCACATTGTCGAAGGATAAATGAGGTAATTCAGTGTAAAAATAATTTTATAAGGCATTAATATCAAACCAACAATTGATTTTATTTAATTTTATTGTATTAATTTATTCATATCCATCCTAAAGTTGAATATATGTCATTTTGGTTCCATTTCACATTTGTAGTGCCCTTTATATTATATTAAGTAATGAAAATTACAAAATGTCACTCTCTTTCATTTAATTTATTTTACATATTCATATAATCATAAAAATATTTAATGAATTAATATTTAGTATTATTTATTAAAACATTAGTATATTTTCATAATGTTAATTTTTTTTAATTTTTTATGATTAAATAATTAACTTAAATTCTTATGCAACACCAACATGATATTTATTTAATTAGTTGAAAAATAAAATAAATCATTTTAAAAAAACATAAAGTGATTTTTTTGAGTGATTTAAAGTGAAAAATAAAATTTCAATAAATTTATGAAATATTAGCTTTGTTTTAAAATTTTATTTTTGAATTATATTTTTTTTATGTCTTTAAAGTCTGAATAAATTAATAGTGTCAAAAATGACATTATTGAAATTTTCGGAAAAATAATATTTTTTTGGTTAAGTAAAATCATAAGTTTATTTAAATAGTATAATTAGTATCTAAAATGGGCTATAATTTCACACCTTTTCCATTTATTATAAAAGTATTACCTTATATATAAAATTATAACACTTTAGTATAGAAAAATTTGTTATTGGAGTTAAGGTTAAAATTTTTTAATGAAGGGGTTAAGCCAAAAGATAAGGTTTAAAACACAACATGAACCTATATAGTGTTTATTGGTCGATATTACTTTATGAATAAACTATCTTATATTAAAAATAGTGTGTATAGTGTGCCACTATCACATGATTCTGAATTAAATATATTTAATATTTTTTATTAATTCAATGTGTGTCCTTTCATTCATTATAAAATGGAACCACCTCTAATATATTATTTAAAATACCTAGGGCCTCTAAGATCAACCAAAACCTACCAAATTTTCTACAAAATATAATTATCCATCTTATAGATGTATTGACCATCCCCAAAATACCAACCCTAGTGTCCCTAAGAAGATATTCTAAGGAGGTTTCCCTTAAAAATGTAATCGACCTAATAAATATTTTTTACTTCTTATTTAAGGAACCCATATTATGTCATAAAAATCAAAATAAAATAACAAAAATAGTTTTTATATTCCATGTTGTTGTTTTTTGGATGAAAATAAGGCCTTCGTGTGATTCGGGGTAAATTATTGCTTGTGTGTACGACGGACTACCGCGTCATGAACCAATGTAATTTTTTTACATCACCACTTCACATGGTTAGTAATAAAGGTGAAAAAAATGAATATATATAACATTTATCCCATAATTAATATTCTCAAATTATAATATCATATATATACCTTCTTACCATCTAATTGTTTAGAAAACGTTAACGTCGCTCGTGCATACATGTGGACTTCCACCCACATAAAACGATGTGATTCATTCAATATTTTTTATTTAAATTTTTGAAAAAAGGATATATTTAATGAATATATATGATATATAAGATATAATAATTATCCTATAAAGTTTAATTATTATAAATATATATTTATTTCCATTTTTTAAAAACTAAAAGTAGTGTTCATGCGTACGTACAACCTACCATCTTTATGAATGATGTAATTCATTTTTCTATATCTACCATTTACAGATGGCTCTAAATATTTATATATTTAATATAATTGATATTAATATCATTAATAAAATTATATATATTAATTAATTATAATTATAGTACAAGGACCGGAACAATCGAATCAAAACAAACATGAAAAAGAGAGCATATAACACCATAAATAATGATAATAATAAAAATATTGTTAATAAATGGGTGTTAAAATTTTATTAATAGAAAATATATGATATTATATATATTTATACGGTTCTATTTTATATATAATAAATTTACATTTTCTATACTCTAGGTTAAAATCACTTATAAGGGAATTCCGACTTGAGGTAAGGGGTTTTCATTCCAATTTACACTCGAGAGAAACTTCTTTTGTATTATGCACCAATTTAATTTTTTGTGGTTTATATATTTTAATTTTGAGGTATTTAATAGTAAAATATACTTATTCATGATTATTAATGATAAAATTCCAGTTTCTCATACAAGAGGAATGTTTTAAAGAAAATTCTAATTTATTTCTCTTTTTTAATAGGTATATATTTATTACATATTTTATTCAAAATTGTTTTTTAAGAAATTAATTTTTTCACTGAAATGGTTTAATAGATAAATTTTATGTTATCATTGAAATTTTACATGGATTAAAATGAATATTTACAATTTTTACAAAAAATTTAGTTTTCAATTTTATTTATAAAATGTCAAAAGGACGGTTTTCTTTTTAATGTATATGGTTTTAACAAATATTCCCAATGTCATAAAAATTTTACGTCCTTTAGAATATTCTAAAAGTTCTCAAGGATTTTAAAAAGTTGATTATTTAATGAATTCCAATTTTAATATTTCACTTTAGTTTTATTTATTTCTCAGAAGGGAATTATTTTATTAAAAATACTATATTTATGATGAATCAATGGTCATGTATTATCTATTATTAATTTTCTTCCATTTATCATTACCATGAAACATTTAATTTTTAATTTTCTTAAATAAAAACATTCACTTTGGTAATAAATGGTGAATAAATTCCTCATAAATATCCATATAATTGATGTGATTATTTTCTAAACCATATACCATTTCTACATATGGTATTTTTCTTTGGATGTTATTTTATTAACATGGGAAATATTGATATTCCATAATATTTATTCAATATGTACCTTTATTTATAAAGAATATTATTTATGTATTAATATGATAATTAAATATATAAGTAATGAATTATACATTCATTAATGGGTTGGGGAAAAAATTATATATCCCCTCGATGCATTGATTGGTCTCATGAGAGAAATCAACTAGAAAAATTAAATGTGTTTGTATAACATCATAGATTATTATTTCACATTAATAGCTGTTTTATTACATAATAATAAACTTAATACAACCTAGATGATCGAGAAGTATAGTTTATTTTTTACCTAGGTACATTACATAATAATATAAAATAGGGAATACAACATCTTCATTGACAACTTCTTTTACATGCTCAAAATACTCATTCGAACTTAAAACTGCATGGGATAACCTGGGTAAATGCATAAGAAAGGGGTGATCTATAAAGCCCAGTAATGGAATAAATATGTAATAAATGATACATGTTATAAAACATGCATATAAATGAGAAATAAATGTAACATGAATAATAAGGCATGATATAGTATGATAATCATAACATGGGAAATTTGGAAATGAATTGAAACACTAAATCATAAAAATAGGTCAAGGCTAAACTGCCCAGAATTCATGGTGGAAAAAGTCCCATAATTGAATTTGGAACACCCCTATCCCAACATAAAGTATCATGATACTAAACATTACCCAATGCATTGGAGCGCTATCTGGGTGCACCCATCATAATCATTTCATTCTCACTCTTAAGTGTTCCCGATAGATCATATAATATAGAATCCTTCAATAACATAACTTATTATATAAAAAAGTAATGTGTAATACATATATTTGTATACCAACTAAATATGTATTTGTGCATAAAGGTAAATACCATTAATATAAAAATTGGTATGGTATTCACTACACAATTATTTTGGCACGAAAAATAATGAAGATATTTTGGTAGCATAACAGTGTTACTTAAAAACTCATTAAAATGGTTGATGATAGATAAATGGGTCTCTAATTATTTTTACATAAAATGTTAAGTAATAGGTACATGGAAAAGGATACCCCAGCATTATAAATTTGTAAATAAAAGGCATAAGGTAATGAAGAAACATGAATAGAGAAAATAATCCTTACAAAATATCAGTATGGTAACAGGTGTACATAAATGAGCATTGTAACAACCCGATATTTTATGATAAGTATTATTTTTAATTTATTTTATGTCATGTGATTTATTCTACAACAAGATTATCATGTTCTATACACAACACTGTATTAGCTTGCAGTATACACAATTCTATTCTTAGATTATGTTACACAGAATTTCAAGTTTGTTTGATAATAGTCATTCTACGCAACATTGTGTATATATATATATATTCAATGTATAAATGAAAAATGGTTGGATTATGTTAGAACGAAACAACAAAAGAGTATTTCACAACACACAAGCCTATATTATCTTGCATTACACGCAATCACGACCGTCCTCAATAGCGTGTGTTGTACTCAATACCGAGTTTCACTAAACAACGATATGCTATTAAAATATTATTAAAACTAGCCGTTATAAATAGTAATAACCACTTTTTGAAATTTTGTAAATTTTATCTTTCAAAATGGACTTAATATTTGGATTCAGAATATCGAAATTATCCTAGGGTGAAATTTTGGTATTTTTCTGAAAACTTTCAATTTTTTATGAATAGTGAAAACACTAGGTTACTTTTTAAAAACCGACTTTTTATTTAAATAATTATTTAGTTTATTTAAATTTATTTTAGGTAAAAATTGATACATAATACCTATATAAGTTCAATGAAATTCATTGGAGTCATTTTATAATAATTTTAGATATTTAAAAATTTTATTGAACTTTTCACAGTCTTTTACCCACCACCTAGGAGAATTTCGAAATTCACATAAAACTTAATTTTATCGCTTATGTGAGTGGAATTTAAAAAATCTGAGAGACACGGTTGATGTCAGTAAGTAAAATGTTGTTCAATGAGATGAAAGTAATTTTTGTTGAATAGTAACTTTTTACTTTTATTTACCACGGTTAACAGTTAATCGAGTAATTAAGGGTAAAAGTGATATTATTATTACCCTAAAACAAGTCCTAAATCTATTGGATAAGTTTAATTCGACCAAAAACAACCTTAGTAATAAAATATGACCATTTAGGCCCACTTGTATTAGATTAGGACAATTATTATTAATTTATTTAAAGAATGGTTAAAATAGTTAAAATCAATGTTTAATAAGTAAATCAGTTTTAATATAGGGTTATACATAAGATAAATTCTACTATAAGTATTCATTAGAAAGATAAAAAGATTTCCAACATAATGGTATTTTATTTTTAATTTTATACCTTAAATAATTTAATTTATTTATGACACAATGATGATGCAATAATTATATTAATAATGAAATATTGACATAATTGATGTTATAAATACCCAAATAAATGTAATTTGAGACTTTTTATGAATTAAAATAATTTTCTATGTTAATATGACGGGTTATTATTAATTTAATTAATTTTTTTCGAACTAATATTTCTGTTATGATTTTCACAAAAATCAATTACCAAATAGTGTCAAAATTGACATAAAATAGTTTTTAAACAAATATTATATTATTAATTGTTATTTTTTTCCTAAAAAACTAAGGGTCGTCCAAATTAATTAGATAAGGTTATATATATTAATAATAAATAACTTGGGGTTCTTTTGGATTGTTATAGTAAGTTTATTTACCTTATAGTGTAAGAAAACAAGAAGACACGGTAAAAGAAAAATTATTTAACTTAAAGTTAAATATAAAGGATAAGGTTAAAATAGAAATCTAAACTTGTCTAAATTATATTGGATGAGAGGATTTCGACCCATCCCCACCTTAGTTTCTAAATAACTCAATTTGGAGCTATTAAAAACTGAATATGACTTTATAATAAAATAATATTTTTAGTTATTCCAAAGGTGCCCCTCTCCTCCCTTATAAAAGGGCACATCCTCCCACTCTTCCGCACACCACTTTGAGCCTTCAAGCTCGGCCAAACCCTGCAAAATTATCTTCTCCAATTCCCTAGAAACATACTATAGGACCTGATATTCTTCAAAGACCAGTTTTGGTGCCCTAAGAGGAGGTCTCAAAGAGGCGCTTCAAAGAAGAGGTAATGTCTGTTACCGATTATTTCAACATTATTTCTTATTCCACTTATTATTATTTATTTGTTTCATTATGAAGTAATAACATCAGTATCACTCATATGCTGATATGTTATTATAAGTATGAAACAACCCTATTTCACCATCTATCCAACCTACGGAAAACAAAACCACCGCGCGTGCGTACGTACGGAATCCCGTCTCCACGCCGTGGTGTAATCTGTTTTCGACCACCACCTTACTTGGATGGGTATAATGGTGTAAATAAATAAATATATATGATTATTGAAAAGTTATATTCATTCTGAAATATTATACATACACTTCAATGCAATTCCACGATCATGGGAATGATATCATCGCTCGTGCGTACGTATGGACTACCATCTCCACGACGCGATGAGATTCATTCTCCATGTTAACCATTCATGAATTATTATAAAGTATATATAATAAGTAATCATGAAATATATGACATAATAATGATACTGGATTTATGTGTATATATATGAATGTCATCTACTTAATTTCATTCAATTCAATAAGGAAACGAAAACAACGTTCATGCGTACGTACGACATATCGTCTCCATGAACGGTGTATTTCATTTCTTTTAATAGATCTATCTTATATATATGTATATACCGAAATATTTATATAAATCATGTTTTACATTCTGAAATTAAGTAAATCTGGATATAAGTAATAATATCAAGAACAACAAGTCCAAACACGTATGATAAATAAAATGATTTAACCCAAAACGCTGCTTTAACATGGAACTTACAAAGGAACGGGTAATATAGTGTCATAAGTGAACCATATATGATATCATAACAATGAATATGATTCTGTAATAAGTCAATGACATTATTTAAATCATTATACAGGATTTTCGGAAACGTACGGAGCATATCAGACCTAAGGTAAGGGATAATTTTGAAAATCCCATTTTTATCTGAGATTGCTTATTCATAAGTATTTACTGGGGTTATATTTATCATCCATGTCCATGTTTTCTAAAAAAATTTCATGTATGTTTAAAGTCCTTTTTACCCTTTTTTTACTTTTACCATGTGTTATGGAAATAAATCTTTCTTTTGTTTACTATACAAGGAACTTTTTGACTTTTACGACAAAAGTACGAGGAGAATGTTATTTTTAACTTATACGGCGTGAACTGATTTTTACGGTTTCATAATACCTCATTTTCATGAAGCTTACTATAAAATATTGCATGATTATTTTCAACAAAACCCTTTTCTTTTAAAATTTCATGGCATTTTGTGAAAATAAAATCATTTTGAAGAAGAAAGGATATTTTCCTCAAGAATTCATTTCAAGTGTTTTTATCAAAACCATTTTCCATCTAAGATGACTTTATTTCATATGTGTATGTTTCAAGTATATTGTCTCTATGATTTACATGGTATTACTTATCTTATGATGAAATTATATCCATTTTTTTATATGGATTATGTTATGTTGGGATGATGTTTATGAAACCCATTTTATTCTTTGGGTTATGATAAATGTTTTAAGTTTATTTTGTAGCACAAGTAAGAATGATTTCATTATGAGATGGGTGGGACCTATATCTCCCTCCAATGCATTGGGTAAAGATTTATATCTCATGAGATTGACATGGCTAGAATGGTATGTTAATTCGGTTCAGTGTTATAGGACTGAAACGAGGAGTGAACTCAATTTAGAAAGGGACTTTGTCCACTAAGATGGTCTTGGCAGCAATGCCTTGTCTACTATGAAAATCATAACATGTGCTTAATGGTTTCCACAATTACATTCTTTATTCCCATGCTATTTTATCATGATTGATGTTCCCTTATGATATATGCCTTATGTACTTCCAAGATTCATGTCTTTGCTCAAGATTTTTATGTCTAGATTTTATGTTCAAGTTTTTGTATTCAAATGTTTATGGATTGTTTTGTGTTCTCTATGTTTACCCTTACTGGGAATTTGAGCTCACCCCTTTTATGTTTTCTTTTCCCCAGGATATAAAGAGAGGTTTTATGTAAGAAAAAAAGGGGGAAGATCTTTATGGGAGATGTTGAGGATCTTTCACCATGATTAGAATATTATATTCCGAGTTTCCAAAGGGACTAAACTATTACGGTCCTTGTGTGTCTATTTTTGTTATGTATTAAGTATTATACAAAAGTAATGTAATGTACATGTACGTCAAGCTTCGGGTCTCTAAAGTTGTTATCAGAGGAAAAGGAGGTAGGAATGTATCTGATCCTTGGGAACTCTCACATGTGAGCGTTGGACGAAGCATGGATCTCCGCCCAAGGGCTTCATGAGAAAATGGCTGCCACTGGGGATGGTGGTGTGTCCCACCCAGGGGGTGTAGCCGCCCATGGAGTGCCCTGATATGTATCAATTATAGTCCACTGGAAGTAATTCCAGACCGTTATAGTTGGTATCAGAGGAAAGTTTTAGTCAACCTTTGGAAACTAGGATGCGAAAACGTTAGTGAGATCCCTAGAGATATTTCTGAGGTATGTCTAGGGATGTCCCTAAGGAAAAGTATACACATAAGATATAGTCCTAGAACTACGGTAACGATCTTATAATTTAACCTAAGATGTTATATATTGAGGGTACTCCCCCTTTACTATGTTTTTTCCCTAGCATGATTTTTTCCTCTCACACTATTCTTTTTGGGTGTCAGAAAATGGATGGAAACTGGAAGATTCACGATAATGGAGGATATGACGGACAATGGAATGATATTCTTCATGAGAAACCAAATGAAACAGGATTTGGAAGTCCAAACATAGTTATTATGCCTAATCAGCAATCTCATAATATGATCAATAATTTCAACTTTGGTAAGTTTCCCGACTCAGATAATAAGAGAAATATGTAGTTTCATGATGATCATAGAGGAAAGAAAGTTTAATTTCCCTCATGTAAATCATGTGGGAAGAGGCATCGGGGAGATTGTTTCAAAGGAACTGGAAGATGATTTGGGTGTGGAAAATAAGGACACAAAGCCAGTAATTGAAAAGGAAAAGGTTCAGTTAACACCATGGACAAGGATAAT
Source organism: Viscum album (assembly GCA_963277665.1). Classification (NCBI taxonomy): domain Eukaryota; kingdom Viridiplantae; phylum Streptophyta; class Magnoliopsida; order Santalales; family Viscaceae; genus Viscum; species Viscum album. The sequence goes on along the minus strand of OY728140.1, from coordinate 176,309,265 downwards.
GGTATTGATACGACATGAACAATGATTAGATGTTTTAAATATGGAATGTATGGGCATTATGAAAACCAATGCCCTAAGGGAAAATCTCATGAAGAGAATCAGAATGGACATATGGGTAGTATTTATGTGGATGATGATGAGGAGACTACAAATGATATATGAGATGAAAGAAGTGTTGAAGCTCAGTCAGTTGTTTAAGAAGGAAGTGGAATGATTTTATGTTTAAAAAGAGTAATGTTGTATAGTTAATGGCACTATGGAATAAATAATCATCTAAGGATTGTTACACTATTGTTTTTCCTAAAGTATTTGAAAGTATATGTTGAATGGTACTGATAACCATGAAAGGTTATTCAGATATTTTTGGAAGGAAGATGATATGTAGATAAGGGGAAAATAATATGTTTGATAGTATTCATGAGCTCATGATTGATATAAGGACTAAGTGATATCATGGTTTGATTATATAGAATTTTTGGATTTTTGTATGTGTAATTAGTTAACTTTTGACAGCATTCATGTTTTCACTAAGATTCAATGGGTATTCATTTTTCAAGAGAATACATGATTAAGGCCTTCGAATGTTTGGAATGTGACCAACAATACATATCTTATGATATATGGGGATCAATGATGGTATTAACATGCTTGTTATATGAAATCTCTGGTAAAGGTTTTCACTATATTATGAGAGTGGACTGTAGTATTATGGATAAGCCTAAAGATTGGAATGGATTATTTTGGACAGAAGTTAGTATTGTTTAAGGATAGATGTTTTTTTCGATATTATTGATGGGAAGTTATAGTAATGTAGTTTTAGAAAAAGGACAACCTGCCGGATGAGCCACAACCCATCGCGTCAGACAAGGCTGTGGGAATCAAACCCACAACCAAAATGCTACTGGCCTTTATCGCCTACCACTAGCCAACAGTAAGTACCTAGTTAGAAGATGCTGGTTTTATTTTATTAAGAGGTATGATATATGAAGTATAAGTTCATTTTTTTAACCATATACGATTAATCTATCCATAAGACGGACTTATAACTTTTGCTAACCTTTTGTTTGAAACAGGTGAAATGACCCATCATTCTATCTCATGATCTGCTAACACATCACGAATAACAAATTCAACTTCATTTCTTTAAGGGATGAAGTGGAAATTGTTCTATTCACGAACAAAAGTGAAATTTAACCAAAATCATGTAAGTATTTCTTTTAATTCATCAACTTTAGGGAAATGGTGTTGAAAACCAAAATTGTTGTCCTAGTTCCCTTATATCAGATGAATCAGATGGTACCCTAGATCATCACAAATTTATGGCTTTGTGATTGTTGTCTTTTTTATAGCCAAGTTTTGTAACACCCCAAGCTTCTACGGTACGTTTCCCTTCGAATAATGCGATAGCGTGTGTTGTACGCAACCTCGAGTTCTAACACACCATAACTAATTAAACTAGCCGTTGTGAATAGTAATACCTACTTTTTGAAATCATATATATATTCAATATTTCAAAATGGACTTCATTTTTAGATTCAGAATATCAAAATTAGCCTAGGGTGAAATTTTGGTACTTTTCGGATAACTTTTATATTTTGATGAATAGTGAAAATTACTAAATTTTAATTAAAAACAACTTTTTTAATCAAAATAATTAATAGTGATAAATTGTGAATTTGAGTGGTTTTAAAGTATATTTAGAATATATTTTTACCATTTAATATAATGTTGGTCATTGGACATAATTTTACAATTAAACCGAACATAAACAGGTGTCAATCTTTTGATAGTTATTACCTCTTAAAAATACGCTTTTTGTTTTGACAGCGGGAATTAATTTTAAATTAATTTCTGCCACTTCTGTGTTTTGAATTTATGAAAATGGATTCCATATTTGGAATCAGTATGTTCAAATTGTGTAAATAGGTAACTTTTATTTTTAGACATTTTGAATAGTTATTGTGGTAAATATTTTATTTACCATGGTTAAAGGGTAAATCCGGTAAATAAGGGTTAAAAAATAATATTATAACAATACAAAATTACCCTAAAACGTGTCCTAACCTTATTGGTGGACACATACCCGACCATGGGAATCCTTGGGTCAATTTGGGGACCCCTTGGAGCCACTTGTATGTGGTAGGGACACATTATATTAATAAAGTTATAATAAAAATAAAAATGGCATAAGCTTACATCTTTTAGAAGAACAATTTTTACATAGGGTTATACATGTTGGGTTTTCGATTATAAATATTCATTAGAAAGCTAAAAAGATTTCCTACATAATGATATTTTATTTATAATTTTTAGACATCAAATAATTTAAATTATTAATGACACAATAATGATGCAATGTTTACCTCATTAATAAATCATTTAAATAAATAAGATTATAATGATTAAAATATTATCTAAAACCTGTCCAATTCTTATTGGTTGATGTTATTTAGAATATGAGTCATCTTATCTTCGACCTCAATGATTTTTGGACCATTATAAACCGAATATAATTATATTATAAAGTAATACTTTCACTCTTTCCTAAAGAGCCCCTCCTCCCCCTTATAAAAGGAGACCACTTCTACTCATTCCTCACACCTCTCAAGCCACTTGGCTCGTCCAAACTCTTCCCAACTAAGCTCCCCACATCCCTCTTCTCCTCCTTGAAGCTTCCCCTTAGGCAGAAAGCATTTAAACAAGTCCTTTGGTTCCAACCAAAGTGAGTTACCTAAATTAAAGGTAACGTTTTCTCTTAAATTATTTTCATTTATTTTGCTTCTTCAACCCCCAAACTCTTTTTATTTCCTTTATGTTGTAACAACACCAGTATCCTCAATATACTAGGATGTTGTTATGAGAAGGATTCAAACTACACATACACACAACTCCATCTAATGGATGATGAACATAATGTTTCTGTGGATGGCAAACTAACGCCTCACGAAACGATGATTGTTCAAATACATCATACCGCCTCTCATGGTGGCCATTATGATGACACTGTAATTAAATATGATATTAATGATATATATTTTATATATAAGCTTATGTAATTCCATTTTATTTCATACCATTATTCGTTTCATGTTGTATATACATACGATAATTTCATTTGAGGAAGTGTGGACTACCGCCCCCTTAAAATGATATGACTCGTTCATACCACACATGGAACGTATAAAGGATGGTGTTAATGAACTTAAGTAACATATATAAAATATTATATTATACTGGAATAGTAATATACCTATGTATCATTTTTATTCGATTCTTTTAAAATAAAAATTAAATGGAAGTAGCGTTCGTGCGTACGTACGGACTACCGTCTCCACGAACGCGATAAGATTCGTTCTCCATCATATCCATTCACGTATTATTCTCATTTTAGGGTTAAAAATAATGTTAATATCATTCTGATTATGAATAAGATATATTCTATCCATTACAAACATGTCTTACGTAACCAAACATTTAAGAAGAACGAATCGATTATCACCCGAAACGACGATAATACTAAGATATTATTAATAAAGCAATGTTAAAAGATCATATATGATATCATATTAATGTATATGATTCTTGTACAATTTAATAACAATTATTTCACCATTATACAGGAGGTTAACCTACCCCAACCAAGGAAAAGTTCAAGGTAAGGGTTATTTCACAATCTCTTCATTATCCGAGGTTGTTTATACGTAATAATCTACTGGGATCTCTTTATCAACCACATCCATGTTTCTTAAAAATGTATTTCAAAACATTTTTACTATTTACAAGAATATGGGTTTAAGTCATTTATACCCTTGTTTGACTTTTTATAAGAGGTTTATAAAGGAATCTTTCCGTCGTTTTCAAAACAAGGTCCTTTTTAACCTTTTCGACAGAATTGAGGTAAGAATGTTTTTTTTAACTTATACGGCGGGTGCGGTTATTTTCCGCCATTATAAAATCATCGAAGCTTTCCATACAAGCTTATAAGAATATTTTCAAAGAAAATGTTTTATTTTATATGGATCTTAAATGATTTCAAAATAAAAGGAGATACTTCTTTAAAAAGAATTTTAATTTCATCTATGTCAACATCCTTTGATGGATTTTAAGATTATTTGAAGTTGATTTATTATGATACAAAACTTCTATATTGTATTGAAGGTTTTGTGATATGTTTGACTGTGGATGTGCTATTTTTATACCATTCATAGTTTATGGTGAAATTATTGACATTTCGTATGCTAGTTTTAATACGAATGTTTATGTTATGTTTAAACCTTTTCATATGGGAATGCATTGGACTTAATAAGTGACGGGTGGAGCCCGCTATAGCTCCTCGATGCATCGGTAGGTCTCATGAGACAAACTAGTGTCTTGGCACAAGGCCTTGACAAAATCTTATTTGTAGTCTTCGCACGAGGCCTTGGCTATGTGGTTATGATAGTCTGGCATTACGCATTCCAACATTATGAAAGTGGTTATTGATTTTTGCATGTGATTATTCGATTAGTAGAATATCCATGTGAATAATTAAATGGCATTATTTCATTTTATTTATGCCATACCATGTTGAAAGTTCATATTTAAAAGGCTTTTGTTTTAGTTATACATTGTCTTAAATGTTTATTCTTTCCGCTATATTGTTATCCTTACTGGGCATTTGAGCTCACCCCTTTTCTATGTTTTATTTTTCCCAGGATGTGAAGAAGTAAGTTATGAATGACCTGCAGGGATTTTATGAGAGGATAATAGTGTGGTCTATTGAGACATTATGTTGTTGTAGAAGTTTTTCATTTTATAATGTAATGTAAAACTTATGAATATATCTGGCATTTTCCAAGGATACTAAACCAATCGGTCTTTCGAGATTTGATCTTTCTTATGATCATGCCAATGTTATGTAATAATGCACCGACTCTGGGTAACTGGGGTCGGGGCGTTACAGTTGGTATCAGAGGAAGTTTAGTACAAACCATGGAAGCTAGATTTATATAAACTCTGATTAGAGCACATAGACCTAAGATGAACTTTGAGGATTAGTATAGAAGAACTTCCTAGAATTTTGGTATTGTAGAGATTTTGTGAGTTTTCCGAGCAATACATCCCTGTCTGGAAACGAGCAGGTAGAGGCGGCTCTGGCACAGATGTACCTAGGGGTAAAACCCGAAAACACCGCTTTGAGCTAGACTCGAACGGGAACTGGTGCACGACAACGGGCCTTGCTGCACTCTTGGTTACTACACTCCCGGGGGATATGCTTAGGATAACTCTCACTATCTTTACAAATCATTATGAAGGGTTTATGAGTATATACTTCCTCAAAGAAAACATTTTTATGATTATGGATTATATCCATAAATAGTTCAATTTATGCTAAGTGTTTTATAAGTATGGGATTATGTATTTTGATTTATAAACTGATCTAGTTTATGCCATTGTTTAGAAATGGCGCCTAGTGGAAGAAATGGAAGCCGTATCAATGCACGCACTCCATGTAGGGATTTCCCTCCTGCTCAAGATAATTATAGTGGGGCTGGTGATGCAACTGGTGCTGATCAGCTAATCACCATACTGGGACAACTTACTCAGATTATGAATAATAACCTTACTCGTATGGAGCACCCTGATCCGCAACGTGGAGGATCAATGTTAGATCAATTCATGAGGCAACAACCACCAACGTTCAATGGGAATACAAATCCCTTAGTAGCTGAGCAATGGATATTTTCCCTAGAGAAAATATTTCAGGCGTTGGGGAGCAGTGAAAGGGAAAAAGTTATCATGGCAGTTTACCGCCTCACTGGAGATGCTGATCAATGGTGGTCATTGATTCAAAATACGAAGGAAGATGATGAAGTATCAAATATGGAATGGAGGGAGTTCAAAGATCTGTTTTTAGAAAAATACTTTCCTCGCGACCATCGAGCAGATATGGAAAGGCAGTTTCTGAGTCTGAGACAAAAGGAGGATGATAATGTCACAAAGTATGAGGCTAACTTTACAAGGTTAGCGAGGTACGCTGGAGATTATATTCGCAACCCAAGAAGTAAGATTGATCGTTTCTTTGATGGGTTAAAACCATTTCTCCGTCGAGCATTAGTCTCACAATCCTTTTCATCGCACGAAGACATTGTCTCATGTGCTATCAAGACCGAAAAGGAATTCTCTAAGTCTTATGACTTTAAAGTAAAGCAAGAGAAGAAGAGACCTGCTGATCAATCTGGGAATGGAAATAAGTGGAAGAAGGGAAAGGTTGAATATCCATCTTGTGGTAAATGCGGGAAGAAACATCCTGGTATTTGCTTGAAGGGAATGGGAGTCTGTTACAAGTGTGGTGAAAAAGGCCACCAAGCTCATGATTGCAAGGGGAAGAAGGAAGCTACCAACGTTCAGTGCTACAATTGCAGGGAGATGGGGCATTATGCAAATGCATGCCCTAAGCGTCAGGAGAACTTACCTCAGAAAAGGCCAAGGGATCAAGGCCAGGCTTATGCTATCACTACTGCAGAGGTAGAAGCTCCAAAAGACGCGGTGGCAGGTAATTTAATGGTTTCCTCAAGTTTAGCAAATGCATTATTTGATTCTGGATCATCGCATTGTTTCATATCTTCCCAGTTTGCTAAGAAAATTAGATATTTCCAATTTGATTTAATAAGGGAGTTGTCAGTTAAAACTCCTAAGGGAAGTATCGTTGCAACAAAGTTTTGTGAATCAGTCCCCATTAGAGCACATAAATTTTCTTTATCTGCTGATCTCATCGTCATACCTATGATTGAGTTTGATATAATCCTCGGTATGGACTGGCTTTCGGACTATGATGCGAAGATTTATTGTAAGAAGAAAGAGGTTACGATTCTTGATGATAATGATAAGGAACACCTTATTTTTAGAGCAGAATCGTCACCACCTAATTCTTATTTAGATCCACCCCCAGTAACTCAACATAATTCAATTATTGGGGAGGAAGAGAATGAAATAACTGTCGGTGAGGAAAGGAATGTTCAAATAGAGGATGTACCTGTTGTGAAAGAATTTGTAGATGTATTTCCGGAAGATTTACCTGGGCATCCTCCAGAACGAGAAGTTGAGTTTTCCATTGATTTGATTCCTGGATCAAGGCCTATATCGAAAACCCCTTATAGAATGGCCACTGTAGAATTAGTCGAACTAAAGAAACAACTAGAGGAATTGAGTAATAAGGGATTTATTCGCCCTAGTGTTTCTCCATGGGGAGCCCCTGTTCTTTTTGTTAAAAAGAAAGATGGATCTATGAGGTTATGTATCGACTACAGGGAGATAAATGCTATAACGATAAAGAACAAGTATCCCCTACCTCGTATTGATGATTTATTTGACCAACTGCATGGAGCTCAATACTTTTCAAAGATTGACCTTCGATCTGGATACCATCAGTTGTGTGTAAAGAAGGAAGACATTCCGAAGACAGCATTTCGAACCAGGTACGGGCATTACGAGTTTACTGTAATGCCGTTTGGATTGACTAATGCACCCTCTGTATTCATGGATATGATGAATAGAGTTTTCAAGGAGTATCTCGATGAATTTGTGGTGGTATTTATTGATGATATCTTGGTATACTCCAAAACCTACGAAGATCATGAAAATCACTTGCGCATTATCTTGAAGACTCTGAGGAGGCATGAATTATATGGGAAGTTTAGCAAGTGTGAATTCTGGCTTCAGGAGATTTCTTTTCTTGGCCATATTGTCTCTAAAGATGGAATCTCTGTTGATCCTTCTAAGACCAAAGCAATCCAAGAATGGCCAGCACCTACGAGTATAACTGAGGTACGTAGTTTTATTGGTTGGGCAGGTTATTATCGACGTTTCGTCCAGAATTTTGCCCGATTGGCTAACCCATTAACGAAGCTCACACGTAAAGGGGTTAAATTTGTTTGGAAAAAAGAGTGTGAATAATGTTTCGAAGAACTGAAGAGAAGATTAGTCAATGCTTTTATATTGACTCTACCATCGGGGAATGATGGGTTCGTTATTTATAGTGATGCATCGAAGAAAGGACTTGGTTGTGTCCTTATGCAGAATGATAGAGTTATTTCCTATGCATCACGACAGTTGAAAATTCATGAACAAAACTATCCTACTCATGATCTCGAGTTAGCAGCAGTGATCTTTGCTTTGAAGATATGGAGGCACTACCTCTATGGTGAAAAATGTGAGATTTATACTGATCACAAGAGTTTGAAGTATATTTTCTCACAAAAAGAACTCAACATGAGGCAAAGGAGATGGCTTGAATTACTCAAGGATTATGATTTCACGATACACTACCACCCGGGGAAAGCAAACAAAGTAGTAGATGCTTTGAGTAGAAAAGACCATGGAGTTCTGAACATGATGAGAATTGAAAGGGATCCAATTTTCATGGATCTAGTGAAGATAGACATGGGAATAACCAGGGAAGGTGAAACATCAATGCTTTTTCAAATGGTTGCCAAACCATCTTTACTAGAAAGGATTAAGAGTTCTCAGACCGATGATGAAGAATTTCAGAAGAAGATTAAAGCTGTGAATGATGGGAGATTGAGAGATTTTGTGTATGAAGATGGAATTTTGAAATTCGGGAAGAGACTTTGTGTTCCCAATATACCTGATCTAAAAAGGGAATTGCTGGATGATTCTCATAGTTCCAATTTCTCTATACACCCTGGGAGCACCAAAATGTATAGAGATTTGAAAGAACATTTTTGGTGGGACAATATGAAGAGGGAGATTGCTGATTTTGTGTCAAGATGTATGGTTTGTCAACAAGTGAAAGCTGGAAGGCAACTGCCTGGAGGAGTCATGCAACCTCTTCCCATACCGGAGTGGAAATGGGACAATGTTACGATGGACTTTGTCATGGGGCTACCGAAGAATCCTAGAAGGAACGATGCAATATGGGTTATTGTTGATCGTCTTACCAAGTCATCACATTTTCTTGCTATAAGAGAAGATCTACCCCTGGAACGTCTAGCAAGACTGTACATTAATGAAGTTGTGAGACTTCATGGTGTACCCCTATCGATTGTTTCTGATCGTGATCCCCGTTTTACTTCAAGATTTTGGAAAAGTCTTCAGAAATCCCTGGATACTGAACTTCATTTGAGCACTGCTTACCACCCTCAGACAGACGGACAATCAGAACGGACTATTCAAACCTTAGAAGACATGTTGAGATCTTGCTCACTTGACTTTCAGGGTATGTGGGATCAATATTTACCACTGGTAGAATTTTCCTATAACAATAGCTTCCATTCGAGTATTCAGATGGCACCATATGAAGCGTTATACGGAAAGAGATGTCGTACACCAACCTGTTGGGATGACGTTGGTGAAAGAAAACTTGTAGGCCCAGAACTGGTGGAGGAAACGGTGGAAAAGGTGAAAGTAATCCAAAATCACATCAAAGCAGCTCAAAGTAGGCAGAAGAGCTATGCCGATAATCGAAGGAAGGATTTGGAATTTCAGGTCGGTGATCATGTTTTCCTAAAGGTATCTCCATGGAAGGGAGTCATACGTTTTGGTAAGAAAGGTAAATTGAGTCCCAGGTACATCGGACCTTTCGAAATTCTAGAACGAATTGGGGCTGTAGCTTACCGATTGGCAATGCCGCCAAGTCTCTCCAAAGTTCACGATGTGTTCCACGTATCTCTGTTGAGAAAATACATGCCTGACCCAACGCATGTACTCACCTATGAGGAATTAGAACTGGAACCCGATCTGTCTTATTGCGAAGAGCCCGTCAAGATTCTTGATACGAGAGAACAAGTACTGAGAAACCGGACGACGCGTCTGGTAAAAGTTTTGTGGAGAAATCATAAGATGGAAGAGGCAACATGGGAACCCGAGGAACTTATGATGAAGAACCACCCGAGTCTTTTTATGCAGTAATACCCTAGAAATTGCGAGGATGCAATTATTTGAAGGAGGGGAGAATGTAACACCCCAAGCTTCTACGGTACGTTTCCCTTCGAATAATGCGATTGCGTGTGTTGTACGCAACCTCGAGTTCTAACACACCATAACTAATTAAACTAGCCGTTGTGAATAGTAATACCTACTTTTTGAAATCATATATATATTCAATATTTCAAAATGGACTTCATTTTTAGATTCGGAATATCAAAATTAGCCTAGGGTGAAATTTTGGTACTTTTCGGATAACTTTTATATTTTGATGAATAGTGAAAATTACTAAATTTTAATTAAAAACAACTTTTTTAATCAAAATAATTAATAGTGATAAATTGTGAATTTGAGTGGTTTTAAAGTATATTTAGAATGTATTTTTACCATTTAATATAATGTTGGTCATTGGACATAATTTTACAATTAAACCGAACATAAACAAGTGTCAATCTTTTGATAGTTATTACCTCTTAAAAATACGCTTTTTGTTTTGACAGCGGGAATTAATTTTAAATTAATTTCTGCCACTTCTGTGTTTTGAATTTAGGAAAATGGATTCCATATTTGGAATCAGTATGTTCAAATTGTGTAAATAGGTAACTTTTATTTTTAGACATTTTGAATAGTTACTGTGGTAAATATTTTATTTACCATGGTTAAAGGGTAAATCAGGTAAATAAGGGTTAAAAAATAATATTATAATAATACAAAATTACCCTAAAATGTGTCCTAACCTTATTGGTGGACACTTACCCGACCATGGGCATCCTTGGGTCAATTTGGGGACCCCTTGGAGCCACTTGTATGTGGTAGGGACACATTATATTAATAAAGTTAAAATAAAAATACAAATGGCATAAGCTTACATCCTTTAGAAGAACAATTTTTACATAGGGTTATACATGTTGGATTTTCGATTATAAATATTCATTAGAAAGATAAAAAGATTTACTACATAATGATATTTTATTTATAATTTTTAGACATCAAATAAGTTAAATTATTAATGACACAATAATGATGCAATGTTTACCTCATTAATAAATCATTTAAATAAATAAGATTATAATGATTAAAATATTATCTAAAACCTGTCCAATTCTTATTGGTTGATGTTATTTAGAATATGAGTCATCGTATCTTCGACCTCAATGATTTTTGGACCATTATAAACCGAATATAATTATATTATAAAGTAATACTTTCACTCTTTCCTAAAGAGCCCCTCCTCCCCCTTATAAAAGGAGACCACTTCTACTCATTCCTCACACCTCTCAAGCCACTTGGCTCGTCCAAAATCTGCCCAACTAAGCTCCCCACATCCCTCTCCTCCTCCTTGAAGCTTCCCCTTATGCAGAAAGCATTTCAACAAGTCCTTTGGTTCCAACCAAAGTGAGTTACCTAAATTAAAGGTAACGTTTTCTCTTAAATTATTTTAATTTATTTTGCTTCTTCAACCCCCAAACTCTTTTTATTTCCTTTCTTTTGTAACAACACCAGTATCCTCAATATACTATGATGTTGTAATAAGAAGGATTCAAACTACACATACACACAACTCCATCTAATGGATGATGAACATAATGTTTCTGTGGATGGCAAACTAACGCCTCACGAAACGATGATTGTTCAAATACATCTTACCGCCTCTCATGGTGGCCATTATGATGACACTGTAATTAAATATGATATTAATGATATATATTTTATATATAAGCTTCTGTAATTCCATTTTATTTCATACCATTATTCGTTTCATGTTGTATATACATACGATAATTTCATTTGAGGAAGTGCGGACTACCGCCCCCTTAAAATGATATGACTCGTTCATACCACACATGGAACGTATAAAGGATACTGTTAATGAACTTAAGTAACATATATAAAATATTATATTATACTGGAATAGTAATATACCTATGTATCATTTGTATTCGATTCTTTTAAAATAAAAATTAAATGGAAGTAGCGTTCGTGCGTACGTACGGACTACCGTCTCCACGAACGCGATAAGATTCGTTCTCCATCATATCCATTCACGTATTATTCTCATTTTAGGGTTAAAAATAATGTTAATATCATTCTGATTATGAATAAGATATATTCTATCCATTACAAACATGTCTTACGTAACCAAACATTTAAGAAGAACGAATCGATTATCACCCGAAACGACGATAATACTAAGATATTATTAATAAAGCAATGTTAAAAGATCATATATGATATCATATTAATGTATATGATTCTTGTACAATTTAATAACAATTATTTCACCATTATACAGGAGGTTAACCTACCCCAACCAAGGAAAAGTTCAAGGTAAGGGTTATTTCACAATCTCTTCATTATCCGAGGTTGTTTATACGTAATAATCTACTGGGATCTCTTTATCATCCACATCCATGTTTCTTAAAAATGTATTTCAAAACATTTTTACTATTTACAAGAATATGGGTTTAAGTCATTTATACCCTTGTTTGACTTTTTATAAGAGGTTTATAATGGAATCTTTCCGTCGTTTTCAAAACAAGGTCCTTTTTAACCTTTTCGACAGAATTGAGGTAAGAATGTTTTTTTAACTTATACGGCGGGTGCGGTTATTTTCCGCCGTTATAAAATCGTCGAAGCTTTCCATACAAGCATATAAGAATATTTTCAAAGAAAATGTTTTATTTTATATGGATCTTAAATGATTTCAAAATAAAAGAAGATACTTCTTTAAAAAGAATTTTAATTTCATCTATGTCAACATCCTTTGATGGATTTTAAGATTATTTGAAGTTGATTTATTATGATACAAAACTTCTATATTGTATTGAAGGTTTTGTGATATGTTTGACTGTGGATGTGCTATTATTATACCATTCATAGTTTATGGTGAAATTATTGACATTTCGTATGCTAGTTTTAATACGAATGTTTATGTTATGTTTAAACCTTTTCATATGGGAATGCATTGGACTTAATAAGTGACGGGTGGAGCCCGCTATAGCTCCTCGATGCATCGGTAGGTCTCATGAGACAAACTAGTGTCTTGGCACAAGGCCTTGACAAAATCTTATTTGTAGTCTTGGCACGAGGCCTTGGCTATGTGGTTATGATAGTCTGGCATTATGCATTCCAACATTATGAAAGTGGTTATTGATTTTTGCATGTGATTATTCGATTAGTAGAATATCCATTTGAATAATTAAATGGCATTATTTCATTTTATTTATGCCATACCATGTTGAAAGTTCATATTTAAAAGGCTTTTGTTTTAGTTATACATTGCCTTAAATGTTTATTCTTTCCGCTATATTGTTATCCTTACTGGGCATTTGAGCTCACCCCTTTTCTATGTTTTATTTTTCCCAGGATGTGAAGAAGTAAGTTATGAATGACCTACAGGGATTTTATGAGGGGGTAATAGTGTGGTCTATTGAGACATTATGTTGTTGTAGTAGTTTTTCATTTTATAATGTAATGTAAAACTTATGAATATATCTGGCATTTTCCAAGGCTACTAAACCAATCGGTCTTTCGAGATTTGATCTTTCTTATGATCATGCCAATGTTATGTAATAATGCACCGACTCTGGGTAACTGGGGTCGGGGCGTTACATGTTCTCTACCACTCTCCATCAGAACATGACAGTTAGATTTCTCTTCCATATCCATATTTTCACCTATGTTCTCTTATGTGGAAACCTAGTGATTAGTTTACTTGGGTAACTGTTACGTTTCATACTTTAGTTATTAAAGTTTAGTTTTGGTATTTCATTTTATAATGTGGGTTTCAATTAATGAAACTTTCATGTAGAAAACCATGTATAACCCCGACAAATTTCGAGGGAGAAATTCATTTTAAGGGGGGTAGAATGTAACAACCCGATATTTTATGATAAATATTCGTTTTAATTTATTTGATGTCATGTGTTTTATGCTACAACATGATTATCGTGTCCTATACGCAACACCTTGTTAGCTTTCAGTATATGCAACACTATTCATAGATTTTGTCACACACAATTTCAAATTTGTTTGATAATAGTCATTCTACGCAACATTGAGTATATATATATATTCAATGTATAAATGAAAAATGGTCGGGTTATGTTATAACAAAACAACAAAGGAGTCTTGCATAACACACAACCTTATCTTGGCTTGCATTATACGTAATCATGACCTTCCTCGATAGCGTGTGTTGTACGCAATACCGAGTTTCACTAAACAACAATATTCTATTAAAATATTATTAAAACTAACCGTTATGAATAGTAATAACCACTTTTTGAAATTTTGTAAATTTCATCTTTAAAAATGGACTTCATTTTTGGATTCGGAATATCGAAATTAGCCTAGGGTGAAATTTTGGTATTTTTCTGAAAACATTCAATTTTTAATGAATAGTGAAAACACTAGGTTACTATTTAAAAATGGACTATTTATTTAAATAATTATTTTTTTTATTTAAATTTATTTTAGGTCAAAATTGATACATAATACCTATATAAGTTCGATGCAATTCATTGGAGTCATTTTATAATAATTTTAGATATATAAAAATTTTATTGAACTTTTCACAGTCTTTTACCCACCTCCTTGGAGAATTTCCAAATTCACGTAAAACTTAATTTTACCGCTTCTGTGAGTGGAATTTCAAAAATATAAAAGACATGGTTGATGTCAGTAAGTAAAATGTGGTTCAATGAGATGAAAATAATATTTGGTGAATAGTAACTTTTTACTTTTATTTACCACGGTTAAAAGTAAATAGAGTAATTAAGGGTAAAAATGATATTATTATTACCCTAACACATGTCATAATTCTTTTGGATAAGTATAATTCGACCAAAAACAACCTTAGGAATAAAATATGACCATTTAGTCCCACTTGGATTAGATTAGGACATTTATTATTAATTTATTTAATGAAGGGTTAAAATAGTTAAAATCAATGTTTAATAAGTAAATCATTTTTAATATAGGGTTATACATAAGACAAATTCGACTATAAGTATTCATTATAAATATAAAAAGATTTCCTACATATTCGTATTTTATTTGTAATTTTATAATTTAAATAATTTAATTTATTTATGACACAATGATGATGTAGTAATTATATTATTAATGAAATATTGACATAATTGATGTTATAAATACCCAAATAAATGTAATTTGAGACTTTTTATGAATTAAAATAATTTTTTATGTTAATAGGACATGTTATTATTGATTTAATTAACTTTTTTCTAACTAATCGTTCTGTTATGATTTTCAAAAAAATCAATTATCAAATAGTGTCAAAATTGACATAAAATAGTTTTTAAAACAAATATTATATTATTAATTGTTATTTTATTTCTAAAAAACTAAGGGTGTGACAAATTACTTAGATAAGGTTATATTTATTAATAATAAACAATTTGGGGTTCTGTTGGCTTGTTATAGTATGTTTATTAACCATATAGTGTAAGAAAACAAAAAGACACAGTAAAAGAAAAATTATTTAACTTAAAGTTAAATCTAAATGATAAGGTTAAAATAGAATCTTAAACTTGTCTAAATTCTATTGGATGAGAGTATTGAGACCCATCCCCACCTTAGTTTCTAAATAACTCAATTTGGAGCTATTAAAAACCGAATATGACTTTATAATAAAATAATATTTTCAGTTATTCCAAAGGTGCCCCTCTCCTCCCTTATAAAAGGGCACATCCTCCCACTCTTCCTCACACCACTTTGAGCCTTAAAGATCGGAAAAACCCTGCCAAATTCTCTTCTCCACTTCCCTAGAAACATCCTATTGTTCCTGGTGTTCTTCAAAGACCAATTTTGGTGCCCTAAGAGGAGGTCTCAAAGAGGTGCTTCAAAGAAGAGGTAATGTCCGTTACCGATTCTTTCATCTTTATTTCTTATTCCACTTCTTATTATTTATTTGTTTCATTATGAAGTAATAAAATAAGTATCACTCATATACTGATATGTCATTATAAGTATGAAACACCCCTATTTCACCATCTATCCATCCTACGGAAAACGAAATCACCGCACGTGCGTACGTACGGAATCCCGTCTCCACGCTGTGGTGTAATCTGTTTTCGACCACCACCTTACTTGGATGGGTATAATGGTGTAAATAAATAACTATATATGATTATTGAAAAGTGATATTGATTATGAAATATTATACATACACTTCAATTCAATTCCAATATCATGGGAATGATATCATCGCTCGTGCGTACGTACGGACTACCATCTCCACGACGCGATGAGATTCATTCTGCATGTTAACCATTCATGAATTATTATAAAGTATATATAATAAGTAATCATGAAATATATGAAATAATAATGATACTCGATTTATGTGTATATATGTATTTTAACTTCTTAAATTCATTCAATTCAATAAGGAAATGAAAACAGCGTTCATGCGTACGTACGACCTACCGTCTCCATGAACGGTGTATTTCATTTCATTTAATATATCTATCATATATATATTTATATACTGAAATATGTATATAAATCATGTTTTACATTCCGGAATTAAGTAAATCAGGATATAAGTAATAATATCAAGAACAACAAGTCCAAACACGTATGATAAATAAAACGATATAACCCAAAACGTTGCTTTAACATGGAACTTACAAAAGAACGGGTAATATAAAGTCATAAGTGAACCATATATGATATCATAACAATGAATATGATTCTGTAATAAGTCAATGACATTATTTAAATCATTATACAGGAGTTTCGGAAACATACGAAGCATATCGGACCTAAGGTAAGGGATAATTTTGAAAATCTCATTTTTATCTGAGATTGCTTATTCGTAAGTATTTACTGGGGTTATATTTATAATCCATGTCAAAGTTTTATAAAAATGTTTTCATATATGTTTAAAGTCCTTTTAACCCTTTTTTGACTTTTACCATGTGTTATGGAAATAAATATTTCTTTTGTTTACCATACAAGGAACTTTTTTGACTTTTCTGAAAAAAGTACTAGGAGAATGTTATTTTTAACTTATACGGCGTGAACAGATTTTTGCGGTTTCATAACACCTCATTTTCATGAAGCTTCTTATACAATATTACATGATTATTTTCAAAAAAACCCTTTTCTTTTAAAATTGCACGACATTTTTTGAAAAGAAAATTATTTTGATGAAGAAAAGATATTTTCCTCAAGAATTCATTTCAAGTGTTTTATCAAAACCATATTCCATCTAAGATGACTTTATTTCATATGTGTATGTTTCAAGTATAATTTCTCTATGATTTACATTGTTTTACTTCTCTTATAATGAAATTATATCCATTTTTTTATATGGATTATGTTATGATGGGATGATGTTTATGAAACCCATTTTATTCTTTGGGTTACGATGAATGTTTTAAGTTTATTTTGTGGCACAAGTAAGAATGATTTCATTATGAGATGGGTGTGACCTATATATCCCTCCAATGCATTGGGTAAAGATTTAGATCTCATGAGATAGACATGGCTGAAATGGTAAGTTAATCCGGTTTAGTGTTACATGACTGAAATGAGGAGTGAACTCGATTCAGAAAGGAACTTGGTCCACTAAGATGGTATTGGCAGCAATGTCTTGGCTACTATGGAAATCATAACATGTGCTTAATGGTTTCCACAATTACATGATTTATTACCATGCTATTTTATCATGATTTATGTTCCCTTATGATATATGCCTTACGTACTTCCATGATTCATGTCTTTGCTCAATATTTTGATGTTTAGATTTTATGTTCAAAGTTTTATATTCAAATGTTTATGGATTGTTTTATGTTCTCTATGTTTACCCTTATTAGGAATTTGAGCTCACCCCTTTTATGTTTTCTTTTCCCCAGGATATAAAGAAAGGTTTAAGGTAAAAAAAGGGGGAAGATCTTTATGGGAGTTGTTGAAGATATTTCACCACGATTAGAATATTATATTCTGAGTTTCCAAAGACACTAAACTATTACGGTCCTTGTGTGTCTATTTTTGTTATGTATTAAGTATTCCGCAAAAGTAATGTAATGTCCATGTATATCAAGCTTCGAGTCTCTATAGTTGGTATCAGAGGCAAAGGAGTTAGGAATGTGTCTGATCCTTGGGAACTCTCAAATGTGAGCATTGGACGAAGCATGGCTCTCCGCCCAAGGGCTTCATGAGGAAATGGCTGCCATTGGGGATGGTGGTGTGTCCCGCCCAGGGGGTGTAGCCGCCCATGGAGTGCCCTTATATGTATCAATTATAGTCTGCTGAAAGAAATTCCAAACTGTTATAGTTGGTATCATAGGAAAGGTTTAGTCAACCATTGGAAACAAGGATACGAAAATGTTAGTGAGATCTCTAGAGATATTTCTAAGGTATGTCTAGGGATGTCCCTATGGATATGTATACGTATAGGATATAGTCTTAGAACTACGGAAAAGATCTTATAATTTAACCTAAGATGTTATATATAGAGGGTACTCCCCCTCTACTATGTTGTTTTCCCCGGCATGATTTTTTCCTCTCACACTATTCTATTTGGGTTTTAGAAAATGGCTGGAAAGAGGAAGATTCACGATAATGGAGGATATGATGGACAATGGAATGATATTCTTCATGAGGAACCAAATGAAATAGGATTTGGGATTCCAAACATAGTTATTATGCCTAATCATCAATCTCATAATATGATCAATAATCTCAACTTTGGTACGTTTCCCGACTCAGATAATAAGAGAAAAATAGAGTTTCATGATGATCATAGAGGAAAGAATGTTCAATTTCCCTCATGTAAATCATGTGGGAAGAGGCATCGCAGATATTGTTTCAAAGGAACTGGAAGATGCTTTGGGTGTGGAAAAGAAGGACACAAATCCAGTAAGTGCAAAGGAAAAAATTTCAGTTAACACCATGGACAAGGATAATGGTATTGCTACGACATCAACAATGATTAGATGTTTTAAATATGGAATGTATGGGCATTATGAAATCCAATGCCCTAAGGGAAAATCTCATGAAGAGAATCAGAATGGCCATATGGGTAGTATTTATGTGGATGATGATGAGGAGACTACAAATGATATATGAGATGAAAGAAGTGTTGAAGCTCAGTCGGTTGTTTAAGAAGGAAGTGGAATTATTGTATGTTTGTCAAGAGTTATGTTGTATAGTTAATGGTACTATGGAATAAAGAATCATCTAAGGATTGTTACACTATTTTTTTTCCTAAATTATTTGAAAGTATATGTTGAATGGTACCGATAACCATGAAAGGTTATTTTGATATTTTTGGGAGGAAGATGCTATGCAGATAAAGAGAAAATAATATCTTTGATAGTATTCATGAGATCATGATTGATATAAGGACTAAGTGATATGATGGTTTGATTATATAGAATTTTTGGATTTTTTTCTGTGGAATGAGTTAACTTTTGACATCATTTATGTTTTCACTAAGATTCAATGGGTATTCATTTTTTAAGAGAATACATGATTAAGGCCTTCGAATGTTTGGAATGTGACAAAAAAGACATATCTTATAATATATGGGGATCAACAATGGTATTAACATGCTTGTTATATGAAATATCTGGTAATCGTTTTCACTATATTATGAGATTGGACTACAGTATTATGGATAAGCCTAAAGATTGGAATGGATTATGTTGGACATAAGTTAGTATTGTTTAAGGATAGATGTTTTTTTTGATATTATTGATGGCATGTTATAGTAATTTAGTTTTAGAAAAAGGATAACCTACAGGATGGGCGATAGCCCATCGCGTCGGACAAGGTTGTGGGAATCGAACCCACAACCGAAATGCGACTGGCCTTTATCGCCTACCACTAGCCTACAGTAAGTCCTTGGTTAGAAAAAACTAGTTTTATTTTATTAAGCGGTATAATATATGAAGTATAAGTTCATTTTTGGAACCATATACAATTAATCTAACAATAAGATGGACTTATAACTTTTTCTAAAATTTTGTTTGAAACAGATGGAATGGCCCATCATTCTATCACATGATCTGCTAACAAATCACGAATAACAAATTCAACTTCATTTCTTTAAGGGATGATGTGGAAATTGTTCAATTCACGAACAACAGAGAAATTGTACCAAAATCATGAAAGTATTTCTTTTAATTAATAATCTTTAGGGAAATGATCTTGAAAACCAAAAATGTTGTCCTAGTTCCTTTATATCTGATGAATTAGATGGTACCCTAGATCATCACAAATTTATGGCTTTGTGATTGTTGGCTTTTTCATAGTCATGTTCTCTACCACTCTCTATCAGAACATGATGATTAGATTTCTCTTCCATATCCATATTTTCACCTATGTTCTCTTATGTGGAAACCCAGTGATTAGTTAACTTGGGTAACCGTTTCGTTTCATACTTTAGTTTTTAATGTTAAGTTTTGGTATTTCATTTTACGATGTGGGTTTCAATTAAAGAAACTTTCAAGTAGAAAACCATGTATAACCCCGACGAATTTCGAGGGAGAAATTCATTTTAAGGGGGGTAGAATGTAACAAACCGATATTTTATGATAAGTATTCTTTTTAATTTATTTGATATCATGTGTTTTATGCTATAACAAGATTATCGTGTGCTATATGCAACACTGTATTATCTTGCAGTATACGCAACACTATTCTTATATTGTGTTACACACAATTTCAAGTTTGTTTGATAATAGTCATTCTACGCAACATTGAGTATATATATATATATTCAATGTATAAATGAAAAATGGTTTGATTCTGTTAAAACGAAACAACAAAGGAGTCTTGCACAACACACAAACCTATCTTGGCTTGCATTACACGCAATCGCGACCTTCCTCGATAGCGTGTGTTGTACACAATACCGAGTTTCACTAAACAACGATATGCTATTAAAATATTATTAAAACTAGCCGTTATGAATAGTAATAACCACATTTTGAAATTTTTTAAATTTCATCTTTCAAAATGGACTTCATTTTTGGATTTGGAATATAGAAATTATCCTAGGGTGAAATTTTTGTATTTTTCTGAAAACTTTCAATTTTTAACGAATAGTGAAAACACTAGGTTACTATTTAAAAACCGACTTTTTATTTAAATTATTATTTATTTTATTTAAATTTATTTTAGGTAAAAATTGATACGTAAAACCTATATATGTTCAATGCAATTCATTGGAGTCATTTTATAATAATTGTAGATATATAAAAATTTTATTGAACTTTTCACCGTCTTTTACCCACCTCCTAGGAGAATTTCCAAATTCACATTAAACTTAATTTCACCACTTCTGTGAGTGGAATTTCAAAAATCCTAGAGAAACGGTTGATTTCAGTAAGTAAAATGTGGTTCAATGAGATGAAAATAATTTTGTGTGAATAGTAACTTTTTACTTTTATTTACCACGGTTAAAAGTAAATAGGGTAATTAAGGGTCAAAATGATATTATTATTACCCTAAAACATGTCATAATTCTATTGGATAAGAGTAATTCGACCAAAAATAACCTTATGAATAAAATATGACCATTTAGGCCCACTTGGATTAGATTAGGACATTTATTATTAATTTATTTAAAGAAGGGTTAAAATCATTAAAATCAATGTTTAATAAGTAAATCATTTTTAATATAGGGTTATACATAAGATAAATTCAACTATAAATATTTATTAGAAATATAAAAGGATTTCCTACATAATGGTATTTTATTTGTAATTTTAGACTTTAAATAATTTAATTTATTTATGACACAATGATGATGCTGTAATGATATTATTAACGAAATATTGACATAATTGATGTTATAAATACCCAAATAAATGTAATTTGAGACTTTTTATGAATTAAAATAATTTTCTATGTTAATATGACATGTTAATATTTATTTAATTAACTTTTTTCGAACTAATATTTCTGTTATGATTTTTAAATAAATAAATTACCAAATAGTGTCTAAATTGACATTAAATAGTGTTTAAAACAAATATTATATTATTAATTGTTATTTTATTCCTAAAAAACTAAGGTTCGGACAAATGACTTAGATAAGGTTATATATGTTAATAATAAAAAACGTGGGGTTATTTTGGCTTGTTATAGTAAGTTTATTAACCTTATATTGTAAGAAAACAAGAAGACACGGTAAAAGAAATATTATTTAACTTAAAGTTCAATCTAAACGATAAGGTTAAAATAGAAACCTAAACTTGTCTAAATTCTATTGTATGAGAGTATTTCGACCCATACCCACCTTAGTTTCGAAATAACTCAATTTGGAGCAATTAGAAACCGAATATGACTTTATAATAAAATAATATTTTTAGTTATTCCAAAGGTGCCCCTCTCCTCCCTTATAAAAGGGCACCTCCTCCCTCTCCTCCTCACACCACTTTGATCCTTCAAGCTCAGACAACCCCTGACTAATTCACTTCTCCACTTCACTAGAAACATCCTAGAGGTCCTGGTCTTCTTCAAAGACCAAATTTGGTGCCCTAAGTGGAGGTCTCAAAGAGGCCCTTTAAAGAAGAGGTAATGTCCGTTACCGATTCTTTCAACTTTATTTCTTCTTCCACTTCTCCATCTTTAGTTGTTTCATTATGAAGTAATAACATCAGTATCACACATATAATGATATGTTATTATAAGTATGAAACAACCCTATTTCACCTTTATCCATCCTACAGAAAATGAAATCACCGCGCGTGCGTACGTACGGAATATCGTCTCCACGCCATGGTGTAATATGTTTTCGACCACCACCTTACATGGATGGGTATAATGGTGTAAATAAATAACTATATATGATTATTGAAAATTTATATTTATTATGAAATATTATACATACAATTCAATGCAATTCCACGATCATTGGAATGATATCATCGCTCGTGCATACGTACGGACTACCGTCTCCACGACGCGATAAGATTCATTATTCATGTTAACCATTCATGAATTATTATAAAGTATATATAATAAGTAATCATGAAATATATGAAATAATAATGATACTGGATTTATGTGTATATATATGTATGTCATCTACTTAATTTCATTCAATTCAATAAGGAAACGAAAACAGCGTTCATGCGTACGTACGGCCTACTGTCTCCATGAACGGTGTATTTAATTCCATTTAATCAATCTATCATATATATATGTATATAATAAAATATATATATAAATCATGTTTTACATTCTTTAATTAAGTAAATCAGGATATAAGTAATAATATCAAGAACAACAAGTCCAAACACGTATGATAAATAAAACTATTTAACCCAAAATGCTGCTTTAACATGGAACTTACAAAAGAACAGGTAATATAAAGTCATAAGTGAACCACATATGATATCATAACAATGAATATGATTCTGTAATAATTCAATGAAATTATTTAAATCATTATACAGGAGGTTTGGAAATGTACGAAGCATATCGGACCTAAGGTATGTGATAATTTTTCAAATCTCATTTTTATCTGAGATTGCTTATTCGTAAGTATTTACTGGTGTTATATTTATCAACCATGTCCAAGTTTTATAAAAATGTTTTCATGTATGTTTAAAGTCATTTTTACCATTTTTTGAATTTTACCACGTGTTATGGGAATAAATATTTCTTTTTTACCATACAAGGAACTTTTTTGTCTTTTCTGACAAAAGTACGATGAGAATGTTATTTTTAACTTATACAGCGTGAACGGATTTTTACGGTTTCATAACGCCTCATTTTCATGAATCTTCCAATACAAGATTGCACGATTATTTTCAACAAAACCCTTTTCTTTTAAAATTTCATGGCATTTTGTGAAAATAAAATGATTTTGAAGAAGAAAGGATATTTTACTCAAGAATTCATTTCAAGTGTTTTATCAAAACCATTTTCCATATAAGATGACTTTATTTCATATGTGTATATTTCAAGTATAATGTATCTATGATTTACATGGTTTTACTTATCTTATGATGAAATTATATCCATTTGTTTTACATGTATTATGTTATGATGGGATGATGTTTATGAAACCCATTTTATTCTTTGGGTTATGATGAATGTTTTAAGTTAATTTTTTGGAACAAGTAAGAATGATTTCATTATGAGATGGGTGGGACCTATATATCCCTCCAATGCATTGGGTAAAGATTTATATCTCATGAGATAGACATGTATGGAACAATAATTTAATCCGGTTCAGTGTTACAGGACTGAAACGAGGAGTGAAATCGATTCAGAAAGGGACTTTGTCCACTAAGATGGTCTTGGCAGCAATGCCTTGGCTACTATGGAAATCATAACATGTGCTTAATGGTTGCCACAATTACATGATTTTTTCCCATGATATTTTATCATGATTGATGTTCCCTTATGATATATGCCTTACGTACTTCCAAGATTCAAGTCTTTGCTCAAGATTTTGATGTTTTGATTTTATGTTCAAGTTTTTGTATTCAAATGTTTATGGATTGTTCTATGTTCTCTATATTTACCCTTACTGGGCATTTGAGCTCACCCCTTTTATGTTTTATTTTCCACAGGATATAAAGAAAGGTTTTAGGTAAGAAAAAAAGGGGGAAGATATTTATGGGAGGTGTTGAAGATCTTTCACCACGATTAGAAGATTATATTCCGAGTTTCCAAAGACACTAAACTATTACGGTCCTTGTGTGTCTATTTTTGTTATGTATTAAGTCTTCCGAAAAAGTAATGTAATGTCCATGTACGACATGCTTCGGGTCTCTACAGTTGTTATTAGAGGCAAAGGAGGTAGGAATGTTTCCTATCCTTGGGAACTCTCACATGTAAGCGTTGGACGAAGCATGACTCTCCGCCCAAGGGCTTAATGAGAAAAGGGATGCCACTAGGGATGGTGGTGTGTCCTGCCCAGGGGGTCTTTCCACCCATTGAGTGCCCTGATAGGTATCAATTATAGTCCACTGGAAGTAATTCCAGACTGTTATAGTAGGTATCAGAGGAAAGGTTTAGTCAACCTTTGGAAACTAGGATGTGAAAACGTTAGTGAGATCCCTAGAGATATTTCTACAATATGTCTAGGGATGTACCTAAGGATAAGTAAACGTATAGGATATAGTCCTAGAACTTCGGTAAAGATATTAGAATTTAACCAAAGATGTTATATATTGAGGGTACTCCCCCTTTACTATATTGTTTTCCCTAGCATGATTTTTGCCTTTCACACTATCCTTTTTGGGTTTTAGAAAATGGCTGGAAACAGGAAGATTCACGATAAAGGAGGATATGACGAACAATGGAATGCTATTCTTCATGAGGAACCAAATTAAATGGGATTTGGAAGTCCAAAAATAGTTATTATGCCTAATCATAAATCTCATAATATGATCAATAATCTCAAATTTGGTAAGTTTCCCGACTCAGATAAGAAGAGAAAGATGGAGTATCATGATGATCATAGAGGAAAGAAAGTTAAATTTCCCTAATGTAAATCATGTGGGAAGAGGCATCAGGGAGATTGTTTCAAAGGAACTGGAAGACGCTTTGGGTGTGGAAAAGGTCACAAAGCTAGTAAGTGCAAAGGAAAAGGTTCATTTAACACCATGGACAAGGATAATGGTATTTCTATGACATCAACAATGATTAGATGTTTTAAATGTGGAATGTATGGGCATTATGCAAACCAATTCCAAAAGGGAAAATCTCATGAAGAGAATCAGAATGGCCATATGGGTAGTATTTATGTGGATGATGATGAGGAGACTACAAATGATATATGAGATGAAAGAAGTGTTGAAGCTCAGTCAGTTGTTTAAGAAGGAAGTGGAATTATCGTATGTTTATGAAGAGTTATGTTGTATAGTTAATGGTATTATGGAATAAAGATTCATCTAAGGATTGTTACACTATTGTTTTTCCTAAAGTATTTGAAAGTATATGTTGAATAGTACTGATAACCATGAAAGGTTATTAAGATATTTTTGGAAGGAAGATGACATGCAGATAAGAATAAAATAATATGTTTGATAGTATTCATGAGCTCATGATTGATATAAAGACTAAGTGATATCATGGTTTGATTATATAGAATTTTTGGATTTTTGTATGTGGAATGAGATAACGTTGGACAACATTCATGTTTTCACTAAGATTCAATGGGTATTCATTTTTCAAGAGAATACATTATTAAGGCCATCGAATGTTTGGAATGTGTCCAACAAGACATATCTTATGATATGTGGGGATCAACGATGGTATTAACATGCTTGTTATATGAAATCTCTGGTAATCGATTTCACTATATTATGAGAGTGGACTGCAGTATTAGGGATAATCCTAAAGATTGGAATGGATTATGTTGGACATAAGTTAGTATTGTTTAAGGATAGAAGTTTTTTTCGATATTATTGATGGGATGTTATAGTAATTTAGTGTTAGAAAAAGGACAAACTGCAGGATGGGCGACAGCCCATCGCGTCGGACAAGGCTGGGGGAATCGAACCCACAACCGAAATGCGACTGGCCTTTATCGCCTACCACTGGCCTACAGTAAGTCCCTAGTTAAAAGAAACTAGTTTTATTTTATTAAGCAGTATGATATATGAAGTATAAGTTTATTTTTGGAACCATATATGATTAATCTAACCATAAGATGGACCTATAACATTTTCTAACCTTTTGTTTGAGACAGATGGAATGACCCATCATTCTATCACATGATCTGCTAACACATCACGAATAACAAATTCAACTTCATTTCTTTAAGGGATGAAGTGGAAATTGTTCAATTCATGAAAAACAGTAAAATTGTACCAAAATCATGTAAGTATTTATTTTAATTCATCAACTTTAGGGAAACGATCTTGAAAACCAAAAATGTTGTCCTAGTTCCCTTATATTCGATGAATCATATGGTACCCTAGATCATCACAAATTTATGTCCTTGTGATTGTTGACTTTTTCATGGCCATGTTCTACACCACTCTCAATCAGAACTTGATGGTTAGATTTTTCTTCCATATCCATATTTTCACCTATGTTCTCTTATGTGGAAAACTTATGATTAGTTAACTTGTGTAACTGTAAAGTTTCATACTTTAGTTTTTAAAGTTAAGTTTTGGTATTTCATTTTACGATGTGGGTTTCAATTAAAGAAACTTTCAAGTAAAATACCGTGTATAACCCTGATGAATTTCGAGGGAGAAATTCATTTTAAGGGGGGTAGAATGTAACAACCCGATATTTTATGATAAGTATTCTTTTTAATTTATTTGAGGTCATGTGTTTTTTTCTACAAAAAGATTATCATGTGCTATACGCAACACCGTATTAGCTTGCAATATACACAACACTATTCTTAGATTTTGTTACACACAATTTCAAGTTTGTTTGATAATAGTCATTCTACGCAACATTGAGTATATATATATATTCAATGTATAAATGAAAAATGGTTGGATTCTGTTATAATGAAAAAACAAAGGAGTCTTGGACAATACGCAACCCTATCTTGGCTTGCATTAAACGCAATCACGACCTTCCTCAATAGCGTGTGTTGTACGCAATACCGAGTTTCACTAAACAACGATATGCTATTAAAATATTATTAAAACTAGCCGTTACGAATAGTAATAAACACTTTTTGAAATTTTGTAAATTTCATATTTCAAAATGGACTTAATTTTTGGATTCAGAATATCGAAATTAGCCTAGGGTGAAATTTTCTTATTTTTCTGAAAACTTTCAATTTTTAATGAATAGTGAAAAAACTAGGTTACTATTTAAAAACCGACTTTTTATTTAAATAATTATTTATTTTATTTGAATTTATTTTAGGTCATAATTGATACATAATACCTATATAAGTTCAATGCAATTCATTGGAGTCATTTTATAATAATTTTAGATATATAAAAATTTTATTGAACTTTTCACCATCTTTTACCCACCTCCTAGGAGAACTCCCAAATTCACATAAAACTTAATTTTACCACTTCTGTGAGTGGAATTTCAAAAATCCGAGAGACATGGTTGATGTCAGTAATTAAAATTTTGTTCAATGAGATGAAAATAATTTTTGGTGAATAGTAGCTTTTTACTTTTATTTACCATGGTTAAAAGTAAATAGGGTAATTAAGGGTAAAAATGATATTATTATTACCCGAACACATGTCCTAATTCTATTGGATAAGTGTAATTCGACCAAAAAAAACCTCAGGAATAAAATATGAGCATTTAGGCCCACTTGGATAAGATTAGGACATTTATTATTAATTTATTTAAAGAAGGGTTAAAATAGTTAAAATCAAAGTTTAATAAGTAAATAATTTTTAATATAGGGTTATACATAAGATAAATTAGACTATTAATATTATTTAGAGAGATAAAAATATTTCTTACATAATGGTATTTTATTTGTAATTTTAGACTTTAAATAATTTAATTTATTTATGACACAATGATGATGTAATAATTATATTATTAATGAAATATTGACATAATTGATGTTATAAATACCCGAATAAATGTAATTTGAGACTTTTTATGAATTCAAATAATTTTATATGTTAATGTGACATGTTAGTATTGATTTAATTATCTTTTTTAGAACTAAACTATCTTTTATGATTTTCACAAAAATCAATTCCCAAATAGTGTCAAAATTGACATAAAATAGTTTTTAAAACAAATATTATATTATTAATTGTTATTTTATTCCTAAAAATCTAAGATTCGGCAAAAGGAATTATATAAGGTTATATAAATTAATAATAAACAACTTGGGGTTCGTTTGGCTTATTATTGTAAGTTTATCAACCTTATAGTTTAAGAAAACAAGAAGACATGGTAAAAGGAAATTATTTAACTTAAAGTTAAATCTAAATGATAAGGTTAAAATAGAAACCTAAACTTGTCTAAATTCTATTGGATAAGATGATTTAGACCCATCCCCACCTTAGTTTATAAATTACTCAATTTCTAGCTATTAAAAATCGAATATGACTTTATAATAAAATAATATTTTTAGTTATTCCAAAGGTGCCCCTGTCCTCCCTTATAAAAGGGCACCTCCTCCCTCTCTTCCTCACACCACATTGAGCCTTCATGCTCGGCCAAAAACTGCCAAATTCACTTCTCCAATTCCCTAGAAACATAATAGAGGTCCTGGTATTCTTCAAAGACCAATTTTGGTGCCCTAAGAGGAGGTCTCTAAGAGGCGCTTCAAAGAAGAGGTAATGTCTGTTACCGATTTTTTCAACTTTATTTCTTCTTCCACTTCTTCTTATTTAGTTGTTTCATTATGAAGTAATAACATCAGTATCACTCATATAATGATATGTTATTATAAGTATGAAACAACCCTATTTCCACATTTATCCATCCTACGGAAAATGAAATCACCGCGCGTGCGTACGTACGGAATACCGTCTCCACGCCGTGGTATAATCTGTTTTCGACCACCACCTTACTTGGATTGGTATAATTTTGTAAATAAATAAATAAATATGATTACTGCAAAGTTATAATGATTCTGAAATATTATACATACACTTCAATTCAATTCCACGATCATTGGAATGATATCATCGCTCGTGCGTACGTACGGACTACCGTCTCCACGACGCGATGAGATTCATTCTCCATGTTAACCATTCATGAATTATTATAAAGTATATTTAATAAGTAATACTGAAATATATGACATAATAATTATACTGGATTTATGTGTATATATATGTATGTCATCTACTTTATTTCATTCAATTCAATAAGGAAATGAAAACAGTGTTCATGCGTACGTACGACCTACCGTCTCCATGAACGATGTATTTCATTTCATTTAATCAATCTATCATATATATATGTATATAATGATATATATATATATATAAATCATGTTTTACATTCTGGAATTAAGTAAATCAGGTTATAAGTAATAATATCAAGAACAACAAGTCCAAACACGTATGATAAATAAAATGATTTAACCCAAAACGCTGCTTTAACATGGAACTTACAAAAGAACGGGTAATATAAAGTCATAAGTGAACCATATATTATATCATAAAAATGAATATTAATTTTTAATAAGTCAATGAAATTTTTTAAATCATTATACAAGAGTTTTGGAAATGTACGAAGCATATCGGACCTAAGGTAAGGGATAATTTTAAAAATCTCATTTTTATCTGAGATTGCTTATTCATAAGTATTTTCTGTGGTTATATTTATCATCCATGTCCAAGTTTTATAAAACTGTTTTCATGTTTTTTTAAAGTCATTTTTACCCCTTTTTTACTTTTACAACATGTCATGGAAAGAAATATTTCTTTTGTTTACCATACAAGGAACTTTTTGGCTTTTTCGACAAAAGTATGAGGAGAATGTTATTTTTAAATTATACGGCATGAACAGATTTTTACAGTTTCATAATGCCTCATTTTCATGAAGCTTCCTATACAATATTGCATGATTATTTTCAACAAAACCCTTTTATTTTAAAATTTCATGGCATTTTTTGAAAATAAAATGATTTTGAAGAAGAAAGGATATTTTCCTCAAGAATTCATTTCAAGTGTTTTATCAAAACCATTTTCCATCTAAGATGACTTTATTTAATATGTGTATGTTTCAAGTATAATGTCTCTATGATTTACATGGTTTTACTTATCTTATGATGAAATTAGATACATACTCATATTTCTAGGGTATTATTATATATACCTTTAATACACCATTAAACACCGCTAGTGTAAGGTGAACGATGGTGGGACTTTCAGGGGGTGGTTCGACAAACATGGTTTGGGTTCTGATCTCGATGAGCTTAAACTTCTCCAATAAACGATTTCACTCATGCTTAAGTTATTGGATCTTAGCTTGGGCTTGGTCAAGGTAAAATACCAATGATTTTATCTACCTTTTAAGATATGATAAATGAGCTTCATAGGATATGAGTCTACTATTTGATGTCGTCACTTATTTTGTTTGTGTCAATTGTAATGTGAAAACCCTATATTTATACTAACCATATGATCACTGTTCAATGGATATATTATCAATGGTAAATATACTTACATATATTTTAAATACAACTGTATATAATAAAAAAATAGGTGCTTGTGTGTTCTATAACCATATTACATAATAATAAATTTAATTAAATCAAAAGGGGAATTTTATTTATAACAGTTCGGGTGATTAAAATCTCCCCCCTAAAGAAATTTCTCCTTCAAAATTTTATTTTCTCATATTATTATAGATCAGTGTAACCCTATTTCATCACTTCCTATGGTTCCCATTTTGTTTCTTCAAACATTTTGTCTCTCCACAACACTTTGATAAGGTGCATTGTCTTATTTTGTAGAACATTTTCTCTAAGATCCAAGATCTTGACTGGAAGCTCTTCATTGTATATTTCATTCTCTAATGGTACCATATATGGATTGAATACACATAAGGGGTCTAGTATATACATTCTTAAGAGGGATACATGTAATATATAATGTACTTGATATAGGTTCGGCGGGAGTTTTAGTCAGTAGGCCTTCGCTCTGATGTGATCAAGGATTTAAAAGGCCCGATGTACCTTGGACTATGATTTCAATTCTTCCCAAATCTCATCACTTTGTTCCATAGAGATATATAGAGGAATAACATGTCTCTAACGTCAATATCTATGTCTCATTGACGATTTTCATCCTATATCTTCTATCAACTCTGAGAATCTTTTATGTGTGAATGAATGGTTTTAAACTTCTCCACCATTTTCTCAACCATTTCAAGACCTAGTAGTTTATTTTCTCTAGATTTATCCCAACATGAATGTGTTTTTCACCGCATCCTATAAAGGGCTTCATAGGGAGCCATTTGGATGATTGAGTGGAAATTATTTTTGTAAGGGAACTGGACCACAAGAAGATGCTGGTACCATCCTCTTTTGAAGCCAATTGAGATTTCTCTCAACATGTCCTCAAGTGTTTGGATATTCCTCTCAAATTGGCCATCAGTTTGATGGTGATAAGTCATACTGAAGTTTAGGTTAGTGTTTAGAGCATTATGGATACTTTTCCAAAACTTAGAGGTGAATATTGATCTTGATTAGACACAGTTGATAGTGGCAGCCTCACCACTTCTCTGATGTATATCCATGAATGATGATCCTGTGATAAATCTTCTCTAATCACAATAAAGGGTGCATTCTTTTTATATTGATCTACTATATCCCATATAACATTATTTCCTTTGTATGTTTTCAGATGTCTTGTTTCAAATTCCATGGTGATGGTTTCCCATTTCCATGTTGGTATGGATAATGGTTTCATCATCCCCTTATACTTCTTCTTTTCACACTTCACTAGCTGACATACCAGGAAATTTTAGGTATATTTAGTGATATCCTTCTTTATGTTGTCCCACCAGTAGTGATCATGGATATCTCAATACATATTTTTGTTTCAAAGGTTAACGGAAAAAGTTTAACTATGTGAATCATATAATAATCCCTTATATAACTTAGGATTATATAGAACACATAGACTTGACCCAAATATCATAATTCCTACTTCATTAACATTGAATTCTGAGGATTTCAATTTTTATATAATTTCCACTTTCTTCTAAATTCTAACATCATCCTTTTGAGCATCCATTAAAATTTAAAGAAGAGGTGGTAATGAAATAATTTTTGAAATGATTGATGATGTTCCTTACTTTATGAATACCATGTCCATTCACTTAAATTCTATGAATATTGGATCCTTCACAATTCTTATCAATGATAAAATTGTTGTTCCTTTCTACTTAGAGCTTGTGCCATTTTATTTTCATTACTAGGTATGTTGTGAATTGAGAATTCATATTACTTGATAAGGTCTAACCATCTTTTTTGGTGCATATTCATCTCTTTCTCTGTGAATATATATTTGATACTTCAGTGATCTGTATATTTTTCACACTTCTCCCCAAATAGATAATGAAACCATATTTTCAAAGTGAAGATCAATGTAGCCAACTCCAATACATTAATTAGATAGTTATGTTTGAGAACTTTAAACTGCCATGAATCATAGGATAAGAATTTTTCATTTTTCATTAACACACATCCCAATACCTTCTTCGATGCATCAACAAATAAAATAAAAATTTATCCAATATTGGGTAGTGGGAGAAAATGGGAAATGATAAGTATAATTTTAAACTCATTGAATCTTTATTCTCATTCATCATTACAATAAACTTTAGTCCCTTCTGTGTTATCTTAGTAATTGGGTTTGACAATCATGATAAATTTCTCAAAAATCAGTGATAATAACAAATTAACCCAAGGAAACTATAGATATATATCATAGATGTTGGTATCATCCATAATTAGATTGTTTTCTTCATTGAATGATCTACATATATCCCATTTCTTGTGATGATATTCCATAACAACGAGACTTCCTCCAACAAGAACTCACACATTTTGTACATGTCATAAATCTTATCCTTTTGTAAGGTATTTGGAATAGTGTTCAAAAGACCTTCCTTGATTTTGGAGTATATTAGGACATAATATATTAAGACTAAAACAAATCTATTGAGGTAATCTACAAAGACTATATTTATCAGATCCTTGAATATTGTTACAGCATTAGTTAGTTCAAATGGAATCTTTATGAACTCATTGTTCATGTATCTTGTACAAAAAAATGTATCGGGGATATCTTCATATTCACCCTTATTTGATAACACTAGTGCAGAAAACATTTTTTACGTCGGTTATTTTTTATTATTTACGTCGGTTTTTAGGCGACGTTAATACGGACGACGTTATAAATAACGTTTTTTACATCGGTTATTTAAAACCCGACATAATATCCCTAACATCACGGTGGTTATCACGTCGGTTCATATAATAACCGACGTGATAAATATGCGCGGGTGGGCTTTATCACGTCGGTAATTCCCTAAACCAACGTGATAAAACGCCTGGGATATCGTTTATCACGTCGGTTATGTCATAACCGACGTGATAAACCCTTCCCCTGGGCTATTATCACGTCGGTTATTTAAGAAACTGACGTGATAAAAAGGCGTGGGAAACGTTTTAGAACGTCGGTTATCAAATAACCGACGTGGTAAATCGATTCCCAGGCCTTTTAGCACGTCGGTTATGTTATGAACTGACGTGATAAAAGCCCCGGGAACGGTTTATCACGTCGGTTCTAGAAAAACCCGACGTGATAAACCCCTGCCGATTTATTTACCACGTCGGTTATTTTATAACCGACGTGAAAGAAATTTTTTTTTAAAATAATAGCACTGCTCTCACCAAAAAGAAACCAGAAACCAAACAAAAATAACAATGCCAGCCCTCCCCCAAGCCCCAACTGAACCCCACCCTCATCTATACCCACCTAACAACCTGGCCAGCCCTCCCCCACCACATTGGAGCCCCACCACAACCCTTGGACACCCCCCACCCCTTGGACAGCCCCCCCACCCTCATTTACACCCCCACGACCCCTAGTACAGCCTCAAACACCCATTGGAAACCCCTCCCATATCCCTTGGACACCCTCCACCCCTTGGACACCCCCCCACCCCTTGGACAGCCCCCCCACCCTCATTTACACCCCCAAGACCCCTAGTACAGCCTCAAACACCCATTGGACACCCCCCACACCTTGACAGCCCTCCCAGACCCCTTGGACACCCCCCCCCCCCCCCCCGAGCCCTTGGACAGCCCCAAACACCCCTTGGACACCCCTCCCATATCCCTTGGACACCCCCCCACCCCTTGGACACCCCCCCACCCCTTGGACAGCCCCCACCCTCATTTACACCCAACCGGCCCCTTGGGCAGAACTCCCAGACACCTTGGACACCACTCCCATATCCCTTGGACACCCCCCCCCCCCACCCCTTGGACACCCCCCCACCCCTTGGATAGCCCCCCCACCCTCATTTACACCCAACCGGCCCCTTGGACAGAACTCCCAGACACCTTGGACACCACTCCCATATCCCTTGGACACCCCCCACCCCTTGGACACCCCCCCCCCCACCCCTTCGACAACCCCCCCACCCTCATTTACACCCCCCGAACACCCCTTGGACACCCCTCCCATATCCCTTGGACACCCCCACCCCTTGGACACCCCCCCACCCCTTGGACAGCCCCCCACCCCCTGGACACCCCCCCGACCCCTTGGAAACCCCCCCTACCCCTTGGAAACCCCCCCATCCCCTTGGACAGCCCCAAACACCCCTCCTATATCCCTTGGACACCCCCCACCACTTGGACACCCCCACCCTCATTTACACCCAACCGACTCCTTGGACAGCCCCAAACACACCTTGGACACCCCTCCCATATCCCTTAGACACCCCCCACCCCTTGGACACCCCCCACCCTCATTTACACCCCCCCGACCCCTAGGACAGCCCCAAACACACCTTGGACACCCCTCCCATATCCCTTGGACACCCCCCAAACACCCACCCACCCCCTTGGAACCTCTCCCCCCATACCAAAATCCAGACCAGAAAAACCATCAACATTAGACCAAAACAAGAAGTAGAGAAAAATTAAACATTCACTTATATAACATTCAAAACTTACACTGTCAACTTCAAAAAAAACTAAATCCAACCTAAACGACTACGAAATACACAATTACATTGACAATATTCAAAATTACATTTTACATTACAAACAACTAAAAGTTAATCAAACCTGTAAAATAATTTGACCACTCCACTTGTAAGTGTTTGATATCTTCAGCAGTAAAGGGTTGAGGGTCATCAAAAAGCTACAAAGGAAAAGGATAGTAGTCAACGTGTATAATGAATAAATCAAATTGAAATATTATGAGAAAGAGGAAATCTTACCAGGTCAAAACTCAGAACTGTCCCAGTTGTTATTATTTCATACATAAATCTTAACATGTAATATCCGCATTCGATGATGCCTTGTTGCTCATGACATTTCTGTTTGAATGAGTGTAAATTCAATATATTATTTTTATGTAATAAATCAAAATGTACAAATTATAAATGGATATTTACCTTCGCATGTACATATTTGATCTTGAAATTCCTTTTCTTTGCGCTTTTTTGAAAGTGGACCCATGCCCTGTTAGAAAATAATACGAATGGGGTAAATTTAAAATTCATTATAATATATAAAACTATTGTGAAATTGAAACTTACGTTTCCAATATATTCTTAAAACTTTCTCGCACATCATCATGGAGAGAGCATATCCAATAAAGTGTTTTCTCCCTAGGGCAAAAAACCCCTAACATCCAATGATCCTAGATAAAAGGAAATTTAACGTTAGTGGTTTTTTATGTTAAAATATAATTAACTCTTTGAGAGGGATGTGTTTCATACCTCTCACAAAAAGGCATCATCCAACACTGTGTGATTACATTCTTTTCAAATCTATCTGCAATATAAAGCATTCTTTGTTCCTCATCCAATGCACATGCTTCAGGGGAAATCAATTGTGGGTCCACGAATCCATATACATCTATCAGCTCATTCCTCTCACAAATTTTATACAGATACCTAATACAAAGCAGACATAAGTATACATTTTTAATAAATATAACGCAAGGAAAAGGTGTTAAGACTTACATGATAAAAATTTGCACCACGTTGATGCCCAACTTATCTCCAGTGACAAACTCCATGATATCAGTTTTCATAATCCCCACACATAGTTCACGTCCACAGACATGAGCTTCCATTGTAAAGTCATAATGATCCGCCAACAAATTTGAATATCTTGACAATTTGTCAAGACTGCTAGTATCTGCATCTGATGTCATAGCTATCTGTCTTTGTTGTTGTCTATACAGTATTTCTTTACCTTTGAAGTATTCCGTTAAAAATAAATTGAAAAATATATTAGTTTTTAAATGATAAAACATTAATAAAAATATAAAATAAAAGATATAACATCCATACCTCTATGGTAATGAGTCAAAGAAGTCTGGATGGCCAAAGTAAAAAATGGCTGATACTATGTCCAACTGTCGTCACCTCATCTGAAGGTAATGGTATCCGAGCTGATCTATCTATAATATCATGTACAGTGACCCTCTGATTCTCTACCTCTAACTGTTGATGATGAACTGTATCTCCTATAAAATATACCATCCCATATGCAACTATATGATGTTGAGGATCATCAACATACAACTCACAATAAGTAGGTAGCTGCGGAGGAGGAGGACGATCAAAAATGGGGTCCGCAGGCTGAGGTGGGGGAGTGGGAGCTACTGGGAGAGGTGGAGTGGGAGCTGCACCCTGAAATTGTCTTTGCAAGTCTGCAAACATTAACTGCACTGATGCTCTAATATTTTCCTCCATTGTCGCATTAATATTATGGACTTCAGCCTCCAAGGATTCTATTTTTTTTTATAAACTCCCTCAACGTTAGAAGTTGGGGAACGTGGCAACACTTTTCTTACCGATACACCTGCCGGATATCCTCTTACACGGCCAGGATGTTCGGGCTTTCCCAATGCCACAGATAAAATATCTTCCCTCCCAGATGGTGTAAATGTCCCCTGTGAACTCTGCTCCTCAAGAGAGTCCCGTAATAATTAATTGAACATTTCTATAATGATTGGAAATATGTGACGAAAATAGTAAAATTAAATAAATAAAATAGATATCTTACAATCCTCTCAACTACGAGTCTCGATTCTTCCGAAAGATATTGTCCTTTTTTGCCCTTCCGAGCTCTTTTCCATTTCTCATGTCTAGATGGAGGGGATGGAGGGGCCACCTCTCCAGAGCTTGAAGACTCAGCTCTTAGTTGTTGAAATTTTTCTGCCATCATTTGTTCTTCCAATAATGCATACCCTCCCCGAGATAAACTATGAGGGTATACATTTTTAGATTGGATCTCTTGATGAGCTTTCCTTGTTTGCTGTAAATTAAGAATAAGTAATCATTAACAAAACAATAATAAGATCATTTATATAAGAAAGCTTATAAAAGTTTACATTTCCCTTACCAAAAATGATTCTTTTCTTCTACTTTCAAAAAATTGTCTGCATGTGTCTTCATCTATAAAAGGATATATACGACATGGATTCTCACGACTCCTATGACCATAAATGAAATCAGATGAGAGGGTTGATTTGAAATCCCTCCATCTCCTAGCAGCCAACGATAAGCATTTCTTCCTGACTCCTCCAGTGTCAGGAATATCAAATGTCATCTGATAAAAAAGAGGTTAAAAATATTATATATACTAGAAACATTTAAATAACAGTCAAACAATAGCAAAAGATCTTACCAAAATGGTCTCCCACAGCTGAGAAATTAGCGCCTTATCCACACTTCTCCAATCATCATAGAGAATGCTTACTTTTCTCTTAGCCTGAGTTGCTACAAAACCCTTAAAATCTTTAGCATTTGGACCTCTAGGAAGATCATCATCATCAAACTCCACGACTATCCTCTCCTCCTTCGTACGGGCAAGTGATAATTTTGGTAAACGTGTGCACCCACACTTACCAACCTTTGAACTCTTTTTCGTAATAGGAGCATGTGAATGTTCCTCCCCAGATGTATGACCAATATGCTCATCTCCAGAATCATGTGGCTGATCAACTGATTGATCTGTCATTTTCCTTCAAATCAAAAAAACAAACATTATTTCACAAATAGAAAAGTGTACTAAATTACATAATAGTAAACATTGGTAATATGGTAAGCATGTTATACAATGATAAACATGGTAAACACAGGCAAAAGGTTGCCAAGGAGTTGGCCCAAGAAAGCTGAAAAGTGGACTCACTGAGTCCACCGGTCCGCCGGTGTGAGCACACCGGCCAGCCGGAGGACCCAGGCAGTAGACTTGCCCACTGCCTGGTGCCACCGGCCGGCCCCTGGCTCACCACCGGCCGGACGGTGGACCAGACAGAGAGCCTTCCTCTCTGTCTGGACCACCGGCCGGCCGCTGGCTCATCACCGGCCGGCCGCTGGTGATCCAGACAGAGAGCCTTCCTCTCTGTCTGGTGCCACCGGCCGGCCCCTGGCTCACCACCGGCCGGACGGTGGTCCAGACAGAGAGGAAGGCTCTCTGTCTGGACCACCGGCCGGCCGCTGGCTCAGCATCGGCCGGCCGGTGGACCAGACAGAGCTTTGTTCTGGACCACCGGCCAATAGGTGATCCACCACCGGCCAGCCGGTGCGCCCATGACTTCTCCTCTTTACGGTTTTTATTGTTTTATCGTTTTGGTTTGATACATGTTTTAATAAGTAAAAAATTTACAGTATCTAACATTATATGAAAAAACTAAATGTAAACAAGAAATAAACTTGTGTTACCTGTAATTTTAGGAATGTACAGTTGGATTGTTCTCCCAAATTCCTTCGTCGTGATCGTTCCTTATGGCACAAACCATGTCTTCAACATACTCATCATTATGTTCTGTTAATCTTTCCATGGAAGTAGGGATCTCACATAAATCAGCATCTTCATCAAATTCATCCTCACCAACATATTGGTTTTTCCCTTGTAAAACAACAGCCCACTGCATATCTGATTGATCTACTACATAGAAAATTTGTTTGGCATGTGTTGCCATTATAAAAGAATCAGCTGTGTCTTCCAATCTATTCAGATTAACAAGTGTCATTCCAAATTCATCGTGTCTGACACTGTTGTTACCGATAAACCATTTACATTTAAAAACGGGAACTTTAATTTTAAAGTAATCAGCCTCCCATATGTCTTCAATCACTCCATAATATGCACTTGATGCCGAAATTGGGTTTCTGTCCTTAGCACTCGAAAAATGCATTGCTTCTGCAAACACCAATACACCACTATTCTGAACTGCACTTCTGTTGTCCTGAGATTTTGTATGAAATGTATAGCCATTAATGTCATAAGCGGACCATGTTATCACATTTAAAGATGGACCACCCACTATCCATTTTAATGTCTCTGATACATCTGATCTACCAAGCAAGGTCTTTTTAAACCATGGCAAAAAAGTTTTGTTGTGCTCATTCAAAATCCACATTTCTTTCTTCTTTGGATGACATTGTTTCAACTCATTAATATGCAATGTGATATACGGTTGAACATCAGCTATGTTATTCAAGATGTATGATTCTAACTTCTTCATATGTTCAGCTGACAGTGATTTGACTTTCAAGCCACGAATCCCCTTTCCCTCATTATTAACCCGTTCATGGCGAGATGGAGGCAAACCTATGTGTTGCGCCGTATCCAAGTAGCTCGTACAAAACTCTGCTACCTCCTCAGAAATATAATTTTCAATAATGGAGGCTTCAGGTCGATATGGATTTTTAACATATCCCTTTAATATTTTCATATACCTTTCAAAAGGATACATCCAACGAAGATATACAGGTCCACAAAGCCTTATTTCTCGAACCAGATGAATAATTAAATGCACCATCATATCAAAAAAAGTTGGAGGAAAATACATTTCCAAATGACAAAGTATAAAAATTGCATCCTTTTCCAAAATTTTCAAAGCATTCACATCAATCGCCTTGTTGCAAATTGAATTGAAAAAATAACACAACCTCATTATAGTCTTTCTGACACGGATGGGAAATATTCCACGCAGTGCAACTGGTAGAATTTGTTGCATCATGACATGACAATCATGTGATTTCATACCTATCATCTTCAAGTCTTTCAATGAGACAAAATTTTTTACATTTGAAGAATAACCTTGACGCACTTTGATATCATGAAGACACTGACAGAAGATACTTTTCTCCCTCTTCGATAATGTATGACAAGCCGGGGGAAGAAATGTTCGTCTTCCTTTAGGAGTGGGAGCTAACTCCAAACGTATTCCCATTGACAGTAGGTCTAACCTTGCATTCAACCCATCTTTTGTCTTTCCTTTAATATCTAGCAATGTTCCGATCAAAGAATCACAGATATTCTTCTCCACGTGCATGAAATCAATATTATGTTTGACTTCATGATACCTCCAATATGGTAGCTCAAAAAATATTGACCTTTTCTTCCAAATATGTCTATCATTACCAAATTTCTGTGTCTTTCCCAATGTCACATCAAGGTTTTTCACCCTCTCAAAATACAATTCTGGGGATAAAGGTTGAGGAGCAGTCTCAAATTCTTGTGAGCCATTGAATTCCTTTTTTAGTCTTCTATAAGGGTGATCCATAGGCAAAAACTTTCGATGACCCATGTACACTGTTTTCCTCCCATGATGCAATTGATAATATGACGTCTGTTGTTCGCAAATTGGACATGCTTTATGCCCTTTAACACTGTATCCAGACAAATTTTCATATGCTGGGAAGTCATTTATAGTGAATAGAAGCATTGCATGCAGTTGAAAATATTCCATTTTATAAGAATCATACACCCTAATACCATCAGCCCATAACAGTTTCAAATCATCAATCAGCGGTGACAAGTATACATCAATATCATTTCCGGGTTGCTTTGGACCAGAGATCATGATACTCAACATGACATATTTGCGCTTCATACAAACTTCAGGAGAGAGGTTGTAAATTACCAATAAAACAGGCCATGAACTATGTGTGCTACTGAGGGTTCGGTATGGATTCATTCCATCTGTGCACAAGCCTAGTCTCAGAGTTCTAATTTCATTTCCAAATGTAGGGTACTGGGCATCAATTTTCTTCCATTGTGGACAATCAGCTGGATGACGTATTTTTCCATCACATACCCGCTCATCAGCATGCCATCTTAACCTTTTTGCATCATGTGAATTAGCAAATAAACGTTTGAAATGAGGAATTATAGAAAGATACCAAAATACCTTTGAAGGGAGCTTTGTAATCTCTACATCAGCTTGTGATTTTTCTTTCACCTTATACCGTGATGTCCCACATTTAGGACACTCTTTCAGAAATTTATATTCCTTCCTATATATAATGCAGTCATCCGGACAGGCATGTATTTTCCTGTATCCCAATCCCATCGGGCATAATATTTTTTTGGCCTTATAATGTGAATCTGGAAGATCGTTATCTTTTGGAAGAATGTCTTTCATCAATTGTAGCAGCTCTGTAAAACTTCTGTCACTCCATCCATGTTTCGCCTTCAGGTTAATCAATCTTAACACCGCTGACAAAACCGTGAAATCTGTACAACCAGGATATAATGGTTTTTCGGCATCACCATATAGACGTGCAACTGTCGGTTCTATCTCAATTTTTTCTGCTACAATATCGCGAATCATTTCTTCAATTCCATCAGAGTTACCATCTTGCGATTCATTATCATCAGTGACATTCTGTCCAGTTTCGCCATGCCAAATCCAAGGGTTGTAACTCGGATTGAAACCATGACAAATCCGATGATCTTTTATCTCTCTACTTTTCAACTTCTTCATATTCAGACATTTCAGGCATGGACAGAAAAAAATGTCACTACTTGGAACATTTCGTTTAGAAAATTCCAAAAAGGCATCAACACCTTCCTCATATTCATTGCTCATTCGATGTGCCGTAATCCAACTTTGACTCATTATTACCTATAACAAATAGCAAAAATATATATTTTTTTTAGATAAGACAAATATATGTTTATATGAAAAAAATCATAATTTGAATGTAAACAATTTTGAAATATAAAACAAATCGATGTGTAAACCCCCCTGGACACCCCCCGACCCCTCTGGACAGCCCCCCACCCCTCCTGGACACAACCCCCCACCCCCGACCTGCTTGGACACCCCCCTGGACACCCCCCAACCCTCTGGACAGCCCCCCACCCCTCCTAAACACAACCACCCACCCCCTACCCCCTTGGACACCCCCCTGGACACCCCCAACGCCCACCCA
Source organism: Viscum album (assembly GCA_963277665.1). NCBI lineage: Eukaryota > Viridiplantae > Streptophyta > Magnoliopsida > Santalales > Viscaceae > Viscum > Viscum album. Next base: position 176,266,497 of record OY728140.1, on the reverse strand, counting down.
CACCCTTGGACAGCCCCCCACACCCACCCACCCCCTTGTAAACCCCCCTGGACACCCCCCGACCCCTCTGGACAGCCCCCCACCCCTCCTGGACACCACCCCCCACCCCCTACCCCCTTGGACACCCCCCTTGTAACAGCCCAATATTTTATAAAAAAATATTCTTTTTAATTTTATTAATTTCTTGTGTTGTACGCTACACCAAAAGGAGCTTGCACAACACACATCCTTGACTTGACTTGCATTACACGCAATCGCGACCTTCCTCGAAAGCGTGTGTAGTACGCAATACCGAGTTTCACTAAACAACGATATGCTATAAAAATATTATTAAAACTAGCCGTTATGAATAGTAATAACCACTTTTTGAAATCCATTAAATCTTATTTTTCAAAATGAACTTTATTTTTGGATTCGGAGTATCGAATTTAGCCTAAGGTGAAATTTTGGTACTTTTCGGATAACTTTCATATTCTGATGAATAGTGAAAATTACTAAATTATAATTAAAAACAACTTTTTTAATCGAAATAATTAATAGTGATAAATCATTAATTTGAGTGGTTTTAAAGTATATTTAGAATATATTTTTACAATTTAATACAATTTTGGTCATTGGATGTAGTTTCACATTTAAACTAGACATAAACAAGTGTCAATCTTTTGGTAGATATTGTTTCTTAAAAACACGCTATTTGTTTTAACAGTGGGATTTAATTATAAAATTAAATAATGAAACTTTTATGTTATGAATTTGGTAAAATAGACTTCATTTTTGAATTCGGAATATGAAATATAGCTTGGGATGAAATTTTGGCATTGTTCTGAAAAACATCAATTTTTGATGAATAGTGAAACTACTAAGTGGTAGGTTAAAAACTGAATTTTGCATAAAACTTAATTTTACCGCTTCTGTGAATGGAATTTCGAAAATCCGAGAGACACGGTTAATATCAAGGACTAAAATGTGGTTCAATGAGATGAAAATAATTTTTTGGTGAATAGTAACTTTTTACTTTTTTTACCACGGATAATAGTAAATAAGGTAACTAAGGGTAAATATGATATTAATATTACCCTAACACATGTTCTAATTCTATTGGACAAGTGTAATTCGACCAAAAACAAACTTAGGAATAAAATATGACCATTTAGGCCCACTTGGATTAGATTAGGACATTTATTATTAATTTATTTAAAGAAGGGTTAAAATAGTTAAAATCAAAGTTTAATAAGTAAATCATTTTTAATACGGGGTTATAAATAAGATAAATTCGACTATAAATATTAATTAGAAAGATAAAAAGATTTCATACATGATGGTATTTTATTTGTAATTTTTAGACATCAAATAATATAATTTATTTATGACACAAAAATGATGCAGTAATTATCTTATTAATGAAATATTGACATAATTGATAATATAAATACCAAAATAAATGTAATTTAAGACTTTTTATGAATTCCACTAATTTTCTAGGTTACTATGATATATTAGTGTTGATTTAATCAACTTGGTTCGAACATATAATTCTGTTATGACTTTCACAAAAATCATATATCAAATAGTGTCAAAATTGACACAAAATAGTTTTTAAATCAAAAATTATATTATTAATTGTTATTTTATTCCTAAAAATCTAAGGTTCGGCCAAATGACTTAGATAAGGATATATGTATTAATAATATACAATTTGGGGTTCGTTTGGCATGTTATAGTAAGTTTATTAACCATATAGTGAAAGAAAACAAAAAGACATGGTAAAAGTTAAATTATTTAACTTAGAGTTAAATCTAATTGATAAGGTTAAAATAATACCCTAAACTTGTCTAAATCCTATTGGTTGATAGGATTTCGACCCATCCCCACTTTATCTTCGAAATAAGTCCCTTTGGAACCATTATAAACCGATTTTGACTTTAATATAAAATAATATTTTGAGATATTCCTAAGGTGCCCCTCTCCTCCCCTATAAAAGGACACCTCCTCCCCCTCCTCCTCACACCAATTTGATCTCTCAAGCTCAGCCAACCCCTGCCAAAATCTCTTCTCCACTTCCCTAGAAACATCCTAGAGGTTCTGGTCTTCCTCAAAGACCAATTTTAGGGCCCTAAGAGGAGGTCTCAAAGAGGCACTTCAAAGAAGAGGAGGTTCGGACACTTACAAAGCAAGCCGGACCTAAGGTAAGGGAAATATCACAATCTCATTTTTATCCGAGATTGTTTATTCGTAAGTATTTACTGGGGTGTATTTTATCATCCACATCCATGTTTCATCAATATGTAATATTATTTCCATCCACCTACAATTGTTTAAATCCATTTTTACCCTTCGGTGAGTTTTTAGTAATATGTGTGAAAGGAATCTTTTGTCGTTTTTCGTACGAGGTACTTTTTGACTTTTCCGACAAAAGTACGAAGAATGTTTTTTTTAACTTATACGGCATGAATGGATTTTTAAAACATTATTCACAAGAAGCTTCCTTTACAAGTTTTCAAGTTTATTTTTAATCAAATTCTTTTAGTTTTAAATTGTAAGACATGTTAAGAAAGGAAAAATTTTTTAAAGTAGAAAGGATATTTTCCTCAAGAATGGATTTGAAGTGTTTTATCAAAATTATTTTCCATCTAAGATAATAAAGGGTTTTGTTTCTATCCCTATTATTACATGGATTTGATTATGTTGTGATGGAAATATTTTTATGAATTCCTTTATCTTATATGAATTGTTTTATGATGTCATGTTGTTTAAGAATCCCATTTTTATTACATGGGTTATACAATGATGTATGATTTATGATTTTGTGGCACACATAAGAATGGTATCATTATGAGATGGGTGGGACCTATATCTCCCTCCAATGCATTGGGTAAAGATTTTATATCTCATGAGATAGACAGGGCTGGAATGGTAGGTTATACCGGTTCAGTGAAATAGGACTGAAACGAGGGTTACTCGATTCAGAAAGGGACTTTGTCCACTAAGATAGTCTTGGAAATTAGTCTTGACTAACAAGAAATGATTCTCTATGATTATGTGTGTATGCCACAAAGTTTCATGGTTTAAGTTATGATTATTGGGATTACTTTTCACTGCCATGATTTATCCCATGATTATGAAATTATGCTCTCTTTTCCAGGTTATGATTTCCAAAATGTTATGTTCTTATGAATATGATGTGATTGATATTTATTTTGTTTACCCTTACTGAGCATTTGAGCTCACCCTTTTATTTTTTCTTTTCCCTAGGATATAAAGAAAGGTTTTAGGTAAAAAAAAAAGATCTTTATGGGAGATTTTGAAGATCTTTCACCACGATTAGAAGATTATAGTCCGAGTTTCCAAAGACACTAAACTATTACGATCCTTGTGTGTATATTTTTGTTATGTATTAAGTATTCCGCAAAATTAATGTAATGTTCATGTACGTTAGGCTTCGGGTCGCTACAGTTGGTATCAGAGGGAGGTTTAGTCAACCTTTGGAAACTAGGATGCGAAAACGTTAGTGAGATCCCTAGAGATATTTCTAAGGTATGTCTAGGGATGTCCCTAAGGTTAAGTATACGTATAGGTTATAGTACTAGAACTACGCTAATGATCATAGAATTAAACCTAAGATGTTAGATGTTCAAGGTACTCCCCCATTATTATGTTGTTTTCCCTAGCATGATTTTTGCCTCTCACACTATTCTTTTTGGGTTTTAGACGATGGCTGGAACCCGAAGGAACCGTGTTGATCAATGCAATGGACAATGCAATGATTGCCCTCCTGAACAAACAAATGTTATGGGAGATGGAGTGCAAAATCTTTTTGCTATACTTACACAAGCTATGAATCATTCTGGACTTCCAAATGAGCAGAGAAGGGAACAATATTCTATTGAGTCCTTCATGAGGCAACGTCCACCTTCTTTCAGTGGGTCTTCTGATCCACTTGTGGCTGAACAATGGATCAGTACTACTGAAAAGATATTTTCAGTTCTTCAATGTTCTGAACATGATAAAGTCATCTTAGCAGTATATCGTTTGGAAGGTGAAGCTGATCAATGGTGGAATATTATCAAGAATACGAGGCCAAGAGATGAAATTGAGTCCATGGAATGGGACGAGTTCAAGAACTTGTTTTTCAGTAAGTACTTCCCTCGTATTCTTCGAACAAAGATGGAGAAAGAATTTCTTGAACTGAAGCAAAGGGACGATGAATCTGTTGGTACCTATGAAGAAAATTTTACAAGACTTGCAAGGTATGCTTCTGGAATTATCATCCAACCTGAAAGTAAAGTTGATCGATTTTTCTGTGGCTTAAAACCAAGTCTTCGAAGGGCATTAGCTATAAGAGACTTCAGTAGCTATGAAGAAATTGTGCGTTGTGCTATCAAGGTAGAAATGGAAGTTGGTGTTACATATCCATCTCATGGTTTTGACAAGAAACGAAAGATGGAGTTCAAGGAGAAATCTCAGAATAATGGTGAAAAGAAGATGAATGTTTCCTTATGCACAAAGTGTGGAAAGAAGCATGGTGGAGATTGTCTAAAAGGGACTAGAAAATGTTTTAAGTGTGGAAAAGAAGGTCATCGAGCAGCTGAGTGTCGAAGTAATGGAAAAAGGGTTTCTAATGATGTGAATAAAGAAAACACTGCAGAGAACGCACCGCCAACACTTCAATGCTTCAAGTTCAAGGAAATGGGGCATTATGCTAATAATTGCCCTAATCCAAGGGTTAGTGATGATCAACATGAGCAACCACTGAAGGCAAAGGACAAAGGGAAATCACATGCGATCACTATTGGCAATGTTGAATACGACAACGATGTGGTGGAATGATTAAGTGTTTATGTAATGGGATTCCAAAATAATGTTGTATCATTGAGTATTGCAATATTTATTGATGTGGTATTCAAAGTGATTGAGATATTTTTTGGAAATAAGATGATATGCGCATAATGAAGATGAGAAAATGAAATGTTTAATAGTATTCATGAGCTCATGATTGATATAAGGACTAAGTGATATCATGGTTTGAGTATATAGAATTTTGAGGATTTTGGTATGTGGAGAGTCTTAACTTTTAACTGCATTCATGTTTTCACTAAGGTATTCAAGAGAATACACGATTAAGGACTTTGAATGTTTGGAATGTGACCAACAAGACATATCTTATGATATGTGGGGATCAACGACAGTATTAAATCTCTGGTAATCGTTGTCACTATATTATGAGAGTGGACTGCAGTATTATAAGCCTAAAGATTTGACTGGATTATGTTGGACATAAGTTAGTATTGTTTAAGGATAGAAGATTTTCGATATTATTGATGGGATGTTATAGTAACGTAGTTTTAGAAAAAGGGACAACCTGAAGGACGGGCGACAGCCCATCCCTTCGGACAAGGCTGTAGGAATCGAACCCACAACCAAAGTGCGACTGGCCTTTATCGCCTACCACTGGCCTACAGGAAGTCCCTGTTTAGTAGAAACTAGTTTTATTATATTAAGCAGTATGATATATGAAGTATAAATCCATTTTAGGAACTATATATGATTAATCTCACTATAGAATGACTTATGTATATTTAATAACTTTTTCTTACCTTTTGTTTGAGACAGATGGAATGACCCGTCATTCTATCACATGATCTGCTAACACTTCACGAATAACAAATTCAACTTCATTTATTTAAGAGATGAAGTGGAAATTGTTCAAGGCACGAACAACAGTGATATTGTATCAAAATAAAGTAAGTATTTATTCTAATTCAAATTTTCAACTTTAGGGAAATGATCTTGAAAACCAAAAATGTTGTCCTAGTGATCTTATACCTAATGAATCAGATGGTACCTTAGATCGTCACAAATTTATGGATTTGTGATTACTGGATTTTCCATAGCCATGTTCTCTACCACTCTCCATCAGAACATGATGGTTAGATTTCTATTCCATATCCATATTTTCACCTATGTGGAAACCCAGTGATTAGTTTATTTGGGTAATCGTTACATTTCATACTTTAGTTTTTAAAGCCAAGTTTTGGTATTCCCTTTTACGATGTGGGTTTCTATTAAAGAAACTTTCAAATAGTAAACCATTTATAACCCCGACGAATTTCGAGGGCGAAATTCATTTTAAGGGGGGTAGAATGTAACAGCCCAAGATTTTATAAAAAAATATTCTTTTTAATTTTATTAATGTCTTGTGTTGTACGCTACACCAAAAGGAGCTTGCACAACACACATCCTTGACTTGACTTGCATTACACGCAATCGCGACCTTCCTCGATAGTGTGTGTAGTACGCAATACCGAGTTTCACTAAACAACGATATGCTATAAAAATATTATTAAAACTAGCCGTTATGAATAGTAATAACCACTTTTTGAAATCCAGTAAATCTTATTTTTCAAAATGAACTTTATTTTTGGATTTGGAGTATCGAATTTAGCCTAAGGTGAAATTTTGGTACTTTTCGGATAACTTTCATATTCTGATGAATAGTGAAAATTACTAAATTATAATTAAAAACAACTTTTTTAATCGAAATAATTAATAGTGATAAATCATTAATTTGAGTGGTTTTAAAGTATATTTAGAATATATTTTTACAATTTAATACAATGTTGGTCATTGGATGTAGTTTCACATTTAAACTAGACATAAACAAGTGTCAATCTTTTGGTAGATATTGTTTCTTAAAAACACGCTATTTGTTTTAACAGCGGGATTTAATTATAAAATTAAATAATGCAACTTTTATGTTATGAATTTGGTAAAATAGAATTCATTTTTGAATTCGGAATATGAAATATAGCTTGGGATGAAATTTTGGCATTGTTCTGAAAAACATCAATTTTTGATGAATAGTGAAACTACTAAGTGGTAGGTTAAAAACTGAATTTTGCATAAAACTTAATTTTACCGCTTCTGTGAATGGAATTTCGAAAATCTGAGAGACACGGTTAATATCAAGGACTAAAATGTGGTTCAATGAGATGAAAATAATTTTTTGGTGAATAGTAACTTTTTACTTTTTTTACCACGGTTAATAGTAAATAAGGTAACTAAGGGTAAATATGAAATTAATATTACCCTAACACATGTCCTAATTCTATTGGACAAGTGTAATTCGACCAAAAACAAACTTAGGAATAAAATATGACCATTTAGGCCCACTTGGATTAGATTAGGACATTTATTATTAATTTATTTAAAGAAGGGTTAAAATAGTTAAAATCAGAGTTTAATAAGTAAATCATTTTTAATATGGGGTTATACATAAGATAAATTCGACTATAAATATGAATTAGAAAGATAAAAAGATTTCCTACATGATGGTATTTTATTTGTAATTTTTAGACATCAAATAATATAATTTATTTATGACACAAAAATGATGCAGTAATTATCTTATTAATGAAATATTGACATAATTGATAATATAAATACCAAAATAAATGTAATTTAAGACTTTTTATGAATTCCACTAATTTTCTAGGTTACTATGATATATTAGTGTTGATTTAATCAACTTGGTTCGAACATATAATTCTGTTATGACTTTCACAAAAATCATATATCAAATAGTGTCAAAATTGACACAAAATAGTTTTTAAATCAAATATTATATTATTAATTGTTATTTTATTCCTAAAAATCTAAGGTTCGTCCAAATTACTTAGATAAGGATATATGTATTAATAATATACAATTTGGGGTTCTTTTGGCATGTTATTGTAAGTTTATTAACCATATAGTGAAAGAAAACAAAAAGACACGGTAAAAGTTAAATTATTTAACTTAGAGTTAAATCTAATTGATAAGGTTAAAATAATACCGTAAAATTGTCTAAATCCTATTGGATGATAGGATTTCGACCCATCCCCACTTTATCTTCGAAATAAGACCCTTTGGAACCATTATAAACCGATTTTGACTTTAATATAAAATAATATTTTGAGATATTCCTAAGGTGCCCCTCTCCTCCCCTATAAAAGGACACCTCCTCCCCCTCCTCCTCACACCAATTTGAGCTCTCAAGATCGGCCAACCCCTGCAAAAATCTCTTCTCCACTTCCCTAGAAACATCCTAGAGGTTCTGGTCTTCCTCAAAGACCAATTTTAGGGCTCTAAGAGGAGGTCTCAAAGAGGCACTTCAAAGAAGAGGAGGTTCGGACACTTACAAAGCAAGTCGGACCTAAGGTAAGGGAAATATCACAATCTCATTTTTATCCGAGATTGTTTATTCGTAAGTATTTACTGGGGTGTATTTTATCATCCACATCCATGTTTCATCAATATGTAATATTATTTCCATCCACCTACAATTGTTTAAATCCATTTTTACCCTTCGGGGAGTTTTTAGTAATATGTGTGAAAGGAATCTTTTGTCGTTTTTCGTACGAGGTACTTTTTGACTTTTCCGACAAAAGTACGAAGAATGTTTTTTTTAACTTATACGGCATGAATGGATTTTTAAAACATTATTCACAAGAAGCTTCCTTTACAAGTTTTCAAGTTTATTTTTAATCAAATTCTTTTAGTTTTAAATTGTAAGACATGTTAAGAAAGGAAAAAAATTTTAAAGTAGAAAGGATATTTTCCTCAAGAATGGATTTCAAGTGTTTTATCAAAATTATTTTCCATCTAAGATAATAAAGGGTTCTGTTTCTATCCCTATTATTACATGGATTTGATTATGTTGTGATGGAAATATTTTTATGAATTCCTTTATCTTATATGAATTGTTTTATGATGTCATGTTGTTTAAGAATCCCATTTTTATTACATGGGTTATACAATGATGTATGATTTATGATTTTGTGGCACACATAAGAATGGTATCATTATGAGATGGGTGGGACCTATATCTCCCTCCAATGCATTGGGTAAAGATTTTATATCTCATGAGATAGACAGGGCTGGAACGGTAGGTTATACCGGTTCAGTGAAACAGGACTGAAACGAGGGTTACTCGATTCAGAAAGGGACTTTGTCCACTAAGATAGTCTTGGCAATTAGTCTTGACTAACAAGAAATGATTCTCTATGATTATGTGTGTATGCCACAAAGTTTCATGTTTTAAGTTATGATTATTGGGATTACTTTTCACTGCCATGATTTATCCCATGATTATGAAATTATGCTCTCTTTTGCAGGTTATGATTTCCAAAATGTTATGTTCTTATGAATATGATGTGATTGATATTTATTTTGTTTACCCTTACTGAGCATTTGAGCTCACCCTTTTATGTTTTCTTTTCCCCAGGATATAAAGAAAGGTTTTAGGTAAAAAAAAAGAAGATCTTTATGGGAGATTTTGAAGATCTTTCACCACGATTAGAAGATTATAGTCCGAGTTTCCAAAGACACTAAACTATTACGATCCTTGTGTGTATATTTTTGTTATGTATTAAGCATTCCGCAAAAGTAATGTAATGTTCATGTACGTTAGGCTTCGGGTCGCTACACCCCTGGTCATCCCCCAACCCTCTGGGCAGCCCCCCCACCCACCCGGACAACCCCAAATACCCTCTGGAGAGGCCGCCACCCACTTGGACAGCCCCCCACACCCATCAACCCCCTTGGACAGCCCCCCACACCCATCCACCCCCTTGGAAACCTCCCTGGACACCCCACCGACCCCTCTGGACAGGCCGCCACCCCCTTGGACAGCCCCCCACACCCACCCATCCCCTTGGACACCACCCTGGACACCCCCCGACCCCTCTGGACAGCCCCCGACCCCTCTAGAAAGCACCCCCACCCCTCCTGGACACAACCCCCCACCCCCGACCTGCTTGGACACCCCCCTGGACACCCCCCAACCCTCTGGACAGCCCCCCCACCCCTCCTAAACACCACCACCCACCCCCTACCCCCTTGGACACCCCCCTGGACACCCCCCAACACCCACCCACACCCTTGGACAGCCCCCCACACCCACCCACCCCCTTGTAAACCCCCCTGGACAGCCCCCCGCCCCTCCTGGACACCACCCCCCACCCCCTACCCCCTTGGACACCCCCCTGGACATCCCCCAACCCTCTGGGCAGCCCCCCCACCCACCCGGACAACCCCAAATACCCTCTGGAGAGGCCGCCACCCACATGGACAGCCCCCCACACCCATCCACCCCCTTGGACACCCCCCTGGACACCCCACCGACCCCTCTGGACAGGCCGCCACCCCCTTGGACAGCCCCCCCCCCCCCCCACACCCACCCATCCCCTTGGACACCACCCTGGACACCCCCCGACCCCTCTAGACAGCCCCCGACCCCTCTAGAAAGCACCCCCACCCCTCCTGGACACAACCCCCCACCCCCTACCTGCTTGGACACCCCCCTGGACACCCCCAACCCTCTGGACAGCCCCCCCACCACTCCTAAACACCACCACCCACCCCCTACCCCCTTGGACACCCCCCTGGACACCCCCCAACACCCACCCACACCCTTGGACAGCCCCCCACACCCACCCACCCCCTTGTAAACCCCCCCGGACAGCCCCCCGCCCCTCCTGGACACCACCCCCCACCCCCTACCCCCTTGGACACCCCCCTGGACATCCCCCAACCCTCTGGGCAGCCCCCCCACCCACCCGGACAACCCCAAATACCCTCTGGAGAGGCCGCCACCCACTTGGACAGCCCCCCACACCCATCCACCCCCTTGGACACCCCCCTGGACACCCCACCGACCCCTCTGGACAGGCCGCCACCCCCTTGGACAGCCCCCCACACCCACCCATCCCCTTGGACACCACCCTGGACACCCCCCGACCCCTCTGGACAGCCCCCGACCCCTCTAGAAAGCACCCCCACCCCTCCTGGACACAACCCCCCACCCCCGACCTGCTTGGACACCCCCTGGACACCCCCCAACCCTCTGGACAGCCCCCCACCCCTCCTAAACACCACCCCCCACCCCCTACCCCCTTGGACACCCCCCTGGACACCCCCCAACACCCACCCACACCCTTGGACAGCCCCCCACACCCACCCACCCCCTTGTAAACCCCCCTGGACACCCCCCGACCCCAAATCCATGCACCTATGCCATGGTTGTGTGTGAATAAAGTAGTAACAACTGTAAAAGGGCAACCCATCCAAATGGACACGCCCCAACCCTGTCGGGGATTTATAGAAAACGATGAAAAATTAGTGAAATCATAAAATTACTCAATATTGCAAGTCGAACAAATAGATCTAGGGATGATAAATAAGATTATGGTGCCAAAACGAGTTAAAAGGGTTAGCAATCGAAGAATCTTAGCTACTTTCAACAAAAAAATCACAACACATATATATATACTATCCGCGAAAAAAAAACGAACGAGTGGGAGGATTACCTGAGTGCTGCGAGTTTAGATGATTGTTCCGAGGATATTAAATATGAGAAACGATGATCGCAAAACGAATCTAAACCAATGAAATGGACGAGCTGATTCGGGTTTACGCGCGAGAGAGACGAGTCGCGACTGTCGAAGGTAAACTCGCGAATGACAATCCACGGGTCTGGGTAAATTTTTAAATGAGTTATCACGTCGGTTATTCAATAACCGACGTGATAATTGTTTTAAAAACATTTATAACGTCAGTTATTTCAATAACCGACGTAAAAACCTTCCTCCGATTCATTTGTTACGTCGGTTAGTTTATAACCGACGTTATAAAGGGCTCAAAATCCGCGTTTTTTTACGTCGGTTATTCCATAACCGACGTCAAAAACATCTGCGGATGCTTTTTTTACATCGGTTATTTTATAACCGACGTAAAAAAGCCTTCAAAAACCACGTTTGTTACGTCGGTTATTGAATAACCGACGTAAAAAGGCCTTCGGAAACCGCGTTTTTTACGTCGGTTATAAACATAACCGACGTAAAAACCGAAGCCGCGTGATTAATAACGTCGGTTATAATAATAACCGACGTTATAGGTGTACCGAATACAAATTTTTACGTCGGTTAAGAAATAACCGACGTAAAAAACCTCGTTTTACATATTATGACGTCGGGTTTATATAACCGACGTAAAAAATGGTGACGTAAAAAACGTTTTCTGCACTAGTGTAATATCCTTACTAAAGATCCACCTTGGAGAAGTATTATGTTCCATGTTGCTGATCGAGCAAGTCATCAATATGTTGCAGTGGATACTTGTTCTTTATTGTGATCTTATTGAGCTCATGATAATCAATGACAAGGTGCATTGTTCCATCCTACCTCTTGACGAAGAGAACTTGTGCACTCCAAGGTGAATCACTTGGGTGTATAAACCATTTATCCAGATTCTATTGTAGTTGTTTCTTTATCTCCTCAAATTCTACAATAGCAGTTCTTTACGAATTCTTGGATATTGAAAATTCCCCAAGAATATGATCGATTGAAAATTCAACATCCGTGCTAGGAGGAAGGCCAGTAAATTCCTCAGGAAACCCATCATCGTATTACCTCAAAATAATCTGGTCTTTGAGGATGATCGGTTCCTTAGACTCAATAATTTGATCTAGATACACATTCTCATTGGGAAATATATCAATTCATGAGTTTATGGTGTTAAATAATATTCATTATCCTCATTTCACTTGTATAGAATTTGGGTTTTGTTTTCCATACAAAGAGTGATTTCTATCACATGGCAATTTTTGTTGTCTCTATATAGGGAATGCAAATACATCCCCAGAATTGCATTAAATTACTCCAAAATAAGTATATCATGGTTCTATAGGAAGTTCATCCGAAATATTTTGATACTGGATGATTTATATACATGGGATGTAATAATTTCTCTATTTGTTGTTTTCACAGACATCTCTACTTCAAATGTTTGGGGTGGTGTTTGAATAGTTCTACTAAACTGTCATGATATGAAGGAATGTGTAGAACCACTAATGATAACCCTACCATTAACTATTTTATTCCTTTTATACTCATTTAATTAATCAAAAATATACATAGGGTAGATGTTTTTCTAAAACTGTAAACACGTAAACGGGGAATCCAATGACCTTAGAGGGTAACGTATAAATTACATTTATTTACTTAACTTAGGAATTTCTTGGTTTCAATCTATGTTATCCATGATCTATTTCCTAAAATATATTCTTATGAGAATTTTTTTATTATATAATTAATGGTTATTAATGTTCTTATGAATTTACCAAAGCATATCCCTCTATAGTTTCTAATAAGGTGCACAGTAAGGCCCATTGTTGTGTACCAGGTTACCCCGAGTCAGGACCAGAACACCTTATTGGAGTGGCTACTCCTAAGTACATCTTTTCCAGAACCACATCCACTCATAGTATCCAAAAATGGATGTATTTTCTTGATAAATGAATTACTCTATACTTACCAAAACTTATGAAGGTTTTCTTATACTTGTTTTTATTCCTAAGTATTTCGTTAGAGTTATCTAATCCTAATCTCAAAAATAACTAAAAGTTTACTCTAATATTGACTATAACAACCCAAATCATTATTTCACATTAATACTTGATTTATTAAATATAATTACACTTAATACAACCCAAATTATTGGGATTTATAGTGTCTTTGGGAATTAGGTACATTACATAGTAACATAAAATAGTGAATACAACATCTTTATTGAAAACATATTTAACATGCTTAAAATACTTCTTCGAACCTAGAACTACATGGGATAACCTGGGGACATACATAAGAAAGGGGTGATTTATAAATCCTAGTAAGGGAAAAAACATGAAAAAAGTTATACACATTATACAACAGTCATATAAATGATTAATAAAAGGAACATGAATAACAAGGCATGATATAGTATGATAAGCATAACATGGGAAATGTGGCAACAACTGAAAATGCTGAATCATAAACACAGGTCAAGCCTAAACCAACAAGACTTCATAGGGTAAAAAGTACCATAAATAAATCTAGTACAAACTTATAACAACATTACATATCATGATACTAAACATTACCCAATGCATTGGAGCACAATCTAGGCGCACCCATCATAATCATTTCACTATCATGCTTATGTGTTCCACGTAGATCATACAACATGGATTCGTTCAATATCATAATTTATTCCACGATAAAATAAAATGGAATAAATACATGTAAGTTCCAAATCAATAATTATATGTTCATAAATGTGAATACCCTATATAGAAAAAAGGGTCTGGTATTCGCTATACAATGTTTTTGGCATGGAAAATCACGGTGAAATTTTGGCAGTATAATGGTGTTACTTAATAAATCATAAAAATGATTGATGAGAGAGAAAGGGGTCTCTAATTATTTGTAAATAAAATTTTCAGTAATAGGGACATGTAAAATCATATCCTAATATTATAAATTTTGAAATATATGGCATAATTTGATGAAAAAATATGAATAGATAAAAGGATCCTTTCGAAATTTAGGCATGGTAATAGGTGTACATAAAGGATCATCAGAGGCTTAATGAAAGTGAAAGGAATTTATAATAATTGATAAATAAAATGGAAAATAAGGAGAATATTTAATATCATATACCACTATAATAAAATTAAAATTAAAATACATAACATAAAAGGAGTGCTTGACAAAAGAGGAGAGTAGAAGATCCCTTAAGAAATGTCTGCAAATTAACGGCTTTGGTAAGAGTAAAAATAGAAAGGATAAGGGATATATAATTCATATAAAATCAATTTAAAATTACGTGAAATATTTTAAATGAATGAAACTATAAAAAAATTAATTAAAGAAGGCTAATTTCAAGGAATGTTCTTGAATTTTAAGGTGGAGATGAAAGTGAGGACCCCTTACGAAAATTCAGCATAGTAACGGCTTAGGTAAGTGTCTAAATGGGGGAGGATAAATGAAACCTCATTAAAATAAAATCAAATGGATAATAATAATATGATTATAAATTAATTACAATCTAACCATTTGAAAATACAAGAACTAATTTCAAAGAAGTTTCTTGAATTTGAAAGGAGAAATGGAAAAGTCTCTTGCATGAATGTGTGACTCCAAAGGCTTGGGAAGGACATATTGATAGCCTAGTGAGTTCCATACGAGGACTCTAGAGAATGGAGGTTATATTAAGGATGTGATACATGGAGTTTTAGTGAAGATAAATGGTATTTAGAGTGGGTTTATGTAGGTAAAGAGGGGGATTTATTTATTATTTTCGTTTTGAACTCTACAAAATAAAATATTCAAAACCACAAACAATCCCATGGTTGTTTCTGAATGTTTATGAAAAATTGGCATGGTTTAAATTATTTTATATATTAAATGGCCATGATTATTAAAATGTTACCATTAGTGATATGTAGGTGAGTCACACTCTTAAAGAAATGATTTTAAAAACTTAAAATATATTACATGTTTTAGAGAATTCATAATGGCTTTTTGAAATAAATAAAATAAACATAAAATCAAATTATTTTAAATTGAAAACATTTATTTGGTTTTATATCCCATTTAGAGTAATTATTATAAAACTTTTGGGTCATTATGATGTCATAAAACCCAAAGTATATTTATACGGTATTTAATTTTTAAATGAAAATTCGACGGTCTCTGAAAAATTATAAAACATTCACCATTGAATAATTTAGTTGATATGATTCAAAAAATAATATTCATTTTTATAAATAATTTTCTAAATATTTGAATTTTAGCTTTTAAAATAAAATCACCATTTATTATGAAATGATGGGTTTTTTGTAATAATAATTTTCCAACATTATAAAAATTAAATTTTCTTATCAGATCATTTATATCTGATAACAAATATTTAATAATAATATTTTATAAAAATATTATTTATTTAAAAAATATATTAATTTTATAAATACATTAATTTACTTTGAATATTTACAAAAAATACAATTTGTATTTTACTAAATCAAAATAAAAATCACTTATAAGGTAACAACAATGGGATGGAAATATATTCATTATTTTGTAAAAAAATAATATACATATTGATATGTCTAGGGTCTGGTTACATATTAAATTAATACACTAGGAAACTCCCTAAGGGTAAGGTGAATGATAGTGGGACATTCATGGGGTAGTTCAGCGAACAAAGTTTGGTTCGTGATCTCGTTTGTAATGCCCCGAACCCAGTTACCCAGATTCAGTGCTTTATTACATAACATTGGCATGATACAAGTAATCATGTCTCGAAAGACCGATCAATTTAGTATTATTCAAAACAAGATACATTCATAAGTTCAACATTACAACTTGAAAATAAATACAACACTAATTTATTCCATTAGTAACATCCAATCCTCCTAGATTATGCCTACAAGTCACTTATAAAAAACTTCTTCATATCCTGGGAAAATGAAACATAAGAAAGGGGTGAGATCAAATGCTCAGTAAGGGTAAGGAATATAGCAGAAGATAATATAAACATTAGGCATGATGAATAATTCAAAACACATGCCTTTACAAATAATAAACATGAACAATTTGTGGAAGAAATATGAGATGAGTAAATAATTCCATAATAAAATATAGTAAGGGGTATTATACTAGTAGAATATCCTCATGAACTATCATTATTATTTTCATATTGAAGGAATGTATAATACCGGACATTCTGAAACATTTTGTCAAGGCCTTGGCTAATATGTCTAAAAATGATTAAGGAGTTGGCCAAAACTACATATCAAATTGTGAAAGGCCTTGGCCAATTCCACATCTAATTGTATCAGGAGACTTACCGATGCACCTAGGATCTATAGAAGGCTCCACCCATTACATAATAAGTCCAATACATTCCTCATAGGAAAAGGTTGAAACATAACATAAACATTCAAATTAAAACTAGCATAAAAAATTTCAATACTTTAACCACAAACCATGAATGGTATATAAATAACTCATCCACAGTAAAACATATCACAAAACCTTCAATACAGTATGGAATATTTCTATCATAATAAATTAACTTCAAAAAAGTTTAAAATCCATTAGAGGATGTTGACATAGCTGAAATGAAAACTATTTGAAAGAAATACCTATTTCTATTTTGAAACAACTTAAGAGTCAAATAATTATAAAATAAATCATTTATTTTGGAAATATTCTTTTAAGCTTGTAAGGGAAGATTCGACGATGTTATAATGGTGGATAATGGCCACACCCACCGTATAAGTTAAAAAAACATTCTTACCTTAATTTTGTCAAAAAGGTCATAAAGTACCTTGTTTAGAAAACAACAGAAATATTCCTTTCAAAACATATATGGCCAAATAAGGGTATAAATGACTTTAACCCATTATCTAGTAAATAGTAAAAATGTTTTGAAATACATTTTTAAGAAAACATGAATGTGGATGATAAAGAGGTCCCATTAGATACTTAAGTAAAAACAACCTCGACTAATGAAGAGATTGTGAAATTAACCCTTACCTATTACTTTTAATTATTCGATGGTATATTAAAATCTTTTATAATAGTTAAAAAATTGTTACTAAATTATACAATAACTATATGCATAAATATGATATCATATATGATCCTCTGATATTTCTTTATTAATAATATTTCAGTAGTATCATTATTTCGGGTTTTAACAGATTCATTTTCCTTTATATGCTTGGTTACATAAGACATGTTTTTTATGGATAGGATGTATTTTATTCACATAAAAAAATTTATTATGTTCATAAAAATTATTTTTAATCATAAAATAAAAATTATTTTTGAATGGTTACGATGGGGAAATGAATCTCAACGTGTTCGTGGAGATGGTAATCTGTACGTACACATGAGGAAAAAAATAATTATATTGATGGAGAAATATTATGTAATTGGATGGTATATAATATATAAAGAATCATTAAAATGTTATATTTATTTTTTACATTATTTATGCTGATTATTATATCCATCCAAATAATTATGTGTTTTAATAACATACTACACAATGACGTGGAGATGGTAAGCTGTACGTACACACGTATGGTGAATTTTTCATTCAAATGACGGATAAAACAATTAATATGGTTGTACCATTTTTATAATAATTTCACAATATATAGAAGATACTAGAGTTATTATTTTATAATGTTAAAACAAAGAAAGAGGAAGTTGAAGACGAAAAGAGCTTTATAGATGTGATGAAATATTTACCTCTTCTTCGGGTTCTTCCTTTTGATTCGATCAAAAGGGATCCATAGGATATATTTATGAAAAAAAGAAGGCCATTAATTTGAATGGAGGTATGTTGGGAGGATATCTGGGTAGAGGTTGGCCAAGATAAATGGCTATGGAATTGTGATATTGAGAGAATGGGAATTGACTTTTTATAAGAGAGTTGAGGGTCACTTTCAAAAAAGCATGAAATATTATTTTATAATAAAATAATTTTTGGTTTATAATGGCTCCAAAATGATATATTTAGAGGCTAAGGTGGGGATGAGTTGAAAATCTCTAAACCAATAGGTTTTATACATGTTTAGGTTACCATACTCACTTTATCTTTTAGATTTAACTCTTAGTTAAATAGTTTTAGCTTTACCTTGTCTCGTAGTATATTTATAACACATGGTTAATAAACATATTATAAACTGCCAAGAGAACCCAAGTGGTTAATTATTATAATTATATATAACCTTATCTTAGTCCTTTGTCTGATCCTTATATTTTTAGGAATATTATATCAATTAATAATATAGTATTTGTTTTAAAAACTCAATTATGTCAATTTTGACACTATTTAGAATTTGGTTTTTTTGAAAATCATAAAAATATGATTACTTTGAAAAAAAATCATCTAATAGACCCTAAACTTTTCATATTAACCTAGATTTTTTTTGGAATTTTTAAAAATTATGAAATTAAAATTATTTGGATATTTATAATAACAATTATTTTAATCATTCATTAATAAGTATATTACAGCATCATCATTGTGTCATAAATAAATTAAATTATTTAATGTCTAAAATTATAAATAAATTACCACTATGTATTAAATTGTTTTATCTTTATAATGAATATTTATAATCAAATTTATCTTCTGTATAACCCTATATTAAAACCGGCATAGTTATTAAACATTGAATTTAACTATTTTAACTCTTGTTTAAATAAAATAATAATAAATGTCCTAATCTAATACATGTGGACCAAATAGGATCAAATTTTATTCCTAAGGTAGTTATTAGTCTAATTATACCTATAAAATAGAATTAGAACATGTGTTAGGGTAATTATGATATCATTTTTACCCTTAATTATCCTATTTACTTTTAACTGTGGTAAATAAAATTCATAAGTTACTATTCACCTAAAAATATATTCATCTTATTGAACCAAATTTTACTTACTGATATTTACTGTGTCTCTCATATTTTTTAAATTCAATTCACAGAAGTGGTAAAATTATGTTTTATGAAAATTTGCAAATTCTCATAGGAGGTGGGTAAAAGACGGTAAAAAGTTCAATAAAATTTTTATATATCTAAACTTATTACAAAATGACCTCAATGAATTAAATTGAACTTATATAAGTTGTATGTATATATTTTGACCTAAAATAAATTGAAATAAAAAAAATAATTATATTAAAAAGTTAGTTTTAACCAATAACACTGTGTTTTTCACTATTCATTAAAATTGAATGTTTTCAGAAAAATACCAAAAATTCACTCTATGATAATTTTGATATTCTGAATTCAAAAATGAATTCCAATTTTAAAATTAAAATTTATAAAATTTATAAAATCTAAAAAACAGGGTATTACTTTTCATAACAGCTATTTTGATTGGTCGTGGTGTGTTAGAATCTCAAAGTTGCGTACAATTCAAGATATTTCATAATTCAAAGGGAAACGTATTGTAGAATCTTGGGGTGTTACATTCTTCCCTATATCAAATAGTTTTGTCATCAAAATTTCTATAATACTATCGTATAAAATGATTCGTGTGGTTCTTCATCATAGGTTCCCCTGGTTCCCACATTGCAACTTCCATCTTGTGATTTCTCCATAGAACTTTTACTAGACGAGTCGTACGGTTTCTCAACACTTGTTCTCTGGTATCAAGAATCTTGACAGGCTCTTCACAATAAGAAAAATCAGGTTCCTGTTCAATTTCCTCATAGGTGAGTACATGTGTTTGGCCAGGCATGTATTTTCTCAATAGTGATACGTGGGACAAATTGTGAACTTTGGAGATCCATGGTGGAATTGCCAAACGGTAAGCTACAACCCCAATTCATTCGAGAATTTTGAAAGGTCCGATGTACTTGGGACTTAATTTACCCTTCTCACTGAATCGTATAACTCCCTTCCCTGGAGATACCTTCATGAAAACATGATCTTTTACCAGAAATTCCAAATCATTCCATCGGTTATCGGCATAGCTCTTCTACTTACTTTGAGCTTCTTTGGAGTGGGTTTGGATAATCATTACTTTTTCCATTGTTTCCTCAACAAGTACCGGGCCTATGAGTTTTCTTTCACCAATATCATCCCAAAAAATTGGTGTGTGACATCTCTTTCCATATAATGCTTCATATGGTGCCATCTAAATACTTTAATGGAAGCTATTGTTATAAGAAAATTCTACACAAGGTAAATATTGATCCCACATACCTTGAACGTCAAGTGAGAAAGATCTCAACATGTCTTCTATGGTTTGAATAGTCCGTTCTGATTGTCCATCGATTTAAGGGTGTAGGTAGTGCCCAAACGAAGTTCAGTATCCTGGGCCTTCTGATGACTTTTCCAGAATCTTGATGTAAAATGAGGATCGCAATCAGAAACAATCGATATGGGTACTCCATGAATTCTTAAAAATTAATTTATATATAGTCTTTCATATGTTCAAGTGGTAAATCTTTTCTAATAGAAAGAAAATGTCCTTACTTGGTATGACGATCAACAATTGCCCATATTACATCATTCCTTCTTGGAGACTTTGGTAGCCCCATGAAATATTCTATCATAATATTATACCATTTCTACTTAGGTATGGGAATAGGTTGCATGACTCCTCTAGGAAGTTGTCTTATAGCTTTCACTTGTTGGAAAACCATACATCTTGACACAAAATCAAAAATCTATCTTTTTATGTTGTCCCACCAAAAATGTCTCAAAAAATTTCGATACATCTTGGTGCTCTCAGGGTGTATAGATAAATTAGATCTATGAGCATCATCCAACAGTTTCCTTTTTAGACCAGGTATATCGGGAACACAAAGTCTCTTCCAAAATTTCAAAATTCCATCTTCATATTTGAAGTCACTCAATCTCACATCATTTACAACTGTAATCTTCTTTTGAAACTCTTCATCATTAGTCTAAGAACCCTTTATCCTTTATAGTAAAGTTTGGTTGGAATCCATTTGATAAAGTATTGATGTTTCACCTTCTATGGTTATTCACATATTCGTCTTTACTAGATCCATGAAAATAGGATCCATTTCAACTCTCATCTAGTTCAAAACTCCATGGTCCTTTCTAATAAAATTATCTTCTACCTTAGTTTCCTTCCCCAGGTAGTAGTGTATAGTAAAATCCTAATCCTTGAGTAGTTCAAGCGATCGTCTTTGCCTCATGTTGAGTTCTATCTATGATAAAATATACTTCAAACTCTTGTGATCAATAGAAATATCACATTTTCACCATAGAGATAGTGTATCCATATCTTTAGAGTGAAGATTACAACTGCTAACTCCAGATCATGAGTGGGATAGTTTTTCCCATGAATTTTTGGATATCATGATGCATAGGAAATAACTCTATCGTTTTGAATAAGGAGACAACCAAGTCCACTCTTTGAAGCATCACTATAAATAACAAATCCATTGTTCCCTGATGATAGAGTCAAGATAGAAGCATTATATAATCTTCTCTTCAGTTCTTCAAAAAATTCTTCACACTATTTTCCCCAAACAAATTTAACCCCTTTACGTGTGAGCTTGGTTAATGGGTTACCCAACCAGGAAAAATTCTAGACGAAACGTCGATAATAACATGCTAAACCAAAAAAACAACGTACCTCATTTATAAACATCTGTGCTGGCCATTCTTGGATTGCCTTGGTCTTTGAAGGATCAATAGATATTACATCCATTGAGACAATATGGCCAAGAAAAGAAATCTCCAGAATCCAGAATTGACACTTTCTAGACATCCCATATAATTCATTTCTTCTATGAGTCTTCAGAATAATGCGCAAGTGATTTTCATGATCTTAGTAGCTTTTGGAGTATACCAAGATATCATCAATAAATACCACTAAAAATTCATCAAGATATTCCTTGAAAACTCTATTCATTAGAACCACAAATACAGAGGGTGAATTAGTCAATTCAAAATGCATTACTGTAAAATTGTAATGCCTGTACATGGTTTGAAATGTAGTTTTTGGAATGTCTTCATTCTTTACACACAACTGATGAAATCCATATCAATGGTAAATCTTTTAAAAATATTGATCTCCATGAATTTGGTATAGTAAATCATCAATGTGAGGTATATGATGCTTGTTCTTTATTTTTATAGCATTGATCTTCCTGTAGTTAATGCACAACCTCCTAGATCCGTCATTATTATTAACAAAAAGGATAGGGGCTCCCCATAGAGAAACACTAGGGTGAATAAATCCCTTATTACTCAATTCCTCTTGTTGTTTCTTTAGTTCCACTAATTCTACATTGTCCATTCTATAAGGGGTCTTAGATAAGGGACTTGAACAAGGAATTAAATCAATGGAAAACTCAATTTCTCATTCTAGAGGATGTCAAGGTAAATACTCTGGAAACACATCATCATATTCTTGCACAACAGGTATTTCTTCTATTCTAACATTCATTTCCTCGCCCATAATTATTTCATTCTCATCCCCCCAATAATTTAATTTAGTAGAGCTATAGGGGGTGAATCTAGATAAGAATCAGATGGTGATATTTCTGCTCTAAAGATAATGTACTCCATATCATTATCAAGAATTGTCACATCCTTCTTCTTACAATAAAGTTTCACATCATGGTCCGAAAGCCAATCCATACCAAGGATTATATAAAATTCAATCACGGGTATGATGATTAGATCAATAGATAAATATCGTTTATATTCCTTAATGGGGACTGATTCACATAACTTTGTTGCAATGATACGTCCCTTACAAGTTTAGACTAACAAAACCCTTGTTAAATCAAATGGAAAATATCTAATTTTCTAAAAAAACTGGGAATATATGAAACAATGTGATGATCTAGAATCAAATAAAGCATTGGATAAACTTGATGAAACCATTAAATTACCTTCTACCATGTCTTTCGGAGCTTCAACTTCAGTAGTAGTGATCTTATAAGTTTGGGCTTGATCCCTTGGCCTTTTCTGAGGTATGTTTCCCTAACGCTTAGGAGATTCATTTTCTTAATTTCCCATATCAATGAAATATTATCATTGAACATCAGTAGATTCTTTATTCCCCTTACAATCACTACAATGATGGCCTTTCTGTCCATATTTGTAACATAATCCTTTTCCTTTTAGACAGGCACAAGGGTGATTCCTTCCACAACTATCAGATGGTGGAAATTCAACTCTTCCCTTCTTCCCGATTTTTTTGTTTCCTTTCCCAGAGTGTTCAGTAGATCTCTTCTTCTCTTTCTTTGCTTTAAAGTCAAAAGACTTTGAGAATTCATTTTATGTCTTGATAGCACATGATACAATATCGTTATATGATGAGAAGGATTGTGAGACTAATGCTTGACGAATAAATGGTTTTAACCCATCAAAAAAATTATCAATCTTACTTTTTGGGTTACGTATATAATCTCCATTATGCCTAGCTATCCTTGTAAAGTTAGCTTCATACTTTGCGACATTCTCATCCTCCTTTTGTCTCAGACTTTGAAATTACCTTTCTATATCCGGTTGATGGTCACGAGGAAAGTATTTTTCAAAGAAAATCTCTTTAAACTCCTTAAATTCTATACTTGATACTTCTTCATCCTCATTTGTGTTTTGAATTAATGACCACCATTGATCTACATCTCTAGTGTGGCGATAAACTGCCATGACAACTTTTTCCCTTTAACTACTCCACAAAGCATGAAATATTTTCTCTAAGGAACTTATCCATTGTTCAGCTAAAAATGGATTTGTACACCCATTTAATGTTGGTGGTTGTTTCCTCAAGAGGCGATATAAAATAGATCCTCCTCTATGTGGATCAGGGTCCTCTATACGGGAAATGTTATTATTTATAACCTATATGAGTTGTCCCAGTATGGTGATAAGCTGATCAACACTAGTTGCATCACCAGCTCTGTTATAATTTTTGTTGAGCAGGAGGGAAATCCCTACACGGATTACATGCATTGATACGGTTTCCATTCCTTCCACCAGGAACCATATCTAAACAATGGCATACAATACATTAGTTTATGAACCACAATACATAATTCTAAACTTGTAAGAAATGTAACATAAATTGAACAGTCAATGGATATAATCCATAATAATAAAAACGTTTTCTTTTAGGAGGTATATAATAATAAAACCTTCATAATGGTTTGTAATGAAAATGGGAATTATCCTTAGAATATCTCCTAGGAGTAGTGTAACCAAGAGTGAAGAAAGGCCCATTGTCGTGCACCAGTTCCCATTCGAGTCTATCTCAAATTAGTGTTTTCTTGTCTTACCCCTAGGTATATCTGTGCCAAAGCCACATCTACCTACTCATATCCAGACAGAGATGTATTGCATGGAAAACTCACAAAATATCTACCGTACCAAAATTCTTGGAAGTTCTTATATACTAATCCTCAAATTCTATCTTAGGGTAATGTTCTCTAATCATAGTTTTTCTAAATCTAGTTTGAAAGGTTTCTACTAAACTTCCTCTAATACCTACTATAATTCCCTAACCCCAGTTACCTAGAGTTGGTCCTTTGTTACCTAAAATTGGCATGATACAAGGAATTATGTCCTGAAAGACCGATCAGTTTAGTGTAATTGGAAACAAGATACATACATAAGTTTAACATTACAAATAGAAAAGAAACAAAACACTAATTTATTCCATTAGAAACATCCAAGACTTCTAGATTATGCCTGAATTTTACTCAAAACTAACTTCTTCATATCGTGGGAAAATGAAACATAAGAATGGGGTGAGCTCAAGCACTCAGTAATGGTAATAAATATAGTAGAGATAACATAAACATTAGGCATAATGAATAATTCAAAACATATGCCTTTAAAAATAATAAACATGAAAACATTATTGCAGAAATTTTAGCTGAGAAAATAATGCCATAATAAAACATAGTCAGGGGTATTATACTAGTCGAACAAACACATGAACCATCATTATTATTTTCAAAATGAGGAAATGTATAATGCCGGATATTCTGAAACATTTTGTCAAAGCCTTGGCCAAGATGTCTAAAAATGAGTAAGTCTTCTTCTAAAACCATATATCAAATTTGGAAAGGCCTCATCCAATTCCACATCTAATTGTCTCATGAGACCTACCGATTCACCGAGGAGCTATAATAGGCTCTACCCGTCACATACTAAGTCCAATACATTCCTCCTATGAAAAGGTTGAAACATAACATAACAATTCGTATTAAAAATAGAATACAAAATGACATTACTTTAAACATAAACCATGAATGGTATAAAAATAACGCATCCACTATAAAACATAGCACAAAATCTTCAATTAAATATGGAAGATTTATATCATAATAAATCAATTTCAAACAAGTTTAAAATCCATCAAAGGATGTTGACAAAGATGAAATGAAAACTATTTGAAAGAAATACATCTTTCTATTTTGAAGCCATTTAAGAGTCACATAATTATTAAATAAAACATTTATTTTGAAAATATTTTTATAGGCTTGTAAGGGAAGCTTTAATGATTTTATAATGGTGGAAGATAGCCGCACCTGCCATATTTGTTTAAAGAAACATTCTTACATTAATTTTGTTGAAAAGGTCATAAAGCACCTTGTTTGGAAAACAATGAAAAGATTCATTTCAAAACATATAAGGTCGTATAAGGTTATAAATGAATTTAACCCATAGTCTAGTATATTTTAATTTTTTTTAAATACATTTTAAAGAAAACTTGGATGTGGTCGATAAAGAGGTCCCAGTAGATACTTACGTAAAAACATCCTTGGATAATTAAGAGATTGTGAAATTAACCCTTACCTTGTTCTTTTCCTTAGTCGATAGTATGTTAAACTTCTGTATAATAGTTAAAACATTGTTATTAAATTATACATGAACTATATACATAAATATGATATTATATATGATCCTCTTATATTTCTTTGTTAATAATATTTCAGTAGTATCATCGTTTCAGGTGTTAACTGATTCATTTTCCTTTATATGATTGGTTATGTATTCCATGTTTTTTATGGATAGGATGTATTTGATTCACTTACAGAATGATATGATGTTCATAAACATTATTTTTAATCATAAAATGAAAATTATTCTTGAATGGTTACTATGGGGAAATTAATCTCATCGTGCTCGTGGAGATGATAATCCGTACGTATGCACGAGCAAAAATATCATTATATTGATGGAGAAATCATATGTAATTGGATGGTATATCATATATAAAAAATAATTAACATGTTATATTTTTTATTTACATTAGTTATACACATTATTATACCCATCCAAATAATGAAGTGTATGAATAACAAACTACACCACGATGCGGAGATGTAAGCCGTACGAATGCACGTATGGTGACTTTGTCATTAATATGATGGATAGAATCATGATTATGGTTTTAATATTTCTATAATGACAAAACAAATATCTATAATATGCTGGATTTAATATTTTAGAATGGAAAGAACAAAGAAATATTAAGTGGAAGAAGAAAAGAACTTGAAAGAAGTGATGAAATATTTACCTCTTCTTCGGGTTGTTCTGTTTGATTTGATCTAAAGGGCTCCTTAAGTTGGATTTATTACCAAATAAAGTCCTCTAGGATTAAGGGAAGAAAGTTGGGAGGATATTTGGCCAGGGGTTATCTAGAAAAATGGCTTTGGAAGTGTGATTTTGAGAGAAGGGGAAATGCCTTTTTATAAGAGAGGTGAGGGTCACTTTAGGAAAAGCTTGAAATATTATTTTATAATAAAATCTTTGTCGTTTTATAATGGCTCAAAAATTATTTATTAAGAGGATAATGGGGGGATGGGTCAAAAATATATTAACTATTAGCTTTTATAAATTTTTATTTCACCATATTAACCTTATATTTTATATTTAACTCTTAGATAAATAGTTTGAGATTTACCATGTCTCTTTAAATTTTTATATTATATGGTTACTAAACATACTATAAACTACCAAGAGTACCCCAAGTGGTTAATTATTAAAATATATAACCTTTTATAAGTCCTTTTTCCGAACCTTATATTTTTATTAATATTATATCAAATACTAATATATTATTTGTTTTAAAAACACAATTATGTCAATTTATTCACTATTTAGTATTTGGTTTTTGTGAAAACCATAACAGCATGATTAATTCAAAAACAAATTATTTTATCAACCCTAACATGTCATATTAACCTATAAAATTTGTGTAATTCATTAAAAGTCTAATATTACATTTATTTGGATATTTATAATATCAACTATTTTAATCTTTCATTAATAAGGTAATTACTCCATCATCATTGTGTCATAGATAAATTAAATTATTTAATCTATAAAAATTATAAATAAAAGACCATTATGTAAGAAACATTTTTATTTTTCTAATGTATATTTATAGTCGAATTTATCTTATGTATAACCCTATATTAAAAATGGTTTAGTTGTTAAACTTTGAATTTAACTCTTTTAACTCTTCATTAAATAAAATAATAATAAATGTCCTAATCTAATCCATGTGAACCAAAGAGGATCATATTTTATTCCTAAGTTTGTTTTTGGTCAAATTATGTTTATACAATAGAATTAGGACATGTGTTAGGGTAATTATGATATCATTTTTACCCTTAATCACCCTATTTACTTTTAACCGTGGTAAATAAAAGTCAAAAGTTACTATTCACAAAACTATTTTTATCTCAATTAACCACATTTTACTTAATGATATTAACCGTGTCTCTCAAATTTTTGAAGTTGAACTCACATAATCTATAAAAAATGTTTTATGCAAATTTGAGAATGCTCCTATGGGGTGGGTAAAAGAAGGTAAAAAGTTCAATGAAATTTTTATATATCTAAACTTATTTCAAAATGACTCCAATGAATTACATTGAACTTATATAGGTATTATGTATCTATTTTGACCTAAAATAAATTTAAATAAAATAAATAACTATTTAAACAAAAAGTCATTTGTAACCAATAATGTAGTGTTTTTCACTATTTATCAAAAAATTGAATGCTTTCAGAAAAATTCCAAAAATTCACCCTAAGCTAATTTTGATATTATGAATTAAAAAATTAAGTTCATTTTGAAAAATAAAATTTATAAAAGTTCAAAAAGTGGGTATTGTTATTCATAACGTCTACTTTGATTGGTAGTAGTGTGTTAAAATCTTGAAGTTGCATACAATGCAAGCTATAACATTATTCAGAGGGAAACGTATCGTGGAAGCTTGGGGTGTTACATCATTGAGCTTGAAATTCTCCTATAAATGGTTTATCTCATGCTTATGTTGTTGGATGTTATCTTGGACTTGGAAAAGTAATAATCTCAGAGATGTTATGTCCCTTTTAATCATTGATAAATGGTCTTCATAGTGTATTATCCTACTTGTTGATGCTATGACTTTTTTTGTCAATTGGATTATTAAAACCCTATATTTATACTAACCAAGTGATCACTGTTGATGAATATATTAACAATGGTAAATATACTTAATGTTATTTTAAATAAAATTGTATATAATACAACTAAATAAGTGCATGTGTTCTATATAATCACATGACTTAACAATACATTTAATTAAATCAAAAGGCAAATTTTATTTATAAGAGTTCAAGTCGTTATAGTTTGTACCCATAGTTTTAAAGAGTCTTTGTGCAAGGTCTTGATGGTAGAGATATCATGATGTCTAAAATTCATGACATCTAATAGTATTAATTGTTGAGTCAATAAGGTTTTCTTTATGGCTTTTCCATTCCTTCTTGTTTTGAAAATCACAAACATCTTATCTTTAAGCAAATATGTTTCCCCCTGTTTTAATTCTCTAAGGAAAATTTCTTTCCTTTAGGAAATTTAACTCTATATTGTTTTCATTGTTCATATCAATATTTTTCTTAAGTATAAAAATCATATTCATTTCTATATTCTCAGAACCAAATAATACTTAGATATGCAGAATTCTGTTTCTGAATCAGAATTCTCATTCTGAATTCTGTAATGAATTCTCATTACGAATTCTAATGCAGAATACTCATTACGAATTCTATGACGAATTTTCATTATGAATTATGATGATGAATTCTCATTAAGAATTCCATGATGAATTCTCTTTATGAAATCTATGATGAATTCTTATGACGAATTCTATGATGAATTCTCATTAAGAATTATGTAATGAATTCTCATTACAAATTCTATGATGAATAATCATTACAAATTCTATGATGAATTCTCATTATGAATTCTGATGATGAATTCTCATTATGAATTCTGATGATGAATTCTCATTAAGAATTCTATGATGAATTCTCTTTACGAATTCTATAATGACTTCTTATTATGAATTCTAATGATGAATTCTCATTACGAATTCTGTGATGAATTCTCATTATGAATTATGTGATGAATTCTCATTACAAATTCTAATGATGAATTCTCATAAAGAATTCTAATGAAGAATTCTCATTATGAAATCTGATGATGAATTCTCTTTATGAATTCTGTGATGAATTCTCATTACGAATTCTGTGATGAATTCTCATTACGAATTCTAGTGCAGAATTCTCATTACGAATTCTAGGTGTAAATTCTGATTATGAATTATGGATACGAACTTTTATGAATTTCAACTCCGAATTCTTCTGATAAATAGAATCTGAATATCCTTGTAATATAGACTTTGAATATAATTTTTGGTTAGACTCCTAACTTTATACTTACACTCCGATTTGTTAAGTTTGTTATAAAATGATGTCGTGCTTTCAGTTACACATGTTTTGTTCTAAAATGATGTCTTCCATTCTGTTCTTAACTAACCATTGGTTGAGTGACACAAGCACAAGTCCCTCCAAAATTTATGGAAAATATGATCATTGGAGGAGGGAGCTGAACGTTCCAACCGAGCCTATAAATAGGAGCTCATTTGAAAGAGCTCAACAAGAAGAAGAAGTTGATCACTTTAGAGACCACATACTATTCAGGTGATTTCTAGAGAGAGAAGTTTTTCATGCCTTGTGCGTAATGAAATACTTGTTCAGATTGCTTCGTACAACTCCGAATGTTGGTTATTACATTTGAGGGATTCCAGTGATAGGAAGACAGAGGTGCCGACTACCTTGAAGTTCGAGGGCTTCCTTGTTGAAAAAGACAGAGGTTCCAACTACCTTGAAGTTGAGGGCTTGCAGGGATAGCAATATAGAGACTCTGATCTTTGTATTGAAGGCTTACCCGGGTGTGGGTAAGAAAGACTTTCTTGAATGTATAAATCAAGGGACCTTTATCCAAGGTTGTTGGATACCCTTCTCTTTGGGTTAAAAGATTTATATCTTGTTACTTGTTTTTGTTACAAGTTCTTCCACTGTATTTTGTATTGTAAGGAAAGTATAACCTTCTTATATTTCCTTAAACTTTTACTCTTACTTATTCAGATTCTATACACTTTAAGATAGAATCTCATATTGTAAACTTTGGTTAAGTTTCATTTTCTGGATCCATATTTCCGAAACCGGTTTTTCGGAATCACCTACCAGATTTAAGCATGTGTATAGAACTAGAAGTTTGTAACTTCATAATTTGTTCCAATCCTTCAATTGGTGTTAGAGGTGTGGTAAAATTCCTTAGTTTAACTTTGTTAAACTTATATCTTTCCTTGTTTAAGGAAATTTTTAAAGTGTACAATTCAACCCCCTCTTGTATATTGAGCATTTACATCTTTATTTCGATCCTACATGAATTTACATTATTGGGAATTAATATATTATTATCCATGAGATTAGTACATTGATATTATCCACAGATTCAATTTTTTCTCTAGTTGCTGATTAAATGACCCATAATCCATGTTATTTACCTTGAAATGTGGATTATGAATTATTTACTCACAATAAGATCAATTGTACTCAACCCTTATAGAGAATATGATCTCAACCTTATTTTGTTTCTTTTCCCCCTGATATGAAGAAGAATTTTTTTAATTAATTTAAAGGATTTAAAACTTTTTATATTATTATGTTTTATATTTTATTCAAAATATAAATTGATTATCATCTATGTATCTTTTCCTCCAAGATTACTAAATTAATTCGACCATCCAGATCAGATCCATGATATCTCTGATAATATAACAAATTAGAAACTATATATGGGTTACTAGATTTTATTTTGTAACATTATTTCCATATTCCATATATTTTCACTGAAACAAATCTCAGGTTAATACTCTTGGGAAAACTATCATTAAATTAGAGTTTCTATTCATTTGAAACAACCTTTATAATGTCATGATTTTCTTGTTCAACCTATATATATATATATGTCCATTTTAAATTGGTATAAATAGCTATTTTAGGAATCCTTTTTGAAATATTTATATTTATTGAAACATTTCCATGGTTTCTTCACATCCTTATTATAGCACTTTTTAAGAAATTTATTCACAACATCATCTAGGATGTCTTCAACCAATCCAATATTTTTTTATATCTTAAATAGATTACCCTTTTAAATATATATTTCTTCATTTAATTATTATTCCCATGGAATATTTATAATATTTCATTATTTTTTCCTTACCACCATAATAAAATCATCTCCAATTTGTTTTGACTTATTCAACATTATTATTATTTTTCTTTGGACTAATTTCCTCCACTCTTTTAATCTGATTACTCCACAAAGTTGAATCATATTCCACTTAATTTTTTTCTTAATCTGTTGGTGTGTTATCATCATAGAATAATATTATTTTTGTGTAGTTGTTACATACAAAAAAACATAATTATTATAACCATTTAGGTTGAAATAACCATAAAATTGTAAATAAACCTATTCTTAATTAATGGATTATTTTTTATTATATGGAAGTTTCTTCGACCCCAAAGGTATTATTTTATTTTAATGTATCCTCACCATTAATTTATCCTTCTAAAATCTTCATGAGCTAATAAATTATACTAACATTCAATTTTCATATTCTCAAACTTCAAACACAACCGATAGTATCCTATAAATAATAATTTCTTTGTTGTAGATGCAGATAGTTTAAAAATATCTATTTTTGATCATTTTTAATTTTGAATAAAAATAAAACTCTTTAGAGATATTAATGGGATAGATACACTTCTTAGACTTTCTAACATCCACTATTAATGTATTTGTATACACCACAACCTTTTATCCACTAATATTTTCCCTGATTTTAAATGGAAATTTATAGTAACAAATGAACAAAAATTAGTATAAACTGAATTAACTAGGTTATGGGTTATACTCTTCCTATATATTTTTATAGATTGATTGGGGGTGATTTAAAGAAATAATATTCATTTAAAAGGGTATCCTTTTATCCATGGCTCGAATTATACATTTTTTCAGAAGTATATTAATTCTGAACTTTTCGTGATTTTCTGACATGTTATGGATCCAAATTCCACATTTTTAACAAAAATATGAATAAATTTTCATGGTACTTATTCTCATCCATAAAATATATCAATCTTTCATCACAAAATAATTTATTATTTATTTGAAATTGAGAAATTTTTCTTTATCGATATAAATATTTATTAAGATATTTTATTCTTTTTTATTTATCCTCCAATTGATAATATTTTAAATTCTTAGTGGTTATATATATATATTCCAATTCGTGGAATACTTTTCAAAATACATTATTCGTCACATATTTCTCAAAAGAATAAATTTAAATTATTTTTAAAACATGGATATATGTTTTATTGAAAAGTTATAAATATTATTTCATGAATTTAATAATTTGTGTGAGATTGTTATATCATTAGAGATTTTTTGATAAAATATTATCCATTTCTTCAGCCTCATATCCGAAAAATTAATTTTTATCCCGTAGTTTCGTAATGATAAAATATAAACACAACCACATATTAGAGACTATCGTCAAATGATACTTGATTTTATAATAATGGTCTATAAGCGATCCATTAAATTAATATTTTCAAAGCTTGGTTTATATTTATCTAAATACTCATATCAATATATTTACCATGAAATTTAACACTCTATTTATAATAAACTTATGTTGTTTCTTACTTTACATTTGAATTTTGTTTTATCTTCTTTACATCTCTATTTTTTAATATTGTTTAGTGTTATGGTAGAATCATACACATTTATAATTAAAAAAGTATGTTCCCCTTTCTCTATTTGAGGTATCCCTATAACTTCTAAAAATATACACTTCAAATAGAGATTTTAAAATATCTTGGAAAAGTTTATATCTAATCAAAGGTCAAATTGTTAGCTTTGATACCAAATATAGATCCCAGATTTGGTTACATCACTGAGAGGGGTTACAAATCAGTGTTCTATTTTTACAAAGTCATCATTTTAATTCAACATATGTGTTGTGTTAATATATTTCTCCACTCAACGTGTGTCTTGTAAAACTCAATATTTTATAATTTAAATTGGTTAGTACATATATATTTTTACAATTTCATACCCTGATAAAAGAGGTTAATACTTATTATTATTGGTTAAACCCCATAAAACATCACATTGTGTTTTGTATCATCCCATTGGAGGATATTTATACCACATTTCATATATTTAATCTTTAGATTAGTTCTTTTTATCTTTTATAACTCATTCCTCATGGTTGGTCCGTATTTCATTATGTATTCCTTGAATATTTCCTTCCACAAACCATCAGGTAGTTCTTCAATTCTGTTTTCTTACTAATATAAAACCATTTTACCATTTATCATTCCCAAACTACTACTATAATTTTCATTTGATCACCACCTAAAATTTAGTAATATCATAGTCCTCCTTTTCATTATCATCCCCATCATCGAAACTACAAATTGTTTTTATTTCACATTCACTATTGAACACTACTTCTTAGACTAATGAATGTTTTCATATAGAAATGAAAACATCAAATATTCTCACAATAATCTCTTATTATTCTTATACGATATCTATAATCATATAATATCTCATTAATATTTTTTCCATATTATATTTATAAATTCAATCAAGTATTGTTTGAAAGGAAATCTTATAATAATTTAAACTAAATCAATATTCTAGTAAAATATTAATTTAAATTTTATTTTTGACCTAGGATTATTTCCACTAATAAATATCAATGATACCCACTGTACTTAAATATTCTAAAATCTCTATCAATTTATGTATAGAACTATGAATTATGATGTGGAACTATGGATTGTGGGGTGTAAGTCTTCTCAATTTTTCTCATAGTATAAATTTTGTTTTTAATATTAATTAAATAGATGAATCGAAGTCCATTATGATATTAAATCTCATAAAGATATGGTCTAGCCTCATTAGAACTGTTCGGGAAAAATATTTCATTATTTAATTTCTTATAATACTTTAAAGTGTTGAAACTTATGAACATATTAACATTATGAATTCTTTAAACCATAAAGAGTTCTATAGAACCTTATGATGTTCACTTTGTGCTTTTGGAAACTAACAAACAATTTTTAATTTTCATAAAGTAATGAACTCAGTGTTGTTCCCTAGAAACTGTTATAATCCTTGAAATCTATGAATATATACTCAAATAATCTGATCAATATATGATAAACTATTTCTATACATCCCCATGTAGCCCAAATGAACCTAAGAAAGGATTTTATAGGTTTCATGACTTTCCAAGATGTCTAATTGCAACCCATTGCTGAAATCTACTATTTTTTGTACTTAATGTAGTCTAGTGGTAACGGTATGATGTATAATTTTATGAAGTTCATAGTGGTTAAGGATTTATATAATTTATCTTTAGCACTTCCTTTAAATATTTAATCCATCTCATCTCAAGTATTCTTAAATACTTATCTATAACCTAAAACTAACTCAAAATCATAATGTGGAATGTATTTATCGCAATTTCAAAACAACATGGATTGTCAAACCTATATTGGATAATTTCTCAATTATCCCGAGAGTGTTATTTATTTTTATTAATTATTCAATATGTCTAATATCTTGATTCATACAAATCCTCATCCAATCTATTGCACAAATTGTTTCTTCACCAATAAACACTTTTCATTGGTTTCCTTAAAGAAATCTTCTAAAATCACCACATATAAGGGGTGAAATATTAAAACATGTTTACTAAAAATATAATATGAAACACTATTGGGCCATAAAAACTTTTCAATGGAAATCAGGATAATACAATTGATTTTTAAAAGGAAATAAAACAATTACAAGGAAGAGTTGAAGAAAAAATGTTTAGAGGATAGAAAATGGAAAAGTAAAAATACTAGACCGCATTGTATAATCCATTCATAGATCACTGATCTACGTTGAAATCTGCTTTGCGGGATGCCTGTGAATTAAACAGTTCATTGGAGAAGGACAACAATGCTAGTTTCCTCAAAAAAATCATCTACAGGGAGGAGGTGGATAAATTATCCCCACAAATGACATCCCCCATGAACTCAAATGGTTTATGGGAAATGAAATACTGATTCCCCCCCACGAATGAAATGAATTAATTACTGAGACTGAGGTGGTTATTCTCGCCTCTAAAGATGATGACCCCGTTCCCCCACAGACTAAGTCATCTATGGGATGGGTTTCTTCTATGGGCTTATGAAAAAGAGTGATCATGGCCTCATCACAGATGAAAAGCTACACAAGTATCCAGATCCTCACTTCTCTTTAATTAGAGATCATGGGGGGGAAAAAGAAAGAGGATCAAATATTGGAAGATAAAAAGGATATCAGATGAAATGATTGACAAAGAGATCGATATCCCTAGAGAAGATGGGATCCTTTGACGGTTACATGTAGGTAAATCCCCACTACATAACTCTAAATTGGAAAAAACTTAAACCCATTGGGAGAACAAAAACTAAACTAAAAAAACCTCTATGGTCATATTCCCCATAAGGCACAAAACCAATTTCCTATTTTTCCACCAGGTTCCCCATGTAGAAAATCGTTATGTGGGTGGAAACCTTCCCCATATAGAAAATTTCTACATGGGTGGAACCTTTCCCCATATATAAAATCACTATGTGGGTGGAAATAAAGTCCCTAGAGCACTACGTTATGTAGATGGAACACAACCCTATGTAGAAAAATGTTACATGGACTAAACCCATGTTTGCATACCACTATGTTCTGTGGATGGCCCCTTTCCCGCATAGAAACCCATTATGTGAAAGAGGCCTAATACCATTTAAGAACATGATATGTGGACTATGATACCGAAGGAAATTACCCTTTTTTGCTCTGATCGATCCCTTTTTTGCATCATCATCCTTCATGATGGCCCCTCCCCGATTCAGTCTAACAACATCATGCTAAGGCCTTCTCCGAAAACACATAACGTTTATAATATAATCATGGGGCACACCAATGTTCCCTTTTGAGTTTACATACATATGTTAAGGACGATCATATTGGTTACCCCAATAGTTAGGAGGACCATTGGAATGACCCTGAGTTTACCATACTGTGGTACTAAGGGTTCTGACCTTTCGATACTTATTTTAACCTCCAAGTTTTTGAGATTATGGGGAACTGCTGGCCTTTCCCATAGATGAGGGTGAATGTTGAATGTTTTTCCCTTTTCCCTAGACCCAATTGTAGGGAAATCCCACTAAGTAAATCCCTAAACCTTTCTTATATGAGGCGTGAACCACACTCCTCTTTTCCTTCACCCAGTATGTATTCAGATATATCGCAAAAAAAGACTATACTAGATATGAAAACAAGAGAGGAAATAGGTGTATTCAAAGAACCCTATATGTAACTTTTGGATCTAATACCATCTATCAATATATTAATTTGGATGTACAATCTTTTGATCCACTGCTTCCTCTTGTTTCTAAAACTGAGAATGACTCACGTGGGCTTAGAGGTTGGTGGTAATCATGACATCTGTATGGCCCCATAGATTGGGCCTTCTCCATATATGTAATCTCGAATTTCAATTCAAGTGGGACTTCTACATATATATATATTCCCCAATTTCAATTCAAGTGGTCCTTCTCAATAGATGTGACCCCCAATTTCAATTCATGTAGGCCTCCTAAAAGGTATAAGCCCCCATAAAATCCCCTCAAATGGGAAGATCCCATGCGTAAGACCCAACAATTCTCCCTTAATGGGACTCCTATAATGTGTAAGTCCCAATGCATACCAATCTACAAGGGCTTTGATTCCAAACTAAGTGGGATATGTAGGAAGCCTTCTTAAGGTCCAAACCCAACCCCCAAATCAATCCAATGTTCCCCATGCCACATTACCAGCATTGTCATATACACCTAGGAGATCGTATTACTTTTGGGTATCTTGGGTCATCCCAGCATAAGTCCCATGCTATCCTTACTAGGAATCTTTCACCTAGATTTCCTTACTGCATGACGTTAAACATCATGGTCGGGTCCTAGTCACATGACCTAAAAAGGTGATGTGTCCAGTAAATCAACACTGAACTACATGGGTTCTGATTCCTCTCATTAGGATATGTAGGATTCCAATCTTATGGGTTTGACCCCAACATCAAAGTAGCTCCCATCCCCCTAGATAATGATAAACTTCAAAGAGTCATCCCATATGGCTTAAAACCAGCATTATCTTAGTTATAAACTAAATAAACCCTGATCTATCCATAAAATAGTAACATTGATAGAGAAACTTGCATACCTACATATCATTCATATTATGGAAATACTCAGATAAATATAGATGTTTCTGAACCAATGCATAATGACGATCAACTGTTACTATTTGGGTAATCCACAAACACATGCTTAGGAATGAACCAAGGATTCCAGAATATATGTGCATAGATTAAATCTATAATAGAGTCTCAAAATAGGTTATATTTTCCCCCCAAAATTTTGATATGATCCAGAGTTCTCATCCTCTTGACCAACGTGAATTATTAAGTGTCGTTGGAAAAATCATCCAATGAACACTAGCCTTTGTAAATAAGGTCCATGAATTGTGGATGTGAGAGTCATTAGGTGTTTTTAGATCCATGAAAAAACTAGTTGGAGACCATTTAGAGATTCTATGCTCAACATCTGTAATTGAA
This sequence comes from Viscum album, assembly GCA_963277665.1. NCBI lineage: Eukaryota > Viridiplantae > Streptophyta > Magnoliopsida > Santalales > Viscaceae > Viscum > Viscum album. The sequence goes on along the minus strand of OY728140.1, from coordinate 176,228,046 downwards.
CACCAAATAACCCCTTACAATCAACTCACACTAGCATAAACCCGTAGTCATTGGAAACAAAATAGTAACCCTGATGAAAATGGATTAATTTTGGCATTTCCTTGACAACATACAAAGAATATACTACCCATTCCTTATTGTACCATTATTATCATCAATCACAGAATTTTTGTCAGAAATAAATGGTGAACCAGACATGAATCCTTAACCAAGGTGGTGGTATTACCCCACTGCGGCCCCTTTCACATCCAAAAATGGAAGTGGTCCAAGAAAGATCATCAATTATGCATCTGTCCATGAGATAAAAAATTAATGGTATTTTTTGTCCATAATTTTCCTATATATTGTAGGAATTATTTAGAGATTCCTTAAATCCAATATCATTCCATATGTTCTCATAGATGTGCATGTCAACCAACACATTTGTTGAGTGCTCCATGAAGAAAAGGACTTTGTCACCCTACCAACATCTCCAACACTGGGTCTCAAATGCATTGATCTAGGAGAACCTCCATAACAGTACTCTCATGACAATAGAGGTACAAAGATAGTCCCTCAAATCAGTGAAATCCTGTTAGATGCCCACCCAGCTGTGGTCAGCTATCCAGAACTGGGTGTCTCCACTAGTCGTCTTAAATCATTTTGAGATCCTGTCTCAAGAACGTGATAATGAGTATCTCCCTTGTCTTAGGGATGTGGATGAAGTCATCAAAAATGAATTTATCCCTCTTACATAGGGGTACCTCTCAAATTCCCCTACTAGAAGACTTTTTTTCCTATACCATGCGGCCCAGTATCCTCACTCTTAGGAGAATACAGTGCCAAGGGTCCATGTTTAATGTAGACGTACACAGGTCCCCCAGGTCACCCGCCAAGGGAAATGAACAAATAACCAGGAACAAGTCAACACCTTGTTTCCTAAGGAAGAGATCAATCCTATAAATATAGCAACACACTATAAAAAGAAGTATATTACTACTCCCTCTTTTGAAGTATAACATGAAAATATGGTATAAAATAATGAGAAAGTGAAAATTCCAACTACCCCTCTCCAAACCCTCCATGAAATTAGGGAGACAAAGTATATTACGATAGACCCTTCTAATGCGCATGAATCCTACCATCAAAATAGTCTATTAGTCTATAAAATTGCATATATCCTTTCTAATTAAAATGAAGCTCATTAGTCAAATATGGTGGAAATTAAATATAAGAAGATTCAAATTCCTATGGATACATATCAATCCCATCAGAAAAATACATCAAGAAATGAGCACATGAAAATTCTCTATCACAAATATAAAGTCCATAAGTCAAATACAATGGAAACCAAAAAAACAACTGGAATATCCCAGCCATATGTCAGGGTCAAACTCATTCCTCTACCCCGATATAGGATAACTAACAATACCCACTAGAAAAACAAGGAGGACCAGAGAAGGCATGTATTCCTTCTCCGAAATTGGAATAGATATACATACCCATTTCATCCAAAGATGTCTCTCAACACATCCTATCTATTATGGAGGATCAGTAAGCAATTATCGACCCTATCCTTCAGACCTATGAAGACATAATAACATCAAAAATACGATAAAGGATTTAGGCCCACAACCCTATATCCCTAAGAGGGTTACTCATCAACAAGATAGGTTGGTAACTCTGGAGTAGACACACATCCCTACTATAGTCCATGAGGGTCTTCAACCTTATTATGTGATTAATGGGTATCCAAATCGGGATGAAATATATGTTTTAACTAGGGGACACCGTTCCATCACGGTGGAAACTCTAGGGTTGGCATATATCCCTTCCAAAATTCAGTATTCTCATTATAATATCTTGATAGAATCATAGAGGAAACTCAAATAGTAACCCATATTTGAATGTCATTACCAACAGTAGGTGGCCCAGTCGCCCACAAGAGAGTGCCCAAAAATGAAAAACACCAAAGGCAACTGGAAAATAAAGATCACATTCATGACCTGGCTCTGTTGGAAGTTGGAGTTCTCGATTTCATCAAACACTTATTAATAGAGGCTTAGAATCCTTCCAATATATTACCAAATTATGGATGTGGTTATATCAACTACGAAGGCCATCCCTGAATCATTGTTACCAACAACTCTAATGGTCCTCTCCAAAGCATGTTCCATGGAGGCTTACTTATTTGGTAATAAATGATTGATCATGAGATCCTATATCCATTCGATCTTTATGGTATCCCTTATCATTTCCAAGAGACCTAATAGGAATAAGGTCCTCCCCATTCTAGCTTCCTCCCTGATCATCCTCCCTAGAGTATACGCTATAAAAATTCTCCCTGCAGTAAGACATGAAGCTATGATAGTATTCCTCTACATGATGGAAGTCACTACAAAGGCCCTCCCTACAATGACATCAAACAATAAGAAGGTACTCCCCCTATTGTGGTCCATCCTAAAGGTCATCCCGAAGATTCACACTATAGATACTCTCCCTATGGAAAAACACTAATCAATGATGGTAGCCCTCACAATAAGGACATAGACAGTGAAGGTCCTCCCCATAGTCATATTTCACACCAGAAAGAAGGTCCTATATTTTCCAATTAAAACATGATGAAGCACTTATATTCTATGGTGCATGTAAAAATGGGGTCAAGTATACTAGATACCCTATCAATAAAAAGAAACATAATTTTTCAACCAGAATTTGGCCTAGTGCCATACTAATCATCTAAGCCACCCCCATGTCGTTCACATATCAATGAGATCCCTACGAGCCCCACTACTTGTGATGATATCATCCAGAATTGTCCTAATTGGGCAGATCAATTAGAGGAGTCTATGTCGGAGGAACAAATGGATATGTTTCTCGTGAGTAGGCAATTAGACTAGAATGACATACCCATTGTGTTTTGGACCACATATACTTGTCAAGTCGACATACCAAGGGAATTTGTCATAGTAATGAATACATAACATTATCCTCAATATTTGGACAAACATTTTACACCTGAATACAAATATATTACCCTATGATGGTTATGCAGATCATGTCGAAATATTGGAAGAGATTCACCGTGAAATCAGCATGGAATCCCTTCTGTATATATGACATCCACAGTCAAAGAGGTGGAATAATGATATTTAACTTACCAACCTCAATGTTCTTCATAAGTTGTGTCGTCTAATCAGTGATGTACCATATTACATTCATATCCAGGGGTGGGGAGAACATGGAGTTTTGTATTTCACCCAATGAACCATATAATAGAACCCATATGTAATGAAATCCTAAATTTTTAGTATCCTATGATGGTTATTAAATGAAATATATGTTCTAGAAATGTGATATTCTTAAAAAGGATTTTCCTTGAGTAAGTCTCATAAGCATCAGGCCTGACAAGAGTGAGCCATTGATGAAATCCTGAATTAGAAGACTGAGAACATTCAGTATGCTTATAATTTGAGGGAAGTCAATCACCAAGTACTATTAATGTCCTCAGAACTAAAATATTCACATTCATACCTAACACCATATCTATCTCACACCCAAATGGAATTTTACGAGATCAATATTGTGATGATAGTAGTAGCATTGGACACAGTACGAGATGAGCCCTAGCCCATATGGCTAGAAGAACTTTTAACACAAAATGCGCCCACCCAATGAATGTCAACCTTTTCTCACTTGGGGGGGATGGAAAGTGGAGTGGTCACCTAGTCTATCCCATCTAATGATTCATTTCCCCCCACAAGGGAGGTACATAGAAATATTACATAAAGGTTTCATCAGAGTTACTCTTCACCAAGAAGCTCGAAAAGAATCCTGGAATGGAAGGATATGATCCGATAAAGGACACAAAAATCTCTCCTATCATTTAATATCTAGTACTCCACCCATAATACATTATCCATCGATGAATTTTGATGACTTCAATTACTCAGATCACGCCGAAAATGAGGATAATACTGAAGAATAAGGAGAGGATGGTTCCTCCCAGAATATGATCCACACTAAACCTGGATGTGTGCATACCTAGAATTGGAGGGCCTCCATAAATTTGGGAACTCCCTCATCAAATCCCTCATTATCTTATTTGTGAGTTTATAATAATCAAGAATAACAAAAACAATGGATCATATGACCCTCCTCCTCCTCCCGAGAAGAATGATCCCATCACGCTCGATGAAATATTCACTCAGCAAGTTGAAGAAATAAAAGAATTGAGGTGAATCGATGCCGTGATACTCTAAGGAAGTCATACCATTGAATATGATCCTCATATTTCTCTAGTAGAGCCTCAACATATACTTATAGTTGGTGTACCTCAACCATAACTGTTTATCCCAACAAATGAAGTAAGTCCAGGATGTTCATGCAACATAGTATCGAGACCATAAGTCTACCTGAACCTGATACTAGAAGGATATAAAGATTCTCCCCAATGACGAAATAATCGAAATAGGCTTAGGAAAGTCCAAAATGGATTCCATTGGTCAGATATCTCCCTCATGTACCACCAGCATTGGCACAACCAATTTTCCCATAATACACCCACCCATACTCAAGTTAAACATGACACGCATCAAGGGATCATTAATACCCTCATGTCATTGGTAGCTTGATTATAATCCATTGAAGAATGATATACTCTGACAAAATTTGAATTGAAGGCTTACATTTACTCGGTGAGAAAAATTTCACCACCACTAAATTCTTGAAACACTGTGTTCCCCATATTTAATGGATTAGGGGACCTAGAATAACATCTAATGAATTATGAATCATATTTTGATCCCATTATAGGAACCCCAGAACAACAAGAATCCATGACACTCAGATGATTTTTGTGAAATATGTAAGGTTCATCCTTTGTATGCCACCCAAGTTTTCCAGCTCAGTTGATAATAGGATAAAAGGATCTTTGGGGGTAGTTCCTTTTCCAGTTCAGTTCAACAATACCAAATACAATAGTTAGTGACCTCATGAACTAAAAATAGTGAGATAATGAATGATTTTCAGAATTCATTTTTATGTATAAAGGGATGACCTTCTCCTTGAACTGGTCTCTCCCCTAGGATGATGTGCTCACTATATGAATCAATAACCTCTTCAAAGAGATACGAACACCACTCATACTGGTGAAATAGACAAGTGATTTCGGATATTTCTAACCTATTTCCTAAATAATAGAACAATCCCTACAATAGACTAATCTCAAGTCCTAGGCATCCTCACCATCCCCTGATAAAAGGTTGGGAAGAGTTGAAATGAATTTCATTACAATTAATCCACCCCATGCACTTGCGCTAGCACCAAGGCCTACACCAAATAATGAAGGACCCCCTAGATGTCAATAGTAACCTTCGCCTTGACAAGATGAGTGGAGAGGATCCAAATGAAATCAGTTTGAGGAATAGAGGGACAAAGTTTACACTTTCTGAGTTGCTCAAGTCTATAGATATTTTATAGCCACCATGAACTGCCATCAACTTAATGTACTAGAGAAAAAGAGGTATGATGAAGTAGGTATTGATGATCAGACAGATTATTGTCCCTTCAACCAAATAAAGTGACACTGCTTATAGAAGTTTTTCTTCTTTAAAGACCTTCTTCAGAAGATGATAGATTCTAGGATGGTAAAATTAGAACCCTCACCAACACAATTATAATGTGTGTCCACTACTGCCACTGATGAGGGATATGAGTGGCATGAAGTTGTTATCAAGAGATAATAAAAGTTTATAGTTGTATGACTCAAAATAAAATCAACCAAACTCAAAATATTATTCAATAAGAGTTGACTAAATTAATCATACCCCAAATTTCTCTTACTGAAACACAATTGACATCCTCGACCCCATAGCCCTCCAAAATCCAACCATGTAGAAAATATTCTGACAAGAAATTCAACGAGCAAGTTCATTAACATGACCTTATGTGAAGGCCAAAATTATCCTTGAACCTATTACATTTTATGCCATTAGATTTGAATGAATGGGCACCACCTTTCCAAATAGCACCACTAAAAGAACTAATTCATGAAGAGTCATCATTATAATAAGAGTTGATTTTCATCTCTATTAGTGTAATTCATTTAATGGATCCCTTATCCAATGAAAAATATTTCTATGAACGTGAGTTCCCCATTCTCGATCAGGGAACTGGAGGAAGATGACATAGAATTTGAGTATACCAAGGAAGATAAAACCATGGAAGAATCCAAGCTTATAGCTGCACTCCCACTCAATCCATCAATGTCGCAGACACTTGAGGAAGAGCACTTTAGTGGATCTAATGAGGGCAGAAAAATTACCCAACACTGGCCAGAAGCCACTATGTTCTGATCATTCTGCAGTACCAATCAGAAGAAAAACTGGTGTATAATCTCCCTCAACATGTGGGCAGACCTACCAGGACCTACCCACAAATAATAAAATCTTCTCCAGATCCTACCCTCAGGGCCGATAAATCTTCATCCAATGATCAATCCCCTAAAGTGCCTATGAAAAATCATCATCAAGCTAGGAAGATCTGTCCCTTAGATCAAAAGTATGATATTCTGAAGAAATTGGGATCAGTTCTAGCCAAGCTATCAATATTGGATTCCCTGAATCTATCGACAAATCTCAATGAAGCACTCATAGAAGATTTTCTAAGCCCCCAAGAATTTGAATCCAAAGTGGCCATCGCTTAAGTCTATTGGACAGATACCAACTTTGTAGAATTCCATTAGGTTATCTTTTTCAGGGATCAATATAGATATTTTATTATGCAAGGAAAAATCAAACCATTATGTGTGTCTCGTGTGATAAATGTAATTGATTTTCAAAAATTCTTCATTGAAAATGGCTTTGGAGTCAATATCATCCCAGTATAGACACTTCATCAATTGGGATAAAATTAGGATAACTGTGTTCCCTCTACCATTGCCATGTTGGGCTATGAAATTGTGAGAGAAAAATATTAGGACAAATAAAGATCACACAATTGTTTTGGAACCTTGTAGCTGGATTAGAATTTCTGGTGGTTTGAAAAAGCACTTCCTTTAATGTCCTTCTAGGAAGGCCTTGGTTGAATTAGCACATGATGATTCCTTCTTCCTACCACCATTGTTTAATGTATTGCACTAATAGACAAAATGGGATGTTTTATGCTGATAAGTTCTAATTTGAATCATGTGATTCAAAATATATTGATACAGGATTCTACGAGTAGAAATGGAAGAGACCCTTGGTCGATGGTATTGATTGGGTCATCATCCCAAATAAGTTTATGATTTTCCTAGTTGGCCCATTAAAATATCTTGGTTTAGAATACATACTTTCCATAAACTAGATTGTGTGTATCAGTACATGTTCAGATGCATATTCAGCAATCCTCATGATATCAGTCTTTCCCACTGATCCAAATAGTGTTATAACATTACTAACCCTAAAGATAATGGGGAATGATAAAATGAAAATTCTATCAATCCCATATTAGTTCTCGATATGATCCCTACCAAAAACTCTAGGGAAAAATCAAAAAATGACTCTCCTCCTTCCCTCGCTCTATCCTCTCCAAAAATTTGCCAATTGTCAGCCGAGTCAGAAGAAGTTGCTTCATCTTCCATGTACCAAGATCTCGACTCTTCTCCTAATCATGAAGAGATCATTTCAAAAATTGTTTCTACCTTATAAAAAGAATAAATGGATGAAATGTAAAAGGAGTAGGACCTTAGGAAATCACCTCCATCATTCAAGGAGGGTGTCTATTCCACCATTGATGAACCTAGGGGAATAAACCCGGGTACCAAAGAAGACCTGTGGAGCACTTTGATTAATGTGTCCATGTCTTTTGTGGATAAAAATGTGTACATATCCTTACAAAGGAAGAATTAAGATGTTTTCCATGGAAATACATAGTAATACTAGGCCTCGATCTCAGAGTGTCAACCCATCACCTGGGCCTACCAAAAGGTCATCAGGGTTATAAACAGGTGACCAGAAGGACTCACTCAACACATGCTGCCAAAATAGAGGCAAAAGTTGAAAAGATCATAAGATCAAAATTCATTAGGGAAGTTTAATATCCAATATAGCTATCCAACATTGTATCCATCAAGAATAAAAATGGACAAATTATTGTCTGCATCGATTTCATATATCTCACTTGGCACTGTCTAAAAGATGATTTCCCAGTCTCAATCAAATAATTATTGATCTATGCGACTACCATATACTAGGTTCTATCTTTCATTAATGGATATTCAGGATTCATCCCAATATGAATGTCTGAATAATATTCCTTCTTTAGGGCCCCTAGAGATTATTTTTCTATTAGGAAATTCCCTCGGTTTGAAGATGGCCAGTGCCACATATCCACGTGTCGTGACACGAATCTTCAATCACTTCCTGGGAAAGTTCCTCAAATGATTTATTGATGAACTTGTGGTTAAATAAAAAAAATGCTCAGACCACCTATTAGATCTTTAAATCATATCAACAAATAGTGAAAACACAGTGTAAAAATGAACCCCTTGAAATGTGCCTTCAGTGTTACCTATGAGAAGTTTCTCGGTTTTGGTGTACATCATTATGGAATCAAATTCAACCCTAAGAAGAAAAAGGACATCCTTGATATTTCAAAATATTGTAAACTTACTATGTTAATAGTAATACAAATAAAATTTGGCCTATATCCGACATTTCATTTCCATCCTTGTAGGAAAAATGTTTTCCCTTTACCAAGTTCATGAATAAAGGAGTTGAATATTAGTGGAACGATTATTTTCATTAAGTATTTGAAAATCTCAAGAAATATCTTTTAAGCCCACCAGTGCTAATGTCTCCCATCAAAGGAAGACCACTCATCTTGTTTGTGACCACCCTGGAGCAATCCCTAGGCACGTTCCACACACAAAAGAAGGACACTAACAGTGAAAACAATCATTAATATCTCAGCTAAACCATGATCGATGGGGAGAATCATTACTCAGATATCAAGAAAATATATTTTTCATTAATAATTTCTATCCAGAAATCGAGTCATTACCTGCGGCATCATGAGTTCCACTTGGTCTCTCATAGTAAACAACTCAAGTAAATTCTCAATCATGCAATGCTGAATGAATAATTTTCATGGTGGGTGGTAATATTATATTAATTTGAAATACAGTTTGTGCCTTATAAAGTCTTCAAAGGACAAGAATTAATATAATTCCTGACAGAGCAACCCCCCTGAAAAAATGACTTCAACATAAGCTTAACTACTCGATGAAAATGTTTTCAATGTAAAGGTAGATCCCCAAATACGGGAGATTCATTTTGATAGTTTATCTAGAAACCCAGTGAGGAAAATTATGGAAGACCCTAATCTCAATAAAGTGGGAATGGGATTAATTTACATATATCCAGCAAAGGTGGTCCTACCTTAATCCTTCCTATTATAAGAGGTGTGGACAAACAATGATGCAGAAAATAAAGCTATAATTACTAGTCTAGATATGGAACTTAAGTAGAATTAAAACACATGAAGTAAAATGGAGATTCATAATTGGTAATCAAGAAAGTAAATGGTTCTTACGCTATCAATAAGGAAGAACTAATCCATTTCATTGAAGATTTTTTGAGGGCCGATTATGGAATTCCCCTCATGTCCAACACTAACCTATGTCCCTCGGCCAAAAAATGACTAAGAAAATGCTTTCACAAATTCATCCACAACTCTGGATGATCTAGATTAGGATGAAAAGATCATCACCATTGCATATTTCTAGATGGTTTCTCCTTTCGTTCAGGTAAACACATAAGAAATCAATGTGAAAATCCCCATCCCTGAACCATATGGACCTACCACTAATCGGATGAATTCCATTTTGAACAATCTCCAAAATGGATAACTCCCCCAGATTGAGCTGGAAGGTAGAAAATCTAGAGACAAGTAATTAATTTTGTTATATATGAAAACACAAACCAATTAAAGGTCCTCTGTATGTAGGGACATGATCGGGTCCTTTTGAGGTGAATTGATGCAGAAAAGATCGATGTCATCATAGATGAACTGCACACTTGAGCCTATGGTGCACAAAACTTAGGATATAAGATTTCCAATCATATTTAGAGGCTTAGATACTACTATCCCATTACAACACAAGGAAACACTGAATTCACTAGGAAGTGTCATTCCTTCCATGTACCAGAAATATTCATCCAACATTCCTCCAAGTTACTTCAGACAACCGAGTACTCCTGGCCATTTTGATATGGGTAATGGATGTTTTGGGACCATATCCTCCTTCCACGACTATGAAATTCAAGTCTATCTTCACAACAACCGACTTATTGTCCAAAACGGAAGAAGTTGTACCCATCAAAGAATTCAGTGTAAGAATCATAGTTATCTTTATGAAAGACAATGTAATAATTAGATTTGGGGTCCCTCATACCATACTGATGGATAAAAACACCAACTTCTATTATACGTAGTTGTTGAAATTATATAAAGAATATGGTATCAAGACCAATCATTCATCGAACTATTATATACCGGATAAAGGATAAATAATGTCCTTCAAAAAGACCTTATCAATATATACTAAAAAATATGGTGGGTAAAGATAAAAATTCATGGTCCGACAAGCTCCTCCACACTCTGTTGGCATACCAGACCATGACTCATAAAACTACTCAAGAAACATCATATTCATTGGTGTACTGGAGGGGATGGTCCATCCCATTTAAGTTCAAATACCCTCACTCCACATTGCCATATGTGATCAATTATACATAGATTAGAAATCCCAAAATCGACTGGATGAATTATAATGTCTCGATTAAAATATATTTCATACCATGAACCATTAAGAAGTTTACCAAAACCGAATTGTATGAGCCTTTAACAGAAAGGTTCACCTCCTGTATTTCCTTGAAGGAGAAATGGTGTTGGTCCTCAACACTCCGATTATACTTGGAATGAAACCTCCAAATTTGAACCAAAATGGGAAGGGGCATATATAATACATAAGTTATACTGTAATGGAGTATATTCATTAATTGAAATGGATGACCATCTCATTACAACCCCTACCAAGGAAATGTTCCTGAAGAAATATTTCATGTATCCGAAGGAACACATGTCTTAGTTGGAAGATGTAAAACCGAAAGATGGTAAATTGCAAGATTAAAATTCCTTTTGGTACTAAATTAAACTACATAGTGCAGCTGTTCTAACCATACGATGTTGAACTATAGAGAATTTTTTCCCGAAACATGATGTTAAACTTTGGAGCCATCATCCTGGTCGTATGAAAATAAAATACTCATATGGTCTAGATTCTATGACTGTAAAATAAGAGTTAACATCCTAACTAAAAGATGTTAAACTGTAGGACACAATATGCACATCCCTTCACATCGGTTGACCAAGGTCTTTACTAAAAGATGTTAAATTACATATAATATATCATCCTAACCACATTATGTTAAAATGTATGGAGATCACCATTCCAATTAATGATATATCTCACATTATCCAGCTCTATGTGGGGGGAATATCAAATTTCCATGTTCTTACATGAGAATCAGATCCATGTAGAAAATCTTTTTCTCAAAGAACTATGTTTTGCGATATTCTCATTACAACAACATACATAGTGACTCCAAGATTCTATGTCCTAGACCCAACCATGAATAATGGAAAAAATGCACCCCTCTACATATGGGTCAGACTTATGTTGAGAATATCTATCGAAGAACTATGTGTGGCTTGATTTCCACCTGCATGGGATATATAGGGATGCCTGATGTTCATATATCGGGCCCATCCATATATCTATTAAAACTTCTGGAACCTTAGCCTGAGTTCTCTTCTGGAGTTTGTGTTGTGGCATAGGGCCCCTTGGATCCTCATTAATGATTGCTCATATTAGATATGTTATGAACCTCCCATTGGAACATTTATTCTCTCTCTATCCTCATAACACAATGTTAAACGATATCACCAACGTCTTAGCTATATGATGATAAATTTTGCAACACCATTACAATGCCCTCACTAGAATGGACATCTCCCTCAGAAATTTTCATCCACCATGTTGTGATAACAAATTTCCTCCACTTTGTGTAGGATCAGGATCTATAAAGGGATCCCTCAGGAACTATGTAAGGATTGATTCCTACCCTCATAGGATACATAGAGATTTCTGAATTTAATATCTGAGGCCCAACCACCACCATCAACAAAACAAATTCTCCCATCCTTGAATATAGGCCAACCTAATGTAGGGAGGATTATATCCGAGAACTATGTGTGGGTTAACTCCCATCCACATGGGATACGTAGCGATACCCAAAGGTCATATCTCAGACCTAGCCGCAGATCCATTCAACCTTCTAGCCATTTTGAATTTTTTCTCTTATAGAGTGTGTGGTTTGGCATAGGGACACTTAGATCCTCAATCATGATATCTCATATCAGCTGTGATATGAACCTCCCATTTGAACATTTATTCTATCTCAAACCTTGAAACACAACATTAAACCGTGTCACCAACTTCTTAGTTGCATGATGTTAAACTGTGCAACAAAACTATGATTCCCTCACCAGAATGAAAATCTCCAACAGAATTGGTCAACCACCATGTTGTGTTCAAAAATTCCCTCCACCATGTATATGAAAAAAATATGCAAAGGGATCCCTCAAGAACTACGAATGGCTTGATTCTCATTCTAACAAGATGTGTAGGGAAATATATGCCCTGTATACTTGTCTCATCCACAAAACAAAGAAAACAAAACTATCCCTATGTACAGATTTATGTCGGAGATCATGAATTTAGGTCCCCTATTCAGGGATCCATCAACGAAACATACCCCCCATGTATGAGTGAGATCTATATAGGTTATTTCTTATTTCACGGCCAATCATGGATGAGATATTTCTTATGATCCTAGAAATCCCCCTTCTATTCAGAAAAATCTATACCCTAGGGAATTTAAATATTCATAAACCTCCATGTCCATCAGAGATGGAGGGTCAATGTCCTAAGTACACCTCTTCTTTACTATGAGAAATATACCCTTGTGGATCTTCATATGTTTCCCACAAAAAATTCATGTCAACCAAACATAAATTCATCCTCAGGACAGGCTTTTCTTATGTATGTACACCCCAATAGATCTCATTCCCTATATCATTCCTCTAAATTTATGGATCCATAGATTCATGGTTTACAATTTCCTTCCTCCTCATGCCCGGAGAATGTCATAATATCCCAGTCTAATTTGCCTCTAATCATTCACAGTTTCTATGGAAATTCTTCCATACAACATGATTCTAAACTATTCTGCCATCTTCCTAACAGATGACATTAAATAAAATTGCCAAAGTCCTAATCCAATGACACTAAAATGAAATATACTGAGAACTATGTGTGTCTTGATTTCTGATCATAGAGAATAAATAGAGAAGCTTGGATATTTATATCTTGGTTCAGACACCCTTAAAAGCAAAAAATCCCCCCTCTTGATGCATGAGTCATTCATTCATGAGAAAACATCAAGGAATTGTGTACGACTTGACTCCCAACCTCTTAGGATATGTGGCGACACCCGAACATCATATTTCGGGTCTAAACACGAGAAATAAATGTCCCTACTTTTACTGTGTATGGGTCATACGTATACATGTAAATTAAGACACAATAAAATCGCTTTACCCCATGTTTCTATATATGAAATAAATCAACACGGGGGACTGCACCGTGATCTTTTCCCCACTAGGGAGTTCATACCATCAAAATAAAAAATTCCCCACTTTATTTTAGGAGATAAATTTTCATGGGAGAATCTAATACATTAAATTTCCATACCACAATACATTAAAATGCATGGACAATATTTTCTCCTTCTATATTGTTTGGTCCTACATAGGGAACCTCTTCACACTTTCATGGGGGAAAATTCTCTATCCTTTTCAACAAGAAATTATGACTTGAAATTCCCCAATTTCATGTTCAGGCACCCTCCTTTCATGAACCATACTCTCTATCTGGAATGGAACAAATCCCCATAACCTTCTCCAATTATTAGAGTTGGAGAGTTAGTGTCCTAAGTACATCTATACTTGACTGTATATAATATTCTCTGATGGATCTACATAAGTTTCAAAAAAAAAAGGTCTATCAACTAGAGAAAAAAGTTTCCTCAGGATAGGATTTTCCTACATCCATTCACCATATGAAGTTCATATCCCATACCAATACTTGGATTCAGAAACCCCCTAAACTAAAATTTACACCCCTCCCCACACACCCTTCATGTTTAATGATGGTAGAAAATATCTTGTCATATTACCATGAAAGGAACAATATGTTACTTCTTTTGTCTGAAGAGAGTGTTAATTACTGAATGTCTTGTAGTAAGACACTAAACTACACCACCATTGTCTTAGTTGCATGATATTAAACTACACGATGCTTTAAACCTCCATTACACAATCATAATTCATGAAGGGTTGGTCTCTTATTCATTTTTGAAAATTGAGATAGATGCCCCCATACATTTCAGATGCCACATCACTAACAATACAATCCTCATGGTTATGAGAAATCCAAAGTCCCATGAAACCACATGGATATCAAAAATACATAGTCGGTGTCCTGATGAAACATCTTCCCAACTATTCATAAGATTTCCCAGGTGCCTCTTCATATTTTTCCCACAAAAACAAAAGACAGAAAACTAGCGAAAAATTCATTCTCAGAAGTGACTTTCCTACCATCGTAAACCCTCATCAACAACACCATGTTAGAAACCATTATTATGGTTACTCCTCATGTACTTTCCCCATACCATGTTTCAGATTAAGAAATCATAAAACAACGATCAGGGAAAATCCATCACACATGTCTATAAAATATTAGGGCATTCTGTGCCAATAATGTACATTGGGGACCTTTCCTAACAATTCATGGTCAATGTTATTTCATTCAAATATGGACCACATTTATATCGTAATAGCCTTCTCTTCATCCTGATCAGAACCTATTTCGATGGAGGGAATTTTTTGGGTCTAGAAAAATTTTCAAGGGAAATCAGAATAATCTTTTTGATTTGAAAAGGTAAGGAAAACAAATCAAAGAAAGTGTTGATGAGAAAATGTTTAAAGGAAAAAAAATGGAAAAAGAAAAAAATATAGACTGCATAGTATACTCTCTTCATGGATCACTACTCTACATAGAGATTCACATCACGGGATGCCCATAAAGTAAAAATTCCCTGGGAGAAAGACAGCAACGCTAGTTCCCCACACACGAAATCATCTACAGGAAGGATGTGGATAAATTTTACCCACAGATGGAATCCCCTATGAACTCAAACTTTTTATGGGAAAGACAATGCCTATGACTCCCAGCAAATTAAACAAATTCATTCAGAGGAACAAGGTAGTGATTTTCTCATCTGTAGATGATGACCCCATGCCTTTACTGACTAAGTCATCCTTGGGATGGGTTTCTTTCCTAGGATTCAATAATAGAAGGATCATAAACTCATCGCAGATGACTGGAAATGCTGGTATCTAGTTCCTTGCTTCTCTATAAATAAAGCTTGCGGAGAGCCAAATATAGAGGATTAAAAATTGAAACATCGAAGGGATATCGGTAGAAAGGATCAATTGATAGATCGATAGCTCTACAGAATATAGACTGATTTGATGATTCCCTAAAGCAAAATACTCGCCACATAAAATTAAAGAGGAAAACAAAATAAAACCAATTAGAAGTCTGTGTACTAAACTAAACAACCCTTTGTGGTCATATTATCCATGAGGTGTAGAACCAATGGATTATTTGAAACTAGGCGCCCTGCATATAAAATCACTACACAGGTGGAACCCTATCCCACATATAAAATCGCAATACAAGTGGAACCCTACCCCAAGTAGGAAATCTCAACATGGGTATAACTTGAGTTCACATAGCACTATGCAACATAGACGGAACCTAGCCCCACATAGAAAAATTCGATATTGACTGAACCAAGGTATACATACCACCATGTCATACAGATCACCCCCTTTCCCACGTAGCAACCCATTACGTAGAAGAAGCCTTATCCTATGTAAGAATATGCTGCATGGAACGAGATACCCCGGAGCATTCCGCTTTATGGATCCAATCAATCCCTTTTTTCCATCATTAACCCTCATGTTGTCACCTCCATGAACAGATCAAACAGTATCAAGACAAGGCCACCTCCAAAGCCATTGTACATTTATGATAAAATCATTTGGACCAACAATGTGATATTTCGAGTTTACATACCCATGGTAAGTGAAGTCATATTGGTTACCCCATCAGCAGGGAGGAAACCTTAAATGATGTTGAGTTCACATTACTTTAATAATTAGGGTTTTTCCCTTGGGACACTGACATGAACATCCCTGTTCGAGGGATTGAGGGGAACAGTTGGACTTTCCCTTCAATGTGGGACAATGTTGAAAATTATTTATTTTTTCCCAAAACCAACTGTAGGGAACTCCCACTAAGGTAGGCCCCTATCCTTTCTTGAAAGAGGTGGCACCCACGCTCCTCTTTTCCTTCACGTGGGGACATATTTGGATATATTTAAATAAATTACTACATAGGATATGAAAACAAGAGAGTAAAATGGCACATTAAAAGTTTCATATATCTACCCTTGGGATCCAGTACCATCTATCAGTAGATGAAGTGGGACATGTGATCATCAGATCCACGACCAACTCTGGTTTCTCACATTGAGAATGTCTTATATGATCTTAAAGGATGGCAGTGATTAGGACATCCATAGGGTCCCAAATATTGGTCCATCTACATAGATGTAAGCCCCAATTTCAATTATTGTAGGCCTTATCCACAGATATATGACCTAATTTCAATTAAAGTGGGCCTCCTAGATGTTTTAATCCCCGATCAAACCCCCTTAAATGGGAATCCACCTTGCATAATCCCCAATCATACCCCTTAAATGGGACTCCTCTAAAGTTTAAGTCCCAAATCATTATGAACTATGACGTCTTTGATTTCTAACTAATTATGATATGTAGGAAGACTCCTTGAGGTCCAAACCCAACACCCAAATCATAAAAATGATCTCCAAACCACATTCCTAGTAGGGTTATATTAACCCAACAGACCATATCTGTTCTAGGTATCTCGACTTGTCCCACTGTAAGTCCCAAATTATATTTACTAGGTAACCTTTCACCTAAATGTACTTGCCAAATGATATTAAACTCCATGGTCATGTCCCATTCAAATAAACATAAAAGGTGATGTGTCCTGTAAAGTGACAGTGAACTACATGGGATTTGATTCCTCTCAAAAGGATAATTAGGAAGCCTATCTGGTGGGTTAAATGATGACATCGAAGCATCATTCATCCCACAAGGATGACGATAAACTCTAGAGTAGTATAAAATGTGAAAAAAACCAACATTCTCATAGTGAATGTCTAAATAATCGTGGATCTATCTATAAAAGGGTAATATTGATGGAGAACCTAAGATACATATAGATCCTTCTATCGATGGAAAACCTTTGATACATACAGATGATTTTGAACCCATGCGTAATCATGGTCAACTGCTTCTATAAGGGTAATCCATGGACACATGCTTTGGATTGAACCAAGGATTCATGAGCATATGAAAATAGGTTAACTTTATAAAAGATTCATAGAAAAAGCAATAGTTCCCCTCAAAAGGGGTACATATGCCTGCGTTTCTATCCTCTCGACCAATGTGAGTTCTTAAGTGTCAATGGCCAAATCATCCAATAAATGCCTACCTTTGGAATGTAGGGCCATGAGTCGTGGATATGAGAGACATTTGGTGTTTCAAGCTCTAAAAACAAACCCACTGCTGACCATTCAAATATGTTAAGCTCAAAATTAGTAATTTCACAATTGATAAACCAATGTAACCAACTCACATGAAGATAAAATCATATTCATCAAAAATAGAATTGTAACCCTGAAGTAAATGGATTAGCTATGGAACCTCCTTCAAATGATGAAACAGATATACTGCCCAATCCCCATTATACCATTGTAATCATCAGGAACAACATTTTCATCAGAAACCAACACTTAATATTCATTTTCCATTTATTAAGGATGAAACTCATCATACTTTCATATATTTATAAACACAAATTGATAGATTATTCACCTAATGGTTGCATAACTTATTTACAAAAAAATACACTATTTTTATGGGATCTATAAACTTTTTCCAATAATTTATATAATATGAATGTTAATTTGGTGTTAGAAAATGTAATGGGATTGTATATCTGATCAAAAATTAAATCTTAGTTGAGTCAAAGGGGATTTGAATATAAGGGTAAATTTATAGGTAAGGGTGGTTATTTTCTATAAGTTGTGCACACGTGGTTAAAAAATTTCCCTTTATCATTCCCATACACACAAACTATTTGTAAATTCATTTTGAAGTACTATGATATCAAAATTCATAATCATTCATGAAAAAAGCATAAAATATTGTCATAAATATCCTTGTCATGAAAGATAACTTTTTAACACATGGGTATGGGCTAAAAACTATTTTCTAATATAATTAGGTCATTCAAAATATAGTATAGTTTATGAAAGAAAACATGATACAACATATTATATCATGGTTCTATTATCCTTCAATAAAATATCCTTAAAATATTTCCAAGAGTTCTCCATTCTTCTATATATTCCAAATCATTTCAAATTCCATTCATTAGTACTAAATTCCAGCCATAGATTGATAAAAAACATGACACATTTAAGCCATGAATTCATAATTTACTATACATAATCAAACATTATTTACTTTTATAGACATAGGATAAAACATTTTACCCATAGGGTTTATTGGAAATCCAATATATATTGATTAACATTTAACACGTTATGATTTTATATAATAATTTCTCTTTAATAAATTTTATTATTGTGATAGCTAGTGATACACGTAGAACCAAGCCTAAACAAACCATGATATATTATTTACTATTCATTGGATTTACCGGTATTAATATGAATAACCGATTTATGAAACATACATAAAAATGAATCACTTAATTCAAATTTATTAATTAGTTATTAGAAAATAAACATTCAATTTATTGTAGAGTCATTTTATATTTCAAAAATAGATTATCATTAAAAATGGGTTTTATAGATTTTTTTTCTTGGATATTATAATTAATTCATGCCACAATTATAAAATGTGTCTGATTTAATTGAATGAAAATTTTAAATTAGAATTTAAAATATATATTAGTGTGAATTTTTGGGATTATTTAGAAAAGATTTATTTTTATTGAATAATATAAAAATAACATTTTTTTTCAAAATTGTAATTTATTTAATTTTAATAATGTAATTTAGAAGATCTTATATGTATTGAATATGGTATTAAAGTTACAAAATTATCTTCTAATTTTATATAAGATAATTATATTTCAAATAATTATCTTCATATTTTATTTTGGTATAGCCTAATTTTTGGCTAAATAAATCAATTTTTTTGAAATCTTTTTTACATTATGATTTACAATTTTTTATTAAAATGTATTTTTTACACTTCTAAACATTTATTATTTAAAAATTGATTCAATATTTTTATTCAGGAGGTTCATATTTAGTAAATTGATTCTTTTTTTAATTATGAATAACAACCTTGGTAAAAATGATGTCATCGTAGTAAGTGTAAAAATGGGAAATGATGGCTAAAACTATGATATAAGGCCTTAAAATCACCTCAAAGCATGTTTTTGTTTTATTGGATGATTTTTTTTATGACCATAACCATTCAATATTCTAAAATATTGAAATTTATTATCACTTTATTTTGATTCCAACCTTTCTATTATTTTATGTAAAGCATAATTTCAAAAATGTCAATATCTTGATTTTAATTTATCATATATGATTTAATTATGATAAAATATGAAATGATTGGATTTAGAAGATTAATTTTAACATAAATAATTTATTTTTATTATGATAATTAATTTTAATTTTTATTGATTTTATTGTAACCTTAAACATTTATGCAATACTAGCACATTTTTTGTGAAAATAATTGAAAAAATCAATGTAAATAACTTTAAAAAACATTAAATATAATTTTTTTGGATAAATTGGGGCTTCAATTACGTTTGATGGTTATTAAGAAATTTTAATTTATGTTAAAATATTTATATTTAGGAGTAATTAATATCTTGAACTATTTGAAGTAAAATTTTGTGAATAGTCCCAAAAGAAGACATTAAGGATATTTAATATTAAATAATAATTTATTAAACGATTTAAAAATAAAAAAAACCATGAAAGAGGAAAACAGTAATTTTAAATGCTCCAAAATTTCATCCATGGAAATTTTTTAGTTATTATCCACTATAGTAGTAAATTTATGACCTTCAATGATTGAGGAAGTTATTATTATGGATAAAGTTAAATGGGTTTTATGAGGTGGTTAAACCAAATGATAAAGTTTAAAAAACTTATAAAAAAATCCAAATTTTGTTGGCTGTTGGTATTTTGATATTTAAATATATTAATTTATAAATTATTTCCATTCTTTAACCTTACTTGATTATTATCTTTATTATATTTTAAAATTCTTAAAAATTTCAAGTGTGTCCTTTCCACCTCTTATTAAAGGACACTACCTATCATATTTTCATCCCAAAAATTGTGATATTTATCTAAAAAAACACAATCCAAATATTTTATAAACTTTTATATCCATGTCTTTGAGGTTCTTCTATTATTATAAAATTAACCCAAGTGTTCTTCAGGGGATATCCAAATGAGGATTTTCAAAGAAAATGTTTAACTCTAAACCGAGTTCTATCATCTTATTTATTTTTCTTATCTACTTTGATTATTTTTTGACCTTGATTATATAAAAACATAAGTATATTATTAATACAAATATTTTATTATATTTATTCTAAATACTTTTTTATTATTTTTTTCTATCAAATTAGAATCAAACTCATTGATCAGGGGTTCATGCGGACTACCGCCTCCACATAGTGATGTATTTCATTTTTTATCACCACCTTCCATGGATAGTTACTATGATATATATAATTTTTTGATGTTATGTTTATAATATTTTTTAATTCTATATATATAAAATATTATCTACCTTCTAAAACTCCCTTCTATTGTAAGATTATAACGTCCATTTTGTGTACATTGGGACTATCACCACCATGAAGCGTTGTGATGCGTTTTCCATTTATTCTTTATATGGTTGGTGATAAAAATATATTTATTGAATATATATATATTATATTATATAAGTATTATCATTTAAATAGAAATAGAAATTTACTTTACTTTTATTCCATTCATTAAAATGTGATAACACCAGTCATGTGTACGTATGTACTACCATCTCCATGAAGTGAACAAATTCAATTTTCACCAATATCGTATATGAATGGTTATAAAAGTGAGTATATTATATAAATATGATAATAATTAAATGATTCATGTTTTATATATGATGAAACCATGTCCAAGGAGAAAGAACCAGAACCATTGTAAAAATATAGTAATAAAAAAAAGAACAATTGACACCCAAAACAACAATTTTAATGAAGAATTATTAATAAATTGGTGATAAGATGTCATATGTGAATAAAATATTGCTTTTTATGTATGAATATTGATATATTATATATTTATAATAAATATAAATTTATTATATAGGTGTTTAACAACTAGTATGGATCAATTTAGGACTTGAGGAAAGGGTGTCATGTATCACATTTATATATGCGAGGAATATAACATATTCATGAATTGTTTATCCTATTTGACATGAATTTATTTTACCATTAATTTCATGAAAAATATGTTAATTTAAAAATTCATCTATTTTTCAACCGTTCATGAAGTTTTGATTCAGATATTACCAAATATTTAAGTGTTTTATCATATAGTCAAAAAAAATTATAGGTATTTTTTATGTTTAAATTTCTACTAATGAACTTATATGATCTATATCTCATAAATTAATGTAATTTTATTTAACTATGGTTATTTATTTAAATTAAAGGTTTTATTACCCTTTTCACCTCTCAAAGTACTCAAATATTTAAAATACTACATAGAAGGAATATCAATTTTTTCTATTCTGGAAGGAATCATTTTCTTCCATGTATATATTTTATTTAAAATGTTTTCAAGATTTTTTTATATTCTAAAATGATTGATGAATGTAATTTTTAATAATATTTGAATTTATATAAATTTTTTTAAGTGAATATTCTTTCCATTTATGAATGATATATTTTTTAACCAATGTTTTGAAAGGAATATTTTTATTATCAATTACTGTGTGAATTGATTTTCCCATCATAATGGATATTATTTTCCATGAAGATTAATTTACAAGTTTCAGTGGTTATTTTAAAATAAAATATTACATGAGTCCTAACATAAATATTTAACAAATGAAAAGATATATATAATTTAATTTTTAAGAACTAAGTGAAATCAATACTTTTAAAATTATTCATTAAGACTCATATAAAGTATAGTAAAATGGTTTTGGTTTCTTGGCACATCATAATTTCATTATAGATTAAATTAAATTGGATAATTCATTCATTATCGATAGATTAACCTACCACCAGTAAAATACATCACCTCATTGGAGTTACTTATATTGATTAAATTTCGTTATCAATTAGGAGTAACTTCCATATAGTTAAATATATCATATAATCCAAGATGTGTTGTGATTCATTTTCTATTTCTAAATTACAAGAAATTTTATTAGGATAGATTTAATTAATAAATATGGAATATATGATATTAATATATATTTTTTAAAGTTAAATTTCTATTTACCTTTATTTTTTTACATCTAATGAGAAATGACAACATCACATATGAGTATGCACAGATTACCATCTCTATGATGTGATGTAATTAATTTTTCATAACTACTATATATGAATGGTTATAAAAGTGGTAATAATAAATATATATGATAATTATGAAATTGATATTATTTTGGAAACTATGAAACCATGGAAAAGGTTTACATACTAGAACTAATGTACCATAAATATCATTGAAAACAGAACAATTAACACCAGAAAAAAATATTTTAATGATTAACTATTAATAAATTGGGGATAAGATGTTATAAGGGAACCATATATAGTATGATAAGTATGATTAATGTTCAGTTATATATTTATAATAAAATTAATCTTATTATAAAGGAGGTTAAGATCATATATAAATTATGCTAAGACTTGAGGCGATGGTTTCTCATATCAATTTTATATTTGTGAGGAACACACTCTATTCACCACTTTTTTCTATTATGTATAGTATATTCTAACCATGAATGTTTTATTTCTGATTATTTTAATTAAAATTTATGTATTTTAAAATACATCAAGGTTTCTCTTTTAATGATTACATGATTTGAAGACTACCAAATTTGTAAGTGTTTTATGTTACCATCCTACTTTTTACCAGGATTTTTTTGTGATTAAATTTTCAATGACGAACTTATATGATATATATCTCAAAAATATTATTTATTTTCATCTAATTTAATTATTTAAACAAATTAATATTTTTCCTTTCATTTTACACTCTCTATGTACTTAAATGTATAAAAAAATGTTTTTAAAGAAAACCAAATGTTTTTTTCTATTTGATGGGGAATATTTTTCTTCCGTGTCAATATTTTTATTAAAAAAATTCAATAATGTTTTTAATATTGTACAATGATATATTAAAGTAATATTTGAAATTATGTATTTCTATAAAACATTTTATGAATAATCATCTTTTCATTTTCAGAAATTATAATTTTTTACCAAAGGTGTCAACAGAATAATTTTGTGGACAATAACTATATGAATAAATTTTTACATCACCATGAATGATCATTTATTTTAATTTTAATTTACAAGTTTACAAGGATATTTTAAATGAAAAAAATTCCTAATATTTTAGAAATTTTTATACATTAAATAAGTGATATCAAAATGAAAAGGCTAATTTCCCCAAGAAGTGCTCCAATGATCCTTTAATGGTAATTTAATCTTTGAAAAATTTCAATGATATAACTTATGATTCATTGGTATCATGCTCTAATAATTTTATATTTATTAATTATATGGATGGACTATAAATTTTAGGATTAAATACTTATGAACCCCATTTCCTTTTCCATGGGTTAATCTATAATGAAATGATTAATGCTTCCATGATATTTTTGAATATATATGAATAGATTATGATTATGTGATGTGTGAACTCTTCTATTTAAGGTACATATTATTTTATCTTGTGAATATATTTTGTATATATTTTTAAGTGTTTTAGAAAGATTATTATTGTTTGGGAGGCTTCAATTGAAAAAGGGGAAGACATGAGGATGATATTGTAGATTTTAAAGCTACAACATCTCCATTGCAAACATATTATAGTCTGTAGGATATTTTGAAATATTGAAGATAACACCATATAGCTGGTGGGGTTTCTATGTGAAACGTCTTCTACCTAGAGTCCACCTACAAGTCGGTGGAGGCCACTAGATCACTAGTGACACCATTTGTGTCATAGTAACCTGATTTGGGTTATATATTATTTTATTAAAAAAATAATCCCCTCTCAATATTTTTCCTTTGCACTGGCCTCCATCAACCCCAACACCCTATGAACTATCTCCTAGTGATTTTGGTATCTCACTTCTCCTTAGTTTTTCTCCCTTCAATTCTTAGGCTGTTTCTTGATCCATTCCTTCTACTATGGTGAGTATTTTCTTGATCTAGATAAATTTTCACCTCTTTTCCATTGTCAAAACTATTTATATTGTCAATATATTTGCCAGATCTAATGGTTTTGGAATTGTCTAAAAAGTGGAATTGTGTTCTTTCTTCGAATCAATAACTGAATTCAAATAATTTTTATTTACACATCATTTTAACCTAGATCATTTTTGAAAATATGACTTATCACGTATGTGTGTACATGTCGCCCTTTTTGTGTGGATTCTCCAGAAAATAGATCCTAAAATTATAAATCTTATCACAAAGGTGATGGTTCCATGATTTAGAGTTTTGAAATTATAATTGGGAAATAACCCTGTCTATTGAAGCGTAGTTGAACTAATGATATGATGTCTTTATTATTAGTGAATTTCTCTACAAATTCTTAACATGATTTTTTAGAGTGACTATTTATCTTATGATACCAATGCATAATGTTTTATCAAATGTTGTGTGTGTTCATTTACACTTCATACCAATTATTTATATTTGATTTAATGTCTATTTGTGTTGTTTATGACTCCTTCTTGATGTGATGTGATATAGATTAGTCATTATGTATCTATTTGTAACCTTTGATGTCTTCTATAGTTGGGAAAGAAGGTTGGACTATATAGACTATCCCCCCCCCCCAAGTGGGATGTGTTATACATTTTTGGTAATGTACATGGGATATCCCTTCCAAGAGGACGTGTCAAATGTGTTTCTAGGATATCCCATCTATGGATAATGTGTCATGTAGTAGTTTTATTTTCTTACAGCATGTAGCCAATGTATGTAGATCATGTTTTTAATGACCCAAAATACATATTATTATTTTGTGATATGTTTTTTTGTTATCTTCTCATTGTTTAGTTTCATGGAATACACCAATATATCCTTTGAAATTATTTTAAAGTGATTTTTTTTGGTTTATTAATGAATTTTTTACTTATACACTACATGACTTTCTCTCTTACCATACAGATTTCATGACCAGTGATTCAGTAGTTGGACCATGGTATTTTATTTCTTCATATTTTTATAATTAGTTAATTTTATCTTGTATATAGTTCCATTGCATGTGGGGGGTCCTCTTTTTAGTTTTGGGATGTGTGAAAAACATGACATACTGCTATTGCATGGTTTTTTATTTTCTGTATATAATGTTACCCTGGTAATTTATTTATTTATTATTTATTTATTTTGTCCTTATTGCTTCCATTTTATTTTATGATGTTTATATGATAATAATGTTATTATCTCTCCCTGACATACCTCTTGGACATCATTGCTAGTTGGAAATGGTATCATATTAGGTTCACAAACTTATATATTTTACTTATGTTGATTTGGGATAGGGTAGATAGGAGATAAGATGGTCATGACTCAGACTAGTCCAAATTAAATGTTCATGAACTATACTATATTGTGAACCTCTGAGTTTCCAAGAAGGGGGTATTGGTTCTCTTATTGTTTGAAGTTAACTTGGAGTTAATTCTCCTCAGGTGATTCCCATAATATTAGCATGCATATTTTTCAATGTAATGTACATTTATACGTCATGTTTAGGAATATAAGAATCGAATAAAATATGTATGATGCTTTCATTAAATAGATCCCAAATAATTGAACTTAATCTTGAAATTTTTAATATGTTTTTTTGGATCATTATTTCTTAAATTATTTTATTTGAGCATAAGTATTATATTCATGATTGTATATATATATATATATATATAAATGATGTGTATTTAATAATGGCTTAGATTGGTTCTTGATTAGTTCTTAAGGGTTTACGTAGCGTTTCTATGGGTAGTGTCTTAGGTTTAACCTTTTGTAAACCCTTATGTATTTTGTGATCTATTTTTCCCCATGGTTTAGATGTTTGATTTAGCTAATGTTTGTTATGAAATTTAAATAAAGAACACCTTGTATACATCTTATGATACTAGTTATAGAATATGTTCAAAATGATCTCATAGGGGACGAAGTGGGAGTAACACCGCATGTTGTGAAACATGGTGTAGATAAGCATGATCCCATGATTTCTATAACAGCTCAATACTTATGACCAATGTAGTAGAAACTCATATATATAATACATGTTCAGGGAGGAGGAGGCAATAATGGTTGGACTAATATGATTGAATACACTTGAAACTCTAAAATTTATCACCCCAGACATTCAAGGAACCGGATACCCCTAGTATATATAATACTAGATATGCTTTAGTGAGTGGATCTATGACCTAGTGGAGAACCCATGGGATAGAAAGGTAAATAAAAAAACATTTATGCTTCTTATAATCATTATATGGTTGTGGTACATTATGATTAATTCTAGAAGAAATATAGGGATGATGTGGGTGAATTTCAAGGACCACTTCTTTGAGGAATTCTCCCCTAATTAACTAATGTTGAATATTTCTTAGGAATTTTGGGATCTTCAATAAGGGATGATTTCACTATCTACCTATTCTATGTGATTCACATAGTTTATTTTATTTGATCATATTCTATCTAGAATGAATGTACATAAGGCTAGGAATTTTATGATCAACCTTCATCGAGATCTAAAATTCATGTTTATGAACTTTAATCTGATGACCTACATTATAGTTCATTGTAAAGTACTCATGATAGATAAATAATTTGCGGAAGATAGAGTTATAGGCTTTCTTATAGCTACTAGAGGGACTATTGGTCGCTTCTCTAGTATAGTTCTTGTTAATTATTTTGGTAACATGAAAAAGAAGATAGAGGATGGAATATTGGGTAATTATCTATATTCAATGAATAGAAAAGGGTATTATAATTACTCCCCGGATTAAGGATCTACTAGGATCTATAAATATCGGCATAAAGGAAACTATATCAAGGATTATCCTGTTACTCTCATGGATTTTTATTGTTAAGGAAGGACCAACCATCTGAATGGGTTTTGTGCTATATCTTCATGGATGCATGAAGTAAATCTTGGATATGGTATAGGTGTAGTGACCCACTAGTAGGCGTATATAGCATAATTATAAGTGAATTAGGTGACTCATGATCCAATAGGGAATCATGGAGCTATTTATGGAATGGTATATGTGGCTAATCAAGCTCCAAATAATGGCGAAGAGGGACCTACAGTATTTTATGGTATGATCCTACAATCTGTTATACTCTTGGTTACTTCATTTTATATCGACACATATCATTCGTTCATATATTCTTAGGTGTTCATTGGGTTAGTCTTACCATTTTAGTTTTCTTTTGAGACATTATCTATCAATACACCCCTGAGCAAGAAACTATATCATCTTTATATCTATCTAGAATGTTTTATAGTGATTGATGGATTTGATTATGTATGGATATTCTTAATTATGATTATTTCAGGCTTCAATGTTATCCTTGGCATGGACTGGTTGACTGAAAACCAAGGATATGTCTATCATTTTCAAAGAGGAGTAAATTTTTCCATGCCTAATGGGGAAATTATTTTGTTAACTGGTGAATGGGGCATACAAAAAGTGAGACTAGAACCATATCCTCATCAAAGAGAAGCCTTTTCAGAACATGTGGCCAGATTAAAACTCATATTGGTCCATACAAGGACACCATCCTCTTTTTCACCGATTGTTATCTAATTCCAAGAATTATTTCAATAGTATTTATTATGGTTATCTATAGAAAGTCGAGTTTTTTATATCGATCTTGTTAACAATAAATAAACTATATCAATTCCACCATATCATAGATAACCTATATAATTGAATGATATCAAGGTGAAACAAGTAGATTTTTATCCTAAAGGATTTATCAGACTATGTACTTCCCCATGGGGTGATTCAGTACTGTTCCCTAAAAAGGAGGAGGGTAGTCTTGGGATTTGTGTGGACTATAGGTATTTGAACATGATCATGGAGAAAATTGTACATGTTCCCAAATATTGATGAGTTATGTGATCAATTGATGGGATATCTATGAGTTTAAATAATTGATATATGTTCTGGCTGCTATAAGATTTGGGTCATGGAAGAATACATACCAAATATAGCATTTAATAATGTATATGGGTAGGCAGAGTATATCATTATGCCTTTTGGATGATGAATGATTTGGATGTGTTCATGTATCTCATGAACAATATACTTCTCTTATACTAAGAATTATTTTATTAAAAACTTACCTATATAACCCTCCAAAATGGTATTTGAGATGACATTGACAGGAATTTAATGGAATTCTTAATTCCTATGGGTAGGGAATAAGAATAATGGAATCAATAAAATTAAAGAAGGAACATTTTATCCACAATAGTTATAAGCCAATAAAAAGCATAAGATAATGGAATAATAATACATTTGATATGAAAAACCCTTTAAATTAGAAAAAGGGGTCACAACACACAGATATAAGTCTCAATGATGAACCCCCCCCCCCCCCACACACACACACACACACAATTAGTGTATCACACACTCCATAATGTGTCACAAACTCTTAAAGTTATTGCAAGTCAGGTACACCCCCACCCTAGAGTGGTACTTTCCCTTTATCTGGACCTAGAATAGGGAAATCTAAAAATGACTAAAGGAAAATGTAAGGTGTGAGCAACATACTAAGTGGGATTTCACCAATCATTTCATAATAATTCTATATTAGATAAAACATTTATGTTTTATTTAAATAAAATATGGCATAGAAACTTATTATTAGTTCATATCAAAACCTTCCTGAATAAACATTTCTAATGAATTTTAGAAAATAGGTATAACAACTTTTACATAAAATTAGGCATAATAAATAATCTTTATGAAATAGAAATGAATAAAATATTTATCAAAAGGGAGTATGAATAATAATTTCCATCAAGACTAACATGAGTAAAAAATAAATATTATAAGGAATGGAAAATTATTTCTAATCATATGACCATGGAAAAGATACCCATGGGGTGGGCTATCCATGGTATCTAAAAACTCTTTGTGATGTATTGTTTCAAATGTGCACAAGGAACATCCATAAGAATGAAAAAGAGGATATTCCTAAGGAAGAATCACCATACTGATAAGTAGTTTAGTTTTCTTAGTCATCTTGAATCCATTTCTTGGGAGAGGTAATACATTCATAGTGTGTGTTCTTCCCCATAAACTACCAAGTCTATCATGTGATTCAATTTAATAAAAATATATAAGGCGATATCATTGGTTCAAAAATCATTTCAGAATTATTCACTATATTGAGCCTCAATTCATGTTTAAAACATGAAATTCCTTTCAAAAACCTTCCTCATTGGGTTTTTTATCATACACTCAATCCATTCGTTAAAAAACATTCATTGTGTGGGTTTTAATTAAAATTCATTCCATTATTTATAAAAACCAATATCAAATGATTTTTATAAAAATATATCACAAAATAACATTTTTATTCATAAATATCTCATTACATTTATTTTCATCAAACTCCCATCAATAGTAAAGATTATGATCCAAGAACGTATTTACTGAAAATAAATATCCAATCATTATGAATAATTTTTTACTACACACCATTAAATTACAAAATCAATTTATAAAAACCCATCTCAAGCACTATAAATTTATTTAAAAACAAATTTAAAACACATAAACATCAAATGTTCCAAATAATATGAATATATTTTGAAACTACACTCCCTGATGACAAATTTACAAGAATGGGGGAATATTGTATTGAAATCAGGGAGGCTCTAAGGCTCAAGTTAGGAACCATAGTGTAGAATCAACCATGGAGTGGATTGGAACACTAAGATTTAGTGGTTCTCATAAAGAGACCTGTACAATCCAGTGAGGGAGACAACAGTATGGAACCACACTGGAACATGACCCCTATATCATAACAATAGTTTTTTGAAATAGAATTAGCTCTATAGTAGTCCTTTAGAGTTTTAGAACAAAGACAAGAAAAGAAGAAGATAGATATATTTTTGGGTTCAACACACATTGAAAATTCCCCTCATTAAACCCTCTTACAAAACAAAAATAGAGCTATAGATTATTCCAAAAAATGGACCATTAAAAAGGGTAACTCTAGAATACCGAAAAGTTGATGTTTTCTGACACAGAATATAACACTCTGGGGGGGTCTAAAAAATAATGGCATAGTCCTTCCCAAATAGACCTCCACAAAGAAAAATATGATGCATCCTCTAGAGGTCGGGGTCATTGTGGTGAATCAATTCTCCCTACAACGTGGTCTCAACACCTTTACTATAACTACTACAGAGCCACTGCCTCCATGGAATAGTTAAATACTTTATGGAGTGGTCTTGAGTGTGGTAGTTTACTACCAACTTTTTTTGTAGGTAATTTCCCCAAAATACATTTAAGCATTCACAATATTTTTGAATCCCATAGTATCTTTCATAAACATGAATTATATCAAAAATAATGAGGTGAATAAGGGAAATAATCCACAATCGAAGAATGTACTTGAAATAAAAAGTTGATATTTTGAAGTTGTCTCCACTATATAATATTTATGGCCCCAAAAAACCTATAAAGAAGACCCCAAATTAGAGAAATATGGACACTTCTCTCTCACCAATGCCTTATATTACATAGTATAATGTCAATCATAAACATGATTCCATAATACTATAATCAAATTCATGGGCTTCCAACGAAGAACCATTGTTAGAGGATCGATAATTCGAACTAACTACACTGTTATGGATAAATATCGAGATCCCCACAACTTAAGAGTTTCCATGGATTATAGATCAACTTTCTATGTTGTGACACATTGAACACATTGTTTATTTAAGTGAGGTATTGTGTAAAATCAAAATGGTATTCCACCTTACCAACCGATTCAACAACCTCAAAGAATTTTACAGATCTTTGCTCACAAATTCCATCTTTCCTATGCCATCGACGATAGAACTAAGGCGAAACTCTAAAAAACAATATGAGAAACACCAAACTTTAAAGGTCATCGATGGAAATATTTATAATATTTATAACATCTCTATTACATTACCACTATATGATGGATCAACTAAATCATAGCTACCATTTCCTTGACCAAATGAGGTCCTACCAGGGATTAATCTCCATCCTTATACAAAAGTAAAGATTTTCACAATCATTTTTACAATGACTTAATGGTTTTGAACTTGATGAATGATTGATAGCCATTGTTATATGAAAACATGACTAGTCCAAAAAGGCTATCCTGAGATACTCCAAATTCATGGACACAAGATCAAAACATATCCTCAGGAATCTGAATTTCCCATTCTATATAGAAATATCTGTTACGATGGTTTGGAATGCTAAACATCACCTAGGATCCCATTTCCTCATAGAGTCCCCTTATAAAGTGAGAAGTGAAAATGGTATCCATATTGAGAAAGATTGTATATGGAACAATGAAAAATCTAATTATTTATAGTATATAAAAATTTACAAATCCCCCATCTATAGTGGTATTAATAATTATAATGAATTCAAATGATTTGGTTAATACATCATTTAACATCAATTTTTAATTATTTCCTCAAGGTTTATGTGATAATAAAACTAGAAATTCCATAGATATCTCATCCCATTTTCAATTCGGCACTATTAGGGGATGTAGAAAATGTGAAGGATTTTAATTCGTGGATATAACCTATTGATATGTATAATAGTGGAAAAAAATATCAGTAATGTTCCATTTTATAACTGGACATAAGAAATATAGCCTCATATCATAAAATATCATTGTGGTTCCATGATGTAATGCCCATTAGGAATTGTGAAAATCTACAGTCACATCATTTCTAAAAAATATATAAATTTTGTGATATTTATAAATTCATGGAATACTATCTAAATATAGATACCACTCACTGATGGTCTGCCCACCATATATAGAATAAAAAATTCCACATAACATTTCATTAAGTTTCTCTTCTTGAAGATTCATCTCATGTTGAGTGGATATAAAAAAACCATATAATACCACATGATCTATATACATATGAATGAATCCCAAACATGAAAATGATGTATCACTGGGGACCACATAGCCATATATTTCTTTTTTAAGAGAAAAAATGGAAGTTTAATTCAACTAATTCTTCAACTCATCGAAGGGAAACTAAAATTTCAAATCCCCAATGAACTTAATTCCCTTCCAAGTAATAGGGCTAATTAAAGAAGAAAACATAGAGAAATCCTTTATAAAACAATTATAATATCATACCAAGCCTAGAGAGATTGAATATCAAATAAATTCTAATGTTCCTCCAATGTTAAAACTATGTTCACCTTTTAAGGATCAACTGAGACACTATTTCTGAAACCATGTTTTCTAGGAATTTAACTTCTAAAATCTAGATGTTTCATTTAGAAATATTGTCATAAATGGTTTGGAGATCAAGATATAAAGCACATATCTATATTAGAATAAATGGTCCTCATTAGTCTTTGAGTATAACAAGATTTTATTCACAAAGGCTACAATAATTGAATCATGGTACTCATGGAAATTCGTATTCATTAATTCCATGAACACCGTAGGAGTATTGGTTAGTCCAAAATGCATAAATCGGTATTAATAATTTAAATAAGTACTTATGAATATAGTATTAGTAATGTAATATTCAATCATATATACCTAGTGATAACCAGACTAAAGTTAAGTCTTTTAGAAACACTTAGATGAATTTAGTTGGTCTGGGAAATAATCAATATGAGGAAATTGGTTCATATTCTTGATTACAATCTGATTTATCTTCCCATGATCCACACAAATATGAAGGGTACAATTATATTTCATAGAAAACAAATCATGGTTGTTTCTAATGTAGATACATTGGGTTAGATAAATACGTTGGATAATAGATCATCCAACGAATTTTTCAACTCCTTCAGTTTTTCTGGTGAAATGTGATTGGAGAGAATAAAGATAGGTTAGGTAATTAAAACCATATCGATAAAAAATTGTACCTCTATCACTTATAAAAAATTAGAAAATTCATATTGATTTTTTTGGAAATCTCAATGACTACTAGAGTAAGTACCCCATAAGAAGTTCCATGCTCTTGTTCAAAGGAAAAAATGGATTTCATCTTAACCAACTATGGAAGAGGAGGTATGTCTTGGTTAAACCTTTGGTCCTATTATCCCTAAAATACATAATTAAATCAATCATTTTACCTAAATAAAACCCATCGATGATAATAGCTGATATGATCCTTATGGGTGATAAACCAATATACCCTAAAAAAAACATCCAGAGGTTTCATTTTTAGAACCAAAAAAGTCTCAAGGAATTTTTACATCTGATGGAGTAAAAGTAAAAGAAGGGAATAAGAGACTCTAATCATTCTTTATCTTGATAGATGAAGAAATCTCTATAACATAATGCATGAGATCTATAAGATGATTTATAAATTATGTGATATAGGTAGATATAAAGGAATGAGAGGCACAAATATCAAATAAATAATATACTAAACATGAAGCAATGGTAACGATACCTCTCAGCATCAAAATACTCACATAATTTTCCACTAGAGATTCATTCACTTTGTGGATAATATTTTCTCTTAGCATATTGTAATGAGACCCCTTTACTCTTGAATCATCTGATATCTCCAAATGTCCTCTTGATACTGACTATCCAAAACAACTATAAATAGTGGTAAAAACATGACAAAAACACTATAAATGAACTAAGAATCCATAAAAGTTAAAATTCTTTGGGTATTATGAGTAAACATGCTTCTTATAATCCACCTTACCACATGGATAGCAGGTTACTGAGCCTTTAATAAACGTTTTAGATAATTTAATAAAGGTTTAATGTTGAGATATATCACCACTATTTCTACTATGAGACCAATACTGGTTTCAATTCCCTTTAATGGGACCACAAAAACTACCACTGGGAGCTAGGGGAACTCCTGTCTGCCTGAACTTCCCAACCAATTCCAGCCCCACAATTAATGGATCATCCAGAACATTAGTATATGAGGTGATTTTTTGTACAAAAACATGGTATTTAATATCTTGTTAAATACCAATCTCAAATAACTGGTTGTTTAGACTCTCATTCTATACCACCTATATTGAAAAGTGAACAAGATCCATAAAATAAATCCATACCGAGTGACAATTTATTTACCTTGATTAAGTTTAAGGAACTCCATCAATTTAGTCAACACCCTCAACTCTAGATTAAAATTCCCCATAAAAATATCCCCAAATTTGTATCAACTTGAAGACCAAATTCTTATCTATCTCAACTATTGATTCCCACTTTCATCCTCTAGCTAGGCCCTTCAATCTTGAAAATTGAAAATTTCACGTTTAAAAAACTAGGTGTTTGAAAAACAGAATGATATACTCAACATTATTCAACTAGTCCTCTACCTCCTGATAATGATTGGAACACTATATAGATAGGGTTTTGATATGAATAAAATTCTAGGCATGATCTATGCTATCACCCATCTAATATAAAACCTCCACCATCCAATCAAGAATATATTCCACTATCGTTCCCCAATCTTGGACCACATTCACAAAAAGATCTACATGGTTATGATCAAATAGAGGATTCTCTTCATTTTATTCATCATAATTTATCTCCCTGGGTCTATTAAAATTTCTTCATGGGTCATGTTACTAAACAACATAAAAGAAAATAATATCAATCAAGAGACATGAGATCATCAAAAATATCAAGATACATTTAGAAGGTTTATTTAATATCATATCAAATATTAAGAAAACCAAATAATCAAAACTTAAATTTTTCTAAGAGAAATATTCTAAAAAAACCCCATGGAAATTTATATCACTTTACAATGATAACCATCCCAGAACTCACTCATAACATACCCTATATGTCATGAAAATAAAGTACCAAACTGCATACTGACCTCTAAGAAGAGGTTGAATCACCTTTGATACCAAATTGTTATGAACCATCCTATATATTCTCTTTAATATCTTCTCAAGTTAATACTGACTTGACCTGAACGGTGTTACCAATCAAAAATGATGGAGATAATAACCGTGTAATAAATTCAATTAAATAGGGAATGATTTCACTATAATAATTAAAAGTTAGAGAAAAGAACCATATAATGCAATAATAAAAATACTAGCATGATAA
Source organism: Viscum album (assembly GCA_963277665.1). Taxonomy (NCBI): domain Eukaryota; kingdom Viridiplantae; phylum Streptophyta; class Magnoliopsida; order Santalales; family Viscaceae; genus Viscum; species Viscum album. Next base: position 176,192,090 of record OY728140.1, on the reverse strand, counting down.
TGTTTTTTAATAAAAAGATGGTAAAAAATACTATAGTACAAGGATCCAAAAGAAAAAACATAAAAAACTGGTGGATCACAAAATATTTTATATTTTACCTACTCTAGAAGGTCTCATATGTTAGGTAAAACCCCCACTCATAAACTATGATTTCCCTTTATCAGGACCTAATATAAGGAAATTTACAAATTCCTAAAGGAAAAGGCAGGATATGAGAAATGGGACTAGAAAGGTTTCACTAATTATTTCATATGAATTCAATATTATATATACCATTTATGATTAGTGTAAATAAAAATTTTGAAGGGAAACATCTATATAGTTCATATCAAAATAAGCTTGAAAACATATTTCCAAAAACATTATAAAATATTTACATCAACTATTCCATAAAAGAAGAAATAATCAAGAATCATTATAGGCATGAATAAAACATTTATCAAAATTGAGTATGAATAATAATTTTCATCAAAACTAAGATGAGTAAAAAAATTATCTCATAGGGCGTGAAAATAATTTTTGATCATATAACCATGGTAAGTGAACCAATGGTTAGGTTATCCATAGATTCTTACATATATTTTTATATATAACTTCAAAAGGGAACAAGTAACATACATAAAGATGAAAAGAAAGAAGATACATATGGGATATTCTCCCTATTATCAATCAGTTCAGATGGGTTATTCATCAAAAATGAATTTCCATATAGAGATAACACATTATTTGAATGTGGTCTTCTGGATAAACTACCCACTATTCCATGTTCATAAATGTAAATCTAAAAATTTACAAGGGGATATCATTAGTTCAAAATCCATTTTGAACCGCTACATTTCATTCATCCGTGATTCAAGATTAAAAACATGTCTTTCAATTTTAATAAAATCAAAGAGTTTGTATCATATAATCATGTGATTATTTCAGTAAAAAAATCAAATAATTTTTACTCAAATTCATTCGATTCATTCAAAAAAAACATGATTTTTTATCAAAATATCACATTTAATTTCATAATTATCCATGGTCTCTCATTTTTATCAAAAACCTATCAAAATTAAAAATTCTAAACCAAGAACATTTTTTCTTAAAATTTTAAAATCAATTACTATCCTTGAGTTTTCATCAAACACCACTCAATTTCAAAGTCAATTTATCAAAACATAACTCAATATTTAGAAATTGATTTGAAAACCAATTTAGAACTCATATTAATAAAAGGTTTAAAATAAAAGGAATAAATTTTGAAACCACCTACCCTGATGAAATATTTATAAGGAGGGAGAAAAGGTGTCCCGAAATATCAGAGACTCCATGGAATAATCTTGGCTATGTTCCACAAAATAAACCACCACAATATAGGGTGGAACAACATGATGAAGTGGTGCACTGAGAAAGACTACCCTGACATAGGGAGGGGTAATGTATCATGGTACCTAACTAGAACATGAGCACTACAACGTAGAATGTGTATTGATGTTTGGACTTAGTAATGTATCAATCCATTAAAGTCTAACAATGAATCAAAACAATGAATAATAACAGTATATATTGGGTTTTGATTCATCTTTAAAAAGCCCATCATTAAAATCTCTTACAAACTAAAATAGAGTTCCCAATTAATCGCATTATGGGATATTACAAATGATAGATCATGAAGCTTAAATTCTTGTTGTTTTAATGATAAACACACCTCTCCATAATGGTTTAAGACACCATGGAAAAAACCATCTGAAATAGACTTCAATTATGATGGCTACGATGTAGCCTACAAAGGTTGGGGTCATTGTGGTGTAACTATTATCTGTTAGGTCGGGATGGTGATGACAATGACAAAGACACAATAGGGGTTGAATTTTGGTCTTCAAAATTTTGGTAGATTCATAACACCTATCTTGATATGAAGAAAAATTTTCCTTCTATCTTAATAATAAGTGAGTAGAAGAATTAAATAAAGGAAAAGAAAACAATTATGTCGGTGGTCCAGGGTATAAATATCCCCTAGTCCACTCCACCAACAGTAAACACCAAGTGATTGGTGGTTTTCACAATTAGGTCATCTTATTAGGATACCTCTAACCAATGACTATGTTTAGGATGTAGACATATTATAAGGATTTTAAGGGGACTTCTAGTTTTTTTACATGGAACCATAAATCCATAGATTAGTATAAGAAGGATGGACTTCACCATGACTGAGTACGATTAGTCAAAACTCCAATAAATCAAAAGATTTTTATTTGATAGAAATAAAAGGTTAAACTTCATGGTAACAATAAAAAAATTTAGATGTAATTGATCTTAAATAACATGCAACAACAAATATATCTATAAATTTGTGACGACTTCTTCAAAATACAACAAATAAAACCCCAAATATATTTTTAAACAAGTATACATTCAATGTATATCATTACCCAATGTTTCATCATTCTTGAAGAAGAATATGTAACAATAAAATGTAGTATTGGTGAAAACAACCACAATGAGTCATTTAGATATATTAAAGCATATATGTCTCGAAAGTGTAGCTCTGAAGGAAATGACAACCTTATTATATCTCAAATTCAACTTTTCCATATGCATATCTCCAATTTTCTTCTAATGAATAACGTCCCGATATTTATACTCTAGGTTGAGCATCTCTGGTTCAAACTTGAATAAGATATAACATAATAAATCATGAATATTTAAATTCATAATAATTCAATAGAATCGTAGCTTCCCATTATAATAGAAACTATTTACTCTATTGAATTTGAGCCTTTAAATCAATCATAATTATGTTGTTAATCTATCATAAAATAAATTTGAATGGATATTTACATTAATCAAAAATATTATATGAATCTCAGATAATACTGATATTTAGATCTCCGTCATTGAATAGTCAAATGTTGGGTTCCTTCATGTAATGAAAAAACTTATGAATATAGCGTTGGCAATGTAAGGATGAAAAAAAGTTCCGTTCAAGTACCATAATTTCAATTCCTCAAATGTAGGGTCAATTAAAAATGTAGCATTCATGATCCATAAATGTTATTCTAAATGTAATATTTCTTCCTTACATTATTATTTCAAATATATGGTATGAAAAATATTTCTACAATATTTTTAAAAACATTTTGGATACGTAAAAATTATTTCTCAGGGATTAATGGCTTGAATATATTTCATGAATAACTTGTTTGATAAATATTTATTTCCTAAAATACACTTAAAAGAAAACTCAGTAATAACACAAATGTGTGAATTTGTGAGCATCAAAGACAAAAATAAATTAATGAAATTGTTGAATCAACACATTCTCAACAATATCCCTCTTTTTTATGACAAAAAAACCATGAAAAATATGTATTATTTAAAAACAATTTTTAGAAAAATTCAAAATAAAATTCAGTATCTTTTTTCTCTTTAGAATATTTTTCTCATGGAGGAAACTTCTTAGCCATTAAAAGTATAAAATCTTCTCTCCCATGTCAAGTATATTAATGGTAAATTTATCCAACATCTCTAACATCATGATAACATTAAAAATAAAACTTATACCACTTTTTATTAAATATAAAATATAAGAGGAGTAAAATTAAATCCCACGAAATTCAGGATTTCTTAAAAATATATAAATTTTTAAACAAGGTGTAAAAAATGAATAAAATGATTAATTTCATAAAACTCCCCTAATTCACAGCATATGATATATTCAATGAATTAACACATTTAAAATAAAAAAAGTCAAAATTAACTTTGAAAACAAATATGAAGTTCATGCTTATATAAGATAAAGAGTTAAAAATAAATTAAAAAACAACATATATCACATATTTTAACTAAACAACATATATTAAAAAAAGTATATATAAAATTCGCATTAAATAAATAGAAAATAAAATCAAAGGGTTAGAAAGTTGTAGCTAGTTCATCCAAACTTTATAAACATCAAACTGTTTTTCTTAAAGTTGAAAAAACTCTTGATAGTTCTTATAATATATTTTAAAAATATTTTGTTATTTGATATGAAGAAGAGAAACATTGTTCAATCAGAAACAACTTTATCTTATTCTGATCTATCTTATTAACAGATTCTCTTATGAGAAACTCTATTTGAATTATAATTTATTCATTAAAATCTTCCAATTAATATTTTGAGACTAAACTATCTCTAATATTCTGGTATTTATTTTGTAAAAAATCATACACCATTTTTGATAGAGATTAATTTTTTGGTTCTTCAAATGATTTTTTATACATATCCAAATCAACTTGAAGCTTTACTTTTTCTTCATTCAAGGTGAAAACATTGAAAATAATCTTTTCATAAGACATCTTAGATAAAAGGATTTCTAGTACTTCATGACAATTAATTTCTTTATTTATTTCATAAGGATTTTCAAATGACACATCAACATATAAAGTCTTTTATTCTTTAAAAAATTAAAAAGATTACCATTTTTTCTTTTTGGAGAACAATTTTATTCAAAACATGAAGTAATTTACCACTGCATCTTGCTATGAATGGTTTTTAGAATCCTTTGAACAATATATTTTGAGAAAGAATGGGCAAATAAAAGGTTTTTAGAAGAATATGCTATGTTATGTTTTTCTATAATGTATTTGATGTTTCATATTCTTTAGTTGAAAAAATACAGAATAAGTATTAAACATTTTAACTTTTGGAAAGAAATGTTACATAAGAGATGATATTCCAATTTTGTAAACAAATGAAATTTTAAAAACATGAAATATAAATATTTCAATAGGATTTATGATGAATAATACAAATTCTCTCTTAATTTAATAAAATATTGTATTTTTCTAAAATATGATATTTTTAAAAAATTAATTATACCATTAAAATAGAATAATACTTGGTTCAAAGATTATAGATGTTTTTTTATCAAGTTGTAAGAGATATTTATCTTCTCCTGTACAAAAAATTTAATGAACTAGAAGTATATTGATATAAAAATAAAATACTTCTTAAATCAATGAATTTAATACTATGGATTTTTTTCAATAACAGGATACTTTTGAGTTGATAAATCCTTTAGTAGATACTTTCATATATCATCCAATTGACCACTTCATGATTTAACAATGAAACTTAGTAGTGTATTCCTGCAACATATCACATATAAGTTATTTTTGGTACCCATATGCTTTTGGGTCCTTTAGTGTTAGCAATTAAATTACTTGGTTCCCAAATTTATTTATTTTAAGTAAGAGTTTTACTATTCTAGTTAAACAATTTTATTGAGAAATAATCAATTTTAACACCCAACATTCACGGTTTTCTAAAATAGAAATAAATCACATAATGTATATAAATACCACAATGAAAACATGTAACCGTAGACTTTTTTTATTAGAAATAGGTAAAAAATAATTCTTATATAATTTTGTTCTTTCACCATTACTTCATATTCCAATTTTTCCTTTTTTGAATTTTATTTTTTCAAGGATTTTATTTAAATATTTTCCTCCTTTTATCATTATTCTAGTTGATTGTATTAAACTATCAACTTCAGTTAATAATTATTTATTCTCTGTATCATTCAATTCACAAGAGATTTTATAAGAACTAGATTTTAAATCTATAATGGGTTTTGAAAATAATTATTTATCTAATAAAACATTGTAAAAATATTTTATAATTTTCCATCACATTTATTTAATGATTCATATTTGTTTTATAGAATAAATCCATAACTATTTAATTCATCGTAGTAATGTTTTTCACAAATAAATTTTTAGAGTATGAAGATTGTCCCTCATCCATATGAGGCATAAGACATAATATTTGTCTTTTATGCACAATCTCAAAATCTATAGAATATTATTCATATAGACTATAAATATAGATCCAGGTATCTTGCATAACGTTTTTTCTTTTTATCTTGTAACTGAATTTCCATTGATCTTTGAGTAAAGGATAGTTATCATTTGACTGACATTTTTAATTAATTCATAGAAAATTTTTTCTTTAGTGCCTTTATTTTTCTTAATGTATATATTTTCAAAAACTTTAACAAGATATGATATATCATTATCTAAATATGGATGACTAGAATTAGATGATGCATCCATAGTTTTTTTGAGAGAATTTTATTTATGTTTTAGATGGATTTATGTTTCATCCTTTATCTTAACTTCATATATCATTAAAGTACCAATCAATTATTTCATTTTCAAATCATTGATTGGTGTTGATTTGTGTATAGTTGCAGTTATCTCATTCCATTTTGAGGGTAGTAGTCTAATTAAATTTATCACTTAATATGATTATGAACATTGATCTCCCAAAGTAGAAACATTATTTAAAATATCTATTAATATTCGATTCATGTGAGTGATATTTTCATCCTCCAAAATTTTGAATGTGTCAAACTTTAGTTTCACATTAGTGTACCTTAACTATCTGACATTGTCAGTTCCTTCATAGGAAAAAACAATAGTATTTTACATATCATTTGCAGTATTACATTGAGATACTAGAGTGAATTCATTAGTCCCTAAACCACACAATATATCATTCATATATTTTGAATTGAGATAATATTATTTTTCATGATCATCTTTCCAATATTCTAAATCCTCATTAGGAATCTCATAATGCTTAACAGCCTTCAAATAATCTGTTATTCTATGATTTTTTAAATAAATAATCATATGGGATTTACATCATCCATAACTATAACCATTAATGTAAGGAGAATGGATCATCAACATACATTCTCTAGAATCCATCATTTCAGGATGTCTTAATCTAAATATTTTAACACTGGCTTATTAGAGAAAAAAATATTAAGTATAGCACTTTGATACCAATTTCTATTATCAAATAAAGATAATAGATTATTTAAAGGATTTCCATAATGAAATATATCTAACATAGTCCAGCAACAAATACCGATTTTTTGTTCAGAATGGTGATGAAGAATATAAATACACAAGAGGTGGTGAATTGTGGCCTTCAATATTCTGATAGATTCAAAACACCTCTCTTTTTATGCATTGAACCTTTCATTATATCCTAAAGATGAGTGATCTATGAAATTTAATAATATAAAAACAACACATCAATGTATAGTGGTTTAGGGTGAAAATATCCCCTAGTCAACTCCACCAACGCTCAACTCCATTAGCTTGGTGATTTTCACTAGTAGGTCCTCTTATTTAGAGAACTCTTAGAAAACAAAGGGTGTAGAGAGTTGAAACCTTAAAAGAATTTTACAGGTCCTTATGGATCTTTTAAATGTATCCATAAATCCACATCTTTTTACTACAAGATTACACTTCACCATGACTGAGTATGATTAGTTGACACTTTAATAAATTAAAATAGATTTATTTTATTGAAATAATGACATAAAATTCACATTTGAAGAAACAACTGAAATATGTAAATGATCTTCAACAATAATAAAAAAATATATCTTCAACATTACACTATCATTCTTCAAACAAAATAAAATAAAACACCAGGATGATGTTTAAACATGTATGTCTCCAATGTGTATAATTTCACAATTCTTATCCATTCTTGTAGAAGAAAATATAACTATATAATGTAATAGTAGTGAAATCAACACCATTGAGTTGTTCAAATAGATAAAAACATACATGTCCTTAAATTTTAACTCTGGAGGAAATGACACACTTTTTATATATCAAATGAATCTTTTCCTTATGTATATCACTTATACTTTTCTAATAAATAATGTCTTGAAATTTATACTGTAGGTTGAGTAGCTCTAGTTAAAACCATTTCTAGAAATATCACACAATAAATCATCAATATTTTATTTCAAAATTATCAAAGAGTTTTTTAGCTTCCCATAAGAATAGAAACAATTTACTCTTTTTAATTTTATCCTTTAAAGCAATCATAACAAGACTTTAAATCGGTCATAAAATAGATATGAATAGATCTTTAATTTGCTTGAAACTATTGAATAAATCTTGGATAATATTAATATTTAAAACTCCACCATTGAATAGTAAAATTTAATATTCTTTCATGTGGTGAAATAACTTTTAAAATTATTTTTGAAAACATAGGATTGACTACAAAATTAAGGTTACTTTTTCATACATTTTGTTCCTTAGACATAGGGTTCATGATCCATACATGATATTAAAAATGTAGTATTTATTCCTTAGGTTATACTAACAAGTTTTGGGTATGAAAATTGTTTCTAGAATACATTTAAACACATCCAGGATACTTCAAAATATATTTCCAATAGATCAATTACATGAATATATTTCCAGAATATGTATTTTGATGAATATTTATTTCCAAAAATACACTTAAAATTAAATTCATTAGCAATAGACATGTGGGAATTTGTGGGAATAAAAACTAAAAATAAATTAATGAAATTATCAAATCAACACATGTTCAACATTGTCCTTATGGAATGGCCTCTATCCATATAGTACCATTATGGAATATCCACTAATTACACTATGCATAAAAATCCTCTTTTCTATTATCTTGATCACTGCGAAGTGGTAACACTTATTTTGATATGGAGTTTCTAAATTATGAATTTAATCATTTATAAGTTTTTTAAATCCCATTAGACCTTAAACAAACATGTATCAACTCAAAATAATGTGGGGAAGAAGTGAATATATCAGGAAAAAAATAATTTACCTAAAAGAAAAATTTGGGATGATACACCATCATTGTTGTGTTTGTTGATGACATAATGATATATTCCAAGATAGTACAATCAAATGGTAGACTCGTTGATATCATATTAACTAAACTTTGATCACATTTATTTTATTCCAAGTTCTATATGTGTCACTTCTTAATCTATAATGTTCATTTTATTAGACATATGGTTTCTCAAATAGGAAAATATGTTCATATGGAGAAGGTAGAGGTTGTTTTTTCTTGGGCCTGACCTAAGAACATGTTTGAGTTTCATAGTTTCCTTATTTTGGTTGGGTACTACCAGATGATAATTCAATACTTTTGTCCCCAATAGTGCTTATGAGGATTCTTACCAAAAAGAGAGTCAATTTTGAATAGGAAACTATTGTAGAGAGGAATTTGTAGAGTTGAAGAGGATATTGATGTAAGCTCTGATCCTTAGTCCTCCTGATCCTAGAGTTGGGTATGTTGTGTTTTGTAATGCATATTGTGTCAGATTGGGAGATTTTTTACATAAGGTGATACACTAGTTGTTTATGGGTCTCATAAATTATGGCCTCATGATTAGAACTACCCTAATAATGACTTAGATTTGGTAGTTTTGGTCAATGCATTGAAATTTTAATGAAACTACCTATTTAATGGTAGATGTTTCATATTCATGGACCCCAAGAGTCTTCTCTATATTTTCTCCTAATGAAACAAAAATATTATTCATAGTAATTAGGTATAATACATTAACAATTAAAAATTGATATGGATTATGCTCTCAATAAAAGGAATATTGTTTTAGATTCTCATAGAATGGAGAGGGAGTGAGTTGGAGAGAAGACATTTGAATCATGGTAGATGATAAAGTATTTGACGATAGACTGGTTGGTTATAGAAAAATTGGATCTTGTGTAAGTGATTTGTTCCCCTTTGTGGTCACATTCTCATGGGTAAAATTAGAGAGTTCCAGTTAAGAGTTTGATCCAAAATATTTCATGATACATTATATGTTGGAGACAAATGATTTTATCTTAGGTTGAATATTAGACTGCTGTGGGGTGATTCTAGTTCATGTTTGACAAATGGTTCTTTCTTTCATAAGTGAAGAGACGATGAAATTTTATAGTGATACATAGTGGGAAGTTCCCCTAGAATTACCCAAAATATATCATAATGTTAGAAAACAATTCTGATTGTCTAATATGATAACAGAAATTGAATGATTTGTCTATTGTAGTTTGACTTTTCATTAGGAAAAGGATGAGGATCACTGACATAGGGGGTTTCTCCAGCCACTTCTAGTGAATGTGTGGAAGTGGGATGATGTAATGATGGGATTAGTGACAGGGTTTTCCATGAGCTCGATTGGCTGAGATACCTTATGTGTTTTAGTGGATCAGTTTGCCAAAGTGGATCAATTATTACTGATTCAAGAGACCAATTTAGAGGATGGTATAAGAAAGATCTATATATGGGAAATTTTTAGCTGTAAAGAGTGCCTTTGATCATGGTATATAAAATAAATATTCGATTCACATCATGATTTTGGAAAGCATTATAGAAGATTATGGGGAATTAGTTGAAATTGAGTACTTATTTTCATCTTTATACTGAATAAAAATCAGATAATGATCACAATTTTAGAGGTTATGTTGTGGGTGTGTGTTCTAGACTTAATATGAGATTGGGATGATCATATGTATCTGATGGATATTTCCCACAAAAAAAGTTCCCAGTATTCAATTTAGATGGATCCATTTGAGGCACTCTTTGCAAAACTAGGATTTTCATTGCTATACTGGTATGAGGAAATATAATATTCAATTATTTGGCCAATTATGGGGAAGGAGACCTTGGAATAGAAGAAGTTGATTTAAAAATGACTGATTACAATTCATAAGGAACAATTATTTTTTCCAATAGTAGGAGAACCGTTCATGTCTACTACAGATGATTTAATTTTCTTGTGGATGTCCCCTTAGTTGGGGGATATACATTTTTGGAACCAATGTAAATTTGCACCATGATACACATGGTCATTAGTGATCATTGAATGCATCTGGATAGTGTTCTGTCTATTGGATTATCCAAAATTGTATCTTGGTATTCATAATTTGTTCAATGGGTCTTATTATCCTAAACATGAGCATAATCTTGGGAATGTGATTGATTGTGATGATTTTGAGTAAGAACCGAATACATCTTTTATGGATTGAGATTAATATACAAGGTAAATAAAGCATATGACATTTTCATATTTATTAATATTTTTGAATTTAATATTAATTTTACTTAAAATGGGATTCTATGCTCAATGGCATACCTGACATGCAATAATGGGTTTCTCTAAAATCTCATGTTTCACACAAGGCTGAGTCATACTGAAAAATAATAATATAATATTATTTTTAAATGGTAGTTAACGCCTTTCTGTTGTACTAGAGTAATGAATAGAACTAACAAAAATAATATTATACGTGTTAGTTAATTTTTTTTTAAATTTATTCCATAAATTTTAGAGGCTTCAAATAAGAATGAATTTGATTGTAAGCATAAATACTCTAATAGTTTTAAAAGGGATTTTTACCACCTTTTAATGGAGAACCCATTTTAAATATTTTTTTTTAACTTTTATATGTTCCATTTAAAACAATAAACTTCTTATTTCAAATAGGGATATCAAAATTTTAATTGGGTAAATTTTTGATATTTTTCTGATGAAGTTCATTGTTTAAGAAATAGTGAAAAAATACTGCATTTTAAGTCAAAAATATATTTTCATCAGATTTATTTATATGGTTGGATTATAATTTTAATTGGTTTTAAAGTGTAATTGGATTATATTTTTATCATTTAATCAAATTTTATTAATTGGGAGTAATTTTACTTTGAAATATAACATATACACATGTCAGTCTTTTGTTAGTTATTATTTCTTAAAAATAGGCTTTTTTGGTTTTGACAATGGGAATTAATTTTAAATTATTTTATAAAAATTCTTTGTTTTGAATTTTTAAAAAATGAATTCATTATTTGGAATCAGGAGGTCTAAATTGTGTAAATAGATAACTTTTATTTTTATACATTATGAATAGTAATTTCAGTAAAACTTTTATTTACCATGGTTAAAAGGTAAATCTGCTAAATAAGTGTAAAAACATAATATTATAATAATATTAAATTACCCTAAAAATTGTCCTAATCCTTTTGGATGATACATTTCCAACCATTTGAATCTTTGGGTTGATTTTGGGACCCCATGGTTCCACTTTTAAGGGAAAATGAGATTTTATAAAAATTAAATTAATATTAACGAAAATGTCACATAAACATATATATTTTTGTAAAAAACAATTATATGTGGTTATATAAGTTATCTTTTCAACAATAAGTTGTAATTAGAAATATAAAATGATTTCCTAAATCATGGTATTTTATTTATAATTTTTAGACATCAGAAGAATAAATTTATTTACGACCCAATGATGATGTAATGATTACCTCATTAATGAATGTTTTAAATAAATGAGATTATAAACACTAAAATAAATTGATTTTGAATATTTTTATGCCATAAAATAATTTTATGGATTATTATGATTTTTTTATATTTGAGTTAATATTGTTTTTACGAATTGATCAAGTTTTTATGGAGTTTTAAAAAGTCATGACATGAATAGTATAAAAATTGACATAAATGAGTTTTTAAATCAATTAATATTTTATTAAATGATAAAACAGTACTAAAAATATTAGATTCATCTAAATGAAATAAATAATGTTAAAAATATTATTAAGGATATATTTTGGGTCCCTTTGAATTTTATAGTAAATATATTCACCATATAGTATGAATATACAAGAAGACATGGAAAAAGTTACATATGTTAATAAAGGGCTAAACAAAAAAGATAAGGATTAAAAAATATAATAAACCTGTCCAATTCATATTGGATGATTTTATTTCAAATTATATACATTTTATATTCTAATTAAATGATTTGTGGACCTTTTGAAACTGAAAGTAATTTTTATAATAAAATAATACTTTCGATCATTCTTAAAGAGTCCCTCCTCCCTCTTATTTAAGGATGCCACCTCTAACCCATTACTCATAGCTCTCATGCCCCATGTCTCATCCTAAATCTGATCCAATAAGCTCCGAAAATCCCTATATTCCACCTAGAATCATTACTTTTGGAAGAAGGAATTTCAATAAAGCCTTTTGGTTCAAACCAAAGGGAGTTACCCGATTTACAGGTAATGTATTCTCTCAAGTTCTTTTTGTTTATTTTCCTTTTCCAACCCCTAAACTCTATTTATTACATTATTTTATAACAACACCAGTATATTAAATATACTAGGATGTTTTTAGAGATTTATTTGATCTACACTTCTACACACCTCCTTCTAATGGATACGAACATACTATTTATGTGGACGGTGAACTACTGCCTCACGAAATGATGATTGTTCAATTATCTTCTACCACATCTCATGGTGGAAATTATGATAAAAATGTATTTATATGTGATATATATTATATTTTTGTTTTCTATATGCCCCAGTAATTTTCATTTATATAATACCATTATGGTTTCCGTAATGAGTAAATATGATGATTTCATTTGAGGAAGTGTGGACTACCGCCTCCTAAAAGTGATATGACTCCTTCATTCCATACATGGAAAAAATATAATGGTTGGAGTTAGTAAAATTATATATGATATTATACTGGAATTATAATATACATATGTATCATTATGTTTTTATTCCATTAGATATGAAATAAAAATTAAAGTAGCATTCATGTGTACGTACGACTTACCGTCTCCATGAACGGTGTATATTATTTCATGACTAACTGAAAATTATATTTTTATTTTATTTTCAAAAACTTGGTAAAATTCACTTCTTATCTCCAAATTTTTTTTAATATTATAAATATATATATATATATATACAGGATATATATGAAATCTATGATATCTAAATCATGAATATCATTCTAGAGATAATGGAATTTGGACGACATGGACAACTTATAATTATAAGAAGTTCATTTTTGACTTAAATACCAAATATTGAAAAAATGACCATTATTAACTTAAATTATTATGTAATGTTTATAATGTGGTAGTAAGTTATATAAAAGAAATAATAAACTTGAAAATGGTTCTGAATTAAGTATAAATTAACATTAGTTTATTATTCAGGATATTAATGAATGAACGAGTCAAGTCGTACACAATTTAAGGGACTTAATCTCAATATCCTTTCATTGAGACATACTTTGGTTTATACATGAACTTATTTTATATGGGGTATAATTGTAACTTTTCTCTTTTATTTAATTCAATGGGTTTGAAAAGTAATATTTTGTTTTCAGAATCTTTTTACTAAACGAAAAAGGGAATGTTTCCTTTTATCGTACGCGACAATTAAGACCTTTCTGTCACCATGATAATTATTTTATACTTGGATTCATTAAGAAGACATAATGTTTTTAAAAGTAAAATAAACACCATATACTGTTTTTCTGTATTTTTGGTATTGAAAATGATTTTGGGAATGGATATATTATGTCAATATACTGAAATGTATATTGTGATTTCAATATGGAAATGTTATGACATAGTTCAACGTTAATGTTTCTCCCAAGAGATTTAGAGGGTATATAGTGATGGGTACTCTAAATTTAACTCCCTACGTATCTGTGAAATCTACAACTTAATTATGTTATGGATGCTAAAAGTTAACTTTATGATTAATTATTTCTATGTGTTATTCATAAATATTATTATTTCCTGAGATGTGTTCAAGATCTTATGTTTTATATGTACTGATGGACTAATGATTTATTTCTTTATTTTAAAACACTTACTAATATTTTTATGCTCATACCATGTTTTGGAAATATTTTTTTCACAGGGAATAATGTAGGGTAAGAGAAAGGAATAATTCAAGAAGATTTTTATCAAGAAAATAATTATTGTTTTCTTTTAAGAGTTTTAATTTTATGTAAAAATGGATACTGAGTAGAAGTGTCTACTTTGTAATATTTTAGATGTAATGTAATAGTTGTGGCCTAATTCTCTAAAACTCTAAACTTAAAAAGATCACCAATGTGAATTATTGACCTAACTCAGTATTATGTAATGTTTAAGGTCGTTGCCTTATAGTTGGAATCAATTGTCGCTTTAGACAACTTTAGGAGTTAGGTTATTGTTAAATTAATATCCATAAATGAATTTATTGTATTATTAAAATGATATAGCAATTATAGATTACCATGTTGCCTCACCTAAGATATTTATGTGTTCAGAATGGTTTTCCACAGAGGAAACAAGGAATATATAAAGGGATGGAATCCAGAGGAAAACAACATTCAAATCAACAACCTGAGATGGTTAGAATTACAATTGAATAGTTTTTTGAAGTTATGGAACATTTGCATAATCCTATAAATGTTGATGGTATACATGCATGAGATCAACCATATTAACCCCATAGGAACATTTATATAGTGTATAATTTCATGAGGAAACATCCCCCATTATTCAGAGAATCATCTGACCCTGTGTTAGCTAAAGGATGGATTAAATCACTAGAAAAGATTTTTGATGTCATGAGGTGTTCAAAACATCAAAAGGTTAGTCTTACTGTTTATAGTTTTGAAGGTGAATTCGATCAGTGGTGGTCGATGGTTAAAATTATAAATGATAATGAGTATATTGATTCTCTTTATTGTGATGAATTCAATGGTATGTTCCTTGAGAAATATTTTCATAAGGTAGTTCTACATAGGATGGGAAAAAGATTCTTGGAATTGAAGTAGCAGGATGACTCAGTTTCTACTTATGTAGAAAAATTCCCTCCACTGGTAAGTTATGCTCTAAAATTCATATGAGATATTGATAGTAAAATAAATCATTTTTATTGAGGATTAAATCCAATGTAACGAAATGACTTAGCTTCTCGTGAGTTCAATCCTTGTAAAAAACTTCTTCTATGTGCATAGAAGGTGGAAATTGAGTTTTCTGATGATCATGTGTTCTTTGACAAATAATATAATAAGAGGTCAAGGTGATAGACAAAAGGGACAAACTCTTAAAAAAGTATGATGGAAAGAAACTTAAGTTTATAGTTTCTGAAAATTGTTGTAAAAAGCACATTGGGGAATGTATTTTGAATTCATAAATGTGCTATTGATGTGGTATAATGAGACATATGGCTCATGAATGCACTGAAAAAGATCAGGGTAATGGTATGACAAAATCTGATTTACAGTCAATAAAATATTTTAACTGCAATGAAATGGATCATTTTGAAAATGAGTGTTTGAAAAAGAACTCAAATGATGAGAATCTGTCGGACTACAAGCAGAAAGGTGTGGTAAAATAATTTTCGACTACCTCAGTAGATGTTGGGACATGAAAAAAGTATTATTAGGTAAAATTTTTGTTTATTAAAATTAAGGTAATGTGTTGTTTGATTTAGGGACTACACATTATTTCATTTCATGGAAATTTTCTAGTAAATTGAGAATTCCAACTCAAGATATAATTCTTTAACTTGTGGTAAAAACACTGGGAGGAAATGTTGAGGAAAAAAGAAATTATATGAACCTTCCTATCCTTGTGTGTTGAAAGTATCTACCTACAAACTTTATTGTTTCGCATCGAGTAAAGTTTGATGTTATTTTGGGTATGTATTAGATTTCTGTTTATCATTCTAAGATAGACTATAGATCTAAAGAGGTTTCTTTTTGGAAAGAATTTCAGTCTGTGTACAAGAATGAACTCTTACTTTTGATAATTTATCTGGAAGTTGAGAAACTAGTAAAATATAGAAATAAATGTTACAATGCACATATTGATGAAAAAAGGAACTGCTCATAATAATGATGTGCCAGTGGTAATTGAGTATCTTAATGTTTTTTCTAATGAGCTTCCTGGTATAATACATGTCTGGGAAGTTCAATTTACTATTGACTTAGTACCAAATGTTAATCCAATTTCAAAACCCCCTGACTGAATGTCTAAAATTGAACATTTAGAGTTATAGAAGCAATTATCGGAGTTATTAGATAAATGTTTCATTCGACCTAGCACATCACCAAGGGGTTATCATGTATTTTTTGTTAAAATGAAATATGGTCCACTGAAACATAGCATTGATTATAGAGCCTTGAATAACATAACTATTCAAAAAATTATCATTTTCCTCATATTAATGATTTGTTTGATCCACTCCTAGGAGCTTAGTATTTTTTTAAGATTGACTTAAGGTCAGGGTATCATCAGTTGAATGTAAAGGGAGAAGAGATTCTAAAGACCAAATTTTGAACTAGATATAGCCATTATGAATTTGTAGTTAAGCCTTTTGGGTTAACCGATGCACCAATTATATTCATGGATCTTATGAATAGAATTTTCCGTGAGTTCTTGGATAAATTTTTGGTTGTGTTTACTAATAATATTTTGGTTTATTCCAAAAGGAAAGAGGAACATGAAAGTCATTTAAGGGTTGTATTGAAAACCTTAAAAGAAATGATACTGTATTGGAAATGTAGAAAGTGTGAGTTTTGGTCACAAAAAATTTCATTCATTGTTCACATTGTTTCAACAAATGGAATAACTTTTGATCCTTCTAATTTTTTTTAAGAATGTCCAATACCCAAAAATATGACCGAGATCTATAGTTTTTAATGTTTAGAAAGTTATTACCAGAGGATTGTTGAAATTGTTTCACGGTTATCTAGACCGCCGACAAAGTTAACTCAAAATTGTGTTAAAATCATTTGGACAAAATAATGTGATGATTGTTTTCAGAAATTTAAAATAATATTGTTGAATGATCCAGTTTTGGCATTACCTTCCATAGATGGTGAATCTTTTATCTATAGTGATTATTTGTTTAAAGGACACAACTGTGTCCTTATGCAGAATGATTAGGTAATTTATTACGCTTCATGTCAGTTGAAACATAATGAGTTAATTTACCCAACACATGATTTGGAATTAAAGGTTGTGTTTTTTGCTTTAAATATTTGGAGGAATCATTTGAATGGAGTAAAATGTGAAATATATACTGAATAGAAAATTTTGAAGTATATATTCACTCATATATAATTTAACATGAGATAGAGAATATGGATGGAATTAATCGAGGATTATGATTGCACAATTTATTACCATCTTGGAAAGGAAAATAAAGTGGCTGATACTTTGAGTTGAAAATGTAATGCTACATTTACCATATAAGGTTTGGAACTAGATCCTTTGATTAATCATTTGATGGACTTTGGCATAAAAGTTTTTTGATCATGAAATTCCTCTATTTTGTTTCTAGTTTCTGTTAAATCATCCCAAGTAGAATAAATAAAGCAAGCACAAAGACATCTCGAGGTAACAAAACAATCTCGGTTATTGTTGATCGATTGACTAAATCAGCTCATTTTCTTCCAATTCGAGATACTCTGTCGCTAGATAAACTTTCTCTACTGAATGTTAAAGAGATATTCATGTTGCATGGATTTACCCTATCCATTTTATCTGATCGTGATCTCGGGTTCACTTATAACT
Source organism: Viscum album (assembly GCA_963277665.1). Lineage (NCBI taxonomy): Eukaryota > Viridiplantae > Streptophyta > Magnoliopsida > Santalales > Viscaceae > Viscum > Viscum album. The sequence goes on along the minus strand of OY728140.1, from coordinate 176,173,844 downwards.
TTTGGAAAGGCCTTTAGAAGTTGTTGGGTACTGAATTAAATTTTAGTATAGCTTTTCATCCATAATCAGATGGGCATTCAAAACGAACAATTCAGACATTGGATGATAATATTTACACTTTTTGAATGGATTACCAGGGATGTTAGGAGAAATATATTTCTTTAGTTGAATTCTATTATAATAAAAGATTTCATTCTAGTATACAGATGGCTCTGTTTAAGGAATTATATGGAAAGCAGTGTCTAACTCTAGCTTTTTGGGTTGAAGTAGGTGAAAGGAAGTTGATGGGACCCAAATTGGTAGAAGAGATGGTAGAGAAATTTTAGCTGATTCAACAGCACATGACAACAACTCAGAGCAGGCTGAAAAGATATACGGATCACTGGAGGAAGAATCTTTCTTTCAAGGAATGTGATCATGTCTTTCTCAATGTTTATCCATAGAAATGTGTGACGCATTTTGGTATAAGGTAAAGCTGAGTCCGAGGTTCATTGGACCCTAAAAAATCCTATAGAATGTTGGGTTATTTGCATACAGAGTGGCTTTACCTCCATGTTTATCCCAGGTACATAGTGTTTTTAATATTTTAATATTGAGAATGTATATTCCGGATCCATCACATGTATTGAATTCAGAGGTAATTTAGTTTTCAGATAAAATATATTATGACGAACAAACAATCTAGAACCTTGATCATAGATAGAAAGTGCTACAAAATAAGGTATTTAATCATGTAAAGGTTTTGTGAAAAAACCCATATGTTTGATGTGAAAACATGGAGATATGATAATTTAATAAGAGATAAATGTCCCCACTTATTTGAAAAGTGAGTAAAAATTGCGAGGATGCAATTTCCAAAAGGTGGGAATGATATAAAATCCCCGGTAAATAAAGGATAAGAAATTTTCATATTTATTAATATTTTTGAATTAAATATTAATTTTAATTTAAAGGCGATACTATGTTCGATAGCGTACCCAACATGCAACAATGTGTTTATCTGAAATCTCATGTTACACACAAGGTTGAGTCATTCTAAATAATAGTAATATAATATTATTTTAAAAGGTAGTTAACACCAAGATGTTATACTACCAATAATGAAAATAATTAACTAAAATATGATTATACATGTTTGTTAATTTTTTTACATTTATTCAATAAACATTAGAGTCTTAAAATACGAATGTATTAGATTTTAAGCATAAATACTCTAATAGTTTTAAAAGGTAATTTTACCGCCTTTTAATAGAGAACACCTATTAAATCTATTTTTTTAACTTTTTTATATTCTATTTGAAAAAATAAAATTCTTCTTTAGAACAAGGATATTAAAATTTACATTGGGTAATTTTTTTGTATTTTTCTGATAAAGTTCACTTTTAATGAATAGTGAAAAATATTGCATTTTAAGTCAAAACTATCTTTTCATCTGATTTATTTATATGGTTAGATTGTTTTTTATTAGGTTTTAAAGTGTAATTGGATTATATTATTATCTTTTAATCCAATGTGGATTATTGATAGTAATTTCACATTGAAATTAGGCAAAAACACATGTCAATCTTTTGGTTGTTTTTATTTTTAAAAAACCCGCCTTTTGGTTTTGACAACAGGAATTAATTTTAAATTAATCTCTACAACTTATTTGTTTTGGATTTGGAAAAATGTATTCCATATCTATAATAAATAGGTACAAATTGTGGAAATAGGTAACTTTTATTTTTAGACATTATGAATTGTAACTGCAGTAAATATTTTAGTTACCATGGTAAAAAGGTTAATCAGGTAAATAAGTGTAAAAAATAATATTATAATAATATTAAAATACCCTAACACATATCCTAATCCTTTTGGATGATGCACTTCAGAACATGGGGATCCATGGTTCGATTTTGGGTCCCCATAGATCCACTTGTTAGGAAAAATGACATTTTATAAAAATTATTTTAAAGTTAAGGAAAATGTAACATAAAGATATATATTTTAGTAAATAAATATTTATATGAGGTTATATAAGATAGATTTTCAACTATAAATTGTCATTATAAATATAAAAATATTTCCTAAATAATGGTATTTTATTTATAAATTTTAGACATCAGATAAATAAATTTATTTCAGACATAATGATGGTGTATTGATTTTCACATTATTGAATCTTTTAAATAAATGAGATTATAAATATTAAAATAAATTTAGTTTTAAACTTTTTATGCCATTAAAATATTTTATGGAAGATTATGACTTATTTTATTTGAATTAATAATGTTTTTCTAGAATTTATCAAGTTGTTATAGAGCTATAAAAAGTCATGATATGAATAGTATAAAAATTGACATAAATGAGTTTTTAAATCAATTAATATTTTTTAAATGATAAAATAGTCCTAATAATCTCGGATTCTGAAACATGACATATATAATGTTAAAAATTTCATTAATGATCCATTTTTGGTCTCTTGAAATTTAATATTAAATATATTAACCATATAGTATGAATATACAATAAGACATGGTAAAAGTTAAATAAGTTAACAAACGGTTAAATAAAAACGATACGGATTAAAAAATATCCAAAACCTTTCCAATTATTATTGGATAATTTTATTTCTACTTATATTAATCTTATATTCAAATTTAATGAGTTTTGGACTTATTGAAACCGAAAAGAAGTTTTATAATAAAATAATACTTTTAAACTTTCCTAAAGAGCCCCTCCTCCCTCCAATAAAAGGACACCACCTCTAACCCATTAGTCACATATCTCAAGCCCCATGGCTCATCCAAACCTAGATCCAATAATCTCCCAACATCCCTCTATTCCACCATGAAGCCCTACCTTGGTCAGAAGGCATTTCAATAAATCCTTTTATTTCAAACCTAAGGGAGTTACCTGATTGAAAGGTAACGTCTTCTCTCAAGTTCTTTTCTTTTATTTTCTTTCTCCAACCCCCTAAACTTTCTTTATTCCATTAGTTTATAAAAAAACCGTATATAAAATATAAAAGGATGTTTTTATGAGAAATATTAGAACTGCACTTCCACACACCTTCATCTAATGGATATAAATATAATGTTTCTTTGGATGGCGAACTACTGCCTCACAAAACGATGACTATTCAATTTTATCTTACCACCTATCATGGTGGACATTATGTTGGCACTATATTTATATGTGATTTATATAATATTTATATTTTATCTTTTATTTTTTTTATTTTTCTATTATATCAATCCTTAATGGTTTCCATAATTGTTAAACACGATAATTTCATTTGAGGAAGTGCAGACTACCGCCCCCTCAAAGTGATTTGACTCGTTCATTCCATACATGGAATATATAAAGTTTTGAGTTAATGAAATTATATATGATATTATACTAGAACTAAAATATACCTATATATCATTAATTTTTCATTCCATTACATATGAAATAGAAATGAAAGTAGCGTTCATGCATACATATGACTTACTGTCTCCATGAACGGTGAATTTAATTTTTTATCTCCAAATGTTATGAACTATTATAAATACACACATATATATATATATATATCTGTGTGTGTATATATATATATAATGGATATATATGAAATATATGATATATAAATAATTAATATCCTTCTGGATATAATTTTCTTTTGACCACATGGACAACTTGTAATTATACAAAGTTCATTTTTGAATCAAGTACCCAATATCAACAAAACAACCATTATTAACATAAATGATTATGTAATATTTATAACGTGGTAATAAGTGATATAAAAGGAATAATTAACATGAAAATGGTTCTGAATAAAGTATAAACTAACTTTAGATTATTATTCATGAGATTAAAAAACGAATGAGTTAAGATGGACACAAGGTAAGGGACTTTGTCTCAATCTCCTTTCATTGAGGCATACTTTGGTTTATACATGAATTTATTTTTTATGATGTATACCTATTGCCATTTTCTTTTATTTAATTCAAAAGTTTTCAAAATTAATCTTTTGTTTTGAGTAGTGTTTTACTAAAATACAAATGGAATGTTTCCTTTTAGCATAAGCGATGACAATGACCTTTCTACTACAACGAGCATTATTTGATATTTGGCTTCCTTAACAAGGCATAATTTTTTTAAAAAGAAACTAAATACCATATACTATTTTTATGTATTTAGGAATTCAAAATTATTTTGGGAATAGATTGATTATGTCAATATATTGAAATTTTATATTGTGATTGCAATGTGGAAATGTTATCTCTCGTTTGTGCTTATTGTTGTGTTATGATTATGTTATGGTTATTGGGAATTGTTTGCACATTTAGGTAGTTCCATGATAAACATTGGGCGGGTGAACCTGAGATAGCTCTCCAATTCATTGGGTTACAAGACAGAGTTAAATGTTAATGTTTCTCCTAATATATTTAGGGAATATACTATGGGAGGTATTCCAAACGTAACTCCCTACATAGCTGTAAAGGAAACAATGTATATATGTTATGGATGTCACAAGTTTCATTTATGATTTATGATTTCTATGTGTTATTCAGAAATCTTATGATTTCATGAGGTGTGTTAAAGATATTATGTTTTGTATGTATTGATGGACTAATGATTTCTTTCATTATTTTATAACTCTTACAGATCTTTTTATGATCATCCCATGTTTTTGAATTTTTTTTCATAGGGTATTAGGCAGGGTAAGAGAAAGGAAGAATTCAAAAAGATTTATATCAAGAAAATAATTCTCATTTTATTTTTAGAGTTTTTATATTATGAAAAAATAGATACTAATTAGAAGTTTCTACTTTGTAATATTTGAGATGTAATGTAATAGTTATGGCCTAATTCTCTAAAACTCTAAACCTGAAAATATTTTCAATGTGAATTCTTGACTTAACTATAGATTTTGTAATGTTTAAGGCTAGAGCCCTATACTGAGTCATTAAGATAGTTAACCTATGTGAAAAGGTTTTGTGTGGGAATATATTTCCCCTTGTTTGCTTTTAATGGAATAATGTACATATTAATTAAGAGACATAGGTATGGGAGGAAAATATTATAGTTTAGTGGTTTAAGTTAGTCAAGAAAACCTTCAAGGATACTTATAGATGATAATAAGTCATTAGAGTGGGTGAATGATGAAACCCTCTATTTATTCTACATTTTTGTTTATTATGCACATGTATTTCAGATATGTTTTGATGTGTCTATTGAATATTTGAAGTGATCGATAGGATAAAATTAGAAAAAGGGCCAAGCTAGAGGATGATTATATAACTTTTTAAGGTACAGTAGACCAACTAGATAGGTCATGGACCTCTTAAGAAGTGATGTAACACAATAGATCCCACTGGATATATGATGGGGTTTATGGGTGAAGGTGCCTCTTCTTAAGAGCCATTGAATATACAATGGAGGCCAAAAGAACACTGGTGATATAGTTTATGGACTTGAAATTCCCATAGAGTTCTATTAAATTTTATTAAAAAACAAACCCCTATCTCACTTTTATACTCTCTTTGACCTCCATCAACCCCCATCACCCTTAAATTTATCTCTTAAATATTTTTCGATAACTCCTATAATTTTATCCCCTCCCTTCGATGTTCATAAAATGGAATGATTCATCACTTATAATTTTTTGAGTTTTATATTGATGTAGATCAATTTTATCTTTTTTTCCTTATTTAAACCAATTTAGATTCTTAATGTATTTGTCATATCTAAGGGTTTTTCGCATGGTATAATAAGGGTATGGTTGGTTATTTTTTGAATTATCCCCTCGATTAAAATAATTGGAATCTAGGTAGAATTTCTTCCAAGTCCATTCTTGACTGTAGATATTTTACCTCCTTGAGATTAAAAAAATGTGTTTGACAACATATTCAATTGGAAACCCTGAGTTTAAATGAATCATGATGTAATATTAAAATATTATTATATAAATATGACAGAATTAACCTACCCATTACTTTTATAGATATGAATAGTATTAACTTATTTATAAAATATACACTAATGTTCTATATAAATTTATTTATAAATGCTTAATCTACAATCAATTCATAATAAATATATTTCATTTTATAAAAATATGTTTCCTTTAAAAATTATTTTTACTTATTTTTTTGAGAAAAGATATTATAATTAAATTCACTATAATTTAGAAATTTTTTATAAAATTAAAATAATTTTTTGAATGAGCATATCAAAATTTCATTATAGTCTAATTTTAGGATTTTTTAGAAAATATTGTTTTTTCAATTAATAGTTAAAAATACTATATTTTGTAAAATTATTATTTCTTTTTAATAAATTATGTAATTTAAAAGACCCATTATTATTTTAATTTGATTTAAATTAAAATAATTATTCTTTAGTTCAATTACATCAAATTAATTATATTTTAATCACCTTTTTACTGGATTTTATTATAAGTTAAATCATAGTCTTAAAAACACATTTTTATGAAATCTATTTTAAAGTGGTTAATATTTATCGACATTAATTAACTAAAAAAATTAATGAGGAATTATTTAAATTATTTTATATATTATACATATAACATTTTCTATCATGATTTTATTCTATCCCTAATGTGTTTTTTGTTTCATAGTTGATTAGGTATGTACCCAATCCTTCCCATGCTATTAGATGAGATTATATAAGTCTTGAGCCTGATACCACTTTTGTTGAGCATGTAGTTTAGATTATGGATCAGCAGGATAAGGTAATATAATGTAGAAAATTCCCTATATTCTGAGTTTTATAGATCTAAGGATAGGAAACCCATGAGATGTGGGAACATGATTCATTGATAAGGAAATAATAGCCTCCTCTTTTTTTGGATCCTAGATCTTGAGGGATTTTTGGTGGAAAATATAATTTATAGTGGGGAGAAAGTAATGCCACATAACCTTTATTTTAGGTATGTTTAAAACTTTTTTAGCTTTCCTTTTTTGTTGGTTGAGTAATACCAATACAAAATGGGAGGATACATGTAATGGTGAAGTAATGGATTTTTTAACTTTTACCATAAACCTACAGGTTTTGTCGTTCACTCGGTGATTACTCGCCATGTAATGGGAGTACATGTCATGTAATGGATGAAACGAAGATACTGTAGATTTGAGAAAAAATATAGATCTTTTATATGCCATTTATAGGATTCATGCTGTGTAGGGAAAATTATCTAGAATTTAATAAGAAGACTGTAAGTGTTTTAGAGATTCCATCCTTTATGGATTACATGAAATGTATTGGGATTACACATCATGTAAACACCATGAGTTATTGATTTTAGGATGGTGAACAAATTATTTTCATTTCAATCCACCTGTATCCTTACCTATCTCAAACAAGATCTTACCGATATGATTTGGGGTGACTCCTTTCCTTCAATGTCACCTTTTTTGGTGATTGATCATCATCAATGTAGTATTTCTCTTCTCTATTTATGTAATCCTTCTGGTTATTAATTGGTTTTGGTTATGTTTGTGGTTTTATCAATAGTTTTGTTATGATTTTTGATAGGATAGTCTTTTTTATCAATCCTTTTTAGTTTCGTGGTCTGCCTTGTCTTTCAAAGGATCTTCTATAGGTTTCTAGTCACTCTTGTCAAAAGAATCTAGGTTTCTCCAATTTGTGGTAAGTTTTTCTATGCAATACGTTGAATTTAATAATTTTATTTCATTATTGATAAATATATTTGGGATTTTCATTGAGTATAATTGATACGTAGTTTGGAATGTTTTCTTGGAATATAAAATGTTTTTAAAAAGGGGGTTTTCTTTGATAACAAATTTTATTGATTTGGAAATGGGTTTTTAGACTCTGATGTAGATTATCTTATCTTTGAAACTAGTTTATAAAATTGTGATCATCATTTTGAAATAAATTTATAAAATTGAACATTAGGAACTATGTGTTCATTGGGAAGGAGACACCTACAGCCTTAGTGTGTGTTGCACCACTAGGAGGTTAGATTTTTGGTGATATCTACTGGAGGGAATTGATATCTATTGGATCCAACATTTTCCTTATTAGTATTTTGAGTGTATGGTACAACTTGGTTGATAGTATATATCCTAATATGAGGTGATTTTTCATTCTTTATTTTGGGATATTTATTTCATGATTATTGTTATCATGATTGTTTCTGAGAATTTTTTATATGAGGTTGTATCACATAGTTTTTCTTGATTGGTTATTTCATGGTTATGGGTACCTCATGATGCTTGGATATACTTTCCTTATATATCACTTTTACTTTTCTTATTTATTATTAGAGAATATGAAAGTTTTTTATGAAAACCAAAGGAATATAAAAGGAAAATGATTTATAAATGGATTAGATTTATGAAAATTCTTTGTCTAACAATTTTTTAAGCTAAACAATTTTAATTATAGATATTATAATTTTTATATAATCTTTGGTGTTATACTATTGGGATTTGTCTCTCATCCTACTTGTGACTTTTTGAATTTCAATAGGTTATATTTCATGATTTAGGTAAAGGGAAGAGTGTCTTGCAAAATAATGGATTCTCTTATTATTGTGTATTTTAGTTTGGGTTGATTTGGTAGTGATTGTAGGTCTTGTGGGGATTTGACTTACATTATTGTTCATCATGTTCTTGTTATGGATTGTTTGAATTTTTTGTATCTCATCTATTTACACTAAGTACTCGGGTAGTATGTCTTGTTTTTATGATATTTTGGAATGTTTTTTGTTTTCCTATTTTACTTATATTATAAGATAGACTGGTTTGGATGGCTTGTCTAGTTGACCGGATTCGGTTCGTTACATACATTATTTAGACACTAAATTTTATAACATGTATTCAATCCTAAATATTACATTAAAAAATTATTATTTCATCTATTAAATACCTGAATTTATTCATAAATCCCTTCCTAACTTGTCAATGAATGAAAACTTTTTAAATAGTGACCTCCTATTCTCATTAAGTGAATGCACACAATATATTATATCATATGATAAATAAAGATTGAATAATATGGTATTGATATAAAAAAATAAAATAATCCATAAAACTAATATAATGAAATAGGGCCAAATCCAAGGATTATATAGAAACATTAATTATTATATGTATAAAAAACTCATTTCATAATGATATAATTCATAATATCAGACATCTTAATATTTACATTATGGCTTATTATAAGGAAAAATACCAAAATTTATAAGGAATATGTGAAATACACAATCTAGTTAGTCTAATGAGACCTCTTGATGCATTTAGAGGATATAATGGGCCCCTGCAATCAAATACAAGTTCAAATAGATTCAATATATAAATAAAATTAATAACAATTCTCTATATTTTAAACATAATCATTTATATTGAAATGAAAGAATAGTAAATGTTATTATTTTCTATTGTTATTAAATAGAACAACATGGTTATAAGAAATTATGAGTAATATATTGGATGGAATCATTATATTATGTCTCCAATAAAGCATAAGACTCATCAAATTATATTTTCATGGATGAAAAAACATTTAAATGATCATAAAAATATTTCATATATAAAATTGTGTATTAATTTTGAAATAACTTTTTTTAAATCTAATTATTTTTAAACAAATAGGCAAAAAATTCATTTTCAATATCCATGGAAACATTTAATAGAGTATTCAATGTATAGAATAGTCATGACTTTATTAATATTAATTCGTATGTTATCTGTTAAAACAAATTATCCATTAAGATTATCCATAAAATATGACCAATTCAGGAAATGATAAGAAGTTTGCATTTAAATAATTAATAAAAATTAATATATGGTTAAAAATTAAATTGATATATATTTATATAATAATGAAATCAATGTTGAAATTATTTTAATGAAAATATTTTCAACGAAAAAAATATTCCCAACGGAATATAAAAACCATTTCAGTTATTTAAAAGAGAATTTTATTTGAATATTTTATACATAGTTAGAGGAAAATGAAATGTAATCATGATATTTCGTGAAATAAATAGATTATATGAAAAATTTATGGGGCCTTAGATAGAAAAATCATAAAAATACCACAATAAAAATGTAATAAAAATAATCATATTGAAGGATTTGATTTACAAATAAACCCTTACCTCAAGTTTGAATATCCTCACAAGTTATCTTAATCTCTTATATAATATATATATATATATATATATATATATTAGAACAATATAAATACTAACATTTTCAAATATGATCCACTTAAATATTTAATAAGCCTATTTACTAACAATCTTTCATTTTGATAATAATTTTGTGTGTTAACTGTTTCATTTTTAAAGATGATTCATTGCAGTAGTTTTTATCATTTATTTTCTCTCATTGTTACATAATATACAAAATGTCAATAATTATATAAATATAATATATATTTATATTCCCAATATATTCATATTTATAATCTTCCATTAAAGGAGGACATGAAAAGTTAATCACATCACTCTGTGGTGGTGGAAATCCACACGAACATATGAGTGAGTGTTATATTTTAATGGGAGGAAGGGTTAGATGGTAGATGATATATTATATTTCCAAAATTGAAATTATGTCATAAATAAAATTTATTTTAATTATTTAAATCTCTATAACCTTCTAAATATTTTGTTGGAGATAAATGAATTACTCCATTACTAATAGTTTGGTAGGTCTTACAGCACATGAGAATTTATTTCATTTTATATAGGATGAAAAGAATGTGTAAAATGGGTTTACAAAAATAATATAAAAAATATAAATATTTTAATGTTACTATATTGACTTTTTTGGATAGATAAAACATATTAATATCATGTAGTAGATGAATTATGTTTTTATAGATGTGGTAAAGATGATTACCTCTCTTTTGAGAAACATCCTTTGGATTACACCATATTCTTTATTATATTTATATTAGGATAATACCATATGAGAAATAAATATGGACTGAAATATTGGATGGTTTGTAGTAATGGTTTTTTTGTACTATAATGTTCAGTATTTTTTATTTTGGAGGATAAGAGGTTATCATTTAGTATTGAGTGGAGGGACACACATGAAATTACTTAAATTATTTGAATAATATAAAGTCATTTTCTTGTGAAAGTTAAACAATATACAAAATTCATATTTTATAAGAAAATATAATCTTAAAATATATTCACTTATTAATATTTAGACATGTTTATGTGGAATTTTTACTCTTATATCTTAGTAGAACCCCTCGATTTAACTCTTCTAACCCGAAAAGTGGTAATAAATTCTTAATATATTTAGTATTCACTTTATAAAAAATTATGTTTCAAATAAAATCTAATAATTATTATGTTGTTTCTAAATATGAAATATTTTTTACAAGATTCAATTTTTATATTTAATATTAATATAAGTATGCAAAATCCTGTGAAACCCATTTTTTGAATAATGTCTATTAGAAGTATAGAAATGAAATTATAGAAAAATAATGTATGTTTTCGATAATAATAGAATTAATTGGATTATGTTAAATTAAGGGAGACATATTTTTATTTTAAAAACTAAAAACAAAATGAATATTTTAAATATAATATAAAATGTGAAGAACTAAAATTGTAATTATTTAAACAAAAACATTACTTTGATTTAAATAATGTTAAACATATATTTATATATTCAACGTTGTATTTAAAGAAATATATTGATATATTTTATATAAATGTTTGATATAGATAAATTTTTTCATTATATTTTAAAATATTCTTATACCTATATAACTTCATAAATGTGATTATTTTAGTATTGTCTTAATTCTCAACTATTAACAAAAAAACAATAATTTCTAATAAAATCAAAAAAACACTATCATGTAATATTGACATGTGGAATTATAAATTTTTATTCATTTATTCTTATTATATTTATATTATTTAGTAATTTATTTTGTAATAAAAATTTTGATTAATGATATGGGCATTAATGTTTTAGCACAATAGAAAACCGATCACTTACAATAACTAAATCGCATGTGTTACAAGTCATTCATTTCTATTGTAAAATATATTACAAATCATGAATAAAAATGTCACATTGGAATATATGAATCAAAATTAAAACACAATCCCCTCACAAAATCTATCAAAACTTTTATACAGCGGGTCCTCTCTACAAACAATTAGTGAAACCATCACAACCACACCTACAAAATCAATGGGAACCATTCTACCACCAAATGAAATTTTCCACTTTGGTATGATCTTGCTAAATTATATAATTGAAAAGAAAATTTCATAAAAATAATATTTACAAATGGGATTGGTGTCCCTCTATCTTCATATACTTCAATCTATACAATATTTTACTAAAAGAATACCAATCACAACAAACATAATATTAAAAAAAATAAGATTTAACATTTTCATTATTGTATAATTAAATATTGTATTACGGTCAGTTAGAATCCATTCTCAATTTTAAAATATAAAAAATCCTTCACAATTATCAATTAATATGATTATACTTTTATGCAATATGTTTTTTTGTAAGGACCCGAAAATTCCATGTAATCTTTTTCAAATTATTTGGGATTTTTACGAGTCTGTGAAAATTTACAGCACGTGATTCTGAGGCCCGGTGTGCCCGAAATGAAGTTCTGATCATTTTTTAGGTATGTTTAGTAGAAGAGTGGGTGGAGTTATATATCTTTTGAGTCAGTGCTTATAATAGAAATATGAGCGCACCGTTGGATCTGAAGCACCGTTATTCTCTTAAGGGAAGATTCACTTTGACCGTAGTTGGTCGGGAGAAAAATATAGTTTTTTAGAAATTAAATGAAATAATAAAATTAAATAAATTTTTCTTTAATTTCTTTTTATTTTTTCTTAACACCTGTTGACCGGCTGTGGCGGGGAATATAGAGGTGGTCCGACCTTTCATTATGGGGTGATAATTACACAGTTACACTTTGGTTGCGTAACCACCCATCATGTAATTAATGAGACCCAATAATTAAGTTAATTAAAGAGGAAATTTAATTGCATTAATTAATAAGGCACATTAATTACATCAATTAATGAACCTCATTAATTCCCCAAGGCGTTGCTCACCTTTCCCCCACCAATTTAAAAGGAACTCGGGGTCGGGTTTTGGGATGACTTCATCAAGTGAAGAACCACAGACGAAGTGACGTCATGCCTTCCACCGACGGAGAACAGAGGATTGACAATGCTCACTGTAGGATCGATCCGAAGGTCAATGAACGATAAACGACAATGCGTGTGAACCTTCTCCTTCGTCCGCAATACCCTCGAACGTGGAAGCACCACCATCCGCGACGTTCCCAACGAATCATGAGGTAGGGGTTGTCTTTTAATTCAAGATTTTACCTCGATTCTTTTCCTCATTCTTGAATTTGTGGGTGATTTTTTGTGGGATTTGAATGGGTTTAAACACTATTAAATTTTGATGAATATTTACCTCCAACTTGTTTTAACGCTAACGCATAGGGCGTGGGGAAAATAAAGAAGGCCTAGACCCTCTGCCACTTTTTTTTCATTTCATTCTTCGGGGACAATTTTACCAATTCTATGGAAACAGGAGACAGAGGCTCATGCTTTGGAAGAGGCGGTCTGAGAGGCCCTTAGGCGCAAAAGGAACAAAGAACGGCCACCGAAGTATGTCCGGTAGCTCACGGAAAAAAACAGCTGGCACACCATGCCATTGTCGGCCAGAGTAGGCCAGCAGCAACTGGATGCGGGTAGTTGGAAGGCAGCGTGCAGTCAAACGCCACTGTGGATAGAGATGGATGACCAAAGCCGACCATGTGGGAGAAGGGTGGAGGCAGTAGCCACAGCCAGCGGGCCATATTAGGAGGGGGCGATGCAGACCCCACACAGTGTTGCACCTGATGAAATGAATCTGCATCTGTTGGGCCTACTGGGAGAAGCGGTCGGCCTTCAGGCAGACTGGGCTGAAAGTGGGTCGATGAAATGGGTCGGACCCGCCCAGCTGGAAGGACCTGCCTAGAGGGCCAGACGCGCATAGCGGTTCGAGCCATAACCACGGCCCTGCGGGCCTATGCGGGTGGGCTTAACCCCACATGACAAGCCGAGCCAACCGCGACCCAAGACCGTGTACGAGTCGGGCCGACCCTGACGGGCTAGACCCAGTGAATGGGGAAGACACTTAATAGGCCAGACTCAGGCAGGGTCAGGTAGACACCGGTACCTGTTGCATTGGCCTGGCCTGCTCGAGTCGGACCGGTCCCAGACCCAACCAGCCACCGAATAAAGAAACACTCGTAACTGAAGAACCGAGTGTCTGTTTGACACACCATCAGTGTAGTTGGGATCCCTTTTGGGAAGTGGTCCCTTTGGCATATTCCGGGGAGCCAAACCAAGCCGGGATGGACCGAGGTGTGATCACCCTCGTTTCACAGAAAGGGGTGTAACTAACAGACTGAGCATTTGATCCACACACCATTTATAGAATAAGGACCCTTGTGACAAGGTGGTCCTTTGAAGATACTCTAAGTGAGTTTTGAAAGAGTTTGATGTGGGAACTGGGTTGGATTAGATTAGAATCCAACTGTTCCCTATATAAAAATGTTCCCATATATCACAGACCTGGTGTCTGATCGATGCATTGTCTATCACATTAGGACCCTTATGATGGGGCAGTCCCTAGGGTATGCTTTTTTTGGGACTTCGTACCAGTTGAAATATGAGTGATGGCTTGAGGAGAAGAGTCTTTCGGAGATCAGGCGTGCTTCGTGCGAGAATCCAGTGGTTGTCTATGACATGAAGAAGAAGAGTGACCAATACGGGTCAGCATTAGAAATTCTAGAGTGGGATGATCTAGTTGTATGACTAATATTCCCTACCTCTATACCAGTGACCAATACGGGTTAGCAACAGTGACCAATACGGGTTAGCACCAGCGACCAATAAGGCTCAGCACCAGTGACCAATATGGGTCCGCACCAGTGACCAATACGGGTCATCACCATCGACCAATACGGGTCAGCAGCAGCAACCAATAATGGTCAGAAACTTGCAACCAACACAGGATAGTATAAAATGATCTACATGGGTCAGCAGTAGAGTTACTATTAATAGGATGATCTCACTTCACGACTAGTCACCCCTATCCCAGGAACCTGGATGATATACCATTAGAGTGAGTTGTATCTTTGGGTTTGTGCTTCATGATATAGACCATTCTTGTGAATTAACTTCATTTTATTTCATGTAATGTTTTGCTTTGTGGATTTCTGATAGACCATCAGGGGTCTCTGTGTCCCCTACTTGATATTGTTATACGCACCATTTTATGGGCTCTTCCCACATGTGTGTGTCTTGTGCAGACTACTGACTCTCCAAGGACAACTTAGAGGTTAGGGACTTGGTGGAGCTTGGTGCGATGGGAGTAGTTTAGATCCCCTTATCCAATATCAGACTTACAACTACTAACCCCCAGGAAGAGCTCCAGGGCAAATGGAACAATTTTTTACTTTCCTTTCAGTTTCTAGGGCTTGTATTATGGCCCGTTGTTTTCAGTTTAATGTTGTACTTGTAGTTGTACTTTACTCTTGTGGTTTTTCCTTAAATTGTTTTTTTACTTCAGTTACACATATTTAGTGTGTTTAGATCACAAAGAAAATGCCTTTCCTGTTTGGGAAAATCCTTCAGGTGCAAGTCACCAACCCCTGGCCTATGAGGGCGGGTTTGGGGTAGTCACATCCAGGCCCCATGGGACGGGTCGTGAAAAAGTATTATTAGAGGGAAGTCAGTCATACCAGAAGAAATAAAAGTATACTTTTAATGAGGCAATGGTGTATAGTGTCTTGAGGTTGATTTTTAATACAGAGAGTCTAGTGTTGGTGCGGTGGCTGACATATCTATACACCAGGACCCTGAATTCTGTTTTCTGGTTCGGTACATGAAAACACCAGTTGCAAGTTTTTTGAGAAGTTTTCTTGTTCTTTATTGAGTCAGCTCACCAGGTATAACTTATTGACTGTGGAAAATCTATTTCATACTGGATGCATCCACGAAGACAACCATCCAAAATTCCATCAGAGATCATGATAGTGTACCACTGAGCAATGAGGTATCTATACAGGGACTACTCATAGTGAAGGAACCTTCAGGTGGTGTACCAGAAACACCACCACCCGTTGAGAAGCAGATGCTACCATTTGATCAAGCACACCAGCTGATCACATTGCATGAGTTTCAGAGATAGAAGCCTTTGATGTTTCGAGGTGAGACATAACCCCATGCAGCAGATGACTGGCTTGAGGTGGTTTTATAGGTCATTCACTTAGTAGAGACACTCGTCGAACAAATGGTGATCTTGGTCGCTAGAATATTTCAATCCTATAAAAGATGATGGTGGAGATCAAAGCTCCAGGTGCATGAGGAGACAACCCTCACCCGACAGGACTTTGAGAGCCTTTTCATGGTGGAGTTCATTCCAATGACACTACACTCTGTGCATATTCAGCAGTAGCTACATTTTTTGTAGGGTAGCCAGACTATGGCTCAGTACTCAACGATATTTACTAACCTCTGCCGATACTCCAGCAACATGGTACAAGACCCTTACATCCGGGTCCAAACCTTTGATTAGGGGATCCAATGAGAGATTAGAGCTGTGATAGTTTCTATCTTCATCCCAACATAGGCTGGGGTGCTAGAGTGAGCTTCACTGATGGAGAGCTTCCTTGCTGAGATGACATCAACAGTGAGAGCCCCTATTAGACAACATGTAGCAGAGTCATTTTCATCTGGAAGTAGATATATGACGTAGAAGACCAAGTGGGATAGACCTTCTAGAAGGAGACCCCGGGATACAGAGTCAGGTGTGAGAGTCTCGAGGGGCCAAGGGTGCAACCAGCGATGAATTATATGTTTTTCCCATGGGGTACAAGGTCACAGAGTTCGTGATTATCCAAATCCCTGCATGGATGATCGACATACGGTGGAGGGGCCACTGAGGCAACGACAAGAGCATGAACATCAACCAGGCAGTGGACAAGGCAGGGGAGAAATACCTATAGAGGGAGGTGGTCTGGGTCACCAGGCACTACCACCACCACCCCCAGGCGGTCCACCATGAGCTCATGGAACGGGTGGACAGGGAGAGGCCTAGCTACAGGTTGTAGAGGCTCATGATCCTGACTTCCCTGGGATGATACAAGGTACGATCTGTATCTTCTATACTTTAGCAGCAGGGCTTATCGATATGGGTACTAACCATTCTTTCCTTGTCGTAGTATTATTTCAAGACTCTGAGATTCCGACTATGCTTTTAGCTCAACCTTTGCATTTATATACTCCGACGGGAATAGATTCAGAAATAATATAGTGGTTCCAATAGTGTGATCTTACTCTCGGAGGAGAGAGTTTCAGTTCGGATCTTCTAGTAGCTGCATTGAATCCCTACGATTTCATTATAGGCATGGACTGGCTATCAGTAGATCACACACATATTGACTGTTTGAGATGTACAGTGTGATGTATGTATTGAGATAGAGGCCATTTTTTCTTTTTTGGTGAGATGGAAAATAGAGTAGCAATAGATGGACTTTCAAAAAGGAGGGTGTAGCCGATTATATATTAGTTGGATTGAATGACCTTCATCATGGCGGATGAGGCAAGTACAAAGTTCTTAGCAGTGGTGGATGAGTATGAGGATGTCTTTCCAAAAAATGTCCCTGGACTACCTCCTCATAGAGAGGTAGACATCTACATTGACTTGTACCCCGGGAAAGAAACAATATCTACAACATCATATCATATGGCCCCTATAGAGCTTCGGGTGATGAGGGAACAGTTGGAGGACTTAGAGAGGAAGGGATTCGTAAGGCCTAGTGTTTCTACAAGGACATCCCCGGTGTTGTTTTCCAAGAAGGCATATAGATGTTTGAGGCTATGCAAGGAATTTCGGTGCGTAAACCAGGTGACTGCGAAGAACATGTATCATCTGTCGAGGATCGATGATCTCTTCTTCCAGCTAAAGGGAGATCATTTGTTTTCAACGATTGACCTCATATCAGGCTATCCCCAGCTCATGGTACAAGATGAGGACATACCAAAGACAACCTTCAAATGTATTTATGTCCCTTATGAGTTCTTGGTGATTCCTTTTGGTGTAACCAACGATCCAAAAGTGATTATGGGGCTTAGGAATAGGATCATTCATCCATAACTCAATTGCTTCATAGTGGTCTTCATCAATGACATCTTGGTGTACTCAGCGTCTGAGGAAGAGCACGATGTACACTAGAGGATAGTTCTAGACACACTCTGAGAGCACTAGTTATATGGTAAGCTCTCCAAGTGCGAGTTATGGATACGAAAGGTCCACTTCTTGGGACACGTTATATCAGACGATGGAGTTGTAGTGGATCCAGCGAAGATCGAGGTTGCACATGCTTGGGAGGCACCCAGGAGTGTTACTGAGGTAGAGAGCTTTCATGGATTAGCAGGATACTATTGGAGATTCGTACCCAATTTATCAAGAGTAGCCACACCTATGACTGCCCTGATGAAGAAGGACAAACCCTTCCTATGGTCAGAGACATGCCAGTTGAGCTTTCAACAGCTGAGGCAGAGCTTGACCAGCGCTCCCATCCTAAGGTTACAGGAGGAGGGCACTCACTACATGGTTTACTGTGATGAATCAAGAACTAGACTTGGTTGAATCCCGATGCTGGATAAAGCAGTGATTGCTTATGTCCCACGAAAGCTGAGGCCTCATGAGTAGAATTATGTGACTCACCACTTGGAGTTGGTAGAAGTAGTTTTGGCACATAAGATGTGGTGACACTACTTGATGGGTGAGTTGTTCATTGTTTACTTAGAGCACAAGAGTATCAGATATATCTTCACACAAAAAGATCCAAATCCGAGATAGCGATTTTGGCTAGAGTTCCTGCAGGACTATGAATTTGAGATAGTCTGTACTCATGGGATGGGGAATGTATTGGTATATGAACATAGGTAGAGATCGAGTTTACAGCTACTGAAAGAGGCTTCAGGGTAGTTAGCCTCGCTTTAGATATCCTATGTAGATAAAGATGAGACAGTCTACCTCTATTCGATGGTAGTTTCCCCACCACTCCTTCAATGAGTCAGGGAGGTGAAACACGGAGATAGAAACTACGAGACTACATGTGCTTACATATCCTCAGGCCATGCACTTGATAGATATTCTGAAGGTGGGGAGCATGATATTATTTTTAGAGGAAATACAGCTGTACCAGTGGCACTAGGAGAAGAGCTGATGAGGGAGTTCCATAGATCCCCCTTGGTAGTATATCCAAGTGTGATGAAGATGTAGCAGGACCTCCAGTGTTAGTACTGGTGGCTAGGGATGAAGGAAGATGTGGCGGAAGTTGATTATAGATGAATCACTTTCCAACAAGTGAAGGTTGTGCACCAGGTACCAACAGGCTTGACCCAACCCCTCGATATACCAGAGTGGAAGTGGGAATGGATATCGATGGATTTCATGAAGGGGTTACCACATATGTCCAGAGGGCATGACACTATCTGGGTGATCATTGACCGACTCACCAAGTCGGCCCACGTCCTTTCAATTCGAGAGAAGGGTTCAGTTGAGAGATTGGGACGTATCTATGTTCATGAGATTGTGCGACTTCACGTGGTGACTTAGATGATAGTATCATACCATGACACACGTTTCACATCCTGGTTATGGAAAGGATTTCAGGAGGCTTTCAGGACACAAATTTTCTTGAGCCTATATTTTCACCCATAGAAGGATGGTCAGAATGTGGGGACCATCTAGACCATGGAGGACATGATTCGTGCATGTTTCCTATATTTTGGTTGTAGTTGGGAGGACCACCTACCCTTGTTGGAGTTCGAGTAAAACAACAACTATCACTCCACCATTGGTTTGGACCCTTTTGAGGCATTGTACAGACGACCGTGCAGATCACCCTTGTGCGGGACAGATCTAGGAGAGCCCACACCTGTGGGCCCAGAGATGGTACGGGCAACCACTGAGAAGGTGAAGGTCATCTGAGAGTGGATGAAGACTGCACATAGCTGACAGAAGTCCTATGCTGATAGGCGATGAAGACCACCAGAGTTTCATAAGGTGGACCACGTATTCTTGTGTGTCTACCATTGACAGATACTATAGAGATTTGTCCAAGGCAAAAAACTCTAACCGAAGTTTATCAGACCATTCTTGACACTTCATAGGGTTATCAAGGTGGCATACCGCTTGGAACTGCCACCACGGTTGGAGAGGGTGTACAACATCTTCCATGCATCCCAGTTGAGGATATACGTGCATGGCTCATATGAAGTCATCAACCATGGAGAGTTAGAGATTGACGATGGGGCGACTTTGGTAGAGTACTAAATGGAGATAGAGGATCAATTGGAGCAAACCCTTCATTGGTGGTTGATTCCTCTAGTGTGAGTTCGTTGGCTACACTAGAATCTCATGGAGAGTAAATGGGAGCAAGAGGCTCATAAGCGGGCCCAGTACCCTTCTTTGTTTGTGTAGCCTTATTTGGATTTTGGGGACGTAAATCCCAAAGGTGGAGAGAATTTAAATACCTGAAAATTCCATGTAATTTTTTTTAAAATTATTTGGGATTTTTTGTAGTTTACAAAAATTTATGGTGAATCATTCTGAGTCTTGGTGTGCCCATAATGAATTTATGAACTGTTTTAGGTATGCTCAGTGAATGCACGAGCAGTGTTTTCTATCTATTGAATCGTTGCTTGGAATTTAAATAGAAGAGCACCGTTGAATCCACCACACCAGGATTCTCTTAACGGATGCTTTACTTCGATCGTAGTTGTTCAAGTGAAAAATAGAGTTTTTGAGGCTTTTAAAGAAATACTAAAATAACATGAATTGTTATTTTATTTCTTTTTTTTCGACAACCTATTGAGCGACCATGGTGGGGATCAAGGAGGTTGTCAGACCTTTAATTATGGGGTGGTAATTTCACAATTACAGTTTGGTTGTGTAACCATCCCTCATGTAATTAATGAGAAACATTAATTATGTTAGTTAACGAGACTCTTTAATTACGTCAATTAATGAGGAACATTAATTAATTATAATAATGAAACTCAATAATTTCTCAAGGAATTGTTTTCCTTTTCCCCTCTTATTTAAATGGAGCTCGAGTTTGGGTTTTGGCATGGCCTCATCAAGAGTTTAACACCTGACGAAGTGATTCCACACCTTCCACTGACATCAAATGGAGGATTGACGATGTCTGTTGTAGGATTGATCCGAAGGATGATGGATGACGAACGAAAACACACGTGAACCTTCCCCTTCAACCGCAATAACCTCAACGTAGTGGGGGCAGGCCAAATGAACATGGGTGGGACCCTCCGCCACTTGTTTTTTTTCATTGCATTCTTCGGGAACAGTTTTCCCAATTTGACGACAACACAAGATAGAGGGTCATGCTATGGTGGAAGCAATCTAGGAGGACCTTAGGTGTAGATGTCCCCAAGAACGGAGCACTTGAGCATGCCTGGTGGCCCATGTAAACAACCGTCGGTGCGCCATGCCGACGGCGGCCAGCGGTGGATGGAGGAGGCATGTGGAAACCTAACTCCGGCGGTGGGAAAGCGGTGCGTCGTCACAGTCCGTGGTGGCCAGAGTCCGCTGGCCCCATCCGGCCATGCGGTAGAAGGGTAGTTCATGTAGTCCCCACCTTCGGCAGCCGTCGTGGCAGGAGAGGGTGGCACAGACCCCACACAACGTCGCGTCGTGCCAGATGAAATGACCTCGTATCCGCGGGGCCAGGTGGGAGTATCGGTCCCCCTTCAGGTAGACCGGGACAGACGTGGGCCGACAGAACGGGACGAACCCACCCCACTAGTCGGGCCGGACCCATGGCCCAACGGCCCAGCGCGCATGGGCCAAGTCCCAACCCATGGGCTGAGCCAACCTCGGCCCTGACCCGCGAACCAGCTGGGCCGACCCCGATAGGCCGGACCTAGTAAACCGGCCCAACCATTAATGGGCTGAACCTAGGTTGAGTCAGGTAAGCCTCAAGACCTATTGGGTCAAGCAGGCCTGACCGAGTCAGACTAGGTCTAGACCCAACCGGCGCCCAAATAAAGAAACATCTGTAACTAATGAACCATGTGTCTGTTTGACATGCCATCAGTGGATTTTAGACCCCTTTTGGGAATTGGTCCCTTTGGAATTTTCCAGTTGGCTCAACTGAGCCAGGCTAGACCGAGGTGTCATCACCCCTATTTCACGGAATGTTTCGTAACTAACATATTGTGTGTCCGATCGATACGTCATCTATGACATAAGGACCCTTGTAGAATGGTGGTCCTTTGAAGATACTCTAAGTGATTTTTGATGGAGTTTGACATGCGACCTGGGTTGGATCATACTTGAATCCAACTATTCCATTTTTAAAATATTGTTTATATCTCAAAGATCAAGCGTCTGATCGATACACCATCTCTCATGTTGGGACCCTTATGACGGGGTTGTCCCATTGGTATGTTTTTTTCGGGCTTTGTACCGGTTGAAATATGACCAATGGCTTGAGGAGCAAAGTCTTACAGAACTCTGATGTTCTTCATGCGGGAATCTAGTGGCTGGCTGTGACTTGAAGAAGAGGAGAGACCAATACAGGTCTGCATCAGAAACTACAGAGTGGGATGATCTAGTTTTATGACAAATCATCCCTACCTCTGTACCAACAACCAATACGGGTCAACACTAGCGACCAATACAGGTCAGTACCGACGACCAATACGGGTCAGTATCGACGACCAATATAGGTCAGCACCAACGACCAATACTGGCAACACTAGTGACCAATACAGGTCAATATATATTGAACAATACGGGTCATCATAGAGTGACCTATACAGGTCATTAGTAGAGTTACTATAGAAAGGATGATCTATCTTCACAACTAGTCATCTCTATCCCAGTATCCTGGAAGTTATACTGTTAGAGTGAGCTGTCTCTTATCCTTTGTACTTTAGGATTTTGATCATGCTTGTGATATTACCTTTGTGGAATTTCATGTGATGTTTTTCTTTGTGGATTACTCAGAGCCCTTTGAGGGTCTCGGGGTCCCCTACCGGGTATTGTTATACTCACCCCTTCACGGGCTATGCTCGCACTTGTGTGTCTAGTGCAGACAACTGATGCTCTATTGTAGACTTTTGTGGTTCGAGACTTGGTGGATCTTGGAGTGACATGAGCAGTCACAATCATCTTCTTTGACTTCATACATACAGCTACTACCCCCAGGTTGAGCTCTAGGGTAGATATGATAACTTTTTTACTTTCCATTCTGTTTCTAGGGATTTTATTCCAGCCCTCTGTTTTCAGTTTACTATTGTACTTGTGGTTGTACTTTACTTCTGTGGTTATACCTTACTTGGTTAGATTTTTAACTTTAGTTTCCCATTTTGAGTGTGTTAAGATCACTAAGGCAATACCTTCCCTTTTCCAGAAAATATATTTGGTGCTAGTCACCAACCTCTGACCTGTAGAAGGTGAGTTGGGGGTAGTCACATCTGGGCCCTGTGGGATGGGTCTTGAGATTTTTATTCAATTAATCATAGATTTAACAAAAAACACCATCTCTAAAAACCATTAATTCACTATGGTTAAATCAAAAATCATAGAAGTTTCAATTTTATATTAGTTTAATCGAAAATTTCATGTAAACAATAATTTACATTTCAAAATTACTTTATGAAAAAGAAATTTTATATAAATCATTTCTATATAATAAATAAATCAATAATCATGTAGTATTTCATGAAAATATAATATTTTTCAAATCTCTACATTATAAAATTCTTTATTCCTTGTAATTAAATAATATATCTTAAACATAATTTCACACCAGATTAAATAATAACTTGACCCACTCCCCTAAAGGTAATCATCCTAGTCTGAAAGTGGGAGAAGTAGGATAGTGATCTTCCAAACCCTACAACCAAAAGGAATAAATGAGGATGATATATAAAATAATGAACACAAAAAAACTGCACATAAAAATAAATTATATCTGAAATTTATACATTTAATGTCATATAGAAAAAAAACTAGAAAATAGAACTAAAAGTACAAAAATATTAACATTATAGTGACCATGATTCCCAAATAGCTCCTAAAAACCAAAGATGCTAAAATTTTTCCTGATCTCTTAGATAATCCTACTAACATAAAAAATATATATAGGGTGATCATCATAGGTATATTCAATAGTATTATCCTCGAAGCCTACCATGTGAATGATAATGAAAGCATACAAATAACAAGTGAACAAGAAGTGAAATTAACTCATAACCTAAACTAGTCATCTACGTACCCAACCACCCAGTTGATATCTCTCACCATGTAGAACATAAAATAGATTATATGTTAAAATAATTAAATAGAAAGGGTGTCGTGTTACAAATTTTTTATTGATTTTCCCCTTCCGCTAAATCACACTTCTAGATCCATCTCTCCCGAAATTAAGCATGCACGATGTAACTTGGGCTAATTATCATAATACATAATCATCCCATTAACATCTCTGCATAGTGTATCAGTATTTTCTAAGAGACACTATTTTTAATATATCATATATAATATATCAGATATTAAACCTCAAGCCATGAAAACCATACATAATTCATTATTTCATGATCAATCACATTTCATCCATGTCATACAAATATTAACTATTTGGATACTATATTTGGACCTACATGTGTGTGAATTAACCAAAATCCATGACATCAATGTATATATATATATATATATGAAGAAACTAACCATCAGGCATACCAGAATATATTACTAACATTAGAAGAGAGTGGTGCCAAAGGGGGAAGTCATTCATCCATACCTCACCAACCTAAATATTGGAGAAATCACCCTTCCAAAGTCTAATGAGTTTCATTTACCCTACAATCAAGGGTGTTATAGAGTCACAAATAAAAAATAAAAAAGTTAATATATATCACAAAAACACTATTGAAATAACCATGTACTAGGATCAACTACATGTATCGACACTCAGACCCCTAGATGGCACTGTAAGGGACTAAATATCCTCTAAGTACCCATGAATTTTTGAAGAAATAAATTATGTTCATTATATTATTTTATAATTTAACTTCAATTGAATTTATTTTTTAAAAATTATGTGACATTACATATTATATTTTATTAACCATCGTAGTGAAATTTATACCCTTCTGGAAAAATCTAACCAGTCCATGGTTTCTCAAGAATGAAATTAATATTTGAATTCCAATATGAATGAATGCTAAGGGATAAAATAATAGTAATTATTTTAACATTATATAAATCAATTTATTTTATGAAATATCCTATACAATAATCAAGATATGAGAAAACATGAATATATAGCTTCCAAAAAGAATTTGAGAAAAGAATGATGATAAACATGAAACTCAAGCATCTGGCCTTTGTAACGATTCATTAAGAAACTATCCAAATATTTATCACAACGGTGAGTAATTTCTTCTTTAATATGTTCCATCAACTCAAATTCCATCTCAGTATCTCACATGTATAACCCAAAACATCTCACCATCATAGGTCAAAAACACTATCACAAACCTATTCCCCCCTCATATATCTCATCATCCATTCCAGGATCACATCACATTGTATATCGAGGCTCACATCTAGAAAACTAAATAAGATCACAAAAACTCAGTAGGTTCATCATGGAATATAGTATTCAAGACATACATCCTTCACATGATGATGAGCTCTTAGAGCCTTAACATGAGGCACTAACCCTTCATAGGGAAATTGAAATCCTTGAAAAAAAACAATTTATAATTATCACACTACTATTTCTTATTCAATATTGAATTAACTGATTAAATTATTAAAGGTTATAATTATGGGTAACATATATAATTATCTATAATAATCTATTAAATTTATTAAATGTTCTATCCATAATCACGACTTGTTTCAACAAAATTTTGGGTGACCATTTCTAATTTAAAATGAATTTGTATCTTATCAATAGTTAAAATCATTACAAATTCATGTTCTTTATCCAGTATATTAAATCATGGAATAAAAAAGTGATACTAAACAATAATAAGAATAAATTTTAATATAATAAAATAGTCAGAATCAATATATTCTTTCATTTTAACTATTCAATACATTGTTTATCCTAATGATTATTTTTTGAACAATAGTCATTTCCACATTCATCAAAATAGAAAAAGCTAACCAAAGTGTAACCAACATTCTAAAAAATGAATAGGTATATATAGTAAACCACCTAAAAAATAAAGTGGTAAACCATTCACATTATGAATAGAAACACAATTTTGTCACTAAATAAATATTGTTCCATTCATAAATCTAGTTTATTCTTTAATTAGGTTAATTACATTACCTAAAAAGGGGATAAACCATGATAAATTACAATACTTTGTAAATATAAATTGGAAAAATAAATCCAATAACCCAAAAAATACAAGTTATTTATATGATAAAAAAATAATTTGGATCTCTATTAACTTCTACAAAAAAACTCCATTGAATATCAATCAAAAAATACAAAAAATATATAGAAAAGTATAATCCAACATAATTTTGGATATCAACCTCTATGGCATATAATGAAGTATGTGAGGAAAACTATACCGAATAGAAAATAACATGTAATAAAAAAAGGTATAAATCACCTCGGATCACCATGAATTGGGCACGCAAAGCTGGAGATTAATCCATGTTGAATGGGGGTGTAAATCATCAGAAAAGAATAATTAGGATGCATGGGGTTTAAGAGAAAGGAGTGGGATAAATGTGGGTATTTATTATATTGGGGTGTAAAAATGATAATGAATTTTTAAAGGCCACAACGCTAACCGTAGTACCACTCTATATAACTACCTAACACATGGAATATAATACCAAAGCGGGAGGGACCATGTTTTTGACCCATTAGTCTGTGATTATGTTAGAGGAACATGACACAAATCCTACATGTATTCTATTTTCCTAGTGAGAAAATATAGTGTTGTCAAATCCACCCTACCATAGAACTAATTTTTCTATAAATGGGACTACGCCATAGTAAAATTACCATAGTGAAACTACCACCATTTTGGTAAAACCAGACTCAAATAATTATGTCATTGCCAATTCCTCCATTTTGCAACCACTTACCCGCTGTGGATGTTCCTAAGCCACAACCATCCTATAAGATGTATAAATACTTAAAATTGTAGTTACACCGAATCCACCCCTCATTGGACACTAAGACATAGTTGATCTATCTATTACACAGCCACCAACCATATAATTTAGTGTAACCCCCATGTTGTAAAATACTTTGTTTTGCCGATTTTTTCTTTTTCTCCCTTCTTTTCAGCTCTAAAACACCTTTGAACACCTTGTAACTTTATTTGGAAGCGTCCAATTTCTTAAGATCAATAAGGAAGATCTATTAGGGATCATGAAATTACATCAAGTACCTATCAATCCAATTATTTTATTGAGAATTTAAAAACCATCCTTGAGTGAAATAATGAAAAAAGGGTTGCCCAAACATCCTCCCCATGATATACCTCCAAATAATCCCACTATCATGGGAGAAAAAAGAACCTCAATCCGGGGAAACAACCATAAAGACATGAAACACTGATAACATGCTCATAAAAGCCGTCTCAGTGACAAATCATATAAACTTAGTATAGATTCATAGTAATAAAAAAAGTTTAAAATATACTCGTTAGACAAAATGATTTCAACATCCCCAAAGTGATAAATGTTACAAAGGGAGATATGAAAAACAAAATGATATGTGAACTGAGTGTGAAAATATGACTCATGTTCCATGGTAATATTCTCCCCACAATCTTGAAACAACAAGTAACAAACCAAAGGGTTAGTATGCTCATGAAAAAACTTGTCTCAGAAATGTTGAATCTCTATAGACATTACCTTGAAGGTCTCATCATTGAAAACATTGATCTAAACCATATTGATAACCTGGTAAATGTCATGAAGGTAATGGTAGATCTAAAACACATGGAAGACATCTTGTATCAAGTTAATCTTCTCGGTAGTGTTTTTCAATATGTTATGGCTATAGCACAATCCAACACTTTAAAGGGCCAAAATATGAGGGACAATTATTACTCTGATTATCTAACCATTACTTCCATAATGAAGATCCACTATTAGGAACATATGATATCTAATATAAAACTCTAGAGGTATATTCTTATGATCAACATATGAATATTGATGATTCTATACTACCTTCATCCATTCCAAAAGTTATTAATCAATTTTTGACATACACAAAAAAATTCGACTGATAATTTATGCAACTACAAACCCATTACAACACAATAGATAATTTAAAATCTTTCCATACAAATATTTAAATGTAAATATTCCAATGGTGTAGTGGAAACTATTTTTGTTTCTCATCTTGAAAAAATCTAGGTTCCACATCCATGTACATCAAAAATACAGTACCTAATAATGGATCTTGTCTTTAAGAGTCTATATAGTCTGATCTGTAATATCATCCTTCTATGGATAAAAAGTAGTGTTATAGAATAAGTTAGAGAAAAAAACATGATGAAAACTATTCTATGGATCATGATCAAAGATTATTGTCCTTGGGACTCAATAGAGTCTCATCACCTCATCTAGATACAACCTTGAATAAACCTCCACTATTATTGACTCCTCAACTTCTATTTTGTGGGCTGATTTCATCAAATATTGTACTATCCAACATATAAAATAAAATATTCCAAGATGTTTATGTAAACTAGTAATGATGATAATCAAGATATCATCCTAGAACCACTTAGAAACATCCAATAGCTAGAAAAAACCACTAAAAACACGGTTCTTGACCTTTGCCTTCAATCAAACCAAACATAATCACACAAACTCTTCAACTACATGCTTCAACCCATGCCACATAAATTGAACTATTAGAACATTATACATTATTATTACAATAGGACATACCTATGAGGGTAATCTATGTAAATCGTAGAAAAAAATATCATGCATCACCAATGGGAAGAAAATCCTTCCTTGGAGAAAAACCTAGTGTTTTTCATCCTCAGACCAACCATTAAGGGCATAACTAAAGGAAAATATTTCTCCTTATACCTCCACCTCAGAATCCATCAAATATTACTCTTCCTCCAGAATCCCCTTGGTTGACTACACTATCATCTAAAAAATTAAACCTCTACCTCCAACCTCCCTCATACGATGACATATCACTGGGAGTTCTTCTATCATAACAGAGGAATATTCAAATTTACATACAACATAACAACATTACATCATTCTTATTTCATATTTAAAACATTTCCATTTTATAGCATGCATGGTTTTTTTGGGGTTATAAATCATGATGTATTCCAACTAGAGCTGTTTTTTCAAGTTCATGTAATGCAAGTATAAGATATATCTTAGGATCTTAGGATTTGTAAATGTAACACTCATAAATTATAAAGGCATAAAATTTTATTCAATAGCATGTTTGAAACGTAGCACTAAGCATAAAATTTTAAATAAATTCAGTCTATGATATCGATTTCACTTCATGCGACACTGATTTTAGTTTGAATTACACGCATTAATGACTTTAATCAATAGCTAGCATTACACGTGATGCACTATTTTCTGAATACTATTATTAATATTATATAAAATGAAAATTATCTAAAATCTGTTAAATTTGGAGTTATGATTTTGACTAACTACAATATGAAAATATATCATGAAATTAAATGGTTACCAATTAATTATAAATGAAAATGAAAACTAATTTAATATATGTTTATTTTTTTATATAACCTATTTTATGCGTGGAAATCTATTTTATCCAAATAAATAAAATTAATTAATATTATTGAAAAGTTTTATTAATTTGTGAATATTGAAAAATACTGAATTTTAATTAATAACTAAATTTTTATTTAAAACCTCCATTAGGATAAGTTAATTTTAAAATTGGTTTTCAATGTAAAATTAGATAAATTATAGATATATTAATCCAATTTAGTTTATTTTATCAAAATTTTTTTGAATTATTATATAAAAACCTTTTAAACTTTTTAAATGTTTACCTAAAAATTATGCTTTCTCATCCCATCTGTGGGATTAATTTAAATTTAATTATTGACACATAAGTGAATTTAATTTTAAAAATAGATATAATATTTAGAATCTAGATAATTTATAATGTCTCATAATCTAATCGTTATTTTTACCAAGTTAATTAGTGAATATGTTTAAAATTAATTACAATAAATAAGAGAAAAATAAGTTTACCAAGGGACTAAACATTAAACATAAGTTTCCAAATTACATAGAAAATTTACAAAAAAACAATTTTATAAAAATATTTCAACCTTATCCATTCTAGTTTAAATATATTTCCATCCCTTGAGACACATTTCATGAATGTAACATGGGATCACTCAATACCTTTCAAAAATTATAAGAGTACCACTCACCCCACTTAGAAAAGAGAACCCCCTCTCCAGCTCTATTCACACCATAAAACCAATTTGTTCCAGATACTAATATCCCAAATAACATCCCAAAATACCTCCCATAATCATATAATCCTTATATATTTCTGAAATACATTTTTGGAAGGAATTAGTGCAAACCTAGTGGGGATACCCTTAAAATCGGTAATGTTCAACTAAAAGAGTTTTTATTTTTGATCATTATACACCTAATTAAATTTTTATTATGCCATGATTTTATAATAAAATCATTATATTTAATATTAGAAGATATTTTTATTTTATGGGTAAGGCTTAAAACTTTACACACTTTTATAAAAAGGGTTAGGAAATCATTGTTTGTGTGTACGGTCGACTACCACCTCGTCAATCGACATCATTTATTTTTTCATTACAACCTTTAAAGGTTACTAATAATGATTTATTTACAGTTTATGTATTATATTTATGATATTTATGATGTTTTTAAGATTTTTAAATCAATATATCACACATACCTTCATGATTTCTATTTTTTTGAAATATGATAATAGTGTTTGTTTGTACGGAAGACTACTTCATCTCGAAGAGATGTAATTCATTCAAACTTTACTTAGAATGTATTAAAAATGGGTTAATTAAAAAAATTATATATATATGTAATAAAAATTATACTTAATGATAATACATAGATATAATTTACTTTTATCTCTTTTAATACAATAAGAAAATAGAAACAATGTTCATGTGTAAGTACACCATACCGTCTCCAAGAACGGTTGATTTCATTTCCTATCACCAAATTTTATGTATTGCTATAAATAAATGTATACTAAATATATATTATATTTAAATCATGGATTAAAATATTTATCTCAAGAAGTCATGATATAATTAATATGAACAAAAAATTACAAGTCAAAACATAGTCGAAAAACAAAGTAGTTATTACTCGGCATAATTAAAATAATAAATGGATTATTGATGAAAAGGAGATAATATGTTATAAATGTGTCATATATGATATACTAAATATTTATATGGTTTTTTATGTTTATAAAATATTAAAAACCACTATACAAGAGGTTAAATAACTTATAACCAAAAAAAAGTGTGAACTAAGGGATTTTTTATAAATTTCATTTCATTGAGGAAACTTTTATTATTATAAACATAATTTAATTTTTATGTTTTATATAATTTCCTTGGATATTTAATATCATGAATAATTCATTATTCATGGTATTTGAAGTTAAAATTTTAATTATTTCATTTTTTAGTATTTGAGTAGAAAGTTACCAATTGGTAAATAATTTCTTAACAAAATTTAACTTTATTAGGTTAAACATCAATTTCATTGAATATGATATTATTTGATCATGTGTATAATGATAGTTGAATATCTATTGATTTATTTACACATATTTCATATGAATTAATAGTTTATCCACATAATCTATTTCTTGATTAATTCCAGCTTCAACTTTATTATCATTTTACAGGTTTATTTTATAGTCTCATCCATATCGAGATTATTTATTATTGAATTTAAATTAAAGAATATTATTTGGAAATTTTTTAATATATCCTTACATTTTATTCTCCTATAGTAATTAATTATCTATTTAATGTGATAATCCCACTTTTATATTCTTTGATACATAAAATTATTTAGAAATGTTTTAATTAAATTCGCCTTGTTTTTCCTCTTTGGTCAAAAATATGTTTTATTATAAAATATGTCTTCTAAAAACGTTTTTTTTTTCTTGAAACTTTTTATATTGTTTTATTAAAATAAAACTTTATCCATTTTTTATTTTTTAGAAATTATTTAAAATTGAGTTTCTTATCACTTTTTGAACAAGTCACTTTTCTAACCTTTGTATAATATAAAAGGATAATCCTTTTTACATTGTACGAAATAACTCATAATGTTTTCTTTTAATATTAATTTTAAATTTTATGAAGTTAATTTTATGAAGAATGGTTTTTGAATTTTATTTTCAAAAGAAAAATATTTTTTGAAATGTTTTTTAAAATGAAAAGTTATTTGTCTTCAAGAATTTTATTAAATATCTTTTCATTTTTTTTAAAATTTTCAGTGACAAAAAAACATTGTTATTAATCTAATAGATATATGTTGTATTGATATAATCATAATTCTTTTTATGGATGGTTTATTATTATTCTAACTAATTAAATTCATAACATTCACCTCATTAATTTATTTCTTAATCAATAACATTCATTTGAAATGTTCACTAATCATGTGATCATAAGATAGTAAATTTCCCCAAAATATTTATATTATTTATCATAAATATATTTATTCTCTAAACCATACACTATTTTTACATAAAGTGTTTAATTTGAATTTTTTATATTTAACTAAGGAAATATTTATAAATTTATATTCCTAAATCGATATATTTATTTTATCAAGAACATAATTTATGAACTAAATCAATTATTTGATATATGAGGAATGTTTTAGACATGTGTGATGTGTTGAGTCCATGTTATAGATATCACGCCAAAGCATATTTAGTATCATCAGAATAATTACTTTAGTATCCTTACTTAGGTTGGTTTTTTCCTTGTTTTTTTATCTAACTTGTGAATGTCCTTGATGGTAAAGGTACCATGTACTAAAGAAACATTACATACAATAATTTATCATTTCCTTCATTCTGAAATAGTTATTATTATATATGATATTTTCACTATGAAACAAATCTTTGGATGCATTTCATTTTCATTTTACTAATTAAATGGAAAGGTTTTGAGTTATTTATCGTTTATATTGATTATGTCTTATCCAGTTACTTAAATAGTGTGTGTTTATAGTTATTTACCTTGAAATATTGATTATTTATTATCCAGTTTATTTAATGGAATGTGTTTTTAGTAATTTACTTTTACATATTCATTTATTCTTATCTAGTTATTTAAATATTATTTTTCCAGTTATTAACATTTCTATGTTGATTATTATTTATCTAGTTATTTAAATTTCACATTTGTTCAGGTATTTACCTTTTATATGAACTATTCATTATTGATTAATGATATCTTATATTTTAAATAACCCTTACCGATAATTTGATCTCACCCTTATTTTTTTTCCTTTCCCTGGGATATAATGAAGTTTACTATGAATGATATTCAAGGATATTATAGATGGAATAAATTTATTATCAAAAAATATTATTTTAATATTTGTATTTAAATGTAATATATGACTCATGTATTTATCAATTTTACCAATACTAATAAAATATTTTGTCCATTGGGATGTTATTTCCATTAATATTATGCCAATGTAATGGTGGAAAGAATCAGTTTCATTCTTCTGGTGCCAGGTTCACTATAGTTCGTATTAGATCTTGTTTAGTAGAAACCTTCGGAACTAGATTTCAGAAAACATTAATTAGGGAAGATAACCATAAAGTAAAATTTTATGATGAGTATATAAGAACATATTAATTTTTTCTTTTGATAGATATTATGTGGTTTTCTAAGAAATGCATCCCTATCAAGATAATAAAAGTGAACGTGATTTTAAAATAGATGTACTATGTAATAATTACTCTAAAAAGGGTTCTTTGAACATGACTCAAGTGTAAAAAGGTATATGAAAAAGTTCCTTTCTTCACTCCTATTTGGAAACTCTCTAAGGATATTCTTATGATAATTAATTTTTTTTACAATCCGTTGTGAAGGATTAAATTAGAAGCTGAAAATGAATATCCTTGGTTAAACCTATGTTTTTTTATATTGAAAATAAGATGTCTAGGTTTAGATATCCTATAAATTATTATCTAGATTTTTCACTATGATTAATATTTATCACACTATGATTCTTGGTTTTAGTGAATGGATGAAACAACATGAAATTATGTTAAGAATTAGCATTAATTTAGTTTTTTAAAACGGAACAACAAATGGGATTTTGATAGTAGTGAAAGATATCGTGCTTATTCCTGATCGGTTTTTTTCAAAAATATGATTAACAACATATACCTTAATGGAATCCCTAACCCACTGAAGAATAAAAGGACGTAGTTTTCGTATAAATGAAGTGGTGTAGACCATGTAGAAAAGGAGGATAACTTTCCATCATGCAATAAATATTCATGGAGACACCCAAGAATAAATTTCAATATAATGGGTAAATTCTTTTAGTGTTGAAAAAAATCCCTTAAAGAAAATAATTACAAAGGAAAAATGAAGTTCATGATTGAAGGAAATAAATCTCACCATAAGGATCCATTTATAGTTTGTTGTATTAAATATGGAGTAACAGGGAATTACCTTGGCCAATTCCCTATTATAAAGGATGAAATATAGAATAAGGAAGGGATTATGTGTAAATTGAATTGATGAAGTATATATGTTTTGGGGTTGTTTTAAAAACCATAAAAAAAGTTTATTTAAGGTTTAAATTTCAAGGATGTCTATAATATTTTTTTATTCCTATAAATATGGTTTTAGAAAAAGGAAAAGACGTATACCAGGTCAAAACTTATCATTTTTGGAAAGGTTGCAGCTCTTGAACCCATGACTCAAGGAGGATAAGTGTTTAACACCAACTACTGACCATATCTATGTCTTAGTTAATATTACATTGCATTTAGTTAAAATATTTGATGACTAAATATTAATTTGTATGTGATAGTGTTGCTTTTGAGGTTTAGTAATTAATTTACTAACCATATATGTTGTTGAAAATTTTTAGATTCAAACATAATGACTTTTTTTATGGATTTTATGATCCATTAAAAGTAAATTTTAGTCTGTCACACATAAAAAAAATTCACTTATGGATATTAATTTCTTGGAATAAGTTGAATAAATTTGAAATTGGTTTAAGCACAAAAAAATATAATTTTTAATATAAAATAGAAATATATCATATAAGTACATTTCCTTATATTCTTAGATAGTAAAATAAATTCTAAACATTAGATAAAGGTTATCAAAACAGAAATGTTGTCCAATTATATTCGTATCCAATGAATCAAATAGTCCATTAGATCATCTCAAATTTATGGTTCTCAAGACCATTACAATCAATTGATCACTTAATTACTTTCGATCAATGACCACAAACACATTTTATAATTATATGCACTTTTCCTCCTTATCCATATCTTTACATTACACTAATTTTATGTAGAAACCTAGTTATATTTTATTCCATATGAACATTGTACGTCTTTTTCAATATTATTAATAAGGTATTTTATTAACCCTTTTCATTAGGTGGTTCTTTTCAGAAATTGTATTTAAAAATTTAAACTCCTATATTACCAAGATCAATTATAAATTTTGGGGTTGGAATTTATTTAATATGGGGAAAATTTAACACCATTAAATTCTAGAATAATAATATTTTATTCCATAGTGTGTAAGATACGAAAGTACCCTTATAGAAGGGAACATAACATCCAAATAATTTATTATATATTTACTTTTAAAAATAAATTACGTATATGAAATATTTTATAATGGATGAAAAAATAATTTTAGATTACATTACACACAAAAATTTCTCTCTTCGATAGCTTGCATTACACGTGATACCATGCTTTACAAAATACTATAAATATAATTATTTAAAATAAAAATTATATCATGGAAACTAAAATATTGATTATGAATAGAATTAAAAAAATCATAAAATATATGGTTGAATTTACTCGTTACAGATTAATATGAAGTGAAAATAAATATTAATTGAATATATAAGTAAAAGTTTATATAAAAAAATTATTAATCCTTATGCGTTTTAACCTAATAAAATACATTAACTCATATTTTTGAATTATATTAGTGAAATATATATATATTATATATTCAATAAAATGTCTTTACATTCGTCTAATATATTTTATAGGAATAATGTAATAACAAATCCAATATTACGCACAAAAAGGTTTATTTTTCTATTGGAAATTTTGTCACCTTGTAGTTGTTAAATTGTTTTAAAATTTTTTTGAAAATTTTATAAATAAATTAAAAATATAAAATTAATTTTTAAAATTTTAATTTCATAATTATATTAGATTTAAATTTTATAATTTTTCATAAAAGATTCATTTTTTATGAATAGTGGAAAAAATAAATTTTAATTAAAAAATAACATTTCATCTAAATAATTTATATAGTTAATTTTTTTTAATTTTGTTTTAAAATAATATAAAATAAATTATACAAATATTAATCAAATTGATTTCATTTTAAAGATTTTTATATTTAATTTATATATAAAAATATTGTATATTTTTGAATGTTTTTACTTTATCATCATGCTTTCTCATCCTGTATGTGTGATTAATGTTCAATTAATTATTTCCACTTTTCTTGATTGAATTTGTAAAAATAGATTTCATATTATGAATTATAATAATTAATAATTTATACTACAGTACACATAATTATTGACTAATGTGATTAATTAAAACAATTAAAATTAATCAAACCAGTTAAGAGAAAATGGGTTTACCAATAAACTAATAGTTAAACATAAGGGGCCAAATTACCTAGTAACATGTCCAAAACCCATTTTATAGCCATATATATACTATATACCTTATTGTATAGATATTTTCCCCTTATAATATCAACATTAAATGGAAAAAACATGTTCTAACTCAATACATTTCATAACATTACAAGAGTGCCTCTCACCCCACTCATAATTGGGATCCAATTCTCCTCATCTCTTCACACCTTCAAAATAATTTGTATTTGACTAGAACAGCCCTAATAACTTAAAAAACTTCCTAAAAACTTCCTATAAGAATTATAATAGAAATAAATCTAATGTAGTAAGTAATTAGTGCATATCTAAGGATGATACCTGAATAAGATATAATGTTCTTCTAAAAGAGTTTCTATTTTATCTCATTCTCCACCACCTTATGTTCCAATTATACCATTATTATATATTATAATCACTATATTTAATATAATGATATGTTTTTATGTCAATTTTATAACCTAGAAATTCAACATGAATCCATAAAATGGGTGATTAAATCAACATTTGGGCGTACAACGGACTACCCCCACGTGAACCGATATCGTTTGTTTTTCAATTACCACGTTTCAAGGTTTGTAATAATGAAGGTTTTTAATCTATATTTATTATATATTATATTTATTATTTTTTATTCTTTTAGAGTAATTATATCAGAGATACCATCATGATTCCCATTTTTTGGAATATGAAACATCCTTCATCTGTACGACGCATTACCGCCACGTGAAGCGATGTGATTCATTCATGATTTACATATAATGTATTATGGATGGTTTTAAATATATATATATATATAATGCCTGAAAATGAATCTATAATGATGATATATGTAATTTACTTCTATTTATTTTAATACGATAAGAAAATGTAGACAACATTCATGCGTACGTACGACATACCGTCTCTATTAACAGTATATTTCATTTTCTATAACCAAATTTAATTAATTAATATAAATAAATATATAATAAATATATATTATATTTAAATCATTTTTACATTATACACATGATGAAATCATGATCGAATTAAATGGATCAATAAATAATGAGTCAAAACTTACCCGAAAAAATAATATATAACTCAAAACGATCAGGATAATAAAATATTATTTATGAGCTGGTAATAATATGTTATAAAACGATCATATATGGCTCATAAATTTTAATATGGTTCTTTTATAATTTAAGAACATTTTTAAAACCATTATACATGAGTTTAAAACATGTATGATGAAAATAAATGTTTGAGGTAAGAGATTTTTTCTCAATTTCATTTCATTAAGTAATATTGTATTACAATGCACCTAATCAACTTTTTATGATGTATATACTTAAACATTGACATGTTATATAATGAATAATTAATTTTTCAAGATATTTTATTTTTCATTTGAAATTATATAATCTATTTAGATTTTAATAAAAGGTTACCAAGTAGAAAATAATATCATACCTCAATTTCCATTCATTAGGTTAAACACCCACTTCATTGATTATGTTATTTTATAATTATGTGAATAATGACTTGTGACTATTATTTTTAATATTTTAACTTATATTAGGTGTATTTAAAGTTGATATCTAGAATATATTTACTGATTAACTGTCACATCAACATTATGATTTTTTATGGCTTTATTTAAAAATATAATTCAAATAGAGATTGTTACTTGTTGAATTACCATTAAAATAAATTATATGAATAATTTTGTAATAAACCCTTCCATTTTCCACTCATATGGTTATTCATGATCTT
This sequence comes from Viscum album, assembly GCA_963277665.1. Classification (NCBI taxonomy): domain Eukaryota; kingdom Viridiplantae; phylum Streptophyta; class Magnoliopsida; order Santalales; family Viscaceae; genus Viscum; species Viscum album. The sequence continues at coordinate 176,135,007 of OY728140.1, read as the reverse complement.
TAGAAAGATATAATAAGTTTTTTTACCACTATCTAGTGCATAATGTTATAGAAAAATGTTTTACTAAAACATGACTTCATTATTCTATTGGGTTGGAAAAATATTTTCTTACAAATCCATGTTTTCTAGAAAAGTGTTCAAAAAAATAATTATTTAACCTTCTAAAAATTATTTCCTAAAAAACAAGGAATATTTTTATCACTTTCCATAAAGTAACTTTTCTATCCTTTTTCAATTAGAATTTATGTTTTTTACCTTGAATGTATTTACTTTCCACTGTTTCTTTGAACCTTCCATTGATATATTATGAAGATATTTTGAAAAAAAATTAAAAATGATTTTCATAGAAAATGAGTTTTACAATTGTGTTTCAAAATAAAATGGTTATTTCCTTAAAGGAATTTTTTAAAGATCATTTGATTTTTTTATTCATCATTGAAATCAAAACATTGTTCTTACTCTAATAGGAATAAATTATATTAATATTATACTAATTATTTTTTTGGTTGGTTTATGATCACTATGAAAAACAAAAGTGTTCACATTACTTAGTTAATCCATATTCTAGTTAACAAATTTACATTTAAATTTTCACTATTTCTATGATCATTTGACATTAAATTTCCCTTAGATATCTATATAATTTTCCATGGATATGTTTATTTATTAAACCGTATACCATTTTTACATATTGTATTTACATTGAAAGTTATTTTATTATATGGGGAAATATTTTTAAATTCATATTCTTTACTCGAAACATATAGTTTTTGAGGCACATTATTTATCAATTAAATCCATTATTCAATATATGAGGAATTATTTGGACTGGTAGGACATGGATGGATCGTAGTTATATAAATACCATCGATGAATTGGTAGTTTTATTTCACAAATTATTTGGCTAGCCTTAGTTTAGTGGGTTTTTACTAAGTATGTTTTAAACCTTTATTTAAACATTCTGGATAGTAAAGATAAAACGTGACTTGGAAATATGGTTTCTAATAATTAAGAATTTCTTTCTTTCAGAATCAGTTATTTTTATCTATGAAATTTTCAATATGAAAAAATTAGTGGATTTATTTCATTGTTAGTTTATTGATTAAATATTATGGTTTTTAGTTAATTACATTTACATATTGAGTATGACTTATCCAATTATTTAAATTAAATGCATTTTCAATAATTTATCTTTCCATATTTATTATGAATTATCTATTTATTTAAATAGAATGTGTTTTTAGTTATTTACCTTTACATATTTACTATTCCTTATCTAGTTAATTAAATGGTATGTGTATTCAGTTATATAACATTCCACATTCATTATGTGTTATCCAGTTATTTAAATGGAATGTGTGTTGATTTATTTACCTTTCCTTATTGAATATAGATTATTTATTCATTATATATTCTTTTTAAATTCAACCATACTATGAATTTTAGATCACCCCTATTTTTTCCCCAAGATTCTATGATATTTTCTATGAATTATATAAAGGGAAACACTATATGGAATAAATCTATTCTTATGAAAAAATATGTTTTAATTTGTGTATTCAAATAATATGTGAGACTCGTGTATATATCTAGTTTACCAATATTACTTATCTATTCAATCCTTTGGAATGTGATTTCCTTGTATCTTATGCCAATGTAATATTATCAAGGACCAGTTCTAGGATTGTGGGGTTGAGGTCATTATAGTAAAATCCAAAAAATACTCAATCTTGAGGTATTGTCACCACAACATAATGTAAACAAACGTCTTCCAAAATATATATCCTTAGTGTCAAAGATAGAATCTTGGGAAAATAAATTTTTAGACACATAAGTATCAATTTTCCTCTATATAATCTAAACACATTCCATCCTAATATGTGAATTGTCACTTAAAATATCGAACTGAACTCAAAATATTAGGAAAAAATATATGAGTTCTAACCAACTTATCTTCCAGGTACATGAATGATTTAATACACTAAACTATCCACAATAATGTCAAATCATTTCTATTCAAGGATATTAGAGGAGTCACAAAACTAGATAAATATTCTTCAAACCTCCAACAATATCTTGAAAGACCATGTATTCTCCACACTTCTACAACTATCTTGGTGGATTCCCAAGAAAATAATTCCACTACCTTAAAATGATATGTAGCTACTCCTTGTGGGGACATGACGTTCTTGAAAAACATAATATTCATGATCCCATAACTCATTCTTTGAAAACTTTTCAAATAGAGGCCAAGAATGAAAAACTCCCTAAACTACACATTGATTCTATGTATACACTTACTCTAATGTGGAGCACACAAGAATTTATTCAATTAAAACTATCAAGAACATATTAGGAAAATCAGAGAAAACTATAATTATCAATCCCAAGAACATGGTTGAAGAATTTATCACAAAAAATCACTTCATGATGACCATAGATTGCCTATAATTACATCATAATGTTGTCATTGGAACATCCTCTCCATTCATCCTCATCAAATGATTTCAGAATCGTAGATTGATCATCAATAACCAACTTGTTCCTTCTTGAAGATCGAATTAATCATCAATATATAGAAGGGGACATAGGTTTTTTAATTTCACATTGTTTAGCTAATGATAATCTATATATAGGAATAAATATTCCTCTAACATATTCATGAAAAAGCTTAGTCCACCCTAAGTTGAAAGACTCATCTGAATAGAACCTCACTGCAATAGGTCATCGTGATTTACTTTGATATCTCAAAACTCATAAGGATTCATCCTCTATCGAGAAATTAAAATTGGAAAAAATTTCATTGATATTTATATCAAAAACTAAATATAACATTTAGTTGTTAACATTGAAACCTCTTAAGGGAAAACATCATATATATCATCCTCAAACATGGGAAATAACATCGGTTGATCCTCCTACAAACATATCATCTGCTTCACCACAATGGATAACTATGAAAAAGCACAACTCTAACCCATATAAGGTTCATTCTTAGTAATGAAAAATTCATGATATCCATTATAATCATATGGAACAACTTTTATTTAGAAGCAATCCATAGTAGAGTGATCTATATACAATAAATTTGTATTGTGAATGATGTCATAAGTTGGTTTCTACAAACATAAGAAGTATCCCTAATGGTAGTTCTTCCCCAACACTAGCTCAAAATCTCTACATACATCAATGTGATAATGTTGTACTAAAACATGCATCTTCAACATAAATGGAACTATAAATTTCTCCACCTCATATCCTAGTTCATGGATTATAGTAGGAGACATGAAGGTGTGTGTAACTGCAAAATAAAAAAAGGAAATAACCCATTAATTTTACAAGAAAAGTGTACCCTAAAGGACATATATCACACCTATAATTTGAAATATAATGGCATGAATCTAGATATTACATGCTTCATTCAATATTATTGTATAATGAAGATTACATCGATGGAAACTCTATTCTCTTTCAGGAAGAGGAATATCTAATTTTGTTCATATACCAAGAAGTTACTCTCTCATATGATCTATAGATAGATAATACTATAGTGACAACCTCAGTTGAAGCAGACGCAATGGAGGAACATAATGTGGAATTACTATTGTGTGTTGCCTATATAGAATGGATGGGAACTCTAGATACTTATGGCCTTGTCTTATACAAGAATAATATGATTATGTTCACTAATTATAGTTCTAAGATCTTCCAATCATTGGGAAATGATATAATGTGTGTTTGGACCTATATTGTGTAGTATGAACCCACTTTTTTCTAAGAAACTTGTACCCATAGATATATCTCTTCTTCGTGAGGAATCATAATGACTATCCTCTTATAAAGACTCAATTATATATGGAATCCTCTTTATAACATATCATCTTTCCAACACCTAGAGATATATTTGTAGCCTAAACGTGGTGAAGATGAATTAATTTATGTTTAAAAATACTCCTCAATCAGCCTTACCCTTAACTCATCATCTAGAAACATGTATAATTCATATCACAAAAGGTTCTTGACGCAGATCCCAAAATCAATTTTTTCAGAACACTCTTATAGAATAGTATACACCTCCTAGTGGATGTCCACCTTCATTTTGGAAAAAATAAACTAAACATTAAAATTTTCCCATAACCTCTCCCTAAAGAACCCCAAATATTTTTATTATATGAGGAACAAGATCCAACACTTCCCTACTCATCCATGAATAACTTTCATAGTAAACGATACTACTGCCCCCTTACATAAAATAACTGAATAGAAATCATTGTCAACATCCTCCAACTAGTCCTTTATAAACATGTAAAAACATATCCCTCATGATTATTTTAAATCTAGTGCTGAAACTATTTGATTTTCCTCAATAATGTGTCATTACCACAGAGATATAATCTTATATGATATGTTGGTGCATCTTTCTAAACATCCTTTTCACAATCCTGATGAGGACAATTAACTAGAGCAATACTTATAAAAGAAAAAAAGGAGAAAGACTCATAATCCTATAATATGAAATATTTAACATTAATTAATTACATTAATAATTAAGGAATAAAATATCTCACATTCTACTAATTTAAAATATAGGAGTAAAGGATAATGATGCATGATTATTTACATGGTATATACTACACATTTACCTCTCTTAGTATGGTCAGTAAATATAACAGTCCATGTATTAGATTGTCGGTGGCCCTAATTAACAATGTCTCAACTTGTCACTAATTTTTTGTTTCATATTAAAAATAATGATACAAAGATATGGTAGTGAGGCTAGAGGGGAGTAATCAGCCATCTATCCCTTATCAAACAAGATGTTGGGGAAAACCCTCCCAGAGTCTACATGGTATCTGTTTTCTTACAAAAAATGTGGGAAGAATATAAAATCCAAAAAACATAAATGATATAATATATATCACAAAAACAATATGAGAATAACCAAATCATAATCTCAATTACAACTATCATCTCTTGGATACTTGGCTGAAACTTCATGGTTTTGAATTTACTATAAGCACACAAGAATTTATGAATACTTACATTATGATCATTATATCAATTTTAAATTTCACTTCATGTAAATTAAATCATTAACCAATAAATATAATTATTCCAAATGAATATTTATTATCCATACAAGTGAAGTCCATGCCCTCAAAATGTAATCAAACCTAATACAGGTCATTAAAATAATACTATTACCATTTTCATTATATAAATAACCAACCCCTTGTTTAGAAAAATAAGTTATTATTTTATTATTACGTAATTTCGGGAACTCTAAGAGACAAACTAAGATTCAACTTGGTGATGTAAAAATTGGAACATTCATATTATACAAAATGTGGGGAAAGGAAAGTATATAGACAAGCATCCTGAACATCAGGCCTTCAAAATGACTTCTTAATATAGAATCTCATATTTATTAACAACAATGGGTAATCCGATATTTGAAATATTCTATCAACTCAGCTTCTATCCTTTATACCATCATGAATATCACTATGAATCTCAATGGAACAGGCATCCACTACTACAAAAAACATGGGCCTCCCCACCCATATCTCATTATCCAACACAAGATCACATCATGTCCCATATTAAGGATCACATATTTATTAACAAAAAAGGTAGTAAAAAAATTAAGATTAATAGGGAAACTAGGCCCCAAAATAAAGCATCCATCCTTCACACCCAAATGTGATTTCAATGGTATAACGAAATATACATAGAATTTGAATGAAAATATGATAAAAATCCCAAAATATTAGCTCTATCATAAAAACTAGTTCATATTCTTACTGAAATAAATGAATTAGATTATTATAAGCTAACACAATGGGTAAACTAAGGCATCAAATATAAAATCTATTAAATTAGTTTAAATGATCAGTAGTTTAAAAACATGAAGTAAAATATTGTGAGAAGAACATTTATCATTTAACATGTCTTCTTATCTTATTAAATTTAATATGAATTCATGATTCTTGTTATCAATCAAATTCTATTAACATAGGGAATAACATATTTTCAACTAAACATGTAAAACCATAATATTCATCAACGCCAAAATAAATATTCAAAAACTTAATTAATAATTCCTCTTCAATAGATAATTTTCAAAATTTAATTCATTGTAAATATCATAAAAGAAACATTTGACATCCCCACATTAACCAACATAAAAATAAAATAAAAGTTTTAGAAAGCACAAAATCTTCCAAATCAATAGGGAAACTATTATCACGGTGGAAGAAAAGTGCATTCACTCCATATCCATAAACATATTAATTCACTTAACTAGTGTAATGATAAACTATGACAATTCAAACTTCATCCAGTGGGATAAACTATGATGAAATTACTAGTTCACGTGAATAAAATGAGAAGAAATGATTTTCTTACTTTAATGTATCAACATTCATCACACAAGAATTAAACAATAATAAATATTTCTAATAATCTGTCCCTCAAGAAAACTATTATCTCTCTTGTATATTTCTCAATGAAAAAATCAGATAAAAAAGAAAACCCAATTATAATGTTGGAGGTCAAAATCCATAGCATTTCAAGAACAATGGGAGGAAAAAATTATTGAACGGAGAGTAAACTGTTGAGAAACTTATAGAACTCACCATATATCAACATATATCGATCTTCAGAAGTCAGGGATTAACCCTAGTAGAATGGGTCTTCATATCCTTAAAAAATAAATTTGGGAATCCAATCTTTTGAGAATAAGAAGTTGGAGAAAATGGGTTTATATGTGATTTTATGTATATATATACAATGAAATTTTAGAAGAAAATGGAACATCCCCTCAGACCACTATACAAAATATCATGATAGATTGAATAATAGGGTGTAGTATAAAGGACCACACTATAGCCCTCTTTTTCAATGCATCTGTCCAAGGAATAGAGCTGAAATCCATCTATGGTCTTATTTACTCCAGTTGTCAGTATGATGGAGCAAAATCCACTAAGTCATTGAACATTGTTTAAATGAAAGGGGATTATTCCATAGCATACTTCCCATAGTGCATTTACCCCAATTTTTGAAAAACCACCTCACACCAATATGTTTTAGAAGAGACCACTATGTCACACCCACTCAGACTCTATGGGAGGTCCTACACTACCAACAACTTCATAACTATAGTTATTCATATAACGGAAATAGCTCTGTATCCTACCCCTTCATAGAACCCTTTTGCATTGTTGATCCATCCAGATCATATAAAATAGTCCTATGGTGAATTTCATCCATCCATGGTACAAAATACTCTGTTAATATGATTTTTTAACCTTAACTCATCAGTTTCCCATCCAAAACAATATATGACGCTTAAGAACCTTTTTCGACCACCTCCATTACCCAAAAATGACAAAGTAATGGATACTAGTGTGTGATCCCTTGTAAAAATACATACTAATGTTGAGTTCGTAAAATTTTTGTGTGAAATTATCAATCAAATATTCCATTAATCATCCTACCACAACGGAAACATTCATTGTGATTAAAAGATGAAGACACGATACACTTTATTTTCTTGTTTCATCTCAATCATACACTAGGAATTTTTTTTGGTAAAGTATAATTAAGTCTTTAAAATGGATTGGGAGGTAATATTATTTAAAAATTTATTAGTTTAGTATAAATATTTTGATTAGAATCATGTAAAGTAAATACAAACTATAGGTTCTATATCAGATTATAAAAACATACATTAATCATCTAGGTGTTTACTACCATTAAAAAATATTTACCATTTTAACCTTAGACATGATCATTTATATTTAATCTACTTAAATTTTTAGGAAAATATGGTTAATATTATTAATACCTCTGAATTTCATTATGGCATGAAATAAGAAATTCTATAACTTGAAAAAATATTATTCCTGAAATTTTTCTTCAAATTTTCAAGAGGTCAATACTAAGAATACTTGTAATATTACATGAATTATAGGAAAAATGTATAATTTTGTAGTATACTAATATTTCCCTAACACATGGAAAAAACATAATATAAGAAGAGAGTATTTATTGATGTAACAACTTATTGAGAAATATAATTTAGTTCTAAGAATGGATCCAAAATAACATGCTATGAATAGGGAATCTACTATGGATAAATCGGTTTATTTTGGCTTCTAAAATTAGTAATTACACATTAAAAGAAGACATAAATAATTATTTATATATTATTATAAATATTAAAGGAAAAACTTAATATGTTTTTAACTCAAAAACATAAATGGAGAAATATTTTTGAGAATTTGGGTTATTGTAATCCAATAATAAAATATATTTTTATTTCAATATTATCTCAATTTAAAATTTTACCCTAAATAATTATAATTTCAATCCATACATTATTGTAATGGAATATGTTCATTAGTGATGGGAAACCATTAAAAATAAAATAACATAATATTATTCATATAATAAAATATAAAACAGATGATTTATATTCGAGAGAGGAAAATGAAAAAGATTCATGCACCTCAAAATGTTTTCTACCCTAAAATGATTTCTCTTTCACTTAAAAATTCATTTGGTTTTCAAATTCCATATATTATATCATTGGGGGCCCAACATATATATTTCCTCACCATTATATTTTTTATAAATCATATGTTTACAATAAATTTTATTACTTACCTAAAAATTACATGTAATAATCTTCTAGTACTAACTCTTATCTCAATCCTATCTATTAGCCATTAGTTTGAATACTAGTATATCTTGAACCCCTATAAAATAGTACCCATCCTTGGTCCTATAATGAATAATTGGAGTGTTCCATGATGCAGTCATCCAACCATATGTAAGATGGAGACTACGATTCAGGGTATAAAGCACATATATATGAGGGATTACCTTTATCAAATATCATTAGGATAAAAGATATGGGGAGATCCATTGAAAAATACAAATGAAAAAACCATTAGATATATAAATTCCTATATCTATAATGACACCTGTATATTAAATACATAAAATCAATAATATATATAGATGATAAAATTCAAACTTTGAGTAATCCCCCCGATATTTTTGTATTACCAAAAATAATAACTCTAAACACTTGTTATTTATCCTAAAACCACATTGAATAATGTGGTTGATTGAGACCATGAGAGTGCTCAGTCAGATAATACATAAACAAAAAATTAATATCCATTTTCAATAAATATGAAAGATGAAATATCAGTGAAAAAACTATAGGGGAAATCAAGGAACCAATATACCTAGGTAAAAAACAAAAAATAAACAATAAAACTAAAATCTATGATTGTGGTTCTATTTACACAACACCCAGAAAGAAACTATCCAAAACAGTACCAATAATAAACCAATAAATCTCGCAACTATCAATAAAGGATTAATTTATGGTCCCATATCCATATTCTATAATCCTACCTACCATTTATGTTTTTCTACCTCTAATAACTTTAGTATACCAATTGGAACTCCCTAGACATATAGATCATGGACAGAAGAATTGATCCTCATTCATCACTCACCATTATGATATATGATCATATCATTTCATCTAAACCATGTCCACAATATTAAATTATTGATAAAATTTATTAATGTAATATCCTACCCCTCCTCATTGGATTATGTCAAGGCGAATGTACTGCATGGTATTAGGTAACATCACTAAGACTCAAGCTGGAAATATATATTGAGGGCCTCATAACACATGGGGGAGATATTTATGTAAAAAGAAGAAACAAAAACAAACACAGCATAACAAATGTCAATATTTGATGTAGGATAACAATGTATTAAAACTCAAAATCATATCAATGACGAAAATAAAAAATAATACCAATACCAAATCAAACTACTAAGAGGAAGAATAAAACAACAAAGCTCAAGGAATCCAAAACATATCTTTCATGATCCATGCCAAGATTTGAGCTCTAATACCACAAGACAGCCCAAGAATCACAATGAACCACTAAATAAATGATATGGTTTACCTTATCTATGTCTCGATAAATGACATATGAAAAAACACCAATGTGCCAAAGCATATAATGAGTATCGATACTGAATAGGATTTCCCCAAATGACTTTTATACTCACACCACTATGATAGAACAAGTCAGCATAATGATATAAAAAATTTATACAAAAACATTTAAACGATTCAAAAATTTCCAACAATCCAAACACATCCATACCAACACATTTTCCCAAATCCAAAAAAAAATCAAGTAAAGAAACCAACAAGTCATTAACCATATTTCCCATTTCATTTTGGTATACCCCATTTCATTTTACATTACCCAATTAATAATCTTCAACCACACACCCAACTCAACCACCCATGCTTGGTGTTACCAATGACGGTGGAACTTCACGTCCAAATCATGTACCTTTTTTATTATGGAACATCACGACCACATCCAACCCTTTGATGGTGGTACTTAATAACCACTAACCATACTAATTAAAAATCACACTTAACCATTTTAGCCAAACCATTCCAAATCAGTTATTTCTAACCATTTTTATATAATTAACCATATTATAGAAAACAATAGTATGACAACATCCATGCCAAACAACATTTTAACAAAATAATCCCAAAACTATTTCAACATCCATGCTAAAACCATTTCAATTTTCTGTGCCAAAACCATTCGATGTGATTTTTTAAACCATTTTCATAAAAAAATACAAGCCACCAATTTTAAAATCATCATTTTAAAATACATTAAGATGGAATATTTCCCTACAATATCATAATTTCCTCAAAATCCCCAAATCCTCACTAATGGGGTATCCACCAAGCTTCACACATCAATTTCAAAATCAAGTTCAATAAAAACAAATACTTTGGAATTAAGAATTAATGTTCTAGATATATAATTCAATAGGGGATCCACCTACATCAAAAAGTTTGGTGAAAATTACCAATGACACAAACTCTCACCAAATTCGTGCGAAAAATCCATAAATCTACCATTGATCCCTTCGCCTAACATCAAAAAGGAAAAATATCCCATTATTGGGATCAACAACCCTATATATTTAAACAGAGGATGTGAATCTATGAAATAGAGAGATAAAGATAACTAGATATAATAAAAACAAATAATCTTCCATTATAGGAGACTAACCAAGGGGGATTCACCTTTAAAGCGCCTAAAAACTCCTTCAAAATGCTTCCAAGATGAGTGGGATAGGGTCCCTATCCTTGGAGAGAAGGAAATACGAAGTGAGGGTAATAATGGTGATCAAATGGGATGTTTTGGGTAAAACTTTTGTGAGTATGGTTTTTAAAAAACCACTTTTTAAATCATTCCTAGCCAGTTACATGGTTAGGCAAACAATGTGCTAATCATGCACCTTCAACTTCCTCTAGAGGTTTCCTGGCATGGTTGTCATGCACAGTGAGAAAAACAAAGTACCAACCATGCCAAATCTCAATGTCCCATATTTCATGGTTTACCAAGGGTGGATGCATAGTTTGTACAACCATATGAATTAACCATGCACCTAACCTAAGCCCAATGCCTCAACTTTCAGGGTTTCCATGAGGAGTTTCATGTTTTTCATTGATAGTGCTCAAACCGTGCGCCCTTTGAAAAGCCCTAAAATCATCCCAAGAACCTTCCAAACTCTCCCAGACCTTACCCAAACACATTATATACATAAGAAGAATAAATAAAGGGGTTATATATAAGAAAATATGAGTGATACATTATCCTGACCATTGGCTTTTCTGACCCTGGAACATTGAAAACCCTCACTTTTGTGAAAAGGTTCGGGCCATTGATCGACCTTTTCATACTCCCATTCAAAAGTATCTATCTAAATATGACTATGATTACATAAAACCAACACTAGACTTATGATTTTTTTTCGAAATAATTTCTCTTTCCTATCCACAATATGAACTAGCATGTGCTACAATGAGGGATCTAGATCTAGCTCAACATGATCCCATCAAATCACATGGTCAGGATCTGGCTGATATTTCATCAACTGAGATACATGAAACACATTATGCACTACATTAAAAATTTATTTTAAGACCAACCGATATTCAACCTCTTCAATTCATTCATGTATCTTAAAATACCCAATGTATCTTAGAGATTACTAGCCCTAATTTCCAATAGGATGATGTCCAAGCCTATGAGAGATTCTCAAGAACATGTGATCACTCACCTAGAATGAAAAAGTTCATCAATGATGATATTCATATAATTTACGCTGACTCTTTTCCATCTCCATTATCTTTAAAGTCGGCTAAATATTCTCTATTTTCTCTTTCATAATGCCCATTCCAATTATCAATGTCTCACCTATTTCCACCCATAAAATTGGAGAACGACATGGATGCCCATACAGTGCTTCAAACCGATCCATATGTATTGAGGCCTAATAACTGTTATTATACAAGAACTCCACAAATGATATGTGCTCCTCCCATGATCTATCAAAATCCATCACACAATCCCAGAACATGACTTACAACATTTGTATCATCCTTTTGGATTTCCCATCCATCTAAGGATGATAGTCCATACCCATCATCAATCGAGTCCCACGGTCTTGTTGCATGGATTTACAAAAATGAGGCATCAACCCTGGATATCTATTTGATATAATTGAAATGGGTACACTATGCCTCTTTACCACCTCACAGATATAGATTTTGGACTGGTCTACTACTAAATGAGATTCCCGAATGGGGATGAAATGAGATGCCTTTGTGAGAAAATACACAATCACCAATAAGAAATCATGTTTCTTAACCATTATTGGGATACCTATAAAAAATACATAGATATCAACACACATTTATATATAAGGATAGGTAATTAATACAACATACATGTTGGTCGATGATGCCCTACCTTGACTTACTGAAAATTCAAACAACTCGTTACAAACTCAACCATATTATTTTTTCATACCCTCAAACCAAAATTGTTCCTTCAACCACTTATACATTTTTTTCATTCTAGGATAGACATACAATATCAAAAGATGATATGCCCTAATAATTTTATACTAACAATCTACTAATACAAAAATATGAATCTGATACCATGACATTGAATTCTCATTCATTTTTTATCCCTCAATGGTCTCCCCACCATTGAGTTTTGAACAAATAGCCTCACACTCAGAATTAGATTCTTGTACCTCTTAAACAATTTAAATAAATTCAGGAAAAAAATAAACTTGAAGTAAAAATTATATATAACCTTGGTCTCGACATTCCAGACACATGTCAACTATGACCAACATCAACTGCCCCTGATCCAATAATTTTTTCCCACCATAACATATGAGTTTCTGCTTAATAATTCTGCCAACAAATTTACATTACCTGATGTATACATCATTTCAAATTCAATCATCTCGAGATACTCCATCCATATCATTTCCATTAAATTAAAATAACTTTGTGATAAAAATTTCTTATGACTCCTATGATCGGTAAACACCATGAATTTCCTAGCAAAGAGATAGTGACGCCATTTATTAAAAGGATGAACTATAGTAACCAATACCGAATCATGCATTGGGTAATTAATCATAATAATCCTAAATTGTTTTGATCCATATGTAACCACATAATCCCCTTGCATGATAATACACCTTAACCTGGATCTGGATGCATCATAGTACACCGTATACCCTTTCCCAAGTTCTAGAGAAACCACGATTGGTGCCATTGTAAGGAAACCCTGATGTTATTCAATAGACTTTTAACATTTCTCATTCCATTGAAATGGAAATTTATTCATTTTAAAAGATATCATTGGTGAATATAGTCATGAGAAGTCACAAAAAATCTTTTGTAATACCCATCTAGACAAATAAAACTTCATCTCTCAAAGACTTTCATTGGTATTTTCCAAGAGATAACTATTTATATCTTCTCTGGATCCACTAAAACACCTTTCTAAAAAATAACATGGCGAAGGAAATGTATATATTGTATCAAAAAATTACACTTTGATAATTTTGAATATAATTTATGATCTCTCAAGATTCCCAAGACTGTTTCCAAGTACTTCTTAGACTCCACCATTGTCCTTGAATACACTAATATGTCATCCAAATACCCCACCATGAAAATATATATATCTAAAATATCTAATTCATCAATGAAATAAATAATTTCAGTGCATTATTAAGACTGAAAAACATCACCATATACTTGTAATGGCCATATCTACACCTAAAAACTATTTTCAGGATATCTACATTTCGAACCGTAGTTCGTGGTATCCCGATCAAAAGTTAATTTTGGAGAAATATTGAGCTCCCATAAATAGATAAAAAATATCATCAATGCATGGAAGTGTATACCATTTCCTTATCGAAAATTAGTTAATATTATGATAATCCACACATAACTGGATATTTCCATCCACCATTTTGAAAAACATTGTTGCTTCCCACATAGATGTGCTAGGTCGGATGAACCCTTTATTTTCAACTCTTAAAACCACACTTTCAATTCCCTCAATTATATTGGTTGCATCCAGTAAGACAAAATGAAAATAGGACTAGTCCCTAGAAGGAGATCAATCATAAAATCCACTTCTATTATAGGTGTAAATACTAAAAAATCTTTAGGAAAGATATCCAAAAATTGATCAACAACTACTAGAAAACTACTCTTATCAATATATTCCATCGATTCCACATAAGAGGCTTCCAACAGATATGAGATAATTTCAACAGATAGTACCAACATGCCTACTATACCCACCTTTATATTCTTATGTCCCCTAAAGACTTTCTCAATGCCATCCTTACTCATGAAACTAACCGTTAGGGTATAACAATCGATGTGAGCCTTGAACTTCACTGGACAATCCATACCCAGTATTATATCATAAACATCCATATCAAGAACTAATAACTCCCTTGTCCACTCAATTCCATCAATGGTTATACAACACACTATACACATGAAGTCTCGACACTTTCTTTGACCAAGATGAGTTTTATGTTTCAAAATAGAAAGCATCATTTCAACATTTAAATGCTACAGATCAACATCCTGAGAAGAAATGAAATAATGTGATGCACCTGTATCGAACAAATACTTTACTGTGTATGATTCTAAATAATCACACCTCATACTATTGCTGATCTAGATTGGCCATTTTGGATATCCTTCTCTGATAACAATATCTACTTACTTTCTATACTTTTCTCTTTATTACTCTACTAAAATTTCCTAGGCATAGGATTCATGGTATTTCTAGAATCACCATGGATAACTCTATTCTAATGATGAGGGGTTTTCTGTGTTCCTCTTCCCATCGAGGCAAAATATTCCTACAACACCTGATAAGTATCCTGAACTATTAACCATAGGGAATTTCCACAAAAATACTGATGATGTCCCATATGATTATAGTTATGTAATTATATATGTTTTGTCATGCACTATCGCTTCATGTGGCCTAGGGAGACACATTAGAAACATATTTTCTTTCTCTTAGGAATCAGAGGAAGATTCATTTATCCTGCTGTCAGATTCTATGTCATACTTCCACATTGGAACTATGTGTCTCTCTTATGCTTGGTCCCCACATTAGAGTTCCCACCATTTGCAATAGGTATCAACATACTTCCCCCATCCATATCTCAATATATATCCTTTTCAGTCAATGTTGATCTATTGAACTTCTATATATATTATGTTATACAAATAACCACAATAGTTGAACAAATTTGCTGCCTCAGACCTAATTCAAAAATTTGTGCCTTAAAAAATGTACTATCAGCTATCTCGAGTGAAAATCAGACTAAAATCATGAATTTAGCTGCACATTCTATCACAAATAGATTTTTCTTCTTCAATATGAATAATTCCATTTTTCTTTGAATTCTTAACGTGTGAGGGTAGATGTGTTGATTAAATAATTCTTCAAAATCCTCACATTCCATACCTTGGTCCAGTTTATCCTGGACCGCCAACTCCCACCACTTATGTGGAAGATCTTCCAACATGTACATCAATAATGTTACTTTCAAATCCAATAGTGATCCTAGGAAATATAATATTATATTCATCCTATTTAACAACACCTACACCTTTTCATGTTCCAAATCACCCCAAAAGATTGGTGGATCATGCTTTTGAAAATGGACCAAATGATCCACATGTCTTGGTTCATGTATTGTGTTCCCTCAATCCACATATTGAAAAAATTACATTATACTCTAAACTATTTTATAGTTCACTTGAGTTTCATGTGCAACAACATTTTCAGCAACTTCCTCCAGTTGGTGTCTATGACACCTACTTAGTGACATTTATATCAGCATAAATACCATTATAACTCTCACTCTATAGAAAATGAAGTAATAAAATATAAAATTATATCTCATAACAGAAATGACAACAATACCTTCCAATATTAAATATTTCCCATATTCAGTCATTTTTTAAAAATAGACCATGTTTTGAAAAGCAACCCGTTTTCTAAATACCATAACCATTCTCTTTCCAAAATCCCACATTTGAAAACAATTTAAAATTTTTTCAAATATAAACACATTAATAAAACAACATAAATCATTATTATAAATGAAATATTAAATACTAGGGAGAATTCATTTCTACCATGCTTTCCATACTATTATCTCTGGCTAAACCCATGAAAATGACATTAAATTCCTATAAGTGTCTCTGAAAATGTATATAACCAACTCCTCGATAACATGATGTTCATGGTAAAAAGGTTGGATATGTAATTATATGATATGGATTTCATGTTCCGACAATCCTACTCCTTTATACCATCCAAACTCAAGGAATAAACCAAGAATGATTACCAACTCTAAAACTGACAATGAATTCCAAATGACCAAACAAGATTGATTTCACTTGTAAGTCAATGAACAAAAATCATAATACCACTTGAAACATAATGGCCCTTCTCATTGGATTAATTCAAGTCATAAGTTCTATTTGTACTTTGGAAACATCCCCAAGATGTCAAATGATGGAAATAAATGTTGAGGGCGTCATAACACATGTGGGGAGATTTTCTATTTTTTAAAACAAAGCAACACAACCCAACACACCAAAACTAATTTCACTAAATGATTCATGATAAAAATGTATTACAACTCAAAATCATACTAATTATGATAATAAAAATCCATACCAATACCAAATATGAGTACCATGTAGAAGAATAAAACAACAAAGCTCGGAGACTCCAAAACATAGCTCCAAAGCTCAACACCAAGCTTCATGCTCCTACACCCAAGACCACCAAAGCATCATGATGGACCACTAAAAAAATGAGATGATTTACCTTTATCTATGTCCAAATAAATGACATCTAAAAAATCAAAAATGTACCAATGTAGGGAGGGAGTAATGATATTCAGTACCATTTCCCCAAATTACATTCCTACTCATGCCACTAGGTTTGAACAAGTTAGCACAATGATAAATAAAATTATACAAAACCATTTAAACAATTCAACAATTTCCAACAAGCCAAATACATCATTACCAAAACTTTTACCCAAATCAAAACATTTTCAAGGAAAGCAGCCAATAAGTCCTTAACCATTTTTCCCGTTTCATATTGACATAACCAATTTCATTTCAAATGACCCAATACATGTACCTCAACCTCAAACCCAACTCAATAACCCAAGCTTGGTGTTACCATTAATGGTAGAACATCACATCCAAATCTCTTCCCTTTTTATTTTGGTAATTTATGGGCACATCAAGCCCTTTGGTGTTGGTAGTTAATGACCCTTAACCATCCCCATTACAACTCACAATTAACTATTTTATCCAAACCATTCCAAAGAAACTATTTCCAACCACTTGAATAAAATTAACACTTTTATATAAAACAACCTTAATACAACATCCATTCCAAACAACATTTTAACCAAACAATGAAAAAATCATTTTAAAATCCATGCCAAAAATCATTTCCAAACATCTTTTCTAAAACTTGTTTCTATAAATCAAATTATTTTATTAAAAAAAATATTTCGAAAACTATTTCCATAAATAGAACCAATCTAAATATTTTAAAATCATCATTGTAAAATCCAATAAAGAATCATATTGCCCAACAATATCACAATTTTCCCAAAATTCAAAAATCATCACCAAATGGATTTCAAATCCTCTTGGCACATAAATTTTACAATAATTTTCAAGAAAAAAAAAACTAATTTTAAACAATTCCTTTTAGTTCTAGAAATTGGGGTTTATATTGAATCCACATTCCTTAAGGGTTTTGGAGAAAATGACCAAAGACAAAAACTCTCCCCAAATCTAGTTCAAAACACTAAAAATACTCCTAATATCCCTTCCCCTAAAAACAATATGGAAACATATCACCATTATTGGCATCGAAACCCATAGATGTATGTAACGCCCCGACCCTAGTTACATAGAGTCGGTGAATTATTACATAACATTGGCATGATCACAAGAAAGATCAAATCTCGAAAGACCGATTGGTTTAGTAGCCTTGGAAACACTAGATATATTCATAATTTTTTACATTACATCATAAAGTGAAAAACTACTACAACAACATAATGTGTCCGTAGTCCACACTATTATCCCCTCATAATATCCCTACAGGTCATTCATAACTTACTTGTTCACATCCTGGGAAAAATAAAACATAGAAAAGGGGTGAGCTCAAATGCCCAGTAAGGATAACAATGTAGCGGAAACATTCAAAAATAAGTATAAGCATTTAAGGCAATGAATTTCTAAAACAAAAGCCTTTTAAACTTGAACTTCAACATAGTATGGAAAAGGTAAAATGAAATAATGCCATTTACTTATTCACATGGATATTCTACTAATCGAATAATCACATGCAATATCAATAACCACCTTCATAATGATGGAATGCATAATGTCAGACAATCATAACCACAAAGCCAAGGCCTAGTGCCAAGACTACAAATAAGATTTTTCCAAGGCCTTGTGCTAAGACACAAGTTTGTCTCATGAGACCTACCGATGCATCGAGGAGTTATAGTGGGCTCCACCCGTCACATATAAAGTCCAATGCATTCCCATATGAAAAGGTTTAAACATAACATAAACATTTGTATTAAAACTAGAATAAGAAATGTAAATACTTTTATCATAAACTATGAATGGTATAAAAATAGCACATCCACAGTCAAACATACCACAAAACCTTCAATACAATATAGAAGTTTTGTATCATAATAAATCAATTTCAAA
The DNA here is from genome assembly GCA_963277665.1 of Viscum album. Lineage (NCBI taxonomy): Eukaryota > Viridiplantae > Streptophyta > Magnoliopsida > Santalales > Viscaceae > Viscum > Viscum album. Next base: position 176,115,740 of record OY728140.1, on the reverse strand, counting down.
TAAGCGTAAAATCCATCAAAGGATGTTGACATAAATGAAATCAAAACTCTTTTTAGAGAAATATCTCTTTCTATTTATGAAATAATTTAATAAAACATTTTCTTAGAAAATATTCTTATAAGATTTTAATGGAAGCTTCGACGATTTTATAACATCGTAAAATTACCGCACCCGCCGTATAAGTTAAAAATAACATTCTTACCTTAATTCTGTCGAAAAGGTTAAAAGCACCTTGTTTGGAAAACGACGGAAAGATTACTTTACAAAACTCTTATAAAAGTCAAACAAGGGTATAAATGACATTAACCCATATTATTTTAAATAGTAATAATGTTTTGAAATACATAAGAAACATGGATTTGGATGATAAAGAGATCCCAGTAGATTATTACCTATAAACAACCTCGGATAATGAAGAGATTGTGAAATAACCCTTACCTTTGTACTTTTCCTTGGTTGGGGTAGGATAACCTCCTGTATAATAGTGAATAATTGTTATTAAATTATAAAATAATCATATACATTCATATGATATCATATATGATCTTTTAACATTGCTTTGTTAATAATATCTTAGTATTATCGTAGTTTCGGGTGTTAACTTACTTATTTTCTTTTATATGTTTTGTAACGTAAGCCATGTTTGTAATGGATAGGTTGTATATTAATCAAATATAGAATTATATCAAGTCCTTAGATACTATTATTAACCATAAAATGAGACTTATACTTGAATGGATACGATGGGGAATGAATCTCATCGCGTTCGTGGAGACGGTAGTCCGTACGTACGCACGAGCGACAATATCATTGTTTTGATATTAAAATAATATATAAATGGATGATATATAATATATACAGAATAATTAACATGTTATATTTATTATTTACATGAGTTACACATCATTATTATACCCATCAAAATAATAATATATTGAATAACAATTACACCACGACGTGGAGACGGTAAGTCGTACATACGCACGTATGGTGACATGTTATTCAAAGGGTGGATAGAACACTGATTAAGGTTGTACCATATTTATAATAACATCACATTATATATATGATACTAGAGTTATTATTTTACAATGGTAACAACAAAGGAAGAAGAAGTGGAAGAATAATGGAACTTGGAAAAGGGTGGTGAAATCATTAACTCTTCTTCGGGTTCTTCCTTTTCATTTGATCAAAAGGGCTCCTTAAGTTGGATTTATGATCAAACTAAGGCCTATAGGTTGTATTGAGGGAAGTTGGGAGAGTATTTGGGCAGATTTTGGCCGAACCAAAAGGCTTTGAAGGTGTTAAGAAATGAGAAGGAGGAGTTCCCTTTTATAAGACGGGTGAGGGGCACCTTTGGAAAAGCTAGAAATATTAATTTATAATAAATTCATATTCGGTTAATAATGGCTCAAAAGTTTATTATTTAAATTTTAAGGTGGGGATGGGTCGAAAATCACTCAATCAATATAATTTAGACAGGTTTGGGGACTTATATTAACCTTATCTTTAAGTATTAACTCTTAGTTAATTAGTTTCACTTTTACAATGTCTCTTTGTATTTTTATATAATATGGTTAATAAACTTAATATATACATCCAAGAGACCCCCAAGTGGTCCAGTAATGATACACCTATCATGATATAAGTCTCTTGGCCGAACCTTATATTTTTAGGAATTTAATATCAATTAATAATATAATATTTGTTTTAAAAACTCTTTTATGTCAATTTTGACACTATTCAATAGTTGATTTTTGTGAAACTCATAATAGAATGATTACTTCGAAAAAATTTAATTAAATCATTCCTATCATGTCATATTAACTTATAAAATTAGTTTAATTCATAAAAAGTCTCAAATTATATTTATTTGTGTATTTATAATATCAATTATTTTAATTTTTCACTATTATGGTAATTACTGCATCTTCATTGTGTCATAAATAAATTAAATTATTTAATGTCTAAAAATTATAAATAAAATGTAATTATGTAGTAAATCGTTTTATCTTTCTAATTAAAATTTATAGTCGAAAATACAACATATATAACCCTATGTAACAATTGTTTTTCTAAAGGATATATGCTTGTGTAATATTTGTATTCATTTTAACTTAATTAAAATAAAGTGTCCCTATCACCTACAAGTGGCTCCATGGGGTCCCAAAATCGACCCAAAGATGCCTATGGTCGAACATGTATCATCCAATAAGGTTTGGACACGTTTTAGGGTAAATTAGTATTATCATAATATTGTTTTTTAACCCTTATTTACCGGATTTTCCCTTAACCATGGTAAATAAAATATTTACCACAGTAATTATTCAAAATGTCTAAAAATAAATGTTACCTATTTACACAATTTGAAAATCCTGATTCCAAATATGGAATCCATTTTTCCAAATTCAAAACACAGAAGTAGAATAAATTAATTTAAAATTAATTCCCGTTGTTAAAACAAAAAGCGTGTTTTTAAGAGATAATAACTATCAAAAGATTGACACTTGTTTATGTCCGGTTTAATTGTAAAAGTATGTCCAATGACCAACATTGTATTAAATGGTAAAAATATATTCGAAATATACTTTAAAACCTCTCAAATTCCTAATTTATCACTATTAATTATTTTGATTAAAAAAGTTGTTTTTAATTAAAATTTAGTAATTTTCACTATTCATCAAAATATTAAAGTTATCCGAAAAGTACCAAAATTTCACCTTAGGATATATTCGATATTCCGAATCCAAAAATGAAGTCCATTTTGAAATATAAAATATATATAATTTAAAAAGGTAGGTATTACTATTCATAACGGCTAGTTTGATTAGTTATGATGTGTTAGAACTCGGTGTTGCGTACAACACACGCTATCACATTATTCAAAGAGAAGCGTACCGTAGAAACTTGGGGTGTTACATTCTCCCCTCCTTCAAATAATTTCATCCTCAAAATTTCTAGAATACTTATCACATGAAAATACTCGGGTGTTTCTTCATCATAAGTTCCTCGGGTTCCCACGTTGCCTCTTCCATCTTATGGTTTCTCCACAAGACTTTTACCAGACGCGTCGTCCGGTTTCTCAGTACTTGTTATCTCGTATCAAGAATCATGACGGGCTATTCGCAATAAGACAGATTGGGTTCCAGTTCTAATTCTTCATAGGTGAGTACATGCGTTGGGTCAGGCATGTATTTCCTCAACAGAGATACGTGGAACACATCGTGAACTTTGGAGAGACTTGGCGGCATTGCCAATCGGTAAGCTACAACCCCAATTCATTCTAGAATTTCGAAAGGTCCGATGTACCTGGGACTCAATTTAACTTTCTTACCAAAATGTATTACTCCCTTCCATGGAGATACCTTCAGGAAAACATGATCACCGACTTGAAATTCCAAATCCTTTCTTCGATTATCGGCATAGCTCTTCTGCCTACTTTGAGCTGCTTTGATGTGATTTTGGATTACCTTCACCTTTTCCACTGTTTCCTCCACCAGTTCTGGGCCTACAAGTTTTCTTTCACCAATGTCATCCCAACAGGTTGGTGTACGCCATTTCTTTCCGTATAACGCTTCATATGGTGCCATCTGAATACTCGAATGGAAGCTATTGTTATAGGAAAATTCTACCAGAGGTAAATACTGATCCCACATACCCTGAAAGTCAAGTGATCAAGATCTCAAAATGTATTCTAAGGTTTGAATAGTCCGTTCTGATTGTCCATCTGTCTGAGGGTGGTAAGCAGTGCTCAAATGAAGTTCAGTATCCAGGGATTTCCGAAGACTTTTCCAGAATCTTGAAGTAAAACGGGGATCACGATCAGAAAAAATCGATAGGGCTACTCCATGAAGTCTCATAACATCATTAATATATAGTTTTGCTAGATGTTCCAGGGGTAGATCTTCTCTTATAGCAAGAAAATGTGCTGACTTGGTAAGACGATCAACAATAGCCCATATTGCATTGTTCTTTATCATTATTATCAAGAATCGTAACCTCTTTCTTCTTACAATAAATCTTCACATCGTAGTCCGAAAGCCAGTCCATAACGAGGATTATATCAAACTCAATCATAGGTATGACGATGATATCAGCAGATAAAGAACATTTATGTGCTCTAATGGGGACTGATTCCCAAAACGTTGTTGCAATGATACTTCCCTTAAGAGTTTTAAATGACAACTCCCTTGTTAAATCAAATTGAAAATATCTAATTTTCTTAGCAAACTGGGAAGATATGAAACAATACGATGATCCAGAATCAAATAATGCATTTTCTAAACTTGAGGAAACCATTAAATTACCTTCCACCACGTCTTTCGGAGCTTCTACCTCAGCAGTAGTGATAGCATATTATTTTCCTTGATCCCTTGGCCTTTTCTGAGATAAGTTCTCCTGACGCATAGGACATTCATTTGCATAATGCCCCATCTCCCTGCAATTGTAGCACTGAACGTTGGTGGCTTCCTTCTTCCCCTTGCAATCACGATCATGGTGGCCTTTTTCACCACACTTGTAAGAGACTCTCATTCCCTTCAAGCAAGTACCAGGGTGTTTCTTCCCACATTTACCACAAGATGGATATTCAACCTTTCTCTTCTTCCCCTTATTTCTATTCCCAGATTGATCAGCAGACCTATTCTTCTCTTTCTTTTCTTTAAAGTCATAAGACTTAGAGAATTCCTTTTCGGTCTTGATCGCACATGAGACAATGTCTTCGTATGAAGAAAAGGATTGTGAGACTAATTCTCGACGGAGAAATGGTTTTAACCCATCAAAGAAACGATCAATCTTACTTCTTGGGTTACATATATAATCTCCAGTATACCTTGATAACCTTGTAAAGTTAGCCTCATACTTTGCGACATTATCATCCTCCTTTTATCTCAGACTCAGAAATTGTCTTTCCATATCTGCTCGATGGTCGTGAGGAAATTATTTTTCTAAAAACAGATCTTTGAACTCCCTCCATTCCATATTTGATACTTCATCATCTTCCTTCATGTTTTGAATCAATGACCACCATTGATCAGCATCTCCAGTGAGGCGGTAAATTGCCATGAAAACTTTTTCCGTTTGATTACTCCTCAAAGCCTGAAATATTTTCTCTAGGGAATTTATCCATTGCTCAGCTACTAAGGGATTTGTACTCCCATTGAATGTTGGTGGTTGTTGCCTCATGAATCGATCTAACATTGATCCTCCACGCTGTGGATCAGGGTACTCCATATGGGTAATGTTATTATTCATAACCTGAGTGAGTTGTCCCAGTATGGTGATTAGTTGATCAGCACCAGTTGCATCACCAGCTCCACTATAATTATCTTGAGCAGGAGAGAAATCCCTACATGGAGTGCGTGCATTGATACGGTTTCCATTTCTTCCACTAGGCGCCATTTCTAAACAATGGCATAAAGTAGATCAGTTTATGAATCAAAATACATAATTCCATACTTATAAAACACTTAACATAAATTGAACTATTTATGGATATAATCCATAATCATAAAAATGTTTTCTTTGAGGAAGTATATACTCATAAACCCTTCATAATGATTTGTAAAGAAAATGAGAGTTATCCTAAGCATATCCCCCGGGAGTGTCGTAACTAAGAGTGCAGCAAGGCCCGTTGTCGTGCACCAGTTCTCTTTCGAGTCTAGCTCAAAGCGGTGTTTTCGGGTTTTACCCTGAGGTACATCTGTGCTAGAGCCGCCTCTACCTGCTCGTATCCAGACAGTGATGTATTGCTTGGAAAACTCACAAAATCTCTACAATACCAAAATTCTAGGAAGTTCTTCTATACTAATCCTCAAAGTTCATCTTAAGTCTACGTGCTCTAATCAGAGTTTATCCAAATCTAGCTTCCAAGGTTTTTACTAAACCTACCTTTGATACCAATTGTAACGCCCCGCCCCGAGTTACCTAGAGTCGGTGCATTATTACATAACATTGGCATGATCACAAGAAAGATCAAATCTCGAAATACTGATTGGTTTAGTAGCCCTGGAAACACTAGATATATTCATAAAGTTTTACATTACATCATAAAGTGAAAAACTACTACAACAGCATAATGTCTCCATAGTCCACACTATTATCCCCTCATAATATCCCTGCAGGTCATTCATAACTTACTTCTTCACATCCTGGGTAAAATATAACATAGAAAAGGGGTGAGCTCAAATGCTCACTAAGGATAACAATATAGAGAAAACTTTCAAAAATAAGCATAAACATTTAAGGCAATGCATTTCTAAAACAAAAGCCTTTTAAACTTGAACTTCAACATAGTATGGAAAAAGTAAAATAAAATAATGCCATTTACTTATTCACATGGATATTCTACTAATCGAATAATCACATGCAATATCAATAACCACTTTCATAATGATGGAATGCATAATGCCAGACTATCATAACCACATAGCCAAGGCCTCGTTCCAAGACTACAAATAAGATTTTTCCAAGGACTTGTGCAAGACACTAGTTTGTCTCATGAGACCTACCGATGCATCGAGGAGCTATAGCGGGCTCCACCCGTCACATATTAAGTCCAATGCATTCCCATATGAAAAGGTTTAAACATAACATAAACATTCGTATTAAAACTAGCAAACAAAATGTCAATACTTTCATCATAAACTATGAATGGTATAAATATATCACATCCACAGTCAAACATATCACAAAACCTTCAACACAATATAGAAGTTTTGTATCATAATAAATCAACTTCAAATAAGCGTAAAATCCATCAAAGGATGTTGACATAAATGAAATCAAAACGCTTTTTAGAGAAATATCTCTTTCTATTTTTGAAATCATTTAATAAAACATTTTCTTTGAAAATATTCTTATAAGATTTTAATGGAAGCTTCGATGATTATATAACCGCGGAAAATTAGCGCACCCATCGTATAAGTTAAAAAAAACATTCTTACCTTAATTCTGTCGAAAAGGTTAAAATCACCTTGTTTGGAAAACGACGGAAAGATTCCTTTACAAAACTCTTATAAAATTCAGAAAAGTGTATAAATGACTTTAACCCATATTCTTTTAAATAGTAAGAATGTTTTGAAATACATAAGATACATGGATGTGGATGATAAAGAGATCCCAGTAGATTATTACGTATAAACAACCTCAGATAATGAAGAGATTGTGAAATAACTCTTACCTTTGTACTTTTCATTGGCTGGGGTAGGTTAACCTCATGTATAATAGTGAAATAATTGTTATTAAATTATACAAGAATCATATACATTCATATGATATCGTATATGATCTTTTAACATTGCTTTGTTAATAATATCTTTGTATTATCGTTGTTTCGGGTGTTAACTTACTTGTTTTCTTTTATATGTTCTGTTACGTAAGCCATGTTTGTAATGGATAGGTTGTATCTTAATCATATATAGAATGATATCAAGTCCTTAGATACTATTATTACCATCAAATAAGACTTATACTTGAATGGATACGATGGAGAATGAATCTCATCGCGTTCGTGGAGACGGTAGTCCGTATGTACGCACGAGCGACAATATCATTCTTTTGATATTAAAATAATATATAAATGGATGTTATATCATATATAAAGAATCATTAACATGTTATATTTATTATTTAGATGAGTTACACATCATTATTATACCCATCCAAATAATAATATATTGAATAACAATTACACCACGACGTGGAGACGGTAAGCCGTACGTACGCACGTATGGTGACATGTTATTCAAAGGGTGGATAGAATAATAATTAAGGTTGTACCATATTTATAATAAAATCACAGTATATATATGATACTGGAGTTATTATTTTACAATGGTAACAACAAAGGAATAATAATTGGAAGAAGAAAGGAACTTGGAAAAGGGTGGTGAAATCATTACCTCTTCTTCGGGTTCTTCCTTTTGATTTGATCAAAAGGGCTCCTTAGGTTGGCTTTCTGATCAAACTAAGGCCTCTAGGTTGTAGTGAGGGAAGTCGGGGGAGTAGTTGGGAAGAGTTTGGCCAAACCAAAAGGCTTTGAAGGTGTGATGAAATGAGAAGGAGGAGTTCCCTTTTATAAGAGGGGTGAGGGGCACCTTTGGAAAAGCTAGAAATATTAATTTATAATAAATTCATATTCGGATTCTAATGGCTCCAAAGTTGATTATTTAAATTTTAAGGTGGGTATGGGTCGAAAACCACTCAACCAATATAATTTAGACAGGTTTGGGTACTTATATTAACCTTATCTTTATGTATTAACTCTTAGTTAATTAGTTTCACTTTTACAATGTCTCTTTGTATTTTTATATAATATGGTTAATAAACTTACTATATACATCCAAGAGACCCCCAAGTAGTCCATTAGTGATACACCTATCATGATATAAGTCTCTTGGCCTATCCTTAGTTTTCTAGGAATTTAATATCAATTAATAATATAATATTTGTTTTAAAAACTCTTTTATGTCAATTTTGACACTATTCAATAGTTGATTTTTTGTGAAACTCATAACAGAATGATTACTTCGAAACCATTTAATTAAATAATTCCTAACATGTAATATTAACTTAGAAAATTAGTTTAATGCATAAAAATCTCAAATTCTATTTATTTGTGTTTTTATAATATCAATTATTTTAATTTTTCACTTTTATGGTAATTACTGCATCATCATTGTGTCATAAATGAATTAAATTATTTAATTTATAAAAATTATAAATAAAATATCATTATGTAGTAAACCTTTTTATCTTTCTAATGAATATTTATAGTCGAAAATACAACATATATAACCCTATGTAACAATTTGTTTTCTAAAAGATATATGCTTGTGTCATTTTTGTATTCATTTTAACTTAATTAAAATAAAGTGTCCCTATCACCTACAAGTGGCTCCATGGGGTCCCAAAATCGACCCAAAGATTCCTATGGTCGATAATGTATCATCCAATAATGTTAGGACACGTTTTAGGGTAATTTAGTATTATTATAATATTAGTTTTTAACCTTTATTTACCGGATTTACCCTTAACCATGGTAAATAAAATATTTACCACAGAAATTATTCAAAATGTCTAAAAATAAATGTTACCTATTTACACAATTTAAACATCCTGATTCCAAATATGGAATCCATTTTTACAAATTCAAAACACAGAAGTGGCAGAAATTAATTTAAAATTAATTCTCGTTGTTTAAACAAAAAGCGTGTTTTTAAGAGATAATAACTATCAAAAGATTGACACTTGTTTATGTCCGGTTTAATTGTAAAAGTATGTCCAATGACCAACATTGTATTAAATGTTAAAAATATATTCTAAATATACTTTAAAACATCTCAAATTCATAATTTATCACTATTAATTATTTTGATTAAAAAAGTTGTTTTTAATTAAAATTTAGTAATTTTCACTATTCATCAAAATATTAAAGTTATCTGAAAAGTACCAAAAATATCACCTTAGGATAAATTCGATATTTCGAATCCAAAAATGAAGTCCATTTTGAAATGTAAAATATATATAATTTCAAAAAGTAGGTATTACTATTCATAACGGCTAGTTTGATTGGTTATGGTGTGTTAGAACTCGGTGTTGCGTACAACACACGCTATCACATTATTCAAAGAGAAGCGTACCGTAGAAGCTTGGGGTGTTACAATGTATCCACTATATAAGTGGATTTTATTAATCGAGAGAGAGAGAGCGAATTATATCTCAAAACAAACCACGAAACTACCATGAAAAGAGAATTACTAAGGGAGATTCACCTCTAAAGAATCAAGAAAACCCTTTTAAATGATTGTAAGATGAGTGGGAGAGGTTTCTATTCCATGGAGAGAAGAAAATCCTAAATGGGTGTTGGAATAGGAATCAAATGGGGGTATTTCGGGTTAAAACCGTGAGAGGTCATTTTTGAACTCTCTTTTAAACTCTGCATGGTTAGACACATGGTTAAGAAAAATTTGTGCAAATAATGCACCTGTTACGTCCTCAAGAGGGTGCCTCGAAAAGTTGGCCTAGATGGTTAGAAAAACCAATCACCAACTATTCCAAATCTCAATATCCCATGTTTCGTGGTTTTCGTGGGGTGGCCGCACAATTTGGCCAACCGTGCTCATTAACTGTAAATCTACCCATATCCCACTACCTCAACTTGCACAGTTTTATGGAGGAGTTACATGATTTTCAACAACTGTGCTCAAACCATGCACTATTTAAAAATACCCATAACCTTCTGAAAAACCTTCCCAAACTCACCAATATTACCCAACTAATTTATATAAATAAAAATCATAAATAATGGGGGTTACATACCAGAAACTTGGGGTTGTACATTCCTCACCCCTAACTTGTATGATATAACAACACATGATATTCCCACACTGTTCAATATATAACAAATCATTTCACTCACACACCATTCATGAAAAACCACCACTTTTAAACCATTTATGTTTTTTATCCATAACATGGTGTGAGTAAACATCAAGACCCATACCAATCCTTTTTCACCCCTATCATAAAACATCTTTATCACCCAATAAAAAAATACATAATATAAATAAAAATGAACAACAATACAATAATAAATACATTTTATAATAATGTGAAGAATAAAACAACTATGAATCATAAAATAAGGACATATAATCAATAATTTATCATACCCATATGATTTTATCCCCATTGATTATCTTGTACAATACTCATTGGATTTATTTTCCATTAATTTTTCCAAAAAAAACTCTTCAATAATTAGCCTCTCATGATTAATTTAATTACATTTTACTATCATTTATTCCAGACACACATGTTTCATATCCAATCCATATTTATTTTCACATTTATCATATATCCATTTACACATCTAGTTTCCTACATAAACCAGTAATTCGGTATCAATCATATTAAAAAAAATTCCATCATAATTTTGATTATCAGTGTATTATTTCTTCCCAAAACCCCTTCATATATATCTAATAAAACTATTTAGTTTTCATTCCACCCCTACTTGTTACTCATTAATTATTAATTCATTTTTATAGTTCATTTATAGAGTAATAAAACATTTATGTTTACTAAAAGTTGTATCCAATTAATTTTTTTCCCATTATAGATTCAGTAGTTCATCACGTCAAATAATTGAGATTAAACTACTCAATAAATATGAATCCATATTATCAATATAAATAATGAGGTTTTAAAAATAAAATAATTATCACATTGTCTAATTTTCAATTTTATCACATAATTAACCCAAAATAATTATAATTAAACTGACATCTAGTATAGTATATTATTCAATATTTCCATTTTTTACTTCATAATCCTAATATTTCAAACAAAAATTATACCTAAAAATAATTATAAACACTATATACCCATTTAATGAAAGAAAACCCATCGGTAATTACAATATAAATCATCAATAATTTCTAGTAAAACAATTATCTTTTATTAACTAATAAATTTCCCATTTTCATTACCATATTTAAATTTTTAATACAATATAATAGTTGTATTGTGCTTATAATATAAACATTTTAATCACAGTAAACTGAAAAATTAATAAGGATCCAAGCATAAACAATTTAATAAAAAAACAGTTCACATGTAATTTCAACATTTTAAAATCCCATGTTCTGCTTTCTAGTTTATCGTTACCATATTAGTATCATGACATTTTTAGGAATTTTAAATATATTATATAACCTTCCTAGAATCTATGAAATCCCATTAAATAAAACCAATCATCATAGAATGGGGTGGAATGACTAAACACCTAAATGTAATGATATTTATATTATTCTAGAATATTATTCCAAAATATAGAATATAATTATAGAAATCCCACACATAAAGAAAACATGGTACTAAATCCTAAGGGAACTAAACGAAAATAAAATTGAAGACATAATAGTGTTACTTAAGCTAATAACACCATGAATAATATGAATATAATGATCGATTTCCATATATATATTTTGTAGACAATTTGATACCATCATCCAAGTGTGAATATTAAGGGAATCAAATGAGGGAAATAAAATGATACCTCAAAACAATTGGAAGACCAACCATAAAAAATAATGAATCTTGTTATTCTAAAAGTGTGGAAAAAATTATACCTCAAAACAATTGAAATACTATGTTTGATATCGTACATGACACACCACACCAGGATTAAATAAAAAATTAATATTATTATAAACTATATATTTTAATTATCGGTATGAACATGATTGAATAAATTATTAAAATATAGATTATATGTGTATATAAAATTCGTTTACCAATTAATTAAATTCTTGAAATATCCTTTTAAAATAAAAGGAAATGTTTTTCTGAAAAACTCTTTAAATGTGCACAACTGTGTTTTATACCAAAAAATAAACAAATAAATCTTATTTGATTATATTAATAATATATATATTTATATAATACTCAATATAATTTTTAGCATTCATATTTTGTGTTTTTTATCCATGATATAAGAACAAGTCCAATTTTACTCATAAAATAAGTATTTATAAGAAAATGTAGTTCTGCCACCTTTTGATGGTGTACTAGTTTGAAATATATTTTCTAACATTTTAATAAATTATATTTTGAAACATAAACTTCTTATTTTAATTTTTTAATATAAAATTTACTTTTTTTGAATTTTTATTGTTTTTTTATAAGATTCATGTTTTAATGAATAATGAAAATGCATCAATTTAATTGAAAATTAATGTTTCGTCTAAATAATTTATAGTTATAAATTATATTTTTGATTTCTATTAAAATATAATTAGATTACTTTTTATCATTTAATATATTTTATGTCATTTGAAACAATTTCACATTAAATTTTGATGTAAAAACATTTCAATCTTTTGAACATTTTCACTTTAAAAACCTTTTTTATCATTCCATCAATGGGGTTATTTTTAAATAAATTCTAGCCAATTATGTGTTTTAAATTTTGAAAAATGGATTTTATATTTTTAATCATAAGTTAAAAATTTAGTGACTATTTCCCTTTTATGTTAGGAAAAATACTAATAGTATCTTTGTTAATTTTTATTACGATACTTAAGGGTAAATCTCGTAATTAAGGGTAAAAATATTATTATAATTTTTTTTTAAATTACCGTAAAACATGTCTTAATTTTATTGGATGAGTTAGTTTTGACTGAAATAATTGTTAGGGAGATATTCTAAGCTCTTTGAGCTGCTTGGATGACTTTAATCCATTTATATTATTTTATTCAATGAAATGTCCATTTGTTCATACTTTTGTTTTTAACAAGTAAAATATTTTTAATATCATGTTATATATGTGATATGTTCGACTATAAAATTTATTTAGAAACCTAAAACGTTTATCTTAACAATGGTAATTTATTCATAATTTTTAAGACATAAATAATTACCTTAAATACTTACATAATGATGATGCGATATTTATTTAATTAATGGAAGTACCAAATAAATGATAATATAAATCATAAAATAAATATAGTTTGAGTTGATTATTGTTATCCCCAAATTTTATAGATTACTGTGACATATTAGTTATATTTCATAAGACATTTTTTGAATTTATCTTATTGATTCAAATTTTTAAAAGACAACATAATTAATAGTTTAAAAATTGACATTAATTATATTTTTAAATAAATAAAATTTTATTAAATGATATAAAATTAATAAAATATTAAAATTTGTGAAAATTAATGGGATGACTGTTAAAATTTCATCAATTACTCGTTTAATTATCATTTGGAATTTTATATTAATTATGTTAACCCACAAAGTGTAAATTATAGGATATCACGATAAGAATTAAAGAGGTTAAATAAGAGCTAAAAAAATATAAAAATTAAAAAAAATTAAAAACAAGTATAGTTTTAATTTTATGAATTTATTTCAAACCATAATAATACTATATCGTAAATAAATCATATTTTATCCATTTATAATATAACATTAATTTATGCTAATTTAATAGTTTCAAGAATTCCAAGAGTTCCTATATCCACTTATATATAGGGAACCTCTTCTTATCTTTTCATTGCACTTAAAAACCTTTTTTAGATCCATATCAACCAACTTTCCTTAATATAATCCCTCCCCACAATCTAGAGCTCTTATTTTAGGAATAGTACCATCTTTAGTGGTCTTAAGGTGTTAAGAAACCAAGATCGTTCGAAGAAGTGGTATTGTTTTAATCAAGTATTTCAATTTTATTGCTCCATACACTTACTTAAAATATTCTCCAACCATTATGAAATAATAAATAAATTACCCTAAATATTAATATATTTTATTATTTTAATATCATCACTAAAATTCATCTCCACTTCCATCAAATAGAAGTTGAATTAATAATTTGTGTGGACGACAGACTACCACCCCACGAACTAATATTAGTCATTTCCAGTAACCTTTTATCATGTCCTATTATAAATATGAAATTACTTTTTATATATATACTAAATAATTATAATTATGAAATAATATTATATCATTTACGTTCTTACCTTTCCAAAAACATAAAAATGATAATGTTGTATGTGCGTACATGTGAACGATCACCTCTACGAAGCGATGTGATAATGTTTTCATCACCAAATCACATGGATGATATAAATAAGTAGTTTTAAGTGATTAATATTATATTCATGATATAATTATATTTCTGGAAAGATAAAATGATACTTTCCTAATTTCTATAATGATCGTTGAAAAATGAGAATGTTACTCATGCGTACGTGCGACCTACCATCTCCATGATTATGATGGAGTTCATTTTTCATAACCATACATAATGGTTTTATTTAAAAGTATAATTGATGTGTAAAAATGATAATAATGTTATTAATATTATACTAGAGGTGATGTTCAAATGACCTCTTTGTCTATAGACATCATACAAAAGTCATTTTGGACTCAAGTACTGCATATCATCCGAACGTCTGATATGAAATTAAATAAGGAAGTAATTATTATAACATGATAATAACTGATATAAAATGATTAATAACCATTAAAAAGGTTATCAAAAATGAAAATAATTAATATATTATTATTATTATTGAAAATACATTTTTTACTTGATGACTCGGACTCCAGGTAATGGACTTTAGTTTACAAACATCATTGAAAGTTACTATTTCAACTATCTTTACCAAAGATAAAACGAATGATTTTTTATATATATGGAATAAATAAAATATATAGATTTTTTTATCATTAATTTTTTATTATTCCTTTAAATTTTTATAATTTTATTTTCAACTGAAGTATTTCCATTTTTGAGTGCATGACTTTTTAAAAATGAAAGGTGAATTCAAAGTTGAAAGGGAATTTTTTTCATTTATGCATGATTTTGTGTCATTCTTATGTTTGGTTTCTTAGGAATTGATTATTAATATAGGTAGTTCTGTGAAAAAATTCATAGGTTGACTCTGTTCTATCTCTCCAATGCATTTAGTAATGAGACAAGGTTAATTGGTAGGGTTTCTCCTAAGAGACTAAGGGAATACATTGTTTTGGGTATTCCATATGTAACAATGAAGTTTAATCCCTATGTAGTAATGAGATATGTAGTAAATATAAAATTTATATGGAATTGATGCTACAATTTAACTATATGACTAATTTTTTCTATGGCGTTTTATAGAAAACTTATATTTTTAATAGGTAAGCAAAACAACTTATGTTTTATGGGTGAATAGTATAACTTCTTGATAATATTTTAATGATTAATAAGTATTTATGGACTAGCTATTTGATTTCTCTTATATACCTTACTAATGTTTTTCTCATCCCATATTTTGAATTTTTTTCACATTATATTAGGGATCATAAGGAAAAAAATGATATCATTGAGAAAACTATAAAGATTTTTCATACAAAAAAAATGATTTCTTTTATTGACATTTTTTAGTTGAAAAAATGGATAATATGTATATGTTTCCATTTGAAATTATTGGGTTAAATTTGTATAGGTTTTTCCTAATTCTCTAAAACTCTAACCCAAAAAAATCCTAATAATTTTAGGAATATGAATTCTAGTTAAAAAATGCTTGAACATGGAATGTCTAAGGCTGAGTCCTTACAGTGGGTATCAAATGAAATTTTTATACAACATTGGGATTCAGACTTCTGGTTATACATTGGTTAATATTCTATGTATATTATTTCAGTTAAATCCTTATTCTATAACTTCTTAATATCAAATAAATTCAGTTACAAATTGAAGGAGTAGGATCTCAGACGACATTCCAATCTCTTCTTGACGAATTTATTGAAATAATTATTCCAAATTCATGTCCTAATGGTTCTAAAACTTGTTCTAACATACAACTCTCTTGAAAAAATTTGTATAAAATATCAAAAACCTCTTATATACATTGATACCACCATGGTTCATGGGTTTTTAATCAAATCTTATTTTTCAATATTCCCATATTCTAATAAAAGGTAAATATTTTCAAATAATTTTTTGATATTTTACATTATCCAAATATTTTGATGCATATTATTATTTTGATAAATCATTCAAATAAGGATACCCCTGAACAACAAATTTATATTTGGTTTTAACTTATAGTCTTTTAGTACATATTTACAGTATATTAAATAGAACCATGAATGAATTTTTCAGAAAAAAACTCAATCATAATGTTTTATAAAAATCATGTTTTATTAGATGTTTTGAAATTATATGTAATAAAAGATTATTTTTCAAAACTATTTCGCATCCAACACCCATGCAACCAAATTTGTACAAGGTGTATTTGGAAAAATGACAAAAGGTACATTAAATAAACACTAAAGCATTTTTACAATGTGTGGAACTTCAATATACATGAACCAAATGATAATGAAATCAGGTGGACACAATGATCATGGTATGATGTTCTATCTTCTTGGCATAGATTTATTAATTCATACAGATATGAAATGTAAAATTTCAATATATCAAAGACATTATGAATTAAGAAGTTTAGTTAATTATGGGTTGGGGAAAAAATCTGAGGTATAATCTCACCATTGAATTTAAAACATTATATTAAAGTATGAAAATCTAATTTTTAGGTAACTATATTATCTTATGTTCTTAGTCGATGTAATAATTTCATTACTCAACTCTTTGAGAATTATATTAAAACAAAAGTCTTATATGTTTACTTTTATTAATAATAAATCAATGTCCTTTAAACCCATCCTAGATTTATGGTATTGGGATAGTTAACTTTATCATGACCATTTTCTCTATCACTCTTCATTAGAACATGATAGTTATTTTTATCTTTAATATCCATGTTTTCCATTATGGAGCCATAGTATGTGGTATCTCATTTAACCTTCATACTTCATTTTCATTATATTAAAGTGGACGTTTTGTGGACCCTTGTATTGATATTGTATTTAAATAAAGGTATTTTGAGTAGTCAATCCTTTGTTACCAATCCATAATTCAAAATTGTGAGGTTGAAACTTACAAATGGCAGGGGGAATGTAACATACATAGTTTTTTAAAAAGAAATTCTATGTTTGATAGCAAACATGATATGCCACATGGAGATTAAACAAACAAATAAATACTATTATAACCTACCTAATAAAATGATAGGTATGAATATGACTAACGAAATTATGAAAATATTTTTTACACATGTACATATAATTCTTTGAACAATTAATTTAATTACTATAAAACCCTTTTTAAAATAAAAGGAAATGTTTTTAAAACTATCTAAATGTGTAAAAGTGCATTTTTACGAAAAATAAACAAATCACCATTGTTTTATTATACTAATGAACTATGTATATAATGTCTTAAATCTAATATTAAACATTCATTTTATTTGTCTTCTAGACATGGTATAAGAACGAATCCAATTTTACATATAATATAATAATTTATCTAAAAAACCAATTTTTTAGCGTTTTGATGGGACACTTTTATTAAATACAGTTTTTAACACTTTTATAAATTCAATTTGGAAAATAAAATTATTCTTTTATTGATTAATATCAAAATTTATTTTTATTGAATTTTTGTTATTTATAATATAAGTTTCATGTTTTAATGAATTGTTAAAAAATGTAGCATTTAAATTAAAAATAATTTTTTATCTAAATTTGTTATACTGATAAATTATATTCTAATTGGTTTTAAATCATTTTTAGATTAATGTTTTATCATTTAATTGATAATATATCATTTCATATATTTTTCTATAAAATTTGTATATAAAAACATTTCAATCTTTTGAACGTTTTCACTTTAACAAATTATTTTCTCATTCCGTCAACAAGATTAATTTTAAATTAATTTTAGATAATTATTTGTTTTTGATATTGAATAATGGATCAAAAATTTTTAATCATATAGAACAAATGTCAAGAATACATCAATTTTATTTTTGGGCCACATGAAAACTAACTTTTGTAATTTTTATTACCACAGTTATGGGTAAATCAAGAAATTAAGGGAACAAATAATATTATTAATATTAGAAAACTACCATAAAACATGTCTCAATTTAATTAGATGAGTTATTTGGGAAAAAATAATTCTTAATATTATTTTTTTTAGAACTTGGATCTACTTGGATAACATTAATGCATTTATAGTATTTTATTCAATGAAAATTCAATTTTGTCATACTTTTGTTTTTAACATGAAATCTATTTTTAATGTGGGGTTATATAGGTGGTAGGTTAGATAAAAAAAATTATTTTTAAATCTAAAATTTTTATACTCACCATGGTGATTTATTTTTAATATTTATGAGAGAAATAAGTTTTTCAAAGGAATATATAATGACGATGCAGTAATTGTTTAATTTAAAGAAATATCAAATATATGATATTAAAAATATTAAAATAAATATAATTTGAAATTATTATTATCCTACACTAATTTTTTATATTAATTTGAAATTTTATTTATGTTTTAAAATTAATTTTTTTCAATGATCTTTTTATATTGATTTTTTTACGATGATTGATTAATGAATAGTGTCAAAATTGATATTGCTGATATTTTAAAATAAATATTTTTTTAATGAAAAAATATAAAATTTATAAAAATATAAAATGTAGAAAACAATAATTTGATAAGTATAAAAGTGTAATAAATGGATCATTTAATGGTTGTTTATCATTTTGTTGTAATTATATTAACCCTCAAAGTTTGAATTACATGATATCACGGTAAGAATGAAAGAGGTAAAATAAGGGATAAAAAGAGATAAGGAATAAAAATAATAATAAAATCTAGTATAATTTTACTTTTATGAATTTTTTTAAACCCATACTCAACCTATATTATAAATATCTCAGTTTGGATCCTTTTTTAATAGAAAATAATATATTGAAGAATTCCAAGAGTGATCACCTCCTCTCTAATAAATGGGAACCAGTTATTCTATTTTCATTACAATTGAAAACCTATATTTTTGTCCAATATCAACCCATATCCCTTCCTAGTATCCCTCCCAAACTATAGGGCTCTTATTTTTAGAATAACACCATCCACAGTGGCATTAATGTGTTAATAAAAGGATATCATATAAAGAAGAGGTATTATTTTAATCGTGTTTCTGTTTAATTTATTCATCCACTTCCTTCAAATATTATTCAACCATGATGTAATAAAAACTATAGTATCATAAATATATTTATATTTTATTATTTTAATATCATCACTAAAATCCATCTCCACTTCCATCAAATGGAGAATGAATTAATCTTTCGTGCGTACGACGGACCACCACCTCATGAACAGATATTATTAATATTACATAACCATCTCTCAAGACTCATTATAATGATAGAATTAATTTTTATATATTATATTCATGAAATATTTATCATTATAAAATCATATTATATGATTTATATTGATATTTTTTGACTCACATAAAAATGAAAACATTGTTCGTGTGTACGCTTGAATTATCGCCTCCATGAAGCGATGCAGTATGTTTTTCATCACCATATCACATTGATGATATGAATAAATATATTTTATTGATTAATATGATATTAATGATATAATTATTATTACGTAAATATTAAATGATATTTATCTTTTTTACATATTGATCATTGAAAAATGAAAATGTTACTCATGTGTACGTACAAACTACCATATCCGTGATTATAACGTAGTTAACATTACAAAACCATAAATAATATTTTGAGTTAAAATTATAATTGATTTATAAAAACTATAATCAAGTCATTAATATTATTTTGAAGATGATTAATGGAGGACCACTTTGACTATAAACATCATACCAATGTCATTTTGGACTCAAGTACCGAATATCATCAAAACAACCAACCTGAACTTAAATAGTTATGTATTTGTTATAACATGATAATAATTTAAATAAGAGGAATAATAATGTTTTAAAAGGTTACCAATCAATTAAATAGTTAAACTATGTTTATTATTTAGGAAGATAAATATTTTATGTGACGAGTCAAACTCAATGCAAGGTACTTTCTTTTAAATAATTCTTTTAAGTTTACTCTTTCAACAATATTAAAAAAGCCAAACGGAATGTTTTTTTAACATAGAAGGAATAAATAAAATATACCAATTTTAATAATCTTTAATTATTTAATGATACCTTTAAATGTTTACAATTTTATTTTCAAATAATGTGTTTCCATATTTGAATGTGGAACTTTGTCAAAATGAAAAGTGAATTCAAAGGGGAGATGTTATTTTTATTGTATACATGATTTATGTGTATGATTATGTTTTGGTTATTTAGAATTTTTTATGTGTACAGGTGGTTATATGATAAAATGAAGAAGTTATATCTTTTTATATTTCTCCAATGCATTGGGTAATGAGATATAGGTAATTTGTAGGGTTTATCCTAAGAGGTTAAGGGAATACATCAAGATGGGTATTCTAAATATGACCATGAATGTTACTCCATATGTATCTGTGATAGCTATAGTAAATGTGAGAGTGATATGGAATTTATTCCATAAGTTGGCTATATGATTTTTTTATATGGAGTTTTATAAGAAACATATTATTTCACGAGGTATGTTAATAAGATTTTTTATGGGTGAAAGGTATAACATTGTGAAAATATTTTCCTGGGATCATAAGTATTAGTGAACTAATTATTTTATTTCTCATAAATCCCTTATTGAGATTTTTTTCCCATTCCATCTTTTAAAAAAATAAATGGATTTAATAGAGTGTAGGGAAAAGGATGATATCCTTGAGATAACTCGGAAGATTTTTCATAAACAAGAACCATGTTTTATTTAAAAGTCCACTGTTTGTTGAAAAAATGGATACTAAGTATATGTTTTCACTTTTAATGTAAGGGTTTAATTTCTAAGAGTTTTTGAAAATTCTCTGAAACTATAATCCGAAAAGATCCTAGGAATTTTATGAATCTTAATTCTCATTCAAAAACACTAGATCATGTAATGTTAAAGGCTAGGATTGTACATTACTATTAAATAAAATTTAACAACATTTATCCCAATATAGAAGTAAGAAAAACTATCATTGTAGATTAAAGATTCAAGTATTAAAAATATATAACATTCCCATTTTTTCTCTTTATCATATTCTCTAATTTAAATGAGTTTGACCACTACCACAATTACCCTCATAGTGTGTTAAAATTCTTGTTTACATTTTTCCCAAATAGACAATAGCCACGACATGAAAAATGGTGTGTGGAATCTGGGAACTTTGTTACCTCATAAAATAAAAGAAATATAGTTTCTCTTTTATGTCCACTTAAACTCACCAACATAAAAATAGAGATAGATATAACATGGCACTTAAATTATACCCATTTTTCTTAGTTGAACTATCTACTAAAAACAGGTTCCAAAATGGTTTCCCAAGAAATTTATCTTCCATTTTGACACCCCATTCCCAAGATAAATAACGTGTACTTATAATTGAGACTAAAAAATATTAGGGGACCACTTTTTACCATTAAAAATTCTTTAGAGGTCCCATAATACCTTGATTTTGTCCCAAGAGATATACATGTGATACTGAAGACTCTTTTGTGAGAGTCGAACTACTTATATGTGAGAATGGAGTCACCCATATACTATCAAATCTCATGTATATAAAATCTAGTTTTAAATAAATATTTTAAATGTGGGCACAAAATGGTTGTGTATTTTACCCTTTCGAAATATATTGGTCCCATGTCAGGGTACTCAAAAGAACCCTATTTTTCTTGAAATTTATGGTAACTAAAAATATATTATTCTCAAAGCATCATATTATATTTATTTATTTCAAAAAACCATTATCAAAATATATAAACAAGTTTTTTAATTGGACACAACCATTTTAAAACATCATTAAAATGATAATAATCCGTATGACCTCATAACCCCTAGAGAAATACCCCCAGACACCTCATTATCCATTAAAGAAAAATGGAAATGGATAAGAAACAAAATGTATTTAATAGATTAATATAGCGTAACATCAATTGGTATGAATAATAAATCAAGGATAGGTTTTTTAGTAGAGCCAACCTATTTTAATATACATTGTTATCTAATTATTTTCATTAATTACACTGTATGTGGCATGATTTCATATGTAATTTTTTTAAAAAATAAATCTTTCTAAATTGACAACATATGTTGATATCCAAATTAGGACAATGATTTAAATAACATTTCAAAGTGATAAAAAATTATACAACCCCTGTTTCCACCATTCTAAAGTGTTTATACTTATTCATTTGTGAATTTCAGGAATAATATTAATATATAAAAAATAATAATATATTTTTATAATAATGTTTTCATTAATAATTAACTTTTTTTCATTATAAATTACATGTTAGTTATATTGTATTAAATTTTTTACTAAAATTTACAATACATCAATATACCAATTGAACATAGGAAAAAGAATAACCATATATCAAATTTCCATATTTCCTATGACCATATATCTAATGACTATATTTTTACAAAAATATGTATAACAGTAATATTTAATTATAGATATTTCTATAGATTTAAAAATTAAATCAATAAAAATATTTATTTACTTATTTCACATCATAACTATTATATTTCGAATTATTTCCCTTCTGTACATGGTATTAATTAGGGGTATTATATTGTCTATTTATGCCAATATTTATTTAATTAAAAATTTATATTAAAATCCCAGTGTGTTACATTATACCCTGAAGAGAAGAATTTTTCTCATGATTTTCATTACTCTAATGAAAATAAACTATGGAACTTATTCTTAAATACATGTTTAGGTTTTAATGTATCATCCTCGAACTTTCAGTTCATATGTATAAATTTATCCATGTGAGTGGTCTCCTTCCCCAGTATATTATCTCTATAAATGAATATTTATAACAATTATTCCATTCAAGAGATATCATGTTGTAGCAGTAACACATTTGAGTAAATTAATTGTGAATTGGTATTTGTATATTTCTATATAAGTGAAAAAGTAACATTCCATGCACTTGGGAGAGGATTAGGGGATTTTCAAGATGTTAAGATACAATGCTAATATGATCAAGGATTTTAATAGGGCCACTGTTTCTAAGAATTAACATTAAATTTTTATAGAAATCATAATCCCCATTAATCCTGATATTCACAGGAATTTATTAACTTCTACTTAGAACTAAAAATATCAATTAAAATTATCGTCATTCATAATTTTTGGATTTTTAAAAATATTAATTAAATGTTGAATAATAATTATAGTCTCTATCATTTAATGATAATGACTTGATCCCATTAGTTATTTTTGTTGAGCACCATCCCATCATATGGGAGTTTATTACCTATTCCAAAATAATGCCTCACATGTTTCCATTTTAATGGTTGAATTTATAATAATTTTATACGATAACTCTACCAAATAAATGTATTAATCACATCACCTAGAATCCAATAAACATGATATATAAATTTCATCAAGATAATGAATGTACCATAAACATTCAATATCTACATTTGGATGATAAACAATAGTGAAGCTATAACCTATATCTATTGCTTTTGAAATAATTCTTTATAGAATCAAGTAAAACTAGTATCTCAATATAATACATTTGATAGTGGTACTCTATGCATCCATATAACCTCATATTTTTTATATCCATTCATGTTAATTTAGTGGGAAATCATCTTAATTAGAAATGAAATGTGCTAACATCCTGAGAAGATCAAGTATAATGTTCCGGTCCTAAAAATTCTGAATTCAATTTAAAGAAAATTCCATCCAACGCGGAAAAGGATAGAAATAAAATCCTATAGAATATTGAAGAAAAAAATTCAAATGAAGAAGTGACCATGCGAAGCACAAGTCCCTTCGTGGATCGCTGCTCCGTATGGAGATCAGCGGCGTCACAAAGCATTCGTGATGAAAATGACGGAACATGGCCCACAAATTAATCCAAATTATCTTACAGGAAGGAGGTGGTGATTTACGCCTCAAAAAACGAATGGAACCCCGCAAACTGAGTTCATCATGGGCTCCCTAAAAAGATGCTCTACGGCCCACTGTACTCATTTATAAAAAGCGAATATGGGAGCCAATGAATGTAATGCGGGTGAGAGCTCTGAAAAGGGGATGAAGCAGGCAAAAAAACATAAAGGGTGCGGGGGAAATCTCTCCCGCACCTGAGTAAGTTTGCGGGCTCCATGCCCTGAACCATAGCAGGTGGCCCTTCACAGAAACCATCCTGTGAACCCTATGTTGAAGACCCTACACAGAAGATAATATGTGGATGCAATGTAGTTTGCGAATTAGGGGTGTTAATTTATGAAACTGTAGAAGGAATAAAATTGACTCACGGAAGGCCCCCCTTTTCAGATGATTCCTCGCAGATGATTCCTTGCCAAAAATCCTCCATGGATGACCCATTGCGTCCAACCCTTTATAGATGCTCCTTCGCATATACTCCTTCACGGATGCTCCTTTTCGGGAGTTACTTCATGGACCATCCTTTGCGGACGACCCAATGTGGCTAGCTCACACACATCCAGCCTTACACAAAAAATTCCATGCACCCACCGGTCCATACCGGCACCCTCGCACCCCCAATAAGGATCACTGTCGGACTGTGGTCTCAGCCATCCTGATCGGTTCCTTTGCTACAATCACTGCCCCCATGAAAACTAGAGAGTCCCACCATGAATGTTTCAGGTCTGGTCAAAGACATTTTCTATTGTATCCTTATGCCACCCCACATTTTTCCCTTCACTGT
This sequence comes from Viscum album, assembly GCA_963277665.1. Classification (NCBI taxonomy): domain Eukaryota; kingdom Viridiplantae; phylum Streptophyta; class Magnoliopsida; order Santalales; family Viscaceae; genus Viscum; species Viscum album. Next base: position 176,090,460 of record OY728140.1, on the reverse strand, counting down.
CATGATTTTAACTACTTACCATGACACTCCCATAACCCCATCACCTGCCTCCTGTTCTAGGTTGATCTTGAACATAATGAACAAACATGGTATGAATGTTTCTTACATACTCAGACACATCCTTTCCATTCATCAAAATCTATGTCAGGGTTGATTTTGGATCATCATAAACCTTTCCATCCATCAAAAATGGAATGCTGGTCCAAAGGACACCTCTTCTTGACTATGTATAGAATGCCTCTGAGGCTCTTCATAAGTTGCCAAAAAAAATGTCGATCGACCATAGACAAATTCATCCTCAAGAGTGGATTTTCCTACCTCCATATGCCACAGTGAATTACATGCCTCATATAATTTCTCGTGATTTGAGAACCCCAATAATCATGGTTTACACATTCATTCCCTCTCATGTTCGAGGCATGTCAAAACTACTCATTTTGATTAACCTATAGTTAATCATGGATTCAATGACAACTGACCCTCACCATATGACCTTAAACTACAAGACCCCAACTAATCCTGACCACATGACGTTAAACAATATGGTATTTGTCCCTATAACATGACAATAAACTCCAATGCCATCATCTAATATATATGACATTAAACTGTAGTATACCCTATATTATATTAAAAAGGGTACTCATCCGAAGATAAACCCCTGAATTTTCTTATTGGAGGATTCACTCTTGATCCTCTTTGCCTTATCTTATGAAATATCTTGATAGATCACCCAACATGACAATCATGGATATGAAAAAAGTTTGAAATGGGTACAATCAACAACCTATCTCTCTCTCCCCCTTTAGGCACCAGTACCATCTATCAGTAGATGAAGTGAGACATGCAATCTTCATATCCACTGCCTCCTCTTGTTTTCGACATTGAGCACGAATCACATGGGCTTAGTGGTTGGAAGAAATCATGACATCCTCATGTACCAAAATAATGGTCCCTATATTAGGTGTAATCCTCAATCATATACAAATTGGAATCTTATTTGGTGTAATCCCCAATCATTACCCCTTTAATGGGCATCTTATTCAGTACAAGCCCCAATAATTCCCTATTTAATGGGAAGTTTCCATTCATAAGACTAAACATTTATAACTTCATGGAATTGGATTCCCAAGCAACTAGAATATGTTGGAACACTACGGGAAAAATGGGTATTTGCGACGGGTTATTTGCGACGGGGCTAAATCTCGTCGCAAATACCCACGTTAAAAACTTATTTGCGACGGGGGTATTTGCCCGTCGCAAATAAGTAGCTTTTTGCGACGGGATTGCTTTCCCCGTCGCAAAAGAACTGGCGCGCGTTGCGCGCCAAATCGCGGGAAACATATTTGCGACGGGCGGTTATTGCCCGTCGCAAATAAGGCGGCGGTAAAAGGTATTTGCGACAGGGGAATATTCCCCCGTCGCAAATAGTTTGTCGGCAGATGGTTATTTGCGACGGGTCCCGTCGCAAATAACTATTTAACCGTTGACCGTAATAAATGATGGCTAAGGCATTTGCGACGGGTACCGTCGCAAATAATCTAACCTATAAATACCCCCATCCGTTTTTTTCAAATCATTCTTAAACTCCATCTTCTTGTTCTCTCAAAATTCTATTTCTAAAGTTCAGTTTTTCTCAAGTTTAATTTTTTTCTCCGGAGTTGATATTGAAGTTTTAAAGAACGATCAGAGATCAAGCTCAGATCAATTTTCAAGGTATATATGTTCATTTTAATTTAATATTTATTTTAAATTTTTTATTAGTTTCAATTATTCTTAATTAGTTATAATTTAATTATGTTTACATTGTTTTGTTACTTAATAAATTTAAATTATTAGTATTGTTCATAGTTAATGGTAATTAGGAATAATTAGTAATAATTTTTAATAATTAAGAATAAATATTAATAATTAGTAATAAATACCAATAATTATGAATAATAACATTATTAAATTATTAGTATATTTTATTATTAATATTAAAATAATATAATTTTTTACATATATACAATTCTCTTTTCATCTGTGTGTTTGCTGTCTCCACATGTATTATTTGTATGTGGAGATAGAAAACACACAGATGAAAGAAAAATTGTATATAATATAGAAAATTATACTATTTTAATATTAATAATAAAATATACTAATAATGTTATTATTCCTAATTATTGGTAATTATTCATATAATTACTAATAATTAGGAACAATTACCAATAATTATCAATAATTAGGAATAATTAGTAATAATTAGTAATAATTACCAATAATTAGTAATAATTACCAATAATTAGTAATAATTACCAATAATTAGTAATAATTACCAATAATTAGTAATACTTACCAATAATTAGTAATAATTACCAATAATTACCAATAATTAGTAATAATTACCAATAATTAGTAATAATTACCAATAATTAGTAATAATTACCAATAATTAGTAATAATTACCAATAATTAGTAATAATTACCAATAATGAGGAATAATTACCGATAATTACCAATAATTACCGATAATTAGTAATAATTACCGATAATTAGGAATAATTACCGATAATTAGTAATAATTAGTAATAATTAGGAATAATTACCGATAATTAGTAATAATTAGTAATAATTATCAATAATTAGTAATAATTAGTAATAATTACCAATAATTAGTAATAATTACCAATAATTAGTAATAATTACCGATAATTACCAATAATTACCGATAATTAGTAATAATTACCGATAATTAGTAATAATTAGTAATAATTAACAATAATTAGTAATAATTACCAATAATTAGTAATAATTACCAATAATTACCCATAATTACCGATAATTACCAATAATTAGGAATAATTACAAATAATTAGTAATAATTAGTAATAATTAGTAATAATTACCAATAATTAGTAATAATTACCAATAATTACCAATATTTACCAATAATTACCAATAATTACCAATAATTAGTAATAATTACCAATAATTACCAATAATTAGTAATAATTACCAATAATTACCCATAATTACCGATAATTACCAATAATTAGGAATAATTACCAATAATTAGGAATAATTATCAATAATTAGGAATAATTACCAATAATTACCAATAATTACCAATAATTACCAATAATTACCAATAATTAGTAATAATTACCAATAATTACCAATAATTAGTAATAATTACCGATAATTACTCATAATTACCGATAATTACCAATAATTAGGAATAATTACCAATAATTAGGAATAATTACCAATAATTACCAATAATTAGTAATAATTACCAATAATTACCCATAATTACCGATAATTACCGATAATTAGTAATAATTAGGAATAATTTGTAATAATTACCAATAATTTGTAATAATTACCAATAATTTGTAATAATTACTGATAATTACCCATAATTACCGATAATTACCAATAATTAGGAATAATTACCAATAATTAGTAATAATTAGTAATAATTAGTAATAATTACCAATATTTAGTAATAATTAGTAATAATTAGTAATAATTAGTAATAATTACCAATAATTAGTAATACTTAACAATAATTAGTAATAATTACCAATAATTAGGAATAATTACCAATAATTACCAATAATTACCGGTAAATAGTAATAATTAGTAATAATTAGAAATAATTACCAAAGTAATAATTAGTAATAATTACTAATAATTAGTAATAATTAGTAATAATTAGTAATAATTACCAATAATTAGTAATAATTAGTAATAATTAGTAATAATTAGTAATAATTACCAATAATTAGTATTAATTACCAATAATTAGTATTAATTACCAATAATTAGTAATAATTACCAATAATTACCAATAATTAGTATTAATTAGTAATAATTAGTAATAATTACCAATAATTACCAATAATTAGTAATAATTAGTAATAATTACCAATAATTAGTAATAATTAACAATAATTAGTAATAATTATCAATAATTAGTAATAATTACCAATAATTAGTATTAATTACCAATAATTAGTAATAATTACCAATAATTGGTAATATTTAGTAATAATTAGTAATAATTAGTAATAATTACCAATAATTAGTAATAATTACCAATAATTAGTAATAATTACCAATAATTAGTAATAATTACCAATAATTAGTAATAATTACCAATAATTAGTAATAATTACCAATAATTAGTAATAATTACCAATAATTAGTAATAATTACCAATAATTAGTAATAATTACCAATAATTAGTAATAATTACTAATAATTAGTAACAATTAACAATAATTAGGAATAATTACCAATAATTAGTAATAATTACCAATAATTAGTAATAAATGCCCTTGCAGAAAATGTGCATTGAGAACGTTTGACACGTTTGACAAAGTGGGTGAACATCTCTTGCGTTTTGGTTTTCAACCAGATTATGTTTTTTGGTATCAACACGGTGAACGCAGTTCCAGAGCAGGTGATACCAACTTGATTCCGGATCCATCCCGGTTTCAAGATTTAGTACATGATGTTGTAGGTTCATCTGTTCAACATACATAAACTCTGGCTGATATAGCTTCAAATCCTGAGTTGGCACCGTCTGAATTTTATGAGTTGTTGAAGTCTGCTGAGGATGCATTATATCCTGGCTGCAAGATGAGAAAATTAGAAGCTGTTGCAAAATTTATGGCTATCAAATCAGATAACGGAATGTCAAACACCTGTTTTGACCAGATATTTTCTTTTCTTAAAACACTGTTACCCGAAGGAAATTTTATGAGTTGTTGAAGTCTATTGAATTCTGTGATTTGGGATTCCATAACAGACATGTCTCATTTTTTTCGGGAAATTTGTGCAGCTACAGCAGATTATGATGCTCTAGGAAAACTTGAAAAAGATGTTGTTGTAATTATATGTAAACTGGAAAAAATATTTCCGTCGTCTTTCTTCGAATCAATGGAACATTTGATGTTACATTTGCCATATGAAGCCAAATGTGGAGGTCCAATACAGTTTCGATGGATGTACCCATTTGAAATATGCATGCAAAAATTGAAAAGAAAAGTACGTAACAAAGCATCTGTTGAAGGATCTATTGCAGAAGCTTATTTGCAAGAGGAAATATCTTTTTTCTGCTCCCATTATTTTGAATCTGAGTATCCTTCAAAACACAACCGAATGGGACGGAACGAGAGGAATATTGATGAAATCGACAATCAATTATCTGTTTTCAACCAGCCAGAGCTTGGTTTTGGTGGAGTTTATGAACGCTGGATTTCAGATGATGAACATCATAGAGCTCATACGTATGTTCTGCTCAACTGTGAAGAGATGACATCAGTTGTACTGTAAGTGTTTATATCACTTATTCTATCATTTATGTTACAGTAAATAACTTTGGTTTTTATAGGTTGTATGATAATCATATCAAGAAAAAAATTTCACAAATTACAGCAGCTGCTCTCAAAGAACGTCGACTGAAAAATTTCTCTCAATGGTTTCAAAAACTGGTAACATAAATTCTTTATCTTTTAGCAACTCATCTAATGTATAGTTTACTGTATTGATAATTATTTCACAAATTTTTAGGTGTCTCATCATGCTGATAAAATTGACAAACGGTTGTGTGTATTGAGTAACCCACCTTCCAAACTTGTTAAAACTTATAATGCATATGTGGTGAATGGATTTCGATTTCACACACATGCATATGGGGAATCGAAAAAAACAATGAACAGTGGAGTTAGCTTGAGAGGATCTCATCATCGAGAAAATGAAGTTGACTTTTATGGCATACTTGATGAAATCATTGAACTATGTTATCTTGGACAACATTACATAACCATGTTCAAATTTCGGTGGTTGGATACAGAGAGAGGCGTGCGTGTTCATCCGACTCATGGAATCATCGATATTAAATGTAAAAGTGTTCTCGCAGTAAATAAACCATTCTTATTGGCTCAACAGGCACATCAAGTTTATTACGCAAAGTACTATGCTACATCAAGAGACTTGACTGATTGGTGGAGTGTAATAAAAATCAAAATTCAAGACAATCAGTTTAGTCAAAGTGAATGTGCTTTTACTGATGTGCAAAGAATTGAAGTTTTTCAAGAGAGTACTCAAAATCAATCTTTTTTACAAAGAGACATGAGTATCAATGACGACACCCCACATTTAAGAGTCGGTGATGATGATGATGTTAATGATGTCACATATGAATTTGAAATGGTAAGAGATGAAGTAACTGTAACTCGAATGGATATCGATGATGTTGAAGAGGAATATGAAGATGACATTGACATATATGAAGATGATGATGAAGATGAACACTGATAGAATTCCATGGTATTTATATACAATCATAATATGTATATATGTATATATAATAGTAATTATCAATTATTTGCTAACAACATTAACATTTTCTGTTTCAGATGGACGACGCCACATTTCGTGAGTTGGCGGATGCTGACCTGACTTTCGATGCGGATGAGTTGCTGGCAGATGACCCTCAGCCTGTAGGCGCTCCAGGGAGTACGCGGAGGGGGCGCGGTCTTGCACGATTGATGATTCCTGACCCCGTCCCTGAGCGACGTCCACGTCTTGGGTTTGATCCACGCACACGGAGGTGTGATAACCTGTGTGATAACCTGTGGATTTGACTAAGATTTCATTAATCTATTCACATAATAAATGTTTATTATTTTTACAGTTTTCCGCATATAGCAGTCGGACAGGGCAGCGCTATTTTGCGAAACTATTTCTCTCAGCCGTGGACCACATGGGAGAAAATTCCCATTGATGTGAAGCAGGCCATGTTCGGCCATTGGTTGGTACGTAAGTAAATAAATATTTTTTATTTTGAAAATTATTTCATTTCTAACTTGATATTTTGATTTATTTGTAGGGTTTATGGTATCTGATCGAGGATACCATGCGTGACGCCATCCACGAGGCATGGGAGGTGGCCATGCGTGATCGCCTTCGTCAGTTTTTGCACAATTTAAGAAAAGCTGCGATGAAGAAAGCAGGAGTGCCAAATTTTTACAAGTCATGTAGAGCACACCGACCAGAGTACATTTCATCCCATGTATGGGATGGATTATGTGCGCACTGGTTGAGTGGTGCCTTTCAGAGGAGATCATCAGTGGGGAGGCAGAATCGGGGGAGACAGGAGGTGACTCATCGAGCTGGGAGTTTTTCTTTCAGTACTCATAGACAGCATCTGGTACGTACATTATTTATAAATATTTTATATAACTATAAATATTAACAGTTTATTTTTTATTCTTATAGGCTGTCGAGCACCCCGATATTACGGAGTACGACGTATATCAGAGGATGTATATTGATCCTGCTACTGGGGAGCTCAGAGGTGATCGTCAGCATCACATCGTGGTCAGTATTATTTGTTTTCAAGTTTAAAAATTAACTGCATATAATATATTCACAATTTTAATTTTAAATTGCAACTACAGGAGTCATATGAGGCCGCAGCGTCACAGGCCCGGCCTGAGAGTCAGGCCGAGTCATCAGATCAGACCACTGGCCGTCAGTTTGATGAGGCGGCATGGATGCAGGCCACCCAGTATACCTTCGAGAAGGGCCGGGTAGTTGGTATTGGCTCTCGACTGACTCCCGGAGATTATTATGGCAGTGTTGCGATGTCAGCGTCCATCTCGAGAGGAGCTCGTGCATCTTCTTCTGATACACAGTATGAGGATCAGTTTCGATCTCAGACTACACTGATAGAGAGTCTCCGACAGGAGCAGGAGCAGATGTGTCAGTAGCATGAGGAGGAGCGTCGACGCCAGCAGCAGCTGTACGAGGAGCAGACGAGTCGGTGGCAGCAGCAGCATCAGGAGCAGATGGAGTACATGCGCCGACTCACTCATGCTTTAGGGATGGAGTTTCCTCCACCACCATCTGCAGATCCCCCCCTCCCTCCTTCAGATTAGAGTTTGTTTTTATGTTATAAAATTTGTGAAATCAAAATATGATTTTTTTTCTATTCGTAGTTTCTGTCTCATTATAAAATATTAATAATATTATATTTTTAAATAACAATATTAATATGAATAATAATATTATTTATATTTTATAATATTAAATTTTATATATATATTAAAATTTTATAATATCATAATTTAATTATATTTTTTTGTAATACCTGAATTATTTTAATATCTGAATGTAAAATAATTCTATTATTTTTATATTAATTAAAATAACTTATTAATATTTTTTTATTTATGAATTATAATTCTAATATTATTATATTATTTAAATCATTTATTAATATTCTATTATTTTTTATTTTTGAATTATAATTCTATTATTATATTAATTAAAATAATTTATTATTTTTATTTGTGAATTATAATTCTATTATTATATTAATTAAATCATTTATTAATATTTTATTATTTTTTATTTTTGAATTATAATTGGATTATTATTATATTAATTAAAATAATTTATTAATAATTTATTTTTTTATTTTTTTTATAGTATTTGTGACTGGATACTATGCCCGTCGCAAATAGTATTATTATTATATGCAATAAAATAATTTATTAATAGTTTTTTATTATTTTTTTTAAATAGTTTTTTGCGACGGGTCCCGTCGCAAAAACTATTTGCGGCGGGCCCGTCGCAACAGGTATTTGCGACGGTGCCCGTCGCAAATAGTTTTTGAAAAGTTTTTTACAAATATACGGAGTACTATTTGCGACGGGGTTTCTTCCCGTTGCTGAAAAAGGCTTTAGCGACGGGCCCGTCGCAAATAATTGTTGTTGCGACACCGTTTTCAGCAACGGGTCATTTGCGACGGGTCCCCGTCGCAAAAAACCATTTGCGACGGGATCCCGTCGCAAATAACTGTTTTTCTAGTAGTGGAAATATCCTTGAGGTTCAATCTTGACACATTCATATTTACGTTGATTCACTTTTGTCCTTACCGTACGACATTAAATTTCATTGGAATGTTGAACTAAAAGAACTGTAATTCCCACTCTAACCAGGATATATAGGATACCTACCTAAGGCATGAGCTGAAATGGGCCTTCCCTCTGAATGTAATCCCTAAATCATGCCTCATTCATGGGCAGCTCTGATGCATAAGTCCCAACCAGCTGCATAAATGGGCCTCCTGAGAAGGGTAAGTCCGAGTCTTTTAGAACTATGTGGACCTTGATTCCAAAATAATTTATATATGTAGGAAACCTACCTGAGGTTCAAGCCTGATACTTCACATATCTCATCCACTACATCATTTTCACATCGGTTCAATATGATCCTAACGACAAGATTTTAAACAGCATGAGTCACTAAAATATGTGGACTTTCATTCCCAACAAACTGGGATAAATAGAAAGACTCCATCATGTCAAAACCCATCTCCCAAATCAATTCTAATGTTTTCCAGGCCACATCCCTAGGAGGGTCACATCCACCCAGAATACTACACATCTTATGGGTTCCTTAGGCCACTTCGGCATAAGTCCCACATTAAATCTTGTATAGGAAACTTCTACCTAAACATCCTTGTCATACAATGTTAAACTACATGGTTGGTTCCTTGTTGCATGACCCTAAAAGGTGATGTGTCTAGTTATGTAGCACCAAACTACATGGGTTTTTATTTCTCTAATGAGGATACATAGGAAACCCATCTCATGGGTTTGATTCAGATATAGAAATAATTCACATCCCCCCTGGATGATGATAAAATCCAGGGCACCTAATCACATGGATTAAACCATCACTAACTCAGTGAAAGACCAAGTTGTTCTATATTTTTTTCACAAAATGATAACATTGATTAATATCCTCAGATATATCCAGATTTCATCATTGATGGAGAACCTCAGATACATATAAGAGATTATAGACCCATGCTTATTTATGATTGAACTTGTGACCCAGGAGTAATCTACAGAAACATGTTTGGGAATGAACCAATGATTTATGAACATATGAACATAGCTAAAATCTATAAGAGAGTCCCAGAGTAGGAAATAATTCCTCCAAAAGGGTGCAATGATCCAGAGTTCACATTATGTACACCAATGTGAGTCCTATTTTTCGTTGGCCAAATCAACCAATGAGAGCCTACCTTTGGAAAGTAGGTCCATGAATCATGGATTAGGGCATTTTTTGGTGTTTCTGGATCTGCAAATAAACCCATTGGAGACCATATATAAACATTTTACCCGATGTGGATCGATTTCATAAACACTTAACCCCCTGCAAACACCTTCTGAGACCACTTAACTGGGGAACCTCCTTCGTAAGATAAAAAATATTTACTACCCAGTACCTATTGGACCATTTTCATTCTTGGGTATGATGTGCCTTCAGGTTGAAATATAAAAGGTGAACTCAATGTGAATGCTTAACCAAGGTGTCAGCATTACCCCAATGTGAAACCCTCTATAATAACAGATGATTGGTTATTATCCATCGAGCCATTTTTCCTCTATACGCAAACAAAAATGGTGAACCTAATGTAAATCCCTAACCAAGGTGGCAGTGTTACCCCACCTGAAGCCCCTTTTACATTCAAAATATAGAGTTACAACAAATATCATCAATTATACATGCGTTTATTAGAATATACATTGAAGGGTATTTTTTCCTGCATTTTTCACATACATTGTTGGAATTCCATAGATCTTCCTTTAATCCAATGTCATCCCGCATGTTCTCACATATGTGCATGCCAACTAATGAATTGGTTGGACCCTCCAAAAAGCAGGGCACCCATCACCCTCCCAGGGTATTCCATACTGGGTCTCGAATATGCTGATATGGGGATACGACTTGAACGATACTCTCTCGATGATGGAGGTAGCAAGGAAGACCCTTCGGTCGATAAAGTCCCACCAACTACTCACCCAGCAGTGATCGACAATCTAGAACTAGGAAGCTCTATTGTCCTTCCCTAATCGTTTCATGAGAATATCCCCAGAACATGACAAGGAATACCTCCCTTATCTTAGGAAGGCAAATGATTTCATCACTGATGACTTCATCCATGTTGTATCGGGGTTTCTCTCAAAGTCCCCTTATAGAAGGCGTCACCACCAATACCATGTGACCCAATATCCTCATTCTGAAGAGGATATAACTCTGAGGGCTCCTGCTGAAGTTCATCCAACATAGGTCCCTTAGGATTCCCACCAAAAGAGACGAACATATAATAAGGAATATTTCATCACCCTAGTTCCTTAGTAAGATATCCGTCCTGAAAATACCATGGAAAACTATGGACATATATGCATTCTTTCCCCTTCTTCTGAATCGCACCATGAAAATATGTCAGATTGTTATGAGAAAGAAAAGGATCCGGAAAATTCTCTCCAAGGAAACCGCACAAATAAGGTAGTGAATTATAGACAGATGAAAATCACTGCTAATGATCATGAATCTCATCCTAAAAATAGTACGACAACCACCTATGCGAATATGCAAATTCCATCTGATTCATACTAATCCCATCATAAAAATATGATTGCAAGTTAAATGCAGTAACATATCCCTACAAAGGAATACAAATCCCACCAATCAAATATAGTGGTGATAAAATACAGGAAGAGTCAAATTCTTGCCCCCTAATATCAAGTTCATTAGTCAAATACTATGGTAGTCAAATACTAGCATAGTCAAATTATTGTGGATTCATATAAGGCTTGTGAGATAAATACAATGGAAAATGAGAAGTTGCATGTTTCTTCTCACAAATATTAATCCCACCAATAAAATATAGTGGAAATTATAGAAAACAATTGGTTTATCCTAGCTATAAATGATTGGTAGACTGGCTCTTCTACCCCCACATAGGAGAACTGTTAGTACCCACTTGTAGAACATAGAAGACCAGAGCAGGAACAAATTACTACTCCGAAATTAGAATGTGAATTTTCCCCATCTCATACAAATACATGTCTTAACACATCCTTTAAATGATGGAGTATTGGTCATCAATTCCCTATCATATCCTCCAGACATATCAATACGTAATCGCTCCATAGAAATAGTAAGGAGTTGGGACCACAGCGTTGTCACCCTATGTGGGGTGACTCATCCATAAAAAAAGATAGTCTCTATGGAGAAGACATGCAACCCTACTCCAGTCCAGGAGGATTGATGAAGATATTCTATGATACAAGGACAACCAGATTTGGAATAAACACATGTTCCAACTGGGGGACACCGGTCCACTATGGTGGTCACTCTTGGGTAGGCATATATCACTATCCGAACTTAAGATGCTCATTGGCGTATCCTAGTGGAGTCACATGAACCAACCAAATAGGAACCTGAATATGAACATCATTACCAACATCAGGGTTGTAAGAATCTGGGTTATGACCCTGTAAGACTTTGAAATTTTCTTAATGTTATTCTAGAGTAGGGCGTTCAGACGGCGTGTGATTCTGAGCCCCTCTATGTCCGGAATTAAATTTTATGTGTGTTCACACTAGGAATGCGAAAGAAACAGAATAACTCCTAAATGGTTGCTTGGATGGGAAACCCGAGGGCACTGTTAAGTCCGGAATGTACCGTTTACCCTAGGAGGGGTATAACTTTCGTGGGCGCGACCCTTCTGTGAAAAATGCAACCTGGGGCGTTTTCGTAATTTAGGAGCCTCAGGCGTGGACTTTACACATTTTTAACGAAGGCTCGGATTAAAACTACAAGACCACTATTGTGCTTAGAATGTGGTTTTTACCCTAGGGGTGGCTTAACCCCGACCCTGTTGAAAGTTCGGGTACGGGGTCTACGGGTAGGGGGTTTAAGTGTTTTTCTTTTTAAACACCACCCCACCCTCTTCTCCCCCTTGCTCTCTCTTTTGTGGTTTCCTCTCAACAAACTCCTCCCCTCTCCTCCTCCTCTCTGGCAAGGCGTGGAAACTCCGGCAGACCATTGGTGAAGAATCGGGCTACGCCCATCGAGGTAGGCTTGCGTTTTTGTCGTTTTAATTCCCGCAACCCCCATTGAATAAAATTCTTCGCTTCAAAATGATGTACGATCGTCGAGAAAAGACCATATTTGTGTAGAGCACGATTTGAGATTCCCAATGGTCCTTTAAGATTGAATTTCGAGTCTCATGGCGTTCGGGGTGGCCCCGGGAAGTTTTCCGGCAGTTTCTTCATTTTATGGCTGTCGGCGCGGCGGTCCTACAGCTTTCAGGCGGCAGTGGCGCGGTTCTAGGATGAAGGAGCGGTGGCGAACCCAGGCGGCGTGGTGGGGCTCTAGGAGGCGGCTCCCTACGGTGGCTCAGGGTGGCTCTAGGCAGTGGCTCTAGGTAGCGGGTGAGGCCGACGACGCCGGGCGTGACGATGCGGGGTCGCGGCACGCGACCCCGTGCGGGGACCGAGACCCGCAAGAAAGGGGTCTCCACGCAGGACCGTGACCTACCATGAGGGTCGGTCGGCACTGCGTGGACTAGGGGTCCACGGCTGGGCCGCACAGCAGAGCTGCGGGCCGGCACTGCGAGCCGGGCCGGCCGGTGCGGGTCGGCCCAAACCGGGCGGACCAGTCTTGGCCAGCCCAAGGGGTTCGTCCCCTCTAACTTTGGACACCCGTAATTTTTGATACGGGTGTCCGTTTTGCATGCCGTCTATGTAAGTGCAATAATAGGCTTGATATAAAGCTTTGGGATGGTCTCGTGGATTTTTAATTCCAAAGACAGGGGCCTGGGTGGCGCAACACGCCCATTTAAGTGGATTGGGGTTTTTCCGAGGGTTCTTGTTTTGGATGGCGCGGACACATCCGATGTCTGATTTGAGTGCCATCAGTGGCGTTGTGACCCTGGTGTCATGAAATAGTTTTCTAGATTGGTTTCATATTTGGAATTCGGAGTTGAGATGTGGGCCCTACGGGCCGTCTTTTAAGCAACGTGCAGCATTTTGTGACGTTTTCATCAGGCGTCCGTTCGGGGTGGATGAATAGTCGATTTAACATGTTTTTCTGAGGCCATCGCAATGGAATAGTCCGCCCGAACTCTTTCAGAACCCATAGTGGGCCCCACGAGACACCGTGCGAGCCTAAAGCAGCAGCGAACAACCTTTTCGTCGGGGGCCCGTTCCAGGTGAATGAGTAGTCTCTCTCGTGTGGTTTTCCATGAGGATTGCAATGGTGTGATCTGTTGGGGAATGCAGAGCCTCATTCGAGATATTATTAAATGTGGAAATATTAAAGGGAGTTGGTTGGAGGTGTCTTTGATGCACTCCCACCCAATGCACGGTCGCGATATTAGCGACACCCAGTGATGGCGCGGGCTGTGTGGAGTTGTTAGACCAGTTCTGGGTTTACCCTTCAGCGGGGCTGGGCAGTGGGTTACCCGTTGACCTTAGGGTTTACCCTCCAGCGGTGCTAGGTAGTGGGTTACCCATCGATTTTAGGGTTTACCCTCCAGCGCAGCTGGGCAGTGGGTTACCCATCGAACTATCATGGTTTACCCTCCATCCGGGCTGGGCAGTGGGTTACCAGTTCACCTACTAGGGTCTACACTCCAGTGGGGCTGGGTAGTTGGTTACCCGACGACTTTTAGGGTTTACCATCTAGTGGGGCTTGGCAGTGGGTTACCCGATGACCTCTAGGGATTTACCCTCCAGCTGGGCTGGGCAGTGGGTTACCCGGTGACTTCTTTTAGACTCAGACCTTTTTACGGGGCTAGGCAGTGACTTTTTCTCCGTGACTACCGAAGCGGGATCCTTGGTTATACGGATTGGAAATGTGATAGCATTGACATGACCTTAGGACATACGAGGATGAGGGGAGATTTTCCCACCAAGACGCGTCCTTGCGACGTGACCTAAAAGCCGTGTGGGCAAGTCAGTGCCGCCCATAGTAGATAGTATCAAGGTGCGGTGATTGAGCCACTTTGACTTTTACCTCCTAGGTTGGTGTGCGGGACGTTTGGGTTCAGTGTTGGATATCTCTATAACAATTGGCGACTCTTCCTGGGTTGAGTTTGGAGATGGATATCCCCTTACACACACGTTCGAGTTCCTTGTTGTGCATATATACATATACACCTAACTTTAGTTCCCACACCTTGCACTACGGGAAAAATGGGTATTTGCGACGGGTCATTTGCGACGGGATCCCGTCGCAAATGGCCTTTTGCGACGAGGGCCCGTCGCAAATCGCCCGTCGCGGAAAACGCCGTCGCAACAACAATTATTTGCGACGGGCCCGTCACTGAAGCTATTATTTACGACAGGGATCCTTCCCATTGAAAATAATACTCCGTATATTTGTAAAAGCTTTTAAAAAATGGAATTACGACAGGCCCGTCGCAAATACTATTTGCGATGGGCCCCGTCGCAATTGCTTTTTTTTTAAAAAACTATTATTAAATTATTTTAACGGATATAATAATAATACTATTTTTGACGGGCATAGTATCCCGTCGTAAATACTATAAAAAAAATAAAAAAAATTATTAATAAATTATTTTAATTAATATAATAATAATCCAATTATAATTCAAAAATAAAAAATAATAAAATATTAATAAATGATTTTAATTAATATAATAATAGAATTATAATTCACAAATAAAAATAATAAATTATTAATAAATTATTTTAATTTATATAATAATAATAGAATTATAATTCAAAAATAAAAAATAATAGAATATTAATAAATGATTTAATTAATATAATAATATTAGAATTATAATTCATAAATTAAAAAAATATTAATAAGTTATTAATTAATATAAAAATAATAGAATTATTTTACATTCAAATATTACAAAAAAATATAATTAAATTATAATATTATAAAATTTTAATATATATATATAATTTAATATTATAAAATATAAATATTATTATTATTCATATAAATATTGTTATTTCAAAATATAATATTATTAATATTTTATAATGAGACAGAAACTACGAATACAAAAAAAATTCATATTTTGATTTAACAAACTTTATAACATAAAAACAAACTCTAAACTGAAGGAGGGGGGAGGGAGGGAGGGGGGGAGGGGGGATCTGTAGATGCTGGTGGAGGAAACTCCATCCCTAAAGCATGAGTGAGTCGGCGCATGTACTTCATCTGCTCCTGGTGCTGCTGCTGCCACCGACTCATCTGCTCCTCATACAACTGCTGCTGGCGTCGACGCTCCTCCTCATGCTGCTGCTGCTGCTGACACATCTGCTCATGCTCCTGTCGGAGACTCTCTATCAATGCAGTCTGAGATCGCAACTGATCCTCATACTGTGTAGCAGAAGAAGATGCACGAGCTCCTCTCGAGCTAGATGCCGACATCGCAGCACTGCCATAATAATCTCCGAGAGTCAGTCGAGAGCTAATACCAACTACTCGGCCCTTCTCGAAGGCATACTGGGTGGCCTGCATCGATGTCACCTCATCAAACTGACGGCCAATGGTCTGATCTGATGACTCGGCCTGACTCTCAGGCCGGGTCTGTGACGCTGCGGCCTCATATGACTCCTGTAGTTGCAATTTAAAATTAAAATTGTGAATATATTATATGTAGTTAATTTTTAAACTTGAAAACAAATAATACTAACCACGATGTGATGCTGACGATCACCTCTGAGCTCCCCAGTAGCAGGATCACTATACATCCTCTGATATACGTCGTACTCCGTAATGTCGGGGTGCTCGACAGCCTATAAGAATAAAAAATAAACTGTTAATATTTATAGTTATATAAAATATTTATAAATAATGTACGTACCAGATGCTGTCTATGAGTACTGAAAGAACTACTCCCAGCTCGATGAGTCACCACTTGTCTCCCCCGATTCTGCCTCCCCACCGATGATCTCCTCTGAAAGGCACCACTCAACCAGTGCGCACATAATCCATCCCATACATGGGATGAAATATACTCTGGTCGGTGTGCTCTACATGAGTCGTCAAAATCTGACACTCCTGCTTTCTTCATGGAATCTTTTCTTAAATTGTGCAAAAATTGACGCAAGTGATCACGCATGGCCACCTCCCATGCCTTGTGGATGGCGTCACGCATGGTATCCTCGATCGAATACCATAAACCCTACAAATAAATCAAAATATCAAGTTAGAAATGAAATAATTTTCAAAATAAAAATTATTTATTTACGTACGTACCAACCAATGGCCGAACATGGCCTGCTGCACATCAATGGAAATCTTCTCCCATGTGGTCCACAGCTGAGAGAAACAGTTACGCAAAATAGCGCTGCCCTGTCCAACTGATATATGCGGAAAACTGTAAAAATAATAAACATTTATTATGTGAATAGATTAATGAAATCTTAATCAAATCCACAGATTATCACACAGGTTATCACACCTCCGTGTGCATGGATCAAACCCAAGACGTGGACGTCGCTCGGATACGGGGTCAGGAATCATCAATCGTGAAAGACCGCGCCCCCTCCGCATACTCCCTGGAGCGCCTGCAGGCTGAGGGTCATCTGCCAGCAACTCATCCGCATCGAAATGCAGGTCAGCATCCGCCAACTCACGAAATTTCTTGTCGTCCATCTGAAACAGAAAATGTTAATGTTGTTAGAAAATAATTGATAATTACTATTATATATATATATATATATTATGATTGTATATAACTACCATGGAATTCTATCAGTGTTCATCTTCATCATCATCTTCATATATGTCAATGTCATCTTCATATTCCTCCTCAACATCATCAATATCCATTCGAGTTCCAGTTGCTTCATCTCTTACCATTTCAAATTCATATGTGACATCATTAACATCATCATCATCACCGACTCTTAAATGTGGGGTGTCTTCATCGATAGTCATGTCTCTTTGTAAAAAAGATTGATTTTGATGACTCTCTTGAAAAACTTCAATTCTTTGCACATCAGTGAAAGCACATTCACTTTGACTAAACTGATTGTCTCGAATTTTGATTTTTATTACACTCCACCAATCAGTCAAGTCTCTTGATGTAGCATAGTACTTTGCGTAATAAACTTGATGTGCCTGTTGAGCCAATAAGAATGGTTCATTTACTGCGAGAACACTTTTACATTTAATATCGATGATTCCATGAGTCGGATGAACACGCACGGCTCTCTCTGTATCCAACCACCGACATTTGAACATAGTTATGTAATGTTGTCCAAGATAACAGAGTTCAATGATTTCATCAAGTATGCCATAAAAGTCAACTTCATTTTCTCGATGATGAGATCCTCTCAAGCTAACTCCATTGTTCATTGTTTTTTTCGATTCCCCGTATGCATGTGTGTGAAATCGAAATCCATTCACCACATATGCATTATATGTTTTAACAAATTTGGAAGGTGGGTTACTCAATATACACAGCCGTTTGTCAATTTTATCAGCATGTCGAGACACCTGAAAAGTTGTGAAATAATTATCAATATAGTAAACTATACATTGAATGAGTTGCTAAAAGATAAAGAATTTATGTTACCAGTTTTTGAAACCACTGAGAGAAATTTTTCAGTCGGCGTTCTTCGAGAGCAGCTACTGTAATTTGTGGAATTTGTTTCTTGATATGATTATCATACAACCTACAAAAACCAACGTTATTTACTGTAACATAAATGATAGAATAAGTTATATAAACACTTACAGTACAACTGATGTCATCTCTTCACAGTTGAGCAGAACATACGTAAGAGCTCTGTGATGTTCATCATCTGAAAGCCAGCGTTCATAAACTCCACCAAAACCAAGCTCTAGCTGTTTGAAAACAGATAATTGATTGTCGATTTCATCAATATTCCTCTCGTTCCATCCCATTCGGTTGTGTTTTGAAGGATACTCAGATTCAAAATAATGGGAGAAGAAAAAATATATTTCCTCTTGCAAATAAGCTTCTGCAATAGATCCTTCAACAGATGCTTTGTTACATACTTTTCTTTTCAATTTTTTCATGCATCTTTCAAATGGGTACATCCATCGAAACTATACTGGACCACCACATTTGGCTTCATATGGAAAATGTAACATCAAATGTTCCATTGAGTCGAAGAAAGACGGTGGAAATATTTTTTCCAGTTTACATATAATTACAACAACATCTTCTTCAAGTTTTCATAGAGCATCATAATCTGTTGTAGCCGCACAAATTTCCCGAAAAAAATGAGACATGTCTGTTATGGAATCCCAAATCACAGAATTCAACAGACCACTTAATTCAATGGATAGAAGACTTTCCATTATAACATGACAATCATGACTTTTTAATCCAGTAATATGACCATTCTTTACACATCTACCCAAATTGGAAGCACAGCCATCTGGAAGTCTCAAATCTGCAATCCACTGACAAAATAATAAACAGTTTTTTTTAGACAGTGTATAAGCTTCTTTTGGTTTCAGTAACCTTTCTGTTCTGACATTCTCAAACAGTTCTAGTTCTGGACGCCTGCAAATTTGGGCAAGATCTAAACGTGCATTTACATTGTCTTTTCTCTTTCCTGGCGTATCCAAAACTGCATGAAACAAATTATGAAAACAGTTCTTCTCAATGTGCATGACATCTAACATGTGTCGGACCAACAAATCAGACCAATATGGCAAATCCCAAAATATGCTACGTTTAATCCAATTGTGTTCTTTCCCAAAACCAGAAATTTTCTGTTAGTTTATTGTGGGACTAAAAGTGATGAGAGGTAATGAACATACAACTGATTTTAACTCCGAACCTGATAGAATTTTTGGAGGTCCATCCCTTTCAACTGTTCCTTTTCTGAAATGAAATCTGTTTCTGCGAAAAGGATGATCAGCTGGAAGAAATATGCGATGACAATCAAAATAACAAGGTTTCTTTCCATGAATGAGCATAAATGCTTTGTTATCTCCCATACAGTAAGGACATGATTTCTGACCATGTGTACTCCAGCCAGATAACATCCCATAATCCGAGAAGTCACTAATTGTCCACATCAATGCTGCTCTCAGTATGAAATTCTGTTTCGTTGCAACATCATATGTACTGACACCAGTACTCCACAATAAACTTAATTCATCAATCAATGGTTTCAAATAAACATCAATATTTTTCTTCGGATGTCCTGGAATTAGTAAAGTCAAAAAGATATATGGCTCCTTCATCAACATCCATGGAGGTAAATTGTACGGAGTTAAAAAAACAGGCCAACATGAATATTGACTACCATAAGATCCGAACGGACAGAAACCATCAGTGGAAAGGCCCAGTCGAACATTTCTAGCTTCTAAAGAAAAGGATGGATGCACTCTATCAAAATGTTTCCATGAATCACCATCGACTGGATGATTCAAGCTTTTATCGGTTTAAATATTCTCTTTATGCCATGACATCATTGTCGCTGTATTCTTAGACATGAATAAACGCTGAAGTCTGGATGTAAGCGGAAAATATCTCAACTGTTTTACAGGAATCAAACCAGACTTCCAATGTTGTCCTTCTTTATATCTCAGTTGCCCACATGTGGGACAACTATCCAATGACTCATTTTCCCCAGAATACAAAATGCAGTCATTTGAACATGCATGAATCTTCTGACAAGTAAGTCCCAAATTTTGAACCAGCCTCTTACTCTCATAGTAATTTGCAGGAAAAATATTTCCTTCGGGTAATAGTGTTTTAAGAAAAGAAAATATCTGGTCAAAACAGGTGTTTGACATTCCGTTATTTGATTTGATAGCCATAAATTTTGCAACTGCTTTTAATTTGCTCATCTTGCAGCCAGGATATAATGCATCCTCAGCAGACCTCAATAACTCATAAAATTCAGACGATGCCAACTCAGGATTTGAAGCTATATCAGCCAGAGTTTCTGTATGTTGAACATATGAACCTGCAACATCATGTACTAAATCTTGAAACCGGGATGGATCCGGAATCAAGTTGGTATCACCTGCTCTGGAACTGCGTTCACTGTGTTGATACCAAAAAACATAATCTGGTTGAAAACCAAAACGCAAGAGATGTCCCCCCACTTTTTCAAACGTGTCAAACGTTCTCAATGCACATTTTCTACAAGGGCATTTTATTTTGCCTTCTGAAACAAATTCTGGATTTGATGCCGCAAATGATAAAAAAAGTCTCCACACCCTATACATATACTGGATTTAAACCAGAACCGTTTGGATTTCTACGTTGATTTATCCATATGCGGTCACCTAATAATGATTGTTGACAGCCTCGTTGTTCCATATTTTTCTATAAAATATAAAAGCATTACTGGTTTTGAATAATTTGATAGAAAAAACACTCAAGCAAGGATAATTATAGAGTTTACATCATACACGACTGACACAAACTTTTTATTGAGATAGACCTAAAAATTGACCCTTTAAGAATTGAATATGTTGAGAATAAAGCAAAACCTGTTACAAATATTGATAATTTTAATATTATATAAATTTTTTATTATTTTCATAGTACTAATATTATTGGTAATTATTCCTAATTATTGGTAATTATTCCTAATTATTGGTAATTATTCCTAATTATCGGTAATTATTGGTAATTATTGGTAATTATTACTAATTATTGGTAATTATTACTAATTATTACTAATTATTACTAATTATTGGTAATTATTACTAATTATTGGTAATTATTACTAATTATTGGTAATTATTACTAATTATTGGTATTTATTGGTAATTATTCCTAATTATTAATAATTATTACTAATTATCGGTAATTATTGGTAATTATTGGTAATTATTCCTAATTATTGGTAATTATTACTAACTATTGGTAATTATTACTAATTATTGTTAATTATTACTAATTATTGGTAATTATTCCTAATTATTACGAATTATTACTAATTATTGGTAATTATTCCTAATTATTACTAATTATTACTAATTATTGGTAATTATTGGTAATTATTGGTAATTATTACTAATTATTGGTAATTATTACAAATTATTGGTAATTATTGGTAATTATTCCTAATTATTGGTAATTATTCCTAATTATAGGTAATTATCGGTAATTATTGTTAATTATTGGTAATTATTGGTAATTATTACTACTTATTACTAATTATTGGTAATTATTACTAATTATTACTAATTATTGGTAATTATTCCCAATTATTACTAATTATTACTAATTATCGGTAATTATGGGTAATTGTTGGTAATTATTGGTAATTATTGGTAATTATTACTAATTATTGGCAATTATTACTAATTATTACTAATTATTGGTAATTATTACTAATTATTACTAATTATTGGTAATTATTACTAATTATTACTAATTATCGGTAATTATGGGTAATTATTGGTAATTATTGGTAATTATTGGTAATTATTACTAATTATTGGTAATTATTACTAATTATTACTAATTATTGGTAATTATTCCTAATTATTGGTAATTATCGGTAATTATTGGTAATTATTACTAATTATTACTAATTATTACTAATTATTGTTAATTATTACTAATTATTGGTAATTATTACTAATTATTCCTAATTATTACTAATTATTGGTAATTATTCCTAATTATTACTAATTATTACTAATTATTGGTAATTATTCCTAATTATTGGTAATTATTACTAATTATTGGTAATTATTACTAATTATTGATAATTATTACTAATTATTACTAATTATTACTAATTATTGGTAATTATTACTAATTATTACTAATTATTACTAATTATTACTAATTATTGGTAATTATTACTAATTATTATTAATTATTACGAATTATCGGTAATTATTACCAATTATTACTAATTATTACTAATTATTACTAATTATTGGTAATTATTACTAATTATTACTAATTATTGGTAATTATTCCTAATTATTACTAATTATTACTAATTATTGGTAATTATTCCTAATTATTGGTAATTATCGGTAATTATTGATAATTATTGGTAATTATCGGTAATTATTGGTAATTATTGGTAATTATTACTAATTATTACTAATTATTACTAATTATTGTTAATTATTACTAATTATTGGTAATTATTACTAATTATTACTAATTATTGGTAATTATTCCTAATTATTACTAATTATTACTAATTATTGGTAATTATTCCGAATTATTACTAATTATTACTAATTATTGGTAATTATTGGTAATTATTACTAATTATTGGTAATTATTACTAATTATTGGTAATTATTGGTAATTATTCCTAATTATTGGTAATTATTCCTAATTATAGGTAATTATCGGTAATTATTGTTAATTATTGGTAATTATTGGTAATTATTACTAATTATTACTAATTATTGGTAATTATTACTAATTATTACTAATTATTGGTAATTATTCCTAATTATTACTAATTATTACTAATTATTGGTAATTATTAGTAATTATTGGTAATTGTTGGTAATTATTGGTAATTATTACTAATTATTGGTAATTATTACTAATTATTACTAATTATTGGTAATTATTCCTAATTATTGGTAATTATCGGTAATTATTGGTAATTATTGGTAATTATTACTAATTATTACTAATTATTACTAATTATTGTTAATTATTACTAATTTTTGGTAATTATTACTAATTATTACTAATTATTACTAATTATTACTAATTATTGGTAATTATTTCTAATTATTAATAATTATTACTAATTATTGGTAATTATTCCTAATTATTGGTAATTATTACTAATTATTGGTAATTATTACTAATTATTACTAATTATTACTAATTATTGGTAATTATTACTAATTATTACTAATTATTACTAATTATTGGTAATTATTACTAATTATTATTAATTATTACGAATTATTGGTAATTATTACCAATTATTACTAATTATTACTAATTATTACTAATTATTGGTAATTATTACTAATTATTACTAATTATTGGTAATTATTCCTAATTATTACTAATTATTACTAATTATTGGTAATTATTCCTAATTATTGGTAATTATTCCTAATTATTGGTAATTATTCCTAATTATTGGTAATTATCGGTAATTATTGATAATTATTGGTAATTATTACTAATTATTGGTAATTATTACTAATTATTGATAATTATTACTAATTATTCCTAATTATAACTAATTATTACTAATTATTACTAATTATTACTAATTATTACTAATTATTACTAATTATCGGTAATTATTCCTAATTATTACTAATTAGTGGTAATTATTAGTAATTATTAGTAATTATTAGTAATTATTACTAATTATTACTAATTATTGTAATTATTGATAATTATTACTAATTATTACTAATTATTGGTAATTATTACTAATTATTACTAATTATTCCTAATTATTTCTAATTGTTGGTAATTATTCATATAATTACCAATAATTAGGAATAATTACCAATAATTAGGAATAATAACATTATTAGTATATTTTATTATTAATATTAAAATAATATAATTTTCTATATTATATACAATTCTCCTTTCATCTGTGTGTTTTCTGTCTCCACATACAAATATTACATGTGGAGACAGAAAACACACAGATGAAAGGAGAATTGTATATAATATAAAAAATTATATTATTTTAATATTAATAATAAAATATACTAATAATGTAATAATGTAATTATTCCTAATTATTGGTATTTATTACTAATTATTAGCATTTATTCTTAATTATTGAAAATTATTACTAATTATTCCTAATTACCATTAACTATGAACAATACTAATAATTTAAATTTATTAAGTAACAAAACAATGTAAACATAATTAAATTACAACTAATTAAGAATAATTGAAACTAATAAAAAATTTAAAATAAATATTAAATTAAAATGAACATAAATACCTTTAAAATTGATCTGAGGTTGATCTCTGATCGTTCTTGAAAACTTCAATATCAACTCCGGAGAAAAAAATTAAACTTAAGAAACCCTGAACACTAGAAATAGAATTTTGAGAGAAGGAGAAGATGGAGTTTCAGAATGAATTGAAAAAAACGGATGGGGGTATTTATAGGTTAGATTATTTGCGACGGGTCCATTTGCGACGGGATACCCGTCGCAAATAATATTATTTGCGACGGTACCCGTCGCAAATGCCTTAGCCATCATTTATTACGGTCAACGGTTAAATAGTTATTTGCGACGGGTTTACTTCCTTCCTATTGTTGGGATGAGCTGTAGTCTTTACTGCACTCTTTCACTATTCTGGTTCTATCTACTGCTCACCTCTTTAGTGCCTCCTTTGTTTCCCCATTGAGCTTTCGGGGCATCATACTGAGTAACATTATACTCAACCCTGCTTGGGCTTTGCCTGCACCTGGTGTGCCCTTGCAGACAACAGACAGTTTGATCATGACTATGGAGGAGCATAGAGGTCACAAGAGCTCAGACAACGTGTCGTTTTCGTGCTAGAGTTTTCAGGTGGGGATTTATCCAGTTGTTTCCTTTTGTTATCTGTTGCTGGGTTGTGACACCTTTGTGGTTGGGTGCATGTTTTTCCCTTTTTAATGTTTAGTTTACTTGTCAGTACTTTCAGCACTTCGCTTGATCTTTTTAGTGGTTGATGCAAGACTGTGGTTGGGTTATAGTTGTTTTTCCTGTGGTTTTCTTTTTTACTCTGCACTTCTGCATCAAGTGGGTACTGTGTGCGTGTGTACAGGTACTTAGGCGAAGGCCTTCCCGAGATTGTTATTCCTTCAACGCTGGTCACCAGCCTCTGGCCAATGGAGGCGAGCTTGAGGTAGTTGCGGCTCGGGACCGGTAGTGTCGGGTCATGAAAAAGTGGTATTAGAGGTACTTCATTCCTTGGGATGTTGTTCAGACGTCCCTAAAAAGGAATTGTTTGGGAATTAGGGAAATGATGTTGACGTGTCTCGAGAGTGGCTCTCAGGCCAATTATTCCAGTGATGGTACAAGCGGCTGACGTATCCATTCATCCGGACCCTGATAACCCGCTTGTCGGGTCAACATGTTGAGACACTTGTTGTAGGGAACTTTGGAGCATGCGTCTTGTAAGACTGAGTCTTTGACTATCTTCGTTTGAGTCAGCTCCCCTTTTTTATTACTATTAAATATATATATGCTAATCTGATTGTGGTAATCCTTGATAATTTTCAGGATGCCCCCACGACAGCAACCCGCCAGGTTACCCTCTCCAGTTTGTGACGATGACCTGGAATGCAATGAGGCATCAGTTCAGTGACCCACACATGATCCCCATCCACCCAGTGCTTCAGTAGTAGCCCCTCCACTCGAGGAGTGGCAGTTAGTACCGGCAACTGAGGCCGAGGTTGCGTGGAGACTGAGTGCACTACGAGACTTCCAGCATCAGAGGCCACCGAAGTTCCTCTGGGACCGGGATCCCCAAGTGGCGGCGGAATGGCTTGAGTCAGTGACATGACTCTTCAGGCTGGTACAGACCCCATCAGATCAGATGGTGGCCCTAACCGCCAGTCTTTTCCTCGGGACAGCTGGGCGATGGTGGGGTTTGATAACATAGACCCATGACGAGTCGTCCCTCACATGGGATGACTTCTAGTAGCTTTTCCGGGAGGAGTACTCCCCCTCGTGTTTACGCTCCTTTCTGATCCAGGTGCATCTGGAGCTGAAGCAGGGGGAATGTCTGTGTCCCAGTACTCGGCCTTGTTTACTAATCTTACACGCTACTCACAGGTCATGATTCACGACAGCTACTTCCGAGCGCAAAAGATCGAGTAGGGTATTTGCAGGTAGATCCGTGCTAGTGTAGTACCCTTTTGCATCCCCACTTACACTTGGGTGCTGGACCAGGAGCTTGTGACCGAGATCTTACTGGCTGAGGTGCGCTAGATGGAAAGACCAAGTAGTGGCCGCTTTAGAGCGGAGTCTTCAATAGGCAGGCGATAGAGATATGGGCCTCATCCAAGGAGTCCCTTCTATGAGTTGATCTAAGTCCAGGGTTGTACAACTCAGTGGCACCATAGGGCACCTGGGGAGATAAGAGAGAATCGGTGTTACGCTTGTGACGGTCAGGGCCATCTAGCACAGGATTGCCCGACTAGTCGTACAGATCAGTCGTGGCAGGTAGCGAGCGCACCACAGAGGCAGAGGCAACGCCGTGACTAGGGGTAACCTAGGCGGGGACCGGGTGGTCCTCAAGGATGTGGTGCAGGTAGAGCGACGGTACCAGGAGGTGGAGGACGACATTTTGAGATCCCTCCACAACGACCACTAGGCGGCCCATGCCAGGCTCAGGGAGCTGGCGGTAGGGGCCTCGGGTAGCTTTAGTCCATGGGTGTTCGAGACCCTCTAGCGCACGAGATGGTCCAAGATACACTTTGTGTTTACTTAACACATTCTTCAGTACTAGTAGACACAGGCGCCAACCACTCCTTTGTATCGCTGCTGTTGGTACGGGAGTTGGAGCTTCCAGTAGAGGCGTTGACACTTGCGCTTAGTGATTAGTCACTGAAAGTGGCTAATATTAATTATTAATATCTTTATATTCATTGTTCCAAAGTCCATAAACATTGTTTTTAGTGCATTACATAAATAGAACTTCATTTCTCATCAAAAATGCAATTCATGTTTAAAATGCAAATTTGGGCTCAATCATTCATTTGTTTGTTGACAACATTATATTCATTTTCTGAATTTGAAATTTTGGGATATGATTTATCACTTTTTTTGGAACATTTTATCTTTTAGGTCCGATGGATGAATCCCAAAGGAAGATGGATAATTTTGCGCCTGAAGGCAGAAATTTGCTGGAAAAAGCATAATGGGCCTAAGGCCCATCAAACAAATGTGGGGCTCAGACACCAAGCCCAATGAAGCTCAAATTTATACAGTAGAAATATACAAATATGAGGATCATTTTATTCAACTGTGGCCGGAGATACTTCTGATGTTTTCATGATGATAAAGGGATATTAAGTTAAGATTTAAATGGTGGACCCGACATTAATGCACAGAAATACGTTCCACCATTTCGACCATAACATCCAAACGGCTGATCCAAATTTTTTGAACTTTTGAGAGATTCTAGAAGACACATGGAATAAGATATTTTATATTTATGACACCTTCTTATTCGGCCATATGAAGTGTCAAACGCACATGTCAAAATGGAGGACGAATCTGGACAGTTTTCTGGGTCAACTTCGAAACGTCAATTTCCTTTTGATTCTTCACCCTCCTTTTGACTCTCTTAATTGTTGGGGGTGAATTTATTGTTGGGGGTGGACATAAGGCTCCTAATATGCCTATATAAGGAGCTGGTGGTGAAGGGAATAATCATCTAACATTTTTCTTTGAATCCATGTTTTTCTTTCATCCATTGTATTTCTTTCAATTGTAATTTTCTGCTTTCAATTTGTAATCACATCATCAAGTTTTCCCATGTAAGTTTTTCTTTAACTTTTATTATTTTAATAAAATTTCTTCTTCTTCTTCACTTTTTATTTTCCTTTTCTTCACACGTTGATACCATTGAATCATGGTTTGAAATTATTCACACCAACACTTGTGATTTCAATCACACAACGGTGGAGTGTTCATTCTTTTAATAATTTTCTTCTTCTTCAATTCTGCCCCCATAAGTCTACATCCCACTTCCATTGGTAGAATAGCATCAATGGAGGGCTAACCTCTTAAGGTTTGATCCAAGGGAGTAGCAAGGTCAGGGATTGAATGTTATTTCATGTACTTAATATTTAAATCTATTCGTTATTTTAGGATTTCCATTTGATGAGTTACATTCTTTCCCATCTTTGCCAACTTTAATGATGAAACATTTTGAGTGCTAGTACGATCTATTTCCTTTGAGTGCTCATTAAAGTGATCCTTAAAGTGAATTAGTGATTGGCCTTGGAATTGTGTAGGGATTAAATTGGTGAATGATTTGGAAGAATTATCTCATTGTTTGGATATGTGTTGAATTAATGACATGAAATTTTCTAAGAAAAGAAATTCATCCAATCCACCCCAAGCAAAACCCTAAGATCAACCCACCATCAATAATTGTTTAGTTCACATCATTTTTAATTATATCTTATTTAAATTATATCTTTAGTTCTTCAATTAAAATCTACCTCAAAGTTGGCCACTTTATAGCCAATCCATCAATAAATCATAGCGTCTCAAGGTTACTTCTTCGGTCCCTGTGGATTCGATCTCTACTTTTACTTCAACGACCTCTTTTACCAGTAGGGTAAATTTGGGAACAACCACTTAGCCTCGAGGTTCCTACAAGAAGTGCCTCGTTAGAGACCTATATCTGCAGATAGTGTGAACTATCATTCTGAGGAGGGATTTTCACATGGGAGCTGCTCGTCATCATGATGGATCCTTAAGACGTCATGCTGGGCATGGATTGGCTTTCTATAGTTCACGCCCAGGTCGACTATTTTCACAGACAAGTCAGAGGCGTGTTTTCTGATGAGACGACGTTCACTATCCTTGGTGAACGAGACCTCATTGCAGAGCAGATGGGTACTCTGAGCAGGAGACCCAACCTTTTTCGCACCGGTTGGCGAGCATGGATCTCGGAGCAGCAGATGCTACATGCACCTGGATCCCTACTATTGTAGTGGACTACATGGGCATCTTTACCGAGGATGTCTTGGGACTACCTCCGAGGCGAGAGATGGAGTTCTGCATTGACTTGCATCCGGGGATGGCCCTGATATCTTGTGCAGCATATATGTTGGCACTAGCAAAGCTTTGGGAGCTACGAATTCAGTTGGATGACCTTTGTGAGAAGGGATTCATCCGTCCTAGTGTGTTTCCCTAGGCAGCTCCGGTCTTGTTTTTGAAGAAGGAATATGGTAGCCTACAACTTTGCGTAGATTATCATCGCCTGATTCAGACCACGATAAAGAACAAGTACCCTTTGCCAAGGATCGACGACCTCTTTGACTAGTCGCGAGGCGCGAATTGGTTCTCGAAGATCGATCTTCGATCTAGCTACCACCAGGTGCGGGTTCTTGAGGCCTATATCCCGAAGCTAGACTTCCATTGTCGATATGGGCACTAAGAGTTTTTTGTGATGCCCTTTGGAGTGACGAATGACCCTACCTTCTTCATGGATTTGATGAACCAGATTTTCCATCCGTACATGGACAGGTTTGTGGTTTTCTTTATTGACAACATAATCATTTACTCAGCGACATAGGAGGAGCATGTAGAGCATTTAAGGATTCTCCTAGACTTAATTCGAGATCACAAGCTGTTCGGGAAGCTCTTGAAGTGAGATTTCTGGATTCACAAGGTTCACTTTGTGGGGAACATCATTACATAATATGGATTGGCTGTGGATCCCACAATGATAGAGGCAATGCTTACTTGGGAGCCACCCAAGAATGCGTCTGAGGTGTAGAGTTTCCTTGGTTTGGTAGGGTACTATAGGAGGTTCGTGGAGGACTTCTCTAGGATTGCTGCTTTTTTTACTTCATTGACTCGGAAGGGATGACTGTTTACCTAGACTAATCGGTGCAAGAAGGCCTTCGAGGAGTTGAGGAAGAGGCTGACTGGTGCTCCTGTGTTGAGGCTGCCAGAGGAGGGCATTGAGTTCATCGTATATTGTGATGCATCATGAGCTGGGATTGGGTACGTGCTGATGCAGCAACACACAATTATTCTGTATGGGTCGAGGCAGTTGAGGCCTCATGAGAAGAATTATACGACTCACGATTTGGAGATAGTAGTGATGGTATTCGACTTGAGGCTATGGGGACATTACCTTCTGGGTGAGCGTTTTGTGGTATACTCAGACCAACAGAGCCTCAAGTATATCTTCACTCTAAGGGATTTGAATCTGAGGCAGAGGCCCTGACTGGAGTTTCTGTAGGACTATGATTTCAAGATAGTCTACACTCCAGGGAAGGGCAACGTAGTAGCAGATGCCCTTAACAGGAAGTCCCTGGCTCGTTTAGTGCGGGAAGCTTCAGAGAAGTTGGCTTCCCTACAGCTGAACTTGGTGGAACAGGAGGGTACGACTTTTCTGTAGTTGCTGGTGTTGACTCCTTCGATCCTTGAGCGTGTGAGAGAGTTGCAGCTGTGGGATGTCGATAGCGAGGTACTTCGTGATCAGATATCCATGGGCAATGCACCTGATGGGTATTCTGAAGGAGGGAATCATGAGATAATATTCTAGGGACGAGCTATAGTATCAGTGGAGATTGGGTAGGAGGTGATGCGAGAATTACACACTTCTCCCATGGCCGTACATCCCAGTGTGGGGAATATGTATCGAGACCTTTAGTGGTAGTTTTTCTGGTCTGGCATGAAGCGAGCGTAACTGAGTTCGTTTCTCGGTGTCTTACCTGTCAGCAGGTGAAGGCAGAGCACCAGGTTCTGACAGGGTTCTTTCTGCCCCTTGATATCTCGGAGTGGAAGTGGGATGACATATCTATGGACTTCATCATAGGGCTTCTGCGCATAGCGATGGGCCACGACTCTATTTGGGTGATAGTGGAATGACTCATGAAGTCGGCACACTTCCTTTCTACCAGGTATCAGAGCTCAGTTGAGAGTCTGGGGAATTTATATGTTAGGGAGATCATCTGCCTTCATTGAGTACCCTCGATGATAATCTTAGACCGTGACACGTGATTTACGTTGCGATTATGGCGAGGCCTGCAGGAGGCATTCGGGACTTAGTTGTGGATGAGTATAGATTTTCACCCCTAGACTGATGGGCAGACCGAGCGCACTATCCAGGTGTTGGAGGATATGCTAGGGGCGTGCGTGTTAGACTTTGTCTGGAGCTGGGAGGATCACCTGCCCTAGGTATAGTTTGTGTATAACAACATTTACCACTCTACTATTGACATTTCACCTTTTGAGGCCCTCTACGGGAGACCCTGAAGGTCACCATTGTGCTGGACATGGGTTGGGGAGACCTCCCTCATGGTCCCAGAGTTGGTGCAGGCGACGACAGAGAAGTTTCAAGTCATTCGTGAGCGGATGAGGATGGCTCAGAGCAGACAGAAGTTCTACAAAGATTTTCATCATAGGCCTTTGGAGTTTGAGCAGGGGGACCATGTCTTTTTGAGGGTCTCCCCACGATGGGGTACTTGGAGGTTTGGCTGGGGAGGCAAGCTGTCCCTGAGGTTCATCGGGCCCTTTGATATCGTGAGCAGGGTCGGTGAGGTGGCCTACCGTCTTGCCCTACCCCCATAGCTGGAGAGGGTGCATGACATCTTCCATGTGTCACAACTGAGGAAATACGTGAATGACCCCACACACGTTATCGACTCGGGAGATCTGGACATTGAGGATGGAGCCACCTTTGCGGAGCACCTAATGGCGATTGAGGACCGGCATGAGTGGACACTGTATAGATGGACTATCCCTTTGGTTCATGTGCTGTGGCAGCACGGGATGGTGAAGGAGAGCACCTGGGAACAGTAGATCCAGATGCGGGCTCAGTACCCTGAGTTGTTTCTGTAGTTTTGCTTTTCGGGGACGCAAATATTGAAGGAGGTAATGTTGTAAGAACCTAGGTTTTGAACCTATAAGACTTTGAAATTTTCTTAATGTTATTCTAGAGTAGGGCTTTCAGACGACGTGTGATTCCAAGCCTCAGTGTGGCCAGAATTAAATTTTTGGTGCGTTCACACTAGGCACACCAAATTAACAAAATAACTCATAAATGGTAGCTCAGATTGGAAAACTGAGGGCACCGTTGAGTCCAGAACGCACTGTTTAACCTAGGAGGGGTATAACTTCCGCGGGGGTGACCCTTCTATGAAAAAGGCCACCATGGATGTTTTCGTAATTTAGCGGCCTCGGGCGTGGACTTTAAAACATTTGAATGGAGGCTCATAATAAAATTTTGAGACCACCGTTGCACTCAGAATTTTTTTTTACCCTGGGGGGGGGGCTTAACCCCGACCCCGCTGAATGTTCGGGTAAATGGTCTACGGGTGGGGGGTTTAAGTGTTTTTCTATTTAAACACCACCCCCACCCTCTTCTTCAGGTTTCTCTATCTTTGTTGGTTACCTCTCAATGAACTCCTCCCCTATCCTCCACCTCTCCGGCAAAGCGTGGCAACTCCGGCGGACTGTTGGTGAAGCATCAGGCTATGCCTATTGAGGTAGGCTTTTGTTATTGTCGTTTTAATTCTCATAACCCCATCTAAATACAATTCATAAAATTGAAATGCTGTCTGATCATCGAGAGAAGACCATATTTGTGTAGATACTGATTTGAGCTTCCCAACGGTCCTTTTGGATCAAATTTTCGAGTCTCGGGGCGGCCCCAGGAGGTTTTCCGGCCGTTTCTTCGTTTTCCAGCGGTCGGCGTGGCAGTCTGGCGACTTTCAGGTAGCGGTGGCGCAGTTCCAGGATGGTGGCGTGGCAGCGCACCCATGCGGCGTGGAAAGGCTACAGGAGGAAGCTCCGGTGGTGGCTCTATGAGGAGGTTCCAGGCAGCGGGTGAGGCCGACGGCGCCATGGGCGATGAGGTGGGGTCGTAGTGCATGACCCCGTGCGGGGACCGAGACCTGCCAAAGGCGGGGCTCCGCGCAAGACTACGACCGGTCACGAGCACCGGTCGACACTTCTTAGACCCGAGGTCCATGGTCGAGCCATGGGCCAGTACAGTGAGCCGGGCTGGCCGGTGCGGGCCGGCCCAGACCGAGCGGACCGGGCGGACCAGGCCAGTCCAGCCCAAGGGGTTCATCCCCTCTGACTTTGGACACCCTAAATTTTTTCTATGAGTGTCTGTTTTGCGTTCCGTCTATGGTAGTGAAATCCTCGGCTCGAGAAGAAGCATTGGGATGGTCTCGGGGATTTTTAATTCCCAAGATGGGGGGACCTCGGTGGCGCGACACGCCCATTTAAGTGGATTGACATTTTTCCGGGGGTACTTGTTGTTGATGGCGCGGACACATCCGATGTCCGATTTGAGCACCGTAAGTGGCGTTTCAACCCTGGAATTGAGGTGGATATTTCTAGTATGGTTTCGGATGTGGATGTTAGAGTTGAGACATGGACCCTACGGGCCATCTTTTAAGCAACGTGAAGCATTTTGCGACGTTTTTGTCAGGCTTCTGTTTGGGGAGGATGAATAGTCGACGTGACTTGTTTTTCCGAGGCCATCGCAGCGGTGTAGTCCGCCCAAATTATTTCAGAACCAAGATTGGTCCCCAATAGACACAGTTTGGGACTAAAGCAGTGGTGAACAACATTTCCTTTGGGGGTCCGTCTAGGCGAATGAGTAGTCTATCTCGCGTGGTTTTCTGCGAGGATTGCAATGGTGTGATTTATTGGGGGCGTGCAGAGCCTCATTCGAGATCTTATTGAATGTGTAAATATTAAAGGGCGTTGGTCGGAGGTGTCTTTGATGCACTACAACCCAACACACGGCCGCGATGTTAGCGACACCCAGTGATGGCGCGGGCAGCGCGGAGTTGTCGGACCAGTTCCAGGTTTACCCTCCAGGGGGGCTGGGTAGTGGGTTACCCGTTGACCTTAGGTTTTACCCTCAAGTGGGGCTGGGTAGTGGGTTACCCATTGATTTTTGGGTTTACCCTCCAGCGCAGCTGGGCATTGGGTAACCCGTCAAACTATCAGGGTTTACCCTCTAGCTGAGCTGGGTAGTGGGTTACTTGTTCACATACTAGTGTCTACCCTACTATGGGGCTTGGTAGTGGGTAACCCAATGACTTTTAGGGTTTACCCTCTAGCGGGGCTAGGTAGTGGGTTACCCGATGACCTCTAGGGGTTTACCCTCCAGTTGGTATGGGCAGTGGGTTACCCAATGAATTCTTTTAGACTCAGACCTTTCTATGGGGCTAGTCAGTTAATTTTTCTCCTTGACTACCAGAGCAAGATCCTTGGTTATATGGATAAGAGATGTGGATGCTTTGACATGACCTTAGAACATATGAGGATGAGGGGAACTTTTCCCACCGAGACGCGTCATTGCGACGCGGCCTAAAAGACGTGCGAGTGGGTCAGTGCCACCCAAAGCAGATAGTATCGCGGTGCGGTGATTTTTCCTTTTTGACTTGTACCTCCTAGGTTGATGTGCGGGACGTTAGCGTTCAGTGTTTGTTATCCCTAGAATGATTGGAGACTCCTCATGGGCTGATCTTGGAGATAGATATCCCCTTACACACTCATTTGGGTTCCTTGTTGAGCATATATACATATAAACCTGACTTCGGTTCCCACTCCTTGGGTTCAGTTGCTCTCCTTCTAGGAGGGGCGAAGATGCGCGAGGTATGCCACGTGATTTCCATGTTTAGATCCTCTTGGTTGGATGAGTCCACTCTCCTAATATAGGTAGCGAAGACTTGGTGAGAAGTTCGTCTTCCCAACGTTCCTAGCTCCTTGCGTTCGGATGAGTTTACTTCCTTCCTCTTGTTGGGTTGAGCTTCACTCTTTACTGTACTCTTTTACTATTCTGGTTCTATCTAGTAATCACCTATTTAGTGCCTCCTTTTGTTGCTCCCATGAGATTTTGGGGCATCCTACTGAGTATCTTTATACTCACCACTGCTTGGGCTTTTCCCACACCTAGTGTTCCCTTGCACATGACAGACATGTCGATCGTGACTACAGAGGAGCGTAGAGGTCACAGGAGCTCAGACAATGTGTCGTGGTCATGCTAGAGTTTTTAGGTGGGGATCTATCCAGTTGTTTCCTTTTGTTAGTTGTTGCCGGGTTGTGGCACCTTTGTGGTTGGGCATGTGTTTTTCCCTTTTTACTGTTCAGTTTACTTATCAGTACATTCCACACTTTACTTGCTCTTTTTACTGGTTGATGCATGACTGTGGTTGGGTTAAAGCTGTTTTTCCTATGTTTTTTTTTTTAATTTACACTTCTTCATCGAGTGGGTTGTGTGTGCGTGTGTATAGGTACTTAGGTGAAGGCCTCCCTGAGATTGTTACGCCTTCGATGATGGTCTCCAGCCTCTGGCCTATGGATGTGGGCTTGAGGTAGTTACGACTCGGCACTGGTAGGGTCAGGTCATGATAAGGGGTCCCCAGTTGTCTTCAAGAGGGAGCCCTAAAATAAATTGCGGCAAAGGAAACTCGAAAGTGAAGATCACATTCATGATCGTGTTCGGATGAAAGCTAGATTTCTTGATTTCATCAAGAAACTATCAATAGAGGCTCAAGATCATATCAACCCATTACAAAATTATGGGATTGGTGGTATCATTTTCAAAGGTCCTCCCAACAATATTACTTTTCAGTAGTTCTGAAGGTCCTTCTAAGTGTACCTACAGGGTTTTACTTCATGGGA
The DNA here is from genome assembly GCA_963277665.1 of Viscum album. Lineage (NCBI taxonomy): Eukaryota > Viridiplantae > Streptophyta > Magnoliopsida > Santalales > Viscaceae > Viscum > Viscum album. Next base: position 176,054,286 of record OY728140.1, on the reverse strand, counting down.
AAGAAACGATCGATCACAAGAACCTATCTCCTGATGAATTTCATGGAATCCCAAACCATGACTAGATGATCAGACAGTAAAAAGGTCCCCCTTATTATTTTTCTACCCTGATGGTCCTCATAGGGGAATAAACTATATAAATATTTTATATAGTCGGACGTCAAGCTATGATGGTAGTCCTCTCCATGATGGTAGTCACTGCAAAGGCCCTCACCACAATGACATTGCAACGACCTAATGTTTTATCAATAAAATTCTCTTCTTATAATTATTTCTTATGATATGATCATATAATATCACTTATAGAACTCAATACAAACCTTATAAATGAACAATGAGTGAAATAAAAGGAATCTCTAGACGTTAAGGAATATATACCTATGGAATAATAACATGACCGTTGGAATGATAATGTGAACCTTATGAATAGTAAACCAGTAAATTGTATAGTAACCTCACTAATGAAAGTACAAATAAAATTTATCAATCTTATAATTGACAATATGTTATGAATATATCATGGAATAAGTAAGTAAATATTTTAAAAAATATTAATTAAGTGTTAGTATTTTTGTAAGTCAGGTATAATTAATTAAAATTTTATTATTAATTTAAGAAATTAAAGAGAAATTTTATTTTCATAAAATGAATTCATCAATAAGTATTTTGATGATTTATGAAAACTAATAATTTTTAATAGACCATAATTTATTTTCCAAAGGGTTAGAAATGCAGTTTTAATTTTAAAATTTTTATTTTTCCTGAATATTATTATTTTAATTAAATATTAAATTTCTCCTATTTATAAAAATATTTTTGTAAAATGGAGATCCTTTTTTAATTATATATGTCAAAAAATGGATATTTTTAATTTTTTATATTTTTTCTGAAATACTTGATTTTTTATGAATTGTGAAATACGGTAATTCACCGTTTATATACATAATGAGTTAAAAGCACTATTCTTAGAATTATTTATGATGTAAGAACCCTTAGTTTGAACTCACATGCTCTAGTTACTGTTTTATGTTATAATAAACCATACTATTCATAGTCTTGAGAAAAAATATTAAACTAATGATTAAAATAATGGGAAATCCCTCATCTCCTCCACTATAAAAACCACTCTCACACCCACCCCTCTTCACTCCTCTAAAGCCATGTTCCATGTCTAAATTCTAAAAATATCTCTCCCTAGTTCCTCTCCCACATCCATAATCCCTTGGTATCATCAAATGAAAAAATCTTCTCCCATTTTTTTTTGAAGAAACAAAATCTTCTCCCCTTAAGAGGTTCTCAATGAAGATATATTAAAGAGGTAAATCCCTATTTTCATTTATTTTATTTTCTTTCAAGTTCCTTTCGTTATTTTTCTTTCCTCACCTCCTATCATCAAAAAAATATGAAAAATACAATAAAATACATGTACTATAATTTAATTTTATGATAATGTATTAATTCATCATCATCCCTCCTTTCCAATCCCTTTATACTAGAAATGAAAACATCAATCGGGATGTGTTAATTTATCACATTCAAGGATGAAAGGTTTTCCATTTCTATTACCATCTTAAATTTTGGTCAAGAAAAAACTTTTATGGTTTAACCAGAATATAATATATGTATTATATCTTATGTAATATTATGGAATCTTTTTACACATGATATTAATTTATAAATAAATGTTTTTGTTGTGATTAAAAACCACCAATTAATCAAATTGGTTATCATTAATGTTTTATATAATGATTCATATTTACTCCAAATAAAAAAATGTTTTTTTAACTGTGTAATCTTATGGATGTTCACTGATAAGATATAACTCCAATTCTATACAACCATACTCATCTTATATGTTTATCCTTACTTGTATATAAGTAAACCAATCATAAAAACTAGGGAAACAAACACTCCCAAACAACAAAATTGAACATCTTAACCCATCAAAAAGGCCATGAATTAACTTAATAAGGTTTTAATAAATAAATTAAATGAATAATAGGTTCTATAAATTAAAATTAATTAATTTAATTTGGTTATCTAGGGAATTAAGATCAATTTAAGTACACATTCAGACTTAAGGTAAAGGATTCTACCAAAACCTCCTTTATTCCTTTAGGTTGTTCTATGTTTCTTTTTACCCAAATGACGTTATCTATTCATTTTATGAACATATTATAAATTCTATGTATATTCTCCCAAATCATCCATTCATCATTCTATTTCTGGTATATAAATTTTTTCAAATTATTCTCTTCTCAATTCTTCATAATAAGCAAGCCTATTTTAAAGAAACTTCCCAAATTCTTACCCAATTTAATGTACACTCTATCATCTCTATTAAGCCATAATTATTTTTATAAAATCAGTATATTTATTATGAGAACATTATTTGTTCAATTATGATTTTATATAAAATATTATTCCCTTTTCTATCTTAATTACTCTTTAGTATTTTCCTTAAAACCGCACTAAAATGTTTTGATGCTAAATTTATTAAATACTATTCTTACATATTGTCACTTCAGTTTGAAATGACTTACCATGATATATGCTTATTTTAACTTATGAATTTCCTTTTATTTTTTAATTCCTTTCCTTGATGGACACTTGTATGATATGCCCATCATTATTCTTTAGGAAATTATTGTGATACACATTTCTTTCCTCGAGTACCCTTATGTTTATGTATGATTGATTATTTTTTATTCATTATGTGGAAAGAATATTCATGAACATGTTAATATGGGTGTTCCCAAATAGTTCTCTAAGGAATTTGGTAATGTAGAGTCTCATGAGACATTATGTGAAACGGTCTTGGCAGTTAGCCTTGAATCATGCTACCATGTGCAACAGTCTTGGTGATTAACCCTGACTTATGCTCATCTATGTGAAACAAACCTTGACACGTGTTAAAGTTATGTTTTATTTTGTTTCCACATTTTATATGACTCCATGTTTTTATGATCTCCTCTTTATATGTTGTGATTCCTTATGTTCCATGTCTTTTTATATCATTATTTAATGCCTTCTAAACCATGTTCTCGAGCATTATTTTTATGTTTATTACCTTACTAGGATTTTTGTCACATCCCTTTTTTCGTGTTCTCCCTAGGTTATAATATGAAGATGTATGGGAAAAATTTATGTTAGGATCTATTTATGAAGATAAAATAAATAAATGTTTTATTTAGTTCCACATTTCTTGTTTTATGTATGTAGTCTTCCAAGACACTAGACTTCACGATCCTAGTCTTGTAAAATGATGTTTTGTTATGATAAAAATCATGTATTAATATGTGTAAAAGCATTGGGTAACCATAGTTGTTATCAAAGGAAGGTATAGTTATTTTTGGAGATTAGGAATAGAGCACTTTAGTAAGAACTTTAGAGATAAGACTAAGTAAATGAAAACATCCCTAAATTTTGGTAAGTATAGAGTAAGTCATTTATGAAGAAAATACATCCCTGTCTGGATACCAACTAGTGGATGTGGCTTTGGAACAAATGTATCTTGGGGTAAAACTCGAAAACACCACATTGAGATAGACTCAAACGGTAATTGGTGTATGAAAACAGGCCTTATTGCACTCGTGGATTCACACTGTTGAGGGATATGCTTTGGTAAATTCATAACCTTAGTAAAAACCATTATTAAGGGGGAAAAAGACCATAAGAATAAATGTGAGAAAATAGATCATGGGTAACATAGATTGAAACCCAGGGAATCACAAGTTAGGATATACTTTTCCTTCACGGGTTTATCCATTTATTTCTAATGTTTCATTGCGTTATAATTTTTAGCTAAGAATTCAACCCCATAATTGTACATTGTTTTTCATAGTTAATGTAAGGGAATAGAAGAACAAGTACCAATAATCGATGTGATAAGAAATGTGATGGTTGCCCTAATGATATTCCAAATATGATGGGAATGGGTGTTCAAAACATAATGAAAATACTTGATCAGCAAGCTCAAATGATGAATAATAACATGAATTACGTGGGACTCCCTCCTCCTCCATGGAAATAGTAATATGTCATCAAATACTTCATGTGGTAAATGCATCCCATGTTTAGTGGATTTTATGATCCCCTCCTCACGGAATAGTGGATTAACTCCATTGAAAAGATATTCTCTATCCTCTAGTTCTTTGAAGAAGAGAAATTCATGCCGGTGGTCTATATTTTTGTTGGGGAAGTTGATCAGTGGTGGGAACTGCTCAAGAATACGATGTCCTAGGAAAAAATTGATTCCATGTATTGGGAGGAATTTAATAAAATGTTTTTCAATAAATATTTTCTTCAAACCATCCATCTTAGGATGGAAAGAGAGTTCCTCAGACTTATATAAAAGGAAGATGAGTCCATCCGGGTGTATAAATAAAACAAAAAAGGTCATGCAAGATATGCCTCTAGATTTTTCATGAACATTGTAAGCATGTTGGATAACTTCATTAGCAGACTAAAGCCATGTCTACAAAAAGTGATGGGGATTAGATACTTTTACGGTTATGAGGAGATTGTATTTTATCCTCTCAAGATTTAAATGGAGATCAAATACTCTCAATGGACTCATGGGACCAGTGAAAAAAAAATGAAAAAGGTGATGTCTAATATTGGTGGTTCAGTAAATAAACCCATTGTTGGAAAAAGGATTCGACATACCACTTGTCAAAATTGTGGGAACAAGTATATTGGGAACAATATAAATGGAACTAGGAATTGATTCAAACGTGAAATGGTGGGACATCATGTAAGGAATTGCCGAAGGGATATGGAAAATTCCACTAATGTGGAAGAAGAAACGAAGGTTCACATCAATACTCACATTATAGCGTCTTGTCACAACTGGAAGGAGCATGATAATTATACGAACAAATTCCCTAATCCATGGTTTATTGCTGGAAATAAACAATAACTTTCTAGGAAACAAGGAATGGGTTATGCTATCACTACTACTCAGGTGGAGAAAACCAGTGATGTGTTGAATGGAATTATAGTTATTCATTAAATAATAGAAAACATATTATTTGATTCTGATGCTACGCATTCTTTCATATCATGCAAGTTTAGTATAATTATTCAAAAACCACCTCAGAATTTGGAGATAGAGTTATCTGTGAGAACATAAAATGGAGAAATTATTTCATCCAAAGTAAATAAATCCTCCCTGGTTAGCATTTATGGACTAAACCTCTTAGAAAATATCATCATACTTCTTTTAGTAAAGTTTGATGTTTTCTGGGGAATTTATTTTTTATCTTTATGCAAAGACAACATCAACTTTCAGGAAAGGGATACCACTCTTCACATCCCAAAGCATCCTTAAATTCTTTACAATTGTAAGGAGGAAGTTGAATCTCCATTATAATCATTGTCTCAAGTGTGAATATTACTGCCTTATGAGAAATCATGCCTAGCTCAAATGATTGAGGAAAATGATAGAATCATTCTCAAAGACATGCCCATTTTAAGGCAATACACTAATGTATTTCCCAAAGAATTTCCTGGTCTTCCTCTTGATCAAGATTTTGAGTTCTCAATTAAAAATTTTCATAGATCTATAATTATATCAAATACATCTTATAGAATTCCCATCATAGATTTGGAAGAGTTGAAGAATCAATTACAAAAGAATATAGAAAAGGGTTTTATACGACTGAGTGATTCACCATAGAAAGTATTATTCCTATTTGTCAAGAAGAAGGATGGTTCAATGTGCCTATGAATTGATTATCACGAGTTCAATAAAATCATGATAAAGATAATGTATTCCTTACCTCGGGTAGATGACTTGTTTGATTAGCTTCATGGGGCCAGTTATTTCTCTAAGGTGGACCTTTGGTCGGGATATCACCGATTAAAGGTGAGGAATGAAGATATTCCCAAAACAAACTTTCGAACGAGGTATGGACATTATGATTTCATAGTGATGCCCTCCAAACTAACTAATTCTCTAGAAATATTGTTGGATTTATTTAATAGAGTATGTAGATATTACCTTGAAAATTTTTTGGTAGTCTTTGTAGATGATATTCTGATATACTCCAAGATCAAGGAGGAACACGAGGAGTATTTGAATATTGTGCTAAATACTCTATTAAGGGAGAAACTATATGAAAATTATAGTAAATGTGAGTTCTGGATGGAGGAAGGATCATTATTTGGGCATGTTATCACCAGAAAAGAAATATATATGGACCTTTATAAGACAAAGGAAATCGAAGAGTGGCCCATGCCAACATTTGTAACGGAGACCCTTATCATTCTTGGTCTAGCTGGGTATTACCAATGATTTGTGGATAACGTTTCATGATTTACAATCCCACTAACCAAGATGAAATGAAAGGAAGTAAATTTTTTCCGGACTCAAGAATATATGGAGAGCTTTAATGAGATAAAAAAGAGGCTTATCACTATGCTGGTACTCACATTCCCAACAAGTGTAGAACACTTTGAGGTGTATAGTGATGATTCAGATAAGTTATTAGGTTTTGTGATGATGCATAATAATAATGTGACAACATATGCCTCAAGGAAGATAAAACCCATGACCAAAACTATCCCACACATGATTTGGAGTTGGCAGTTGTGATATTTGTATTGAAAACCTAGTGTAATTTTATCTATAGGAATAAGGGTGAGATATATACTAATCACAAGAGTCTCAAATATATATTCACATAGAAAGAGATTAATATGCGCCAGTGAATATGGTTAGAGATCATCTAGAATTATGACTGCTCACTCCACTACCATTCTGGTAAGGCAAATATGGTGGTAGATTCTCTAATTAGAATGGATCTTTTAAATTTTTCAATGATGAGAGTTAAGAAGGATCCAATGTTCTTAGATTTTCAGTGAACAAACATGAGAATAATTAATGGAATAATATAATCAATCCATTATCAAATGGTTTCTCAACCATACCTCATGGAGAAAATAATGGACATGCAAATAAAAGATAATGAAATTCTAAAAAGGGTGGAAGCTATTATAAATGGGAAATCCTATGAGTTCAAGATTAATGGGGAAGAATTTGTAATATTTGGGTCACAATTTTGTATACCATCCAGTCCAGAGATAAAGAAGGAGCTTTTTAATGATACACGTAGCTCAACCTCCTCTATTCACCCAGGGAGAATAAAGATGTATCGAGATATCCTAGAGATATTTTAGTGAGAAAATATGAAGATTGATATAGCTAAATATACATAAAAGTGTCTGGTATTTCAACAAGTGAAGGTTTAAAGATAAATGTATAAGGGGATTATGAAACTACTATCCATACCAACATGGATGTGGGATAACATCTCTTTGGACATTGTCCTGGGACTTTCAAGAACATCCAGTGGAAAAAATGCTATATGGGTCATTGGGGATCGTCTTACAAAGGCATCTCACTTTATCGCAATTCGAGAGGACTTATCGTTGGATCAAATTTCATGGATATATATCAAATAGGTGGTAAGGATGCATGGAGGACCACTATATATTGAATTTGATAGAGATCTGTGATTCACCTCAATGTTCTGGAAAAGTATCCATCATGCTCTATGCACTGAACTGATCTTTAGTATGACCTATCATCCTCAAACTGATGGCCAATCTATCTGAAATATTCAGGCATTGGAAGATATATTGAGAACATGTTATATGGACCTCAAAGGAGGATAGGACCCATATCGTCCATAGGTCTAATTCTCTTATAACAATAGTTTCCACTCCACCATCCGAATGACACCATATTAAGCACTTTATGGGAAAAGGTGCAGAACACCAGTTTGTTGGGATGAAGTTAGTGAGCATAATGTAATAGGACCTGAAATGGTTGAAGAAGGGTAGAGAAGGTTAAAAACATTCAGCAACACATCAAGGTGTCCCAAAGTCGAAAAAGAGTTATGTAGATAATTTTCAACGAGAGCTCGAGTTCAATGTTGGTGACATGGTATTCATCCACATATCTCTATGGAATAATGTCATGATATTTGAGAAGAAAATAAAGATAACTCCTTGGTACATCAGACCCTTCGATATTCTTGATCGCTTTGGAGATGTGGCCTATCGATTAGCGCTTCCACCTACCATGTCTAAAGTTCATGATGTCTTCCATGTATCCCTCTTAAGGAAGTATATACCAGATCCTTCACATGTATTGTATTTGGGGGATGTATAGTTAGAGAATGATCTTTTTTATGAGGAGCAGCCAGTGAAGATCTTGGATCTTAGAGATAAACTTATATTTAACATGACTACTCTTTTGGTCAAAGTACTATAGAGTAACCATATGTATGAAGAGGAAACATGGTAACTGGAGGAGGGAAGTAAGGAAACGTAGTCACACCTATTTACATCATAGAATGTAAAATGAAATTCTGAGGGAGAAATTTTATAAGGGGGGGAATAATGTAATGACCCAATGTTTTATCAATAAAATCACATTCTTATAAATATTTATTATGATATAATCACATAAGACAACTTATAGTATTAAATAATAACCTTATAAATGAATAATTAGTGAAATAAATGGTATCTCTATAATTTAAGGAAAATATTCCTAAGGAATAGTAACTTCACCTTTGGAATCGTGATGTGACCCTTATGAATAGTAAACTGACCAATTCAATAGTAACCTCACTAATGAAATTATAAAAAAAATTATTTATTTTAAAAGTGAAAATATGATATAAATATATCATAGAATATGTAAGTAAATATTTTAAAAATTATTAATTAAGTGTTGGTATTTTTGTAAGTTATGTATATTTAATTACAAATAATAAGGATAATTTAATAAATTAAAAGAAAATTAGTTTCTATATAATGAATTAATAAATAATTATTTTGATGAATTATGATTATAAAATAATTTTAAGAGAATTTAATTAATTTTTTCATGTGTTCGAAAAATAGTTTTAATTTTAAAATTTGTATTTTTGAAGTTAATTATGATTTAAATTTAAAATTAAATTTCTCATATTTATAAAATTATTTTCATTAAATGAGATGGATTTTTGAATTCTACACATTGATAAAGGGTTAGGGTGATTTGTTTTTGATTTTTTCTGGAAAACATGATTTTTTATGAATAGTGAAATACGGTAATATACCGTATATATACATTACTAATTAAATACACTATTCCTATAATAATTTATGATGTAATAACACTTGGTTATAACTCAAATGATCTATTTACTATTTTTGGTCGTAATAATTAATACTATTAATAGTCCTGAGAAAAAAATATTAAACTAATGATTAAAATAATGGAAATCCCCTCCTCTCATACACTATTAAAACCACTCTCACCCCTCATCTCTTCCCCCCTCCAAAGCCTTGTTAATTTTCTAAATTATACTAAAATTACACCCTAATCCCATATCCCACATCCATCATCCCTTGGTCTCTTCAAAAAACCAAATCCTCTCCCCTTAAGAGGTTCTCAAGGGAGATATATTCAAGACATAAATTCCTCTTTTCATTTATTTTATTTTATTTCAATTTCTTTAAATCTTTCTTCTTTCATAACATCATTTAATCCAAATGTAATGATAACTATAGTACCTTAAATGTACTGTAATGTTTTATGATAATGTAATAATTCATCATCATCTCTCCTTTCTACTCTATTTTTAATTTATCACATCCAAGGATGATGGGTTTAAAATTTCAATTACCATCTTCAATTCTGGTCATGAAACCATTTGTACGGTTTAAATAGACTATAATATATTTATTATATCTTATTTAATATTATTTAATCTTTTGTATACATGATATTAATTTATAAATAAAATGTGTTCATTGTGATTAAAAAGCCGCCCATTTAACAAAACAGGTATCATTAAGGTTTTATATAATGATTCATCTTCACTCCAAATAAACAATTAATTTTATAACCAGATAATCTTATGGATGTTAACTAATAACATATAACACTAATTCTTGACAACCACTATCATCTTACATGTTTATCCTTACATGTATATAAGTAAACCAAGCATGAAAACCAAGGAAACAAATGCTCCCAAACAATGAAATTGAACCTATTAACCCATCAAAAAGGTCATGAATGAACTTAATAAGGTCATAATAAATCAATTACAAGAATAATATATTATTCAAATAAAAATTAATGAATCTAATTTGTTTATCCAGGACATTAAGATCAATTGAACGAAACCTTCACATTTATGGTAAGGGATTCTACCTGAACCTCCTTTATTCATTTAGATTGTCCAATATTTATTTTTACACATTTTAATTTATCTATTCCTTTTATGAAGATAATATAAATGTTGTTTATATTCTACAAAATAATCCATTCATCATTATATTTCATCTATATACAAGTTTTTAAATAATTATCTCCTCAATTCTTCCGGATAAGTAAGCCCGTTTGAAAGAAACATCCAAAATTATTACCCAATTTAAAGTACACGCTTTCATCTCTTTTAATCAAACATTGTTTTATAAAATATGTATTCTTATTATTCAAAAATTCTTTGTTCCCTTCTTTTTTTTCTATAAAATTTTATTCCCTTTTCTATTTTAAATTCCCTTTAGTATTTTCCTTAAAACCGCACTAAAATGTTTTGATGCTAAAATTTCTTAAATACGCTTCTTACATGTTTTCACTTGTATTTGAAATAACTTAACATGATATATTCTTAATTTCCCTTATGAATGTACATGTACATTTTAATTCCTTTATTTCATGGGCATTTATATGATACACCCATTCATTATGTTTTATGACATGACTATGATACCCATTTCTTTCCATGGGTACCTTTATGTTTAAGTATGATTGATTATGTTTGATTAATTATGTTGAAATAATATTCATGAACATATAAATATGGGTGTGTCCAAATAGAATATTAATGCATTGGGTGACGTTGAGTCTCATGAGACGTTATGTGCAACAGTCTTGGCGGTTAGCCTTGACCCGTGCTACCATGTGCAACAGTATTGGTGGTTAACCTTGACATGTGCTCCTAAATGTTCAATGAGCCTTGACTCATGATAAATTCATGTTTTATATTGTTGACACATTTTTATGAATCCTTTTTTATATGATCCAATATTTATATTTTATGATTCCTTATGTCCCATGCCTTTTTATATCGTTTGGTCTTGCTATCTGACACATGTTCTAAAGAATTATTCTTATGTTTATTCCCTTAATGTTATTTTTACCTTACCCCTTTGCCAATGTTATCCATAGGTTATACTATAAATATGTATGAGCACAATATATGTTAGGGTCTCTTTATGAAGATTTAATAAAGAAATTTTTTTTTGCTCTCATTTTTTTAGTTTTATGTACGTAGTCTTTGAAGACACTAGAATTTGTGATCCTTGGCTTGTAATATGATGTTTTTTCATGCTTAAAATCCAGTAATGATATGTGTAAAAGGTTAAGATCGCTATATACATCATGAATCAAGAAGTCCCTCCCCTTGTTTCATCCAATCCCGGAGGTCCCCCCCAGGATGTGCGCTGGAGATATTCTCCATACAGCAGGAAATCCTACTATGATTGTAGTCCTCACCAGGATGGAAATCGCTATGTAGGCCCTCCTAGTAGTGACATCAAGTAGTGAGATGGTCATCCCCTAGTTGAAGCCCATATGGGAGGTCCTCTCAAGGATGTGCACTAAAGATATTCTCCAAGACGACGATCAAATGAAATCCTTGTTCAGGAAAGAAAACAATCTTGAAAAGAACCTTCCTTAAGTAAGTCTCAAAATCGTCAATCCCTATGAGAATGATCCATTGAAAAAATATTTGAACTAGGAAACTAAGAATATCTTGAGGGATTCTCACCTATGGGAAGTGAGTCATCCAACAATGCTTATATCATATTAAAAAAATAATTAATGTGCAAACCTGACATCATATCTGGATCACCCTCAAATGAGAAGGCATGAGATCAAGAAAGCAGCCACAGCTGCAGCAATGGATGCAGAACGAGATCAACCCTATCCTATAGGGTTGGGTTCATTTTTAACATAACATTACCCTATAAGACCAACAAATCCAATATGAGTCGTAATAACAAATGAATGGAAGCAACCCCAACCCGAAGGGATGGGTGCATTTTTACATCAACCACCAGCCCAACAAACATCATTCTTTTCCATCCAAGGATGGAAAATGAATAGATAAGTCACCATTGGAGAGACGATGATATGCGCAGGAACCTCTTCATCTGAAATCTGCCTAAGTGATGCGGACCCCAACTTAATCTAAATTGTTCATATGGATTCATTTAATCCAGAGTGGGAAAGATCATTTGAACCTCATAAAAGGGATCCAGTGGGAAGCTTGGAATCCTCTGCTACTCCACAAAAAACAATCTCCTTCGTCGATGCTATTACAGGAATTACCTCCATGGAGTCGATCCAAAACAAATACCCCATCATCAAACCTATGATAGAAGGTGTTATCACTATGGTAGTGGATCTAGAAGCGATAGAGAAAAGGTTAGAATCACGAAAATTTTCAGTGCTTTGCCGAATCTCATATGAAAGAGGAGCCAAACCCTGGACCTATGCAACTCTAAAGGAGCGTATCTCCCACTACTGGAGCTTCTGCAACTAGAGACTAATTCTGATTAAGAAGGATTACTTCCTTGTTGTTTTGAAAACTCAGGAGGATCTTAGTGCAGTTTGGCATCTAGGAAGCCTCAATTTAAAGCCAGGTATTTTCCGCCTCTCGAAGTGGGATGCCATCATCAATCAACTTACTCAAAATCACTCCATTGCACATGTTTGGGATAGAATTCATGGACATCCAAGGATTTACTATCATCCTATGATTTTAAATGATCTGGCATTTTGAATTGGAATTAGATTACGAATAGATCAGTGCACAATTAGTGGAGATCTTATGCTTTATGCTTTTGTTCTCGTTGAAATTTATATGGAAACATCACCCCAGAGCGCGTGTCACTAGAGGTCTATGATCACCTGATAGAGGTATGATTTGAATTTTAGAATCATCCAAAATAATGTGAGAATTCCCGAATGGTCAGACATGTTATAGACAACTATAGTGTTCTTCAGAGAATTGTCAGGCCAAATCCTGAGCAACACCTCGTGGAAAAACATCTATAATGAAAAGAACCTGGTCACAAAATAGTATATTAATAAGACAATTAATCCCTGCTAGAAAGAGTTGAAAGGCAGAAATAGAGCTGGCATATGCACAAAATGGGATGACTTAGTGGAATTAGAAGAGACACAAGACTGTCTTGATAGGTTGGTCGATGATGGTATTATAACTGAAACAGGCGGCGTAAGCAATGATAGTGGAAATGAGGAGCTAGTGTATCAGGAACTAACTGATGACATCCTTACTTTAGTTCTTATCACACAAGTTGAGGTGTTTACACTAGATCTTGAATGCTCACATCTGACTAATACCTCTGAAACAGAAAACATTGAAGGGGGAATGCAGATTTAGGATCCTCTTCTGATGCAGACAGTGAGTGACCCTCAATTGAGGAGCACCGATTCACATATAGAAGTCACCCCCTCACACGTTCGTGCCAAATGCAAGAAAGGATATATCTTTCAAGGCAGTTTTGAGAATGGGCGAAAGAAAATACTACCACCTAGTCCTTCTAATTAAGATGACCCAAGGAGATCTTCCCTAAAGAAAGAGATGGAAATAAAAGAAAAAGGGGAAATTTCCCCCAAGAGAAACTCATCACGAAGCTCCTCTTTTGAAACTGACAGGGACTGGCCAACCCTACCACCGTAAGTTTCCTCAGGCTTCTAGCTATGAAATACAAGCTAGACATAATTGGAATTTATGAGCCTAAAAAACTGCATCAGCAAAAAATCTCAACTGGAATGAAAAAGTTATGTACTGCTTTGTTCTATTCAACATTCTCCTAGTATTTAAAATCTTTGGGTTCTTGTTCATAAAATTATTGTCAATCCAACTCTAGTTCAATTTGATGAACTAATCATCACCTGTAGGTTCCTCACTTTAGGTCAGTCTACATACTTCTCAATGGTCTATGCCTTTAATAATTATATTGATTGAAGATCTCTATGACTGCAAATTAAGGATCTGTCTAGTAAAATCTCGGACACATGGGTTGTCAAGGGGGAATTTAATTCCATACTCTATGCAGATGAAAAAACTAGACATGGTTCAAGTAGTGTATCCCTGAGTGATTTCAGAGCTTGTGTGGAGGAGTCTAATCTCTTTGAGATTAACCTGGTGGGAGCCAAATATACTTGGTACAGGAAGAATCTTAACAGCATGAGAGCATGCAGGATTGACCGTGCCTTTGGGAATGAATCTTTACTTGATAGTCGGAATGCTATTTCTTGTGTCACCATTGCAAGGAATAACTCAGACCACCATCCAATTTAACTTAAATTGACTCCTAAGGAAGATAAGCTACCTCTCCCATTTCGATTTAGTAATGCCTAGACTGCCCTTCCAGAGTGCTCCCAAATTGTCAAGGATACAAGGGATGTCAAGGATTACAACAGAAACCCTTTATCCAGCATCTTGAAACTCATGTTCTTAAAAATTAGGATTAAAAGGTGGAGAAAACATAGATTCATCCTCCTTGATCAGGAGATTGACACTGCTAAAAACTCACTTCATCAGATCCAAGAGTCCATCACCAAAGATGAATTCAATGGGGACCATGTACTAGAATCCATAATGTTCTATGAGCTTAGAAAACTTAGCAGTCTTATAGAAAGCATTCAGAGTGAACAATTTAGGGTTAAGTGGCTCACAGATGGGGATAGAAACCCCAAAATTTTTAATTTCCTTCGAAGGGACAAAAAGGTTAATAGGACCTTATATCTATTAAAGGATAGAGACAAAATCATGGATGATAGTCAAAGCCTCTAACATCATATTGTCTCTTACTATGAGAATCTCTTCAATGGTCTAAGGAAAAACGAGGACATAGTGGAAGGCATCATTCCCAGACGTGTTACCAAGGCTGATAAAATTATGCTCAATTCAATTCCACTTGATTTAAAAAAAAGATGTTGTTTGTGGTCTCAAAAAGGAAATCTCACCAGGACCATATGGATTCATAAACCAATTCAACCATTTTTTTAGGATATCATTAATATTGATGTGTGCAGATTGGTTAAACACTTTTTGACAGATGGATCACTCTCCCACAGCATTAATCCCCAGTTCATTACATTAATTCCTAAGGGGGGGAATGCTAGTGATGTCAACCAGTTATGACTAGTGGCTTTGGTTAATAATATTTATAAGATCATCACTAAATCCTAACTAATAGTCTCTCTCATGTTTCTAGAAAGATCATTTTAGGTAATTAGTTTGGTTATGTTAAAGGGAAAAAAATTCGAGATTGCCTCCTAACTGCCTCTAAATGCTTGAACCTCCTTCATAAGTCTACAAGAGTGGGAGATATTTCCCTAAAACATGAAATTCATAAGTCCTTTGACATTATTTTCTGGGGTTTTATTGTATGCATTCTTCATGAGTTTGGCTTTCAAAGGATCTTTGTTCAAAGAGTCAATGATCTTATCAGCTCTTCCAAGATTACTATTCATATAAATGGTTCCACAAAAGGCTACTTCAAATGCTCCAGAGGTGTGAGACATGGAGACCCTCTCTCCACCATTATCTTTGCAATTTCTGAGCATTACTTGAGTAGGATTCTACTACATATGGCCAGCAATGGTGACATTAGTAAAATCAGAGCAGCCCAGGGCATCACTACTCATTCTCACCTTCTCTTTGCAGATGACATTATTATCTTTTCACAATAGGATAAAAACACCATGTCATGCCTAAAGAGTATCCTTCTTCATTATGAGAAAGTCTCTGGACAGGAGGTTAATTGGAGCATGTCCTTAATTCTTGTTGGGGAAAACATCTCACACTATAGGAAATCTAGAATGATAAGTGATCTGGAAATTATAGAAGGTTCTTTCCCCTTCAAATATCTTGGTGTGCCCATGTTCCATGGAAAGCCTCACCCCTCTCAATTTTTGGAGGTTATGAACCTGATTAGAAGAGCCCTTTCCTCTTGGATTGGAAAATACCTTTCAATGGCGGGAAGGATGTGTCTTGTTAAACATTTTGTCACCCAAATGCTTGTTTATTCTTTCATAATTTACTCCTGGCCTTCCTCCAACATCAAAACCATAAATTCCCTCATGAGAATTTTTTTATGGAGTAGTAATATTATGGAAAGGAAAGTTATCACACCAACATAGAAAAAATGTTGTATTCCATAAAATAAAGGAGGTCTTGGTCTCAAGAACATTGAGTCCTTTAACAAATCTTTACCGGCACACTTTATCTGGAGACTCATCAATGATAAATCCCCCTCCTTGTACTTTCTCATTAATAAGCTTCTTAGCAGATTGATTAAAGGATATATGGCTCATATTCAATCCTCTATCTGCCTGGTCTGAGGAAAGACTTTCAAGAGATTAGAAATCACTCTCATTGGATAGTGACTGCTAATTCCTCTCTGAAATTCTGGATAGACAATTTGACTGGTGCTCCCCTAATGCATAGTGTTAACGAAACATAGTAGAATATTGACTATGAAGCATCTATTAAATACTAGAAAGCTCAAAGGGGAATGTTTCCAACTCAAATTGAACTCACTGTCTCCAACTATGACTTTCTGGACACTAAAGTCAAACTAATATGGGAACCTAGTCTGAAAGGGATTCTTGACTCTAAGAGCTACTAAAACCACTTGATACAAGGAACCATCACTGGGATTGAGGCTCTCAATAAAAAAAGGTTACTACCATCTCTCATAACTTTGATGGGGATAAATTTTCTTCACAAACTACCGGTCGACGGAAACCTGCAGCGAGTGGGGATCTCCCCCTCTTCACGTTTTCCTTTGTGCTAACAACATCGGGATGATGTTAATCAGCTGTTCTTATCATACAACACAGTCGCTGCTCACTGAAATTCGGTTTTGGACTAGTTAGGGTTGCATACTCTGTAGAATACTGAAGTCTCGAGTTTCATATTGGACCTGCTTGCTGTCCTCCTCTCTCCGCATGTACACATTCTGTTTCTGGTTGCCAGTGCAGAAGTGTTTTATCTTTTCTGGAGATGCCAGAACAAAAGGATTCACGAAGTGGCTACCTTCAATCCCAATATCACACTCTCGGAGACCCAATTTGTGGTGAAACATGAAAACTCCCTGCATAATGATCACTGTGAAAACTTGGTATAGGATATTGTTATGCTCCGAAAGCTACAGATTCAAGGAAACAACCCTCGTCCCCAAGGTAGCATTGAATTTTTTTGGACTCCCCCAGTTGGGGGATGTATCGAGTGCAATATAGATGGTGCTTCACAGGGTATTCCGTGACCCGCATGATATGGAATCATCTTAGGGATGACAACAGTGATTTTATTGAAGGTCTTCATGGCCCCTGCGGTACTGCCACAACCCTTGAGGCTGAAATGACAGGCTTCATCAAAGTGATTGAGATTGCACGCTGAAGAAATTGGAAAAATGTGTGGTTTGAAAGTGACGCAATGATAATTGTCAATGTGGTTAGAATGGGGAAGCTACATATGGCTTGGAAACACACTACTAAATGGAACAAATGCCTAAAATAACTTGCCTCAGTGAATAATATCATCACACACATCTATCGTGAAGCGAATATGCCTGCCTGCTGACTACCTTCATATAAAAGCTCTCTTTGATTTACACTTTGACAAGAAACTCGAAGAGGATCTCAGAATGGAAGGAGAAAATCTATTTTTGGAAACAAAAAACTATGCAACTCATAAGAAATTGGTGTGGAACCCACCAGGCATTATGTGTTTGTGAATGTTGTGGAAATCAACCTTATATACCACACTAATAATGATGAAAATTTAGGATAATAGGGAGAGGATGGATTCACCCATGATTCGATCTACCCTGAACTCAAAGGTGTGCATACCTGGAACCGGAGGGCCACCATAAATTTGGGTTCTACAATGGTCAATCCCTAATTATCTTCCTTGTGAATCCCCAACAACCATAAGAACAAAAAAAGGTTGCATACAACCCACCTCCCCTAATGAGAAGGAGTCTCTGATGCTCAAAAAGAGATTTTCTCATTGGGTGGAAGAAATGAAAGAGTTGAGTCGAATCAATGTTGTTCTTCTCTAAGGAATATGTCCTACTGGATATATAACCCACGAAGAGATTCAGCGTACACTTCCATCAGGTGTGATTCATCCATAAGGGATGATATCAAAAAATGAAATAAGCTCGGAATGCTCGTCCAATATAGTGTTGTGACCCTCAGTCTACCTGAACCCAATCTCAAAATGATATCACTATTTCCATATATTGAGGACACAAAAAAATAAATTTAGGAAAATCCAAAAAGGATTCCCCTGGATGTGTATCCACCTCATGTTTTAGAAGCATCATCTAGAGCAATTTTCCCCCTACTGACCCCACCCATGCCCAGGCTCATCAAGACAAGCATAAAGGGATTATTAATACCATCAAATCACTGGAAGCTCATTTGGAATCCATGTAAGGACAGATCACTTTGTTACAATCATGTTGGAAACCTTACCCAGATAGGGTGAGTAACATTCTACCACCACCAAATTTATGGAACTCTGTATTCCCAATAATCAATGGATCAGGTGACCCGGAACAACATTTGATGCATTATGCATATTATTTTGATCCCATGATGGGGACCCTAGAACAATAAGAATAAGTAAAACAAAGACATTTCATGAAAACCATACAAGGCTCAACATTTATATGGTATACCGGTTTTCCATCTCAGTCAATAATTTGATGGGAGGATCTCTAATGATAGTTCCTTTTTTAGTTTAGTTCAACGTTTCCAAAAACAGTAATCATCAACCTTATGAACTGAAAACAGTGGGAGAATAGAAGAGTCTCAAATTTAATTTCCAAATAGAAAGGTATGACCTACTCTCTGGACCAAACACTACCCCAAAATGAGATTCTTGCTATGTGCATCGACAAACTTTGTGAAGAGAAGTGAACTTCACACACCCTGATAAAATATATGAGTGGGTTTCATGATTTCTCATCCATCTTTTAAAGTATATAATATTCTGTAAAGAGGATTAAACTAAAGTCCTGGGTATCCCCATAGGCCCTAGGGAAAGGAGAGGGAAGAGATAAAGCATCTTTAGTTATGGTTACGACACCGCCTTCACCCACTCTAGCTCCCAGGCCAACACCGAATCATGTCGGGCCCCCTGAACGCCAACAATTATCTCAAACTCATTAATAATAAGAGAGGGGATCTAGAAAAATCAATTTTTAGGAACGACGGAATAAAATTTATTTGTTTGAAGACAAGAAAGTTCGTGGCTAATTCATAGCTCCAATGAATTTCAACTTGCTCCGTCTACCAGAACCAAATTGGGAAGATGAAGAAGGTCTCGAAAAATAGATGGATTATTGTCCGTTCCACCGGATACTGGGTTATACCATCTAAGAATTTTTCATATTCAAATATCTCTTACAAAGATTGATAGATCCTGGGAAGACTGTCACGACACGTCCTCAGGATCCGTGCTGTGACTACCCCAAGCCTGCCTTCCATAGGCCAGGGGCTGGTGACTAGCACCAAGGTGTAAATCCCGATAAAAAGGGAAGGAATTTCCTTTATAAAGTAAGCAAACACCAGAGTAAGAAAGCTGAAGTAAACACTAAGTAAACTGGATACAACTCTAAGTGCTAGAAAGTAAATGGGCCAGAATACAAACCCAACTAATGTAAAGTACAACTGAAAGGAAGTACAACAACTGAAATGTAAAGCAGCAATGTCGAGACGTCCACTGGAAGTCCCACCTGAATGGTGGGTACAGATAGCCTCCTCAACTCCTCGGGTCCAGCCGTCTTCTCCGTGTACATTCTGCCCAATGGTCCACCTCCAAGTACCGACTAGCTCCACAAGCCTTAACCACGATCAGTGATGTCCGTCGTCTGCATCCAACACAATGTAGTGTGGGCATAGAATGTGCAGGGGTGAGTATACGCTGCTCAGTAGGGACCCCGAGACCTTCGAAGGTCTCCTAGAATCTACAAAGGATAATCCACAAGGAATGATAGAATCGCGAAGTAACATCCAACACTACTTAGGTATCTGTCCATACATATACCTAAGTCATCAATTCAAGTTTGGCTCCAACATCCGAGCCCAAGTTCGATCACGTCCACATAGGATTTTACAACCCAATCCACACAAGAAAGCACAACCCAATCCGTATAGGAAAGCAAGTCAATCATATCTAAGATAATGATTTAAAGTCAAGACTCAACTCACACAGGTATACTTCATCGTATGGTGATAGAGATGATCAGATATTGCCACTGATTCATCTAAGATGGGACCCACGTAGGATACTAGACCAGCTAAGCTGTCAGACCCACATAGGATACAAGACCAGCTACTCTGCCAGACCCACGTAGGATTCAATAACAGAGTCAAACACTTCCAGAACCACGTAGGATACAAGAACAGTATTACTGCCAGACCCACGTAGGATAAAAAAATAGTAGTCATCACTATCGAACCCACAAAGGATTTCAGTACGGTCTTCATCACTTCCAAACCCAGAGAGGGTTTCATTGCAGTCGTTTTCGCTGCCGATCCCACGAAGGATTTCAGTGCAGTCGTCATCGTCGTCGCAGTCGCAACTAGCTCTAGGGTTCCCGCACACAGCATGCTCGATTCCGGGAGGGTCCGTTCCACGATCCAAGGGGTTCGATACATCAACTGACATGTAGTCCGGATTTGATGTATCCCAAAGTTCCGTCTCGATAAAAGGAACTCAATGTGACAGACGACGCATCAATTGGATGCCCGGTCTGAGAGTTGTTGGCTTTTTCGTTCCAGGGGCCCGGTTGGGTTTTAAGTCAAAACCAACCCGACTGCACTCCAACTATGTCCAAAACTCGAGCTAAGTAAGCCAAAAGGTCCGTCTCACTAAGGGGAATCCAACAATGTTGACGACACGTCAACCGGATATCCAGAGCTGAAGTTATAAGCGTTTCCGCTCCGAGGGCCCGATTGGTTTCGTGTTCGAACCAACCTGGTGATACACAATGTTCTCTGAAACCTTCAGTTTAATATACAGAAATGACCGTCTCGATCCAAGGATCGCATCGCAACTGACGGTGTGTCGATCAGAGGTCCGTAGCCCAAATTACGAGCAATTAAACGAACCTGTCCGGTTTTAGGGGGTTTTGGGCTCGGACCGACCCAGCCCAAGACCCCCTGGGTCGGCCCGAACTTGGTCGACCTGACCCGAGTCCGGGTTCGTCCCATAAAGGCGTGGCCCGACCTAGCTGGCGCGACCCGACCCAGTCTGCACGGCCCGACCCGGCGCGGGTGGCCCGGCCCGGTGCGGCCGGTCCAACCGGCACGGCCGGTCCCGGCCGGCACGGGCGCCGCGCGCTGCGTGGGCGCAGAAGGGGGGGAACCAACACCCTCTTCGACGAAACGACAGACTCGTGGGGGTCCTCCCTTATGGGGTTCAACGGGGGTTAAAACCCCCGGTTTTTCGGAATTTGGCCAGCCGTAACGGCCGGCCAACTCAACCACTGAGACCGGTTGGTCCCGCCCTCCAGCGCACCGGCGGCCGGCGGCTCCGGCCGCCCTCCCTTGCTCCACCGTGGCTAATGGACGTGGCCTTGGTCCAACCGGCGCGGCGTGACGGTGCTGCGGCCCTCCGCCGAGACCCCACTCCGGCCGCGACCTCTTCGTGGTACAACGGTGCGTCGCGACGGCGCCGCGCCCCTTCACCGCGGCCCGACTCCGGCCGCGGCTTCGTTCGGCCTCAATGGCGCGGCGCGACGGTGCCTCGCTTCTTCGTCATGTTCTTCCTTGATTCCGCGTGGTGCCGTCACACCGCGCCGCCTTCGTTTCGAGCCACAAATAATTCAACAACAATGGGGGGAGGAGGGTCGGCCGTGTTCATGCGGTCCGACCTCCTCCCATTATAATGATAACAGGCGGCCCAAAAATAAAATATATTCATCAAAGTAAATGAAAATTTAATCCATGAAATTTGATCTCAAACCCCTACCTCGATGAAGTTGTCGAACGAGGATCGTCCTGGGTGAATGACGTTGCGGAAGACGGCGTCGCGGAAGACGGCGTCACGGAAAACGCCGTCGCGGAAGACGGTGCCGTATACGTCATCGGTGTTCGCCCGAAGAAGGATGTGGTGCGTCGTCGTTCTCCAAATAAGGCGTCACTCACTAGCTGTGGAGAGGAGAGGATACGGCACGACGATTCCCTTGCAGTGATGGAGTTCTTCATCGTAGACTCGGCGTTCTTCGCATTCTTCGACGAGGAAGGAGATGTTCCTCAAGAGCGCAAGAGTCGTCTCCTTGTTTCCGCACAACGAATCAACCCCCCAATAAAATAAGACATAGTATTATTTTATTAACACACACATAAGCCATTAATTTGAAATTCAAAAAGATCTCATTCAAATAATTAAATTAATTGAAGAGCATTTAATATTCAATCTAATTTTTTTGAGGGTTGACTTGCCATTAAATTGGGGGGTGGGTGCGTTACAAATTAAAAGCATGAGAGGGAGGTTAAATGGAAATGAAGGTGGGTGGGGCTCATGTGGGCCCCACTTCACTAATATCCTACCTAGTGGAGTTAGGATTTAGTGGGTCCCACTCCATCTTCCATGCATAGGTTATAGGTACTTAGAACAGAAAATAAAAATTGTTGCACAAATTTTTATTTCATTCATTAGTTAACCCATTTTTTAAATAACCTCACCCGAGCAAACGCAACCCCCAAAAAGGTGTTCCTAAGCAATTATCAGCGCTGCAATTCCATCGGTGCCCTCAGATTTCGATTCTGAGCACCAGTTCAAAAGTTAGGAAAACCCGCTCGTTCGTTCACTGAACGTACCCGAGCTAAACTTCAGAAATTGATTCCGGGCACACCGGGCCTCTAAATCAGGTGTCGTCAGAAACTGCGTACTCGTAAAATCCCAAAGAAAATTAAGAAAAAATTTCCCTTGAAATTTACGGGTCTTTACAAAGACCTAGTTGGGACAACCACCAGTAGAAGTGGAATATGCTTCCACCACTGACCTGGAAGAAGGAGTGGAGTATTAAAAGTTTGTTAGAAAAAGGGAGAGGATTTTTTATAATTGGATGACTCAAAAAATAGCCAATTGAGATCATGGAATTCTTCAGGCATAGTTGAATCAACCGACTGTGTCTCCAACATACCATAATGCAATGAAGTTGACATCCTTGACCTCGTAATCCTCCCATAAGTAGTTGGACCAAGTGCATGAAGTTGAACCCAGGTCAATGAAAATGTCATCCTTAACACTCATATTTTATTCCATCATATATGAAAGAACGTGAACTTCCCCACCAGATGGTGCCACCAGAGGAAGTTAATTAGGCATACTCATCATCAGTTGGAGAATTGATTTTTAGCTCTATTAATGTCATCCACTTAATGGACCCCTTCTCTGATTACGAATATGGATATGAACCTGAGTTACCTACACCCAATCAGGGAATTGGAGGAAGAGGATATATAATCCAAGGATACTCAACAAGACACATCCATGGAAGAAACAAATTTTTTTCCACACCATTGATCAAACCATTAATGTTGAAAAAACTCATGGAAGAGGCCTTTAGAGAACCCTACAGGAATATGAAACTTCCCCTACCCCCAATGGTATACGTTCTGGCCCAATCATTCTGGAATATCCATTGGAAGAGTAAACAATGTTTAATCACCCACGGTGTGTGGGTAAACCTACTCAGCCAGACCCACAAGGTACAAAAGTTCCACCAACTCCTATCTCGAGAGGGGGGGGGGGCGTCCATACTCATATGATGTAAAATTCTATAAAGATCTTGTGAAAGACCATCCTCATGGTAGGAAACACTATCCTTTAAATTATAAGGATGATATTCTAAAATAGGTATAATCAGTTATAGTAAATCTAACAATCCTGGATGCCCTGAGCCTATCAAAAGATATTAGGGATGCACTTATTGAAGGTTCTCTATGTCCCCAAGAGTTTGAATCTGAAGTATCCACCACTAAATTTTAGCATATATAGATTGATAATTTAGAATTCCACATAGTCATCAATTTTATATATTTGGATGAAGACGTCATTAAAAAGGGGCACATCAGACCCCTATATGGGTCTGGAAGGATAAATGGTGTTGAGATCTAATAATTATTTAATGATAATGGCTCTAGAGTTAATCTCCTCATATCATGAGAAATATTTCGGAGAGGCTGTTGTGAAGATGGCCTAACACCATCTTCTCGAACCCAGTTGGGTTATGAAACAAGTTATGAGAGAATTTTGGTCCAGATCAATCTCAAAACTCAATTTTGTGACCTCATTAAAGAATCATAATTTCTAGTGGTTCAGCAAAAATCGTTTTCAACTTCCTATTGGGAAGGCCCTAGTTGTATCAGCACGTGGTGATTCCCTCATCACACTATCAATGAATCCAATATTAGAATAATGTAAAAGATGGGATTTTATACACCAATAAGGCCTCAATCGAGTAATGCATATCACACTATATAAATATATGATTCTATGAGTAGAAATGGAAATTTGAGTCGATGGTATTGATTGGTTCATTACCCCAAATGGTTTGGAAGTTGTACTTGATGACCCCTTAAAATATCCTAGCAAAGAGTATTCATTGACCATAAATTATGTGGAGTTCATGATTCCCTTTTGGGACACATATTTAGCAATAATCATAACTTCAATCATGGTCACCGAGTCTAATAGTGAAAAAAATCCATTTCCCCCCCAAAAAAAGAGAGAATGCTCGAATGGAAATGCAATCAATCCATATTCAGGGCTCTGGATAATCCATACATAACTTATTAAGGTAGAATACAAAGAAGAAACTTTTCATTCCCTTACTCCATCCTCTCAAAATAATCTTTATTGTTAGTCGGGGCAGAAGAAGTTACCCCAGCCTCCGGTTTCAAAAATTGCAACTCTTATCTAAACTCTGGAGTGCTCATCTCAAGAGTTGTTTCCCTATAAAAATTGGAAGATGATGAGGAGGATGTGGAAGAAGTAGATGAGAAATACCTTAGGGATGCCCCTCCACATTCTAAGAGGGTGTCTCTAACACAATTGTTGAACTCTAGTAAATAAACATGGGTATCAAAGAAGACCCACGACCCACTTCGATCAGTGCATCCATGTATTATAAAGATAAAGAGTTTTATACCACCTTCCTAAAGAATTATCAATATTGTTTCACCTTGAACTATATAGAAATGATAGGCCTTGATCCCAAAGTGGACACTCCCCACTTGGGCCTACCAAAAGATCATAACAGCTACAAGCAAGCAGCTAGAAAGATGCACATCACAGATGCTACCAAAATAGAGGCTGAAGTCATCAACTTCATCAAAGAATAAATTATTTGACAGTTCCAATACCCCATCTAGTCGGATAATATTGTCCCTACTAAAAATTAGAATAGGAAAATCAGAGTCTTCATCAATTTCAGGGATCTCAATCAGCACTGCCTGATAGATTATGTCCTGCTCCCAATCATAGAATCATTGATCGATTAAACTAATAGATATAAATTTCTCCCTTTAGTGGATGATTATTCGGGATACAACAAATAAAAAGGGACTGAGAAAATAAAAAATCCACCACCTTTAGGTCCACCTAGGGTGTTTTTTTCTAAAAGTTAATTCCATTTGTTTTGAAAAATGATGGTGCCACCTACCAATGCACCATGCAATGCATTTTAAAACCATTCTTGGGAAGATTTTTTTAATTCTATATTGATGATCTGGTGGTTA
Source organism: Viscum album (assembly GCA_963277665.1). Classification (NCBI taxonomy): domain Eukaryota; kingdom Viridiplantae; phylum Streptophyta; class Magnoliopsida; order Santalales; family Viscaceae; genus Viscum; species Viscum album. The sequence continues at coordinate 176,028,410 of OY728140.1, read as the reverse complement.
AATTATGAAAATGTTCAGACCACTTCATAGATCTTGAAATCTTCTTCAATAAACTACGACAAAATTAATCCCTTAAGATGTGATTTTAGTGTTACTTAATGGAAATTCCATGGTTGCTTCATACACCATCATGGCATCAAATTAAAAACAAAAAAGAAATGGTTTATCCTTGGAATGTCAACTAATCACATCCTCATTGAGTTTATAAGAATTCAATGACATTTGGGAAAAATTTGGCACTTCATATCCAACCTTGTTGGAAAATATTTTCCCTTCACTAGGTTGATGAAAAAAGTGGTCTCATATAAATAAACTGATAACTATCCGGAAGCATTCAACAATATCAATAAATATATCTTAAACCCATTAGTGCTATGTCACCTATCAAAGGAAGACCACTCATTCTGTATGTGACTTCCTTGGAGTGATCACTAGGTGACTTCCTCTTGCAACATAATGATGTTGGTGGCAAGAATAGATTATACTATCACATCCAAACCATGATCGATACTAGGAATCCGTATTAAAATAGTGAGAATATATGTATGGCACCAAACATTGTGGTCATGAAACTGTGAAACTACATGTAGTATCATGGGGTACATTTGGTCTTGCACAACAACCCACTCAAGTATATTCTCATCCATCCAATTCTAATTGGAAATCTATCAAAATGGTCTTCCACCCTACAGTAATTTGATATGTGGTTCATTCCTAAAAAATCCATCATAGTCCAGGAATTAGAATATTTCCTAGAAGAACACCCCTTGGAAGAAATAACTCCATTGGATGTTAAACAACCCGATGAGCAGGTTTTCTATATTCAATAGGAATCCCCAATATGGGAGGTTTGTTTTTATGGTGCATCCATAAGATCGATAGGAAAAAGGATAGAAAACCCTATACTCAACAATGTGGGGATGGGAGTCTTACACATATCTCCAAAAAGGGAATTCATGCATTACTCTTACTTGTTATCATAGGGGTGCACAAACAATAAATAAGAGTACCAATATTTCATTGTAGTCATAGAGCTATCACTTCAAGTACCATCAAAATACATGAAGATAAAAGGTGACTCAGAACTGGTCATCAAGTAAATCAATGGTGAATATGATATTAAGAAGGGGGATTTAATCCCTTTGATGGAACATATTTTAGAAATGATAGAAGAATTCCCATCAGAGCCGACATTAACTCATGTCACCCAGTCAATAAACAAACAACTAGATGCATTGGAAAATATAGCCATAACCCTGGCTGAATGATACTGGGATAAAATGGTCATCAGTATTTCCCACTATTGAATGGTATTAGAATTCGTTCTATCCAACACAAAAGAAATTGATGAGATTAGTCCTATCCATTAGTTTTATGGTCACACCACCTGCTGGATGACTCCCATTACAAATTACTAGTAAAAGTGAGTGATTTCACCAGATAGGGCTGGAAGGGAGAAAATTAAATGATTGGCATTCAAAATTGTTCGGTACGATGTCACAAACCAAAAAAGGTCCCTCGATAAGTGAGACCTCTATGGGGTCCATTTTTGGGGAATTGGTAGAGAAGAGATTCTTACTGTCACAAAAGAAGTGCATTCCAGAACTATTGGGGTACATCAAGCAGCATCCATGCTATCACATTAAACTCAAAGGCTTGAATACTATTTCCCCACCATGACTTAGTATTGTGATAAGTTCACAATGACGTTTCATTCCTACCATGTTTGTGCCAGCTTCATCCATCATACCCTAGAGTTTATCTACACAGTTAAGTAGTCCTTGTCATTTTCAGTATGAGGAAATGATATTGAGTGACAATTTCCTACCACTAAAACTATGAAATTCAATTATACCCTCACAATGACCAACTTATTTTCCAAATAGATAGAAGTTATACCACTCAAATAATTCGGGTAAATAAGTTTTGTCATCTTGGTGAAATCCAATTTCATCATCGTATTTGGTGTCCCGTATAAAATAATGATGGAAAAAGGAACTAATTTCTACAATGATAAGTTAAAAAAATTGTATCATAGTATGGTATTGAGGTGAACTATTCATCTCTCTTCCATAAAAAATGAAATGGATATATTGAGGCATTCAATAAGACCCTATCCAACATATTCTAGAAGATGGTAGACAAGGAAAAGAAATCATGGTCAGACAATCTCCTCCGTGATTTGTGGGATTACTGGACCACGACCCACACTGACACTCAAGAAACCTCACACTCATTATTATACGAGAAACATGTAGCTCTACAAAAAAAAAATCAACTACCATCACTCCTCATTGCTATATTGGATAAAATATCCACAGACGAGGAATCCCAAAAACATCTTGATGAGTTGGAGAATATCGATGAGAAAATATTTGAAACGTTGCACCATTTGAAAGTTTACCAAATCCAAATTGTAAAAACCATCAAAAAAAATCATTTCCTTTGGTAGTTTATTGAAGGAGAATTGGTGTCGGTCCTCAGAACTCCAATGATACTCAAGAAGAAACCCCCAAAATGGGATCCAAAATGATAAGGACCATATGTCATACACAAGGTCTACTCAAATAGAGAATTTACTTAATTTAAATGTATGTACAAATAACCATAGCTACCGCCAATGTAAGGTTCTTAAATAAATATTTCATGTTTCCAAGATAAAATCATCTTGAACGCATGATGAAAAACTACATGATAATATGTCTTCACAACCAGACATTAAATTGCAAGGTAGTGTCATAACCACATGATGTTAAACTGCGTGGCTAGAAATTTCCTTGTCAAAAGATGTTAAAATGAAAGATATGACATTAATTCCCCTTCATGTCAGACAATCATTGTCCTTTTCATGAGACATTAAAATACATGGTAAAATTATCCTAACCACGTGACATTAAACTGTACAGTACCATTGTGTTCCAATCAATGATTCGTCGCACATGAGTCTAATATGTATGTGAGAAAGAAAAAAATTCCCATGTTCCTATGTTAGATTCAAATCTGGATAGGGAAATCTCTTTCTCAAGAACTATGTTTGTCTTGATAATCATTTTTGCGAGATACGTAGTGATGCACAAAATCTATGTCTCGGGACTGGCCACCCTAAAACAACCCCCCTCTCCGTGTATGGGCAAGTCCTATGTGGGGAGGTATCTTCATAAGGGTGTATACACTTTGTGTCCTATATGTTAATGGGATACATAGAGACACTTCAATCCAAGATCTTTCTTTATCCACCACATGATACAAAATGCCTCCGATGTACCCTTAGTAGCCTTAGTATTTCAAGATAAGTCCCTACTATTCCTTTTTTCTCAAAATGAGCTTATCTCACATGTGCTTAGGAATTGTGGTAAGGTATTTTCTCATATGAACAAAGAATAAAGGTACATGAAAATACCATTACCTTGATATAATGGTTTAAAATGAACCCTCCCCTTGGTATAGACCAATTCAATACAGGGAGACTAATTTTAGAACAACTTTTGGCTTGATTCCTTACCTCACAGGATATGTAGTGATGAACAGATTCTACATCATGGTCTAGATACTATTCAAAAAATTCCCCTCACTATGCATGGGTTAGACTGGTATAGGGAGCATATTTCTAGAACAACATATTGATTGATTCCTGCCCCTATATGAGATGTAGTGACACATGGATTCAATATCATGGTCTATCTTCCACCCAAAAATGCCCTTTCCCTGTGTATAAATATGGATTTCATAGGGGAAAATCTGGTAAGGACACTAGGATTGATTTTTATCGACATAGGGTAGGTAGTAATACCCAGGTCTTTGAACCTAGGGCTAGATCTAACAATGTATCAAAGGTAAAATGTCTCCATCGTTCATTATTTACCTATTTATTGTGATGTAATCTCTGTCCTCTCTTTCTTTCACAAACTAAGCATAGTTTATGTGGGTTTAGTAGTTTTGGGAGGAAATTCTAAATAGACGTATCAATGCACTACAATCCCAAGTCCTAACCACATGATTTTAAACTACAAGGTACCTCAAGAACTATATATGGATAGATTCTAAATACAATGAGATGCATAGTGACACCCAGACCTCATGCCCGAGTCTAGATGTGAAAAATGAAAAACATGCCCCTAATCTCATATATGTAAAATGAAAATAAATGCAATATAAAAACCTCGATTCCTACAACAAGGATTTCTTATAATATCATTCCCCCTACATATGAGTCAGATCTAAATAGGGGCTCCCATACCTCACAACTAATCATGATCAAGATACTTCTTGCATACCTAGATATCCCCTTTCCATCCATTAAACTAAATTTCCCAAGAAATTTTAGATCCCCAAAATCATCCATGGCCATTAGAGATAGAGTTTTAGTGTCATACAGACACCTTTGATTGACTATGCACACAATTACCCAGCGGCTCTGCATAAGTTTCCCACAAAAGGTTCTATCAACCAAAAGAAAATTCATCCTCAGGAGAGGTGTTTCCTACCTCCATACGCATGTTGGATTCCAATCCCCATGTCATTCCTCTTGATCTTAGGCCCCCTTGGAATCATGTTTTAAACTTTATTTCCCCACTCATGTCCAGGGCATGCCAGAATGTCCTATCTCAATTCTCCCATACTTACTCATGATATCTCTAAAAATTCACCCCTAAAACATGACATTAAACTATTCTTATGGTGTCTTTATAATAAGACATTAAACAGTATGGATCCATAATATCCATTTTGATTCACATAATTTCACCCAAGTCTTAACCATATTATATTATATTTCGAGGAATAATTTTGTTCTCACCTAAGAGGACATTCTACCCCCTCCAAATTAGTCACCTACCATGTCGCGTCACAAAACTACATGCAGTTTGATTCATACCCTCACATGATCTGTAAGGATGCACAAAATTTCATCTAGGTTCAACCCCCTCAATGTAAGATAAATCCCCCCCTTGAGTATGGGCTAGACATATGTAGGGGTATTTCTATATAGAACTATGTGTGACTTGATTCCTATCCCATGGGTTATATTGTGATTCTTAGATCCTATGACCCAGACCCATCCACAGAACGCATAAATATGTACCCTCCTCAACATGAAATATTATTCAAATCAACGTACAACCAAATGTTACCCATTTGCGATACCATTTCAAGAATAACCATATATTTTTCTTTAATTTCTATTCATCCATGTCCTCACTAAATTATGATAAAATTCATTGAATCTACATCCTTTCTACCTGATTTTAAACCATATGAAAATTTTCATAATCTTATGATGATAAACTGCACGATAAAATTTCCTAGTAATATGATGCTAAACTATGAATCACCATCTCAGATATTAAATGTTCCACTCCATGACTATTTTATCCATGGGTGGGGTATTTAACACCTTACACCCCTTTTTTCTTACACTGATCACAACTCACAGGATTAGGGACCTCGGCGAGGGATTATCTACAAAAGCACAGAAAAACAATCCACAATGGTTAGACATAGAGGAACATACTTATAAGGAACATTGGGGTTCTCCCCTTCACAATTGGAAAACCAATGTCCTCACTGTATGATGTTATACTGTAAGGTATTTCAAGAACCATGTTTGGGTGGATTCAGGTACATGTAGTATACATAGAGACACTGTGATGATAAACCTCAGACCCAACCACCATCGAAAGAAAAAAAAAATCTAAGATATACCACTCTCTATGTACAGACCAAACCTATGCAATGTGTTCAATTTCAAGGAACACAGATCTTCAATCCTTGGTCCTTCTCCAACAAAGTAATCAAAATACCTCACCCTACATATGATTCAGATCTATGTAGGGATGTTTCTAATTTCATTTGTAATCAAGGAATACATGTTTCTAATATATTCAGACACATTCGTTCCATCCATTAAACTACGTGGTTCAAGAAATTTTGGATATTTATGAACCTCCCAAGCCATCAGAAATGTGTGTTCAGTGTCCTTAGGGCACCTTTTAAGGATTATGCACATAATACCATGGTGGCTATGAATAAGATGCCCACAAAAAAGTCATGTCACCAAAGGAAAATTCTTTCTCATGAGAGGATTTTCCGTCATCAGTATGCTCAACAGCTCCCAATCCCCATATCATTTCTCCTGATCTAGGAGCCATCAAATCCATGGTTTACACATTTTTTCCTATTCATTCCTCATACATGATGAAACACTTCATCCTCGTTATCCTAAAGTTACTTTGGAGTTCAATATCATTTTCCTAATCATATGAAATTAGAACTAAATGATACCTAATACCCAATGTTCACTATAGGGTCTAGAAATGTCAAAGAATATATTTTCCCCCATGACCCTATATGCAAAATAAATCCGCATAGGAATGTTCAGTATGTGTCATGCCTCATTGGTGATCTCATACACAAGGCCCCAATCCCCCATTCATATGCGTGAATGAGATCCCCATATGGATAAACAGTATATATTAAATGAACTACATCTGGCTTGACTCCTATCATCATAGAACACATAGTGATGCCCGAATCGCATATCTCAAGTCCATCCAAGAATCAAATTACCCCCTCCTTTCATGTATAAGGGTCATACCAGCATAGGGAACCTCCTCACACCTGTATGGGAATAATATCTCCACCCATTCCTAGGAAATAACAGCCTAAATTGCCACCTTTCATGTTTGGGAACCCCAATTCACAAACCATACTCTATGTCAAGAAAGGTCGGAATCCTCATAAACATCCATGGACATCAGAAATGGAAGGTTAGTGTCCCGATGAAATATTTTTTTGACTATGCACACAATTCTCTGGAAGCTATGCATAAGTATCCCATAGAAAAGGCCTATCGACCAAAGGTAACTTCTTCCTCAAGATAGGCTTTTCTACCTACGTAATCCCCTATGATGTTTACATCCCACCTCACTCTTGGTTTCATAATCCCCTGAATTATAGTTTATATCCTCTCATCCCTTTCTTTCTGGAATATGAGAGAACGTTTCTAGTTATACTACTGTGAAAAAGATGATTCATTTCCCCACTATTGTTAGATTCAAATGACTTTAAATCACAAATCTCAAATGTCTAGATTGTATGACGATAAACTACACCATGCTTCAGCCCTCCTTTACACAATCCAAAATCATGTGGGAGAAGTTTCTCAACTAAATCAGATGAAAATTCCCCTACCACTCTAAGAAATCATTCCCTCAATAATCCACTCACTTTGGCCTTCATCTAAAAAGTTAATTCAAATTCACATATAATTTTTAATCCATTGAAATGGATGACCAGTGTGTGGAAGAATGTTTTTTTGACTATGTTCAAAATGCCTCAATGGATTGGAATAAGTTACCCACAAAAAAGGACAGTTGACCAAATTCAAATTAAATCTCAAGAGAAGATTTTACAACTTCCTTATGCCCCATGGATTCAATGCCCCATATCATGTCCTATATCCAAAAACCACAAAATCAGGGTCAAGAAAAATCCCTCATTCATGTCTAAAAACTATTGGTACTTTCTCACTTAAAAAACCTATATTGAATCCCTTTACCAACAATTGATGGTCAAAGCTGCCCGACCTAATATATCAATAATTATAGTATAGTTTTCAAGAATTTAAACTACTCATGATAAAGAGACAAAAATCACAAGGATAAAAACCTGCAAAGGGAACCCTGGACAAAAGTTGAGTACTGAATTACTAAACCTATTCTCTCCATGGTTTGTGAAATATATTGAGGAAAAAAATAAAATTAAAAAATATACAAATCATGTTAATTTGAAAACCCAAAAAGGGAGGCTTAAGAAATATTCATGTCATACCCACTAAAACCACACCAAATCAGGCTTAGGGAAAAATAGGGTATTAATGGAAACGTAACAATGTTTGTAGGGTTTTTCATAAAACCCTATAAATATTAAAACTATACTTGCTGATTTCCATGGATCAAGAAAAAATTTGAGAGTTATCAGATCATCGATTCAAATCATGATTTTATCTACATTAGAATATCCTCCTCGTAGATTCGATTAAATCCCATTCTGATGGGGGATTTTTTTGGGTCCAGAATATTTTCCATTCAAGATGAATAAAATAACATGAAACTTGGAAAATGATAGAAAAAAAATATTGAATTATGTTAAAGAAAAATATTCCATTGAAGAAGTGACGATGGAAGGTATAAAATTGCTTCTCAAAGGACCCCGTACATAGACTAAAATTCATGGATTCCCTTTCACAAACTTCCCTTCGTGGATGATTTATCATGGATGAATGTTTTCTAAGAATCCTCCACATATGACACTTCAAATCCATCCATTTATGGCCAACCCTTTGTAGACACTCCTTAATGTATGATCCTTTATGGAAGTTCCTTCATGGACACTCCTTCGTAGACACTCCTTCATGGATGCTCCTTCACGGACGCTCCTTTGCAGAAGTTCCTTCACGGGCCATCCATTATGGATGCCCCTATGTGGCAGTCTCTTATGTGGCTAGCCTTATACATAAAATCCCATGGACCCCCGGTCAATACTCGGAGGTGTTGTTCCCCCGCACCCCACTCGATATCACTACCAGGAAATGGTCCTAGCCCTCTAGGCCAATGCCTTTGCTATAGTCATTGACCCCCATGAAAACTGGATAATTGCATGATAAACTTTTTCGGCCAAGTGAATGACATTTTTTGTTTCACCCTTATTCTTCCACACATCCGTCCCTCCAATACCATGAGTCGAACTACTCCTCATGACACACCTAAAACATCATCACCTACCTCTTATTCCAGGTTGATCTAGAACTCCTCATATATTCATGGTCAGAATGTTTAAAACATACCCAGAAACATCCTTTCCATTTATCATACTCTTTGTCCCTAGAAATTTTGGATCTTCATAATCCTTCCCGGCCCTCAAAAAATGGATGGTAAGTGTGTTGAGGAAACCTATTCTTGACTATGCACAAAATTCCCCAACAGATCTTCAAATGTTTCCCACAAAAATAGCATGTCAACAAAGGCAAATTCATCCTCAGGATATGATTTTCCTACCTTCGTACTCTACAATGACTTCCATGCCTTTTATCATTTGTACTAATACAAGAACCCCTAGAATCATGATTTACACATTCCTTCCCTCTCATGTTTGAGGCATATCAAAACATCCCAACCTGATTATTCTATAATTAATCATGGATTCAATAACAATTGGTCCTCTTCACATGACCTTAAACTACAAGACCCCAATTCATCATGACCACATGACATTAAACTATATGGTGTTAGTCCCTACAACACGAAATTAAGCTGTGATTCCATCATCCAAGATATAACACTTTAAAGTATAGTATACCAGATTTGACATTCAAAAGGGAACTCATCCCGAGGCAAGACTCCATATTTTCTTATAGGAAGTGGCACTATTTCTCTTCTTTTCCTTATCCAAGGACATATCTTGATAGATCGACAAACATGACTATCATATATATGAAAAAAAGAGGAAATGGTTACACTCAATGGCCTCTCTCTCTCTCTCTCTCTCTCTATTTGGGATCCAGTACCATCTATTTGCAAATGAAGTGGGACGTGTTATCTTCAGATCCATTGACTCCTCATGTTTTTAGACTAATCATTACTCATATAGTCTTATAGGTTTATGGAGATCATGGCATTCACATGACCTCAATGAATGGGCCTCATATTTAGAGTAAGCCCTGATCATATCAAAATGGGCCACTTATTTGGTGTAAGCCATAATCATTCCCCCTTTAATGGGAAGCTTCCATGAGTAAGACCCACCATTGATAACTATGTGGAATTTTATTCCCAATTTATTAGGATAAGTATGAATCCTCCCTAAGGTTCAATCCTGACACTGTCACATTTATATCTGTTCACATTATCCTTACTGTATGATGTTAAACTATATTTGACAGTTGAACTATGAGAACTCAGATTTATGATATAACTAGGATACATAGGATCCCTTCATAAGGCATGAACATAAATGGTCCTTCCCTCTAGATATAACCATCAAATAAAGCCTCCTTCATGGATATCTCCCATGCATAATTCCCAACTAGCATACTGAATGGGAGCCCTATGAAGTGTAAGTCCCAATCATTCAAAACTACATGGGCTTTGATTCCCAACTAACTGGGATATGTAGGAAACCTTCCTATGGTTAAATCTTGGTACATCACATATCACATTTGCTCCATCATTTTCAAATCATCTCAATATCGTATAAATGACAAGATGTTAAACTTAATGAGCCACTAAACTACATGGGATTTGATTTCTAAAAACTGGGATATGTAGGAAGCCTCCATCAGGTCCAATCCCATCTCTTAGATCAACCCTAATGTTCTTTGGGCCATATCCCTGGTATGGTCACATCCACCCATAATAGTACATCTATTATGGGTCCATTGGGATGCTTCATTGTATGTCCCACATTAAATCTAGACTAGGCATATTCCTCCTAGACGTCCTTGTGGTACGCTATTAAAATGTATGATTGGGACCTTGTCACATGATCCAAAAAGGTGTTGTGTCAAGTTAAGTGGACCTGAACATTGTGTGTTCTAATTCCTCTCATGAGGATAGGTAGGATACCCATCTCATAGGTTTGATCCCAGCATTGAAACAACTATCATCCCCCCTAGATGACGATAAACTACAGAGTACCTCATCACATGGATTAAACCATCATTGTCTCAGTGAAAGACCATGTGATTCCTGATTTTTTCACAGAAGGGTAAAATTGATGAAAAACCTCAAATATATACAGATGTCCTCATTTATGGAGAACATTGGATACATACATGATATTCTATACCCATGCATATTTATGACTAATCTTGTGACCTAGGAGTTGTCTATGGACACATGATTGGGAATGAGCCAAGGATTTTTAAACATCAGAACATAGCTTAAATCCAAAATAGAGTCCTAGAATATGTAATAATTTCCCCCAAAAGTGCTCGATGATCCTGAGTTCCCATTCTCTCTACCAATGTGACTCCTTTCTTATCATTGGCTAAATCATCCAACGAGTGACTACAGTTGGAAAGTAGGTCCATGAATCTTGGATAAGGGGGTCATTGTGTGTTTTTGGATCTATGAATAAACCCATTAGAGACTAACCAAGGACGTTGTACCTAGTGTGGATCAATTGAACAAACACGTACCCCCCCTGGAATCACCCACTAAGACCACTTAACAGTAGCACCTCCATCATATATTAAAAAGGATACAATGACCAGTACCTATTGGAGCATTTTCGAACTTGGGTATGTTGTTCCATTAGGATGAAACTATAATACAACTAAAATCATTTCAATTAGGGTTCATTGGAAGACATTCCATAAAATCCATGGGGATGTTCTGCCATTTTCAAACAAGTATATTATATGGTTGCAATATACCCATAGTTATCTGTAATTCATCCTTAAATTTTTATCATAAAAAATGGTCATGACCCCTCCCTCTATAGATTACCCTCCTGTGAGGGAAAGGAATAAAGGGAGATAATGATCCCCCCAAGTCTCACCTCCAGTAGGCCTTAGGTTGGCGACTGTAACTAAGGGTGTAAAAATATCAAAATGTGGATGAAATTATGCTATTTAAAAAAATATGATCTAAAGAAAAAATGAATCCTTCAAAAAAAAAACCCCAATACATATAAATAAGAAAACAAAAAACCATACCAAAATGCATGTATAAATAGAACTAATAAAGTAAAATTCTCAAATGTAAATTTCCAAAAGTAAAGCTAATAAGTGACAAAACAATTGTCAAGTATCTGAACTATTAAGGTCCTGCACGGTCGGTAAAATCCCTTTAGAATCCTAAAAATTGTTTTATATATGTAGGGTGAGCAAACAAGTATACTTGTTAGGAAAACAAATCTCTCATGCACATGTGAATGAAGCATACTAATACCCCTGTGAGAGAACACCAGAACTAGAAATCACATATTAGCGTATACTAACCATCCCATTATTAGCAAGGAATGCTCATAAGTTATCTTAAACCTAGTAATATAATGTAATAGGTGTCCAATTGATAAGGGTTCCCCCACTAATCTCCCAATGGTATGCTACTCTCACACATAACATCATATGTCATGGTGATCCCATCTATTTTGTATTCCACACTGCTGAACAAGCATGGCCACAACACACCTTGCCCATAGACACCTAGGCTTACTTACCCACAAGAAAGGCCCCACACATTTCGCCTAAAAACACCTGGGCTGCCACCCCACAAGCATGATAACATGTCACCCGAATACACCTAGGTCGTCAGGCCTCATCTCGAAGACACCTAGAATATATATCACCTCTCCCAAGAACACCTGATCTATCACATCTCGCCCAAAGACTCTCTAGCCATCACAACCACTATCTAAAGAACTAATAGACATCTGGCCATCATATCTTGTTCCATACCTACCTCGCCTGGAAGAGAGAGTGGTAAAGAGTGGGTACTGATCTATTTGTATTCCTCACCAGATTTTGGGAAAAACCCCCCATGCGTGACTATGCAGGTGTTTGGTACATAGTGCTCAATGTGGGTGGGGTGTATATAAAAATCACAAGAATGTACGTTGGATACATATATATATATATAGAAAATCTCATAAGCCCAAAATATGTGTTTCCAAATAAACTAACCAACTCACATCACTATCACTTTTCTTGTTTCCTCTAAATGAATTTATTAGTATCTTCAATAGTCAATTCAAAAGGTAAAGTGACCTGAAAAGTGGATTCAAATTTCCCCAATTTTTAACACCCATTCATTTCATTATTTAGAATCAACCACCTCAAATAACCCAACCCATCATTAAATTATTTATCAACAGATCTCATCCCCTTAACCAAGCCAACCCATGCCATTTCAAACATTATTAAACAATTATTTACTCATTCCATCACTACTTGGGAATCTAACACAAAACAACCACGTCCTTGACACCCCAAAATCATGGCCAAACAAACCACCTCCTTACTACCCCAAAGTCACTCACAAACAACCACATCCCCACTAAAACAAAATGACGGCCAAACAAACCACCTATTCACCACCCCAAAAGAACAACAAAAAAACCACATCTCGCCCCACACCCCCATTCAAACCACACATCATTGTTCCAAAACAATGGCTACACATCTCAATCAAGATCAATTTTTACTGGTTTACAAAGGGGATTTTATCACATTCCTATTTAATTTAGGGGTGTTATCACACAAACCAACATATTGGGGAAATCATTTCAATATCCAAGTATAAATAATTGAGCGATTTCCATTCAGGGTGATATCGTAATAATTACAACAGTCAAAATATTCACAATACATATATCCAGGGTTAAAAATCCCCATCATCCACAATTCTCAGCAGAGCATCAACCTAAATAATTTGAAATATCACAATAACAATTAAGCTGTAAAATCATGTGAAAAAACCCCTTTTTACCCCCATTAAATTTCTACTAGCCAATTCCTTTTCTTTTATTAAGATGGCACAAAAATATCCAATAGATAAACAAAAGTAATCCCTCACATATGATGCACAAATAATGATAAATGAAGTAAATACTTCCTCAAGGATGCTTTTTGACATGTTGTACACCACAGGGCAAGGAAGAATGCCCACAAACCACATACGCACCACGGGGAACCATAGATAAACCTACACAACATCCCAATACAATAAAAACATAACCTAGTTCATACCCAAAATCAAGGAAATACCATTGATGTGGATCCTAAGGTGATGAATGAAATAAAACAGATGATAAAGAGAAGAGAAATCCACATGGATCACTACTGAGAATCTACCGGGATCAGTGGATTTAGGTGGAGTAAATGTTCTTGAAGAACACCACAGGACACCTAAGGTTCTCCCAAAATGAGAGGAATAAGATAACATAGCGAAATGAATAAATTTTCTACTGATTGTTTTTAAAAAACTACACTGGATTGGGTTATTACATGATGTGTAATCCCATAACACGTCATTTAATCTGCATGGTCTAGTTTTTTTTTCTGAAAACAAATCACATATTAATTTTATTATTTATTTTTAAACCCTGGTATTTTACAAGACATGTAACCCTTCTTCACATTGTGTAAAATGTTTACACATCATGAAACCTCCCTAGACATTCCATGAAACCAATAGTCACATCACGTAATCCACTTAGAAGTTGTTTAATCTCCCTAATTATAGACTTCTGCAACCAAAATTCTCTATACTCCCTCTAAACCTCCCCTGTACACCACTATCAACCAAAACAAGAAAAGTAACATACCGAGAAGGAATATACTATTACTTCAGATACCTATCAAATTATTCTCTCCCTCGAGAATCCAAAACCAATCCCCGAAATAAGTGAGTCCAAATAACCACCCCATGAGATACCTCTCAAGGATGTATTCATACTACAAATTCTACAACTATCCAAACATGTCAAACCAAACAACCATAAGTATCTCACAGGACCTCATCACTTGAATCCAAAAATACAAATTTTATCCTCTTACAAAACCACATTACCACACAACAATCTCAACTTCCACATTTCTCAAAAATGAAACCTACAACAACCAATAAACCACGCCCCTCGAACACATGAATCAAAGAATTTTTTCTACCATGTTAAGATATTATCCTCTCTTGGTGGTACTGACTTATCTACCTAGGTTTAATCGCATCACTGTTAATACATCTCGATTAGTAATCGTGTCCTCCCCTTTGTATATGTCAGTAGAGTATCTCACATCACACCACACACATCCCAATCCAAGGAAAACAACTCATCTCATAAAACAATGGGATCAAAAGATCATATTACAAAAATAAAATACAGTAAAGAAAATTTCAAAACATCTATAGGTGATGGGCATGCAACTGCGTCTCTTACTCCCAAGTACTATCCTATTATCCACAATTCCTCCATAATAAATGAACCAAAGGAATGTTATTCACATGAAGAAACTTCTCTTGGTGGTCCTAGATCTCTTCTGGATGTTCCAAAAATGTCATTTGATCCTCGATATCAGACTCTCCCCAATCAATGACATGGGATTCATCATGATGATATTGATGAAGCTAAGATATGTGTAAGAAATCATGGATCATTTCGAACCACTATGGAAATTCCAACCAATACACCACCACACCAAATAACCTCACCATGTCAAAGGGTCCAACAAAACTAGGAGAAAGAATACTCCCTCTTCCTAAACACCAATGCCCATGTCAAGGAGAAACCTTTAAGAACATGTGGTCCCCAACCTTGAACTACAAGGGCCTCCTCCTACTATTAGCATAAGACTTATACTGATCTTGCACATCTTTCATCCTATCATGAACAAACTAAAAATTCTCTATCATTCTCTACACCACAATGGTACCAAAAATAGATATCTCCCCAACTTCCATCCATCATTATGGATAATGACATAGTCTTCCATAAAAATCCCCAAAAGGAGACATGCCAATGGAAAAGTGGAAACTATTATTATTATAAAACTCTACCAAAGGTAGGTGTCATACCCAAGATCCAAAAAACTCCATGATTCATCCCCGCAATATATCCTTCGATATTTGGATAGTCCATTCTTTATTCCCATCTACTTGTGGGTGGAAATAAGTATTGAGACATAATTGGGTGCCAAAAACATGTTGCAATACCCTCGAGACTTGTGAGGATAAAAGTGTTTCCTGATCCAAGATAAAGGACCTTGAAACTCTATGAAACTGCACCACCTCATCCAGATACCTCTTAGTTAATGAATCCATTATGCCAGACTCCTTGATCACTAAGAAGTGGGTCAATGTTTTCAATTTTTTCTACTATTATGTAGATAGAATCACAACCACCCTGAGCTATGGGTAACCCTAGGATGAAATCCATCGATATGACATCCTATTTCCAATCGGGAACATCCAAGGGCTACAAAAAACCACTAGGAACATGATGCTTAACCTTTATCTAATGGAAAACCAGAAAATTTTCTACAAACTCCACCACTTCCGGCTTCATCCTATGCCACCTAAAGTATGTCCTCAATCCATGGTACATTTTTGGAAATTTCAGGGTGTAATGCTAAAGATGAGTTATTAAACTCATGAAGGAATCCATTGCACATTTATACTAAAACAAAACACCTTTTTAGAAACAAAATCTTGTTTCAACCATCCTCCGACCATACCTCTGCAGAATCACAATAGCGAACATGATCGTGCATCACCTCTTCTTCTGAGTCTCCCCTCCAAGACTCCTCCACTAGATGCATCATAGAAGAATTAATCATTATGTGAAACAAACAACATCTACCTACATCCAATTTTTAATCTAGGTTAATGGCTTCCAACTCCTCCATTTCTCTACAAGAATCTTCATACTCTCGAACAAAACTATTCCACAACATCCTACTCAAAATATCATCCACAACACTCCCCTTTCCAAGGTATTAGAGATTTCAAAATCCGAATTGTAAAGAAAATATATCCAACATTGTTATCTCAGATTTAGATCATGATGATAAAAGATATAACTCAAGCTATTGTGATCCATGAAGACCATAAAGTGCTCCCCCATGAGGTAATGTTTCCACAACTTCTGTGCAAACAAAATTTCTACTATCTCTAGATCATGGGTGGAATTGTTATGTTTATGAGGTAGTAACTTTCTAGAACCATAAGATACCACTACCCTGTTCTACAATATCATGCATCCAAGACCAGGTTGGAAGCGTCACAAAACACCTAAAACAACACACCCTACTTCGTTAGCTAAAGAATAAGAACACTGACTAACTTCCCCTTTAGGTAACTGAATACTTAATAGAACTGATCAATCCACACAAAATATTTTTCTTTCTATGTTAATGTTATCAATGGGGATGTAACTCAAGGGAAATACGGTACAAACTTCCGATAATATCGTACAAGAAAAAGAAATATATGAACCTCTGCCATGTTCTGAGGTTTTTCCCATGAAACAACTACTTCAACCTTCAATGGGTTAGTCACCGAATCCTACTGAGACACCACATGCCTGATTAAATACACCTCTCATGTCTAGAAATTATGATTGGACAACATTCTATAGAGCTAGAAGAGTTAAAGAACATGAAAGACCATTATGTGATGCTTGGAATGATCCTCCTCTAACTTTGAGTATATTAAGATATCATTGATGAATATGAGTAAAAAAATGATCCAAAAAATCTTGAAAAAGGAGCTCATAAGCCCCATGAACATAGATGGTGTGTTTGTAACACTGCATGGGATGACTACAAATTCAAAGGGACCATACCTACAACTGAAGTAAGTCTTTTGGATATCTACCTTATTCACCCTCTACTGGTGATATCTAGACTGTATATAAATCACAGAAAATCAACTCTCCCCTCTTAGCTAGTTGAAAAGACTGTATATCCTTGTAATATTGTAATAGTTTTTGACCATCACCTGATTCAACTTCGGGTAGTCTATATAGAATATTATACTACCATTATCATTGTTGGTGAACAACACTAGAGCACCTCATGGAGACACACTAGTCCAAATAAAAACCCTCTTCAAGAGAGGATCTATTTATATCCTCAACTCCCATAATTTAGATGGTGTCATTCGATAAGGATTCATAGAAATTGTAGAAGCACCAAGCTATAATTCTATCCCAAACACAACATCACAGCGAGGGGGTAGCATCACAAACTCCTCAGGGAACACATACAAGAAATTTACAACAACCTTGGAATCCTCTAACATCTCAGTGTCCATTGATTATAAGGAAAACTCAATCGACACTGAATGAAGGTGCTCCACACACTGACTTCCCATCTGGAAACCCTGCTTGTCAAAAAAAACAATCATATTCCATCCCCATCCAAAAACACAGCTCTCATATGGAATCATTCAATAATAGTATGTAAAGAATAAAACTAGCCGAGTATGAAATTTTATGACTATATCTATATAAAGAAAGGATCCCCATGTTACTGATGCGACCCCATCATCAGTCTATACCCATGGAACACTTCAAAAAAGATGGTCTGGCCTTCGACAAGAGTACTCAACATTAGAGGAATGTGAATCCTCTCTATGTATTGTCCCAGAGCATGTTCTAGAGTGGGTGAAACAATGGAGTGATAATCTCTTGAATCAAACAAGGTACAAATAAGAGTACTAAACAAACCGATCATTACTCTGATGATTTTTGGGCCCTCTGGAACTACTGCCTCCACTCGTGCAGCTCACCACACCCAACTCTTCTACTTCCATATTTATGACCACCTCAACAACCACACTCAAGTCACTATCTTGGAATATTTGAAACATCATATGGTTGGCCTCTACCTATTCCATCTCCCCTCGGTGGAGAAAAATATTGATATACCTTCTTCTAAAACAAGCTCTATAGAAACTATAGTTGGGGATAGCATTGAAATTGTGCACCTCCACCAAACAGAGCTTGGGGAACCACTAGGCACTAGTTCTAGAGATGTACAGAAACCCCACAACCAAAACAAACTAGCATAAATAACCTATTAAATGAATTAAAACCACTAGCACTAGAAGCCTGGAAAGGAATCAGCTGAGCTAGACTCACTTCTGGTAAAAACCTTAAAGGACCTAGCGCCTTAGACCTGCCACTAATAACTCTACCCCACAAAGAACCATATTATAACCCCTATCACAGTAAACCACCTCATTATTGAATCTATTAGATCACCTATACCTTCTTCAGAACCTATAAATACAGTAGAAATGTAAAAGGTGTTACTATATACTAGATAGAACGACATAGGTACTCCTCAAGACATATCACACAAGATTCATTGTCCCAAAAAAATATATAGTAAAATGAAAATGGTCCTTGACCTTGATTCACTGCTCCCACACTATCATGATTCCCTATGAATGATAAAGAAGTTCATACATCTTCATTGCCTTCATGGTGGATGAAAGGAACTCTACTATGAAATACTTCTAGAAGTTGGCCCACAAAATGTTTGCCTCCTTCCGATATCCTAGATACAATGTCCCCCACTGACACATAGGTCCCTACATCTGAATGACTACCATAGGGACCTGGTACTCCTTCGAGGCCAAGGTGAAACTGAAAGCGTTCAAAATATCCTCCAGCCATCTCTTTATATCCACATCTAAAAAATGGCCGCATACTTTATAAATCCTTCTGATTGAAAGCACGCAATTTCTTCTTATATTGATCATTCTCTATAACTGGGTCAACCTTACGGTGATCAACCAGATAATATTTTTGAAACTCAACTTCTGGAGCCACATGAGGATGATGACCATAATCTATAGTTGAAAAGAAAATAAGGTTTCCATAAGCCTTCATAGTATAGAATTTTTATTAATATTCATTTTAACTCATTTAATTCATTTTCCCATTTTGAATTTCATAAAATAACTCGATTTAAACAAGAACATGAGTCATTAAAATTCTAGTACCTTTCCTAGGTCTCTACCCTACAAGCAATCCCATCTCACTTGGTCATTAAATAAGATCAGAGTCTGTGCATTGTATCATCATGGCCCCTAAAATCATGTTTCCTAACCGGTATCACTATCCTATTTCACGTACCAAGGTCAACTCTAATTATTTCCATACCCCCTTGCAATACACAATGTGATTAACTCCAAAATCCATACTATCTCCCAAAAATCAGATCTGATTCCACTCTTCCATAACCCCTACCTCCAGAGACACCCCTCTTTGTATGGAAATGATGAAAGAGTGCTAATGACCCTAAAGTCCCGCCTCCACTAGGCCCTGGGTTGGAGACTAGAACCAAGTGTGTACACATATCCAAATGTGGAAGGAATTAACCTTTTGAAGGAAACAAGATCGTGAGGTAAGATGAATCATCCAAAAGCCTCCACAATACATATAAATAAGAAAACCAAAAACCAACCCACAATTCATGTACAAATAGAATGGATACGGTAAAATTATTCAATGTAAATACCCAAATGTAATGATAAGAAGTGACACAACAACTGTCAAGGATCCAAGATAGAAAGGTCTAGAATGGTCAAATAAATCCTCCTAGAAACCTGATGAAATTTTTTTATACACAGGGTGACCATACAAGTATACTGAGTCAGAAAAACAATGTCTGTTGTGCACATTCCAATTAAGCATACTAATGTCCCTATGAGAAAAATGTAAACCAAAATTACCTAACAAGGTATACTAAAAAAACCATTATAACATAGGCACACTCACCAAATAACCCAATCCATGTAACATAATATATTAGGAGTCACAATGATAAGGGCACCCTGAACCGCTTTCCAACTGGTATGCCTCTCTCACACCCAACATAGTATGTCTCGATGCTCCCATCTCTTCCATTTACAACACCACCCCACAAGCACAGTAACAAACCACCTCGCCAGTAGACACCTAGGATCACCACCCCACAACACATCCACACACATCTCACTTGATAATTCCTGGGCTACCACCCCACAAGAATGGTCATGTCTTAGCTGAAACCACCTGCGAAGTCACACCTCATCCTAAAGACACTTTGGAAATATATCACCACGCAAAAGAAACCTAGCCTATCACATCTTTCCTAAATATACCTATGGCATCACAACTTCCCTCAAAAGCACTAATTAACTTCAGACATCATATCATGTTCCATAAATATATATTATGGAAGAGAGAGTGGTAAAGAGATGGTACTCATCTATCTATACTCCCCATCGTATGTTGGAAAAAACACCACCCACATGATTATTTGGGTGTTTAGAAAAAAGTGCTCAACGTGGGTGGACTGAATATAGAAATTACAATAATGTGCAGTGTGTACATATATATAGAGAAAATAACATAAGCCCAATATATGGTTTACATACAAACTAACCAAATCACATCACCATCACTTTTGTTGCTACCTCCAAATGCATTTATTAGTATCTTTAATATTCATTCCAAAAGGTGAGGAGTCCAGATAAGTGGGATCATATTTCCCCCTTGTTTAACACCCATTTATTTCATTATTTTTCATCAACCACCTTTTATCACACAAACAATCATTAAATTATTTATTAATAGATCTCATCCCAGTAACCACACCATCCCATGCCATTTTAATCATTATTAAACAATTTTTCACTCAATCCATCACTACTCAGGAATCTAGAACAAAAAAACCACATCCTCATTGTCCCAAAATCATGACCAAACTAACCACCTCCTTGCAGCCTAAAAACCAAGGCCAAACAACCATGTTCCCACTGTCCCAAAAGAATGGCCAAACAAACCACCTCCACACTATCCCAAAAGCATGGAAAAACAAACTACATGTCACCCCACAACCTATTGCAACCCCACATCATCATCCTACAAGAACGACCACACATAAGAACACATTAATATCATTTTTATATTTTTTCAAAGGGGCTTTATCTTATTCCACTATAATTTAGGGGTGTTATCACACAAAATAAAATCATAGGGAATCTATTTTATTATCCAGATATAAGTAACTATCAAATTTCTATTTAGGGTGATATCAAAACAATTATAGTAGTCACAATAGTCACAATACATACATTCAACGAAAATAAATTCCCTAACGACCATAATTTTTAATAGGGAATCAAGCCCAAACAAATCACAGTATCACAATAATAAAAATAGAAGTAAAATCATGCGAACAATCTTTTTTTTCAACCTTTAAATTTAAATCATCCAAAAAATATATTTTATGAAGATGAAACGTTCATATACCATAGATAAAAAAAGTAACAACTCCCAAATGATGAAAAAATAAAGAGAAATGAATGAAATCGAACCTCAAGGAAGCTTTTTGACTGACTTTGCAACATAGGGTGAGGAAGCATTCCCAAAAACCATAGCCACACCAGGAGGTATCATAAATCGACCTACACCACATCCTATAACCATCAAAACAAATCCTAATGCATACTCTAAACCTTGGAAACACCATATAAATAGATGATAAGAATGGAATAAAATGGATTTGATAGAGAAGAGAACTCACCATGGATCAACCACAGATGACCAATGAGTATCCACTTGGATCAATTGATTAAGGATGGGGGAGAAGGTCTTGAAGAACAACTCAAGGAACCTAGGGTTCTCCCAAAATGAGAGGAATGGGATATGATGGACAAATGAAATTTTTTTTGACCAAAAATAATTTTAAAACAATAGTACATCAAGGCATTACATGACATGTAATTCCCTTTCATGCTATTTAATCCTCAGGGTTTGGTTTCTAATAAAAAAACATGTCCCCTATTGATTTTTTATTTATTATTAAACCATGATATTTTACAGATTGTAAAACCCTTCTTCACATCATTTAAAATGTTTACACATCCTAAAAACTCTTTGGAAAAGCTGTGAAACTAACATTCACATCGTTTAATCCACTTACACGATGTGTAAATTCTCTGCTTCCAACCTTTGGAAACCAAACTTCTCCATAATCTCTTAAATCCTCCTATGAACACCTTTAACAACCAAAACGAGAAAAGTAAGAAACTGGGAAGTAATTGACCATTACAAAAACATTATGATTTTGGCAATATAATTTTCATCTTCATATTTATTACTAGAAGTTGTCGATGAAATATATAATAATACATGGTAATATTGGATAATTAGAGTATAAAGATCAACATGAATCATTAAAAGGGATCATTTTCTATTCTAGTATTGAAAAAATAAATAGTAATTTCAAATTTTATATAATCACATCATTATCAATGTTTAGACCTCAAATATTCTTCACCTTGATATGTAGATTTATATTATTTTTATGTACCTCTTTGATCTCCATAAAGATTTATAGATGATAATTAATTTTGGAATAATATTATTTCTCCCCAAACCTTATGTATTCAATGTTTATCCATTGTAAATAAATGATTAATATGTCTCATTAAATAGTCATTATGAATAATGTTGCGTTATCCTTATTATTTAATCTGCAAATAATTTTTTTATCTTATAATGCTAGTATTGGGTTGAGTATTCATAATTCTTGATCAACTAAAACCATCTCCTATGAAAAGAGATCAAATTATTTTGTCTAAACATATAAATGTTTATCTTTTTTTGTATATTTTTCAAAACATCTACCATAAAGATAATTATTCCATAAATTCATTGAAAATTTTATTACTTATAGATTCATATCATGATTCATATAGTTTTAATACGAATTAATAAATGATATGAGGCCTAAGATATCACCATGACATTATGGATTGGGACACTTCAAAATATATTCTTTCATGATTAACTATATACTACAAACCCTCATTCACTGTTTCGTAAGGTGATTTATGATATGGTGACATAACATATCATAACCTTTTTAAAATTTTCGACACTTTCATATATCTTATGTAACATGACTCCATTTTATTTACCATTTTAATAGGATTTAGAAGTCATGGTAATGTTTGCACAATAAATTGATAGAATATTTCAATTATGATAAAAACTTATATTTCTATTACCATGGTTAGTCTAGTCTATTTTTTAATGAACTCTCTCATTGAATACTCCATAAATATACTATTTAATTTTACTTAATGATATGTGAATGAAATTTTATGTATCCATAATTCACACCAACAAATTTTATTATAAATTTTTTCCATTATCATGACCTATAGAAAAATTCTCAAATGAATATTTCATCCTTTATCTTGTAATCCATGATAATATGATCTATAAAATAAATCATAAATTGGTCAAGGTAATCTATAATGAAGATATTAATCATGTCTATGATGATAAGAGTATCATTTTTAGTATGAATGAAATTATTAGGAATTCAATGTTATAATGTAACATAAAAAGTATTTGTTGGTTCCATCATCACATTTAATGCTTTATTGATGATATATTGACAAAAGGTATATCATGGAGGTGTATTTATCCACTCATAACTAAAAAAAGTCATGAACATGTGTTATATATTAATATTTCTTCAAAATGA
This sequence comes from Viscum album, assembly GCA_963277665.1. NCBI lineage: Eukaryota > Viridiplantae > Streptophyta > Magnoliopsida > Santalales > Viscaceae > Viscum > Viscum album. The sequence continues at coordinate 176,004,358 of OY728140.1, read as the reverse complement.
CTTTTTATGTTCATGGGAATCATTGGGGGAGACGCAATGATCTATATTTCTTCATAACAACGAGGACTAGTTTTCCCGATGGTGGTGAATGTAGGTATATAAAACCATTATCTTGATTCTCTTCATGTTACTTTATCAATTTTTCTTATTTCATCACTTCCATTCTATAAGGAGTCATCGATATAGACATATCACCAAGTAAGTGTCTTTTTGAAATCAAAACCTTACTATCAGTTGGAAAACCATGAAACACTTATATAAATATATCAAATATTGTGAAAAAATAGGAATATATTCATTATAATATTTCCCTCCATATATTTTATCTAAATATATACCATTACTGGGCTTTAATACCCATATAATTTTATTAACTTCTTTAGAGTGTTCAGTGTATTCCTTGCAAGAATAAATGATCATAGGTTGATATTGGATAAGAAGTCTGACTTACATACAATAAAATCAAAATATGATTCAAATAGATAGATCAATTCGATGTATGAAATTACATAAAAGTCCCCTAACTGGACAATAATATTATTATTATAAAACAGATTCCAATAAACTTCATTCAGATAGGAGTTATAAACAACAAGCGATATAAATGCACTACTATGAATTTTCATTGATAATTCCATATATTATCATCGGGGGTATGAATTTTCTTTCATAGATACCTCTAATTAAATGAAAGAATTAATATGAATAGGCAAGAAGAATATTTTTACATTTGATAATAACATTTCCCACCCCAATTCTGTGATTCTATCTCCCATCACAACATAAAACCAAGAACAATTAGTGTGAGTATTAAGAAACAATAATCATAGTAAGATATCATTTGATAAAAAAATAAATCAAAAGATAAAATAAATGGTGTCTTATTAATTTAATCCTATGGGATTTTAGGTTCATAAGACCTCACATTTTTTCATCATAGGATGTTTTCGGATATATGATATTATTCATAATAACTTAATCCTTATTAATTATATACACCATAATTTGATACCATCTGATGGTTCTTGAGAATAACATCAATAAATATTTCAGCACATAAAATAAATATTTATTTTATTTCATTATAAATCACACCAAAAAACTCAAAATTTTATGTGTATTTGTAGATTATCTAAATTATCATCTGTAAAATAATTATTCAACATTTCTCATAATTTGCATTCCCATGTGAGACCCATTTAGTCACATAGTATATAATAATAATTTTCAAACCCTCTGAATAGAAACAAAATAAAGGGGTGAGCATATAGTCTTAGTATGTAAAAAAATATAGAAAAAAAAATTAAATATAATATGATAGAAAAAGAAGATATTTTGTGTATGAGAATGTATTCATAAAATTAGAAAATCATAACCAATAAATCATAGATCGAAAAATCATGTTTCATGGAACAAAGTTTATTTTAAAACATAAATATTGAGATATATATATATATTTAAATTTGAGATAATAATAATTATCCATTGAGTTTAAAATAGTAATAAGTTATAACATAAAGCTGTTGTAAGAGAATACACATAGGAAATCTTAACATTGTGAAAAATCCCAATGATACAGATGAATTTATATATGAGAAAACCCAATGATTCCCACACATAGTGAGAAAACAATATCATGTCCACAAATTATGTTATAATAAAACAAAATAATTATTGTATAGTAATTTTTGAGAAAACACAATCATTCCTAGAAATTAATTTCATAGGAAACATATTCATTCCCACAAAATATGTTATAAGAAATCCAAATAAATCAAATATAATATGTAATGAGATTTTAGAAAATAGAAATTTCGTTAAAGGTATATATAATACCCAATTATCTCATAAAAACAAATCGTTCCTATCTTTTAAAAAATTATTTAAAAACCATTATTATACAATTATATCATATTTACCTATGAAAAAAGAAATTGGTTTCCTTAAAATTTCAATAATAAATAATAATAATCCTTATAGGGAAAAAATATATAATATATGATTACAAAATCTACCATGAAACACATAATGAACAATATAGTGTCATGACATAAAAGTAAAATCATTTATATGATCCTTAGTAAATGGCTTCAACAAAATAGTGAAATATCATTTTCCTTTCAAAAGAATTATCTTATATGAAAAAAATAAAATACAACTGAAACTGAAATTAACTTTTAAATAAAAGAATACTTTTATATAGTATTCATGATAATAATGACATAAGATGTATGGAAAATGTATTTTTACCAAAAAAAATTGAAAACAGATTCATTAAACAATTTTGTTAACCAAATAAAAGTATATAGAAAATAAATTGTGTAAAAAACAATATAATTATTAATTTTAAATATTAATAATGTGTGTCAATGAATTTTCATAGATAACTTCTGTAATAAATTAAGGATATATAATGATAACAATAATATAATATAATAAATATTTACATTGAGGATAATGATTCCATACTAAAGGAAGAGTTATCATTAGTACTAATTTGTTAGAATTATTTTGGTTGAACTAGGAATCAAAGAGAGAGAAAATTGTATGAATATATTCAAAAATTTAAAAAAATAATTGGATAATAAAATATATTTTATTTATTGAGAAAGAACAGAAAACCTCTCCATTTGGAATTTTAGGAGCAAACAATCCATATTTGTAAGGGGAATTGGAATTTCAATTCATATATATTTGGAATATTTTTATACAATAGATATTGAATGAAATAAAATTAAATGTATTTATAAATATTATGTATTACATAAAAATTGTGGTATAATAGGATATTCTTTCTAGAAATGAGGATGACCTTGTTTGTTTTAAGGATCAAACTTTTCAATCGGTTTCGAACGGGTTTATTTGTGGAATCGGAAACATACAATGATTATATATCCATTTGGACCTACTTTCCAAAGGTATGTGACCATTAGTTGTGTACTTATGAGGCTTAAGAATTTTTATTGGTCGAGGGGATAGGAGTTCAGACTCATCACACCTTTTTTGGGGGAATTATTGTCTACTTCGGGACTCTCTTATAGATTTAAGTTATGTTCATGAATCCTTATTAATTTACCAAGCATGAAAATGAGTTTTTTCGTTTAGATCTTGCAATCAATGTTTGATATGTAGGGCACTTAGGGATTCTTTGATATGTATTTGAGGTTCTTCATCAATATATAATCATCCATATGAATTAGAGAATCCTAGTCAATGATATCCTTCCATTCATTATATAGAAATATCTTGGTCATTATGATTACCATAATGGTTATAAAGCCACTTTGTGGGGCACTTGAAGTTTATTGTCATTCAGAAAGACATGATTATTTCAGAGTTGGGATCATACCCGCAGATGGGATACCTACGTATTCTTATTTAAAAGAAAGGAATCAGAACCCACATAGTTCTATGAGAAGGATATAGTTTAATGTCATATGGGATGGAACATAATTAATGAAATATGGGCTTGAACCTTAGAAAGGCATCCAACATACTCTACTTTTAAGGTAGATATCAATGTCCACGTAGTTTTGGTGAAGAAGTATGTTGTTTCTGCATGATTAATGGCCCAAAGAGAGATTTCGTAATTAATTTTACACTCTAAGCTCACGTGAGTCATGCTCTATGTGAGAAACAAGAGGTAGCAGAAAAACTGACGATTGAGCCACGAAAGATGTAATCATAAGAAATGATGTGGGGCATACGTATGTATGACTTCCCAAGTGTAGGGCCCATAAAGGTATTTGTACTTCATAGAGTTTTGGGATATTAACCTGGGACTTACTTAAGAAAAGGAATCCCAAGTCAAAAGAAATTAAGGTTGGGGATTACACCTATGAAGGAGGCCAAATTAAGAGAAAATATGATTGGGACTTACTACTGAGAAGGAGGCCCAATTAAGGGAAATTATGACTGGGGCTTACTCATGGGAAGGAGGCCGATATGAAGTCCTCTCAGATAAGGACGAAAACGAAGGAAACAGTCTATAAATGGATTTGAAGAGGGTTTTGAAGGCCATATCTTGAAGAAGAGAAGTGGATTTGAGGAAAAGAGGTGACTAGGAAGGAGGCACACAAGTATTGTTCTGGAGTGCAAGTCCTGGCCGTGCAAGTATAGTTGCATTACATGAGTCTCCTTGAGCGACGAAGAATCCATAGGGTAATACTTGGTCCACTTTGAACACAATCCCTTAGTATCAATCCTAGAGGCTTCCAGAAGGGTGGCGCACAAGTTCCTTTGAAAGGGAAAGGCGGCGTGTAAGTGTCCTCACTTCCTTTAAGGGATGGACACTTAGGCGCACAATTATTGATGATTTATAATACTTAGGCCTTATTATTCCACTTTAGATATTCTATTCTAGGTAAAGAATTACCACAGAAGTGTTCGGAAGACGTCAGAAAAAAGACTTGGGTGACCAGAGCGTGAATCTGAGTTTTGGAAAATTCAGCTTTGAAATGTGGGGCCCACATGGGCTGTTTATAGGCCACTGAGAACCTTGGGCAAAAAAAGGAATAGGGCACGCATGTAACCTGCGCGACCCATATGTGGCGCGCAAGTGACTTGCGTGACCAGAAGGAAACTTGCACGATCTCTTCTTAAAGGGTTCCTTTTTCATGCCTTTGTCAATTTTGGATATCCTTCAAAGGATGAATCTTATTGTGCTTCAGGTATTCCCCTTTTCCATTCGTTAGACTCTGTGATGGAAAGGAGCATCGACAAACGTTCCCCCTCAGAGTTGGATCGAAGAAAGGAAAGAGGATTTGACTCTGAGGAAAATGAGAAACAAGAGTTCGGATGCGCGCAGGTGGTAGGCGCGTAGGTTCTAGTACGCTGGTTCTGGTGTTCAGGGTTGTGGGATCGCCTATATATAGGGTTGTTATTTCGCTCTTCTCATCCTGCCTTCTGAGTTTTTGAGGTCTCATCACGCAAGTGTCTGTTTCTTCTTCGGTCACTCACTTTTTTCCTGTGTTGCGCTTCTCTAGTATGATTTTGATGTGCACAACAGTAATTGCATGACCACACTTGTGCGACCCCAGTTGAGCACCTTAATTCCTCAGACATTTTTTTGTTTTCTTCACTACTATTTCATAAAAAGCAGTCTTACTTAAAAGTTAACTATTAGATCATTGTGTAGATTCAATGGCTCCCAAAAGAATTGGATTGGATGATGATTTGGCTAGCAATAGAACTGATGATATGATGAAAATCATAGGCCATGACTACAATGTTATCTGCGACAGTACTCTCCCAGATTTGGCAAAGTAATTGAATAAATATCATGTTAATTTCCCACAAAGTATTTAATTTGTTTTATATGCTCATGGTCATCGACAAGGAGTCAACGTTCCCGATGCAAAGAACTATATTCCTTATTACTGGTTTCAGACTTACACCAATTTCACTTCACCAAATGTCTCAGTTACAGGATATTTTGTTAATGCTGGAACATTGGAGAAGGAAAACATAATGCATCATATCCCATGTACTCCAGATCTGAAACTTCAAAACCCTGAGCTGCTGCTGCATTTCTATCCCTCTATTTTTCAAAATTCTTAAATGGATCAATCCAAGGGATGGAAAAAGAGTTGGTATTTCTGTCCCAGAAGAGGTGGGAAGCCGACTTGGATGTGGGAATATTGGGTGCGACAAACCAGTGTAGTGTTTTTCAAGGATCTAAAAGGAGCTTCAATATATGAAGCAGTCTGGGCGGGGCTAACATATGTCTACAGGAATGATCATTTTGTGCCGGAGCTAATCAACCGATGGATTCTAGAAACCAATTATTTCCATCTACCTCAGGGAGAAGTAGGAATCAATTTGTGGGATTTCTACAAGATCTCGGGGGATCCAATTTTGGGCGATATTATGTATGATGAATTCATTCCCCCCAAGGTGACCTGAAATGATTTGGAGAAGACTCCAGCTTTGGCTCGATTGTTATTGAAAATATTCCACAACCTCAAGAATTCAAATTCCACCAAAACTCATTCTAGAAATGAAATTCATCCATAGGAATGGATGGATATGTTTCTTATCAAGAAGAAGGATAAGGGTCCCACCTGTACTCGTCCTACTAGCTACCCCAGAACATAGAAAAGGGGTGCTCTTGGCATATTCTGGCCAACTCTGGAAGTGGGATAGTTTGAAACGTGGGGGTATGAAGTGGACTAAAGAATCCCAGAGAAGACCTGTCTGGTGGGATTTGCAGCTTTGTGGCTCAGTGTTTATCTTCTGCTAGTTAGGGATTCTAAGGGAGGCATCATGCTAGGGACCTTCTTTGTTGCAGCCATGTTGGGTGAGAGGAAAATGGTTGGGTTGGCCAACCCAATTTTGGTGAAGATTCACAAGAGATTAATCCATGTCTATATGGGTAAGTCTCCTTTGGGAATAGTGGGACCATTCCATGTTTTTTGGGGATGGATAGCCACTCACTTCAGGACTTATGCTGTACAGGGCGGAGTACAGGTTCCTGGAAGATATTTTAGGCCTTCAGTTCAAGCCTTTTCTGGAATTAATCTGTTGTCCCTCAATCCTTAGGATCTATAGGTGAGGCTGAGAATGTTCATGGAATTTCATTTCATTCCATATGGAAACCCGCCAACCGGGCAGTTTTTTGATGATGGAACAAATAGCCTGGAATTGAGGTCCTAAATGCTGGCATGAAAAGATGGTATATTGGCCACCATATTTGATGGAGAGATTATATGTGAGGCCTATGCTCCATATAGATTTTCACACCAATTCAGTTGTACGTAGAAAATTGTTGTATCCCCTCCTGTGCATGTCAGGTCAGAGAAGAATCCAATGGTTTCCCGACAACTATGGTTGCTGACAGCTATAAAGAAGTCTTGGGTAGTTTTTGATCTTCCAGTTGCTGGAGCGGCGAGCCAATTGACTACATGGTATGCCAAGAATTGGATAGCATCATACCCTGAAGGGGTACTGAATCATCTGGTTCCACAGGTGGGGAAAAAAAGAGAACTGTCAGGAAAGAAAACCTTCATCTGGAAGGTGACTCTTCCTCACCCGGATATGATTCACCAGGTTCCTCACCCAGGGCTGATTTTCCGGATTCCCAAGAAGGGGATGATGAGGCACGGCATGCTTTAATATGGCCTCAATCCAGATATAATACTCCTACCAGAGTCAAGATACTTACTCCATCGACTCATGGTGAGTTATATCATTGAGGCATTTTTGTCATCATTATGTTATAGAGCAACAAGTTTCATTTTATTATCCTTTATCCATGATTGAAGGAGTTGGGAAGAAGTTGAAGTTTCAGATTATAGGACCCTCCTTACGACCTTCTAGTGAAAATGCTGAATATTTACGACCAGAGGCTGTCCAGACATGGCGAAGTCTATATTTTGATGCTGAAACCACCTCGAAGGACTTATGCGAAGGGCTATAAATCCCTGGAGTGGAGAATCTTCAGGCTTCTACAAATAACCGCTTCTAGGATAACCCCGATGAAGTGTGGGATTGTATAAGAGAGATGGAAATGATCATATATGCCACTGATGATTCCATTCCTTTTACTAAGAGGGTGAAGTAAATGATGAATTGTGGCACCACTGGGGGGAGTGGTGTTTCAGTAGATGAGGATTGGCACGATTACGTGCCTCCTGAACATGTAAGTTTCTTTCCTTATTTTCTTTGCAAATTTATTTCAGTCTGAGCTTTGTTACTAAAGAAAATTACTTTCTTCAACCTGAATCTTGTTAATAAAGGAACTAATGAGGTTCCTTCACCACAGTACAACCCTGGTGGCACCGATCTTGGAGCCACTGAATCTCCTCATGAGCTGGGTGAGGTATCTACAAGGTGGAAAGACCTGGACGAGGAGTTAGAAAGGGATTTTAACTCTCTAATACCTGTATTTTGAGGTGGAAATGTCAATATAACCAAAAAGTCTAAGAAGAAAAGGCATCGTAGGAAGAAGTCCACAGCTAAATGCATCATCAGTAGTGGTAAGTCCTTCAGATAGTCATGAATCCGGACTCCTGAAAATATTTCTCATACTTCTTGGGATTTCATGGGATTCTTCGGTTTCTCCTCTAAGGGAGAGGACTGACCCTCATCTATGGACGATGGAGGGTGATGGTAAACAATCAGAAATCCATGCTAACTTGGATTCTTCTGAAGAAACAGTGAGAAAAGAAGAGCCATCATATATTCCCAGTATTGATCCTGTTACTGCTGCATGGGGGAAGATATTCCTTCTAGTAAATTAACAATATTTCATAGAACGTTGAATGAAAACATCAACTGACTTCCATTCTGTGATTCTTTAGGTTCAACACCTACACCAGAACATTTGGTGACCACTACAACTGACTCCATAATTTTCTCTGAGGAAGCTGTCCGGGGTCAGAAGTCGTAGGAGGAAGGTCACCAAGAAGCCATTTCAGATGCTCCCACTAGTGAGACTAACCAGGAATCTATGATATCACTGGATGAAATGATGAAACTTGGTGCGTATTTTGAAGAAATTTTAGATCATGTTAAATTACCATGTAATTTAGAAGATTTTGGATGTAAGTATTATCCTTCATCCTGTTTAAAATTTCTTATTACATCTCTGACCATGATTGGTTGAAATGTGAAGTTCCATCTGCGCAAGATGCTATCTGATGCCTGAAGGGGGTAGATACTACCCTATCATTGTAGAGACGCTCGCTCAAGTGGAGTTTAACCCGGCCGAGCTTCTGGAAATACGTCATGCAAATCCCTTTGAAGCTAGGAAGGAGGAGGAGGAGCCTTCTCATGCTGCCGATCAACCGTTGGGTAAAATATGATAATATTTGTGGCAATACATAAATTGTAAAACCGAAAAACAACATTTTTTTCATTTGGATCTAACCAAAGATTTCAATTCACTATGTAGGGCCGTCAATTTCAGTGTCTAAATCCAAAGGTGAAGCCTCAGCCTCTGCCCCAATGGGAGTAGAAAGAGATGTACCAAGGTTCAGGGGGAAGGAGAAAAACATGGAACTTCTTTAAGTGCATTAATCCTGAACTATATTACCCCCTGTGATAGTGAGGCCGAGTCAGACCCAGAGGTGCATAAGGAGCTCCAATTGTCACATCACAAGGCATGTCAGAATATAGGGAAGATCATATCTGAAGTGCCTCTTAAAGAGATGTCTTCGAAGATCCCGTGACTATTGCCCTTGTTCATCATGTTAGGACTTGGTGGTTTTGGATATCAAGATATCCATGCCGCGATGAAACAAGTCATCTTAAGGAGGGAGCGAGAGCAAATGTACCATCAAGATCTGACCATAGTGAGGTTGTTGACCAATATTGGCGAATTCGAGGCTATGGTGTCCCGAGATAAGGATGATCATGCTGCAATGTTGAAGGAGCAGAACCGTAAGGTCATGGGGAAAATTGGATAGAAGGTACACCTTCAGCAACAGTTTGATGCCATTACTAGGGAACTTGATTAGCTTTACAATTCACTAGAAGGAGTCCAAATGAATGGTATGAAATCCATCACAGATGCCAAGAAATCACTCCATCAAGCTAAAAAGAGTGAATCTGGTTGAGTGAATGTACTTTAAGTTGATGCTGATAAAGCTAGGGATTTCCTAAATCAAATGAAGAGTTATGTTGAAAGCCTATTTTAATTATTGAAAAAGAGAAGATACTCCAATCTATGGATGTTCTTCTAATCTTGTGCATCAATGAAAAAGACATTTCATCTTCAATCCTTTGTACCTGCATTCTCTTGAAAATTACTTATATATATTTTACCTATGCCAATGGTCCTAGTAAAACCATAGTTTGATTTCTGACAGGATTATACAAACAACCCCACAAACATTGCATCTTTTATTGCTCAATATTGCCTAAATCATACAATATGTATGTTTAGCTAGTTGGGACATGACTTTCGTTCAGAGTTCCTTTTACAGGTTCCCAATTTAATGTTTTCCCTATCCCTTATTGGCAGTTTAAAGTCATGCATGTCGGACATAAGAAGTCTAATGTTTAGGGTCGAATAGCTCTGACCAAATGGATTAAAATTGACTCAATTCCTTGATAATTTGTTTGAAAACATATTACCACATTCAAGTATGGGGGAAAACAAGTAAACTATGACTTATGAAATTTTGAATCTGAGGGATGATATAAAAAAAGGTATAAAAATAATTTGAGGAAGTATTTCCTAAGAGTGAAGTTACCACTATTTAACAAACCCGTTAGTGGGTTGAATTTTGCAGGGCCACTTAAGTGCATTGGCTGCATAGTCAAATAATAGCATCCTTTGACTGACAGGTCCATTATGTAGACTACTTATGCATGGCCACCTAGGGGCATGTGCTGCATAGTCAGGAAAAAGAACTCTCAGAAATTTTACTTTTCTATTCCAAAAAGCCAGTGAATGTTTATGGAGATTAAAATTTTCTAAAGCATATAGTTTGTTGTATGGTGAGAGGTACTTGAATATGGAGAGGATATTCCCAAAAATGATTGTCATATAATTGGAGGGATGTCACTCTTAAGAAGGTCTGAACCAAACGTAGGGAAGGTAAACATAAACCATAGACTTGAATACTTTCAGATCATGAAAAACATTATGAGAAAAATATGTTAAGGATGGCTATTTTTGCGGATCCCTACATATTTTCATTAAGAAAAATAAGGAAAAAAGATATTTTACCCCCAAGAATGAAGTTACCACTATTTGAAAAAACCATTAGGGGGTTTGAATTATGCAGGTCCACTTAAGGGCATTGAATGAATAGTCAAATAAAAGCATCATTTGGCTGACGTTCCCGTTATGTAGGCTACTTATGCAAGGCCACCTAAGGGCACGTGCTGCATAGTCAAAAAAAAGAAATCCGAGGTATCAGACATTTTGTGAACAGAAGTCATGAAAAAAGTTATGGTGATCTGGAATTATTTAAGGTTAGGAGTATGAAACATTAATATGGGTATTGTCCAATGAATTTAGGAGATACATAAACCAATACTGACCATAATCATGTTGTGGCTGGGTCCTGAATTGAGATGCTGGATTTCACTACCTATCTCATTAGGATGAGAATCAAGACATACATAGTTCTTGAAATACAGTTTAACATCATGTGGGATGAGAGCATTGGAGATCTTATTTTAGGGTTGTACTGTTTAGACCATAATGAGGGAGACACATTGTGTGTTTTTATATACATGATGTAAATAAAGACTAGGGTTTTCATACCACATTCATGTGCTCACAGGGGTAATTTTCAGCCAAAGGACTGAAAGTGGAATTTGGGGTTAGGCCCAAAGACAAGGGGCTGGGTTCGAGGGATGCGTGAATGTTTCAATGTATCCCAAAACGATGGGAATCAAGCCATTCCTAGTTCTTGAAATACCCTTTGTATAGATTTGGTTCATACATGTGAAGGGTGAAAGGGGACTTTAGTGCAATGATGGTTGGATCCAAGATTAAAGGTTCGAGCATTGCTATGTATGCACACACTCTTTGGAATATGACATGATTGGAGATCAATTTCAATAATTATTCCCTCTCAGGTGAGGGTATCAAACAATTTTTTGTTTATTGTAATATAGGACAAAAGTGCGAATAGTTTTAGGTCATATGCATGGACTGGTGCTGCGCAGTTTAGTGTCATGTAGCTAGGACGTATGGCTATTAAGTTTAATGTATTGCAGTTAGGAAAATAGGGGACTGTATAGTTTAATGTCATATAGCAAGGATGATGGTGAACCAGTGTGAAGATATAGGTTTTGGGGGTGGCTTCACAAATCAACAATGTATGAGATATAGGTGAACTGATGTGAAGATATTGGTTTTGGGCTTGAACCTCGGGAGGTTGCCTACGCACCCAGCCTAGAAGGCAAGAATCAAAGTCCGCGTAGTTCGATTAAAGAATGAATTGGTGATCAAGTTGTACTTGAGGACAACGACCGAAAGATGGTGTTGGGACTTATGGGTGGTTAGCGGCCCAGAGAGGGTGTTATGATTGAATCTTACTCTAAGCTCACATGAGTCATGCTTGGTGTGAGAAACAAGAGGTATCAACAACCCTAACGATGCACAGTTTAACGTCATATAGGACATATAAGGGACTGGACATAGTTTAATGTCATGATGGACAATGAAGGGAGCTATGCAGTTTAATGTCCTGTAGAGAGGAAAAAAAGGGACCATGCAGTTTAAAGTCTTGCAGTAAGAACTAAATGGTGTATTTGTGTTACACAAAATACTTCTTCCGAAATCTGGCATTGGATGCAGTCGTGATGAGTTCTCCATCCAATGAAATTAAAGAATAAGCTCCATTGGATTAGACCTTATGTATTGAATAAGTTCCTTCCTACTTTGACTCAATCTTTGGAGGTTTCTTTCTTGGTATCATTTGAGTTCTGAGGACTAATACCAATTCTCTTTGAATGAATGAACAAAGACCAAATTTTTTGTCGAAATCCCGTACTTTTGGATTCTGATAGACTTCCATGTGATGCAGGGTGCACAGTCTTTTTTCATATAATTGTTCCAATTCATCCAATATATTTTGAGATTGTTCATCTGTAGATGATTGATCACAAATGGATACTCTAAGAAAAGGTAATTGAACCTAAATGGGAAAGACTGCTTCTGTTCCATATACTAATGAATATGGAGTTGACCGCGTAACAGTTCGGGTGGTTGTCTGATAATCCCATAATGCATGAAAAAGTTTACCAGGCTATGATTTCTTATCTTTATCCACCATCTTTTTCATTATTTTTGAAAGGGTCTTATTGAAGGCTTCTATTTGGCCATTAGATGTTGCATGATACTAAGATGAATAGGTGGATTTGATGTTGTATTCTTGATTCAACTTTCACATCACAGATGAACAAAAGTTGGTTCCATTGTCAGTTAATATGGTATGAGGGACACCAAATCTGGTAATGATGTTAGATTTGACGAAGCTAACAATGACTTTTGAACTCACTTCTTTGAGAGGTATTTCCTTTTCCCATTTGGAAAAGAAGTCCGTATCAGTAAGAATATACTTAAACTGCTTGGATGTAGCTAGAGGATAAGGTCCTACTACATCCATTCCCCATGTGGCAAATGGACTTGATTATTTAGGTGTATGAAGAAACACTAGGGGTTGATGAATGAAATTGGCATATACTTAGAAATAATTTCACTTCTTAGTGAAATCAACAAAATCTTGTATCATTAAAGGCCAGATGTATCCAAGCCTTCGAATTTGATCAGATAGTCTATGTCCAGACTGGTGGGCACCACAAACTCTTGCATGTACTTTATTCATGATAGCCATTGTCCCTTCACCATCAATACATCTGGAGATAATTCCATCAAAACAGCGCTTGTAGGAATTTTTTGGTGATCTGGGATATTATAAAGAGTAAAATTGACCACACGTCTCCAGACTTGTTCTTTCCCGATACTATCAGGTGGGAGTGTACCATTTTAAAAGTATTCCCTAATAGGTGTCATCCATCCTATAGTATAACCATATGGTTCAGAAATGGGATAGATTTAACTGATTTCCTTCGTTCTTATTTGGACATAAGGTGAAACTATATGACAGTGGGCAACACTGATGATTGTTTCATCCTGGTTTGGATCTGCCAGTGTGGTTGCTACATTAGCTAGTGCATCATCTTGGGAATTTTTTTATTGTGGGATATAAGAAAATGTCAGTTCTGAAAGAAATTCCACCATTAATTCTATAACGTAATCATACAAAGGGATTAACTCTTCTTTTTTAATGTCATAGTCACCATTGATTTGTCTAATTACCAAATCTGAATCACCCTTTAACTTTATGTGATTCACCTATTCCTGAAGTGCCAACTCCAATCCTACAATGAGAGCTTGATATTCTGCTTTATTGTTTGTACCACCTTTCAACAATAATAAAGAATAGGGTAGTTCTGGGTTTTCTGGGGAAATAAGCACAATTTATAACCCAACTTTGTTTAATTTAAGATCTTCCATTTTCTTCCCTGTTGGAAATTTGGAAGAACCATGAAAGTACATTTCTCACATTTGAAGATTATCTTGAATAGAGAAGACTTCCTCATCAGGAAGTTCAATATCTAAAGATGTATCTTATACTAAAGGGTGTTCAGTAAGGAAATAAAGCAGAGCTTGTCCCTTTATTTCCTTTTGAGACACATACTGGATATCAAACTGCTGCAAAATAATTTCCCACCTTGCCCGATGTCCTATAAGCATTGGACTACTAAGGATAAATTTGAGCAGTTTATTACGAGATATCAATTGAACCTCATGATGTTGCAGGTAGTGTCTCTATTTCTGAACTACAAAGATTAATGATAGGCATCACTTTTCAATACCTGAATATTGAGTTTCTACCCCATGAATAGTCCTATGAAGATAATAAAGGCTTTTTTTATTCCCAGAATCATTTTTTTTGGCAAGGAAGGCACCCAATGATCGCTCTAAAGCTATTACATAGTGAATAAGTGGTCTTAAATGAAGGGGTGGAATTAATATCGGTGGAATCAAGAGATATTTCTTTAGAATATTTAAATCTTCTTGAAAATATTTAGTCCACTAGTAAGTGACTCCCTTATTCATTAATTTGGTGAATGGTAAACATTTGCCTCCGAGATTTGCGATGAAACACCGAATATAGGCCAAGTGTCCTTGAAGTCCTATTAATTCTTTCAAATTTTGAGGAGGTGACATACCAAGGACTGATTTTGTCTTCTTACGATCAACTTTGATTCCACAATGGCGTACAACAAAACTGAGAAATTTTCCTTAGGTTCCCTGAAAGCACATTTCAAGGGGTTCATCTTCAAATTGTGTTGTCGAAGTTTATGAAATATGATTTCCAGATCACCAAGTGATTAGAACGTTTTCTGGGTTTAACCACCAAATCATCCACATAATATTAAATAAATTTCCCTTAAAAGTGTTTGAAGATATGGTGCATGGCACATTGATACACTGCACCTTCTTTTTTCTGGCCAAAGGGAATTACCCTATAGTAAAACACACCTTGAGGGGAACAGAATGCTGTAGAATCCTCATCCTCTAGGGCCATTAGTATTTGATTATATCCAGAATAACCATCCATGATGGAAAAAGCTTCGTAGCCAACTGTTGCATCAATTAAGAGTTCTATGATCGGAACTGGAAAATCATCCTTGGGACAATGCCGATTAAGATCTCTAAAGTCAATGAAAACTCTAATTTGTCCATTCTTCTTTTTCACAGGGACAATATTAGCCATCCATTTGGGATATTGAACTTCTCTGATGAAGTTAGCCTTGATAAGATTATCTATTTCAGCTTCAATTTTGGAGGCATAAGTTTTGTGTGTTCTTCTTATGGCTTGCTTTAATCATTGATGTTCTACTGGAAAACCCAAATGATGAGTAGAAACATCAAGATCAAGACCTGGAATTTATGTATAATTCCAAGCAAATACATCCCGATTTTTCTTTAGAAATGAAATATACATTTATTTCTCTTCAAGAGTCACGGAAGCACTAATTAAAGTGGGGTGTGCATCATCCGTTGTACCTAGATTTATTTCTCTGAGTTCATACACAGTTGTAGAGATACCTTTTTCAAATGCTGGAGAATAATCCCTGAGATCTACCTATTCTTCTTAAATATGTGTTACTTATTTTGTTTCTACTTCCATAGTAGATGATGAAGAAAAAATTTCATGACCAGGGGAGAAGTTAAGATTTGAACATCTTGAAGAAAAGACTACCATTTCTAACCCTATTGATGATGAAAGGTCTTCCTTGGGTAATAAATAGAGGATGATGGATTGAGAATCAACATCATTGTTCACCTCTGACATTGCTCTAACTTCTTCTGGCCTAGTTAATGAAGTATAGAATTTCATGATTTCAGTGGATGAAATGAAGACATCTCCATTTAAACTTTCCTCATTGATTGGTGAATCAACAATTTCTCCCATGCTGTCTGGCACAATTTCTGTAATTGACATTATGGATGTTTCCATAATAGTGTTTGGATTTGGGTCTATCTGGTCAATTTGACTAATAGGAAACACATAATCTGTACTCACATGTATGAATGGGTTTACTAGAATCTTTTCCAAACCATTTGGAGCATTGGTTTTGGTAACCTCCTTTGTCGTGGATTTCTCCTTTCATTCCATGTGATAGAATTTTGCGTCAATGAATTGAGATTCACATGTTTTGAATGGGGCTTTATCACCATACAATGACCCAATTTTACCATTGAAAAAATATTTGAGACATTGATGGTATGATGAAGGTATAACTTCATGTTGATGTAGGCAAGGTCTTCCAAGAAAAATAATGAAGGGTGTGTCTTGACGAACAACCATGAAATCTGAATTTGACACAAGGTGTCCAAATTGAGTTCTAAGTGTAATATTGCCCAGAGGTTCTTGTTCTTTTTTATCATATCCTTGCAACATCAAAGTAGAAGGAGATAAATCAGATTTGGTGAGGCCCAATCGATGAAGTGTATGAATAGGGATGCAGTTGACTCCTGAACCATTATCAATGTAACCTCATCAGATGTCTACATCATTGACCTTTCCAGATAAATAAAAAGGACTAATATGTCCATGTCCAACATCATCTTCATGTTCATCTATAAAAGATATCAGTGCATGGAATTCTGCAGGATCATTCTCTATATGGTAGACCTCAGCTGCAACAATTTCAGTTTCGAATTCCTGAGGACATGAAAAAGCCTCAATAAGCACCTCCCGAAGATCTTTTGATAGATTCACGGCATCCAGAAATGATAAATTGGCCGGTAATTGGGCCAAATGTTTCAATACATCATACTTTTGATCTAAAAGTCTGCATTTCCCAACAAAAAATTGTGATTTTTTAGGTGCCTTAGAAATTGATGCTTTGGAGGTAGATACGTCTTTTATTGGGGTAGGAGTTGGGAATACTCCTCGCTTCGACATATTAGACCAACTAGGTATATTTATTTGCTAATAGGAAGAACATGTAACCTCTAACCGATCCTCCAAAATAACTGTGCCAGGGCTGAATCTACCATGAGTGGAAGAACATTCTTGTTCCTGTTGTGCCCGCTGAAGGGCTTTTTCATGAGTTTTTTCCGCATATATAGTTCTAGCAGGGGTAGGATTGAAATAGCGACTTCTAGAATATCTACATCTTCCTCTGTATCCTATACCTCTGTCTCTTCCTCTAATTCCCTTGTTTGACATAGAGAACTTAGGCTCATCAAGATTGAAACTGGGGCTGGCATACAGATCCGTTATGTTAATCATGTTAATAGAACCAAAGATCAACTCTTCATCTGATGATGATTCTGCCTGATTAGCTAGTTCAGGATGTTCAGTTTGATGGGGTGGTGCCCGTGATTTTGAAGCAGATGGCATAAAATCTTCCAGAGTCAAAGATAACTTAGGTTTTGACACAGACTCATATTCTTCCGACTGCTCTTCTTTCTTCAAATTATGCCGCCTCTTTGAGGATTTTCCTTCTGACGAAGGGGGTTTTGCTGTGGCCTTCATAACAGAAGACACAATTGGTTGATTCAATTGTGTTCGTAAAATGTAATGAGTTCAGTTGATCATTTTCCTGACCATCCAATCATCATATTTTTGCACCTTTTTTACTTTTGACTTCATTCCACTTGCCTTCTTCATATGGATGATTAGTAGTAACACATGCTACCTGTGCTGAAGAACCATTCAGTTTTACCTCTCTAGATTCCACCATCTTTTGTAGAGGTCTTTGAAGAAGAAACACCTCTGAATGGGATTCCCCACCATCTGATTAAATGGGCAATAGTTGTGGAGGTCTTCATCTCCTTTCTTGTTCGTCCTTTTGGGCCTTAGCAACTGAACCAGATTGTTTTCCAAAGCCGAGATGAAGTAGCCAGGAATTTGTTCATTCTTGAAATAATAAACTTTTTTCTTCAAATATTCAAACTATTTTCACCTTTGATTTCTTTGATCATATTGGCAAGGTGGCCTTTGTTGTTGACAGTCAAGAGGTGGATCCCTTCGATATGGTGAAGGTTTTGAAGTGGAAGCAGGAACATGTACTTTTTTAAGTGTAACTGTAGCAGTCTCTGCTTTACCCATTCTCCTTCCTGGAACTGATGTAATTACACGATTTTTATTTTTAGTCTTTGTAAGAGAATCTTCAATCTGCTGAGTGATTGATGTAAGGTCTTGAAACCCTCCTGTGTATTTCACAGGGATCACCAGTGTGCGTAATTCACCACAAATATTTTCCACATAGATTGGAAACAATTCTTCTTAAGGTAGTGCTAAGCATAATGAATATTTTAATCCCTTCCATCGAGCAATGAAATATGAAACTCTTTCATTTTCCCTTTGCATACAATTGGTAAGATAAAAAGATATCATCTTTGGCAACGTTGAGATAAATTGGAGAATAGATATTTGACAAAGATCTTCCCACCCAGTAATTGACTGAGATTGCAGACCTATATACCAGATAAAAGCAGGCCCTTGTAATGACTGCACAAAACACCTGAGATTAACTGCTTCTTGTTGTTGAGGAGTTCCCATCATAGGATCAAAACGAGAAAAATAATATATTATGTTTTTTTATGGATCTCCCGAACCATTAAAAATTGGGAATGTGGTATTCACAAAATTTGATGGGGGAGGAATTGCGACAACCCATTCTGGGTAAGATTTCTTTTCTTGTTGAACTTGTGCACGTTTTCCTTCCATAGCTTCCAACCGAGGTGTTAATTACTTGGTGGTAGTTATTAATTTTTTAGAAAAAATTTTTGAGCTTGGACCTGAGCAGGTGCAATAAATGATGTTTTGATGGGTGTGGTGACTGGTATTGCAACTGATGGTAGTACTAACTGTTGTTGTCTTGCATGACACATAAGATTGGACCTATGATGGTGTACTTTTAAAGGATGATATTATTGATCTATCCCAGTAGCTACAATGAATTCCATTGACTGACTAACTCCAGCACATTTAGAAGGAAGGCTACCTTGTAGTAGTTCTGCATTTAACCTCCTTAACTCCTTTATTTCTTCTTCCTGTTGTGCGAACCTTTCATTTAATTAGAGTGATTGGCCTTCTCCAGAGGTAGGGTGGGATGTAACCTGACTATTACCCTTTTCCTTGGTATGTGACCTTCTGGAGTATGGAAGGGAATTACCTGAATGAATATCTTGCCTCTAGGAAACCCTCTGGCTTCTGGTACGCACACCTTCTTCATTTATTTCTGTGTATACAGCCTCTTGAATGGGAAATTCTTCATATGATTCCTCGGAGTGAACCTCATGTTCTAGGGGATCAGTGAAAACAACATTGATGATGTAATGACCCAAAGTTCCATTAATGGAAATCCATCTTGATATAATTAAATGTCTCTTTATGTTTATATAAAATGTCAAATTCTTTGGTTTTATGATAAGAATTTTGACCGTTTCTAATATAGACGTTGAACAGTGATCACATGATTAGTTTAAATATAAGACTTTAACAAATAAAATTTACTCAGACAAAGGAAGTGATGGCCTCATCCAGTAGAATTTCCCCATACGAAGCCCATTTTTCGGAGCTCAGAAAATAGGTGGCATCCTTGGTCTTCGCTCTTGACCAAGCCCATGTTGAGCTTCATCATGTCATGCTCGAATGGGAACTTCTACGGGAGAAGTAGAAGTTGATAGAAATTACCACTCGAGCGATGTTATCCAAGCAACCCCAAGAGTCTGTCACCATCGCACACCTTACCCTTAGGTCTTATGAGGCTATTTTAAGGGGTTATGTAACAAATAAATAGTACTATGGTCATGTACATTATTTTTTGTATATAATAATGGATATACCTCCTTATCTTTTTTTGATACATTGTAAATAGTGTTGAAAGTACAACAAGTGTTTTTAGTTATTATTTAATTAATAATTCTATTTTTTTAAATTTAGGGATTTTTGAATTAAATAATATTTTAATAAAATAATAATAATAATATTAAATTAATTTTTATTAAATATAAATTATATCATAATTTTATGAATGAAATTGTAATTTTTATTATGGTTTGAAATCCATTTCTGTCAAAACCCATGAATTTTTTATAAATGTCGGTTTTTATTTTAAAAGTGAAAATTAACATATTTAGAAAATTATTTAGATAAAATCAATGTTATTTCTGGAATCAGGAAATCAGAAATATCCAATGGTGAATTTTTCAAAATTTTCTGAGACAGTCAAATTTTTGGGTAGAAATTAAATACCGTTTAAATATATAATGTGTTTTATGAAATCTTAATGACCCAATAGTGATGTAATAAAATATTATAATCTATATGTTGGGACAATATATGTTTTACCATTAAAATAATTCGTTTTGGGGTTTGTTTGACTTACTTTTCAAAGCATTAATGGACCCCTCAAGACTTATTAAACACCTTGTCTTTTTAAATTAATTCCCAAGGAAGTATGGCTCACCTCAACATAAGAAACCCTATTATTTTAAGAATTTCGGACTTTTGAATTATAAAGTATTGTTTTCCTCTTCCCTTTTCCAAAAACCATGGGAAAACCCATGGGATGGTTTGTGGTTTGGATAAATTTAATGTAAGGGGACCCAAAGCTAAATAATAAAGAATTCCCTCACCTTTCCTATATAAACCCACCCAAGCTCCCACGTCCTCCACCCTCAAAGCCTTTGGAGTTCGTCCAACCTCTGCCCTACTATCTCTAGAATCCTCCCAAGGTTCCCCAAGCTCCCAAGAAGCCTCTCACAAGTCTCTCTCTATCCTTTGGAAGCATAGTTCCATGTAAGGGTTTTTTTCTTCCTTTCTCATTTTTTGTCCAATTTTCTTTAAGTTGTTTTGCACTTTTAATTTCAATTATGAATGTTGGGGTATGGTTTCAAACCTCCCTCATACTTCCCTCTTTATGTTTGAATGATGGGAGACCCGTTTCTCTCTCATTAAATGCCTCCCATGTACACTCGTTACTATGCCGAAATTCCGAAAGGAACTTCTCTCTCCTCATTTACATTCAAGCTATACATTTGTATCATTAATATATATTCCATTACAATTGTTGTGACATGTATCTATATGACATCCTTACTGTACATTACATGTAAATATTATGAGGGGCACCTTTCTCTCTCATCAACCTTTTTTTTATGAATTCTTATGTCATGCCGTTACGCTGCCGAAGTCGGACCGATTTTCTAAGCCAATGCCATTGTGTAGTGAATACCATGACCATTTATCCAACAAGGGTATTCACCTTTATGCACATTTACTTATTGATTATAAAGTGTCATGTATTAATTCCACAGTACTTTATCATGGAATAAATGATTATGTTTAATGAATCCATGTTTTATGATCCATGTGGCACACTTATGCATGAAAAGAAATGTTTAAGAAGGTTGCGCCCTAATAGCGCTCCAATGCATTGGGTAAAGTATAGTATCATGATAGGTCATGTGCAATGAGTGTTTACTCAGTCTAATTCAAGTGCAATGAGGGTTTACTCATGCTTCATGTGCAATGAGGATTTACTCCTGCTCCATGTGCAATGAGCCTTGGCTCATGCTAATTACATGTTAAGTGTTGTTGCCACCTTTTCATGTTATGATTATCATGCTTTATCATGCCTTTGTGTTCATGTTTCTTTTATTCTCTATTGATATGCCTATTGCCTAAAATTTATTGTACTCCTCATGTTATTCCATGTGCACTCCCTTACCGGGCTTTATAGCTCACCCTTTTCTTATGTAAGTCCTAAGGTTATCCCATGCAATGCTAAGTACGAGGGAATGTAGTGGTCATGTAAAAGAAGTTTTCAATAGAGATGATGTATTTCATGTTTTAAGTTTTTATGTAATGATCCTAATCCCCAAAGACACTAAAACTCTCTATCTTCTTTGTTGTATCAAGTGATGTTTTATGTAATAAATCATGTTTAAGTTTGTAATAAAAGCATGGTTGTCATAGATTTCATTTATCGATGCATAACGCATTTCATCCCTTCTGTCGGCATTTTTGTGATATTGTATTCTTCCATGTCTTTGTTGACATACTGCCTTTTGTTTGGTTGATCCCTCCGAAATTTTTTGATGAACCGTAATTTGGAGGGAATCTCTAGATAATTTAGCTCTTCATTCCTCTAGTGTCTTCATCCCTAATCGAGAGAAGACTGACTTTCACTGAGGAATAGATTGTGAATTTGAAAAATTACCCACTCCGGTGGACTGGGGCTATTCGTACTCAACTCCTTGAATCCTATCTGTTGATCCTGAGGGTTGGATTAAAAGAGTCCCCAGTCTGGCAAGCTGAGGTGGATATTGAGATGCTACATATGAAACTTTTATTAAATATTTCCTGATTTTGCAGTCTTTAGTACAGAAGTTAGCCGGATGCATCATCCAACATCCACTCAAATCACCTGGATCAGATGACTGTTGGATTATTTCTAACACTTCTGTCACCTAATGATGTGCATTCTCTAAACAAGAAGCTTGTTCGATATTCTCATTTGCTCGATGCAAGAGTAATTCAAAAACTTTTTTTTATATTCCTGAGTTTGGGAAGAACTAGTTGAAGCCTGTTCTTGGGAAAGCCTTTGATTATGCACAAAACCAGCTAGAGGTGGCCAACCATAGGAAATAAAATTGCATGTGACCTCCTTTGGTGAGCTTTGTTGGCTAGAGAGTACAGTGAAATGTAGTTCTCTATGAACACCCTATCCCCTGATATGAATACCAGGTGGGGAATTGGTAATTAACTGGTGAATCCATTTTAATGCGCCAAGGCATGAATGCTGAAGGGATCTCTATTGGTTTTCAACCTTTGGATGTCGAGAAAGTGAGAGAGATGCCAAATCAATTTGGTGTTGTAACCCTTCTATTATCTTGACATGATTTTCATATTCATCATAATATAAAATTTTTCTCTTTTATGTGACAAAGTGTTTTCCACATGTTGAGATAAATATCATGAATACAATCTTCAGTGAACATTTTGGGAATATCATACTTAGAGTTAGCCAAAGGCCAAAACATGACTGGTACTTCACCTTTTTCTAGTTGTTTTCTCATATTCAGAACATCCTCCTTATCATTTGATGAAGATTTTTCTACCCGATTGAACAAAATCTGGTGCTTCATTGTTGCTTAATTAGATTCAACAAGATTGGTAGAGAATGTATTTGTCAAATTAGAAGATGAATGACCCAAGGGTGGTTCGGAGAATGACCTACACCCCGGGCTATCATCTGATTGAGAATGTATTTCACCCACTAGCTATAAGGCATCAGATATGACTGTCTTCACATTTGCAAGTGCCTCAAGATAAGTGGGATTTCTCATTACTACATTGTAAAATGAAGAATTTTCCATGCAATGTGAATTACTACTACGGAGAGGACTTTCACAGCTAAATTCATAATCATGGAGAGGACCACTATGGTGGGTTATAGAAAATGATGAAACCTCTTTCCCCTTGGTCTTCTGGCCACACAGAGGGTTATTGTGGCTCTAATATGAGGATGATACATCCAGATCGACCAAATTTTCATGAAGCAATCCTTCATGAGGAAATTTCTGATGAAGACCTTCAGAATTATTGTTGTTACATCTAGAATCTGGAAATGAGTGAGTAGAATCTTGAGTTGAAATAGACAATTGTCTGAGCGCATCAAGAACTCCAACATCGAGCAAGGCATTATATCAGATTGGATCTTGATTTCTTGACTGTGTTGGATGAGTTTTTTTTCTTAGAAGCCTTCTTACTAACTTTAGAAACCACTTGTTGATGAGAGTGGTTATTATGGGAAGGTGTATGTGCTTGCTCAGGAGAAATGGTCAGGTTAGGCTGATTATCTCCATTCAAATTGGGTGTATGTGCCTCACTTGATTGTATGCATGACATGTGGGAGTATGCCCCATAACCCTCCTAGACTGGGATAGAGGTGTGTATATGCTTCGGAGTGATATGTTGATGATTCACTCCACTTATAGGGATAGATTTATGATTCTTTCCCTATGATGCTGCTGAAGTTTTTATAATATTCTGATAGGTATCCAGAATATGGGATTGGATTTGTTTATTCTCTTTAACCATTGTCAAAATGTGCTTGGTGACTTCAACTGCCAGAATGGGAATATAAGTCCATTCCGTGTCTGTAGTAAGTGTATGTGCCTGCTCCTGTCCTCCTTTTCCTATCAATGAATTCTAACAGTACTCATATGTGGGGGCAGAAAACTGTGTCTACCTCTTTCTTGTCATTGGAGCTTTCCAATTGACATCTCCAGGTGCTACAAACTAGACTATTGGTATGCCTGATGAATTGCAGGTGTATGTGTCTGCTGATTGTTCCCCACTGTATTAATTGGTGAGTTTATTTGGTTGAAGTTAGAAGAGCCTTCTGACTAGTTGAGGGATTATAAATAGGTGTATATGCCTACCTATAATACTCCACCAGAATTTCCTGGCGGGATTGTCGTGTTACTGCTAGACGAGTCTCCTGGATAGTAAAATCAGGATGGACTGGTGTATATGCCTTCTATTTTTTCCATCAAGTCAGCTTGATGGACTTCTCTGGTGGGTGCAGAAGTATGGACCTGCTCCCTGTTGTCCGAATTTCACCTCTGGCAGTTCGTCTTGCTTTCTTGGGTTTGAGGAACTTGAGCCGAATCCCTAAAGGCGATACCCTCATCACGTTGACGGTGCACTACTGCACGATTCTGGCGACGATTGATGATTGGATCCCTTGGAAGGGACTCCTTTATTCTTGAATTGAGGCCTTGATTGACCTCTTCATTCACCCCACTATAATATGGGAGAGACTGGTGATTGCGTTCCGGGGATAACGACCCGAAATGTATGGAGACGGTGGTTGGCACCACCTACTTCTAGACCACTGGTCATCGCTGTCCAGACAACCAGGGTGAGTTATTAACTTGGAGGGCTTGTCGACTAGCCTCCAGAGTCGGGATGGTACCGTGTTAACGATATTCCCTAACCAATGCATTTGAGACCCAGCATTGAAGATGCTGTGTAGGTGATGTCATCATAAGAGCAGATGAGGATCCAACAGGAGTAATAGCTGAGGCATTCACAGGTGTGAACATTAAAGAATCCATTTTTTTATTATAGAGAGATCTTGGAAAATATTTCCTTTTTGATATAACAGACATAATCAAGATAAGCTTGGCTATACTACATATTTTGGATGAACACATATGTGATTGATTTCTTTGTTGGACCTCACATTGAGTTTAATAGGGGCCTAACAAATAAGTAAAACATCATTTAACATGGTTAATGATTCATGTTGGGTTCACCATTTTTGTTCCTTCTGGAAATGAGGATGAATTTGTTTGTTTTAAGGTTCAAACTTTCCAATTGGTTTCTAACAGATTTATTCATTGAACCAGAAACATCCAATGATTCTATATCCATTTGGACATAATTTCCAAAGGTAGGTTCCCATTAGTTGTGGACTGATGAGGCTTAAGAATTTACATTGGTCGAGAGGATGGGATTTCAGACTCATCACACATTTTTTTGGGGGAATTATTGTCTACTCTGAGACTATTTTATATATTTAATTTCTGTTCATGAATCCTTATTAGTTTACCAAGAATGAAAATGAGTTATTCCTTTAGATCTTGCAATCAATGATGGATATGTTGGGAATTTAGAGAGTATTTAATATGTATTTGAGGTTCTTCATCAATAGAGAATCATCCATATGAATTAGATATTCTTAGTAAATGGTATCCTTTCATACATTATATAGAAATATCTTGGTCCTTATGATGACCATACTGGTTCTAAAGCCACTCTGTGAGGCACATGAAGTAAACTGTCATTCAGAAAGACATGATTATTTCAGAGTTAGGATCGTACCCACAGATGGGCTACCTACCTATCCTTATTTAAAATAAAGGAATCAGAACCCACGTAGTTTGATAATAAGGATATAGTTTAATGTCATATGGGACTGAAAATAATTAATGAAAGATGGGCTCGAACCTTAGAAAGGCTTCCTACAAACTATAATTTTAAGGTAGAGATCAAAGTACATGTAGTTAGGGTTAAGAAGTATGATGTTTATGCATGATTAATGACCCAAATAGAGATGTCGTAATTACTTTTACACTCTTAGATCACATGAGTCATGCTCGGTTTGAGAAAAAAGATGTGTTAGTAAAACTAACGATTGAGCCCTGAAAGATGAAATCATAAGTAATGATGTGGGGATTACGTATGTATGACTTCCCAAGAGTAGGGTCCATAAAGGTATTTTTACTTTATGGAGATTTTGGATTTTAACCCGAGACATACTCCTAAAAAGGAAGCCCAATTAAAAACAATTAAGGCTGGGGCTTACTCCAAAGAAGGAGGCCCAATTAAGGGAAAATATGATTGGGAATTACTCATGAGAAGGAGGCCCAATTAAGGGAAATTATTATTGGGACTTACTCTTGAGAAGGAGGACCATATTAATTCTTCTCAAATAAGGAATCCAACGAAGGAACCATGCCATAAATGTCTTTGAAGAGGGTTTTGAAGGCCATATCTGGAAGAAGATAAGTGGATTTGAGGAGTGGAGGTGACTATGAAGGAGGTGCGCAAGTATTGTTCTGGCGCAAAAGTACTGGTCGTGGAAGTATACTTGAACAACATGAGTCACCTTGAGCAACGATGAATCCATAGGGTAATACTTGGGCGACTTTGAACTCAAGCCCTTAGTATCATTCCTAGAGGCTTCTAGAAGGGTGGCACGCATGTTCCTTTGAAAGGGAAAGGTGGCACGCAAGTGTCTTTACATCCCTTAAGGGATGTACACTTAGGCGCACATGTATTTATGACTTCTAATACTTAGGACATATTCTTCCTCTTTAGATCTTCCATTCTATGTAAAGAATTACCTTAGAAGTGTTCGGAAGATGTCAAAAAAAAGACTTGGGAGACCAGAGCTTGAATGTGAGTTTTGGAAAATTCATACATCAAATGGGGGGCCCACAGGGGCTATTTATAGGCCACTGGCCACCTTGAGCAAAAAAAAAGGAATATGTCGTTGTGCGACCCATATGTGGCGAGCAAGTGACTTGTGCAACCAGAAGGAAACTAGCACAACCTCTTCTTAAAGGGTTCCTTTTTCATGCCTTTGTCAAATTTTGATGTTCTTCAAAGGATGACTCTTTTTTTCTTAAGGTATTTCCCATTTTCATTTGTTTGACTTTGTGATGGAAAGGAGCATCAACAGAGACTAATGGAGAAGTATATGCACCGTCTAACGATTGAAGATGTCAAATATATAACATACCGAAATTGGAGAAAACTGTGATTTTAAAACCTTTACCTTTATACCAGAAATCTACTAATGTTCTCTAAAATGATTCATATTTCCCCTAAAACTAATAATTACTTATTTTATTACCTTATTAATGTTAATTAATGTTTATAATCTTTAATTGTAATCACCCATTACACATATATTATTTTATTAATGTTATTTTTCATTATTAGATGTTAATAATTTTTATTATTTCATTATAGTTTCATAATAGTGATGTAGATCCTCATAAATTGATACCAAATGAATCACTTCAAGAAAATTATATGTTTTCCATAATTTTTATCATAATATTTATTAATTACCATTTCAATTTGAAGGAATTTATTTATATGGGTTTGGAGAACCAAATCCTTAATGATCATGATCAGGGTAATTTATGTATGAAATTAAGTTACATAATATTGATCATTAATTGTTGTTTCATTCTATAAGAATCATATTTGAGACCTATATTAATCATAAATGTCATGTATATATATATATATAGTATTATAGTATTAAAATTTATTCATGATTAAAATTGAGGTGTTGGGACATCATTGTTGAAGTAGTTTGTTAAAATGATGATAATAATAATACTTTATTCTGATAATTTGGTAATAGAAATTAAAACTGTACGAAATATAGTGGTAAATCCACCTTTATATCTAAAAATTAGTTGAAGTTGTTTGCAAGATTATTGTGGGTCGCAATCAAACATACTTTCTACTCTTAATGCAGCCACGTGGATGACCATGGTCGTCTCTCAAGGAGAACGGTTTGAAAAGTCTCACTATACCTATATTTATGAATCATTATTTTTTTCGTAATTTCAAAAGAAACCTCATACTAATTATTTTTTTTCATTTTTGATTAAAAGGAACTCGAAAATATATTAGAAATAAGTATGAACACAGAATGAATGAAATAAATGCAAATAGACCTAAGGATAAATTCCTCTATGATATATCATTAAATAATTTTGTGGTAAAGTATCTTAATCGATGATTAGGTTCAATTTAAATCACATATTCACCCTTTTTGGTGCTAAATTCTTCTGGAGGCTATAGATTGGGAAATTTGAGCGACTGAAAGGCATATTTTGACTCATCGAGTTATCCTGCGAATCCCAAAGGTTTTACGTGTGTCTTTGGTTTGTGCGTGCAAGATTGAAAGACATGTGAAAGTCTCTTGCGGTCCCAAGGTGATGTTAAACGTTATTATTTTTCTTAGTCCTCTAAAATGGAAAATTCAGATGCATGGAAAAAACCAGGTTGGTGCGCAAGAGAGCCAACCCGCATGTAAAGGTCTTCTGTACCCAATATGATGTCAAATGAGCACTTCTGCACCTGACTCCTTAGATTACACCACTGATATTTATACCTATAAATAGAGGGATACTACCTTCCCTTATGAAAAATTCTTCGGAATTTGAACCATCACTACTCTACAGATTAGACGACCCCTTCTAGGGTCACATGAAATTCATTATACCAAGGTACTGGATCTTGTGTGATAGGACTCCCATGGGTCCCCCTTTGAGTAGGCCCACAAGCGATTAACCCTCAACCATTTCCATTTTTCCCAAGTCAAGTGTGCACAACAGATCCCTCTTCCACATAAGATTTACCCTTGTGTAGTACATATTAAACTCAGGACCCCTTCCCTTTGGCACTAGACTCAAATCTTACACGCATCCTTGGATTTTTCATGCAAGCTTATAATATTATGTGCACCCATTCTTACGTACTCCATGAGTTATCCTTATTCCATGGTGAAATTTTTTAGAGCCTCTTGTGCGTAGTGTCGCTATCTTGTATGCACCTCTTTCTTGTGGCCCACTCTGTTTGTTCGTAGTGATTTCCTAGTCCCCTGAGTAGTGCTCCATGCTGTGTTTCCCCACCTCATGCTTATTATCATAGCTAGGATAATGAATATAGTTTGTTTGCATAGACATGATAACACGAGCCCCTCAAGTGACTAATCCTCCAACTCACTCCCTTCGAGCATTTGTTGGGTCATCCCTTCCATAAGTGTGGGTTGGTACAAGTTATATCTGTCCATGGGATAAAGAGTGGGTCCTCATCATCTAATATGTAGGATGTTAAAATACCAAGCACCCCATCCCCTACACACTATGTTAAAATATGAGTTTCCTCATGTTTGGCATGCCTAGGGAGACTCAAATGATAATGAGAATCAGCACTCCCCCGCTCCTCTGTCCCTTTACGCAATATCACCATGCATGTCTCAGGCTATCTTCTCATAAGCCTTGACACACTCTGATAGGGTTTTCCCAGTATGATTTCCACATCCTTATTGTACATTTAGACACACTCCCAGGCTTTCCTCATAGAATAAGTCCCAATCTCCCCCTTTCTGGGCTGCTAACCAGGTGTAATCCCTACACCATCCTTCCTGGTCACACCTTTGATGAAAGATCCATCTAGTCTACTCCAATATCTTGTTTATCACACTGAGCATGACTCAATTGGGCTTAAAGTTAATAGGGACCATGACATCCTTTCTAGGCTTTTAACCATGCATAAGACCCAAACCATCATCCCTCATGATGTTGTGTTGTATGCCTTATCGAACTATGTGGAAATTGATCTCTATTCTCTCCAAACGGTACGTAGGAATCCTCCCCATGGTTCAAGATCATCACTCCCAACAATCCATTTGTTTTGGCTAGTTAATGTCGGTTCACTTATCCCGCATGATGTTTAACTGCACACTCTAAACTATGTAGGTTTTGATTCCTAGCCACTGGGATTTTTAGGAAGCCTCATTGAGGTCCAACCCCAACCAATGGTAAACTCTGGTACTCCCCCCTCGGGATGTACCCTCTGGATGAAATAAATTCTTTTTTTTGGATGCATCACCCAAATATCCATCCCTGAAGTGGTTTGATCCCCATGGGCTGTTGACAGTGCATAATCCCCACCCAACCCATACTCCTCCAACAAAGTGTTCCCCTCTTGTAATGGGATTCTAACCATGTGTAGTTCCTGATTATGCAATTCGTACGTTGTATTTTTTCTATACTCTAATTATAATACTCATTCCTAAACTATGTGGACTCTGATTCTCATCTACATGGATACATAGGAATCCTATTTTAAGGTTAAATCCCATCATCTATGTCTCGTCCTAGTCTTTCTATCAATCCTTTATTCCTCGAGAAGATCATGCCCCATCTCAATGGTTCTACTTCCTCTGGGCCCTTATCCATTCACTCCATTTTGATGATCCACCTATTTAGGTGTCTCATCACCCCACCCTAACTATGTAGACTTTGACCCCTACCATCTAAATGGGGTACGTTGGAAACCTCCTCGAGGTTCAAGCCGAGAACCATCATCTTCACATCAGTTCCATCTCATTCATCTTCCCCCTACGACACTTCCTCCATATCCTTCCTAATTTTACCTAGGCTTCCACATTCCGATTAACTCATGCCATTCATATGAGAAGCTAACCATGCATAATCCCTAGCCATCTGCTCCACTACCTTACCCTTATCTCAATAAGGTCTCATATTCACCACTTTTTGTAGTGACTGAGCTGCATGACATGTGTAAGCCCCGAATTACCCACTGAACTACATGGGTTTTGACCTGTGTCTTCTATAGTGGGTATGTAGGAAGTATCCCAGAGGATAAATACCAACAAATAGCAATCCTTGAGATCCCAATTATCAGGACCCACCTTCCATGATTTGAATTTATTGGTGTTCATATGAACCTTCACATTATGAAATGTTCCTATTTGTGGGACATGCCATCCAGGGTCCATCCTCATCGATTTTTTGGCCAATCAACTAGGCAAATCTTCCAGGTGCTCCCTCCTTGGGACATATCCATATGATCCACTCTTGTAAAAGTTCTTATTAGTAAGATTCATCTCTTCTAGAGGTTAAAATCATGGTATACCCCATGTTAGAAATGGTTAGTTGAGGAAAACATTGAAGACATTCCTCTGGCATAAGATTCCCCACAATCAATATAGGATGAATCGGGCTTCTACACCACCAATAATCCCTCTTATAAGGGATAATTTAGGTGTACAAAGGTTTCAATATCTCAACATTACAGTGATTCCCAACTTGACTACTTCAATGAATGGTGGTTAATGCCCTGAAATAACCCTATGGAATGTTATGACAAATGAAGTGTAATTAATCGGCGTCCACAAAGAGATGGAATCAGAAAGGGTTTCAAAAACGAAGTCTTTTTCTTTAATGGATACCTGAACTAAGAGATGAATTCTGAGGAGGAACCCATAGTAGTAGAGACTGACATCCCATTATCGTATTTCAATCCAGGAGAATAAATATTTAAGAGGTGATGAATGCTGCCAGACATTGGAAAGTGGGAATGCGGGGCAACAAATGTGACTGTCACCGTCTGTTGGCCAGATGACGAATGGTGGTGCACCGTGGAAAAAGCATCTAAAACAGAAATGGTGAACCCAATATGAAAATATTCTACTCAAAATGGGAAGTATTAGAATTTGATACATCAATATATGAGTATGTCATCGGATTCAGACATTTACTGTTAGGTCCCGCCATAGAATTCGGGGCAGTTTATTGTTGGTCATTCTAGTATATGGCATTGTCAGCATGGATCATTCTCTCCAAACATGGTAGACTAAAAAATGATAGGGAATTTTGCATTTATTTCTAACATATGTGATGATAGATGAGTCTTCTTACTTTGAATGACCCAAGTTGTAGCAAGAGGAAACCAATCACCCCCCGCCCACCGACCAAGGGTAAGGGGAAATGCTAATGTAGTGATTCCACATGGCTCTACCCCTACTCTGATAGCTTCCAAAACCAAGGTTGTTGGGTGCCCATGCCCCATCTCACCCTCTGAGATCATTCAAAGAGGGTGATAGATACTCTTATTCAACAATGTGAACAGGGGGTTATCCCAATGAGGGATATAGAATGCCATGATTTGGAAGGTTCTGGCCTTTCCATCACTACTATCCCCATGGGACACCTAGAGAGCTGCCACTCCCCATTGTAATGACCAACCTTTTCAAGTCCTCTCCCCAAAACACTACTATGACTCAGTCCCATACGCCAATGAGGTATGGGTCATTAGCGTAAACCCGTCAATGACTACCAGTTGGGAGCCAATAGGGAGGTCTCCAACCATGCTTCGTTAATGTCGTCATCAGGTCCCTCATGCTAGGGAACATGTGGTCTCAAACCTTGCATCTTTGTCCTTAGTTCGGCTGACCTAGTGTCAAAATTGGTCACATGTTTGGGAATATTCCCATTAGGGGGGCCTTCTTCTAAAACGTCAGTGGAACATGCCAACTTTGATGCATACTATCCATTCCCTATAATTACAGAGCTAGGTCACTCATATTCTCAATCAAGAGTGAGACCCCATATACCCCATGGTCATGCTGGAATGACTACTCTAATCTCTGGTGTGATAAGAAGCCACGTCGATCCAACCCATGGTGATGAGATTTAGTACAGAGGTCCTCCCCCATACCATCATCATCCAGAGAAGAGATAATCCCTACTCCTACACTCAGCATGAAGGTCCTCCCCATACCATTATCAGTCAGATCCGAGAACCCCCCTTCTCTTGCACTCTGCATGGAGGTCCTACCCATGATATAAGTATTAGTCCAAGAAGATGTCCTTCCCATCTTATTGACATCCATAATGGAGGTCCTCCTCATTCCCATAATTTTAGGCATGGAGATTTTTCCCATATTTTAGGCTATCACCACAAAGTCCCTCCTCGTGTCATCACTAGCTTCGGTGGAGGTATTCCCTATTTCAGTGACCACCAAAGCAGATGTCCTCCCCACATCATCAATGGTTAGCATGTTGGTCCTATCCACGTTCTATTCGATCAATATAAAGTATCTCCTAGTGTAACCAGAGATAATCATCATGGAGGCCTTCCTCATGTTACGACTAGCTCTAGAAGAGTCCCTCCCCACTTCAGTGCTCCGAACCGCAGAGGTCCTCCCACTTTTCAGGATACAGACACAAAGGTCCTCCCCATGTTCCATTCATTATATACACAGGTTCTCCTCACACCTCGTCCCACCAAATCAGAGGTCCTCCATACACTAGAATCAACCCAAGTGGAGATCCCCCCAAAAATAAATGATCCTCCTACCCCAGAAAGACCATCCCTTGGTATGGGGATGAACTGTCACCACCAAAGGAAGATTCCTATGAAGTTACATGTCATAGTTAATGCACCCTTATTTTCATATTCCAATGTAGTGTGCAACCCAATGATGGATCCTTCACCTCAATCCTCTGCATCAGGGTTATGGGAAAGAACCTGGCGTGTCGGATTTATCCTCCCAGAAAGGGAGATGCATCAGATCCCCAAGTCTCTCCAAAGATATACTTAGGAGGAGGAATATTTAGCTCACTTTCAGTGACTTTTTTGTGAAGTCTTCTCTACCACCACCCAATTAAATCTCTACCTCAACATGTGGTCCTAGGACGCTGTTCTAGGGTTTGGTAGATGATGAGAACCATCATAATCCACCACCAATGGCCGCATTCCTTACACATGAAACGATGGTAAATACTCAATCATATAGAGACATGGTGATGTCGTCTATACCATCTTTGAGAGACTTCCCATTATGTAGCATATTGTCAGCTTGCGCAGTGATCTTTCCACCAAAAAGTCTTCCACCATAACAGTTCATATCATTTCCATTTCTAATCCGGTAGCCGCTTCCTATCAATGAATTGGGAAATCAGATATCAGATCTTGATTCTGAATGAAGACTTATATGGAAAATTCTTACTGCTAATGACTTCCCTAAGATGTTTTGGTTGATTTATAAATTATACTTCAACATTCAAGACTACGTTGACCAATACAAAGTCACCTATTCCCTATGGAAAATCTGAAGAATTCATTTTATTCTCTTTCATCATCAGTTGGCTTACCCAAAGACCCAATATTATTATGATCATATCAACTAGCAATGTCACATGGTTGAACTGGAAACACTCCCTATCAGCCTCCAACCCCAGAATAGGGCCAGGTTCCCAAAGTCCCTTTCTTAGACATGAGAAAATGAGTACACTCATTATCATGGCTCAAGATCCTGGTTATTTATTGAGTGCCTTGGAACATGGGATCTTGAAATTTCCAGGCTACCAAATACCTAAGGAGGATGGTCAAATTGATTTCCCCAACTACTAACCCTACCACTTGTTTCGTGGAAATACTATCATGAAATACAATGTGTTCAAGGACTGGATCTAATAATAGGTTTAAAACAATGTATTCAGGTTGGTCTCTACCGCGACATAGGTGTAATGTGTTTCTACAAGTCCTGACAGCGACAACATGGCAGATTAATAGCAGGTATCCATCCATTGTTCTCAGAAGTATCATGATTGGATGTCTTGCAAGGTCGTCCCTCACACCCATGGTCATGCTTTTATGAATTATCATGAACCTTCTAAATCTATGATTCCTCCTCCCTCCACTTCTTCTACATCCACACCCTAGTCTTCCACCTCCCAGAAGAGTAGGGGCCGATGGCGTAAGGGAAATCAAAGTCACCCATGAGTGCCAAAGTTATCTCGCACTCTTGGAGACTTAATGCCCCCAAAGATTAGTATAACCTATAGAGTTCTCCCAGAAATGTAATATTTCTCAAGTGATGATTAGTAGTATGCCTTAGAAAATAGTGTTGAGATAGTGGACCCTTACATGGTTCTCGATGATGAGGAGTGTTAGGCAGCTCCGCATAACATTCCATGTTGATAAAACTATGGGTATGTGTATCATCAGAATGCATCAGCAAAAACTTCTAGCCAGGTTGTGAAAGATACCGAGACCAGACAACTGGCTCAGTACATAGAACACCAAGTTCATTCCACTCATCTTGTATCATCATATTCGTTGCAACAATCAGTTTTGTTTTAAAATCAGGCAGAGCCATCACAACCGTGTTACGATGAACCACACATAGCTATGGTTAGAACCCAGTCATCCAGTAGTCAGAAGATATTCATTTTACATGGTTTGACTAGTGAGAAACATGATATCCCCATCACTCACTAGAATATGTAGGTTTTATCGTAAACACCCACCATAAAACCTATCAAAGAGAAACATCTTCTCGATATAAATGTGCACCTAACACGGAAGTATGATGTGATTAAGAACCTTTATAGAAATCTTGAAAATCTCATGATCCTAGATGCTCTCCACCTATCCAAAGATATGCGTGAATCTATTATAGAGGCTTCGAAAATCCCTCTATAGTTTGAAACAAAGGCAACGACTGTAGACGCTTTCCATGATGTGTAAGTGGAGCATACAGAGTGCCAAGCCATTATCTTGTTCTTAGGGGAAGATAAAGGTTCTTCTATAAATGGTAATATCCTCCAATTGTACATTACAAACCAAATTAATAATTTGAATGTCGATTGTTTCCTTGTCAACATAGGATCTAGGATCAATATCATCCCAAACCGTATGCTCCGTAAGCTAGGGATGTTGGAGGTAGATCTAGATCCCTCTGACTTGAAAATTTAGGTTTATGATCAGACTGAACATAGGTCATGTGGAAACATTCACCTAAAGAAACAATTTTTTTGTTTTTTTGTTAGCACTGAATTCATGATTATCTCACAATATACCACCTACAATGTACTCATGGGTAGGCTCTAGCTCCATCTTCATGTAGTAGTTCCCTCTTCCTAAAATTAATTCCTCAAGTATCCCTCTAGGGATGAGTGGGTGTGCTCCAAGGTGAAATGTCTCCCATTTCCTCTTGTGAATCCCTCTATTTAGACACTGAATACTATAAGAGAAATGAAATTAATGTTTAGACAATTCAAGATGACCACAATAGTCTTTTAACTAACCCATGGGCATATTTGGATGATGCATTTATCCTCCCAATCAATCAGTTAGTTGCGATGACCCCAGACTTGGGACACTACATTGTATTTTCTGAGATGAGGGGAAGACACATTCCAAGATAAAAGGAATTATAAAATATTACCTTGAATTACGACACAGGCTAGGATAAGGAGGTACGAGAACCCCCTTCCCCTATAAGGAAGCAGGATTTTCTCCCTATGGCTACAGTAATACACTATACATTATTTTTTATTGGGTTAGTTTTAACTGAATCAAGCCAACGTGACACTACTACTTTGATATTATCAAGCATGGACCCCTGGATCAAAGGCCTTATGGAGTCAGATTGATATATTGTTTCACCAAGGTGTCCTCGATGTAGGAGTCCACTGATAAAGATTCCTCTACCATATAGGTAGGCAACAAACTTATGTTAGGATCATCCAATTTAGAATAGTTGCCTATTTATGATGATCCTATCTACTTTGAAAATGATTAGGATTTGAAATATTTTCCTCCAACATTTAAAGAAGGTGTATCCACCCACGTATATGAGTTGGTACAGATGAATCTCAGTACCGAGGTAGATCTTAGACCAACACTTATCAGCACAACTATGCCTGTGAAAGAGTAGAAACAATATGTGGGTTTCTTGAAGAAGCATCGGGATTTATTTTTTAGAGATAAAAAGAACATCTAAGACTAGATCATTATGCCATCATCCACTGTCTCGGTCTCCTGATAAGTCATCGCGGGTTCAAACAGCTTCCCCAAAAATGCAGCCCTCTCACAGTGCCATGGTCAGGACTGAATTTGATAAGCTCATCAAATCCAACTTCGTCAAATAATTACAGTAACCTAGGTGGTTGGACAACATCATACCATGAAGGAAGAAGAATGGATTGATCCAATTTTGCATTGAATTTAATGATCTCAACCACCACTATCCAAAGGATGATTTTCCCCTCCCCGTAACAGAGTTGTTGATTCATTCCACTAATGAGTTCAAAAATCTATTCTTCATGGATGGGTATTTTGGATATAATTAGATCTAGATGGCCCCGAAAGATGAATAATCCACCACCTTTAGAGCACGTCAAGGTACCTTTTGTTATCAGGTAATGTATTTCAGTCTAAATAATACATGGGCCACCTATCAGTGTTCCATGTATCACATATTCAAACTGATCCTCAAGACATTTGTTGAATGCAACATGGAAAATTTGGTGGTTAAACCCCAATAACATCAAGACTATATTAAAGATCTTGCGAAAGTGTTTGTCTTCATCTACTACCACAATTTCAAGATGAACCCCTTAAAGCGTTCCATCAAGGTTAGCTATGGAAAGTTTCTATTAGGTTCACTAGGTTAGATACCCTAAGAGGGGGTGAATCAGGGTATGACAGATTAAAGTATTTTCCCCTATTAATATTGTTTGGTTTTTAGAAAACCTATCTTCTCTCTCTTTCCTGTAGCAGTATAAAAACAGGAATTAAATCATGCATAGGGCACAAAAATTTTTACATGGTTCACCCTCACTAGGATACATCCAAGGAACACACACCGACAATGTGCTGATGAACCAAATTCAATAAAAGTTCACTGTTTTTTACCAAATTCATAGCAGACTAACCATCCCTCCAAGTTTACAACCACTCACAATATGAAATCACACTTCTCTCTCAACTGATGTGTGCCCAATACTTTTCCGAAGATCCACTCACAGTTTAAAGATTTTTAGGTCCCATAATTATCACAAATGAATGCATATTTCTCTATATATAAATGCTCTTTTGAAGCACCACTTTCATCCACTAGTGAATAAAAATTTATGATGGGTGTACCGAGAAATCTTCCAACTTTCATGCATCCCTAGAATGACAAGGGCGCTTCTCCAATCATGGTGTGGTTTTCTATGACTTGTCGTGCTTCCCCAAGCCTGGAACGCGAGTGTCACCTAACAACTTGCACGACACTCCCTTCACCATCTCAGAAATTATGAAACTCACACCCTTTTACACCCAAACCAATATTGTCGTCAAACGATCAACTGGAGTGCATCTTCTGAATAACCTTATACTTGCACTCCCAAACCACCACTTGGGCGACCGAACCTACTTGTGTGATAGGAGATCAAATTACCTCTATGTGTTGAGCTCTATAAAAAATGATGAGGTGAGGAACTCTATTTATTGGCATCTTGACCACCCTGAGCATTGCGTGCAAGTCTTCTCCCGGTGCGCATGTCTAGCCACCCTAGTCTCTGTCGCCCTAGTCACCTTGCGCGCCAAAAAAAAAACAAGGGTTCCATTATTTCCACTTCCATATTATGATTTTATGATCATGAAAAACATATGTCACACTTCTTTTAAAGCCTCCAAGACATCAGCACACAAGTACCATTTCTAGAAAACGGCGCTACATTGTATCTTCTCTTTTTATACCACTGCCAGATCATCCGTTCCTTTTTGAGGTTCTTATATCAATCATGGATAGTAAAAAACGTCACATTAACTCGATAGATCACTATTTAAACCCCCTTTGTCAACAGAAATGAACATTGTGGTCTGATTTTCCCACAAACACATCATGGAGGACAACTTTGTCAAAAAACACAATAACCTCAAAAATGATTTGATGATACCTTGAGGTATTTTTTCCAATAAACCTACCCCTTGGGTTTGTTGACAAATCTTCGCATAAAATGAATCCTTGTAAACACTTCTTCCACTATTCACCTATTTCAATTATGATAGAGAGCTAGGATTCACTCAACATGTACTCTAAGCCCACATGAGCAATGCTTGATTTGAGAAACAAGAAAAAATGAAATGTTCATCAATGAGTCACTCTATTTTGGACAACACTTGTAAATACAAAAGAGATGCCAAATAATTATTGCGAGCAACCTATTAACACCATTCCTCTTTTTGCGATAGACCCGTTTAGTCTCGATGACATTCTTATCTGATGGCCTCAAAATAATCCCCCATGTTTGGTTCATCTCAATTTGATCTAGCTCTTAATTCATATATTTTACCCTAATTTCATCTTCTGCTACATCAGAAAAGCATTAAGCCTCTACCAGAGATGGGAAAGATGTCTTCTGCAGTGATTTAATTCTTCTTTTCTGAACTATAGCTAACTGATAACCAATGTTATTCTGCCTATAAATTTCTAATCAACTCCTTACCTTCTATGTAGATACATATTTTACTTCCTCATTCCCATCATTAATATCTTTTTCAAATCAGTATCATCCACTTATTCTTCTCTTGTATTACTTTCCCCTTCACCACTTTCATCAAGAAAATGTTCACTGTGTTATTGAGTATTCGTTTCATTTTCTACAATAGTGACATCATTGCTCTCAACTAATTTTTCCAACCTCTTGTTAAATCATTTTTATTCTTTTATTTTTCATATGTATCCAAGGAATATCCCATCATCTCAATACAAGTCAAATTTCATATATTTCACCATGTTGAGGAAAAAACACATGCTCCCAAATATTTGAAAGTATTTAATTCTTGGGTTCTTTCAAAACCACATCTAATATGGACTCTTTCCTTCTTTTAGACACAAAAAAGATCTATTTGAAGTGTAGACCGATGTCAACACTACTTCCTTCCAGAACTTCTACGATAGGACTTTTCTATAAGCATTGTTTTGGCCATGTTATTGATGATCTGATTTCTCCTTTCAACCACTCCATTCTATTGGGGAGTTCTCACTGAGGAATCTTGATGCCTTTTCCCATGTTTCCCAAGATAGTATTCCACCAGACTGTCTATGAATTCAGTACCATTATCAGTATGAAGTATCATAGTTTTATGTCCCAAAATCCTTTCACACTCCCTCTGTTACTTCATTATGCAGCTAAACACCTCAGACTTATGGTCAATAACAATTAACCAAGCCACTCTATTATAGTCAACAAATAAAATAATATAGTACCTCTTTTTGTCAATTTCCCTTGGTGTGATAGGCCCACAAACATCATCATGCACCAATTTGAGCACTCTTTTTCACTTATTTTCTTTTTTCCTTATACGTATTTCTATTGAGATTACCTTATTGGAATGAATCGAATGTATGATTATGATCTCATGATAGATTAGGGAGGTATCTAGCTACATCACACTTTACCAAATCTTCTAGGGATGGAAGGAATAAATGTCCAAGTCATTTATGCGACAACTTGTTTTCTTCCACTCCAGATAAAATTCACATGTCTTCTTTTACACTTTCCTAGTAGAGATTACCCTTTTTCCTTTTTCCATGTAGGATCATTATTTTATCTTTTACCTTGACAACAAATGTCTTCTTAGTAAACCGTATATAATTCATTGAGTCACATAGTTGATTGATGTTGAGAAAATTGTGACTGAGACCTTCTACAAGAAAAACATCAACACGTCTTATTTCCCTGCCCCCTATCCTATTCTTTCCCAATCCAATTATCTTTAGGAATTCATCATTTCAAAACATGAAAACCCATTCTTTGTCATATTTTATGCCTATAACTAGATCATTGTTTTCTATCACGTGTGACATACAACCACTGTCAAGGATCCACACACTAGAGAGGTCTAATGCTTTATGGGCAAAACCAGCAACCACTTCCTTCCCTGCTCTCTTCTTCTTGGCTCATATTTTTGTCTTCACACTCGGTATAGATTGATAAATCTGATATTTCTCAGAGTATAATGGACCAGTTTCATCTTTCAAAGATGGAAATCTATTTTTCATCTACAACTCACATGTTGGTTCATTGAACTATTTATTGTGAACATTTTGATTCTCCTTTGGGCCATTCCTCTGTATAGTCGATGCACTGTATCTATCCATGTACCCAAATCCTTCGATCAAAAAAAAAGTGTCCATCAAAATTTGTTCCAGAGAACCGTTCTCTGTTTGGCTGCCACCTCTGTTCTTGTTCCATTCAATATCTTCTGGAAATAGAACATACACTTTGTGAGTGTCCCATCTTTTCACAAAAATAACACCTAATTAAAGGCACATTCCTGCATGCCTCTTTTCTACTGCCAGAAGTTCCGTAATTTCCTTGAATTTTCTTATTCTTATTTTTATCAACATCAATTTTCATTCATGGAATGTGTTCTTGTTGTGTGACTTAAACCTTTACTATATTTTATTAACGATCGAGCCCCAAATCAGTATTAACATTTGAGATCGATTGATACTTCTTTCCTACTAAACGACCAAGACCATATTTCATATTTTCAGTCTTCTGAATGATCTGATTTCATAAAAATGTGCTAGGAATCATATGGTTTTCTTGGTCCTTAACCTTTTTTCACAGGCTGAAAACATATCCTTCATGTTCATCAATACTCTTGATTTTATCTTTCATTGAGTTTTTGAAGGCATCAATCTCCCTATTCTATTCATCAATTTTTATTTTATACTCACTAACTAATTTTGAGTATACTAGTGTTGATGACTTGAGTTTTTCAATTTCATCAATCAACTTAGACTTATTTTCTTCTTACTGCTGCATATAATGTCTGGCGCCATGAACAACTTTGTCAAATTTATTTGTTTTAGCTTTAAAAACATCTATCTCTTCATGTGCATCCTCTAACTCAGCTTTCATATCAACACTTCCTTCAACTTCTTCTTCTTCATTAATGTCGGTTTCTTTATTTTTCTGAGTACAAACGACTAATGCCACCATAGAATTTTCTGTACGATCATTGATGTTCTCTATCTCTTCATCCTCCTCAACCTTAGACTCATCTGAACTGTCACATTCTTGTAGAAGGAGATTATTCTTCTTAAAATAATTTTCTTGAACCTTTTTCTGCATTTCCCATAAGTTGAAGTCTTCTTCTTGTGAATTTCGACTTCATTGACATCATAATCCTCTTGGATCTTTTTGGGTCATGATGCTGCAAGATGACCAACCTTTCTACATTGAAAACAACCTATTAGAAGTTTCCCCTAGAACATTCCTTTTCCTCTTTGCATGTTTGAAGAAAAAAATTGAATCACCTCATCTGTCTCTTAATCCTCATGAGAATCTTCCATAGTGAGCTTCATTATGGCCTTGAATTCCACCTCCTTATATTTACCCTTTTCCACCACCTCGTTATCATCATTCCTCATTTCATATGCATCCAAGGTACTATGAAAATTGTTCAGTGCCTGCTCCTTCATATCTTTATCTTCCAGTACTGAAACATCCGGATTGAACTAAGGTGGATGTTTACTCAAGATGTGCTTTACGATCTTAAAATCTTTAATGACTTCTCCAAGACCCAACAAATCTTCCAAAACATTATTTACCCTATCAAATAATGAATCTAGAGACTCTTTTGGGTTCATTTTCAAATATTTATACTTGTTTCACAGAAACGCCAGCATTATCTCTCTGACCTTTGTATCTTCTTCATATATATTCAACAGCTTTTCCCATATAGAATGTGATGTTTTCATGAAATCAGCTTCTTATAGATAACATTGTATAGGGATCCCACTAAATCGTTAATTACCCTTGCATCAGCATACAACTCCCTACACTCAGCTTTCGACAATGAACCACTGTTAATATCAGATGTTATTCCATGCATTACTATTTTAAACACACCCATTCCCAAAGATCATAAGTAGTGTTTCATCTGATTCTTCCATAGTTGAAAATTGTTTCCCTCAAAGACCGGAATCCCTTTATGACTAGTGAGATCGATCTAAGAGAGAAACCATGATATTAATCGTTTCCTCTAATACCAATTATTAGGTTCACTAGGTTAGTTACCCTGAGAGGGTGGAGGGGTGAACAGATTAAAATAATTTCCCCTATTGATCTTGTTTTACTGGTAAGAAAACCTATCTTCTCTCTCTTTCCTGTAACAATGTAGAAACATAAATTAAATCTTGCACATGACACACAATTTTTTACTTTGTTCACATTCATTGGGTTATGTACAATGAGCATACACCGACGATGTGCTGATATAACAAAATTCATTAAAAGCACATTTTTGTTTACAAAATTCGGAGTGGACTTTCTATCCCACGGGGTTTACAACCACTCACAATATTAAAGCTCACTGCTCTCTCAATAGATGTACGTTCACTACTTCATTAGAAGATCCACTCACAGTTTAATGAAATGTAGATACATTCATTATCGAAAATGAATGCATGTTTCTTTGAATGTAGATACTATATTGAAGCTCCACTTTCATCCACTAATGAATACAACTTTACCATAGGTGTATCAGGCATTCTTCTAACATTCGCACAACCCTAGAATGACTTGCACACTTCTGCAAGCCTGGTGTGATTCTCTATGACTTTATGCGCCTCTCCAAGCCTGGAGCACAAGTGTCACCTAACCACTTTCATGAAACTCCCTTCGCCAACTCATAACTAGTAACACCACAAGCTTCCACGGTATGTTTCCTTTTGAATAATGCAATAGATTGAATTGTATGCAACTTCAAGATTCTAACACATCACGACCAACCAAACTAGCCATTAAGAATATTAATACACACATATTGTAATTTTATAAATTTTATTTTTCAAAATGTAATTCATTTTTGAATTCAGAATATTGAAATTTTCTTAGCGTGAATTTTTGATATTTTTCTGATAACTTTCAAATTTTGTTAAATAGTGAAAAAACACTACGTTATTGGTTAAAACCGA
This sequence comes from Viscum album, assembly GCA_963277665.1. Taxonomy (NCBI): domain Eukaryota; kingdom Viridiplantae; phylum Streptophyta; class Magnoliopsida; order Santalales; family Viscaceae; genus Viscum; species Viscum album. Next base: position 175,960,456 of record OY728140.1, on the reverse strand, counting down.
ATCTTTATTTAAATAATTATTTATTTTATTTAAATTTATTTTATGTCAAAATTGATATATAATACAGTTATATGTTCAATGTAATTTATTGGAATAATTTTATAATATGTCTAGGTATATAAAAATTTTATTAAACTTTTTACCGTCTTTTACCCACCTCCTATGAGCATTTGCAAATTTGCATAAAACATAATTTTACCATTTCTGTGAGTTAAATATCAAAAATCTGAGAGACACGATTTATATCAATATATAAAATATTGTTTAATAAGATGAAAATAGTTTTTGCTGAATAGTAACTTTTGACTTTTATTTACCATAGTTAAAAGTAAATTGGGTAATTATGTGTAAAAATTATATCATAATTACCTGAAAACATGTCCAAATTCTTTTTGATAAGTATAATTAGACCAAAAACAATATTAGGAATAAAATTCAATACTCTTTGGTCCACTTGGATTGGATTAGGACATTTATTATTATTTTATTTAAAGAAGGGTTAAAAGAGTTAAATTCAACATTTAATAACTAAACCATTTTTAATATATGGTTATACATAAGAGAAATTGAACTATAAATATTAATTATAAAGATAAAGGATTTCCTATATTATGGTATTTTATTTATAATTTTTAGACATTTAATAATTTAATTTATTTTTGACACAATGATGATGCAGTAATACCCTTATTAATGAAAGATTAAAATAATTGATATTATAAATATCCAAATAAATTTAATTTGATAATTTTGATGAATTAAACTAATTTAATGGTTATTATGAAATCATAGGGTTAATTGAGTAATTTTTAATCGATGTAATCATATTGTAATTATTTTCACAAAAACCAAATACTAAATAGTGTCAAAATTGACATAATTGAGTTTTTAAAACAAATACTATAATATTAACTGATATAATATTCCAAAAAATTTAAGGTTCTACCAAAGGACTTATATAAGGTTATATATGTTAATAGTGAACCACTTGGGTTTAACTTGGCTTATTATAGTATGTTTATTAACAATATAATACAAAAATACAATGAGACATGGTAAATGACAATCTATTTAACTAAGAGTTAAATCTAAACGATAGTGTTCATATAGTAACATAAACCTGTAAAAAAAATATTGTTTCAGATTTTTTAGACCCATACCCACATTATCCTCTAAATAAATTATTTTTGAGCCATTAGAAACCAAAAATTATTTTATTACATAATAATATTTCAAGCATTCCCTAAAGTGACCCTCACCTCTTTTAATAAAGGCTACTTCCGCTTCTCTTAATTTCACACCTCCAATGACATTTGGATAGGCCTAAAACGGCCAAAATATCCTCCCAACATTCCTTCCTTCATCCTAGATTCCTTTCTTTGGTCAGAAATCCATCTTTAGGATCCCTTTTGATCAAATCAAAAGGAAGAACACGAAGAGGAGGTAAATATTTCATCACCGCTTTTATGTATTTTTCTTCTTCCACTTCCTTTTTATTTGTTTTTTCCATTATAAAATAATAAATCTAGTATCATCTATATACTATGATGTTATTAAAATGGTACAACCATATTCATTATTCTATCCATCATATGAATGACAAAGTCACCAAATGTGTGTACGTACGACATACCGTCTCCACGTCGTGGTGTAGTTTGTTATTCAATCACTAAATTATTTTGGATGGGTATAATAATGAATATAGCTGATGTAAATAATAAATATTACATGTTAGTGATTCTTTATGTATTATATACCATCCAATTACATACGATTTCACAATCAATATAATGAGATTGTCGCTCGTGCGTACTTACAGATTACCATCTCCACAAAATCAATGAGATTCATTCTCCATCGCAATCATTAATGAATCATTTTAATTTTATGATAATAATATCATTCTGTATATGAATCAAATACATCTATTCAATAACAAAAATGGCTTATGTAACCAAGTAATTAAAGGAAAACGAATCAGTTAACACTTGAAACGATGATAACAATGAAAAATTATTGACAAAGAAATTCTAGAGGGTCATATATGATATCAAATTTATGTATATAGTTCTTTTATAATTTAATAAAAATTATTTAACTATCATACAAGAGGTTAATGTACCTTCTACTAACAAAAAGTATAAGGTAAGGGTCAATTCCACAATCTCTTTATTAGCTGAGGTTGTTTTTACGTAAGTATCTACTGGGACCCTTTTATCATCCTCATACGTGTTTTCTTAAAAATATATTTAAAAACATTTTTACTATTTACTAGACAATGGGTTAAAGTCATTTATACCCTTATTTAACATTATAAGTTTTGAAAGGCATCTTTCCGTCGTTTTCAAAACAAGGTACATTATGACCTTTTCAAAAAAAGTTAGGTAAGAATGTTTTTTAACTTATACGGCGAGTGCGGCTATTTTTCACCATTATAACATTGTCCAAGATTTACTTAAATGATTATAAGAATATTTTCAAAATGAATTTTTTCTTTTATAAATATATAACTTTTTAATTATTTCAAAATATAAAGTTTTATTTCTCTAAAAATAGTTTTTATTTCATCTATGTCAACATCCTTTTGATGGATTTTAAGCTTGTTTGAAGTTGATTTATTATGATACAAATCTTCCATGTTGTATTGAAGGTTTTGTGATAAGTTTGACTGTGGATGTTTTATTCTTATACCATTCATGGTTTATGGATAGTTTATTGACATTTCGTATGCAAGTTTTAATATGAATTTTTATGTCAAGTATAAAACTTTTCATCTGAGGAATGCAATAGACATAGTAAGTGATGGGTATATCCCACTATAACTCCTCGATGCATCAGTAGGTCTCAAGAGACAAAATAGTGTCTTGGAAGAAGGCCTTGTCAAAATCTTAATTGTAGTCTTGGCACAAGGCCTTGACTATATGATAATGAAGTCAGGCATTATGCATTACCTCATTATGAAAGTGTTTATTGATATTGTGTATGATTATTTGACTAGTATAATATCCATGTGAATAAGTAAAGGGAATTATTTGATTTTATCTTTTCCATATTATGCTGAATTTGAAGTTTAAAAGGATTTTGATTTAGTCTTATACATTTCCTTAAATGATTATGCTTATTTATGAAACTTTCTGCTATATTGTTATCCTAATTGAGCATCAGAGCCCAACCCTTTCATTGTTTTATTTTTCCCAGGATGTGAAAAAGTATTTTATGGTTGACATGCGGGGATAGGCTAAGGATATAAGTGTGTTCAAAAGGGTAAAAAATGTTGTTGATGGTTTCATTTCATGATGTAATGTAAAACTTATGAATGTATCTAGTATATCTAAGGCTACTAAACTGACCAGTCTTTCGGGACATGATTCCTTGTATCTTGACAATGTTATGTAATAATGAACCAAATCTAGGTAATTTTGGTCAGGGCATTACAGTTGGTATCAGAAGAAGTTTATTACAAACCTTGGATACTATATTTTCAAAAACATGGATTATAGAACACCACCCTAAGATAGACTTTGAGGATTAGTATAGAAGAACTTCATAGAATTTAAGTACTATATAGATTTTGTGAGTTTTTCAAGAAATACATCCTTGTATAGATATGAGTAGGTAGAGGAAGATTTGGCATAGATGTTCCTAGGTATAAAACCTGAAAACACCACTTTGAGCTAGACTCAAATGGGAACTGGTTCATGACAATGTGCCTTTTTACACTCTTGGTTACGGCAATCTCGGGGGATATGATTTGGATAATTGTCATTTTCTTTAAAAACCATTATGAAGGGTTTATGAGTATATACCTCCTCAAAGAAAATGTTTTTGCGATTATGGATAATATAGATAAACTGTTCAATTTAAGTTATGTGTTTTACAAGTTCAGAATTATGTATTATGATTTATAAACTAATCTACTGTATGCCATTGTTTAGAAATGGAACCTAGTGGAAGGAATGGAAATTGTATCAATGCACTTAATCAATGTAGGGATTTCCCTTATACTCAAGATAATTATAGTGGAGTTGGTGATGCAACTAGTGCTGATCATATTATCTCCATACTGGGACAACCCACTCTGGTTATGAATAATAACCTTACCTGTATGGATCAACCTTATATACAACGTGGATCATCAATGTTAGACCACTTCATGATGTAAACACCACAAAAATTCAATGGGAGTACCAATCCATCTGTATCTAAGCAATGGATAAGTTCCATAGAGAAAATATTTCATGCTTTGGGGAGTAGCAAGAGGGAAAAAGTTTTCATGGTAGTTTATCACCTCACGGGAGATGCAGATCAATGGTGGCCATTAATCCAAGACCCAAAGGAAGATGAAGAAGTATCAAACATCTAATAGAGGGAGTTTAAAGATATTTCTTAGAAAAATACTTTCCTCGTGACCATCGAGCAGATATGGAAACACAATTTCAGAGTCTGATACAAAAGGAGGACGATAATGTCGCAAAGTATGAGGCTATCTTGACAAGGTTAGCAGGGCATTGAACAATTTATAAACGTAACCCAAGGAGTAATATTTATCAATTATTTGATGGGTTAAAACTATTTCTCTTTAGAGAATTAATCTCACAATCCTTCTCATCGTATGAAGATATTGTTTCTTGAGCTATCAAGACAGAACATGAATTCTCTATATCTTATGAGTTAAAAAAGAATGCAAGAGAAAAAGATATATATTGAATACTCTGGAAATAGAAATAAGGGGAAGAAGGGAAAAGATGAATATCCATGCTATAGTAAATGTGGGAAGAATCACCCCTTTTACATGACTGAAGAGAATGGCAGTCTGTTACATGTGTGGTGAAAAAGGCCACAAAGCTCGTGATTACATGGGGAAGAAAGATGTTGTCAATGTTGATTGATACAATTTTAGATAAAAAGGGCATTATTCAAATGAATATCCTAAACACCAATTAAACTATCCTCTGAAAAGGAAAAGGGAGCAAGGCCAAGATTATGTGATCAGTACTTATGAGGTTGAAGCTCCGAAAGATGTGGTGGTAGGTAGTTTAATGGTTTCCTCATGTTTATCCAATGATTTATTTGATTATGGATCATTGAATTGTTTTATATCAGCTCTATTTTCTATGAAAAATAGATATTTACAATTTTATTTAACATGAGAGTTGTCAGTCAAAACTCCTAAGGGAAATATCATTACAACAATTTTTTTGAATTAGTTCCCATTAGGGCATATAAATATTCTTTTTCTACTGAGCTCATCATCATACCCATGATTGAATATGATAGAATACTTGGCATGAATTGGATTTCGTACCCTGATGTGAAAATTTATTGTAATAAGAAGGAGGTTACAATACTCAATGATGATTAGGAGTACCTTAAACCTAGAGCAGAAACGTCACTATCCGATTCTTATCTAGATCCACACCCATTATCTCTACTAAATTCAATTATTGGGGAGGATGAGAATGAAATAATTATGGGTGAGGAAAATAATGTTCGAATAGAGGACATACCTATTGTACAATAATATATTGATGTGTTTTGAGAGGATTTACCTGGACATCTTCCAGGATGAGAAATTGAGTTTTCTATTGATTTCACTCCTAGTTCAAGGCCCATATCAAAGACTCCTTATAGAATGGCCACTGTAGATTTAGTGTAACTAAATAAACAACTAGAGGAATTGAGTAATAAGGTATTTATTCTTCCTAGTGTTTCTCCATCGGAATCCCCTATCCTTTTTGTTAAGAAGAAAGATGGATCTATGAGGTTGTGCATTGACTATAGGGAGATCAATTCTATAACAAAAAAGAACCAGTATCCCCTACCTCGCATTGATGATTTATTCGACCATCTTCAAGGAACTCAATATTTCTCAATGATTTACATTCGATCTGGATGTCATCATTTGTATATGAAGAAGGAAGACATTCCGAAAATAGCATTTCGAACTAGGTACGGGTATTATGAGTTTACAGTAATGCATTTTGGATTTACTAATCCACCCTCTGTCTTAATGGATCTAATGAATATATTTTTCAAGTAATATCTTCATGTAATTGTAGTGTTATTTATTGATGATAACTTTGTAAAAGCCAAAAGCTACGAAGATCATGAAAATCACTTGCACATTATTCTAAAGACTCTTATAAGAAATGAATTATATGGGAATTTTAGAAAGTGTGAATTATAGATTCAAAAGAGATCTTTTCTTGACCATGTTTTCTATAAGGATGTAATCTCTTCGGATCCTTCAAAGACCAAGGCAATCCATGAATGGCCTGCACCAATGAGTATAACTGAGGTACGCAGTTTTACTGGTTTAGCAGGTTATTATAAGCATTTTGTCTAGAAGTTTTCCCGATTGGCTAACCCCTTAACCAATCTCACTCATAAAGAGTTTAATTTTTTTTGGACAAAAGAGTGTGAATAATGTTTTGAATAACTAAAGAGAAGATTAGTTAATGATCCTATATTGAATCTACCATCAGGGAATGATGGGTTTGTTATTTATAGTGGTGCTTCAAAAAAAGGACTTGGTTGTATCTTTATGCATAATGATAGAGTTATTGCCTATGCATCATTACAGCTAAAAATTCATGAGAAAAACTATTACACTCATCATACTGAATTATCACCTGTAATAACTACTATGAAAATAATGGAAACACTATCTCTATGATGAAAAATGTGAGATTTATACAAATCACAATAGTTTGAAGTATATTTTCTCACAAAAATAACTAAACATGAGGAAAAGGGGATGGATTTAATTACTCAAGGACTATGATTGAACAATACAATACCTCCTATGGAAGGAAAATAAGGTGACAGATGCATTGAGCAGAATTGATCATGGAGTTTTGAACATGATGAGTGTTGAAAGGGATCATATTTTCATGGATCTAGTAATAATGGATATGGTAATAACCATGGAAGACAAAACATCAATAATTCTTAAAATGGATTCTAAACCATCTTTACTAGAAATGATAAGAAATTCGCAGAATGATGGTGAGGAATTTCAAAAGAAAATTAAAGTTGTGAACGATGGGAAATTGATCGACTTCGTATATAAAGATGGAATTTTGAAATTTGGGAGGAGACATTGTGTTCCCGATATAACAGATCTCAAAAGGGAATTGTTGGATGATGCTTATAGCTCTAATTTCTCTATACACTATGGTAGCACAAAGATGTATAAATATTTGACAGAACATTTTTGGTGGGACAACATGAAGAGGGAGATTGCTGATTTTGTGTTAATATGTATGGTTTGTCAATAAGTGAAAACTAAAGGGAAACAGCCTAGAGGATTCATGAAACCTCTTCCCATACCTAAGTGGAAATGGGATAATATTTTGATGGACTTTTTCATTGGTCTACCAAAGAATTATAGAAGGAATGATGCAGTATGGGTCATTGTTGATTTTCTTACCAAGTTGACACATTTTATTTCTATAATAGATGATTTACCACTTGAACGTCTGGAAAGACTATATATTAATGAAGTAGAAAGACATCATAGAGTATCTCTATTGATTTTTTTTCTGATCATGATCCCCATTTGACATGATGATTCTAGAAAAGTCTTTAGAAGGCCATGGATACTGAACTTCGTTTGAGCTTTTCCTACCACCCTCAAACTGATGGAACATCAGAACAGACTATTCAAACATTAAAAGACATGTTGAGATCTTGGTCACTTGACTTTCATGGTATGTGGGATCAATAGTTACCTTTGGTAGAATTTTCCTATAACAATTTCTTCCATTCATGTATTTAGATGGAACTATAAGAAGTGTTATATGGAAAGAGATGTTGCACACCAACTTGTTGGGATGATTTTGGTGAAAGAAAACTCGTAGGCTGAGAAATTGTTGAGGAAACGATAGAAAATGTGAAGGTTATCCAAACCTGCATTAAAGCAGCTCAAAGTAGTCAAAAGAGCTATGCCGATAACCAAAGGAAGGATTTGGAATTTCTGGTAGGAGATCGTGTTTTCATGAAGCTATCTCGATGGAAGGGTGTTATACCTTTCGGTAAGAAGGGTAAATTGAGTCGTAGGTACATCGGACCTTTCGGAATTATAGAACGAATTGGAGATGTATCATACCTTTTGGAAATCCCACTAAGTATCTCTAAAGTTTATGAATTGTTCCATGTATCACTACTGAGAAAATACATGCCTGACTCAACGCGTGTACACACCTATGAGGAAATTGAAATGGAACATGATCTGTCTTATTATGAAGAGCCTGTAAAAATAATTGAAACAAGAGAACAAGTGCTGAGAAACTAGATGAATCGTCTGGTAAAAGCTCTATAGAGAAACATAAGATGGAAGAGGCAATGTGGGAATTAGTGGAACATATGATGAAGAAGCACACAAATCGTTTTGTGTGGTAGTGTTATAGAAATTTTGGGGATGTAATTATTTGAATATGGGAATAATGTAACACCCTAAGCATCCACAATACATTTCCCTTTGAATAATATAATAGCTTTCATTGTATGCAACTTCGAGATTCAAACACACCTCAACCAATCAAACTAGCTGTTATGAATAGTAATACCCACATTTTGAAATTTTATAAATTTTATTTTTCAAAATTGTTTTAATTTTTTAATTTGAAATATCGAAATTAGCTTAGGTTGAAGTTTTGGTATTTTTCTGAAAACATTCATTTTTTGATGAATTTTGAAAGACACGACATTATTGGTTAAAACTGATTTTTTATTTAAATATATAATTAGTTTATTTAAATTTATTTTAGGTTAAAATAGATACATAATTCCTATATAAGTTCAATGTAATTTATTGGAGTCATTTTATAATAAGTTTAGAAATATAATATTTTTTTTATATTTTTATCATCTTTTAGCCACCTCCTAGGAACATTTTCAAATTTTCATAAAACCAAATGTTTTCTGCTTATGTGAGTTGAATTTTGAAAATAAGTGAGACACGGTTAATATCAGTATGTAAAATTTGGTTCAATATGATGAAAATATTTTTTGGTGAATAGTAATGTTTGACTTTTATTTACTATGGTTAAAAGTAAATAGGGTAATTGTGGGTAAAAATGAAATCATAATTACCCTAACACATGTCATAATTGTTTTTGATAAATATAATTCGACCCAAAACAAACTTATGAATAAAATATGATCCTCTTTGGTTCACTTGGATTAGATTTGGGCATTTATTATTATTTTATTTAAAGGAGATTTTAAAGAGTTAAATTCAATGTTTATTAACTAAACCATTTTTGATATACAGAATACATAAGATAAATTCGACTATAAATATTAATTATAAAGATAAAATTATTTACTATATAATGGTATTTTATTTATAATTTTTAGACATTAAATATTATTATTTATTTATGACTTAATGATGATTCAGTAATTACATTATTAATGAAATATTAAAGTAATTGATATTATAAATTTACAAATAAATATAATTTGAGACTTTCGAAGTATAAAACTAATTATATAGGTTAATATGACATTTTAGGGTTGATTAAATAATATTTTTTCTTAGTAATCATGCTGTTATGATTTTCACAAAAACCAAATACTAAATAGTGTCAAAACTAACATAATTGAGTTTTTAAAACAAATACTATATTATTAATTGATATAATATTCCTTAAAATCCAAGGATCAAGAAAAAAACTTAGATAAGGTTATATATATTAATAATGAACCACTAAGGGTTCTCGTGGCATGTTATAGTAAGTTTATTACCCATATAAACTAAAAATATAAAGAGACTTAGTAAATATCAAACTATTTAACTAATTGTTAGATCTAAAATATAAGGTTAATATAGTGACCAAAACGTTTCTAAACCCTATTGGTTGAATGGTTTATAACGCATCCCAAACGTAGCATCTAAATAAATCATTTTGGTGCAATTAGAAACCGAAAATTATTTTATTATAAAAATATATTTCAAACTTTTCCTAAAGTGACTCTCACCTCTCTTAAAAAAGGGTACTTACCCTTCTCTTAATTTCACGCCTCCAATGCCATTTTTCTCGGACAAAACCTGCCCAAATATCCTCCCAACATTCCTCCCTTAATCCTAGAATAATTCATTTGGTCAGAAAGCCAACCTATGGAGCCCTTTTGATCAAATCAAAAGGAAGAACCCGAAGAAGTGGTAAATATTTCCTCACCTCTTTCAAGTTATTTTTTTTCTTCCACTTCCTCTTTATTTGTTGTTTCCATAATAAAATAATAAATCCATTATATTATATACAAATTTATGTTATTAAAATGTTACAACCATATTCATTATTATATCTATCATATGAATGTCAAAGTCACCATACGTACGTTTGTACGACTTACCGTCTCCAAGTCATGGTGTTGTTTTTTATTCAAACACTTAATTATTTTGGATGGAGATAATAATGAATATAACTAATGTAAATAATAAATATAACATGTTAAATATTATTTATATATGATATACCATCCAATTATAAGCTATTTCACCATCAATATAATGATATTGTCGCTCGTGCGTACTTACAGATTACCGTCTCCACAAACACGATGATATTCTATCCCTCTCGTAATCATTGAATAATAATTTTTATTTTATAATAATAATATCATTATATATATGAATCAAATCCATCCTATCCATAACAAACATGTCTTATGTAACCAAGCATATAAAAGCAAACGAATCAGTTAACACCCGAAACGATAATACTACTGAAATATTATTAACAAAGCAATATAAGAGGGTCATATATGATATCATATTTTGGTATATAGTTATAGTATAATTTAATAACAATTATTTAACTATTATAAAGGAGTTTAACATACCCTCGACCAAGTAAAAGTTCAAGGTAAGGGTTAATTCCACAATCACTTTATTATCAGAGGTTGTTTTTATGTAAGTATCTACTGGGACCTCTTTATCATCCACATCCTTATTTTCATAAAATTGTATTCCCAATTTTTTTACTATTTAATAAATAATGGGTTAAATTCATTTATACACTAATTTGACCTTATATATTTTTTAAAGGAATCATTCCATTGTTTTCCAAACATGGTACTTTATGACCTTTTCAACAAAATTAAGGTAAGAATATTTTGTTAACTTATACAGTGAGTGCGGCTATTTTCCCCCGTTATAACATAGTTGAAGCTTACATTACAAGGTTATAATAATAGTTTCAAAATAAATGTTTAATTTTATATTTATATTAATTTTAAATGATTTCAAAATAGAAAGAGATATTTCCCTTAAAAAAGTTTTGATTTCATCTATGTCAGCATCCTTTTGATTTCTTTGCAGCTTTTTTGAAGTTGATTCATTATGATACAAATATTCTATATTGTATTGAAGGTATTGTGATATGTTGAAATATGGATGTGTTATTATAATACCATTCATGGTTTATGGATAAATTGTTTACATTTCATATGCTATTTTTAATACGAATGTTTATGTTATGTTTAAACCTTTTCATATAAGGAATGCATTGGACTTAGTAAGTGACCAGTGGATCCCGCTATATCTCCACGATGATTCAGTAGGTCACATGAGACAAACTAGTGTTTAGGCACAAGTCCTTGAAAAAGATTTATTTGTAGTCTTGGCACAAGGCGTTGATTATTTGGTTATGATGTCTGGAATTATGCATTCCACCATTATGAAAGTGGCTATTGATATTGCGTGTGATTATTTTAGTAGTAGAATAACCCATGAATAAGTATATAGAATTATTTGATTTTATCTTTTCCATAGTATGCTGAAGTTTATGTTTAAATTTATTTTTTTTAGTCTTATACATTGCCTGAAATGTTATTTCTTATTTATGAAAGTTTCCGCTATATTTTTATCCTTACCGAGCATCGTAGCTCACCCCTTTTTATTTTTTATTATTCCCAGAATGTGAAGAAGTATTTATTGGTAGACCTACAAGGATAGGCTAAGGATATATGTCTGTTCAAAATGTGGAAAAAATGTTTTAGATGTTTTTTTCATTTTGTAATGTAAAACATAGGAATGTATCTAGTACTTCCAATGCTACTAAACTGATCGGTCATGCGGGATAAGATTATTTGTATCATTCCAATGTTATGTAATATGGCACAGACTCTGGGTAATAGGATTTGGGACATTACATAACTTAGGAGAATAACACCCATTTTCGCCCAAACCAATATTGACGCGCAACGATCAACTGGCATGAAACTTTGGAATATTCTTATACTTGTGCACCAAAACCACCAATTACGTGATTGAACCTACCAGTGCGACTGGAGATTAAATTATAAGTGTAAATATCTCTAAAAAATGAAGAGTGTTGGACCTCTATTTATTGTCTTTTTGACAACCCTGAGTGCCGTGCGCAAGTCTCCTCCAAGTGTGGAAGTCCAGCTACCCTATTCTCTATCACCCTAGTCACCTTGCGCGCCCAAACCAAAAATTTTGAACCCCTAGTTTTTCCATATTTTTATGTTCTGATCTTGAAAAACATATGACACACAACTTTACAAGCCTCTATGACACTTGCGCACAAGTTCCTTTTCCAAAAACACATTTCTCCATTTATCGATTTTGAGGCCCAAAAATTTGGCAAACACTAGAAAATTGTACAACAATGTGTCTGATATTTTTGTACCACCTCAAGATCATCCATTCCTTTTTTGAGGTTTTTCTATAAATCATGGATTGTCAACAACATCTCTTGAAATCTACAAATCACCATGTAAACCCCCTTTGTCAACAAAAATGAACAACACAGTCTTCTTTGTTAATAGACACATCACGGAGTCCCACTTTTCCAAAAAATACAATAACCTCAAAAATTCTTCAATAATACCATGATGGATTTTTCCCAATAGTTTCGCGGAATTTTCATCTGATATAGAGACATCCAGATTGATCTAGATAATATCAAGGCCATCAGTCAGACGCCTCCTCTAAGAAACCTTCAAGAGCTCTGAGATTTCTAAGGCCACCTATCCAACATAAGAAGATTCATTGATAATATGGCCAAAAAGTGTAATCCCTTCCCCTAACTCATGAAAAAATGTGTCATCTACCAACAGGATTAAGAATGTCAAACTATATATTAGGAGATCAAGATGTACCCACTACAAACTCCGGTTCTGATGTAACCCATCTCCGACAAGCAGTTGTTCCACTATGTGACCGCCCTAGAACGATCTCTTGGTGTCTTTCTCACCTATAAGAATAACGATGGGATAGAGAATAGTTTATAATATCTCAATTTCATTCTACATTACATAATGACTATATATTTCTCTATTGAGAAGATCAGCCTCGTGCTGGTCTTTGAAGTGAAACTTTTGTGGAATTATCTGCAGCACCATGAGATACAGCTGGTGTCCCATGTGGATCAACCATACTATATTCTGAAACTCCCTATTTTGAAAGTTTTTCTAGATCTATGGTTAGTGATCCTATAATAGTTCAACATTTTGTTTGTCCCATAGAACGTTTTCAAGGCTTTGGCATAGGTAGAATTCCTTTCCGCCCATCTAGATCCCACCGAGTAGTCTCAGATCATGAATATCTAGATGAGGCCATTCTATTAGTGTACCAGGACATGACATTTTGATAGATTCACTTTGACAATGATTCTCAAATTCCCACTAGAAGAAGGCTCAATAACCCCAAACTTAATAGAGTTTGCCTGTGTATCATCTTCATCACGCCTACACATGCTATTTTTTCGTATTCATTCTTATTGTTCGAAGGATGCACACAAATGAGGTAGAATATCAGGCCCTCATCATAGATCTAGATCTAGCCCTAATGATTTATGTTCCCCACCTACAAATAAAGTGGGACTCAGAGATGGTTATAAATCATATCAATAGTGACTACATCGTCAAGATGCTGGAGCTCGTGCGTCTCTTATATTACACACTCCAACCGATGTACCAGTTCTCTTATTGTCTAAGGTTATTCATGTTTCTCATTAAAATAATGGTTGACTTGATACCATGGCCAACATTTCCTCATATCTCTCATAGCTGGACCGGGATGATCTGATTATCCACGTGGTGCAAGGAAGGGTCATCACTCCCAACAGTTCAGATGATGATGATAGCCAGTAGGTAAGTCACCTTACCACCGATGCCTCCAAACCAAAACCTCCAGGTCACCTAGCCATAATATAATAGACCCCTGGTGTTACAACTACTCTTATTTATTACCTAAAACAAGGAAATCTATTGGCAGAAAAAGCTGAACATGACTGAATCCATCGGCGTGCAGTGAAATTTACCATTTAGAGTTGTCCCATCCTTGAGCAGATCCTATAAAAATGTGGGTAAAATGGATATCTCATATGTTTCATTCAAGGAGAAGCGATTTCACATGTCATGAGGGATGTCCATTGCAGCTCATGTGGAGCTCATTAGGTAGGTTTAAAACTCTCCCAGTAGATTCAAAGACTGGGCTACTTTTGGACCACCATGGTGTGTGATTGTATCGAGTTCTCCAAGAGGTTTCACACGTGCCATATACATGCCAAATTTTTGAATCATCCACCAAAAACCCTCCATAATACCAATTAATGCAGTCCCTTTTTAGTATTGTGACTCAATGTCATGGGATCATAACTAACAAGAATAGCTCGCCAGTGCAGGTTTATCCTAACCTCCGGGAATTTCTTTTCCTAGTGGGTAGAAGTGATACTGCTCTAGGAATTCAAGGCTCATTTTATCATCGAGTTCATGATATCCAAAATCATCCATTTGATTGGAGTCCCTCATACTATCCTCATTGATAAAATGACCAACTTTCGAGTAGCTAATATGAAGAAACCGTATTCCATGTACCACATCCAGTCTAACTACACTTCTCACTATCAGGAGAAATCCAATTGGCAGATCGTGGAGTTTAACAAGACCCTATATAACATTTTACCGAAGATGGTTGGCCAGAACAAGAATAGTTGGTCGTACAAGCTCCACATTTCTCTCTGGGGTTACTAGAAAACAAATTGCAATTCCACCCTGGTGACCCCATATTCCATGGTGTATTGGAAAAAATGGGTCTTGCCCCTAGATATTCAATTTCCATCACTTCTCACAACTATTTATGATCAGAAGACATCCGATAGGATTGAGGAATTTTATTTTGATGAACTATAATCCCTCGATGGGTATAGGATTTGGGCCTAGAACAGTATAGAGAGGAATGCGAACAAGATAGTCAGATATTTCAACAAAAAAGTTTGTCTGCATTCCTTCCCCCAAGGTGACACCATATTGGATCTGAAGACACCAATGATACCCAGAAGGAAGCCACCAAAGTCGGAACACAAATGAGAGTAACCTTATATCATCCCAAAGGTTTACCCCAATGACACATACTCTTTGGTCACCATGGATGGTGAGTGAATTACTCCTCACAGCATTGCTGAATTCCTCAATAATTACTTCACATGAGGACCTTTCTGTCATTCTTTTGGGCTATAATAAGTAAAAATGGCCATAATAACCATCCCACATGTCATTAAACATTACCTATTTCCTTACCACATGACGTTAAACTACACGACATTCAAGAAATACATATGGATTGATTCCTTCCCTTACAGGATACATAGGAATTCACAAACATGTTTTCTTAGGGCCCAACCCTGGTTCAACACCCCAATTCTTATAGGCGACCACATTCACATTGGGTTCGTTGCCTCACTATGCTATGTATACCCTTTAGAAAATCTATATTTTCATTTTTCTACATCCGAAATGATGTTAAATTGTGTTTCCATTTTTACCATAAGATGTAAAATTGCTCCTTCATCCATACCACATGACGTTAAAATGCACAACATTCCAGAACTATGTATATCATGAGTCTCGTCCTTATGGGATATGTAGGAATGCCTGGACATTTTGTCCTTGGGTCCAACCTCAAGAACCATAAATCCTATTATCTATCTATCCTCTTGGCCTAAGTATAGTATTTTTGGATCACATGGTGTGGTGTGGGATTACATTTCCCTCATTCATGTGGGGTTTCAAACTACCTCATCACGTATACCCTTCAGGGGCCTCCCACTTTACCTGTGTCCTTACCGCATGTTGTTAAAATGCACGACATTAAAGAACTACGTATGGGTTGATTTACATCCTAATGGGATACATAAGAATTCTCAAAAAAATTCATTCGGGTCTATCCCTTGGTTCCTTAACCATTTGGGACCTTTTTTTCCTTACATGGTCTGAGTTAAATTACCGTAAACTAAGATCCCTCCTATCCCACATGATTTTAAACTATTGTGTCCTACCAACAAGACATTAAGCTGCATAATATTTATGGTCATTTCTAAATGATCATAAAAGGAAACTACCCCATTACCCTACATAACATTAAACTCTTGCAATGTCCTTACTACATGATGGTAAACTGCATGACATTCAATAACAATATATGTATTGATTCCCATCATTATGGGATATGTAGAAACACCTGGACATTTTTTCATCAGGTTCATCCCCATGTGCCTCCCTTTCACCCCCTCATCCTATGGTTCCTTCTAGGATCTTGTGATGTGGGATTCTATTTCCCTCATTTAAGTTGGGTTTTTAACAGCCACACCATGTGGATCCTTTGGAAACACTTCTCTGCCACCAAAATCCTTACCGCATGACATTAAACTGCTAGGTCTTCAAGAACTACATATGGAATGATTCCCATCCATATGGGATATGCAGGAATACATCGAAATTTCACATTTCCTTCAATCCCTCGGTTCATCAACCCATTTTCCACCCTTTCCCACTCATCTTCTTAATTCATCTACCCCTAGTTGAATATCTCAACCTATGTCTTTCTTCATTAACATTATCAAATGCATCGGGGTATGAGACTCCGTGTTTGGGATTATTCATAGAAATTATCTCATTCCACCACCACACATGTCATGATCTTTTTTTGCATATCCATCATCTTTTAAATCCAAAAGGATCCCCAAATGATATGGGTGCTCAGCCTTAAGTATCACCTACCATTCTCGGCAAATTTCCCATAGGGTCATGGATGGAATCTTAAGACAGGTTCCACCCATGTTTTGAACAAGGTCAGCGGTCCACCCTTAGTTGTTTGTTGCCATCCCAGGCCACACGATATGGATACTCTGATTTGAATATAGTCAACCGTTATCCTTCATTGTTGAGCTAATCTCATTGCATCCAAAATGTTGGTATCGTGATTCACATTCCTTATCACATCATTATTTCAGATGGAATTTCAATACTCTCGGTACCATCCCTCCATGAACCATTACATGTTGATTTAGAGGACTAGATTCATGGGGTTTTCCTTGACTCCACACCTATGTTCCCCTATTGTGTACTTCTATATGTTGTAAATACCTTCTTTCCCTTTTTTCCCACATCTATCATGGATCAGATAGTCTTAGGGGTTCTTGATTATGTTTATACATTCATGGAAGAGTCACACACCATGTGGTCTGAACTCTATGAACGTAAACTATAATTTTAGGTCCCAAAGTCTAGTCATCACAACTTTATACTATGTATGTGTTCTCTCAAGAGTTTGTGATGCGATGCAGACCTCTTTGGTCTTAATTCACATTGGGTGTCTTTCTCACACCATGTTACATATTTTCTCTTTCGAAATCTAATTCTCATGGTCAAAATACTATGAACATAAACTAGAAAATTACATCCCATGAATGGGTGGGGTGGAATTATTTTATCCCCATTCACATCGGCTTACATTATGGAACCACCAATATAAATTTCCTCTTTGGGACAATCTGAACTCTATGATCTTAAACTAAGATCTCTAGTGTCTAAGTTTGTATGAAATTAAACTGCGTAACATCCTCAATTTTCCTCATTTCGAAGGATATTACCCCCCCTTTGATGTTGGATATTTTCTATGCCTTCCTTTGAGAACTATGTATGGCTTGATTCCCATCATTATGAGATGTGTAGGAATGCCCAAACCTTTCACGTGGTCCAGCCACCATCCCTTCAATATATCTGGCCTCTTGTTCTGGGTTCTTCTTAGAGTACAATTGTATGATTGGACCTCTTTGGTTCTCATTCACATCTAGATTAAAATAGTTTTGTTGTGTGCATCCCATGAGAGTACTCTACTCGTCCTTCATCATTACATCATGATGTTAAAATGCATTAGTACCATCCAAAATTCACCCATCCCCTTTATTTTAATATCAACTAAGTTTCACATTTTAAAGAACCCCTAAATGATATAGATGCTCAGCCTTAAAGCCACCTTCCATTACGTGACAACATCCCATAGGATCTTGAAAGACATGTTGAGACATGTCCTATATTGTGAACATGGTCGGCGACCGAACCTCAGTTGTTTGTTCATATTCCATGTCACATGATATGAATATTGTGGTTTAAATATAGTAAAGTGTTATCCTCCATAATTATTCCATCATCATTGTTTCCCAAATATTGGGTGTAGTGATTCATATTTTTCCACCCATATTCTATCCAACACCCCAAGTGTTCTCCCTCTATACATTAACATACATCGAGTAGGAATATTGGCCTGGTCTGGATTTTAACACTCAAAATTTATCTTTAATTGTTATTCCTTATCATGTGATGGGGAAAGCCTGACATCACCCCCTTTTCCTTACATTGAGCACGGCTTGGGTGGGATTAAAAGTTTTGGTAGGGTAATATCCATCTGTATGACTGTTCTACCCTATGGTCTGAGCTGTATGACCTTAAACTAATATATTTTTCATCCAATCCATATGATGTTAAACTATTATGACTTGTCCCACATGACTTAAAACTATAGTATCCTTACCATACGGTGTTAAAATGCATGGACTGGTCCTATCGTGTTACCTTAAACTATGACACCATCGTCATGGATGCATGACGAAAAATGACACTACATTGTGAGGTTTTAACTTGAGAGGGAATCTCCTTGGGAACTGGTTATCTACTGTTTCATTTGTAAAATCCAACATATCGCTTGATTACTACAGTGACACACATTCTTTTCATCATGGTCTAGTTGTTCAAAAAAATGCATCGATAAGAGAACAAATAAGATATACCAAATGAACCTTTTTCTCTATGCGTGGGTCAGACCAAAATAGAGAAATTTCCCAGAGAACTATGCATGGATTGTCTCCCACCGAGTGCTTAGGAAAAATCAACTTGAGTGGTTAGTTCCTCATGGATAGGTACAGTCACCGGTGGATCTACTGTAGATGTTCTAGACTTGTTAGTTTTTTGGGGTTCAAGTCTTCTGATCACTTCGTGGGGAATTGGTAGCTCGGTTAGCCGAGTTTTCAGATAACATATGTGAGTTCCTTCATCACTATGGTAGCTTACACTATAGGAGATCTTGTAGCACTAGTTAAATTGATAATTGGCACCGGCTCCTGAGTAGTGGGAATGACCTGAGATTCTGAGTTCTTTATTCTGGCCCCTTTCACTTCTTCACCCATGATTGGCCCTCCACCTTTCTTAGCCCCAGATACATGTTCAGGGAGATGTCCTTTCGTTACCATTATTATGTTTTCATCCTTATAGAGAGATATTACTGGCCATCATAACCAATTGTTTCCTAGATTGGAAAAATTGAGGTCAATGGATTTGAGTTATGGAAATAGAAGGGACCAAGTGTGATAGGAGTTGAGACATACCTTGGGACATTTGTCCAATTCCTCATCAGAGCCTACAATTTCACCACTCTCATGTGGGATCCTCTATTGGGCCACTATCCCCTAAGGTCCCTCACCTCCAATACCCTCTTCCACAACCACCACTTATTCCTTTTATGATTCTTCTTCTTCATCATCCTCCCTCTCTTCTTCTTCATCATCATCGACATCCTCAGGTGCCATTTCTTCAGGTTCGTGATCCTGATTGAACATAAATTTAAATAAGAAATTCCATTATTTATACCACCCTGGTTGTCATTCATAGGAATCCATGGATGTTAGGTATTCATTTATGGGATGAAAGTGCACCCTTTCCACCCATGGATGCACCCAATGTCTGGCCGATCAAGCCCAGTGCGCACTAGTTTTCACCATAATTCTTCAGTTGTCATTGATTGTCGCAAAGTTTTATAACTATACCATAAGTATGGGAAAATAAGAATCAGTGGTTTGGTGTAGGAGATATATCAATTTATTCCTAGGGGCCTCACTAGCTGGCCCATGAGGTCACCTATGGGACCACCCCTCTTCAGAAGGAAAATGAGTGACTATACCTTACAATGCTCTTACTGACAATGTTCCCGCTTGTGCCGCCCAATACACCTAATTTTCCTCTAGTATTTCTTCCCCAATAGAACCTTCCCATATTTATCACCATCAAAACTCTATTTTCTCCACCTTGATTAGCATAATGCATTTTCGAAAAATTTCTTCTAGATACACCACCACCCAATGGCTCGTGTATTCTGTTGATAGGTTGAAATTGACATTAGTGGGGGGGGGGGGGGAGTATTGACTTCACCAAATCAATAATTTGGGAATAAGATCCAAAATTGGTGATGGGTGTATGGATATTTCTCTTCCATAACCTATTTATACACTTTTTTGGTATCACTACACGCACCCAAACTATCTGGAAACTCGTCATGACATGTAGGATTCGCAGAGGATTTTCCCATCGATCTAGGATAACAACACACTACCCATGATACTCTATATATAATCCCTATGCTTTAGTGGACATTGAAGTTGATTCACCATATGAATGAACATGGTGTGAAATGGGTGAATGTTTAAAATTTCCTAATTCCTGATCCTAAGATTAATCCCCTCCTCATTAAGTGTCAGCGGCTGTACCCAGCGATGTCCAGCAGAGATGGTCGCTTGCCATATCTTGGAGGATAGATGGTGTTTGGGAAATCAAACCTTACATAGTGAGATATGACCCAACCCTAAATAATTTGAAATGGCCAGCATATTCTCCTGGGATTACTCCCTCTGAATATGCACCCCATAATGTTGTACAACCTAGATAACACTGGCACTCCTAGGTTGAACCTATGAATGGATTCTAGGATCCCATCCACCACCAATGTCCCTAGACAAACCACTATCCTTGTATATCTTACATGCAACAACAACATTCTTATGAAGGTAGTGAGGAAACTAGTGTATCATACATACGAGTCCCGAATTTTATTCACACTGAAGCCCCATGACTGGTATTGTCCTACTTTTAGGACCACCCAGTATGACCCAACCTTTCCCCTATGTGACGTGTTTGAGCACAGTTCCCCTCATCCAAAAATCTTCATCATATCAAACATTTTTATAAATAATCTGAACCATTCTAGATTGGATATTTCCTTAAGGAATTACTTGTTCTTCATCCTCTCCTTTTCCAGCTCTGAAACAATCCTTGTATGAATGGGTGTTTGCAGACAGAATCCCCAAATATTCTTCGTTGTTAAGAATTCATCATATTGGAAAACTTAAATAGGGATGCCTCTAATTTATTGGATTTCACAAAGGATGATACTAACCTCCCCATGGTGGAGATAAAAGGTATTGGTTTTAGGAGACTACCGGTTGAACAACTCTTGAAACAGGTCCTACTGGCGGTAGAAATGAAATTGTGATGTCCACACGGCCACAAATAACCCGATATATTGAATATCCACCTAAAAATTCCTTACATTATGGAATAACCAGTACACCCATGCCTATTTGATGGTGAAGTTTCCTCCATACCTCAATTACCAATCTTTTAGCCCATACTTAATCTCATCAGTGATACTGTTCCTAAAAGCGCTTGCGTAGTGAGTGGAAAATTATTCAACAACAAGTTCGCTCCCCATGACTATCCAAGTCTTCGGGTTCCAGACTTAAATTTCCATATCCCTAGTTCCACTAGTGGGGTTAATCTTTTTTTGATGTTTATCCATTAAATTTTATCCTTGAACATCACCCATGACCATGGTGAGTCGGTATCAAAACCCTACATCAACACCTACTCTATAATAATGATGTTAAATACTGGGAGGCTATCCCTAAAGACATAATCTTTTTGGTCCATTGTCATTATAACTAGAAGCGTCAAATTTTTGAATGTCACCCTTATCACAAGAAGAATTTTTGGTTTCACCATCATCTCAACCCTTTGTGCAACATAGGCAGCCACCCTCTCAACATCAGTCTGTTCACCATCCATATCGGTCCAGTCTTGAATTCACAAAGGGTTTGATGTGGAAGTTGGAGGTTCAGCATGAAAAGTAGACATTGGTGTTAAATATTGAAAACAACCACACATGAAAAATCTATCAAAATCCTAAGCACACAATATACATTTTTTGCGCATAAGGCACCAACTAAATTTGAGATCTTTGGCACAGAACAAGTGAAATTTCATGCACGATAGAGGATCACCTTTGATATGGAAAATCAAAGTAAAGTTCCTTTCCCAACCTCTATATATTAATTAGTGTGGACATGGTCTTTTGAACACACGTCGGGCTCCTTATGCATCAAAACACCATTTTTCATGAACTATAGAAAATGTATTATGCTCGTCGGTGTTTCCCTAGAAACCCAAAATTGTAGTTCCCTATCATCTCAGATTATGAGGGGTGGATTTTTTTGGTGATGAATTCCTCACGAGGCCATATATTGGTATATTTTAGTGACCTAGAGGCATATTTTGACTCATCGAGTGATCCCGAGAATACCAAGGGTTTTGAATGTATGTATGGTTACTACGTGAAAGGCCAAAAGCTGTTCCCAAGCCTCTTGTGTGCCCAAGGTGATGCTAAATGGTATTCCTGCACTCATACGTCCTAAACCAAAAATTCAGATGTGCTGAAGAAACTAGGTTAGCTCGCAAGAGAGATGAACCATGTGTAAAGGTCTTCCACACCCAATGCGACATCAAAATACCACTTCTACATAGGCCTCCTGACGCACCACCACTGATATTTTCACCAATAAATAGAGAGTTACCCCTATTTTAAGAAAAATGCTATGGAAGTCACACTGTCATTTCCTTATGCATAAAAACACCCCTTCTATGGCAATGAAAAAGTCATCATGTTGAGGTAGTTGATCTTTTGCGATGGGTCTCCCATGGGTCCCCCTTCGAGTGGGCTCACTAGGGATTGAACCGCACCCATTTCCATTTTTCCCAACTCATATGCACGAAAAATATATACCTTGCATGCAAGACGTACCCTTGTGCAACACATCTTGCACTCGACCCCCCTTCTATTTGAACGCTAAACTCCAATCATGCACACATCCTTTAATTTTGCGCACAATAATTCCATCTTTCATGAACCACTTCCAATTTACTCCATTCCTTAACCTTATTACATGGAGGAATGTTCAGGATAAACTTGCTTGCAGTGTCCCTATCTTGCACACACCTCCTCCGTGCGGCCCTCCAGGCTTGTGCATAGTGATTTCCGGGTCCCTTGAGAAGTTCTCCATGTTTCTTTCCCCTACCTCACACTTCTTCACATAGGTACAATAAAGACTATTTATTTTTTACATAGCCAAACTAATGTGAGCATCCCGAGTGACCACTACTCCACCTTACTCTTGTCAAGCATTACATATACATTACCTTCCCCAAGTGTGGGTCGGTACATGTTATGTTCATCCATGGGATGAGGAGTGGGTCCTCATAATTCAATCTATAAGACGTTAAACTATCATCCACACTCATCCCAACACAAAATATTAAACTACGAGTTTCTTCATGTGTGGCACGCCTAAGTGTACTCTAAGGAGAATGAGTATCAGGGATATCCTACTCCACTCTCCCTTAGCACTTTGTCTTAATGTGTGCCTCATGAAGTCTTCATGTAATCCCCCACACAGTCTGATAGGGTGTTCCCTATATAATGGCCATATCGTCCTCATAAATTTAGACACCATCCTCATTATTCCATCCTACAGTAAGTCCCAATCTCCACCATTCTAGGCTGCTAACATTGCGTAATCCCTAGACCAAACTTTGTGGTCGTACCTTTCACGACACATATATATAGTCTACAACTATCTCCCATTTATCACACTGAGCATGTCTAATATGGGATTAGATATTAACAGTTACCATGACTACCTTTCTTGGCCGCTAACCATGCGTAAGCCCCACTCCTTCATCCTATATGACATTAAATTGTATATATTATCAAACTACATAGACTTTGATCCTTATTCTCTCAATAGGGTACGTATAATACCTCCTTGATGTTACATCCCATCACTCCACACAATCCATTTGTTCCAGCTAATTCACAATGGTTCACTCATCACGCATGACGTTAAACCACTCACTCTGAACTATGTTATCTTTCATTCCCAACCACTAGGATTTGTAGTAATCCTATTTTAGTTTTAACCCCTACCAATGGTAAACTCTAGTACTCCCTCATAGGGATGCACCCTCCTAATGTGATACTTTCCCTTTTTGGTACACATATCCTAGATCTTCCCCCTAGGGTGTTCTAATCCCCATGGGCAGTTAACAATGCTTAAGCCTCAAACCACCCAAACTCCTCTAACCAAGAGTTCACCTCTTGCGATGAGATTACAACCATGCATAATCCCCAATCATGTCTTATAGGATTCAAATGTAGTGGGAGCGCAACATTGGGTGGGAAAAAACTTTTCTTTTTCTTTAATCGATAACCAATCCGGGATCAATACCGTGATAAATGCTAGAATCCACGAGTTTAAATAAAATATGTATACAAAAAGATGAAAAACATTAGAGCTGACAAAGAGGTTATTTCACATCATTTTTATAATCAATTTATTAACTTCTAAGGAAATTAAATACCTATGTCTTTGGTACTTTCCTTGTTGATGATCATTGATCATATGAAATGACCATTCTAGATTGCCTTTATTGTTCTCTTGAAGATCCAAAGTAGAAGCCCTCTAGTGGTGACCCACATGTGTTCCAATGGTCTTAGAACAATTCCACTCATTATTTGGGTGCTACAACGGTAAAGTGTATTTCTTGCATCGATCATTCATTATTTATCATTATTTATTCTTGATGAAATTCTTTATTTCTTGAGAGAAAGTTATGAGAGAATTTGGGAGGGAATCTTTTTTCGCTCAACAATTCTCAATTCACTAGGGGTTTGACCCAATAGACGTATCTTCCTATTAATCGACATGCAATTTCAGTTACAATATTTAATTGTGAAACAACAATTAAATGCAATTATAACTATTTTAGAAAACCCATGATACATAATAACTATACCAACACCATTATTTGTGGTGCATCAACTTGCGCAAAACAGAACCCTAAATAAAATCACATGCTACATAATGATAACATTATTATAATTATTTCTTGCGCCAACTGGATAAACATTATTTACTAAATTATATGTAATTTATTTATTAATAGATGCATTCATGGTCCATTCGAACTCCGCTTCCATTTATTGAACACATGAATTAAATATTTTATTCTCTTAAATAAATATTTTTATTTACCAACTAGTAAAAAAATATTTAATAAATATTCAATAAAATAAATAAATAAATTTTATTCAAAATCCGGTGAATTAATGTTTATTTAATTTATGCGGTCATCTTAATTGGAAAAATATTATTCCTCAGTCTTGAGAATAATATTTATTCCCTTAATTAAATTCAAATATAATTTAATCAAGACCACCAGAAACAATCAGTGAGTGACCCTCTAGGGTTATTTTTCATTGGCATTAGGCAGACATTAACAAGTACAAGATTACTATATAGAAATGGGTCAAGGCACCCAAGAGAAAAAAATTGAAGTCATAATGATGAAATCCATATACGAACACTCATTTTGTAATATAATACTTTTGTCACAATATATCATCAAAAGGGTTTTATGATAGTGTCATCACCTATATTCGTGATACATCATTATTTTATTACTGGAAATAAACTCATCGTCACACCATAGATATGGAATTTAGAAAGACATATCTATTTCAATCAGAGGGACAAGATACACTAAAAAAATAATTCAGTTTTTCTAATTGGGACATAACTACTGGTAAAAATTAATTTTTTATTATTAAAACATTTTACCAACATATATATCCCTATCACTAAACTACTACTAAAAACAATCTCGCTAAATGTGTATCTAACAGATAAAATTTTTATGTTGCAATTATAATTATACCAAAAGATAATATATATGTTGCTTAATGTTTTTAAAAACAGGTTACTCTGACAAATTTATCTATTGGTAATAATACTACCAACATATAATATATATTCTTTTATAAATTAAATTCAAATAAAATTATATATTTTTATAGCTCGTAAAATTTCATATTATATTTATTATTTTATCATATGAAATACCTAAAATACAGTTTTAACACATTTTTCAACATAGATAGAAATTAATTATATTAATAATGAAATATTTTATACGAAACATTGGATCTCAAAATCCCCCCCAAATTGGATCCCCCAATAAGGTCAACCCCAACTCCAAGCGACTCGTACATGTTATCTAGTTAGCACCAGCTACATCAATCCAACCATTTCAGAACCCCATCCATTCGATATAGTCATCTCTAACTCAAGAGTCCAGGTCCAGATAAAAGAAAGTTTATCTTTGATTCGAAACATGGGAGGTTTTTGTAGTCTCGTGCACATATTGATCCACCACCATAGTGGAAGGTCCAAGCTACTGGTCAAAATCCACTAGAATATTTCCATGGTATTCCAACATCAACATACTTCAATAATAATTATGCATAAAAGATATACTTCAAGAAATTATAATAAAAAAATCATAGAGAAAAAAATAGAAACTCAAGCTATACTTCAAGATGTACATTCAAAACATAAACCCAACCTGTTAAAAAAATCTCAACCTAAATCTCATACTCCTCTAGCATCCATCCATGATCTTCCAACATCATCTTTTACTATACCGATTCACACAATAAATCTATTTATCTCAGGCTCCCAACAATTTTACATTCACACGTGATAACTGTAGACACTAATATACAAATTGGATATTAGCAATCAATCAATGTCCAATTTCATTTAATTTAAATAGTAGGAGGTTATGTGAAAGAAGACTTAAATTTTTTTAAGTGTTTTAATACATAAAAGTCTCTTAGACACTCCATCATATATCTAAATATCTTCATATCAGTAATAAATTACAAAAACATCGAGATAAATAGTAACAAAATTACAATCAACATTCTAGAAAACTATGCTCGCACCTCTCCTAATAGATCAAAACAGAGACCACAATCATCCAAGATGATAAGATGGTACTCAAAGTCGGGAATCTTCAAGATTTTTCAATCAAAGAAACAAGATAAAATTATGGAGAATCCTACAAACCATGCTGACTTTACATGGGAAATTAAAAGAATACAAGGCCATAACAATAATGGGTTCAATGGTGCATACAAATGAAATATTGACCTAAAAAATACTCCCTTGACCTGGAGATCTATAGAATAGAAAAATGTCATATCCAACGTAGGATTACCTACTACAACGATGATCATACACCCACACCCCTGAAGCAAAACATATTACTCTCGCTTTATTTTCTCCTAACATCACATGGATTCATAATCCAAACCACTTGTTTCCACACTACATCGTAGCAATGAACCCAACATTATTGAACACTCCAAATAATAGTCATACATCTAACATCACCTCCATTGAATAACGACTATGAATCTGGTGTTGGGGACCAGGCACAAACACTGAAGCACACCACAAAAAACTATTCATGAAAGCCAAAGTACACCTAAAAAACCTTGAAATGAACTATCAATGCAGAAATAGATCAAGAAAAGTGACACAAACATAACCTGGTAGAAAAAATAAACAAACAAAAAGCTAACATGTGAATCATTATCAAAACTAAGACATCCCATGGATCTCTTTATAAAGAGATACTTGGGTATCTGACCACTTATCGTGAGATCAACCTAGTTTTGATTGATCACATATGCACATATATTCAACAGTACACCTGACAAATTTGGAATTTGAACATTTAGTTTTTTTACTTCCAGTTCCATGACTATTCATACTAGAAACATATTATATCACATGTTTCTTGAGGCCCAAAAATGATTCTAGATTTCCAATGAAATAGATTACCTTCAAAATCAAAATTTATTATTTTCAAGAATGTAAGTATGAATCCCACCACTGAAGATGAAAAGTCTTTCTATATCTAAGACACCTAGAAATGGCATGAAAATCCATCAGCAACTATGTAATTTAATGGGCTTTTATGTAATTTTGTAACTCTGTACTATTATCCAGAACAATAAAACATGATAATGAAAATAATTTGAAAAGAAGTACCAGTAAAGACAAGTGAGTGACTTTCCCCATTCGACAACCCATGTTGAAAACCACTTATCACACTTATGAACAATGATAAATAGTTTTATGAAATAATCATTGAGTCTTCTATTTTTAGACACACTAAAAAACCATTAAAATAAGTGACAAATTTTTTTTATACAAGCAATCTGGAAACAATTATAAGTGACCCGTGTTGTAAGGAACTGAAATATTATTAAAACACTTTTTTATGATGTTTTAATAAATATTATATTTTTTTAGATGATGAAGTCTTTATAAAAATGTTTTCATATTACTTATTGGAAAAGAGAATTTATACCATTTAATTATGTTATGTTCTATAATTTAAACACAAAATCCCTAAACCCTTCAAACCTAAAACCAATTGTTTCCCATGCAGTGAAAATGAGATTCACCATGACCAATCAGTCAACAAATGACCATGTCAGCATTGCCAATTGGTATAAATGTTGAATGAGCAGGATGAATAACTGATGGTTGTCCTTGAAGGGGTGATTACCTGCCTAACACAAGAAAAAAAATTGAATATCCAGTAACACGTAAGAAAAAGCATATGCAGATCAGCCATTATGTAATATAAATTGGAGACATCATTTGCTACAGGGTATGATAAATGAATTGATGAATACATAGCTACATTAGACCCACCAAACATAACAATTTTATGACATAAAATTTAATAGAACTACAAAAAATAGTAGTTGTGATCCCGAAGCACAACTTGTCAGAAATTTTCATAAGGATAGACCAATGTAATAGAAGACCCATTTACCCCATATATGTTTAGTTTGTAAGTGTTGTAAGCACCAAAATTCCAATACACAAAGGAGATAATCCAATCAATAATAATTAATTGAATTATAATAAAATAATATTCCATGGAAAGAAGATAATATTAATTGAACTTCTAGAATATTTCTCAACTTTTATATAGATGAAAAAAATAATGTAATCAATGTGATGAGAAAGAGTGGTAGTTCCTCATGTCCATTATTTTTCTCCAAAAATTAGAGTAGTTGAAATATCACAATAAATAGATTTTATATAATTTATTTTATATTATTCATCACCATAAAGATGGATAAAACCCATTATGAACATTCATCCCACATTTTCAAATAATAAATTTATCTTTACTCACATATGTTCAACTATAGAATATGTTCAATTTATTGGACTTTTGATAGAATATTATTGAAAATATCTCATGATTTCTAAATAATTTCCATTGATTTGGAAGAATCATATGATAAAGTACATAGAGTGGTTTTATGGAAAGCACATGAAAGGAAAGGGGTGCAGATGGATTATATCAAACACATCCTAGTCATGTATAAAGAGAGTTTTTCATAATTAGAACTCCAATAATGTTATTCAAAATACTTCTATATCTCAATATAATTACATCAATGTTTATTTTTAAGAACACGCCTTTTTCATTGGTCATAAAAGAACTTAAAAATATGCGGATATTTAAAAAAATTATCTTTCCAATTGAACTTATAATTAAAATACATTCACATGGAGTGTAGTGTTTCTTTGAATTGTTCTTGTAATGAAAATTAATCCCACTTATATAGAGGATACATATATTCTTGTTGATAATAAAATGGAATTCATATCTAGTAGATATTTCTAAAAAAAACATTCACATGGATTATAGATTTTCTTTATATTGTTCTTATAATGAAAATTCAACTTACTAATTTGAATGATACATAAATTCTTGTTGATAACTGAAAATGATAGATTTTTAGTAGTTGAATCCTCTAATATAAGATACATGGTTAGTATGTGCACCATTAATGAAGGGGGTAACTAGTCTTAAGAATCCTAAATAAAAGTTTATTGGAAATAAAACAATTAGGATCATATATTTTAAACTGAATGAATCACACACACACACACATATTTATATATATATTAGAGGTAAAATTGAGTTGAGTCCCACATCAGAATTAATGTATTATGTCATTTTGATTTCTCATTATAAATTAACACAAAGGTCCCCCTTAGTGAGGTATCTTGGGTATTGGGTGACCACTAGTCCCTTTTAACATGGTATAACAATATTTATAGGGAAAATAATTAGTACGTATTCAAAAAAGGGAATTAGATGGATATAGTTATACTCTCAAGATACTTATGTTTAGCACACATGCATGATTTAAGGATCAATTTTTATTGATCTTAATCTTGAGATACTCGAGAAATTCATCATGTTGAACTGAAATAATTGAGAATGTCCTAAAAATAATCAATGAATTGATATTTCAAGATATAAATAAATGTTAATGCATATTTATTAGTTATAATTCATTTAAATTCTGTATATAATTGTTTATATGTATTTCCAATTTTTAATATGTGTTTATATATTATTTACAAAATCAAGCTTCATTAAGTGAGTTTGAAGAAATTAGTTTAAAATATTAGTATATTTCAATATTAAACGTCATTACTCAATCTGGTTTTAGATGAAAGTAATGCTTCAGCTGAATCAATATCATATATTTACTTTATTCTTCTCAATTTGATTACACTCCCGAATAAGGAACTTGAACTCAATTTGATTTATCAACATATACACCAATCTTATACTAATTAAATACATATAACATGATATGTTTATATCTTATTTATTTATAATTAAACTTATAATGTCATTACTGTCTTTGTAAGGGAAAATGCTCTAAGTGCGGCCACCTAAGAGCCGAAATAGAAGGACAAAGAGAGCTAAAGATGCATCTTATTCACATTTATATATCAAATAATGTAGAACAAAGTGATTTAGGGTTTCCTTGGGTTGAGAGAAATTTAGTAACATGTTCTTTTTGAAGTGTCTTAATGAACCAAAATCTACCACATATGATGTTTGGGTAAAAGGAGAACTGAGAAAACCTAAAACCATATAAAAATACTATATAGAAAATAATTTTTCAGAGGATTTTTTTTAAAAATATTGCAAATGATCATTTTTTAAAAAAATCTATAAATAATTACTGCAACTATTTTTCTTAAAACATAGATGGCCGAATATATTAAAAAAACTCAAAAGTATACATACTATTGACCGTTTTTCTTGAAAAAAGTTCTAGATCACAACTAAAAAGTTAAATTCACTTCTATGACATGAGGATTACAGTTACCCTATAAAATCAGAAAATTGAGTAAAAAATGATGCTGTTTGTGAGGGATAATGAGTGTTACCCTACATGTAAGTCAGCTTGAGCACATCTACAGTGAATTAAATCGATCATGCTATTTGATCTTCAGAAATGATCACATCAATGACACCAAAAAATTAGTAAGTTGAGTAGAAATTGATTAGTTAGAAAGAGTGTAACATTGCTCACCAATTTATAAAAAGTCATAATTGTAAGTTAACAAAGAAACTAATGGATTTTGAGTAGAAACTAATGTTTTTCCTGAGTGAGAATGAGGGTAAAATTGATCAACAATTAATAGTTAATCATAATAGAATATTAAAAAAGAAGATTATATTCAAATAAAACATTTGATAATTAATTTTAAATACTAAAATAAAGTATCATTCATTAACATGAAGCACCACTGGTTTATAATCACATAAAAATATCGTTGTGATGTTCAAAATATAAATGAAATTCAATATATATATCAACTATTATACATATTTCAAAAAATTAAACATATGAACATATAGAAAACATTGTAAATACTCAAAAAAGTATAAAATCTCAATATAAAACTCAATAACCAAAGTATTAATGTAATAAAATTAATATTATTCATTTACTCATCACATTAAAGGGGAGTCATACATTAATCAAGAAAAAAACACAATAGTGAGGCATTTACCACACCAGATTTTGAAAAAAGGAATTCTAACCCAATTCAAAATGGAAAAATATTATTCACTAAATTAATATTGAATCCTTTTCTAATAATATTATTGATGGGAATTCATATTTAAAACATTCATTCAGCTACTATTAAAGTTTTAAAATTTCTATGTGGATTATATATTTTACTATGATGTTTAGAATGAAAACATTTAAGTTCAATTAAAATGGAATTTGTACCTAGAATGAGTCTTATAAAGGGGTATGGGGAAATTTAGATTTTAATAAAGTACACATTCATCATCATGGGGCCATAGAACATGTTCAAAACCAAAGATATTATTGAATATGTAATTTTCATGAGTAAAAGGTAATGTTCTCTTAAGTGCGACCACTGTATTGGCATTTGCTAGATCAAAGTCACTCTTTAATAGCTACTACGTATATGGGGTTCGTCAATTTTATTATAAAAAACATGTTTCTTTTTTCTATTAGTGATGAAAAGTAAAATAGAGGCATTAATGCATCATTTATAGCCCAAAAATGGTAAATAATGACAAAAAGTTCGCAAATTGATCATAGAAATAACGAATTACCTCTCACTTGCGATGAACTTGCAGTTGATGAAAGGAGATGCAGTTGGGGATAAACAATGTGGTGATGAACTAAAGGTGGATGAATTGTTATCATATTTTTGGAGAGGAAAATCGGTGAATAGTTAGAATATGTGAGGTGGGGCGGCGGGATGTGGGGTGTGAGTAGGGCAGTGCGAGGGGGTTGGATGTGAGGTCGAAGTAGGGAAGGGTGGATGGATGTGACATCAGAGTAGGTTAGGGCAGGGCCTCAGGATGTGAGGTTGGAGTAGGTCATGGAGTGCAGGTAGGATGTGAAGATGGGGTAGGGAAGGTCGGTAGGATGAATGTTTGGAGTAGGGAAGAGTGGTGGGGTAGGGGTGGGGGCGTCGCGGTGGGGGCGGGATGTGAGGCAGAGAAGCGGCATGGCCGACCACAGAAAGTGGGTGGCGATGGAGTCCAAGTTTAATTGTTTTTTTTCATAAAAAATATTTTAAT
The DNA here is from genome assembly GCA_963277665.1 of Viscum album. Lineage (NCBI taxonomy): Eukaryota > Viridiplantae > Streptophyta > Magnoliopsida > Santalales > Viscaceae > Viscum > Viscum album. The sequence continues at coordinate 175,927,165 of OY728140.1, read as the reverse complement.
GTGTATTAAATAAATAATATTAAAAAATATAAAAAATTGTTAATATTTCATTAAAATTGAAAAACGGTATTGAAAAATATAAAATCATTTAATATTTCGAGAAAAATTCAAAATAAAATCAATTATGAGAAGTTTTTAATAAAACTCCGGGAAATAAAAATTATCTCTGATCATCAAATTAATATATATATATATAGATATATAATATGTTTCTCTTAATTGATTATTGATAAAATATTTTTTTGTTGTTCAAAGGTTTATTGTAACATTTTTTATTGACGTCAAAATATTTGTTGGTAGTAGGGTTATTAATAATAGATTCACAAGTTAGTAGAAAAATGTTGTTATTAATAGGATAAAGTAATAGATTCAACTATTGGTAAATGATATGTTGGTATTTAATGATTAACATCAACATATATATGTATTGGTAAAAAAGTGTTGGTACTAAAAATTAATACCAACAAAGCTTATTATCTGTTGGAATTTCTCATTTTTACCAAAAGATATATTGTCTGTCAATATATTTCTATTGGAAAAATTCTTTTTTAGTGATATCAACTTCCATAAATGGAAGTGAAAAATCATTCCTTGACTTATCCATTAAAAACATGTAATTCATGATGCACCCAACGTACCCTAGTTTCCATAAACAAATGGAATTACAATTTTCATTAGTAAATCAATGTTTCTGAGTCATGAAACGTATTAATGATAATATTAAAGTCTAAGGACTATTAGACATGATCGTAGATAAGAATATCCAATGACACCAAAACATGAAGAATTCCTACTAGCAGGTCTTTTCTCATAATCTATTATCTTAGAGATCACCAAGTGTGAAATTAACGAGAGGAAGTATCATATTATTACAAGTAGTCACACCTAAATGTATATATATAATGTGTCGCATCATAGAATGACATTCAATGACTGAACTATATTTAAGAACACTGTCATAGAACATAAAGGTTCTCATCATAGTAGGGAACTACTATAAACATATCAATATGACAAATACTCTAGGATATTATTACATAATATTCATGAAAAACAATGAAAAATATGAAATAATATGGTTAATTTTTAAATATATTAAATATTCCTCTAATCAAATTTAAAAAATTTGGTTCTTGGACACAAACTCTAACAAATTCCCCCTTGGACTAGAGCCAACTACCTTTGACCTTAAATCCTATAGACCTCACATAATGATCATCTTTCTATTGATTCAAGCCCTTAGTCAAGGGATCTACCACATTGTCTTCCACAAAAATATAAATCACTGGATCTTCACCTCTTTGATAAAAATAAATCAAGAGATGACACTTATAGGGTATGTTATTTTTTTTGCTGATATAACCTTGGATCTTTTACAATAACCACCACTACAGTATTATCACAATAGATTTTTATTGGATCTTTTCTACTAGGTACCACATCAAGATATTGGATGAATCTCCACGTCTAAACTACGTCTTTAGCTGCCACCGAAGCTATGATATACTCGGACTCTACTGCAGAATCGATGACCACACTCTTATTTGAGCTCTTCCTGCTCATGGCATCTTCATTGAGATTTAATATGTATCTTATTTGTGAATTCATATCATTTTTACCATTATGGAAACTAGTATACGCATATCATTTGACGAATAGTTCTTCATCTCCACCATAAACCAGGAATATATCCTTAGTACACATTAGATACATATGGATTGTCTTGACTGTCATCTAATGGTGGTCACCTAGATCCACTTGATATCTACCTACCACACATAATGCGTAGGTGACATCTATCATAGTACATAGCATGGCATACGTAACTGACCCAGTCATTGATGTATATAATGTCTTTTCCATTCTTTTTCTTTGCTCATGAGCCTGAGGACACATTTTCTTGGAAAGATGAATGTCCTGAGACACTATCAACAATTCTCTATTGTATTGTTCCAAACTGAATCTCTTTATTATCTTGAAAACATATTTACATTTACTTAGGCTGAGAACCTTTTTGGATCTATCACGATGGATATTGATCCCAATAATATATGCTTCCTCGGCCAAGTACATCATGGGGAAGCATTTGTTTTACCATGACATAACTGACTGTAAGACTCGTATCTCATTTCCAATATGTAATTTTTCATCAACATATACTATTAGAAAAATGAATGAACTCTCACAAAAACATTGGTAGACATAAGGCTCACATTCATTATTTATAAAACCAAATTTCAATTTAGATTCATCAAAAATAATTTTCCATGACTTGGATTCTTGATTTAATCAATAAATAGATTTTTGCAACTTGCATATCTTATTAGAATTTTTTGGAGTCACAAACCCTTCAGGATGTGTCATGTTGACATCTTCCTGAAGGTTCCCAATAAGGAATTATATTTTGAAATCCATTTTCCAAATATCATAGTCATGGAAAGTGGAAATGTCTTGTATAGTTATGATGTATTTTAGCATTGAAACATGTGAAAAGGTTTTGTCGTATTAATTTCATTGTTTCTATTCAAACCCTTTTTCCACAAGTCATGAATTATAGGTACTAGAATTGTCCTTCAATGATTAATTTTTTCTTGAATACCCATTTGCAGCCAATATTATTTACATCTATTGGAGGATCTATCAAAATCTAGACATGGTTTTGGTATATGGAATCCATTTCAGAATTCATGGATTCTTGCCACTTGGAAACATATGTTCCAATTACTACTTCCTTGTAGGATAGAGGATTGTTATTATCAAACAATAATGAGTTACCAACCTTAGTAACTAGAAAACAATCCTATTTCAGTTCTTTAACCTCTATCGTACTCCTACAAAGATCTAGTTTCTTTGGAAAAAATTCTTCTTACATGGGGCATTGTGGAATATACTCCTATACCGACTCTTGTGTTCCTTGAGCCTTGACTTCATCGAATTATATCTCGCTCCCACTATCTATTTTTCATATGTTATCTCTCTCCATTAATATGGAGGTTCTTTCTACTAAAATCTTTTTATTGGAGGGATTTTATAGGCAATGCCCCCTTATTTCCTTGGGGTATCTAATAAAGGTAAACTTTGTGCCTTAGGGTGCAAGTTTGTTACCTAAAGAGGCCTTAACAAACTATTTTCTTCCCCACACATGTAAATTTGATAACATGGATTTTATTCCACTCCAAAACTCATATTAAATATTATTTATCGATTTAGTTGTTACTTGGTTTAGTATGTGTGCTGCTGTTTGTTATGCCTATCCTAAAAAGGATAATGGAAGACATGCATGACTCATCATTGATCTCACCATGTCCAGCAAAGTGTGGTTCCTAGTTCCATTAAATCCATTCTACTGGGGCATGTAAGGAAAAGTGAGTTGGAATAGGATCCCAAAATCCCATAAGTAATCAATGAAGTCTTGATTAAGAAATTCTAATCCTCAGTCTAAGTGGAGTTTCATAATATTTTGACCAAACTTTTTCTCAACTTCATTATTGTATTCTTTGAACATATCAAAAGAATTTGACTTATACGTCATTAAGTAAAAATATATATATCTACTAAAATCATCTGTAAAGTTGTGAAGAATGAGATCCCACCCCTTGTTCAACTAGAAATGGTTTACACCCATCGATATAAACTAATTCAAGAATCTCTTTAGAACTTTCACCATTCCTGCTAAATGGGGCTTTTGTCATTTTACTTTGTTAACATGCATGACATACACCAAGTGGTTTTAGTTCTAGAGAATCTAAATATCCATCTTGATGTAATATTTTCAATCGTTACTCATTTATAGGACATATCTGGTGATTCCAAATTTGGGTGTGGTGCGATTCATGTGAAGTAACATCGTTATCGATTGTCATATGCAAAACACAAAGCTTCACATTCCCTTGCCCCTCCATTGACATTACTTTTTTAGAAGGACATGAAGAAGTTTAGGGATTAATTCTATTTTCCTTCCCTTCAAAATTATTCACCATAAGGATATAAGGATTTTCACGCTTCATGTCTTTATCTAATTGGTGAAAGAAGATACGAACATCAGGTAGAGAATCCTCAATGTCGTTCATATTGAAATTCACAAAACAAACTGGAGAAGCTCGAAGGGAGTGATGTAAGATTGATATCGGTGGCCAATTCTTTATGGTGTTTAAACCCTAGAAACCTCAGGTTCTCCATGTAGCCAATGATCATGAATACATGAGGCACATATAGGGAACCCTCTCCCTGATTACTCTAAAAAAGTGTTTAGATATGTCAAACTGTTCAGGTCTAACTCTCTTCAGGTAAAGACCACCGAGGTGCTCAAGCATGCGATATGCATCCATGTTTTTTCTGAAAATTTATAATGAGTGTTTTTTATTCAAATTCTTCTTTTTAGGGAGAATTTACTTCTATGGAAATGTAATCAACATGATTTTTTCCAAATGTGTTGAAATAAATGTAGATGGAGATGATTATGAATAGCTATAAACTTCCCTTGTTTCATCATTTGATTTGTTTTTTTTCTTCTCGTACTTCTTCCTATTCTTCTTCGAGTTCTCATTCCAACTTACTTATAGTTATTAGAACTCCTTTACCAACATTCATGGCTAACTTTTGTTTCTTTTTCTTAATGGATTTCTGAAACTATGATAGGGCCAAACTTGAAAAAACGTTTTATGTTGGGTTTCACCGTGTAAATAAACTACAACTTCTTTTCATATATATTTTAAATTTTTTTTGGAAATAATAATGTTTCAACAAAATATAAACTAGCATCAGGTATTGTTTGATCTTTAGAGAAATAATATAAAACCCTACCACTAGTTTCCCATAATCATGAATGTCTGATGTATTTTATGTTTTGATAGGTGTACTAATACTTTTATTTTTGTTATATCCAAACATATTAATAAAATATTTTATATAATTATATTGAAATATAAAATTTCCTTCTAGTTTTTATGATATTTTATAATGTTGAAAATAAGTCAAAAAACCCATTATACTCATTCTAATATCTGACTTCACCAGATCTACAAAAAAATATGTTAATATCATTTGAGTGGAGCCAAATATATTTCCATCAATATAGATTATTTTAATCATAATATTTTTATTATATTATTTTATAAAAAGGGTTGGGAATATCCCTTAACAATGTATTTTTTTAATAAAAATCCAGTTAACCTATCATACTAGGCTATAGAGACTTATTTAATCCATAAATTTCCTTGGTAAGTGTAATGTCATTTTCTTGATGTTTTTTATTTAAAAACCCTTGGGGATTTTTTTAAAAAAAACTTCATATTAAACATAACCATTAAGGGAAATCACAGACTACAACCATTTGAAATTGTTATAAATTTAAGAATGATTAATATGATATAAGTATAAGAATGGTCTATAGTAAAGCTACTGGTGCATTCGTTTATTCATAGTATATTCCCTCTTGTTGATTATAACCCTTAGAAACAAGTTTGTCTATATTTCTAACTATTATTAAATTTTCATCTCGTCTATTCTAAAAGACCCATTTTACTCTAAATACAGAAGTATAGTATGTTTTTTCAATGATATAACAAACATGTAATCTTTCAAATTCATTGATTCCATATTTCATTTATTTTATCCTATTTTCATCAAATAAATCATAATCGGGTGTCTTCGGTTAAAATTACTTTAAAAATGAAATACTATCTATTTCATTTCTCAAGTAGATTCTTGTTCGAACAAGTTTATCTACATCACCAATGATATCATCATTAGGATGATTCATAACAAACAACTGAATTTTTTGGTTTTCAAAACATTATTCATCAACAATAGTTTGAAAATATTCTTGAGCTATTACTTCAAAAATATATTCTATAGTTGTTATCTCATGAGAAGTGCTTTCCAACATAGGTTAAAAATTAGTTTTAGAAATAACATACAATGTCGTAGTTAGGGGTTGTTTAAAAACAAACGGAATAGTTTCATAAATATTGACATGTACTATTTTTTCAATATTAAATTTATTTTTCTAACAAAACAATATATTTCATACTATTTGTAGAATAACATAAATATATGCCTTTTTTATATTTTGGAGGGAATTTATGTTAATTATTTTTATTATTAAAAATGAATACTTTTCATAAGAAAAACATTGAAGTATAAATGTTTTGGTTTCCTTCCGATAAAAAAATAATTAACAGTTTCAATGGTCTTATTAAAACTAGATTTATTATATAACAAGAAATTATAACTAATTTAACTTAAAATGTTTATCAACTGATTATTCACTCAGCATAGTTCAAGAAATCTCCTGAAAAATTATATTTCTTATTTCAATGAAACCATTTTTCTTTGAAGTTATAGATGTCTAAAATATATGTATAATATATTTATTACAAAAATATGTTTCAAATTTATAATTTAAAAATTATCCACCATGAGAACTATGAATAATAATGAAGGAGTGGGTTTTCTCTTATTTATATTTGACTATAAATGTTTTGAAAAAAATAAAGGCTTTGAACTTATTATTTAGAAAATAAGCCCCAGTATCTCTTGTGTCATCATCATCTAAAACATATACATATTATTTGCTACCAAAATGTCTGGTTTTTATTGGAAAAAATAGTTCCATGTTCAATAACTATGAAGCATCAGATTTCGGGACTTCACTAATAGACATAAAGATTAAATTATGTTTCTTATCAAATTGATAGGGATCAAAAATATTAGAACTATCAAAGCTATGTTCTGGTGGTTACTAATCTATTCCTTTATTAGACAACTTATATAAACATCAAATATTACATTGTCCCAATATTATAAACCATAACCAATAATGGTCCTCCATTATACTAAGATAAAGTATATATTGGATCATAAATTATTATATGTTTAACGTATAAACATTCTCATATCTATTTGTGTAATGAACAAACTCATCATCAGAACAGGGAACTGTACATTTATCATCACTGAAGATTACATGGTAAACCTCATAATATAATTGAAATATTATAATAAGGTTGGGATTATGTACATCAAAAAATAAAACATTTAAAATTAAATTTTTTCCAAGAAGAACAATGTTACCTATAACAATAATTTCTCATCGTTTATTATCTCTAAAACTGAATTTCCCACCTATCAAATTGACGATATTCTTAGAGAAATATTTATTTCAAATCATAATTCTAGAAAACACATTATCAAGGTTAAAAATATTTATATTTCGGTTACATTCATTATTTTACTGGAAACAAAAATCATCACATTTTGGAGCCCAAACCTTCTTGGATCTGGTATTATCAGAAAATAAAATTTTAGGTATCCACATTTTTCAAACATTAATCTATTGATAAAATTTTATTTATTTATAAAAATTGGATTTAAAAAATAATAAATATTGAACATTATTTAAAGTAAATTTTTTCTAGTGTCCATCACTTTGACATTTTGTGAAGAATTGATCACTTTTTAAAACAATGTAATTATTACTAAAATTAGGTCTTGTAGTAAAAACACTTCATAAAATATCACTTAGATGTCTCATTTGTTTAAATATTTTATGAAAGGTTTCATTTAAATTGGTAAAATTAGATGTAGTTCCATTAAACCAGAGACATCATATTTTATTTTAACAACCATGTTTTTTCCACATTAGTACTTTTATTTGAACTATAGTTTACAAAATCACTTTGTAAACTGGTTTTCTCAAAAGTAGTTTTTTTAAATGTATTTTAAATGTTTTTTATATTCTATATTTGATTTGTCACAATATTTAGAATGATATTATATTTCAGCAGTATGTGTAGAAATTATTGAATTTTCTATTGTATGTTTTTCTTGAATAGTTTCATGTATTTTAGAAACATTACAATTTAAATTTTATAACAATTTAGTAAACATAGTAACATATTCAAAACATGGTAAAGTATTAATTTTATCAGATGAAGAAGATTATTCAGCATAATATATATTACTATTTATTTCAAAATCATCAAGATAATTTTTAATTAGAGTGAGATTTTTAAGTGACTTTGTAGCTACCATACCTATAAAAAATTTACTGATCTTCGATATTTATTTATAAAAATTAATATTCTTATTTCCTAGACATACATTGTCTAAATAATATTCCAATGAACTATCCCATCCACTAGAACTCCTTGTTTTTATAGATTTTAGTGTATTCTTACTCTTGTACTTGTAATATTTCTTAGAATTCCCATCATTATTTATTTTTTAAATATCTTTTCTTTTTTTCTTAGGAAAATCTAGTCTGATATGTCCATATATTACAAATACATAAAAAATAACTTCTTATCATATTTATCTATATGAATCCTTTTATATATTTACATCAATTATTTCCTTCATACTAAATTTTTAATCATTTTAGAAATATTGGACAATTCATTGCCATACTTTTCCAATGAAATACAACCAAATTCAATAATACATTTCTTATTTGTAGTAGATATCACTAAATTATCAACAGATTGATCATTAATAGAAACATTATTAGTAGTTTCAAAAGAAACTCATCATTTTTATTTTTCATCTTTTCTATATCTCTTTTATGTCTACCTTCATTCCACATAAGGGTTCTAATAAGATCATCATGAGTAATATTTGAAATCCTTCTCATTTCATCAAATGATGTTCTCTTAGAATCCCATTAATTTGTAATAGCATAAATAATTTTCTAAACTAAAATATTATCATCAATATCCTTCTATCCAAGATATTATAAACTGTGTATAGTAGTCACCAAAATTGGGTGATCTTAACAACTAACTGTATAGGTAATAAATAAAAATATGGATAGTTATCTCCAATTGTAGATATAATTTTCTTAAAGAAATTAGAAGTTATAAAATGTGTTACCTCTATATTCTTCCAAATATTATTAGCTTCTTTACATGAAGAAATATGACTACAAACATTTTTGGTCATATAACATAATTGAGTATTCCTTACTCTATAATTCAATTGATATTTCAATTTCTCATGATTAGTAATAGCTATAAATTTTTTCTATGTAATTTTATAGTTTCTAGTAAGCACCAAAAAGCTATCCATAATAGTATTGATAAAACATTTCTCCATTTTATCTCTCCATTATTCATAATAATTCTCGTAGAAAATAGGTGGTCTACATGGATTAGAATTTTCAAGAGTAACAACATTAAAACCTACCATCATATCAAATGAAAACTATTCTTCTACAAAACACATTAGTGCAAGAATAATTTATAAACAAACAGTTTATAAAAAAACATAATAACTTATAGTTGATTAGATTAGTAGAAAATCAACAAGTAAATTAGTAGATCCATTTATGATACCAATTATTATATTGTAAGAGTTTATGATGTATATAACGAGGGGTGAATTTTAGTTTAAATAATTAAACTAGGAAAAACCACTAAAAATATTTTTTCAAAATGATCAGAGTAACAATTAATTTGTTTATCATAGTACTTATACCAGTTATATATTTTGTCCAATATGTCAAAGTTGTTTTTCATCTTAAAGATAGTCTAATTAACCAATTATTAGGACGATAAGTAAGAACTACTATATAATATTAATGCACATTGGAAATCTAAATTTTAGATACATGTAAAAAAATATTATAATAAATTAAAATGACTTTAAATATTTATAAAATATTTATACTCTTTGACCTTAAGAGTCTACAAAGTTAGAAATAAAAAATTATGATATACATTGTTTTAAACCAAACTATAAAGGTCTTCATTTCTATACGAGGAAATCACTATACATGATGATCAATTTTTCTATGTCTTCCTAGCTCTGGAAGCCCTCAATAAGTTGGAATGGATTCACATATCTTCTTATCATTATAATCCCTCGATCTGATAGATCAGATTAACCATTCTTCATATCCCAAGAAGCCCTTGATCTAAACTTTGATCATACAAATGAATACTAAAGTAAAAATCTCTAATGATTTTTCAATTACTAAATTATAATCCTTAGAATACATCTCTCTATTATATTAGTAATCCTTAGAACGATATGTTCAAGAAGATAAAAAACATATATGTGTTGAGTTGTAAATGAATCGGATCCAAAATCCTCGAATGAACTATTTTTATTAGAGTTTATCCAAAGGTCATATTTTTGTGAATCTTATATTTGGTTGAAGCAGCCTTATATGGTCTTCACCTGACATCTTAATAAAATATTTCCTTCTCATGTCATTTTTATTACCACAATTACAATGATATAAATAAATATATCTGAATGTAACCATTTAAAATACTTGGATTATAAACATTTAATAGTCTTGTGGAATATAATATTGGTTTTAAAATCTATGAACTGAAAAAACATTGGTCTATTGTATTAGAACAATTATAAGACCAATAGTTTGGTCTTCAGTTAGTTAGATAAATATAATATTTTTTATATCCACTAGCCAGAACACTAGTCAGTCCGATGTATCATACATACCCTTAGTCCAATGGATCATATTGAATAATAAAATCTTAAATTAATTTAAAAATTAGATTCATTTCTATATTCAGTGGAAAATTATATTTTCTACAAATGAATTCTAAAACACTTGGGATATATAATGTTTTTAAAATAATGTTTTAAAAAATCATTTTTTATTTCCAAAACATCAGAAATGAAAAGTAGAAAGTATTAATTTCTACAAATATATATGATATCTACATTATTATTATTTTTTAATAGTAAACCTTTTCCTAATATGTTTTATTTTTTCTCTATTTTAAATATATAAATGTGTCTCATGTGTATTTACGAACTACCGTCTCCCTGAAATGATGCATTTCATTTTTTGTGCCTATTTTTAATGGACGGTTATAAAAGTATATTGGATATAGAAAAAAGATAATTACAATAATTTTATTATTCTTTAGATGAAGAAATAGTAACCAATATGTAAGGAACAAAACCATAAAATAGAAATATGTATGTAAAATAAAATGGTTAACAATCAAATATATATTTTAGAAATAAATTATTAATAAATTTATAAGAAAAAATTATTAATAAATAGTACATAGTAATTTAATTCCACTTATTGTTAATATAAAGGGAAATAATTAGCCTATATTTATTTTAATAAATAAATGTATTGTTTCCAACCAAGTGGATATCTCAATTAAGGGTTTATTTCATTATATAATTCTAATTTGTGGTTAAATTGGTTTGAGTTTTCATTGGGTAAATTATATGATCATCAGAAATTGAACCCATAATATTTTATTCCCCCCATTTTATTTATACGTGTTTCATTTTTTGAATTCAATTTCCTCCCTTTGGATCTCAAAATGTTTTGAGATTTTTTTAATAACATCCCTTATATCATTAATTTTAAGTCATAAATACTTCACCTTATTTCCATTGTTACTCAAATTGTTTTATGTATGTTCTTATCAACATTAAAATAAATGATAACTCTATTTTTTTAATCATTGCAATTTTTTACAAATTCTTAAAGGAATGTTCTTTTCATTTTATAATCAAGTCATTTTTGTTTTACTTTTTATGCATGTTGAAAAAGAATGTATTTTTAATCATTTTACCTGACAACCTTTTCTTTCCATTAGAGAACATAATTATTATTAATAATCATCCATTAATTTTCATAGGTTTTTAAATGAAATTTTTATTCCCATTATTTTAAAAACAATTTAGTTTTAAAATATTTTCAAATGAAATGTTTATTTATTCTAAATTTCAACGAGACTTTCTAATGTCCATATACTCATTTTCTTCATCAATGTATATATTATTTAAATATTACTATTATTCACAAGGGATATATTATAAGTACATATCCCACAAAATTTCTCTTTATCGATTTTGATCTTATTATTATATTTAGTTATAAAGGACAATATTAACATTTCATATGATAGTTTTTTCCAAAATATTTATATAGATCATGTATCGTATTTTTATTAATTTAATTCATATGATGAATGTGTTTGAAATTGTAAGTAAATGGTTACTACTTGCTATTAGATAGCCCCTTCATGTATCGCTAAGTATTAGAGACAAAATATCTTGGGTATTTGGAATATTCCTTAACTGTCTATGTATGAAGTCTTAGTAAAAGGGATGAAGGATAATTTCATGATATCATGAATTATGAATTCTATCATTATGATAAAATTAATTATTATCTATTTGGTTAGTTATAATTCTATTTCATCCAAGGATATATTCTCCTTCAAAGATATTAGTCAAGTTTCATATTTTATTATAGTTTATATCTATCACATTATTTGTGATTTTCTATTCCATGATAGATTTTGTTATACTTTTCCCTTAATGAATATATGAGGTCACACTTTATTATATTTAATTCTCCCCAAGGTACAGAAAATTAAGCATTGAATTATTTATAGGATATTATAGAATAAAAATTAATGTTATAACTATTGTTTTATGTTTTGTTTCTTATTTTCAAATGTAATGAGAGAGTTTTGTATATATCTAGTATCTCATGATTAGTATACAACATGATCACAATGGATATGATATCTTATAATTCTTTTCTCATGTAGTAATGTGACCACCAACTATGGTTTACTAGATTTGGGGTGTTACAATTGGTTTGAGAAAACTTTTAATACGACCCTTTATAAATATATCTATAAGAACATAATAGATTATAGTGAGAACCTTAATAAAATCTGATAAGATATTTATGAAAATATTATAGAATATTTTACTTATAGAGGAATTGAATTTTATGATTCAATTTTCATGATGCTATGACCAAATCTAATATATTAATTTATTTATAACTGGAACCTATTATAAGCAACAAAAATAATACTAACACTGATTCTCTATCTAGGGATTTGATTCATGATCTAGTCAATAAAGTCAATAATAATAGTGTTGGATATGAGTATATTATTAATATATTAGGTCAGCTAAATCAAATCATGAAAAATAATCCTTCCTATATGGGAAGACCTGCTAATCCCCAATATTGTATAATAATGATTGACATCATTATATGACAAAAAACTCTCTCATTCAGTATTAAAACTAATCCATTAGTAGTTGAGAATTGGATCATGTCCCCTCATAATATATTACTCCATTTGGGATATATTTGAAGTGAGAAAGTTATCATAGAAATTTTTCATTTAATGTATATGTTGAAAAATTGTTGTTATTGATGCATAAAACTAAAGAGGTGGAGAATATAGAGAGTATTAAATGAAATATATTTAAAGATATATTACTTTAAAAATAAATTCTTTATGAGCAATGAGTTGATATAGAATTATTATTCTTTAATCTAAGAAAAATGGTAGAAGAAAATATTTTTTAATTTGATAATAAATTCACAAGGATGGAAACACCTATAGAATATTATGTATGCATTAAATGATATTATATAAATCAATTTTTATGGGATAAACTTATCCTTTTAATGGAAATAATCTCTCATACAGTTTCAATATTAGATTATTTTTTATAATGTGCTATCAAGAGAGTGAAAAAATTCTCCAAGTCGTATATTTTATAGGGAAATAAAGATAAGAAGTGGGTGGTATAGAACACAAAAAAAATAAATTTTCAAAACAAGAATAAGGGAAGTGTAGAATTTAAAACTTGTAACAGTTGTAGAATGAAATATAATAAATCCTGACTAAAGGAAATGGGAGTGTGGTTCAAATACACAGATAAATACCATCAATACTTTGAATTCAATTGAAATAAAGAATTTACCAATGTCCATTTATTCAACTATAATGGTATGGGGAACAATATGTATGAATTGCTTTGGAATAATGTAATTTTTCTTTAGAAACATCCATGGGAGTAAGGTAAAACTGGAATAACCAAATATTTTATCAATGAAATTTACATTCATATAATTGTTTCATATATAGAAATGTATAAAAAAGCACATGATTCATATTGTGAAAACAAAATTTTCTTTTATATTAACTAGAATATTTCACTTAGATAATAAAAATGTTTAATAGAATTAAAAATATTACAATTGGAAAAAATTAGAAAATTATATTATTACAATATGAAAATTTTGATTTGCATGATCCACCAGAATATCCAAGAAACAATAATTGTTTTGGGGTGAGGAAAAATCTATTACATAATTATAGTATATTAGAAAACCTATGTAGTCTTTGGATGTGGAGTTCACATAAAATGACTTGTCACTTTTTATGTTATTTTTTTTGGAAAAAACTGATTTCTAATTTGTTTTTTGAAAAAAATAAAATTCGAAATATTTAAAATAAAATGATTTTCAACATTTTATGAAGGTGGGTGATCAATTTGGACTTGGATATACCTATTGGAATACTATTTTTTTATAATTTTAAACTATATTTCTCTATTGGATGGTAAGAGAGAGATTCCTCTCTCGATTCTGATTCTCTCCCTTGGAGGGATAGTGATAGTGAAGACATCCTTAATTGGAATCTCTAAATGGCCTACCCACCGTCCTATGAGGGTAATTTTTTATCTAGTCTTCAAGATAAATTTTATAAATCTCTAGTTGGTTTTTATTGTTCCTTAATTAACCAATAGTTCGAACTTATATTTCCACTCATGTGATGCCGATTATTGAACATTAACCACAAAACCCTACCCTATTCCATTATTTTCAAATCAAAATTATATGGATTTATAAATGTATCATAATATATGGAAATTTAAATTAATATAAAAAATCTAAAACAATATAATTGTTTATTTAAAACTATATATAAATAATTGAAACTAGATAGAAGAAGAAAAAAAATATTTATTAAATAAAGGGGAAAAAATTCAATCTATCCTTCCAATTTCATTATCTCTCAGAAAACCTACCCCTTCTTTGATGGGGTCATAGAATTAATGAGGAAACAATTATGCATCACAATAATGGAAGAAAAGTAAATAATGAAAATTGGTGAAAAAGTAGTTGTAATATGTTGTGGTCTTGAGCATCCCCTTACTAAGAATTCCCCTTTTAAATCCCCTAGCCTTCAGTTTATAGACTTAGGTCCTATAATGGATAAATTAATTAACAATTAATGTAAAAATAAATTTATTATTTGTAAATACCGTGCTTAATGTGGATTTTAAGTCAAAAGGGCTATGAAGCTTCATAATAATCATTTATTTCCTAAAAAATATCAGTCTAGCCAAAAACATTCACAAATAGACATATGTAACACATCATAAAAATTATGGGACCCCATACAATTTCACTTTTCACATATTGAACTACACCCGATTAGTTTCCTTCATTTTCATGTCATGAATTCTCTATTCAGCTTGTCAATTTGAGGTTACCGGTAGCTTCTTCTCTATTTCATCTTGGTTCTTCACTTTGAAGACTTAGAGTCGTCCTATTGTCATCCCATATTTAGGGAACTATTATTTTTTTTGTATATGTTTATCCAATTTAACCATTGAATCTCATCTTTAATCTAATGTTTTAGTATGATAAAACTGAAAAATTATTTAAATATTTGTGGAATTGATCATTTTATATAAAAAAATTATTCAATATTAAAATACACATGAATAAAATTACTCTGTCAATTCCATCTTAATTATATCTTTATTTTCCTCAATAATTTAATATTAAATGAAATTATATAGGAACACCGATTCAAAAATATCCAAATTAAAATGTAACTAAATAAAATTATTATTAACTAGGGATTAACATTTCCGGTTCAAAATAAAACATTAATTAAACATCACACTCTTCAAAGAGAAAATTCATCCTAAGTATTTTATTCTTTTGATTTTTAAGTGGATTATCTTTTTATTTCATTCATTCATTTTTCATCATTTATCATCATAAAGACTTCCAATTCCTAATTTAACTCTTAATGGATTATTTTCTCTCTTTAATAATGAAATAAATTCATGTAGAGTAATACTAAAACCATGAGAACTTTTTCCTTTTCTATATTTTTTCAAAGTATCAATATTTTATACTTTTTAAATAAACAATTAACATAAAATCGCGAGGGATCTTCAAATAAGTTTATGGTAAGTCTGAAGCTCAAGGACAATATAGATTGATGTTAAAAAAATTATGGATCAAAAAGTAGGTATATTTCTAAATCATTCTACATGATATCATAAGAAAAGTTTATTGAATATTTCCCCTATAAAATAATAACTCCAACATCCTAGAACACAAATTATGGTTATGAAAAATGTTTGTGTCGTGAAAGATTTTATAATTTTATAAATTTTCTTAATTTATTTTATTTTTTAATTTTTTGGTTGTAATACTTGGAACAAATCTCACATCCACCACATTTCCCAGTATAATACAATCATCAGTATAGAAATAGTGATTTTTGATTTTCTTAATCACAAAACATTATTTTTTATTTTTTTATTTTTAAATTTTTTTTAATCATAAAAATAATAAAACTACATTGAATGTACTATGATATTATCCCAATACACTATATAACACCCCCACACTTTTTAGTTAAAATGTAATATGTCCCTTCTTCCAATACTTCCCTCACTCCAAAAATTTATCTTTAAAATATCATGCAATATAAATAGTGTAGAGAATGAATGAATATAAATTTTTGAAATAAGGATCATTCAATGAAATGTTATTCATATATTCTATGGGATAAATAAATAATGATGTTATGGTGGGTCCATGGATTAATGGGTGAAAAATAAAATGCCTCAATCATAATAAATGAGATATTGACCGGTCATAGTTCGGATATATTAAAATACTTGTTTGGGTAGGTGGAATTCCCCAATATCACTAATGAAATATTATAAAGATAAAAATGGAATGCATTATGTATTTAAAACCTCTCAGGAATGGAAAAAATGAATTTAGGGAAATCAACCCTGGAATGAAATCATAATAAAACTCAATCATAATAAATTTCAAGAAAATCAATGTATGAAAAAGGTTTGGAAATTTGATTTACCTGAATCAACTAATTCAATTAAATAATGTTTTCCAAAAATTTACATTATAATATTCCCTATAACTATTCAGTTATATATTTTATTCATTCAATCTCATTAACATTAAAATATGAAATACAAATTCCTGGGATTCCAAAAAGACTCGCATCTCCGAGACCTATCAAGTAATGAAATAAGGCTAACCATAGGCATGGAATTTTACTCTTAATGGTAAAAAACTACATAAACATTCTGGGTAAAATAAAATAAATAATTCAAACCCATACCCACTTATTGTAATGATATACAGTTTTACTTGTGCTAACTCATTTTTTTAATAGTTACACTCTATAGTTACTATGATGTGAGTTCTACTTTCATTAAATTAATTTCATTTACAATGTTTAAGAACCCATTTGTAGTGCTAAATATATTAATATTCTCCCTTTTCTATTGTGTAATTTTTATAGACTTAAAAATAAGAGTAAAAATGATTGATTGTGCAGGACTGTTAATTTATTCACAAATCAGACTCAATATTAAAGTAGAATATTAAAAAATTTGGGTTACCATTGAGAATAGATTTTTTTTCTAATTTCAATAGATCAATTGAAATAAAAAATTTCAAATATATAATATATTAAAATATTCTTTTCACTGAAATAAATTTATGAAGTCTCTTCTCTTTATTCAAATTGATTACCAAGGTATGTATATTTTAAAATGTAATTACTACATTTAATAATATGTAAAGAAGAGGTAAAATTTGGCAGGTCTTCATTGATAATGTCGGCATAAGAGTGTAATCTCCTCCCCTGGTTATTGAGGTGGGGTCCCATGGTAATAATAAAACCTATATTCATTTGCAGAATGTGGTTATTTTCTAACATTCTTTTTATTTTTCACAACACCAAATTGGTATACAGGAATAATTGTAAACTTTTCGTACCATATTGATGAATGTTTACCAGGAATCAGCTTAATTCTTGAATTTTATAATAGTACTTGATATCTAGGGTGGAAGGTTATTGGTTGAATTATCATATCATGGGAAATCATTTTTCTATCTTTGTAGAACTTTAAATTGTCAATGGCCTATCTTTTAATTTATTTCATCACTAGTAAATAAAATTTCAATTTTTATGGCACTTTCCAAATCTGAATTCATTCTTTCGACAATATTGTATGCTTTGTGTTCTAATTCCAAAGAGAGAAGGTAGATTTATTCATAAATGATTATGTAGGGGATAAACCCAATTTGTGTTTTATAAGCTGTCCTATAAGCCCATATGTTATCCTCCAACTTTTAGAACCATTCCTTTTAGTGTTTTATGTTGTCTTCCCAAATTCCTTTAACTTATATATTATATACTTATGCTTGGTCATTTTTTTGAGGGTATTGTGTTAACTTTTAATGATGAACCTAATGATTTTTCATTAATTTCTTCATTAATATATTTTAAAAATGATTTTCTCAGTCATTGATGAAGGTTTATGGAATTCCAAACCTATATAATTTGTTAGACCTAACAAAATCGAAGACAATATAGAAATGATCTATCCAAGTTAATTTATCTTCAAACCATTATGATAATAAATCTACAACTATAAGAATAAATGATTTACCAAATGGAATTGTAAATAGTCTGATGAAGTATGTTCCATATGATTTATAATTTTACAAAAGGTAATTGAATTTTGAGGTATGCCCTATCTTTTTGAAATATTAATAAAAAATTGTTTTTTATTCATTTTTTTTTAAATTTCATATATTTTTTTATATAATGTGGGAAAATAAAATCAGGATTATATGACTTTTTCATAATAATATATGTTATAAAATGGCCTCTATAAATAAATTTTAAAATAATGTGAAAATAGATTCTATTTCACTCTATCATGATATTTTTATTTTTAGTTTATCATTGTAAATTTCTGAAAGGAATGTATCTTCCCTAATATAAAATCATGAGAATGAATGGTGTTAATACTTTTTTTTTTGATAATTAAGAAAATATAGTACATAAATTGAATCCAAATAATTGAAAATTTTAGTATATCATGGTCATTCAACTTCCATGATATATATATTTTCCTTTTGTAGCTAATCATTGAGTGAGTTATGAAATAGAATTTCTACTTTAGCAGTGTAGGGAAGTCTACTGAGGTGATCAACAAACAAATTTATGGTTCCATTTTTATCATTAATTTATAGGTTTAAGTACTATAAAATAACCATCCATATCTATTGTTTTTTATGGGAACCATCATTCTTTATTAGATATTGAGAGAAGCATGATCGGAAAAAAACATTCTTCCTAAGAAGATAAGATCTGAATATATTGAGTGGAAAATTATTATAATAAAATCTTTCTAAATTGTTGTGTATTTGATCCACAAGGAATACAATTTCTTAGAGACATATTAAATGAATTTTGGTTTTATTTCAATTCATTCTAATATGGTTATTCTTAAATACTGGTTTGATTAATCAAAGAGCAACATGAAATGATTATCTCAGTTGGGAGATTGCATATAAATGGTCTGAACAATCAATACTTCAGCTAATGAAGTAATTTTTTTCAATAATTATCATTTTTAAATTCATTATATTTAAATAGAAATATTTTATTTGAGAGATAGATAAGTATTTATTAAATCACTTATAAATTTCCTATAGAATCATGAATGATCCAAAATAGATATACCATGTCTTAAAAATGTTGGACATGGCATATAATTTATTAATTAAAACATTGGAATATTTACCACAATTGATTTATTTAAAATTATGCACCCCAAAATTATTCCATTTTTGACCATTAAATGACTTATCTAAATGATTAATAAAATATTTTTCTTGATGCAAATTTTCAATACTTTCTGAACTACATAAAAATGATCAAAAGATATAAAAAAGTTAGTACATTTAATAAGAAATAACTTCACGTTGTATTCATTATGATCTGAGATAATACATACCAAACACCATTGTAATATTATTAGGTAATTTCATATCCTTAAAGGCATGCTTTTATATGAGAGGGTTCCAAGAAGTTAGGTTAAGGTCATCTTATCCGAGTCTTCGGAATGAACCATATAGAAACTCGACCCGAAAAATCCCATAGTTGGTGTATAATACCATTACATTGGCATTATTACAAGGAATAAAATCTCAAAGGACTGAAAGTTTAGTAGTCTTGTAAAACTCTATTACATACATGATACTAATTTTACATTAGGAAATAGAAAACAAAACATTATACATAAAAAAATATAATAAACTTCATCCTTGAAATATCATTCAAAGACCATTTCTTTATAACCTAAGGAATGTAAACAAAATAAGGATGGGCTCAAATACTCAGTAACGGTATGTATAGTGGAAGTAATAATGGGTCAATGAGAATAATCAATATGGAGAGGTATGTAACTTAGAACACATCCACATAAGAAATAACTGATATTTATGCGAGTGAATAATATAATATGGTAATTAACTAAAAACACATTCCATTTAATCATTAAATCGAGAATAAAGTGAATCTATAGATTTTTTCATATTGAAAATAATTTGGAAACATATACCTAAAATGAAGGAAATTCTTAGATATTGGATGTCATGTTTCCGATTCACCTGAAAAATTTACCATTAAAACCATTCGCAAGATGGTGTAAAACATACTGGGTACAAAACGATTTGGTTTTTCTAACCATAACTCTCAAGACCTTTCAGAAGACAGTTTAAAACATAACGGTTAAAAATGTGAAGGGGTTTTCAAACTAAATTCATCCCGTGAGACTACCGATGCGTTGATGGTATTTTATTAACTATTACCCAACCCATATAGTGCATGTACATAAAATTCCACATATATCAAATTATATAATTAATTAATTAACAACATGCCTTATCGAATATCCATATTGAATAAGAGATACCGATTTATCAATAATTTCTTAGTTATTAAAATAATTATCAATGTGAACACCATATGTAAAAATGATATCTAATTTTAGATATAATAATGTTCATTGAATGAAAATACGTATATTTAATATTAATGTAATTTACAATATAAATTATCAAAAGGAAGTGATTGTTTCAAGAGAAAGTTAACAATCACAAAAGAAAGTGATTTGTAAAGATAAATTTTACCAATTGGAAATTTCAAGTCAAAAACCTTTCCATAAAATAATTAAATAGCATGTAGATAAAATGATTAATTATATAATATATCAAAATATATAGTATATACACCACACAAAATAATTAAGTGGTGCATATTACATTTATCTCACAAATGTAAAAAGTGAGATACAATTCCCTTAACTTGAGTCTAAAAAGTCATGTGTATATTCATCTTCTTGAATAATAAAATTATGTAAATTATTTAATTTATTCATAACCTTTTTAAAATTTATTAATAGTTTTATTTCATATATTAATTTTTTTATAAAAATATATAAAAAATTATTTTTAATTTGGGTGTTTTGAGAAGATTTGGTTCATGTGTCAAAAATGAATTTTGTAGGTCGGCTATGGTAAAAGGGGTCATTATATAAACATACTCAGAATAATAATTACTAAATAATAATTATATTTCTATATGAATTGTTCTATTAAAACCAATCATGAAATATGTTTACGAAAAATTAACCAACATTACAATCATGGAGATAGTGGGTCATATGCATGCATGAGTATCATTCCCATTTTTCAATAAACATTACAGAAAGATGGTATGAAAAATTTTCCTTTACATAATGATAATTATATTATTTATACGATGATATTTTTTAATATATACTTATATTTAATTATTCTGATGTAAAATGAATGACATTGTTTCAAGGAGGCGGTATTCCACACTTCCACAAAAGACGTTATCACTTTTTCAATGTGTGAAAAGGTAAAAAAGAAAATGATATATTATATTTCAGTAATGGTAATTATTTAATTAATATCATATATATTTATTTTATGTCACATAATTATAATTAAAACCATTTTTAATACATTCTATATAACATGTGAACATATCACATCGATCTGAGGAGGTGGTAGTCCACATGCCTACAAAGGAAGTTACCATATTTACACAAAATAGAATCAAATAAGGTATGTATTATATAAAAAAATAAGTATGAAGAAAAAAATAAATTTCATACATATAATATATAATTATGGTGTCCATCATAAGACCCAACCATGAGACATTTTAAAGGAAAAATGAACGACATCATTTTGTTAGGTGGTACTTCATCATACACACAAACTGTAATTTCATTAATCATTTGATGGATATGTGTAAAGGAATAGGTAAATACATTAACAAAAATATACTTCAGTATTTTTAGGATACTTATTTTATTATATAATCATGTAACAAGTATAATTTATTCAATGGATAAATAAATATTACAAAAGTGATCATTGAAGAACGTTGCCTCTTATTTGGGTAACTCCTTTTTGTTTATAACAAAATATTTCCTCGGTTTGATTTATTCTCAAATTTATGATTATAGGATGATATTAAGGATGTTTTGAGCTTATTATAAAGATTTATGATGATTTATATTTGTATATACATGAAAATAATTGAGAGTTTTGAGTACATTTTCACAGCGTGGGAGGAGTGGAATCCTTGTAAATTTTTGAAATGGGAATGATAGCCATATTTTCCCCACATAAAGTGGATCAAATAATTAACCAAATTCAATTAAATGTATTATAGGTTCAAATATCAACATAAAATGTATTTTTGACAAGTTTTTAGGTCATTTTGGACCTTAAGATTATGGTTTAGTTCATTGTTAAAAATATTTTCTATTAACCACTACAATTAATTTTATTAACTTTTACTGATATTTTTGGTAACACACTAAGTTTAATGTATTATAAATTATAAATTATTATGGTTCCTAATATTTAATCCATTTTTTCAAATTACAATCACGAATGTGGGAGAAATAAATTTAAATTTAATCTCATAGACAAAAAGACAAAGCATGTTTTTAAAGTACAATGGTTTAACAAATTGAAATGTTTATATAAAATATCCATTTTAAAATTGATTCAAATGACCAAAATTGGATTAATTTATTCATAATTTAAATTATTTTACTTTATAATCAATTTAAAAAATAATTTCTCCATATAAATAAATTAGATGAAAAATCAGTTTTTAATTAAAATTCGATATCTTTCGCTATTCATCAAAAAATGAAACATCAACGATGAATTCCAAAAATTAAACATAAGATAATTTTAATATTATTATTTATAAAATTATGTCTAATTTTATATTTAAAATTTATAAAATTGTCAAAATTTAAATTTAAAATAGGTCCTCGATTAGAAGGCGGTAAAATTGCATTTTAAAAAATATATAAATTCTAAGCATACAACTATATTTATTCTTATCTTATGATAATAAAACATTTTTAATTAATATAAAAATATTTTATTGAATATATAATATAAATTTAAAATTAATATTATTCACTAATATCAATTAATTAAATTTATTTGGATTAAAAACCATTGTAAGCATAATAACATTTCATTTATATTCATTAGGTTCTTATATTCCTTTCTAATAAATTGGTTACCAATGAATTCATTTTCTATTTGTGTAAACCATATATTTTGATATGCTATTTAATAATATTCATAACCTCTAATTCAATGGCTAGGTTATATCTTGTTATATTAAATAATAATATTTTAATAAAGTATTATTGTTATCAAAAACTTGGTCTTTTGTGTAACTCAAGCTATCGAAGAAATTCGTTGTTTCATGTGTTGAAAGAAAACTCATTATTTAATGAATTTAAATATATATAAGATATTTAAAATTTTATATATACCATAATATCTTGATAGGTTATATTACTTTTTTGGTTTTTTGTTGTGTGTCATACATGGTATCGAATAAAAGTTACACTTTTAGAATATTTGGGGCGTTACATTCTTCCCACCATAAATAAACTATGTCCTAAAAATTTTAACATGATCTTGAAAATATAGGGTTTTATATTGGAAAATAACTTTTTTTAAATCCATCATCTTGAGAAGTGTTAATAAAATATTCACTTAATAATAGATAATGAGAAGTAAAAAGGTCACATGGAATAACATATAACTAGGTCTCTAAGTAGGAGGACATTACTACTAAGTGGAGAAACATACCTGGAGTAAAAAAATACCTATAGGGAGTGATTGAGGTCATCAATAAAAAAATTAATTATTAATGGAGAGTTTAGGGCCTCAAATTCATAAATCCCTGATGATTTAAAAGACCATTAGTTTAATAGAAATTAAGATATTTGGGTAACATTTTCCTTTTATGAACCATTTTTTAATGTTAAAGAATTATTTTATTGAACAAAAAATAATAAAATATACTTAATTCATATATTTTATAAAAACAATTTCATCCTTTGGTAGTACTTTGATCAAATAATAATTCATCCCCTACCCTATGAAATAGATTACCAAAAATGAAATTTTTATTTATGAAGAAATAAAATTTACCTTTTAAGGATTGTAAGATCAATAAAACAAGTCTTTACTTTTGTAACTAACTATTTTCGAAAACTAATATGGTTAATATAATAATCTCTATACCTATAAAGTGAAACCACTGGTTCATCATTAATATTTATTTGTAAATTGTTTTTACTAAAAATATTTACACATTAACCTAGACATTGCGTAGGCTAGTGGTAGGTGAGAAACCCTCATCATCCTTATATCATGGGTTCAATCACCACCACCTTGCCTAATTTGATGGGCTTTTAAACAACATGTGTGTTTTCCTTTTTCTAAATTATATTAATATGATTCCCAAAATAAATATTACGAACATCCTTGAAATAATGTTTATCAATAAATAACATTTAAACTAAGCTTTTCAATATAACCTCAATACAAAAATACTATATTTATTATATTTCAACATATTTCATTCCATGTTCAATGGTTTAACCAAGGTCATTAATTTTCATTATCTATTCAAATAATTAAAAATGGTTTATAATGAAAATGTGATTTATCATAAGAATATCCCCTATGAGTATCTAACCAGGTGCATAGTAAGGCCCATTTTTGTGTACCAAGTTACACTCTAGTTAGGAACAATGCAAAATTTGAAGGTTATTACCCATAGGTATATATATTCTAGAACTATCTCCACTTATAGTTTCTATACATTGCTGTATTTATAAGAAAACCACATAATCTTTATCAAACTGAAATTTTAGGATGTTCTTCTATACCAATCATTAAATTATACCTTAGGGTTATGTTATATGATCTTTGTTTTACAAAATCTAGTTTCCAAGGTTGATACTAAACTGACCTCTGATATCAACTGTATCGAACTGACCCCAGTTTTCCAGGAGCTTGTGTCTACTACCATTACATTGTAATGATTAAAAGGAATCATACAATAATGGACTGAATGTTTAGCAGTTTTGGATATCCATATTACATAGGCGACACCCATTTTTCTTTGGGAAATAGGAAATGAAACATAATAAATAAAAATATATAATAAACCAAATCCTTGAAAACTCATTCAAAGATATTTTCTTCATAAAATAGGGAAATGAATACAAAATAAGTTTGAGCTCAAATGCCCCTCAAGGGTAAGTATAGTGGAAGAAAAAATGTGTTAATGAGATTAATGAATATGGAAAGGTATGTAACTAAGAACATATGTAAGGAAATAAATAAATGATAATAAAGTGTGTAGACAACATGAAATTGTAAATAAATGAAAACACATTCCATTTAATCAATCAAATGATAATGAAGTGCATTAATAGATTTTTCCAAAGTGAAAATCCTCTTGATATTAATAAATAAAATGAAGGAAATGATTAAATATTTTTTTTCATGTTTCCAAGGCACTTGAATCCTTTATCATCAAGACCATTCAAAATAAAATTTAAAACATACTGAGTATAAACCTATTTGTTTTGGCCATCCATAACTCTACTATCAAAACCTTTCACAAGATAGTTTAAAACATACTACTAATAAACGGGAAGGGTTTTTCTAACAAAATTCATCTCATTAGACTGCCGATGCATCGAGGGGCTTAAATTAATTGGTACCCAACCTGTATAGTGAATGTCTAAAGCATTCCTCATATATTGAATAATAAATTTAACAAATGAATAACATTCTTTATCAAATATATGTATTGAATAAGAGATACAAGTTTATCAACAATTCCCCAAAAAATAAAAAAACTATCGAAGTGAACACCATATGTAAAAATGGTATAAGGTTTAGGAAATAATAAGATCCATTACATGAGAATATGAATATTGAATAAGAATTTAATGTAAAATAAAAATGGTCATAAGGAAGTGATTGTTTCAAGATAAAGTTAATAATCATAAAAGAAAGTGATATTGCAAAGATAACTTTTAGCACTTGGTAATTTTTAAGTCAAAAACCGTAGGATGAAATAATTAAATACCATAAAGATAAAAGGATTCATGATAGTATATATCAAAAGGAATAGTAGATACACTACACAAAATAATTAAATGGTGGATATGACATTTATCACAAAAATGTAAAAAGTGAGATGAAAATACCTTACATTGAGTCCGAATTGTCACACATTTCTTTATATTCATAAATAATAAACATATGTCAATTATTTAATTTATTCATAAACATTTTAAAATTTATTAGTAATTTTATTTCTATTATTACAATTTTGTATACAATAAAATAAATAATTATGTTTATATCGAGTGTTTTGACCAAATTTGGTTCATGTGTCCAAAATGAATTTGGTATTTTGAATATGGTCAAAGGGTTAGTCATGTAAACATTAAAAAATAACAATCCTGCCATAATTTTCATATTTATACATCATTTTTAAATTTTAAACCTATCTGAAAAGATGATTATAAAAAATGAACCAAAGTTGGAATCATGGATATGGTAGGCCATACGTACGCATGAGTAACATTCCCATTTTTTCAATGATCATTATGAAAAGAAGGTATTTAACATTTATATTTTTAGAATGATAATTATATCATATATACCATTTTATTTCAAAATATAGACTTATATATATAATTATAATGATGTAAAATGAATCACATTACTTTTAGGAGGTGGTAGTCCACACTTCCATGAACGACGTTATCACTTAATCAAGGTGTGAGGAGGGAGTAAAGAAAATGATATATTAAATTTAAAAAAGATTATTTTTTCCTTAATACCATATATATATATATATTATTTCATATATTTTTAATTAAACACATCCTTAATAGATTCTATGAAATATGTGAACGTATCACAATGCTTTGAAGAGGTGGTGGTCCACACATCCACAAACGGTGTTGTTGTATTTACACAAAATGGAAAGGATTAACGTATGTGTTATATAAAAATTATAGAAGTATGAATAATAAATATATATCATGGATATAATAAATAAATATTTTTTCTATCATAATTACCAAACATGATAGGTGGTAAAGGAAAAATGAACAACATTATTTCATGAGGCGGTAGTTCTCCATACACACAAGCGGTAACTTCGTTACCAATATGATGGAAGTGTGTGTTTGTGTAGGTAGAAAAACTAACATAGATAATATAATTATACATAGGATACTGATTTTATTATATAATAATTTAAAAATTATAATTGAAAGAGTGGATAAAGAAATAAATATAAAGTGATCATTGAAGAATGCTACCTTGTATTTTGGTAACATCTTTTGGTTTATACCAAAAGGATTCATTGGTTTGATTTATTCCCAAAGTGGTGATTATAGGTTGAGGTTAGGGATTTTCGTAGATTATTTAGGCAGATTTTGGGCAAGCCAAAGGGCTTGATAAGTGTTAATAAGTGGGAGGGTTGAGTACCTTTTTATGGTGGAGGAGGAGGAATATTTTAGTAAAATTTTAAAAGGGAATTCCAACCACATTATTCCCATATAAAGTGGCTCAAATAATGACCCAAATAAGACAAACTTGAGTTCAGTGTATAAATATTAATGTCCAATAACTTTTGGAAGAGTTTTTAGGTTATTGTGCGCCTTAAGAGTATGGTTTAGTCCTTTGTTTTGTTTATTTTTCTCTTAATCGCTGTAATTAATTTCAACCACTTTCACTATTTTTTTTGTAAAAAAACTATGTATAAATTATAATAAATTTAAAATTATTCTGATTAAATATATGGAATCCATTTTTTGAAATTCCAATAATATAGGTGGAAGAAATTAATTTAAATTTAATCCTACAGATGGGACGACAAAGCAGGTTTTTAAAGTAAAAAGGGTCAAACATTTAAAATGTTTTTATATACAATTTCAATGTGATATTGATTAAAATGACCTAAATTGGAATTATTTTGGTATAGTTGATATTATTTTACTTTTAATAAATTTAATATATAATTTATCCATTCAAATAAATTAGACATAAAATGAGTTTTCAATTAAAATTTAGTATTTTTCGCTATTCATCAAAAAATAAAACATCATTGAAAAATACCAAAATGTAAACATAAGATAATTTTATCATTAATATTTAAAAAATTAATTTTATTTTGAAAATTAAAATTTATTATTGTTCCCATATTTTGATTTAAAAGTGGTTTTACAGTAAAAGGCTGTAAAATTATATTTTTATCAAAATACAATTTTAAGAAAACTACTAGATTTATTCTTATATTATGACTATAAAATCTATTGGATGAATATAAAAAATATTTTTTTAACATATAATATAGATATTCCATTAATATAATTCATTCATATTAATTAATTTAATTTATTAGGATAAAACACATTCCTAAGCATAAAACCATTACCTTTATATTCAATCGTTTCTTATATTCATTTATAATAAATTGATTACCAATAAATTAATTTCATATATTTTCAAACCATATATTTTAATAAGTTATTTAATAATATTTATAATCTATAATTTAATTGGTAGGTTATGTATTTTTTATTAAATTAAATTATTTTAATAATGTATTATTTTTCTATAAAACTCGTTCTTACATGTAACATAAGCTATCAAAGAAACTTGTTGGTGTGTGTGACGAAATATAATTTAGTATTTTATGAATTTAAATATATATAATTTATTTAAAATATTAAACATTCTATAAAGTCATTAGAGTTTATATTCCTTTCTATGTTTGATGTTGCATGTCATACACGACATCGAATAGAAGTTACACATTAGAATTTTTTAGTGTGTTACAAATCAGTACCTATATGTATCTTGAAAACTATCTGAGTAGTGATAATGTGTTTTCTTAAGTATAATTTTTGGAATTTGATGGATGAATGGTATTTAAAAGTTACATTTTCAAGTAAAAAAATTCAAATTTCAATAATCTATACATACTCATAAATGTTTTTTTTCACTCAAATGGAAATCTATTCATTTTTTTCATTTTTTAAAATGGTTAGGCTAATTTTTATTGGAACAAAATGGATGGGGATGACCCCCAATGAATTATAAATTGGGTAAATGGTTTCTTATTTTCAAAATACGCCTATTTATTATTTAAAAACCTCCATGATGATGAGATTAAGTCTTATATTGGGCTATATAACTACCCAGGAATCACCTTCTAATAAAATTATACGAGAGTTGAATTTGTGGTTAATTCTGTGTATTTATTGTAGACGCCCTAATATGGTTTAGGCATTAATTTTTAGAAGAAAATTTATAGTGTTTTATTAGGTTTTATATATATTGTTTCCAATGATCACTAGTAGTTTCTCCCCTTCCATGGGTTAAGAATATATTAAATCACATTTTAGTGGGTTTACTTATAGACTTGGGGGGTTGTTCAAGGGATGAGATTAAATTGGGTTTATTTCTTCTAAATCATGAACCTATGGTATACTTACACTTTATTTTAAAAAATCATCAAATACAATAGAAGTTTCCTCTTTTTCTGACTTGAGGTCTAGTTTCTTATGTTTTTGTGTATGGTTATTTTAAACAGAAAATGCCCTCCTAGTACTAAGAATTCCTAAATCATACCTCTATATTTATTATTTTTTTACCTTATTCATGATATATTTCATGAATTTAATGGATTTTATGGATTATTCATTGTTTAAAAAAAATTTAAGTTTATTGTACATTCTCAAAATTCCATTTTACATTTACCTTCATGGACATTGATGATTTTTTTCATCTATATAAATACTTTCCCAAAATGATGGATTATTATGAGTTATTTTTTTCATATTCAATGTTCAATATATTGAAGTCATATGGGAAATTATATCCTCTTACACTTATTGGTATATCTCCTATAACTCTATTTGGAAAACAGTTAATCTCTTGGCCAATTAAACCACTAATCTCATTGGATTTAATGCTTCAATATGTAAATTTGAAATCACCTAATAAAGAATAAAATTTATTGAATCTCTACAATTACATAAGGTATTCGTAAAACTAATAGAGCCAGTGCTTCATGGACTATATAATATCCCTATGTTATGGTATTTTTTTGGAATCAAAGGTTTGATGAGGGATGATATGCTTTTCCACAAGAGAATTATATCATTTCCATAAAGCCTACAACTATTTTTGCAGAGATCATTGAGATATTTTACATATTTTCTAATATTTAGATTGATTTTGAGACTGGGATATTGATCTTGACATCGTTAAAGGTATCCAGAATCATTTTTTATGTATCTCTTATTGAAATTTATTTGACCATGTTAACTTATAAGGGAATGGTGTGGGAATGTTATTTTTTCTTGCTGTTACCACTGTAAAGGTGTTTATAATATTTCATTTCTAAACCTTATTCTCACTTATTAAATTTATCCTGGTAGTCTAGTTTGTTATTAAAAATTCCTCACTGAATTTTTATTCAATAATTTTTTAGGTGGCTATATCACTATTCTACTTCATGTTGTAATCACCCTTATACTCTCCCTGGGATATAAAATTTTCTAGGCACGTATTTCCATTAGATTCTTAGTCCCAAATTTTATAATACATCTGACTTTGTTTTTTTATCTCTTCAATATTAACTTCTAATCTAGTAATATTAAACTCCATCTAATATTTTTTAGTTTAAAATTCACTAGTTTATGGTTACAGTTACATTTTCTATTGGAAAAAGGGTGGTTGAAAGTCTTTTGGATATAAGAGTGGATTATAGGTTTGTTGAAATGATGGTGTAATAGGTTATTTCTAGTACTATATTTGAGGTTTAATGGAGTATTGGTTTGGATAGAAATATAATAAATGTTTATTAGGTTTATGTATCCTATATTGGCCTAGGTTTTTTCATTAAATTCTAGATAATTCTGTAATTTCGATGGATGAATGGCTACTATGAAACTTTTTACCCCTAAAAAATCTAAGCACTGGTCAGTAAAATGTTTTTTAAAATAACATAAACCAAAAACCTAATATTAATCCTATTTTCCACTTTCATATGTTACAACAATTTATTACAGTAACCTAGTGAGTTAATCAAACATGGTTCCAATTAAAGATGATTAATAAGATAGTTATAACTCATTGATTCATGTAATGGATGTACCTCTAGTGTTGAATTTCTATGAGATTTGATAAATATTTTTAATTGGATCTTAGGATTCTAACAATAATGTTTATATTATGTCTCATCTAGACATGGTATCTAGCAGGTTACATTAATTTTCAAGCAGGTTTTTTATAACAAAATGAATAAGAGATGTTCCTCCCCAGACTAATGCAGGAATCTTTCACAAAGCATCCTGAACCTCTCCAAGTATTCATAGATTTTCTCTTTGGTCAACCATTGGATATAATATATCTTTGTTTGGATTTCCATGCTATTTTACATGTAGATAAATCATTACATGATCCATCATTTGAGACCATCCTAATTTTTGACCTCTCCTGGTTGTATATTGTAAAACTATAACATTTTGTCTCCTTCTAGTGAAAATGAGAATTACCTCCACTTGAGTTATTATTCAGTTATTAATTGAGTCTTGAAACTAGATCATACATATTTGAAATCTTATTTCTTTCAATTCAGGTGTTCTCCAACAATAGAATTAAATTTTTGAATCACTTTAGTGACGCTAATGCATAAATCAGAATCATTATCTAAAGGAGGAACAAATAATTGGATCTTTGTTTAAAAAATTATGGTGCACTAAGGTTTCAAAGAAAAATGTTGGTATTTTTATCCATTTTTTCATGGTCTATGTAATCACTTTGAGTGTAACATAAATCTATGAGGTTTATTTTATGAAATCCTATTTTTATTTTTATTTTTCTTAAAAACGATAGTATTATTTAAACTTTATGATCAAAATATTTTCTTAAATATGGGTAATTAAAATATATGCTTTGGGGTTTTTCACAACCTCCTGGGATACCATTTCTTGTTTGATGCATACCATATTATGGAGCATGAAAAAAATTTCTTACATATATATAATATATAAATCAACCGATGTAGTACAATGAAGTAGAGTGTACACAAAATCGTTTTTCAATTTTTATGTTTAATTTAAGAAAAAAATGATTCCAAATTTATTTTGTGTGAAATTGGAATTACAAATAGTTTAAATTTAATGAATTAAAATAGTTGATGAAGACAAATATTTGGGTTTAGGATGGATAGTCATATTTCAATTCTATCATAGTATTCTAATATTAACTTGTCTTTTTCTACTAGTTGGTAATATAGATATTCCTCTACCAATTCCCCCACCCCTTGGAAAAACGGTGATGTTGAGGATATCCATAATTAAAATATTTGGTTAGTCTACCCTGATTCCAATTCATGTAGTGTTTCAGTTGATCATCTTGATTATTTAATTAACCAATAGTTACAACTTATTATTCCACAAATTTAGTTATGATTGTTAATATCTCACCACCCATCCCTAGTATGATCCATCATATACATAGATGAATTGTGTGGAGGGAGATATGGATCATAGGCCAAAGAAGTTAAATTAGAATAATCAGAACCTAACATAATTTCATTTTGTATTTAAAATTAAAAATTAATATTTGAAAGCAAATAAAATAAGAATGAAATGATTGTATTTAAAAATTAAAAAACCCAGACCTAAAAATTCTACCCACCCTTAACCATATCTAATCTCTTAGACCTAATAAACCTCCATTTAGTTTGTAATCAAGTTTATGCTAGAGAAATATAGAATCAATATAATGGAATAAAATTAAATGATGAAAATAAGAAAATCTAGCAATAGAAGCTGGTTGTCATTCAGAGCTTCCCCTTATCAAGTGACCTAATTTTGAATCACCTCTGACCATCAATTTATAGGCCCATGTCCTGCAATAGTAGTATTTAATTAACGATTAATGTGGTAAAAAATTTATTTAAGGACAATTTCAAGTTGCACAGGTCTTGTGGTTTAAATGTGAGGGCTAAGCATCGCAAAAATAATTGATTTCTAGAAAAATTTGGTTACGGACAAACACATTCATGGGGTGACATATACGCCATTCAATGAAATGTAAGACCTCTCATAAATGTTATCTTTTCTCACATATTTAACTATACCCCAATAAATGCCTTTATTTGCACATCAAAAATTCACTATTCATGACACGAATTGGTGTTTTCTTGTAGCTTCTTCCCCATTTAATCTCATTTATTCACATTGAAGACTTTGAGTTATCCTACTATCTTCTCTTGTTAAGGGAACTCTTATTTTTTTTTGTAGATCATGGTCCTATTTCTCAATTTTTTATCATCTAAAATAAATTTTAATATCCTACCATGAATTAAAAATTAAATTTAAAATTTGAGGCATTAATTAATTAAAGTAGTAAGATAATATGTTTTACATTAAAAATACAAGTAAAAAATTGTTATGTTAAATTATACTCATAATGAATGCTATAGAAATAAAGAATAATATTACTAATTAAATATCCATCATGAAAATGAAACAATTCATAACCTAGATATAAAATATAATCAATAAAAAACGAATATAATATGATTTATTTATAGATAGCAGGCATCCTATATAATGGAAAAAATATGATTGTAGAAATAGTAAACCGACCATTTAAATTATAATATGACTTTGTAAATTGTAATATATCCATTAGTAATTGTATCATAACCATTATAATAGTAACCTCTATCATGGATGTGTAAAATAATATTCTAGTATCCTATAAAATTATTATATAATATATTTATACCATAGTGGATGTAAATAAATATTTTTAAAATTATAAATTATGTGTTTATATTGTTGTAAGACAAAAATGATTAAATTTCATTTTTATAATAAATATAATGAATTAAAATAAATTATTATATTAATATAATTGATTTATAAATGAATATTATTTTTTATTAGAATGATAAGATAACATAATGATACTTTTAAGTAATTTTTCAATGGGTTGGAAAAGAGATCATAATTATAAAATTTATATTTTTAAAATAAATGATTTTTTTATTTGATAATTAAATTTATATACATATATATAGAAAATTATTTTCATAAAATGTATTTCATTTTCATAATCTACACATTTAAAAAAAATTATTGGATTTCTGGTATTTTTTAAATCAATTAGTTTTTAACAGTGAAATGTAGTAAAATATAATATTCTACTTTACAAGATAAATATATGATTTTTAGGAATGAATTACATAATCACACAATAGTTAAAATTCAAAAGAACCATTAAATACATATAACTCAAAATAAATTTTACTGTTGGCCTTCTTGAGACACAATAATAAACTAATGAATATAATATTAAAAATCAACCCTGTCCTCCCATAACAAACACCACCCCTTACCCTCACACCATATAATCCATAGATATTTATAAATTTCTACCTAGTTACATTCCCAAACCTCTTCCCCACATATTAGTGATTTTTGCCTTCTCGAGAGACCCTTCAATGGTTCCTTATGTGGAATCCCAATAGGAGAATTCCAAACGTAAAAGTAATTACCTAAACCAAATATTTTAATTTTTATTTCCACTCATCCTCCAAAAAACATTCCATTCAACACGGAATAATAACTCTAATATCACACACACACACACATATATATATTATAATGTTATATTCATAATTTAATATCTACCTTCCATATACTTCTCTTATATACATATTCTAAAAATTCAAACTATTTTCCATTTTATGTCTATTCACCGTCTCTATGGATGATGAGTTTCCCTTTTTCCATTATGAAATTCAAATATGGTCATAAAAATATTATTATTGTTAAATATTATTATTATAAGTATATTATTACTCATTTAATGTTTGTAATGAATATATATACATAATATGAAGTAAAAAAAATACTACTTTGTGAGGGTTGGTAAAAGCTCCCATAATATTCTAAGAGTGTAATGTTAATGTTTTTTATAAAATAATCATCCCTCTATCAGAGGAAAAAATAATATTTATGGTCATTTAAATTTATTTAATTACATGAATATAATTTCATTTTACTTATGTATTTTTATTCTTATTTTATAATAAATTCAATCATTATCCACTTATGATCTGACCATGGAATCGTGCAATGAACACCCTTGGAATAATTAAATTAAACATTATATATCCTTGAAATGGATAAAAATAAATATAACATAATTTTAGTAACTCAAATATAGATTTAAATGGTTTTTATGTAAGTAATTTTGAAATATAATTAGATAATCTAGTAAATTAAGTGCATGCACATAATGATTATGTAACCTATGGAAATGGATCTCTAAGAACAAGAATTTTTCTTTGGGTTATAACCTTTCTCTATCAATAAAACATTCTATATCTCTTTTATGTTATATAATTATTCTAAATTTTATAGATAATTCTGTTACATATATAGCTATCCTATTATTCATTCCTTTTATTGGGTACTACATGCCATAAGTTCATTTCTAAAATGTATTCTTTAGGAAATATCATTTGGTTATGATACAAGGCAAGATTATCAAACACATTTTTTTCCACGGATAATTCTTATTTTAATTACATGTGATTGTTTTATATTTGTTAAAACTTATGAATTTATAGTTATGATGGGTGAATCTAGATAACACTTCAGGTCATTGGATAATGTTTTTTAGTTCATGAGATGTTTTTAATGGGATTTGGGAGTGAACCTATACTATGATGTGAATATGTCCACCGCATGATGTTGTCTTGGTAGTTAGGCTTTACTTATGATTATTTCATGTTATATTTTCTTTATAAATTAATATTCTAACAATATATTATTATTCAATTCTCTTTATGTTATTCCCCTCTACGATTATTCATGGACCTTGTCTTTTATATTATCATATTATACCT
This sequence comes from Viscum album, assembly GCA_963277665.1. Lineage (NCBI taxonomy): Eukaryota > Viridiplantae > Streptophyta > Magnoliopsida > Santalales > Viscaceae > Viscum > Viscum album. The sequence continues at coordinate 175,890,863 of OY728140.1, read as the reverse complement.
TCCAAATCATTGATATTCTTCATTAACATGTTTATTACTTTACCAGTATTTGGAGCACATACATTTCTTTTTTGTATTCCCTAGGTTATCCTATGTATTTATAGGATCTCAAATGGGTTTATGATCTTATTATGAGATTAAAATAAATATTTTTTATTTTACTTTTATGTTCTTGATTTATATACATGATCTTCTAAAGACATGATTCTTCTTGATCCTTAGGTTGTATTTAATATATTTTTTTTGTTAAATACCATTTAGTATTATATTTAAAAATATTGGGATGAAATAGTTGGTATCAAATGATGGTCTAGATTATTTATGGATTTGGAATGAAATAATATAGGGTGAACCATTGGTATAATTCATTGTATAGATGAATAAACAATTTTTTTATGTATAGAGTGAGTGGTTCCCAAAACATTACATCCGTTTTTGGATACTATAAGTTGATGTACCTCTGGAATAGTTGTAACTTGGTTAAATAAACTCAAAATGGGCGAATTGGGTATTAAATCAATCCTCACCTGGTGCAAGAAAATGTTTCCTTGCGGAAAACTTAGTTTTTACACTCCTAGGGGGTATACGTTTCCAAATTCAAAAAAAATAATTAAGAATTATGAGGTACTAGAATGGATATATAGGTTAGAAAAACTAATAGGAAAAAATTATTGTAGATAACATTGATTTAAACCTAGTGATTCATATGTTAGAATACAATTTTCCTATATAATTTATTCCTTGTATGTTGATTATTATTCTTCTATACAAATATTATATTAAATATTCTCATCTTGATGTTTATTATGGATTTTGAATATGTTTAGACCCATAATAAAATAGATATTCATATGACTAATATATGATAATTAATATCAAATGTGTAATATGATTATAGTTATATACATTCTTTTATATCATGCATGTTTAGTATAAATATTCAAACACCACCTCAAAATACGGGGTTTGAGATTTTTATGAGTATAGATAATGGAAAAAATATTGTATCCCATGTATAAAACATAACCTATGTAAATGATAGGTGATTCAACATCTAGTCAAATATTCTCTTATTTCCCTTAGTTATGTGTGATTACATATTGTTCATGAATTGGGTTTCCTTATTATGGGAGCTAAAATGTATCATTATCATCAGGATATGTTTTTCCTCAAATAAAGACATATCCTCATCCAAAAATAATTTATGGGGCCATGGTATTGAGGAGACCCAAATTTATGACCTTGCACACAACACTCAATCTTAGTGTATAAACAAATATGTGTGAAAGGTGATGATGAAAAAAAATTCCTGGGTACTATTAAGGAACCCCAATGAACAAGGATATAGTTTCATGCATTTTTAAAACATTGGGTGAAACCAATATGTATGTACATAAGCCAATTTTTTATGAAATTCCATGACAAATTGTTACCTTTTGTGATTATATTCCATTGGTAAAGAAATTGAATAAATGATGTCCATGGATGTATAAATCTACACCACATTTCATGCCAGAAGGGAAGTTTAATAAAAAATAACCTTTCTGTCAAATTATACTATAAACAGAGAATTTCCACTGATAAATTATCAAGGATGTGACTCTTGATGTTGAAGCATAAAATCTTGTACACAAAAACCCCCATTTGTGGAGTCACACAACTGCATCCTCCCAATGCATTCCCATAGACAGAGAGATTAATGAAGGACATCAAATTTACCCTACTTTTTTAGGGAATATGTTTGTTTTCCTCACACAACTCCCCTTTAGGGATAGTTGGTTCTTAAAAAACAAGATCTCTTCATGAAACCCCAAGATTTATGAGACCTCTAAAGATGAAAAAACTAAATCCCCCTCATCCATTCCATGCACATATATTTTATCATAAGAATCATGTATCATACCTTGTTCATGAAACTCTGGAGTTTGAAACAACAAGATTCGAGTCCCTTCCCTAATTCAACTTTCCTCTAAACAATGTTACATGCATGTTGATTTCTCAGGTCCCCCCACACCAACCCAAACATAGTTATCCTATGTATTTATCACTAGAAATACTAATATACTCGACCCTTATTTACTGAACCTTTTCTCCATGAATGGTTTAGGAATCAGTTTTTACTCTTCCTACTATACATGGGCTCCCAAATGTCAGGTTACACATGATATTCCTATGAATGACAGTGTCTAAAACTTGTGCCATCCAAAATCACTTATTTATAAGACATGTATGCCTCAAGGGGAGAATCATCACAAAAAACTGCTCAAAATTTTCATTTAGAAGTCCTAGTGCTGGATCCTCCTATCCTACCACAGAATGATCTCCACAAGTATAAACCCTACAATATTTGAGCCACATGAGGTAAAATGACACAACCAAAATTACAAGTCATACGATGTAAAAATTCATGAAAAATTCCTCAGTTCATGATTTTTCATTTTATCTTTACACTATAAAGTCAACATATGATGCCTCATGAATAAATGGAATGGGATGATAGCTCATATCCTAGGTATACCTTATGAATAATCTCCACACTGTAGAATTTTTTCACTCTTTCCATGAAACATTCATCCTTACCCCATGACATTAAATCACATAGACCAATGTCTATTACAAGACCTTAAACCATGTCATCAAACAATGTGGTATTTTATCCTTATATTATTACATGGTTTTTAGGAAAGCTATGTGAACTTCAATAACAACATAGATAGTACAAAACTCTGATATCCAATCCCGATAACCCCACACTACCACAAAATCTATTGTGTCACCAATGAGAGGTGAAAACTCGTAATTGTGGCCATTTCCCCTTGGGAACCCAATCTATTTCATACCACACCTATCTTTCCTTATAATGAATTAAACATGTGACCTACTATCCCCTACAAGAAATTAAATTTATAACCTACCTATCCCCACAAGATGCTAAACTTTTGACATACCTATTGCCACAATATTTTAAGACTATGAAAAACATATCCTCAAAAGTCATTAAAAACACAACGTACCTATCCCACAAGACATTAACCATGTGCATCCTACTCGGTACAAAATAATACCTACCCCATTTTAGGCACATGGTATAACGTTTTCCTAAATCCCTGGATACATTAGGTATATGATATAAGTTTCCCCATAATAGATATGGGATTCCTTGGTATCTACACCTAAGAAACCTCATATATGAGATGCCCACTTCTTTGAATGATGAAGAAATTTATAGACCCCCAACTTATATAAGAATCCCAAAATCACAATCAACTCCAAACGAAAGGTAGAGAATAAACCATTATTGACTAGATTCTGCCTTAATATGGGTTTATGAACAAGATTCATGAACATGTATTATATATGTGAGGGTGACCATGTCTAGGTGATAATTCCTTGAGGATGATTCCATGTATGGGATAGTTGAAAACCCCTTATCCTATTCTAATCAAGTAGATGAAAGGATAAAAATAGTGTGATAAGTATCAACCCTTTGAATTGAGGGAATCTAGGGTAGTAAACCCTAGAGGAACCTTCAACTAGTCAAATGATTCAGATCACTCAAGGAGTGTAAAGGAAAGGAAATAATCACCCTGATGCAAGACCAAATTGAAAAGGGTCTAGAAATGAAATGGTGAATAAAAATTGAATCAATTCTCCCACTACTAGTGAATTATATTGAACACTGGGGGCCATTGTCTCTAATATATTATTTCTATGAGTCCCTTTTCCTTCCTTATGAGTGGATGATCAATGTTTGGAATTTTGGGAATCACCTTCATTAAATATGTAAGGAAATTTGTCCAAATTTATGCCACATGAATCTTGTTGAAGGAAATGATTGATGATCCACCACCAGTAGGTGTGTATAAGAAGAACGTATGGTGTTAAAATTTTATTTGACTACTCATATCCTTTAATGAACTTCACTTATAAGGTTCTTAGTCACCCTCACCCCATCTCCCTATCAGAACTCATTCATTAGAGGGTCACCAAAACCCTTGTTAATTGATATGAATAGGAATTGGTCATCCCAACTACGGATATGTCCTTCTAGGAACTGAAGTTTTTTGGTTTTGTGCAATATTTCTCTCCCCCAATGGTATCCCATTGAGAAACATCTTACCAACACCATAGTAAACTGTTTCTGAAAAATCAATTTATAATTATTTGACTTCTCTCCCCACTATGCTAAAATGGTTGGGGTTACATGGGTCTCACCTATAGATATGAAAACCAAAGAAAACCTATCAAGCACACCACCATTTAATATCACCGAAAACATTCTATATCACAAAGGATAAAGAACATATTGATCATGTACCTTATCTGTTTTTTATAATTTAGAATACCTAGAGCTAAATCTGGGTTCATACCAATAACTCTACCCACCAAGAGTCAACTCCAATAGATCTAGTGGACCCAACAACCACTAATTTATCTCTTACCCTTACAAAGAGAGAGAGAGAGTGTGGGGGGGGGGGGGGGGGTTGTTTTTACCAGGATGGGATCGAGGATTAATCTACCTATTAGATAGGCTGGGTCAACTATTACTACCCCAGGTGTCTCTAGAAATACTCATGGGACACCCCATGATGACGAATTTAATCATGGAGTAATTACTCATTATTTAATTATACAACATGGAGGTCGCCCCCAAGTCAATGATTTACCCTCCCCAAGGTTCCATCTCATGGTATGAGTGTGAATAATTTCCATCCAGGTCCTTCCTATGGTTTCGACTATAACATGCATGGATAAAATTTTCATGGACCTTAGGGGATCAAGGTAATGAAATATCATGTAACTTGTGACAAGACAGGGGAAAAAAATACAACCATTGATCTATCATAGTCCGGGATAATGAATGAATTAGCAGAAATGTCTCCTTAATGGACCACAAGAGATAGGGAAAGGATCCCATCATATGAGACTAATAATACCTGTGATATAGATCAATAAGGTTCTTAGGAACATTCTCAAATAATTAAACATGGATGATGTTTTATCTAATTTTTAAGAACACTTCATTTCCCCTCATATCTACCAAAACCAATAATGTTTAAGAGATTCCTGGGTTTGGGTTAGAACTCATAGAATAACATAATCATTCTACCAAGACACATGGGAATTAATGAGATAAATTTACCAATCAACTGGATACTGCAGATAAACTATTCTACTTGGATATAGTCATTAATCCATCCCCACATTTAGAAGACATTCCCTCCTTTCTATACTGGCAGGCCCAAGTGACGCTACCTATATTTAAGAATCTGCAATAGAATATATCCACAACAATACCACCCCCAAATTTGTAACGATCACTAAATGGATCTTTATGTGACCATAAACAATATAAGATTCTAAAAAATGAATTTTAGTAGCACATCTTATTGAAAATTAAACCCAATAACCTGTTAAAAATCATAGTTTGGACACCGGCAACATTGCACTTCATCATCATAGAGTCCCTCATTGAGGAAAAAATAGTGTGTTTCAGAAAAAACAAAACTATTCAGACAATGATTAATCTTATCAAAGATATCTATTTGACCTATCAAATGGGCTAAGAACACCTCAATGATATTTATATATAGTGTTTAAAGGTTAATATTGACACAATTCTAGTATCTGAACACCTTGATTCATATGTATATAACTAGAAATTAAAATAGATAAGCATCATGATCCTCATCAGGCTCTAGTGAATAATGTAGGTGGTTTCTCCCCATGTTTAAATTAGTGTATGAGGGTATTATTCTACCCTTCATTTTATTCCCATTTCATAGTGAAAGTGGAACCAACTAGATAACACACCTTTTGTTATTAGTAGTTCATATCTATACAACAATAATGTGTATTTCATCTTGATAAATCCTCATAATGATCAATGGATTTTGGATGATAATATAGGGCATGATTGAGATTTACCTTGAGGTGGAACACAACACCATAAAGAACCTTGGATAGATTCTCTCTCCCATTAATAGAGAAAATGATGGGTCTCAAATGTATCACTATGAATCCAATCCCACCTACATGTCTGCATCTAAACAAGTTAAACATAATTACTTACCCCATTTTCCCATTTGGGTCCTTGCTAGAAATAGATATAGATTATAGAATTGTTTCTCTTCTCTAGGAGATAGAGGATCAAAACAGGAACATCTCCAAACTCATCACTAAGAAATTCCCAGATATATGGAACCTAGGAGGGGACCCCATCCAACCTCTAGATGAACAATCTATTCTCTTGGGCTAGGCACCAAGATTTATGGTTCAGGGACCCACACATCATAATAGTGTATAAGAAAATCACCACGGAAAAAGGCCAATGCACAACCTAAAGGACCTTCTTCCCTATGGTACTACCCGCTTCCCCTAGGATATATTGTCAATGAGAAAAATATACCCATATAATTTCTCTATAATTTTATCTCCAACATGTGTGAGATTAAAATATATTACATCTACATGTTCATGTAGAGACTTAATGCGTGACTGGATGACTTCATTTCAAAATGGAAAGAACTCATATACATCATAAATATACACCTTTCCCAGGAATTGATATTAGATATGTTCATAGATAATATATGGGGTGAGATATTAACAACACTTATCTAGTTGATACATTTGGGTGGATTATAGGAATTCATTGAAAGAGCTTATCATATGGAAGATGACATACAATATACTAAGTAGTGGTCAATCCCATTACTTCTTCCATGTCCATTAAAAAAACCTATTAAAGCAGAAATATTTACCATTATATAGAATTAGACTATAAATAAATACTTCTTTAGCATCCACCAAAACAAAGACATCACCAAGAAAAAATGATCCATGATAAATATACTTAGGAACCGAACCAGGGTAAGGTTACTAGGGTTACCTTTACAGAGTTAAGAACAATATCAATTCTTCTATATACGATTGTGTATCTATGTAATTCATCTTTAACCTATAATATAATATCTCAAATCTTCATAAATACCAAAGATCATAGCAAGACAACCTAAACAATCGGGACAACTACTTCTTATACCATACGTTCCTTATACACCCCTTTAAGTAGTGCTTCATCTTCAAATATTGGCTATAGGATTGGGTATATTATTATCTAGTTGAGTTGGTTGAGGACCCAGAATATGTGGAACATTTATTTACTGACCTTGAAAATGATGTCAATGAAACTGGTGAATGGAAACAAGACTCTCCCTGAGATATGCATAATTACAATTTCTAAATTCCCTATAAAATTATTGCTCAATATATGAAATTATCCATGATATCATGAGAAAACTAGTACCTCCTGTAGTTTCCAAGACCAATTCTGTCACCCCCTCAGCAATAGTGAATTCCAAAGCTTGAAATAATATGAATTGGAAACACTAGGAAAATTAGATCCCCCACCAATTCAAAAACTAGTTGGCAACACTGGTGAATTTATACTCCCCAACTTGTGAGATGACCTAAACATCAGGTCCAGCTTGGAATAATTCACTAAAGGAGAATAGGAATATGTCTCAGTTAATGATGTTATGATGATGGACTAATGTTCAGTTCTAGAAATCATTGTGTTTCATGATTATCCTTCAAGTAACATCAGTCAATCCTATTGAAATTGGTGAAGACACCATGATACCAAGAAGAATACCTAATACAATTCCCCAAAATGGATAGTTCATTTTGTTAAAACCAGATATCAAGCCTCATGTAATGAAAACAAATAATCATCCCCACCGACCAGTTCATTTATTGAACCCCCCAAAACAACTATAGTGGTTGATCATTCTTCTCAACAATACTAGAAAAGAGATTAGCCACAACTATCTAAGGCCTGACCTCAGCCACCCCAGGCTCAACCTGTGTCGTCTGACCAATAATGGTATATGGAAAAAATATCCATGACAAAGTTACTCAACCTACTCCTCCCATGGAAATATCTACAAAAAAGAATATTTTATCAGGAAAAATTATGTACCTTTCTAGAAAATATGACATGTTGAAGCATCTCACCAATATACCAGAGTGACTCTTTATTCTCATTGCACCATTTCTATCAAAGGATATAAGAGAGGATCTCAACAAGGTCCTAAATAATCCTTTACAGTTTATGAAATATGTAGTTTCTACTAAGGTAAATCTATTTGACAATGTCAGTAGGAAGAGTGCCAATCCATCATATCCTTCTCGAATGTAGACTAGTGATCCACCTTCCATGAGAACATATGATCACTATATGGTATAGGATATATCAATGGTGTAGAAATAAATCACTATTTTGTGGAAAATAGTTCTAAGATAGACCACATCCAAACCCATATACTTTACAAACTAGGGGTCATGAAAATAGATTTGATCCTATCTATCCTAATAATTCTGGTATATGATAAGAGAGAGAATAAATTGTGCAGAAAGATTCGGATGGATACTCGGTTTTTTGATGGGGTGGTAGGAACTTAATTTGAGGTTTTCTTATAAGAAACTACCTACAATTCCATGTTGGTAATATCCTAGGTTTATATACTTATAGTATTCCCTATTTTATATTATTAGTGGCTCAATGATTCTTTCAATTATAATATCTCAACCCAAATCACCACTAAGACGAAGGCCAGACCAGTGAGTCACATGGCCCCAAGAGTGCCTCCCCATACACTATATGATAATAAATAAAATTGAGGCTTTAATGGTTGTACAATGGGGAGAATATACCCTCAAGTCCAGAGTAGCACAACGGTAAATAAAATAAGGGAAAAATTTGAAAGTATCAAAATTATTGTAAATTAATGGAAAAGTAGAGGAAGATAAATTTAATATCAACTAACTATAAAAATATCAAATTACAATTTACAAAAATTCATGTATGACTGATGATTCTACAAGTACAGGTAGTGAGAATTTAAATTGAAATTCATTGTAATAAAATAATTACATCCCAATGACTTGATCTATTATTATCTCAAGCACCAGCTTGGTACACTGCTCCTAAATAGTAGGTACAAACAAGACAACTCAAGAAATAGTTCATGGTCCTATAAACATATGGTGTACTTAGGTACAAAGTGAAATGGATGCCCGAGCAAGGTGTAAGATAGAAATATAAATAGGCCGAAACCCATGGTGTCAAGACAAATCCATTTTGTGAGATAAAAATTAAATAGTGTGCATGTAATATGAAATAATAAAAAAAATACTAAATTAATAACATAGGTCATATCCATATCCATCAGAACACCTAGCCAACTCTACATGATTTAGATCACTACTGGAAATAATGTATGAAAAGTAACTATATATATAGTAATAATTATATATGTAGTTTTTATATATATTTCATCCTCCAATATGAACCATGTTTTTATAGATTTTTAATGGCCATATACTAAGAATAATATTTCCAGATAGGTCTAGGGTGTAACTCTGGCATCCATAGCTAGTCTAACAACCCTAAAAACTCATTCCAGAAGGTACATTTCCTATATCCCTATAGAGTGAGATACGACATGCAATATCACTCAAGATAGTGAGTGAGCCTCCATGACCACACTCTAATCATGTAACATGGCACGTAAATCTCATCTCCCATATAGTATCACTAGTTTGAGGTGTCATTCTCAACACTTGGTGTAATATTCTCTCATTCTTCACGCTCAACAGAACCATTACCATCATCCAGAACCTATATATAAGGCGTAATAATTTTTAAAATATATGGAATAATGAAAAACCTCTCATAAATCTTATTTATAATTTTTATATGAATGTATTAATGTATTTATAATGAAATCCATGAGGCAATACCTCTAATGAATTACATTTATATAATCCCAATATAACATGGGAAAACCATTAAATAATTTCAAATAAACATGTACTAAATGGAATGGCCATTCCACCATTTACATTTAATTTCATTCAATTAAACCATTTATTATATTCATGGAATAATCGATATCATGATCAAGATATTCAAATTAAAACATGTCATTTAATTAAAAGAAACATGAAAATTCAATTGAAAATATTAATGAGTCACTTAGTAGGTTCTATTGTCATTTAGGCAATTACCTATATGGGTAATGACCTTTATAGGTTGGTCTGTGTCATGTTCATATAATGTGCATTGGTCCAATGAAAAATTATAAATAAAGGGGGAAACATCATTTAAGAATAAACAAGAGGCCATATACTAGCATTCCACTTAGTAAGCTCTAACATGAAGGCATAAGAAAAACTCTAAGCAATCAACCAATCATTTTGTATACAACTAATCACTAATTTTTAGATTAAATACAATGAACCTCATATGATGTGTTTTATTATAGAAACATGACATTATTTACCATCAATTCATTTAAATTAATTAAACATCATTTGAAGAGTCATAATCAATTCATGTTAAAGAATCATTTATTTTAAAAAAAGCATACATCACTAATTAATATCCAAGGAAGGTGTGAAAAATGGGAAATTATTGTATTCTTGAATTTAAAGGTAAACGGAATGGGATTATACCTCAATGGTATAAGAACCATGCCGAACACTTCAGCACTTGATGCTTTAATTGGACACCACTTGAAGCTACTCTTTCCCACTGTCAAGTATATGAACCTTCGTATATACATAAGGACACCAAGGCCCTAAGTAAATATTCTCATGACCATGAATATGTACAATGGGATCCTTACATATATTCTTATATATGCATATACTCATTTCTAATTCCCCCATATGCATTTCCCATATATATACATAAGCACACAAAGCCCAAATATATATATATATATATTAATTTCTCCATGGGTGGGTATATATAAAATGGGTTAACATACAAATATATATGCCTACCTTCACATACGTGGTAAGTCACCTATGACTTTGCTGACTTGACATGGCCTCAAGTATGACAACAACACTTTAGAGATAAAACTAGGAACTCAAAACCACTAAAAGACCCCAAATAAAATTGGTCTTGAAAAAGTAGTGGGAGAAAAACCTACCTCCACTTGCGACGATAAAATTAAAAGGACAAGAGCACATCACCTTTAGGAAATATTATCAAAACGTACACAAGTCTAACCCGAGTGATCTGCTGCAAGCCCAATAAATAGAAGAATACCAAAATAACCGGTTAACCCTTGACCTATGGTTCTGCCGAAGGAAACTGAGTGACGAGGATATAGAAAATTGGAAAACTATAGAGGATAAGGGTGTCATAGGTCTTTCCTATAGGTGATGATGGAGAATACCAGAAGAATCACAGTGCAATAGTGTGGAATGGGAGCTCAACAAATGGAGGGTCGAGAAGATATGAAAGAGAAGAGTGGGTATCGAATGACACTGGGAAGGTGAAATGAGGGGTGTCTTATGTTTTCATTTATTTTAAATTATTTAATTTTGTATTTTTTAAAAAAGTGAATGGATAGGGTCGCACAGTTATCCAAATGGTGTGCAAACAATGTGATGAATAGTGTGAGCATACAATCCATTTGAATATAACCAGGTGGGGTAGGTGCATGATTCAGGAAAATAATGCCTTGATCGTTTAGGGAATTTCAGCTTCTTTGCTATAGCTGCATGGTTTGTGCTGAGGAGCCGCAAAATTTCTGAAAAACCGTGCACCTATGAAAGACCACACAAAACATTATTTATAAACCTCAGTTCTATTAAAACTTGAGGTGAAACTCGAGAAAAATCTTAGGCCTTCCACCAAATCTAAAAACAAAACTTTGAGGTTTTCTAACTCTAAGACTTATTCCCTGATTCTTGGTTTAAAAAATGGCCCATCTAGTAGACACGAAAGTTAAAATTCCTTTTGGGTTTCTGTCTCATTCCAAAACAAGATTCATTACAACCTCCCCACCATAGAACTTTTCATCCATGATAAGCCTTCGGGAATAACAAAAACATCACTTGACATAAAGGGGTTGTGTAGTTCCATTGAAATAGTCAGGTTATGTTTCCAATTCCCAAATAACCTTCAAGATATCATTTAAACACACAACACTTAAGATATAAATACTCAATACAGTGACCATTTTCGAACTGAGACGTCTATACAATGATTTTCTGAGGCTGTTTATCTGGAGAAATAATCAGATCATTATCTCTTTCAAAATCTGACCAATGGTTCCCCCCACCATTGTCCAGAACATTAGAAAAGGGATAATTTTGAACCAGAGTACATGCACCCTTAGAATTTCCTTAAGAATCACACATATAAGAATTCTAATAATTACAATGGTGTTTTTGAAATGGTGAAATGGTCAATTCCCAACTGAACTCACTTAGAAAAATCAAGCTGGATTTCCATGAAAAGCCCTGGCTGACAAATACAACAATCATATCTAGAAAGTGACATGCTTTAAAAAGGTTTTTCACCTACCGTACTCATCTAACACGAAGAAAAAAAGATCGATCCAACTTAGACTGATCATTCCCATGATGAAAATCTTACACAATTGGTGTATTTCAAAGCAATGTGTGATGGATTCTCCCAAGGAATCACACATTTACCTCAGACACACAAAATAAATATGATACATGACTTCCAGTGATGGTTCATGATCAAAACATTACCAGACCATTTAAACTATAATTCCTCCACCCGAATAGAAACAATAACCCAAATCTAGTCTATTGGAACTCATCACACATAAAGCATCAAATATGATCCCAAATACTAGTCTGGGGAATGATCAAAATCATTAAACAGGGGTCTCGGGAACTGGCCAAGATATTCCACATCCCATGCATACGAGTGAGACATTGGTAATAATTCAGGATTTCCACTATAGATCATTGACTAAGCCCAGAGATTCATAGACATGGTGGCCAAGTCAATGAAAAATAGGTGGTGTCAAATAGTTCATCCAAGGCATCCCTACTCAGGAATCCTGGTCCACTCAATACTAACCATGCCTCTATTAAGCAACCACCCATATACTATGCCACTAGATAGAGATAAATTATCAAGACCAGTAAATTTTAAATCATTAGAGGGGTGTAAGATCTATGCTCTATTAGTGAATCAAGGATGATCTCAAGATAGGGCACTTGATTATCTCCTTTAGAAGAGTACACTAAAAGGATTTGAATGATTTCTAAGAAACTAAAAAACCAAAATAATAATAATCAAACCAGTAATGGTCGAAATCTATTGAAAGAAGCTTAGATTCACCTACTAATACATCATCATTAACTAATATCAAGAAATAACCTTTTGAGGAATTCAATGATCATTCAGGATCAACCACCATATTCCATCGAAGTCCAATGATGTTTCCAATGTGGGTGCATACACTACTAACCACATCAACTTCATGCAGCCAAGAAAGCACTGACATGATTGAAAACATATATGCCTCAAAGAATTCCAGAATGTCCAACCATTTATAAATGGTCCGTCTTGTTCGTGTTCTTTACATCTAGAAGGATAAATTTTCTAAATTCAACATTATACTCCCCACTTTAGTAGTATACTAGTCAACAAGAAATGATATAGATCTATTACCCCAAGCTTTCTAAATCAGAAACACTTTAAACAAGTACGATACCCTCCTCCGATCCATGATCACAACATCAAAGAATTCAAATAAAGACAATGAAAAACTGACCTGGGCCTCAACACACCCAAGTGTTAAGAAATATCTCCTAATAATTGGGATGAAATTGATTTATTTAACCCACGTGTCACTCTGCTATGGTGATGAACTGAAAACACACACAACATATCAATGTTTAATGATTCCAACAAAATCAACTGGTTCATTAAATAATTTATAACATGAATGGTTCCACATACATGAATGCATATTACCCTAAGGTTTCATAAAACAATGAATAATCCTTGATACTATCCATAGGATATACTCCTTATGCATCTGAGTATGAGATGGTCTACATAAGTGAATTAGTTCAAAGTTGTATATCCCCATTCAAACATTAATCTGGATAACATATTACAATGTTGTCCATTATCAAGAAAGAAGAAAAGGTCAAACGACATAAGAAGCGACCGACCATGCTTGAGGAATGTCTAACCAGCTGAAACTGAGCAGCACTTAATGCTCACGTCTAGAACAAGGGTTAATGAAAACATGAACACCAATACAAATAAGGGTGTCATGTAGAATATAAGAGTCCTACCAGGGACAACATCACTCAAACAATACCATACATTATAAAGACTCACTGGATTAGAAAGGCATTTATGCTTTAAGGGTGATACCTATCATTGTCTATCCTCTTATAGAAGCATGAAGCATCAATCCTCTCACTAGGTAACACTAATAAAAAGTCACTAGGTCCAACACCAATCATTAAATACATTGATTAAATGAAGAAAGGACTATAGATATTTCTCATGATTCCATTGAAATTCAACTCAAAGAGAAACTCATATTACCCATCCATGAGGGTAGAAACAAAGGACACAACATCAGGTTCCATTTTAAAAATATTACACCGATTCAAATTTAATCTTTTAAAATTTAAAATATTTAAACAAAACATCAAATAATAATTACCAAGAAAATACATATGATACTTGATTTAGATAATGCGCCATGGAAATAATAAGAAAGTATCATCAACTTCCCTTTTAAAATTTAAACATTTTTACTCAAATCCCATCATAAATTTGGCAATTTACTATATAAATTCCTTTTTAACAGATAATACGACCTATGAGGGTCCCATTAAGCCAACATGGTTTCTTTACAAAGAAACCTAATAGTAGTTACTTATCTATAGAAATGACACACACATAAATGGGTCACCTCATAAGAACATGGCCCAACTGAACTAATTGGGTCTAGTTGGTCCTTTCTGAGTAAGTTAAATCAATTAATTTCAAATTAAAATTAAAATTATTGAACATTTTAATTCCATTTCAATAATAACATAGTCATATATATAATGGTTTGATTACGTGGTTATCCACCACCTCAATCTATAATGTTCCCAAACACTTCATAGTCCAAAGTATAACTCCCATACAATCAAATACAATTGAATTTAAGAATATAACAAGTTTATATATAACATTTTACTCATATGGGTGGCCATATATCAATCCATATAGTTCCCATAGACATTAAAATTTGGAATCTGGATCCCACTGATAGAAATCAATCCACTTTAACACTTTATTTCAACCACATTTTTACATTTTAATAAACAGACTATAAACATATTTTGAAAAATCAATATATTGTTTGAGAATATGAGTCACTTTTTTTTTCCAATTATTAGGTGCCCATACACCTTATAATTGAAAACTATCTCTTGTTTAATTGAAAACCACATATTTATCCCATGAAACCATTTAAATATAAAAAAACTACTAGCATGTTATGGAAAGTTGTAATCATTGTGAAACATTTTATAAGCGCTAAATCATGATGTAATGGATAAAATGATAAATAAATAGGTATTAGATTCATGTTCTAAATAAAACACAAATGCTTGTTATATAAACACACAGTCTAAAGTATTGCCTAATAGGTAGAAATCTAATAATGGAATTTAAAATACCTTAAATGGTATTTAACATGCACAAAATAGTAATAAGAAAATAGACTACAAACGCTACTACATGGCATGTCATATGTATGGCATGTGAAGTTTTTTATGTGCTTATAATGATTCATCCAATACTTCATCCCTGCTATAATAGGACAAGAGTGAAATACTAGAAAATCCATAAATCTATAAATAAATATATGGTAGAATGTACAATAATCAATAGTGTTGACATCAAATGAACCATAATAACAAATAACATTAACATCAATCACATCAATGGATACATTGTCATTTCTCCATCGGTGGGGTGATTAGTCGGAGACACAACTATTTTCTAGGAATCAACACATTCATATTATCCTATCTACCGGCCTGAAATAATAAGATAATGGAAGAATAATCCTTTGATACCACTTTGTAACGTCCCATTCTGACTCACCAACAATACAATGGCTTGACCAATGGGCCACATGGCCTCAAGCACACCTCACTATATTGTAGAATCTGCTGACAAGAAGAAAGGGTCTAATGGTGGTATGGTGGGGAGGCTACACCCTCAAGATATAGTATCATAGTGGTAATGAAGATAAGAAGAACAATTGGCAGTTAAAAATGTTATTTAAATCAATGATAAATTAGTGAAAGATAAATATGATATCAAATGACTATAAAATTATCCAATTACAATTTTCAAAAATCAATGTATGGAATATGATACTAAAAGTAAAAGAAGTAATAATTTCAATAGAAATTAAATGTAATAAAATAATAAAATCCTAATTACTAGCTTAGTGAGCATCTTGAGCACCAGCTCATTCCTTTTCTCCTAACACCAATGTACAAGAAATACTACTCAAGAAGTAGTCTAGGGCCCTGTGAAAATATGGTTTACTCTGGTACCGAACTATAATGGAGAAACAAGAAGGGTGTGAGATATAAATATAAGTTGGATAACCCCCACATTGTCTCAAAAAAATCCATTTTGTGTACTAAATAAAGTTGTGTGTAGGAAATATGAAACAATAAATAGTATTGAAATAATAACACAGGTAAGCTTAGGTTCCAACTAGACACCTGGTCAACTCTATCTGCATTGGATCACTTCTATAAATAATGATTGATCAGTAACTATATATATTGTAATATATATATATATATATAGATTAGTTATATATTCCATAAAACTATATAAACTAAATACTTATCAATGAATAATGGATATATACCAGGTATAATAATGCTGGACTATACCAGGGTGTCACTCATGCATCCATAACTAGTCTAATGATCCTATAATATCATAAAATAGGGTACACTACCTACATCCATATATACTGAGAAATGGAATTCTATATAACTTTTGATGGAAATTGAGGCACCATGGAAACACACTAGTCCTGGATTGTTGAACATAAATCCCATCACCCATTTAGTATCTTTGGTGTGAGATGTCATCCTCAACACCTGATGTAAGGGAGCATGATGTTCCACACTCAATGGAACACTTACCATAATCTAAAACTTATGTAAAAGGTGTAATAATATTTATAATATATAAAATGAGGAAAAATCTCCCATGAAACTTATTTATAATGCTTATATCAAGGAATTATCATATTTATAATGGAATCCATGAGGCAATACCTATCATGCTTTACATTTATATAATTCTAATATAACAAGGGTGTTCCATTTAACAATTTCAATTAAACATGTTCAAAATGAAATGTCCTTTCCAGCTTTTACTGTAATGCCCCAAACCTAGTTACCTAGTGGCGATGCATTATTTTAATATATTAGCATGATAAAAAAGAATCACGTCTCAAAGGAATGATCATTTTAGACGTCTTGGAATATAGATTACATACATGAACATTAAATTCCATTATAAAATGAAAAAAACAACAACATTGTCTCCATTTAACACATTCATATCCCTTAGACTATACCTATAGGTCATACATAATATAATTCTTCGCATCCTAGGAAAAATAAAACATAGAAAGGGGGTGACCTCAGATGCTCTGTATGGATAACAAAATAGAAAAAACATTCCTAAAGAAGAATAAATATTGACAGCAATGTTTGAAACTAAAAAAAGCCTTTTAAACATAAACTTTGGCATAATATGAAAAAGATAAATAAAATAATTCCATTTACTTATTCACATGGATATTATACTAGGAAAATAATCACATGTAATATCAATAGCTAACTTCTTAATGATGGAACACATATTGTCTGACTTCATTACCACATAGTCAAGGCCTTTTGTCAAGACTATAAATAAGATTTTGTCAAGGTCATGTTCCAGGACACTAGTTTGTCTTATGAGATCTACTGATGCATCAAGGATCTATAGCGGAATCCACCCATCACTAACTAAGTCCAATTCATTTCTCATATGAAAAGGTTTAAACATAACATAAACATTCATATTTAAACTAGCATTTGAAATGTCAATAATTTATCCATAAACTATGAATGATATAAAAATAACCCATCCACAGTAAAACATATCAAAAAACATTCAATACAATATGGAAGATTTTTATCAAAATAAATCAACCTCGATCAAGAATAATATCTCATAAAGAATGTTGACATAGTTGAAAATGATCAGTAAAAATATTTGGGAGAAATATTACTTCATCATGAAATCATTTAAAATTCATATAATGGAAGTCATTTAAAAGACAATTTTTAATCACCACTTTGAATATTTTTAAAGGAATTAATATTTTAAAGCATTCAGGACTATATAAATAAATCCCTATAACCATTTATAAAACATGTACATTAATGAGAAATGTTTAGAAGATTAAATCTTTAAAACATTTAAAATGATGTTTTAGTAAAACTTCCCTTAAAAAGAATCCCTTTTAAAACACTTTTATGAAACATGGACTTTGATAATAAATATTTTCTAGTACATATGTAAAAATAACCTCAGATAATAGAGACTGTGAAATTAACCCCTACCTTGCACTTTCCTTGGGTTGAGGGTACATTTAACCTCCCCTATAATGACCATAGTATGTTATTAAATTATTACAGAACCATATTCATATTTATTATATCATAAATTATTCATTTATTACTTTATACTACACATTCAATAATTTTTTCCATGTTAAATTAAAATTTTGGGTAATAATCACTTTCTTTATCGTACGTGTTTTAACTTGTTATTCTTGATCATATAATATAGATCATGATTTACATAGTTCCAGAATATAACACATGATTTATATATCATATATAGTTATAATATGAATATGTATTGTACATAGATATATGAAATGGAAAACACTGTTTATGGAGATGGTAGGCCGTACGTAGGCCTAAATGTGGTTTCTGTTTTCATATCATATTGAATGGAAGTAAGTGAATAAGATATAGGTAAATGAACATATATATATATATTCTGTATAATTATTATGTCATATATCAGATACTTATTAATAATATATATTTTTATAATCATCTTTGAATGGTGAATGTGGAAATGAATCTCATCCCGTCATCGAGACAGTAAGTCGTACATACACACGAGCGACAATATCATTTCCTTATTGATTAAAAGGTGTGGAATTGAATGGTATATTAATTTCACAGAGGCATAAGAATGTTATTTAAATTATTTATTTACATATTAATCATCATTATATTCATCCAAATAATGAAGTGTTTGCATAAAAAACTACACCACGATGTGGAGACGATTAACCGTACGTCCGCACGTATGATGACTTTTTCATTTATTGGATGGTTGGAATGATGAATATAGTTGTAAAATAATTATAGTAACATCACATTTTTTTAGATGTACTAGAGTGATTATTTTGGAATGGAAACATTAAAAAATAGGAAGTGTAAGAAGAAAAGAACATGAAAGAGGGTGGTAAAATTATTAACTCTTATTCAGGTGTTTCCTTTTGGGTTGATCAAAAGGGCTAAATTAGGTTACTTTATGATCAAATTAAGGACTCTAGGTTGATGCGAGGAAAGTTGGGAGGATATTTGGGTAGGGTTTGGTAGATCCAAATGGATTTGGAAGTGTGATTTTGAGGGAAGGGGAAGTTCTCTTATATAAGAGGGGTGAGGGTCGGTTTAGGAAAAGATTAAAATATTAATTTATTATACAATCATATTCGGTTAATAATGGCTCCAAATGAATTTATTTCGTTCCTTAGTAGGTTATGGGTTGAAATACGCTCAACCCAAATGTTTTATGTTAGTTTAGGCTACCATTTTAACCTTTATCTTTTAGATTTAACTCTTAGTTAAATAGTTTAACTTTTATTGTGTCTTTTCGTAATCTTACACTATTTTGTTATTAAACATACTCCAAACATCCAAGAGAAACTAAAGTGGTTAATTAATGAAATATATAATATTATTTAAGCCCTTTTTTAGAATTTAATATTTTTAGGAATATTATATCAACCAGTAATATAGTATTTGTTTAAAAAATTAATTAATGTCAATTTTGACACTATTAGGTATTTTATTTTTGTGAAAGGCATAACAACCTTATCACTTAGAACAAAATTTATCAAATCAATCATACCTTTTCATATTAACCAAAAAATTCTTGGATGTCTTAAAAGCATAGAAATTGTATTTATTTTAATATTTATAATACAAATTATTTGATTGTTTCATTAATAATGTAATTAATGCTTCATAATTTTCTCATAAATAAATTTAATTATTTAATGTATACAAATTATAAACAAATGCCATGATGTAGGAAATATTATTATATTAATAATGAATATTTATAGTCGAATTTATCTTTTGTATAATTCTATATGAAAAATGGGTTAGTTATTAAACATTAAATTTAACACTTTTATCTCTATTTTAAATAAAATAATAATAAATTTCCTATTCTAATCCAGGTGGAGCAAAGGATCATAATTTATTCCCAAGGTTTTTTTTGGTTGAATTAAATTAATCCAAGAGAATTAGGACATGTGTTAGGGTAATTATAGTATCATGTTTACCTTTAATTGCCCTATTTACTTTTAATCATGATAAATAAAAGTCAAAAGTTACTATTCCCCAAAAACTATTTTCATCTTATTGAACCAAATTTTACTTAATGATGTCCACTGTGTCTCTCATATTTTTAAAATTCAACTCACTAAAGAGGTAAAATTTAGTTTTATGCAAATTTGCAAATTCTCCAAGAAGGTGGGTAAAAGACGGTCAGAAGTTAAATAAAATATTAAATATCTAAAATTATTATAAAATGAATTCAAATAATTAAATTGAACATATATATGTATTATGTATCTATTTTGAGCTAAAATAAGTTAAAATAAAATAACGGATTATTTAAATAAAATTTTTTTTTAAACAATAACATATTGTTTTTCACTATTCAACAAAAATTGAATGTTTTCAGAAAAATACCAAAAATTCACCCTAATATAATTCTCATATTCAAAATTCAAAAAAATTATATTTTAACAAATTCATAACATTGTCTTTGCAATAATTAATTTCAATTTAATTCCCATTGTAAAAACCAAAAAGAGGGTTTCAAAAAAGTAAAAACCATGAAAATATTGACATGTGTTTATGTCATATTTAAATGTGAAATTACTTATAATGACCTACATAGTATTAAATGATTAAAATATAATATAATTTTATTTATAAGACATTGTAATGATTAATTTAAAACTCTATATTATTTCGATAAAAAAATTTGTTCTCCATTAAAATTTAGCATTTTCACTTTTCATCAAAAAATGAACGTTATTAGAAAAGTAAAAAAAAATTATTACAACCAAATTTTTATGTCCCAATTGTAAATAAGAATTTAATTTCATTAAATTGAATTTATAAAAGTGTCATATATTTGTTTTAAAAAATATTCTCCATTAAATAAGCTTTAAAATTTCATTTTTTGATAAAATAATTATTTTATCAGAAAACATGAATTTGTCCTTATATTATGTCTACGAAACAGATAATATTAATGTTAAAAATACATAGTATATATATATAATTCAAAATTTAGTTAATCCTATTCATAACCACTTTTTTGAATGGGTAGTTTGGTAAGTCGTGGTGCGCTTGAACTCATTGTTGCGTGTAACACAAGTTATTGAATTATTTTGAAGAGATAACATACTATGAAATCTTGGCAAGTTACATTCTCCCCTCATTTAATAAATTATGTCCTCAGAATTTTCATTTTTTTCCAAAAATAAAAGATTTAAAATTAAAAAATACCTTTTTGGAAAACCCACATTAGAAATTGGGTTAATAAAATTTAATCTTAATAGGAGGGAAAGGGAAATGAAAAAGTTACCACCATATTATGATCTCTATTAGGAGAACATTGGTGGAAATTATATACACAAAATTGGTGGGAAAACATAAATATATATAGGGAGTGATTGAGGTCATCAATCATAAACAAGTGTGAAACTGAGTGCCTCAAAGCCATTGATCTATGATGATTTAAAATATCATCAGTTCAACAAAACATAAGGTATTAGGATAACACATTTTTGGTTTTACGAACTCTTCCCTAATGTTTTAGAATAAATTTCTTCATAGATTAATATATATATATATATATATATATACTTAACAAATAGAGTTCCATCAATCAACTAATTCCCTCCACAATTTTATTTTATCACTCCAAAAGTTAATAGAATTCAAAATATTCTATTTATCCTAATCGTATGGGGTTAAAAAAAATAAATCCATAATTCATTTGTCAGAATATTTAAAAAACTACATTATAAAAACCATGAAATCATATAGGCCAATTGTAGGTGAGGCACCCTTGTCGCCCTTTGATTGCGGGTTCAAGTATTACGACCTTCCCAGACACGATGGGTTGTTTCCCAACCTCCAGGTTGTCCTTTTTATGACAATCCATCAATAATCTCATGAAATGATTTAACCTTAACAATAGTATCCGATTTCAAACTTAATCGATTCCAATCTTTAGAATTATCCAAACTACATCTATCCAAACTCACAGTCCCAAATTTATAAGGAAGGTAAACCAAAAGAAGATCATTTCCATGTAATAAAATGTGAATACCTTCATTATGTATTTTTTTAAAACACTATAACACCATGATTTACCATAAAACCTTATTGATTACATTCATTCACCCGTATTCTTTATCGAATACTGGATATAATCCTTCTATCAAAATATGTTTTTAAACAACAAAAATGATGAAATATACAAATCATTAATCAATTTAAATGTAGTCAAGAATATCCAATATAATGTATCCAAATCAATCATATATTATTCCAAAATTACTACCTCAATATCAGATCCATATTATCGGTAATCTTCCTTCCAAAAATATATTTTCCAAAAACATTTAACCTGCTATTGAGTAACATTTCTTTCTTCCACACAATCTCAAGTACTTAATTAAATAGTACTATAGTACAATATTTTTATAATCTATAATTTTTATAACATGCACATGATTAATAGAATACTCAAATGAAAAAATACATTAATAACAACCTAAGAAATTTAATCATTCCACTTGATCTTCAGTAGTATCATAACATTATTATTATCCAATAACAACATTTGGGGTATAATATGATGATTTGGACATTGCTTTGCATAGTGTCCCAACTCATTGAAGATGAAGAATTGTACATTTGAAACATTTTTCTTACCCTTGAAATCACGTACAAGGTATCCTTTTTCTCCACAGTTATAAAAAAACTCCCATTTCCTTCAAGAATTTTTCAGGGTGATTCTTTCCATAGTTATCACATATGGGAAAATCCTTCTTTCCCCTATACCATTTATCCCTATTTCTCTCTTCCATCCATTTTTTCTCTACCTTCAATTCAAATCTATAGGACTCAGATAATTCTTTACTTATCTTATTAACACATGATACTATTTATTCATATGATGAGAATACATGGGAGACTATTTCCCTTTTAAATTCTGGATTAATACCATGAAAGATATGATCCTTCTTAATCTTTTGATCATGGGTATTGTCGGAATTATCATTCCTTCTAGTAGGCGCCATTTCTAAACAATGTCATTCACTAGGTTAGTTCATGAATCACAATGCATTATTCCAAACTTGTAATATACATAATGTAAATTGAAAATATTATGCATATAATCTATAATCATAATTTTTTTGAGGAATTATTTACTCCTAAATCCATCATAATGTCATGTAATGAAAATGTGAATTATCCTAAGCATATCTCTCAGGATTGTCGTAACCAAGAGTGAAACAAGGCCCATTTTCAGGTACCCGGTTACTCGTGTCAGGCCAGAAACTCATTGTTAGAGTTTTCACTCCTAGGTATATATATTCTAGAGGTGCCTCTACCTGTTCGTATCCATTAAGGGATGTATTTATTGGAAAATACATAAAATATCTACATTACCAAAATTATAGGAAGTTTGACTATATTTATCCTCAAAGTCTATCTTAGTGTAATGTTCTATAATCAGAGTTTTTCTAAACCTAGTTTTCAATGTATGTACTAAACTTCCTATGATACGAACTATAATGCCCCCAATCCAGTTACCCAGAGTCTGTACATTATTTTAATAAATTATCATAATTATAAGGAATAAAGTCCCGAAGGACTGATCTGTTTAACAGTCTTGGAAAATAGATTACATACCTGAACGTTACATTACATTATAAAATGAAACAAACACTGTCTCCTCTAACCACATTCATATCCCTTAGACTATCCCTGCAGATGATTTTTATTTTTTTCTCATCCTAGAAAAAATAAAACATAGAAAGGGGTTAGCTCAGATTCTCAGTAAAGATAACAATATAGTGAAAACATTCATAAAACAACATAAATATTTAGTCCAATGTATAAAACTAAATCAAAAGATTTTAAAACATAAACTTCAATATGATATGGAAAAGATAAATCAAATATGGCCATTTTATTATTCACATGGATATTCTAATAGTCGAATAATCACATGTAATATCAATACCTAATTTTATAATGATGGAATGCATAATACCAGACTTCATAACATCATAGTCATGAACTTGTGATGAGACTACAAATAAATTTTGTCAAGGCATTGTTCCAAGACACTAGTTTATCTCATGAGACCTTCCGACGTATCGAGGAGCTATAGAGAGATCCAACTGTCACTTACTAAGCCAATTGCATTCCTCATATGAAAAGGATTAAACATAACATAAACATTCTTATTAAAACTAGAAAAAGATGTCAATAATTTATAAATAAAACATGAATGGTATAAAAATAAAACATCCACAGTCAAACAAATCACAAAACCTTATATACAATATAGAATATTTGTATCATAATAAATCAACCTCGATCATGAATAATATCCCGTAAAGGATATTGACATAGTTGAAAATAATCAGTAAAAATATTTAAGAGAAATATCCATTTATCATAAAATCATTTAAAATTCATATAAAGAAAGTCATTTAAAATAGATTTTTGAATCAAAGAATCCTATACAAACTTGAATCTTTTGAAAAGAATTAACATTTTAAATCATTCTTGTCCATATAAATAAATCCTTAAAACCATTATGAGAACTTGGACATTAATGTGAATGGTTTAGAAGAATAAATATTTAAAACCTTTAAAATGATGTTTTACTAAAAAGTCCATTAAAAAGAATCCCATTGAAAACACTTTTATCAAACATGGGCATGGATAATAAATATTTCCCAGTACATACATAAAAACAACCTTGGATAATAAAGAGATAGTGAAATTAACCCTTACCTTGCACTTTCCTTTGGTCGAGGGTACATTTAACCTCCTGTATAAGGAGGATAGTATTTTATTAAATTATAACAAAACCATATTTATATTTATTATATTATACATGATTCATTTATGACTTTATACTACCCATATAATTATAATTTCCATGTTAAATTAACATTTTAGGTAACAATCGCTTTCTTTATTGTGTGTTTTTAACATGTTATTCTTGATCTTTTAATTTAGATCATGATTTACATAATTCAAGAATATAATACATGATTTATATATAATATATAGTTAGAATATTAATATTTTTAATAGATAGATATATGAAATGAAAAACAACGTATATGGAGACGGTAGGCCATACGTACGCATAAACGTTGTTTCTGTTTTCATATCATATTAAATGAATGTATGTGAATAAGATATATGTAAGTAAATATATATATATAGTCAGTAGCTTTATTATGTCTTATATTATATACTTATTAATAATATATATTGTTATAATCATATTTGAATGGTGAATGTGGAAATGAATCTCATCACGCCGTGGAGACGGTAAGCCGTACATACACACATGCAATGATATCATTTCATTACATATTAAAATGTGTTGAATTGGATGGAATATTAATTTTACATAGAAATTATAATGTTATTTTCATTATTTATATTTATATTACTCATCATTATATCCATCCAAATAATTAAGTGTTTGAATAACAAGATACATCATGACTTGGAGACGGTAAGTCGTATGTACGCACGTATGGTAACTTTGTCATTTATAGGATGGATAGAATAATGAATATTGTTGTAACATATTTATAATAACATAAAATTATGTAATATAAACTATAGTTATTATTTTGGTATTGAAACAACAATGAATGATTAAGTGGAAGTAGAAAAGAACTTGGAAGAGGGTGGTGAAATTATTATCTCTTCTTCAGGTGTTTCCTTTTGAGTTGATCAAAAAGGCTCCATAGGTTGTCTTTATGATCAAGGTAAGGATGCTAGGTTGATTTGAGGAACTTTTGGGGGATATTTGGGCAATGGGTGGCCAAGAAAAATGGATTTGGAGTTGTGATTTTGAGAGAAGGTTAAGTTCCCTTTTATAAGAGGGGTGAGTGTCACTTTAGGAAAAGATTAAAATATTAATTTATTATACAATCATATTTGGATTGTATTGGCTCCAAATAAATTTATTTTGAGAATTCTGTGGTTATGGGTAGAAATACTCTTAACTAATAGGTTTTATACAAATTTAGGATATCATTTTAACCTTATCTTTTAGATTTAACTCTTAGTTTAATAGTTTAACTTTTACCATGTCCTCTTGTATTCTTACACTATTTTGTTAATAAAATCACTCTAAACATATAAAATAACACACAGTGGTTCATTAATGACATATATAATATTATTTAATCCCTTTTTCCATACCTTATATTTTTAGGAGTATTATATCATCCAATAATATAATATTTGTTTTAAAAATTTATTACTGTCTATTTTGACACTATTTTTGTATTTTTTTTGTGAAAGTCATAACAACCTTATCACTTCTATAAAATTTTATCTAATCAACCCTAACATGTTATATTAATCTACAAAATTTGTGGGTGTCATAAAAATAAGGAAATTATATTTATTTTAATATTTATAACACTATTTATTTGATTCTACCAGTAATAAAGTAATTACATCATCATCATCGAGTCATAAATAAATATAATTATTTAATGTCTAAAAATTATATATTAAATAACATGATGTAAGAAATATTTTTATATTTATAATGAATTTTTATTGTATAATTTATCATATGAATAACCCTATATTAAAAATGGGTTAGTTATTAAACTTTGAATTTATAACTTTTAACTATTCTTTAAATAAAATAATAATAAATGTCCTAATATAATAGAAGTGGACCAAAAGGATAATATTTTATTCCTAAGGTTGTCTTTGGTTGAATTAAATTTATCGAATAGAATTAGGTCATGTGTTAGGATAATTATAATATCATTTTTAACATTAATTATCATATTTACTTTTAACCATGTTAAATAAAAGTCAAAAGTCACTATTCACAAAAAATATTTTCATCTTATTGAAGAAAATTTTACATAGTGATGTCTACCGTGTCTCTATGATTTTTTAAAATCAAATCAAAAAACTGGTAAAATTTAGTTTTATGCAAATTCTCAAATGCACCTAGAAGGTGGGTAAATAACGGTTAGAAGTTCAATAAAATTTTATATATCTAAACATATTATAAAATTAATACAATGAATTACATTTAAAATATATTGGTATTATTTATTTATTTTTACCTAAAATTAATTAATATAATATAACTAATTATTTAAATTAAAAGTTAGTTTTAAACAATAACACTTTGTTTTTCACTATTCATAAAAAATTGAATGTTTTAAGAAAAATAGAAATAATTTACCCTAAGAAAATTTTGTTATTACAAATTCAAAAAGAAATTATATTTTGCCCAATTCAAAACATAGAAGTTTCATTAATTAATTTAAAATTAATTCCCATTGTCAAAATCAAAAAGCGGGGTTTTAAAAAGTAAAAACTATCAAAAGATTTACATGTGTTTATGTCAACGTTAAATGTGAAATTACTTATAATGACATAAATTTTATTAAATGATAAAAATATAATATTATTATACTTAAAAACCATTAAAATGAATAATTTGACACAATAAATTATTTCGATTAAAAAAGTTGTTTTCAATTATAATTTAGTTTTATTCACTATTCATCAAAATATGAAAGTTATTAGAAAAGTAACATTTTTTTATCCAAACTAAATTTTTATGTCCCGATTGTAAATGATAATTTAATTTAATTATATTGAATTTATAAAAGTTTCAAATATATATTTTAAAAATGAATTTCCATGAAATAGGCAGTAAAATTGCATTTTCAGAAAAATAATTTTTTTATCTGAAAAATAGAATTTGTCCTTATATTAAGTCTAAGAAACAGAAAATATGAATGTTAAAATTATATAGGATATATAACAAATTTAATATGCAGTTAATACTATTTAGAACTACTTTTTGAACAACTAGTTTGCTCAGTCGTGGTGCGCTCGAACTCGTTGTTGCGTGTAGCACAAGTTATTGAATCATTTTTGAAGAGATAACACACTATGAAATCTTGGGGTGTTAAATTTAAATTTCATTCTATTGAATATAAAACATTTATTAAATTCATGGATTACAATCCATCATGAGAAAGCAATTTAAATCAATACATATCATTTAATTAAAAAAATTAACTATTCAATTACAAATATGTATGAGTCACTTAGTAGGTGCTCTTTTCATTTAGGCAATTACCTATATGGTTAATTCCATTCATAGTTCAGTCGAAGTCATACACATATATGGTGTATTTGTCTAATGGACACTTATAAACAGAGGGGGAAACCTCATTTAATCATAACACAAGAGGCCATTATTATCATTCCACTTAGTAAGCTCAAACATGAAGGTGTAAGAAAAAATATATGAAATAAAAATATCATGATGTAAAAAACTAATCATTATTTTTTATATAAGAAGATAGTTCACCTAATATTAGGGGTTTTATTATAAAAACATGACATTATTTAAAAAAATTCATTTAACATAAATAAACATCATTTCATAATTCATACTCAATTCACATTAAAGAAGAATTTATTCTAAACAAGTCATACAACACTAATTAATATACTAGGAAGGTGTGAAAAACGAACAATTAATGTATTATTAAGTTTAAGGGGAAAAGGAAATGGATACTACCTCAATGGAGGTTTAAGCAAGAAGAATACTTTGTCACTTCATGTTTTCATTGGCGACCACTCGAAGATGCTCTTTCCTACCTCTGAGAAAATGCACCTTCACATATACAGAAGGAAACCTAGACCCTATGTACATATTCACATGGCCTTGAATATGTATAATGGGTCCTTACATATATGTTTATATGTGAATATTCCCATTACCACTTATATTCATATGAATTTTCCAAATATATATATATAAGAACACGTAGCCCCAATATACAAATTCACACCGCCATGGGTGAATATATATATATATATATATAACATGGAAACATATATATATATATGCCTACGTATGAATACATGGTATGTTTCCTTTGACTATAGCAATTCGAACACGCCTCAATGATGACCAACATACACTACATATAAAACTAGGAATTCAAAACTGCTAAAGGACCCAAAATAAAATTGGGATAGAAAACGTAGTGGCAAGAAAACGAACCTCAAGAGGAGATGGGAAACCTAAAAGGACTAAAGTGCATCACCTTCAGTGGAGATCACCAAAACATACACAAGACCAACTGGAGGGACTTTCTATAATACATAGAAATGATATTAAATAAAAATAACTACTTAAACCTTGACCTAGGGTTCAAATGAATGACCTTAGGTGAGGAGGAGAGGGAAATCTGCCATCTATGGGAGGATAAGGGAGCCATAGGTGTTACATTGAGGTGAGACATAGAGTCTCAGAAGAATCACAGTGAAATGATGTGAAATAGGAGATCTATGGATGGATGGGAATGTAACTATGGAAGAGAGGAGGTGGGATTAAATGATAATAGGAGGTATAAAGGAGGGGTATCTTAAGTTATCATTTAATTCAAATAATTTAATTTATTTCAAAGAAAAAAAGCGCATGGTTTGGGTTGCATAATTATCCAAACCATGCATCGATCGTGTGATAAACAGTGCAATCATACCATCCATTTGGTACCAACCTTGCGATCTAGGTTCATAGTTTGGGAAAACAATATGATACATGTGTAGGGAATTTCTACCCCTTTGATGTAGTGAAATTATTTTATACCAAGGGGATGTTCTGTTCCACACAAAACATGTGCCTTTGATAGGCTTCCTAAAACATGATTTCTGGTCCCCGATGCTCTGAAAACTAGACGAGACACCCAGGAAACCAATCAGGCCTTCACCCAATCTGAAAAACAACCCTTTGAGGTGTTCCTAATCCCTGAACTATTCTCTAAATCCCGATTTAAAAAACGGACAATATAGTAGACACAAAATATCCAATTCATTTCGGTTTTCGTCCAGTTAAAAAACACAGGTCATTACATCTACGATAAAGTAGGGCTTCTCCCTAGTGACATTAGTACCTTAATATTTTTTGAGGCCTTCTAGGTGGATGACATTTATTATAAGAGAGATGGAAAATAGCTTTTGAATTAAGGCGTTGAGGATATCACTACCACCAAAAATATAACATTCAATTAAAAAGACCATTGGGCAGAATTGAAATATATATTCATCATTCCAATTGATTAGTAAGATCTAATGACCCCATACATTTAGAACCATTTCATAGTCCCCATAATAAATGATATCTAGAAAATCACCTCGTATCCCTAAACAAAGAATGCAAGGATGAAGCTTTAAAATCCATCCTAAATTGTTTACCTATAGGTCTTCCCCTTGAAAATTAAAATTGAAAGTGCCGTATATTTACTGTAGATCAATAAATTGATTTAAGTACACTCTTAGTCACTATTTTTACATCATAGATGTACGCAGCCATCATAAACCACAAGTGATGTAATCATTATAATTCATCGCCTTAGAATCTATAAAACATTAATTATTTATCCAGGATTCTAACCATATCAGAGTAGAATGTAGTTACACTTTATCGTCTTCTATTTTAGAGGACTCACCCACTTCCACTGAACCACATTTTTCAATTGATAGAGATTCAATGAAAGATTCCCTTCCAACTTTTAATGAAGTCTCCACCACTATTGATGGTTTGAACTTTTTCAAGATTGGTATAAATGAATATATAAGGTATATTCGAATCATTATATCTAATCCCCTAAAATAATGAGAGAAGTATATAAATTTCTTGAAACAATACTATGATATTTTTTACTGGAGAAAAAAATGAAATTCCAAGGCTAAATCCCTAGTAAGGTTTTCACCATATTTGACTCCCAACGGGTAACTTTAGGATTAATTGTCCTCTCAATATGATGAACCATTACGCAATTTCTATGGTAATGGTCGATATCGAGAAGACTATTAAGGCTAACATCATCAGTTATATCCTTTACGCAGAGTGGATAGCATAAATAGTAATAGTTATGATGAATAATGGGAAGATCAGAGTACATAAAATGTTAGGACCTCAACAACCACTTCATAGAGTACAATTTTAACCATCTGGTAACAAATCTATTGATTGATTCTAATAATGGTTTTTTGGAATTGTCTTTCAAGGATGGGAACAATGGATATAATCAGGTCAAGATGCCCTTGACGATGAAGAATCCACAACCATTTGGAAACAAAATTGTATTTTTTTTATTGAGTGATGTCATTATTTTTTTGGTATAATGAGGCCACCTATCATCATTTAGTTAACCATAACTTCAAGTCAATCCTTTATAAACTGGTGTAGTACTACATGGATGATTTTGTGGTTAAATCCTACTAATTTTACCACTATCTCAAGGATATCGAGAAAGTGTTAAACTTCATCTTCTCGCATTACCTGAAGTAGAACACAATATATTATATATTAAGGGTCAGTAATAGAAAATTCACCTTATTTATTATCTAATACAAATACATCAATATTGATCCTGAGAATATTATATCCACTTTTCTAATTCTACCTCTATATAACATTCATGAATTATGGGGTTTATGGGGCCATCATGCCTATATCTGATAATTCATCACCAACATAGATGGAAAAATAAAACCCTTATCTAAGATCATAAAAATGATGGCAACTACAATTTGTTTGAAGAGGTTTATTTAACATTTGAGGACATAATGTAATATCATCTATATCCTCTAATCCAAATAAAACCCATTATAGGAATGCTCTTGGTACTCTATCATAAAAACCTATAATAGTATCTTAGTAAAATCCTATCATAGAAGAAAAATTAAATCACAGGACTATGTTACCGTAGTTGCATAATCCTCAACATAGATACTAGTTATTATCCCATCATGAAGAACTTCCACACAGTGGTCTTCATGATATAGAATTTTTGTCACTACCAACATCATCATGAGGTATATCTAGTATTACATGTTGATCCACTAAAGTACATCCTCATACATCCCACAATAAATGTGTGATTGGAATATTGGGCATTGATCTTATAATAAATTTACATTATGTTTCCCCAAAAAATATTCCAAAGACCCCACATTTTCAGTTTTATGGTTGCACATAATACCCATAAAGAATCAACACTGGATGTTGATTTCCTTAATGAGTCCATTATCTATGTAGATCAAATTGCAATATGTTGGAATATGTATTTTCAAGATGCCTCTCATAGCATAATATGGATAAAGACAAATAACCCTAAACTCAATAGAGTAGGCCTCAAGCTCATCTTCATGAATCCCTCAATACCCATCTTACAATATGAATTCATGTGATCAGAAGGTAGTACCAACAATATGGATGAGTAACATGATCTTATTACCTATATCACATTGGATTTATGATTTAAAATTCCCTGAATGTTCACGAAGGGAAACTCCATACTAGTCATCGAATTATCAAATGTCACTAAATCATATATAAGAAGTAACTCATCCACTTCCACAAGTAAAATCATGAACTAATTACCCTATTCCCATCCCCTGAATATGTGAATAATATCCATGGCTCTCAGATGGAATGAGGAAAATCCCTAGAAGGACTACCCAAAAATCATTAATAAATTGACCCAGATGATTTGGTTATTCATGTGGCCCTCCATAGATTCATTCCAACACTATTTATAAATACTATTAATGAAATTTGAAATATGAATATTCTAGTATTACTTTAGAAAGGCCTTAAAACCCCCCTTGAAGTCCAAGATTCAACTGAATGGATGAATACCTTATCCGAGTACCACTAACAGGTGACCCTCCCACTAGACTGAGATGAGTGTGGTAAAACCTACTAGTTTTACCGAAATATACCCTTAGGTATTCCCCCAAGAGATATTATAACTTGTATAGGAATGGTTATGATGTAATCCTTCTTTGTTTAATCTATGTAGATTCTTTTCCTTAGGTCATATAGAAAGTTCCTATCAGGATAATGTAGGGCTCATCAACTAGGATTGAAGATCTCCCATGAGATCCAAATATTATGAAATTTTTGACCACTTTGGTTCATTATTGCATCGATTTCACCAAAATGTATCATTCAAGAAATATCCATTAAAAATCATGCATTAGAAACATGAGTATCTCTATAACATCAATTATTCCTATAATTTACTATTTTGGCACAATCAATGTTGTTGACCCTTACCCATAGGAAACATCTAGATAGTGAAGGTTCATTTTGACTAACATGAAATTATTTTCAATGTGAGGATAATCCATCCCCATCAGATAGGATAAGACACGGTTCTTGATCAAATTTTTTATATACTACATCATCGATTTTTGGGATTCATCCTAGCATTCTCATGAATAGTTGAACTATCATTTTGGATGAAAAGTTGATGAACTTGTATTCCAAGAAAATCAACTAGTCCAACCACACATCACACTATCATGCATATGAAAATAGAAAAATTAATGCATTTGACAGAAACCACTATAATATCCTATAGAATTTTTTAATGAAAATAAGAATAGATTTCCTGATAATCTCCCTAATTCCCAATGGGCTTACTGGATGATGACATAAAATCCCACTCACAAGATACCATACACCCACTTGTGTGGGGAAAATTTCTTTTTATATATAGTGGTTTAGCTACCATCTCTCTATACAATCATTTATTACTAGAAGTCAGTCTAAAATAGAGATGAATTCAATTTTTATAACATGTAAATCCTAAAATAAAGTTTTCTAAAAGAATTTCATAACCAGGAAAGGATCTACAAATAAGGAGAATGTTCCATTAACAAGAATGTTTTCCACTTCTTTTTCTTTTAGGGGGACGTCGTGTCAGATCTGAGGAAACCGATGATATCTGGGAAGAAACAATTGAATATAAATCCAAAATGGTTTGGAACATAAGTAATTCAAGAATTTTCGTCTAATGGAACACACTCATTGATCAGCATGAATGAGGAAAACATCACACTTCCCAGCAATTACATGTTCCCCATGTGGCAGTTTTGTGTAATAATTAGTTGATGTTATGTGACATTGAAATACAAATCTGGATGTATTAGTCACATTATATATAACTATTGGACAATTACCTATTCACTTTATGTGAAACTATACAACATAATGATAAAAGCTATATGACTTTAAGCTACAACAACCCCATCTTTATCATAAAAAATTCATCATTGTTTAAAAAATACACACAAAAAGAGATTAAACTATGTGGTATACATCCCCATCATAGTCTGATCACTATGACCATAAACCATGATCCTTGGTCTAATAATCATGAACTTATATTTAGTTAATACTACCTCCATATTTCACATAGAAATTGACCCCCATATGTCTCTTTTTACACATGGTAACTACTCATTTGTACCATACTAAATAATCTAAGACATTCACCTATTTAGTAAAAGAACAATGTATTTAAACTGGTAGAATACACCTTTCTCAATGTTATGAGAAAATATACTATAGAAACTGCATCCTTACCATATGATTTTAAAGAATATGTTCCACATAACTATATAACCATGTAAAACTATGT
Source organism: Viscum album (assembly GCA_963277665.1). Taxonomy (NCBI): domain Eukaryota; kingdom Viridiplantae; phylum Streptophyta; class Magnoliopsida; order Santalales; family Viscaceae; genus Viscum; species Viscum album. Next base: position 175,855,809 of record OY728140.1, on the reverse strand, counting down.
GATTAATTGATCCCTCACATGAGGGGTATTCCTCACACATAATATTGATCTCCGACCATGATTCTTTCTAAAAATACATGGGGCATGATTCCCATATATGTGTGATGCACTACATCTCAAACATTAGTCCCAACCCAACCACTAATCTATTATAGAGACTCCCTTTATAGAATATGCTCAATCCCTCCCTAAAAATGTTCCCATTCCACGAATTCAAGTATGTAGTAGGAAAACATTCAATTTATTTTACTTTCCTCGGAGTGTCTCAATATGTCCACTTATACACTTTATTAATTCCTAAATTTTCACCATCACCCCCACATTGAATGAAAAATATCTATAATATTGATAGGGACTAGATATAATGTCTCACCTCCCATCCTCATCACAAACCTGAGAGGACACATGAGTATTGCTGACATTTCTCATGTTTTAAAAAATGTCATTGGTTATTTCCAAATATTTTAACTCTTTCCTCCACCAATGCGGTTATGGGACTTTTGTTTCAAGAATGGTTCACAGACAATACCTTCCCATCTATCGCCAATTTCAAAATAATGATATCAAAAGTATTCTCCCCTCAATTACCCCATTTTTTGTTCTTGTGGGTGCTCTGAAATCCTTAGTGTTACCCCCAATAGGTGGAGAACTATATGCACATAAAATTGTAGCCTTTGTCCAAGAATGAGGAATATAAACTATTTACAAACCCAAAATTAAAATACTATAAATAGAAACTATTATATTATCTAAAAGTCTCATGAATTTAGACACCACGTGTTCATCATTACGTATGTACAATAATATCTACCAATTAGGTCTAACCAGTGTCATAAAAAACTGCTTTAGAAAAGAGGCATAGATGTCAGTCATGTTGAAATTCTATAGGTGAAATATATGTTAAATTAATCCTTCCACACAATAATTCACTGTTATGACTTATAGAAAAGTAAAGAGATAAATTTTATGGTAAAAAAGATGGAGTAAATCATCCTCAAGCCTTAGACAAACCAACACTGTTCCCACTGGACCATCTAATATAGGAAAAAGATAGATCTAAACCTTAATTCCCTTTACTTTGAGATATAATATGTGAGGTATAATCCCATGTTTCTACCTTTTTACCATACTTATACCCTAAATGAGTGTATTTTTATCAATTATAGTTCCACATCTTGGTCACAAGACATCTAAAGACACTATACAAATAAGGTCCATTAGAAGATAAAATGTGTGGAACCATGGTTAACGTTACCCGACCTTAAATGGAAGCAGTCACATGTATTTACTATATGATTCTAAACTGACTATTTAATGTATTTACTATTATATATTAATATAAAAAACATTTATCGACATTTCATAAAAAATTTATAATTTTTCAGGCCCTTTCCTATGTGAACCCCTCCACCTTTCGATGATGGTCACATACAAAACCATTCATGTGGCTTGATTGTCATAAGGAATCCAAGAAAACTATTTCCTTTAAAGTGGATTATAGATCTTGATCAGACTAATAGGACCACCCAATATTCACGGAAACACCATGAAATAATCTTAGGGGCATTGAAATCCATCCAAACATTCCACAAAGTCCATCCCTATGATTTTATCTTCGTGGATATGGATCCCTAACATCATCCATGTATGAATGGACCCTAGAACACTATAGTACATGAATATTCATATTATAAAAAATAGGTTATGATATATTGTTCATGTATTATGAAATACTATGAGAGAATTAGGATAAATTATTTTAATAGTCCTTCCTTTATGAGGATTAGGGATCTTAATGATGAGCTTCAATGGGATACCAACCCCATTAAAAGGGTGAACCGCCAAAGGGATTCTAGGGGGAGGCCCACCATAGATGTTTGGAATTATATATATTCTAAGTTCACCACCCCGTCTCCTTAGCGGATGATTCAGCTCTTAGAGATTTAGGAGTGGACTCTGTGGTGGGCTCCTGCATACCCTATAAGGTATACCCATCAAACTTAGAAGAATTCTCATATCCCTACTTTTTTTGTTTCTATATGATTCAATATCATAGGTGAATGGTGACTATGAAATGAATATCTATAATAAATAATGTGCCATATATCCCAAAAACACACATTACTTAATTGGATATTAGTCATGTCGTCTTTCCTGAGAGTGTCTTTCCCACTATTTGGAGAGCTTTATTAGTCAGCATTAGATTCCTAGGACTCTTCACCATTGGATCCCCATAATATAGTGATAAGAGATGATTCTTCATGGGTCAACATCTCAATGGATTTCATTTCTTTGTGATCCACAAAAAACATCACACATATCTGGGTAGTGGTAGTGTTACCCAATCCTTTCTAGTGTAAAAAAGAATCCATGTCATCCTTGTACTAAAACCATTCATGAAATCTTAATCTAGTTGTGATACTTTTTATAGTGAACTATGGAAGATCAATAATTTCTTGGATAAGACTAAATCATAGAATCTCATCTATCCAAGACAACAGTAATTGATATATTCCTTTTATATCTTGGGTAATAAGGAATTATCTTCTGGAAGAACCGGGTAGAATAACTTCATCCCCTAAGAATCCTAGATCTACTCTTCCTAGTATGAGATCTCTCCACATTCTCCTAGGGCCACTTTTGGAAGATCCCCTCTCTATAAGTGGGTTGTGTGAGACACACCCATGAGGTTCTATCTCTTTTATTCCATATAAATATATTAACACATGATGTGAAACTTTGAAAGAATACATTCTTTTTCCATAATACACTGATGGATTTTTTGATGGTTCCACATTCCCTACACATCAGTTTCTGATCACACCTATGTATGCCACTATCCAATTAGTGACAACATGATAACATCACAGACACCCTAAACCCTGATCATCTTCCACAACTAATAAATCATGTTGGGGTTCTTATACTCACAAACACACATGTACACATGGTTTAATAGCTACTATACGCACTTTAAGTACATATAAAACTAGGATGTGGTGTATAGTTCATAGTTGGTGTTATTGTCAATGCGCGTGACCCACACCCCTTATCAAAGATCATAATATTCCTTCATGGTATAATGATTGGTAGTTCAAATGACAGAAATCATAATTTAATCAAAGAATATAAGCCATGATAGCATAACATTGGCATACAAATGTTTTTTTCATAAACATAGTTATAAAAAATAATACGTCAAGACTACCCAAAAAAAAATTAATAATGTTTTAGGCTTAGGATAACCACATGTGTACCTAATGTTTTCATGGTAACAAATCCTATATCCCCCCTTTTGGGTTTGGGACAACCTACTATGTTCCAATTGAGGTCATATAACATTAATCATTACCCAAGTTATTAGAGGGAGGTATATGTCCCCCTCATCACATAATGAAAATAATACACATGTGTGACCCAAGATCATAATAATTCCTTTATATCATAACACATGAAATTAAAATAAGTGTCATAAAAATTTATTAATATATAATCCTTTATAAAAGAGTGCGTTTCATAGTCATTTCATCATTTCATCAAAGTATAACCCATGAAAAGAAGCAAAATCCATAAGAATTTGGTCATGTAATAACATGTGGAAGAGAAACAAGTTTCATAAACATCTAGTTAGGATATACCTAAACCATTCATAGAAATAATAAGAATAGTATCCTTATATCATAACCCCAATAAATAAAAAATAATATCCAAGGATGTCATCTTAGATGGAATATGATTTTGAAATATCGAAAATAATATTTCTTTGAGGAAAAATATCATTTTCACTTTGAAAAGAAATTTTTTAGTATACAAAACATTGTGAAAATAATTTTCTTAAAAAATAACCCAGAAAACATATAAATAGAAAATAAATGAAAATAATGGTCATGTCTTTGGGAAATTCTGTTTATGTCACACACATTAAAACAATTATTTGTGACACATTTTTAGTAAAATCAAAAGACACATTTTTTTAAAAAAATGACCTTAATTTTCATTTCAAAATAAGGGTAAAAATAAATTTATTAAATAATTTTTATTAAAATAAAATAATTAATAATCATTTTTATAAAACCTCGTGTGGGAAGGAAAAAGGGTTTTCAACCCAAAAACCTTTTTTAGAAAGAAGAATTTTTGAACTATGGAGTACATAAAGATAGGAAAATGAAGGGGAAAAGTTATCATAATGATATCACTATGAGGTATGAAAATTAATTTGTTTCTTTAGATATGGATTATTAATTTCTATATTATGAAACAAAATCATAAACAATTCTGATAAAGGATGCGATTAGAGCATAAAACCTTTACCACTTTGGTAACTTTGAAACATAAGAAACCTGAAGGAACAAAATTAAATGATAAATAAATTATCAATACGATATATGTATTCATGATATCACATATAAAATGGGATTTATATACACATACTAAAATAATATATGCCCATAAAATTATCATATTTACAAAAGAAGAGAAATAATACAAAAACCCCTTATCAATTTGTTTTATTTTGAAAAATGAACCCCATTAAATATAGATCTTCAAATGGATATATAAATAAAAATAATTTTCAGGATGATAATAATAAAATAAATTCATGTTATGGATATACACCACATAAATGAAACATGTGTTGATTATGACATTTTTCTCACTTAAAATAAAAATGAGATGAAAGTATTTATCGCTTTAGTAATATTTTGAATCAAAATCACCAACAAATAATAACATAATATGAAACACTAAGTGTTATTAATATATTTATATTAATTATTTATCATTTAAAATGGTAACTATAAACTCCACAAAAAACAAATGAGTGTTTAATTTTCATATATCTCTTTTAAATAAAAGAGTGACTGCAAATCTCATACCTGATGTCTCAAATTAATTTTTTATTGTTAGAAAATCCTATTTAATAAATATATGTTTATTATAAATTTATTAAACAAAAATAAAAATATATATCAAACCCAATATGATTTACTTATGACCTTTTATTATATGTTTATTTACAATTCCTTGTAAAAACCACAATTCGGGTAATAACCACTATGTATTTCATATATGTATTAATTTTTTTTCACATCCATATTTTATCACTATTAAATAATATTTAGAATTTCAATAATGATATAAATATCATATATATTCATTTTATATGAATTTAGTTTGATCAATCAAAGTTATAGATAGAAAATGAAATACACGGTTCTTTGCGATGGTGGACCGTACATACTCATGAATGTTGTTTCCATTTCCCCAAAGAAAAAAATAAATAAGGGTAAATAATAAAATATCATTAAATAATAATTTCTACGTTATATATATCATATATTTTTATTATAACAATCCTTATTACCATCCATGTAAAGCATGAACGAATCACATAACTTCATGAGGTGGTAGTCCGCCAAACACATGAGTGACGTTACCATAGTACCACAGAATGGAATGTATTAAGGTATGTGTGATTTGATAAATAAAAAAGTATAATAATATATTATATATAATAAATAATCATTTAATCCATCATTATAACCATTCATGAGAGGTGGAAATGGAAAAATGAATAACATCAGTTCGTGAGGTGGTAGTTTGTCATATACACGAATGATTATTTCTTAACCCATTTGATGGAAGATGTGATAGCTGTAGGTAATTCCCCTAAAAGAAAAAAAATCTTAGTAAAATTAAGTTACTAAGATTTTTTTATAGTCATGGTTTGATAAAAATGAATGAGGAGGAGGAATTAATTTAATAATAATGTTCGTTGAAGAACGTTACCTATTTTTAGGTTAAATTTCTAAGGTTTACACCGAAATCCAACATAGATTGGATTTATTACCAAAATAACGCTTATAGGATGGGAGGAGGGAAGTTGGGAAGTGATTTTCGAAGATATTTTCTGAACCAAAAATGTTTTATGGTAATATTAATAGATGATAGGCGTGACCATTTATATGGGGTGTGAATTAAACACTTGCAATGTTTTAAAAATAAAAGGTGTACTCATATTTTTACAATGACCCAAGTCCACAAAAATGGAGTATAATTGAGAATTAGAAATTATAGAAATGACATATGTCCATAAAATATATTTTATACAAGTATTTATTTCATTTTATCCCCTATAAGTTTAGTTCAACCACAAATAACCCCATTTTACCCCAACTGTAGTAATTTTTTTTTACAATTCTCACTATTAATTTTGGTAAAAACTAAAGTTGAAATTATTAGATAATATAAATTATTATTATTATATATATGGTAACCATTTTAAAATTTCAATTATTAGAAGTGAAGAAATGTTATTTAAAAATAATCCCATAGATGCAATAAGAAAGATGGGTTTCAAAGATAAAAGGTTCGAAACATTACATTTATTTTATATCCAATTTGAGTATTAAATTGATTCCAGTTAAATAAATTGGAATAATAGATATATAAATGAACTAAACTTATATTTTAAATAATTTAATATATAATATAAATTTTTATATAATATAAAGAAAATGAAGTTTACATTTAAAAATCAATATTTTATTACTATTAATCAAAAAAATAATCTTTGAAGAAAAGTATCAAAAAATTTCACTAAGATGTTTTTTAAATTAAAATTTCAAAAATTAAATATATTTTATCAAATTATTTTTCTAAAATTTTCAAAAATTATATTAGTTATTGTTTACAAAAAGAAATAAAAACATTTTTATGAGAAAATAGTATTTTAAAAAAATATAATGTCTTTCAAAAAATTATATAATTTTTTCAGAAATAAGTTTTCATTATATAAAACCATTATACATAATATTTAAATGTTATTTATTACTATTCATATCACTATGTTGAGAGTTTATGTTATAATAGTAATATTTGAAAAATACTAATCATATATCCTAGAATAGTTATAACTTAGTGTCATGTGTAAAGTACGCCAAACCAATGTTAAATGAACACTAGATTAACATGGTGTTGAATGGAATGCAAGATATTAATGAAAATCAATTTATTTGGAAAAAATATAGAGAAACTTGGAGAATTACATTATACCCTCCTTAAAATAAATTTATCCCATAAATTTTTTTACTATAAAATAAAAATATAAGGATAATTATGCATTAAAATTTCATTAGGATCCCACATGGAATCCTAAAACAAGATGTTTTGTCACAAAATTTTGACTGGGTGAGTGGTCGTATTTCTATAACATTCTCTATATGATTCTGAATCTCTACCAATTATTCCTCATAAGAAAAATAATTCTCTAATGGTATGATCTCATTATTTAGTACATGTGAAGGTTCATGTATGCAAATTATTAGGAGAGATAAATGGAACACAACAAAGAACTGAGAGATGTTTGGAAGAAGAACCAACTGATATTCTACCATCCCGATACGATCTAAAATTCTAAAGGGGATGATATATATAGGTCATAGTTTCCAAATATTCCTAAATATCATAATGTTAAACCATGAAGAAATATTTTAAAACACATTGTCATCAACTTCAAATTTATGATCACATCTACATCTATCACCATAACGTTTCTGCCAAATCTAAGCTACTATGATGTATTCTTCAATGGATCTAAGATTATATTCTATTTCTTTAGATATATCAGGTCTCAATATCATTATTTTTATGATTTAGTTATTTCACATTATATCTCCACATTTCCTTCCATAGAGATATCCAAAAGGATAAAAAATTCTAAATATATATATATATATTAGGATTATACAAAATTATGAAACACAACTCTATATCAAGAGCATGTTGAATACTATGATAGAACATTGATGTAATTCTCATATCCCACTTAGAAATAATGTAATGTGGTACTCCATGAAACCTTACCACATCCTTAATGTATATACTATAAATATAGTGCAATTATATTTATTTTCCAACAGTGATGAGGTGTATTGACTTATTAAGGAAATATAATATAATCTATATAGTTTTATACACTTTAGATGTTTTGGGTAGTCCAACGAAAAAATATAGGGTGATGCTTTCACATTTCCATTTAGGTATATGTAATGGATGTAACACCAAATTATACTTTTCCATCTCATATTCATATTTCAGACACACCATGCACTAGGATATGAACTCTGTGATATCAATCTTCATTCAATCCCACAAGAATTACAATTTAAAATATCTATACATCATCATAATTCCAGAAAGAATTTAGAATGAAGAATAATGAGATTCTCCAATATATCCTTAAAATAAATTGGGGATGGAATATATAAATGGGTTTTAAATCATATATTTCATTAGGATCATGGTTAAACTCAAGAAAATTTATACAAATATTTTTCAACTCTTCATCTCCCTTACACACCTATTTAACCTTTACATGGATATATGATGAAACATTAAATTTATCATGATATGTTTTCTCACATTCCTCCTGTATTACTAGATCCATCATTTTTAAATCCTAAAATATTATATCATTTGTCTTCCCTATCATGGAAAATCTAGCATGGTCCTTTCAACACAAGGAATTAGCCACCTTGATCTCTTTCATAGGGTTGTAATGTATTAAGTAGTCATAACATTAATTAGATTCGACCAACTTCTCTAGAAAACATTCAACACCTTACATGTGAATATAAACATTAAAATTTTATTATTGGTATATATATCACAATTTTATCTATAAAGATGATACCTCTATAATTTTTATGCAAAAAATACCATAGCTAAATCGAAATCACGAGTTCAATAATTTTTCATGAATCACAAATTAACATGAGGCATAATCTATAAACATATCATTCTACATTAGAAAAAAACCCAATACCTTCTTTAATTCATCACTATATATCACAACCCTTCTCCACTATGGTTTAATACAAGAACAGTTTCACTAAATGCTCTTCTCTTCGGTTCATTGAAATTTTCCTCATATTCATCTATCCATTGGAATCTTGATCCTTTCTGAGTTATCTTGGTGAGTGACTTATATAATCAAGAAACATTTACCACCAACCAATTATAATATCCCAATAAAACAATAAAACTAAAAATCTTAGTCGTCATGGTTTTTTTGGACCAACATTCAATATCCTCCATCTCTGATGGATCAACTAATATACCCTCACATCAAATTATATGACACAAACATGAAAGCTTTTGTAGTCAAAATTCACACTTTGCGAAATTTTCCTCTTGTTTCTCATTCATTAGGGTCTTTAGTAAAATTCTCAAGGGATATTCATGCCCTTATATTTCTTAGAATAGATAAGAATATCATCTATAGAGACTACCATAAATTTATTGAGGCAATCTCTTAAGAATCTATAAATTTAGTCCATTAAGATAACATGGTCATTAGTAAGAGAAAATGTCATCACTATATATTCATAGTATCTATACCATGTATGTAATGTTGTTTTTGGGTATATCATACTACTTGAAGATCAAATATGATATATAAAATGATGTTTATTCATAGATAAGTATTGAGCTCCACACTATTGATCAAATAATTCATCAATACATGGAATATGATTCTTGTTCTTAATTGTGATCATGTTCATCTATCGATAATCAATTCAGTGTTTCATTGATATATCTTTATTGAAATAAAAAGAATAGGTGAACCCCAAGGTCATAAAAGTTTCCAAATGTATCAATTTTCATTGTTTTCATGGTGTTTATTATTCAATTATTACAACTCAATAATGGATATTCTATAAGAAGGATTTGAAATTGGTGTGACCCAAGGCATGAGTTTTATGGAGAGCTCCAATTAATGTTTTTGTGGATGTATATGAAACTCTTATACAAATTCTTCAATAAATACCCACAAAATCATAATACCATTGATGTTGTGATTTCTTTGAGCTATTTGAGATAAACTCCACTATTTAGTAGGAATAAAAACCTATAAAATGGATGTGATTTCCATCAGATGTTCATATTTATCATCTAAATGATAAATTATTATAGGCTGGTTTAGAATATCAAATCCGACATTAATTCCTAATAAAATAATATGGTATGTTTTAGAAATATAATACACAACAAATATAATAATAAATTCAACCAGATAAAGAATTATAAGGTTTTTTAGGAATCACATTTTCAAATACATCAATACGGTAATAATCATTGTTTTGGTATGTGATCATCGTATAATTAGAGATATTCACTACTAATAGTACACATGATAATTTGGGTGTTATCTTGATACACTTATATAATTCATCAGTTATGAAATAATGGGTAGAACCAAGTTAAACTAAGAAACTATTAGTTCTAGAAAGGATGGTAAATGTACCTTTCACCACATCGTTATTATACCCCTCTTCATAAACAATGAACACACGATATTTCCCTTTGTATCTCATCTTAATTGGATAATGGAATTGATCACTATTATTAACCCTCATATTTGGACACTTATTAGCTTAATTCCTTAATTACTTGTTATTTTATAATTGAAGTGTGGGAGGTGAATTATATAGAGTATTCTTATTATTCACATCAAAATATAACTTCTTCCCATCACCTTGATTTTCAACCATATGATATTCATCATTTCTACAATTAAAAAATTTATTTTTCTCATTAATATAATTACCTGTATGATTTTCCCACACTACGAGTATAACGAAAGGTTTTTCTTTTTTGTCTCCATGGTTCTATGATTTTCCTTGGAATTTCTATTTTTCAATTCATATCAAAAATATGATATCGATATATAAATAATACATCTATTTCCACATTAATAGAACATCAAATAATCTCCTCATATCCAATGAATTATCATATATCTAAATCCTATTTGAGACTTGGTTCTATGCCACTAAAGAAACAATAAACCATACATTATTAGATGATTATACCAAAAGTGTACCTCACAAATCTTGTAAAATTTTCCTCATAGGTAATGAAAGATTCATCATTCTTTTTATTTACCACAATTAAGTCCTTATCTTTCTTCATTTGGACAATACAATAAATGTACTTATTAAAAAATAATACTTGAAATCATCCCCATCCATTGAGTTAGTTTCATCTTATTTTAAAGTATTCTTGATATGATTTCGCAATTGACGTGCTTCACCTTCCAACTAGTTGACATCCAAAATGTAGTATTAATATACCAAACACTAAAAAATTGGAAATATCTTTTTAGTGATTCAAATACATTATATGAAAGATATTCAATTAGTGGATCCACATAAAGAAGGTAAGTGTTTCCTCATGAAGGACTAAACGGATCATTGTTCACTAATTTATTAGGTTGGATGACTAAATAAATTTATAGCATGATAAAGTCATATGAGCGTAGAATTGTGAATTTTCATACTAACTCAAATAAATTTTGGATTCTCATTAGAAAAATAATTTCATTTTATATGTAACTAAGTGTTAACATAGTTTCATTGGATTCCATCCATTGACTAAAACAAAAAACCATAGTGTAGAAAATATTAATTATCATAATCTATTTTAAACCGTCATGATGGTTGGTAAAGTGTTTGTGAATTTTCAAATCATATCCCTTGGGAGTGTCAAACTAAGTGTGAAACATGACCTATTGTCGTACACGATGTGGAAATTTAGTCTATCTTAATACACCCTTTTTAAAGTTATTACCCGTAGGAACCTATGTTCCATTTCCACATCCACTTGTAGTATCCATTAAAAGATGTACTTTTATGGAAAAAACTAACTACATCCTTTACGAAAATTCTAGAACATTTTATTATACATAAACTCATTCTTAGAGTTGAAATTAGGCATGTATTAAGGGATCTCAGATATGTTTTCTCAGCCTAGATTCCAAAGGATAAATAAACCCATCCTATGATACTAACTAAAGCAAACAGAACTTATCATATAGATATATTACATTATTTTGATGAATATTTAAAACATTAAACAAAAACACACCTTGGAACTATAATGGTATATATCCTTTGGAGTCTTGGTAACATAAACAACTTGTTCATAGGTAAACTACAACATCTAACAATATGTTATTCATAATTAGAACACTTGTTAGTCATATAATACATAATAAAAATCATCATTACCTTGGGAAAAGAAACATAAGAAATGGTGGGATTAAATGTTCAGTAAGGGTAAATAAGGGACATATATAAGCATAAAATGAACAAGAGGGAATTAGAACATAATCATAACAATTAAAAACAGTAACCTGAATATAAAATATAATAATTTTGAGTCATAGTTATGAAACCCTATAATTCTAAAATAATAAAATCATAATCGATATTTTTCATGGCATGAAATACCAACATATAAGGTAATATAATATCATGAAAATTTATGATATATTCATTTTAAAATAAATTAAATTTCATTGATAGTTTGTAGAACACACAACCCTGAGTCTAAATAAACTACAACATATTATAACATTATAAATTAGCTATTAAATTGGATGATATTAGTAGTACGAACTAAATTATGAAAATTATGATTATCTATTGTTTATAAATAAAATAAAAAGCATTTAAAATAAAAATAAATTTAATCTGAAAGCATTTGTTTCTTCTAAAAGACGGTTTTGTCACGCTTTGTGCACATAATTTAAAACTATTTTTTTTTACCAATTTTAGATAATTTATTTAAACAAATTAACTATATTTTTAAATTCATAATATAAAAATTAAAATAGGAGTATGTATTATCATTTTTGTTGAAATGTATCATTTTTCAATTATTAGAGAAAACTACTGAATTTTAATTGAAAATATCTTTTTCATTTAAATTATTTATACCATTAAATTATATATTAAATTGTTTTTTATGAAATGGAACAATTAAATATCAATTAATATAATTTATATCATTGGAAGCATTTTTAGATTTAAATTTGATATAAAAAACATGAATCCTTTTAAACATTTTCTCTTTGAAAACCCACTTTCTTACCTAGTACATTGAATTAATTTTAAATGAAATTATGCAACTTCTGTTAATTTAATTTGAAAAAATGGAACCAAAATTTTCAATAAAAATAATTTAATTATATAATAAGTTTTAATAAATTTTTGACCAAAATTCATAGTAGAAAAATAAAAATTATTTACAGCAGTTAAGGTAAAAATTGATTTACTTGTGGTTTAACTAAAAGGATTTGGGATAAAATTAGCTAAAAATGCCTAATATCCTTTTATCGATATATATATTACCTATCATGAAATTGGATATTGAATACTCTATTTGTGTCTGTTTGGAATGTGAAAAATGTTGGTGTACCTTTTTCTTTCCAAAAATTTACTAGTGTGCCACTCACCACACTTATAAAAGAGAACATCCTTTACACACTTATTTACACTTTCAAACCAATTTTTTTCAAAAAATACCTATCTAAATCACCTAGAAAAGTTCATACACGTATAATAGATGCCTTAGAGTTGGCATAAATCAAAAATAGGAAGTATTTTGGTTCAAACATAAGGAGTTTACTCAAATAAGAGATAATGTTCTTCAATAATCGTTTTTTATTTTATTACTTCTTCAAAATCCATAAATTCATATTAAAACTTGTTTATATAATAATAATAATATATTAAATTAAATTTAATGTTTTTATAATAATTTAATTACCTAGAACCATTCTTATAATAATATGAAATTCAACAGTAAGAACCTTGTATTCGATAAAGTGTTTGACACACGACATCAAGCTCGTAAGGGAATATAATATCTAGATACTTTATAATATATTAAATATTAAAAATTTATTTTATATATTTTATTTAATTAAACACTTATTTATCATGAATTACGTGCAATAGATACGTTCTTTGATGGCTTTCGTTATATAGAAAACTGAGTTTTACCGAATAATAATATATTAATAAAATATCATTATTTAATATAATATGATAAAATCTCGCTATTATTTTAGTAGTTATGAATAGTATTAATTTATTTATGATACTTTATTGTTTATTTATGTATAAAATAAATTCATTGGTATCCAATTAATGAGAAACAGAAAGATTAACTAATTGGATAAAGAAAGAAATATATTTATTTTTATGTTTTATAAAGAGTTTCATCTTAATAAATATTTTTCATTACTATTAGTGAATTATTTTAATGAAAAATATATTTTATATATTATATAAAATATATTTTATATTCATCCATTAGTTTTTATTTTAATACGATAAGGACAAAATCAATTTTACAAATAGAAACATATATTTTTATAAAGAAAATTTTACCGTTTTTTAATTGAGAACCTATACTAAAAATTTAATTTGAAAAATTTATAGATTTAATATGTAAATTTAAAATTAATATTATAATTAGAAACATATTGATTATTTTAGGGTGAAGTTTTGATATTTTTCAAAAACAATTCATTTTTTAATGAATAGTAAAAAATATTAATTTTTTGTTCAAAACTGCCTTTTAATCTTATTTATTTATAAGTTTAAATTATAATTTTTACTGGTTTTAATGTTTAATAATATTATATTTTTTTTCACTTAATAAAATAGCGGTCAATGAAAAAAATTTCAAGTAGAAATTGACTAAAAAACCTAGCAAACATTTAGATGTTTTTACTTTAAGAAGCCTCATTGTCGCCCCGTCTACGAGATTAAATTTAAATTATTTTAGGATAATTATATTATTGAAATTTGAAAAATATATTTCAAATTTGGAATTATCATAATTTATAATTTATAATAAGAAAAAATTTGTTTTTTACAAAATTGATTTGTGAAGGTGATTAAAATTAATTAAAATGTTTAGGGTTAAATTATGCTTCATAAGGGACTAAAACATAACCTTTAGGCCCAAAAAGAACTATAAACATTTCGAAAATCTATTGGATGACCATATTTCAATCCTTTATCCTCTTGGATATAATTTGGATCATTATGCGATCCAATTTAATCATAAAAAAATGTGGGGATAATTCCTTTGTAGAAATATTACAAGAGTGCCAATCCTCCTCCACTATAAAAGGCCACCACTTCTCCCCATTCCTCACACCACTCAAACCAATTATGTTCCACCAATATCTTCCCAGATACCTTCCCAAAATTCCTCCACTGTAAATTTAATCCTTTCTTAATCCTAAATCATTAATTTCAATCCATTTTATATAAACTGAAAGGAGTTACCCGATTTTAAGTTAACATTCTCCAACAATCTAATTTATTTTTTTGGCATCTACAATACTTATACTCGTATTATTCCTTGATTACATAACCAAAATAGTAAAATAAATATAATTGGATTTTTTATTTTATTATTTATAACTAAAATTACACACACATCCATCTAATGAGTAATGAATATACTATTTCCGTGTACAGCGAACTACTGCCTCTGGAAATGAAGATTGTTTATTATTCATTTACCACCTATCATGGGGGCCATAATGTTGTAAAATAATATTATTTATGTTATATATTATATTTATTATTACTTTAAGCTTATTTAATTATTTGTTAACAATTATATTCATACATTCCATTTTGTTTAAAAATGATAACAGTGTCGGTGGAAGTGTGGACTACCGAATACTAAAAACGATGTGATTCAATCACATGATACCTGGAATATATAAAGTATGGTTTTAATTAAACATATGTGACATAAAAAACCTCTATATGGTATTCATTAAATAATTATCTTTACTTAAATAATATATGATATATACACATATCATTTTATTTATTTCCCTTCCACAGACTCACACTCAAAAAGTGATAACGTTGTTCGTAGACGTGTGAACTACCACCTCCTTGACTTTATGTGATTAATTTTACATTAAAATAATTTTATATGTAAGTATATATTATTACATAATAAATTATTTATTATATAACTATAATTATTAAAATGTATAGTGTTACTTAACTTCCTTCTATAATGGTCATTGAAAAATCCAAATGCTACTCATGCGTATGTACGACCTACCATCACCTTGATTTTAAAGTTGTTTAATTATTCATAAAAATATTTAATTATTGTTTTTTAAAGTATAATTTATGAATAAATATAATAATTATGTCATGATTATTATTCTATTAATTTTATATAATGACCCCTTTTAATATAGTTGACCTACCAAAGGCATTTTTGACACATAAATAGAATGTCGTCAGAACACCCTCTATAAACATAATTTTTTAAGTAGTTGTACACAAAATGGTAATAAATTAAATAAATGTAATTATAAACATCTAAATATTTTTAAATAAATTAAATAATTAACATAACTTTGTTATTCAGGAATATAAATACCCATGAGAAAAGTCGAATGCAAGGTAAGGGATTATCATCTAACTTTTTACATCTCGGAGATAAATGTTTTTTTCACCACTTAATTATTTTGAGGGGTTTATATAATTCCCCCTTTTTTAATGTAATATCATTATCCATTTATCTTTATGGTATTTTAAACTTTTATTTAATGTTATTACTTGATGGGGATTTTGAATTGAAATGTTTCAATATGGAATGAGAGACCGTGGAATGTTTAAAGATTACTTTCCTCAAAAATATCTTTAATTATATTTCAATGATATTTCAATTGAGGGAAATTATATGACCATTATAAAATTTTATTATCTCTCCTACAGTAATTCATCAAAATTTTAAATTATTAAAACCATTTTCTCACTCTTTGTTACTCAAAATATATGAGAAAATGTTTTTTAGAAATTCCGACATTATTCCTATCTTATTCAGAGAACCTGTTTTCTTCTAAAAATCTTGTTTCATTAAAATATTTTAATTTTTTTAAAATGATTTTGTAAATATATTTTTACCCTTTAGTTTACCAATTTTTTCAATTGAATATTCTTATAACATTCTAAACAAAGAATTTTTCTAACCTTTTACTTTGGTATAGAATGTTATATTTACCTTGTATGACTTTTATGGATTTTTCAACCATAATTTATTTTAATATTCCTTTGGATGTATAAAAGGTTACTTTTTAACAATAATATTTTTGAAAGTTATTTTCACAGAAAAGTATTTACAAAAGGTTTTTTGTAATAAAAGGATTTTCCCCAAGACCATTTTAAAAGATATTTTTATAGTATTTCTATTCATAATTGAATATAACCATTTATTTTACTCTACTGGGGATATTATTTATTTATAACATCCTTAATCTTCCTCTAGATGATTTATTATTGATTTGAACTGGTATAATATTCACTTCCTTGATTAATTTGATAGTCCTAATGAAATATTCAATGATCCTTTAACATTGAATTTATCGTAATTATCCACATAATTTATCATGATTTTGATCATTCCCTAAACCATATAATGTTTTTCATATGATGTTTATTTTGAAAGTTATTTCATTATTTTGGGAAATATTGATAAATTTGTATCCTCTACTCCATGCAATTATTTGATAAGGTGCATTATTAAATTTATCATTAGATAGATGAGGAATGTTTTGGATAGGTACAATATGGGTGGGGGCAAGTTATAAATATCCCCTTGATGCATCGATAGTCTCATGTGATGAGTTAGTTAACTAGCCACTTTAGATGGGTTTTTACCCAATATGATAAACTATCTTATGAAAGGTCTTGAAGGTAATGGTTCCATGTTCCTAGGAAACATGGAACCAATAATTAAGTGGTTCCCTCATTTAGTTTTACTTTTTATTCATCTATGCGATTTTTCATTGACGTATTTATGTACACATTTAATTTTATTCTCATTGATTAAGTGGAATGTGTTTTAGCTTATTCCCTTAAAAAATTGATTTTACATTATCTAGTAATTTTCATGCCATGTGTTTATAATTATTTACCTTGCCATATTATTTACTCACTCGGTTATCAAATATTAACTACATGGAATGAGTTATCATTTATTACTTTTCCATTTTATTATTCTCATTGATTCATTATTTCTGCAAATATATTTTTTCCTCACTGAGAATTTGAACTCACTTTTATTATGTTTCATTCCATGGGAATCCAAGAAGCCTACTATGAATAACACATAGGGATTTAATAGATGGATTTGAGTTATTCCTAGAAGTTATTTTCATAAAGGGAATGAATTTTTTTTAATTAGTTTACTAATTTGTAATAAAAGACTGATTTATATATCTAGTTTACCAAGATTACTAAAATATTCGGTTCTTCAAAATTTTATTTCTTGAAATCATTATAATCTAATTGATAGAAGACACCAACTCCAGGATATCTGGGTTTGGGTCACTACTATTGACATCATATGAATTTTAGTAGGAACCATGGGGACTAGATTTAAGAAAATATAGGTTAGATAACATAACCCTAAGATGTAATTGTAAGATAAGTATAGAAGAAAATCCAAGAATTTTGGTAAGGTAGATATTATTTGGGTATTTATAAAAATACATCATCGTTTGGATACTACAAGTAGAAATTATTCTAAATAGATGTAACTAGGAGTAATAACTCAGATAGTGTGTTCTGAGCCTGACTTGTGGTTACCTGGTACATGACATTGGGTCTTACTATGGAAAAGGTTTGAAACTATTGGGGGGATTTTCATAGAATAATTAATATTTTCTACAAACAATTATGAAGGATATTGAAAATGAATAACCAAGGTTAAACCTAAGGTGTTTTAGACTAATGATACAGTTTCATGATTAGAAATCATACAAATTATATTATGGATAATCCTTAGAGCAATGAGAGACCTATGTTGATATAAGTAGTCAAATTATTTATATTTTTGTGATTGTATTGATAAAATAATTTAAAAGTATATTTAGTGATTAATCTTTTTCAAAGGATTTCTATCAGATTTACTTTTGAAATTATATTATTATTGTTTTAGAAAAGGATAACCTATAATATGAGTCACAAAAAAACAAATCAAGAGTGGCCATGGGACTTGAACGCATGACCAAAAGACAATAAGGGTTTCCTGCCAACCACTGACCTATACAGTGTCCTGATTAATATTTAATTTTTTAGATAAACAATTTTATGAATAAATATCAATGATGAACTAGTAGTGTTACTTTTATGGTTAGAGAATAATTTATTGACCATATTGACTTTGGCTGATAGTGGGACTAAGCGTTAGACTTATCACTATTTTATAGGCCTTAAGATCCTTTAGAAATATATTTTAGTGATTCAAGAATCAAAATTAATTTTTGGTTGAATTATATATCATGAAATTATATTTGATTGTATTCTTAGGTAGTAAAATTATTAGTCAACATTAGGAAAATGATAAAAAAGTGTTTTCCTAATACATTTATTTTTATTGAAATGATAGTCTACTAAGTCATCATAGATTTATTGATTTGAGGCCCTCATGATTCCATTAATCACTCAATTGTTTGTGACTGATGACCTCAGTCACTCCCTATAAATATTTATTCTCATACTCCAAGTATCTATCTCTTCTTTTCACTAATGTTATCCTATTTGAGACCTAGTTTTATGTTAATCCATGTTACATTTATACTTTACATTATCTATTTTATGCAAGATTTATTACAAAACATTCTCATGATGTGGGATTTCCAAAATATTAATTATCAAATAATCTATTACCACGATCGAATTTAAATCGAGAGGATGCAATTTAATTAAGTTTGGGAGAATGTAATACCATGAAATTCTACTGTAAGAACCTTGAATTCGATAGTGTGTGACATGTGACACAAATCACGTGAAGGAATATAATATCAGGATCATTTATAATATATTTACTATTAAAAATAGATTCTATATATTTTTATCAATGAAACACTAAGTTAGTGTATTTAACACTCAATAGCGACATTCTTCGATGGCTTGTGTTATATGCATGAAAATGTTTCACCGAACAAAAACATATTATTAAAATGATATTATTTAATATAATAAGATATAACCAATCCATTATTTTAGTAATTTTAAATAGTACTAAATAAATTATAATTTTTTTATATAAATAAAACTGAATTCACTAATTACCAATTAATGGGAAATGAAAATTAGAACCAATTGGATATAAAAGGAAATATATTTACTTTTATGATTCTAAGGAGTTTTATATTAATAAACATAAGTAATTAAATTTTTTGAATGATTTTAATGAAATAAAAATTTTATATATTCAATAATTTTTTTTGGATATTCATCCATTAGGTTTGAAAGGCATAATATAAGAACAAACTAAATTTTACACATGAAACCCTATATTTTTATAAAGGCAATATTACCGCCTTTTAATAGGATACACATTTTAAATATAAATTTTGAAACATTTATTTAATTAATTTGTAAACATAAACATAATATTTGAAATAAAATCATAAGAAATAGGTTAGGGTGAATTTTTTATATTTTTTGAAATATTTCAATTTTTAAGGAATAGTTAAAAATATTGAATTTCAGGTCAAAATAGTTTTTTATATAACTTATTGATAAGGATAAATTTTAATTATTTTTTAAGCATTAATTATATAATATTTTATCAATTAATCCAATTTATTTCATTTTACTAAATTTCACTTTGAAATTAGCTTTAAAAATATACCAAATATTTAAAAATATTTACATTAAAAACAAGTATTATTTTCCAGTCTACAAGATGAAAATCAAAAGTTTCTAATTGGAATTTAAAAATATGGTTTTAAAATTTGTAATTATAATAATTTATAATTTATAATAAGGAAAAAAAAATTTGACCAAAAATATTAGTGAATGTGATTAAAATTGATTACAACAATTAAGGTTAAATTAATCTTAATAAGTTACTAAACCATATCCTTAATACCCAAAAGACTTATAAACCTGTTCAAAAGATATTGGATGGCCTTATTTCAAGCCTATACTCTCTTGGATTGAAATTTTTCCAATATTTTATCGAATTTAAACATTAAAAAATGTGGGGCTAATTCCTTTGTCAATCTTTTAGAAGAGTGCCACTCCTCCCCCACTTTAAAAGGCGACCACTTCCCACCATTCCTCACACCTCTCAAACCACATAGGTTTAGACAATATATACCCTAACAGATTACAAAAATCCTTACAGAAGACCTTTAATCCCCCATTTGGTCAAAAAAATTTCCCAAAAATCCCTTTGGTATAAATGGAAAGGAGTTACCTGATTCTAAGGTAACTTTTTCTAACACTCTCTTTTCTTTTATTTACTTCTCCACTCATGATACGCTCATTATTCACTGAATACATAATATAAAAAAGTATAATAAATAAAATAGGATGTTTTTATGTTATTATTTCTACCCGAATATACAAAAACCTCTGTATAATGGGTAATTAATAAACTGCTAATGTTTACAGAGAACAAGACCATCATGAAATGATGATTGTTCATTTTTCCTTCGCTAGCTCTCATATTGGCCATTATATTGAAAATTATGTTTATTTATGTTATTAATTATATTTATTATTTAATTAATCTTAAATAATTATTTTTCAACACATATCTTTATATTTTCCATTTTGGGTAAAAATGATAACATTGTTTTTGGAAATGTGGACTACTGCCTGCTAAAAACGATATGACTCGATCACATGATACATGTAATATTAAAGAGATGGTTTTCTTTAAACAAATGTGACATAAATATCCTATATATGATATTAATGACATAACTAAATATCAGGATAAATATATATATATATATATATATAATTTTATTTATTACCCTATCATACACACACACACACACTAAACAAATGATAACGTCGTTTGTGGATGTGTCGACTACTGCCCACTCGATATGATGTGATTCATTTTAAATAACATGAATTATATATATATATATTAATATAATCATATAATATTTTATTTATTATATAATTATCATTATTAAATGAAATAGTGTTACTTACCTTCTTTCCATAATGATCTTTAAAAAAATGATAACATTACTCATGCATACGTACGACCTACTGTCTCAATGATTTTGACATTAGTTAATTTTTCATAACCATATTGAATGATTGTTTTATAATTTATTTATAAATATGATATTTCTTTTCATGATTATTAGTCTAGATCTGATATATAATTTCCTCTTTGACCATTGTTGACCTACCAAAGTCGTTTTTGACATATAAACTGAATTTGGTCCAAACACCTGGCGTAAACCTAATTGTTTAAGTAGTTGTACAAAACATGGTAATACGTAAAATAATATTAATTATAAACATTAAAAAATTTCTCAAATATGTAAATAATTAACATAAGTTTCTTATTCTAGAATATAAAGACACACAAGACAAGTCATATGCAATGTAATGGATTCTCATCTCAGTTGTTACATCTGTGAGATAAATTTCATGTTTACCACATAATTATTTTTTGTTGTGTTTCTAATTAAACCTTTTTATATTATATCATTATCCTTTTATATTGAAATTATTTTAAATATTTATTTAATTTTATTCCTTCTTGTGTATTATGATTTAAAATGCTTCAAAGTCATTTGGGACACTTTGGAATGTTTAATGATTATTTACCTCAATAATAAATTTAATGATATTTCAATGGTATTTCCATTTTAGGAAATTATAGGACCACTAAAAACATTATTTTCATATCCTATGGTTATTCATGACCATTTTTATGTATCATTAAACTTTTTCCGCTCATTGTTACTAATTTTTTTTTAGAAAATGTTTTTTAGAAAAACTAGCAATATTAATCTCTTAGTCAGAGAACCTATTTTCTTATAAATACCTTGTTTTATTAAATTATTTAAACATATTTTTTAAAAAATTATTTGGTGAAGAAATGTTTACCATTTTGGTATTTTAACAATGTCTTCAAAGTAGTATTCTTATCGCTTTCCAAACAAGGAATTTTCAAACCATTTCCAATGAAAAAGGAATGTTCATTTTATCCCATATGACTTGTAAAGATTTACCCATCATCATTTATTTGAAGAATACATTGCATTTTTAAAAGGATAATTTTTAAAGAAGATATTTTAAAAAGTGATTTTCAAAGAAATGTTTTTCATAAAAAATTTCATAATAAAATGATATTTTTATCCAAATTTTTTTTGAAATATCTTTTTATAGTATTTATATTCATCAAAAATAAAAACCCTTTACTTTCCTGCAGTTGGGACATTATTTATTTATAACATATTTATTCTTACTCGGGATGGTTTATGATTGATTTGACCAAGGAAGTTATTAACATAAATTTTTCATATGTTATCACAGTTGAAATATTAAATGATCCTTTAACATTGAATTTCCCCAAATTATTCATATAATTTATAATGGATATGATCATTACCTAATCCTTATAAAATTTTTCATACGGTGTTTATTTTGATATTTATTTGATTATTTGGAGTAAAATTGATAAATCTCTATCTTATACTTCATAAATATATTTTATAAGGAACATTTATAAATCTATTATTTGATATATAATGATTTTTTTGGACTGGTATTACATAGGTGGGGAATGATTATAGATATCACCTCGAGGCATAAGTAGTGTCACAGGACAAGTTAGTTGTATGGCTAATTTAGATAGGATTTTACTTGATATGCAAAACTATATTGTGAAATATATTGAAGGTAATCATTCCATGTGAATTAGAAACATGGTGTTAAATAAATAATAATTTACACCATTTAGTTTTATTTACTATTCATCCTTGAGATTTTTTGGTAGCATATCTATGAATGCATTTCATTTTTAGCTTATTGATTAAGTGGAATGAGTTTCAGTTTCTTACCATGACATATTGATTTTTTATTTATCTAGTTATTTAAATGGAATGTGGTTAATTATATTTACATTTACATATTATTCACTCACATTATTATTAATTATTGATTACATGTAATTTATTATCAGTAATTAAATTTCTAGTTGATCATTCTCATTGATTCATTATTGCTTACGCGATATTTTTCCCTTACTAAGCATTTGAGATCAACCTTATTATGTTTCAATCCTAATGAATCCAATAATAATACTATGAAATATATTAAGGGATTTTCTATATGGATGAGAGTTATCCACAAAGTTATTTATTTAAAGAGAAGAAACAAATTTTGTTTTAATTAGTCTATTCATTTATAATACAAGACTCATTTATGTATCTGGTTTATCCAGACTACAAAACTCTTTAGTCCTTTGGGATTATATTACTTTTTAGAATTCCAATGTAATTGATATCATACACCGACTATGGGGTATCTAGGATTGCGTCTCTACAATTCCGACTTCCATAAAATGGGTTGTGAAATCTTCATTCATGTGTACAGTGGACTGCCATGCTGCAAAACTTTGTCATTAATTTTTCCATTACCACTTATAATGGTTGGGTATGTTGATGAATACAAAGTTTATATGTGATATTTGTAACAAAGTTATACCTATTGAGTCATTATATCATATATTACATTGTACTTTCCAATCAACTGGGAATACATTAGTGTCTCTAAATTGTACAATGGATTATCGCCTCATTAACAAATGTGATTCCTTTTTCTCTAAATCATTAATTTAAAGGTGATATGGATAATTTTAATGAATATATTTTATATAAATGAAATATTTAATTTTTTTAATTAAATATTTATCATTATAAGAATATAATGAATTATTTACTTTTTTTACCTTTTCACTCACCAAAAGATGAAAACATCATTCGTGTACATGTGGACCACCACCGTCACGAAGAGATAAGACAATGTTCTAATTACTAAACCACAATGAGAACATATATAAGTATATTTAATTAAATAATATTATATTATGATAAATATTTAAATATAATGTATTACTTAACTCTATTCCATAATTGTCATTGAAAAATGGAAACATTACCCTTGCGTTCGACTGACCTACCATCTCCATGATCGCAAATTAGTTCAATTACCAAAAACCATCTTTCATAATTATTGTAAAAAGTATGATTAGTTTATAAATATGATAATTATTTCTTGATTATTATTCTATATGTTATTTAATTATATAATATATGCAAGAGATATATCTTTCATGACCAAACAATCAGGATTAAACATGGCAATTGACACTCGAAACATTGAAAACAATGAATCATAACTAACAAATGGATGATAATGTTCTATAAAAGGATCATATATAGTATTATAATAATTAATATGGTTCTATTATAAAATAATAACAGGATTAAAACCTTTATATAATAATTTAGATCACTTTCAACCAAAAGGAAGCCTGAGGTAACGGATTAGGTCTCAATTTCCATTCATTAATAAAAATTTATTTGTTTTGGAAAAATTTCTATTATATTGGGTATACACATCCAATTTAACATGTAATATAATGAAGACATAATAATTCATGTTATTTTGTGTTTTAATTTTAATTATTTCATCCAATGGTTTTTTACATAAATGTTACCATGGGGTAAATAATTTTATAAATCAATTTATTTTCATTGGGTTTATTACTTATTGATCATTTTTTATATTAATATATTATGTATGTAATGAATTTTGGTCATATTATTTTGTATTTAAAATTATTATTTGATGATTTATAATTGATACATATAATCATTTCATCAATTAATCCTCACATAAATGTTATGATTTTTTGAGGGATTATTCATTTAAATCGAGATTTATTATGCTCGAATTTCCATTAAACGAAATTATTTAATAATTTTATAATAAATCCATTTAAATTTTTTATAATTGAGTTATTGATGAAATTTTCAAGTAATATTACCTTTTCCCCACCATTAGTTTCTTAAAATAACTGAGAATTGTTTTTAAATAAAAACCATCATTATTTATCTATTCTATTGGATAAAATTTTTCATTAAAGCCCATGTTTTATAGGTATGTTTAAAAAAATAACAGTTTCCAAATTATTTATTAATATTTTAATCATTTTATAGTTTATGTTTTTTAAATGTATTTTCATGTTTTTTTCAAAAATTTTCCCATTTATCTTTTACATAAAAAGTAAAAGAAGTGTTTATTTTAATATGTATGACATAAACGTATTTTTCTTCCTTCATGAACATTAAAAAGTTTATAAACATCCATTATAAATTTCAAAGGATATTTCCAAGGAATTATAAATTTAAATTTATTTTTGAACTTTTAGTATGAAAAACTTATTTTCCAAAATAAAATGATATTTTACTCAAGAATGTTTTTAAAGATACTTTTATGGTATTTATATTAATTAAGGACAATTACCTATCATTAATACTCGAATGGGTATATGTTTCCTTATTATCATACTTATTATTCATATGGATGGTTTATGATCATTTGACTAAATAATTCATTTACATTCACTTTTATGATTCATTTTTTGGTCATTTAATTTTCTACGAAATATTCACCTTCTTTTGATCATTAGACATTAAATTTCACCTAAATATCCATATTATTTTTTAGAAAAATAATTATTACATAAAAAATGTCTCATTTATAGTGATTTAAATTAAAATTTAATTGACTAACTAGGGAAATATTGATAAATATGTATCCTTTACTCAATACAAATATTTAATGATAGGGCACATTATTTATTAATTAAATCAATTATTCAATATATGAGAGATGAATTAGACATGCATTGATGGGTGGGTCCAATATATAGAAGTCCACTTTATAAATAACTAGTCTCAGGGGAAACATTAGGTGGACAAACTAGATGAGTTTATAAAAAATATTTTTAAATCAATTGGATAAACTATATTTGTTTTTAGAACATAGTTTTAAACAATCTTAAAAAAGTTATTGATGGTAGAGATATCATGTTCTTGAGACATTATGCCCAATAATTAATAATTTCCTTCTTTATTAATTAATTTTTTTTTAGTTTCCATTAATTTTTATCAATTATAATATTTCTAGAAGCATTTAATTATTTATTTATTTATTAAATGGAATTTTCTATCAGTTATTTACCTATCTATATTGATTATTCCTTATATTCTCATGATATTCATGTAATTTAAAAATAATGTTTGTTCAGTAGTTTAACTTACTATAATTATTATTCTTATCTAATTATTATCCAATTTATTGATTAATTAGATTGTATTCTAAGTTATTAACCTTTTAATATTGTTTATTCTTTATTAGATAGTGATATCTTCTGATGTACATATCCCTTAATGAGTATTTTAGATCACCATTATTTTTTTCTTTTATGAGTATTTCATGAATATTATTATGATTAATATTAAAGGATATGGTATAGGGAATGATGTTCTTCTCTTCAAAATGTGTTCTAATTTTTATATTCACTATATAATGCAAGAAAAGTGCATGTAGAAAGTTTAACAAGACTACTAATCAATTTGGTCTATTGGGATGTGATTCCTTATATCTTATACCAATGCAATAAGGTAGACACTATCTCTATGTTACTGGGTTCAGGGTTACTACAGTTGATATTATATGGTGTTTAGTAGAATCCTTAAGAACTAGATTTACGATTTCATAAATTAGGGATCATGACCCTACGGTGGATTTTGAGGATAATTATATAAGAACATCATAATGTTTTGGAAAGTTATATATTATGTGGTATTTCTTTTAAATACATCCCTGTATAGATATTATATGTGGATGTGGTTCTAGCATAGATTTACATAGGGGATATGCTTAGGATAATTCACAGTTTCTTTACAAACCATTACAAATCATTTGAATTGAATGACCAGGGTTAAAGATAAGGAGTCTTAGATTGAAAATAAAGTGTTTTAATGATATTGGGAAATGATTTATGTCTGAAAAATAATGTCCTAAAGGAATGAATTTCCATGGAAAAAGAAAAGAATCATATAAGGAAATAAATTTTATCATTAGGATACATTTATATATTTTTACATAAATATGGGTAACATAAAAATAAAATGGTTGATTTCCCTCTTTGAAAGGTTAAAATCTAGGCCAGTTAATGACTTATACTGAAATAATGTTTATTGTGTATTTATGTGTTGGGATTCAAGAACTATATTGTAACATTTTTCAAATGGTATTTTGGTATTAAGAATCATGAATCATCTAAGTATTGGGTATAATTTTAGAAGAATATATATATTTATTAACATAAGAGGTAGGGGTACCATCAAGGGAATATTAGTTTTTTTGATCATAATTTCAATGCCTTAAAAAAACCAT
This sequence comes from Viscum album, assembly GCA_963277665.1. Lineage (NCBI taxonomy): Eukaryota > Viridiplantae > Streptophyta > Magnoliopsida > Santalales > Viscaceae > Viscum > Viscum album. The sequence continues at coordinate 175,827,664 of OY728140.1, read as the reverse complement.
TTAGTTTTTATGATATAGGATTCTAAAAAGATTAATGATATTTTGGTAAACATTTATATCATTACAATAGAATGGTTTAGTATATGTTTTAATAAAAATGTTAGTAAATAACAAATTCCCAGACTATTTTGGGAATAAGGATAATGTTTTGGGTAACCATTATGGTTTATATTATCTTTAATTTTTATTTAATTACATGTTAATAAAATTTGGGAATTTTATAGAAAATATATTAATATACATTTGGAAAAATGACATCCTAAAACCACGAGTTTTAAACATACATCCAAACACTGAGAAGGGTTTGGAAGCTACTCTATGTCTATATAATGTCTTAGTTATTCTTTTTTGTTCTTACTTAAAAAATTATACGAATAAATATTAATAATGAACCGATGGTGTTACTATTTTGGTTTATATATTAATTTATTAAATTGGGTACTTTTTTCTAACCATATTGGTTTTGAAATAGAGTTAGAGACAAATGGAAAGCCTTGTCACTATTTTATAGACATTAAAATACATTAAAAGTGAAATTGTGTGCTTCAGGAATAAAAAATTTATTTTTGGATATTCATTTAATGGAGTAAGGGGTGAATTAAAAATTTATAAAAGAAAACCCAAAGGATGGAAATATTTTTATAAAATATAAAATTGTTACGTAAATATATTTCCTTATATTCTTAGATAATAAAATAATTCATCATCATCTAGAAAAGTATTTGAAATATAAACATTACCCTATTACATTCATAATTGATTAATCATATGGTCTTTAAAGTCATCATAGATTTTGGATTTTGAGGCCCTTAAATTTTCATTAACCATTCAATTTCCTCTGATTATTGACTTCAACCACACTATATAATTATTTACACATTTATTCCATGTAAATATCTTCATATTCCACTAATGTGATCTGATATAGAAACCTTGTTAGGTGTTATTCATCAAGATCAATTTACTTTACTTTACCTCTTATTAATGAAATATTTTATTAACCTTATTTATGATATGGTTTTTAATAATGGAATTTTAAAATGTCAAACCCTTGACTTCAAAATGCATGATCAAATTACGAGGTCTCAATTTACTTAAGTTAGGGAGAATGTAACACACTGAAATTTTTAATATATAAATAATATTTAACAGAGTTTTTGTAATGAAACACCAATAATATTAGTTAATTTAAAATATTGATGCATTATCATATATTTCTTTTAAATAAATTTAATATCGTTAATAGCTTAAGGTACACACAACCCTGAGTCTAAATGAACCATAACACAACATTCCATTATAATATACCCATTAATATGTTGGGTATTAATTTTACATTTTAAATAATAAAAATTATTGTTATAAATTAAATATAAAAAAAATAATATTCATTTGAAATAAAAATATATGTTTTCTTGAAATCATTATTTTTCCTAAAATACAGTTTCGTCCCACTTCACATAAATAATTTATTTTTTGACCACTTTTATAAAATTTATTAAATAAAATAATCTTAATTTTTGAAATCATAACATCAAAATTATATTATTTTTAATTTTTTGGTTTTTTTGAAATGTTTCATTTTTCGATGAAAAGTTAAAAACATTGAATTTTATTTGAAAACTACATTTTGATTTAAATTATTTATAAAATTAATAACTATTTTTTATTAGTTTTAAATTAAAATTATTTCAATTATATATCAATTAATCCAATATATGTCATTTTAATCATATTCATATTTAATTTGTATATAAATATTTTCTAAACTTTTGTAATTCTACACTTTAAAACCCCCCTTTCTTATTGCATCTGCGAGATTAATTTTAAATTACATTTTCTAACTAATCTGAATGTAATTATTAAAAATGGATGCATTATTTGGAATCATAATAATTTAAAAATCCAATAAGGTAAACATAATTTCTAACCAAAATGAATAGTTAAAATGGCTATTATTATTGTTTCCGACGCTTTCTCCAGGGCGCGCGCCTCCGTCTATGAGGATGCGCTGTAGTTACCCCACATTCTTTCTTTCCAAAGGTGGTCTGTATCTGTCCCTTGTTCAGGGAAAGTTTCTTCTTGATCGAAACAGGATGATTGGATGTCAGTTCTTCCTTCTGTGGATTCCACCTCAAAACTCATCACCTAGTCCGGTTCTCCCTCATAGATTTAAGTCATGGTTCGTGAATCTCATTCCCGGTGCCATATCTTCATGTATGCCAGTTAATTACACTACTTCCTTCAAGACATTCCATGGGGTCCTGACATGGTAGCAACCTTTGGTCAGATTAGACGACAACGTCAGCTATGTCGGGGCATCTCTGGGTGTGTGGACACTAGAGAACATGTATTATTCCTCATAAGAGGGCATATCAAGGGTGTATAACATGAGTCATCCCACATAGAATGTGGGGAATCATAAAACATAGGCACATATCTAAGGGTTTCCCCAGCTTCCCATGTTTAACATAGGGTATGCGGCATGATTAACGTCTTGTGTAGACAGTTACTCCAAAGGCGCGCCATCTGAGGTTTTCCTCGGGAATCTCATGTTTATTATGAGGCAAGACACGAGTCTAACATCTTGCACAAACAATATGAGAGTGATCAGAATGTCCCATAGAGACGGATCAGATAGGTATATTTGTAGGAGGGAACACCAGGAAGGTTTACCGATTGGATGGATCAGAACGCCCAGTGAGGATAGATCCAAGGTGGTGCTCCCCATGGAGGGGAGATGTCACACCGTAATGGCTGATCTGAACACCACTGAGGGCGGATCATGGAGTGTGCACCCCAGGATGGGGGACACCATGGTTTACCATTAGCTGGGATTGAACCTCATGGAGGTTTCCTACACACCTTGTTGAAAGGGGTCCAAACCGACGTAGTTCGAAGGGGTGAGGAATCGGGGTGTACACAGAGGACAACGACACGGAGACATATTGGGGCTTACGCATGGATAGCGGCCCATGTAGTGCTAGGAGAAGCGAGGACGGTGGATGGCATGATCCCACCAGGATGTGGCAGCCCTAGTAAGAATCCAGATGTATGATGGATGGATAAATGAGTTCGAGGGGGAATAGAATGGGACCATCACAAGGGCGATAGTGAAGTTGGGATTGTTCCTCGAAGAGACCTCCTACATATTCTCATGGCAGGGAATCAATGTATGCATAGTTCGGGATGGTGCCGGTGAACTGATGTGAAGGTGGACCTTGGTCCGATGGGTATTGGTCTTGAACATCGTGAGGTTTCCTACCTACCATGCCTTGACATTGATCAAAGTCCACGTAGTTTAGGTGGTGGTTTTCGTCCGTGAACTGACATGAGGGTGAACTCGGGGGTCCACTGGTGGTGGGGCTGAACCTCGTGAGGCTTCCTACGTGCCATGAGTTGACATGGATCAAAGTTCTTATAGTTTGGGTATACAGTTTAACGTCATGTCGGACCGGTGCATACAGTTTAACGTCATGATAGACGCGGGCATACATTTTAACGTCATGATGGACGAGGGCATACAGTGTAACATCATTCTAAGCGAGGGCATACAGTTTAACATCATGCTGGACGAGGGAATACAATTTAATGTCATGCTGGATGAGGGAATTGCCATGGTTGATGCTTACTCTTAGCCCACGTGAGTCATCCTCGGTGTGAGAAATGAGAGGTAGCAAAGACATGACGATCACGTCACGAAGGGTGCGTCTGTGAGAAGCGAAGAGGGGGATTACGCGTTAGGCGGCCCATGGTGCCGGGACTTACTCCAGGATGGAGGCCCGAGAGAGAAAAAGCATAGGGGGAGAGGGATGTGGGATCAAAGGAAGGAGGTTCTTCTTTCCCTATCATACCCTCCACAGGCCCTGGCGGTGAGGAAGAATGGAGGTGCAAGGGTGATACCTTCCGCAATAGTGGCTAGGGGATTACACCAAGGTGGTTTCCCTTCTCCTGTGGACATATGCCACTCCGAGAGGGAGGATATCATCCCATGTGAGGGTGATTCAATTACCGTGGAGACGAGCAACGTAACGAATGTCCAAGACGGGGGAACCTGCGTACGAGGCACGGGGTCGGGTCACAGTTTAACGTCATGTGCTAAGGATGAGGTGCTTGGCAGTTTAACATCCTGCAACTTAGACAAGGTGGTTTTACTCCGCACCCATAGGGGTTACATGACCGATACCCTCTGCTCGTTCTGGGTGGGAAGGCATCAGTAAGGCTGTGTAGAAGGGGGGTCACAGAGCGAACCATCGAGGGGTGGAACCGTCATGAGGATGACGATGGTTTTGGGCTTGAGCCTTGAAGAGTCTTCCAATATATCCCAGTGGCAGGGAATCAAAGTCCACATAGTTCTCCTTTAAACGGCTTACCGCTGGATTGGGATGTCAACGGCTTGCCGCTGAATGGGGGCGCAACGGATTACCGCTGGACAAGGATGCCAAAGGCTTACCGCTGAAAAAGGATGTCAACTGCATACCGGTGAATAGGATCAAAACGTCTTACCGCTGGATAAGGATGTCAACGGCTTATCGCTGCATCGGATAAAATGGCTTACCGATGGATAAGGATGTAAACGGCTTATCGCTGAATAGGATCACAAAAGGATACCACTGGATAAGGATGTCAACGGCTTACCGCTGCATCGGATCACAATGGCTTACCGCTGGATAAGGATGTCAACAGATTCTCGCTGAATAGGATCACAATGGGTTACCTCTAGATAAGGATGTCAAAGGCTTACCACTAAATAGTATCACAACGGCTTAATGCTAGCTAAGGATTTCAATGGCTTACCGCTGCATCGGATCACAACATCTTACCACTGGATAAGGATGTCAACGGATTAACGTAGAATAGGATCACAACGGTGTACCACTAGATAATGATGTCAATGTATTACTACTACATCGGATCCCAATGGCTTACCGTTGGATAAGGATGTCATGATAAATGGGATCACAATGGTTTACCGCTGGATAAGGATTTCAAGGGCTTACCGCTGAATAGGATCACAATGGCTTACAGCTGGATAAGGATGTCAATGGCTTACTGCTGCATTGGATCACAATGGCTTACTGCTGAATGGAGTGACAATAGTGGATGGGGCTTATGCAAGGAAGCTTCCTAGGTGCCGCAATGGAGCTACAATGGTGAATATGGCTTACTCAAGGAAGCTTCCCTGGTGTCGCTATGGAGTGGAAATGGTGAATTGGTCTTGTGCAAGGATGCTTCCCGGGTGCCGCTATGGAGAGGTAATGGGGAATGGGGCTTACACAAGGATGCTACCCGGGTGTCGCTATGGAGAGGCAATGGTGAATGGGGCTTACGCAAAGATACTGCTCAGGTGCCTCTATGGAGCGACAATGGTGAATAGGACTTATGAAAAGAAGTTGCCCGGGTGCCGCTATGGAGCGGCAATAGTGAATAGGGCTTACACAAAGAAGCTGCTTGGGTGCCACTATGGAGCGGCAATGGTGAATGGGGCATACACAAGGATGCTGCCCAGGTGCCGCTATGGAGCGCAATGGTGAATGGGGCTTACGCATGGAAGCTTCCCAGGTGTCGCTATGGAGTGGCAATGGTGAATGGGGCGTACACAAGGATGCCGCCCGTAATCTCTTCCTCATGTCTGGCCATGGAGGAATCCCAACCCATTGGTGAATTGAGGCCTTCACCTATGAACTGGTGCACAAGTGTGATAATTTCAAGGTGTGTTGGAATCATGCCACTTTAATCATTGCATTAGGCGTCCTAAGCTTGGAGCATAAGGCATCTCTTTTTGGGAGAAAGAGGCATCCTATGATTGGAACATAAGGATTACTACAGTTTATAGTCTTGTATATGGGACTATTGGCATCTTATGCTTGGAGCATAAGTCATCTCTTATTTTAAGTAAGAGGGATCCTGTGTTAGGAACATAGAGAGTACTACAGTTTAGAGTATTGTAGATAGGACTATTGGAATCTAATGCATGGAGAATAAGGCATCTCTGGTTTAGAGTAAGTGGCATCCTATGTTATGAACATAGGGAGTACTACAGTTTATAGTCATGTAGATAGGACTATTTTCATCTCATGCTTAGAGCATAATCCATCTCTTGTTTAGAGTAAGAGGAATCCTATGTTATGAACATAGGGAGTACTACAATTTATAGTCATGTAGATAGGACTATTGGCATCTCATCCTTGGAGAATAAGGCATCTCATGTTTAGAGTAAGAGGCATCCTATGTTAGAAATATAGGGAGTACTACAGTTTATAGTCATGTAGATAGGACTATTGGCATCTCATGCTTGGAGGATAAGGCATATCTTGTTTAGAGTAAGAGGCATCCTATGTTAGGAACATAGGGAGTACTACAGTTTATAGTCATGTAGATAGGACTATTGGAATCTCATGCTTAGATCATAAGACATCTCTTGTTTAGAGTAAGAGGAATCCTATGTTATGAACATAGGGAGTACTACAGATTATAGTCATGTAAATAAGACTATTGGCATCTCATACTTGGAGCATAAGGCATCTCTTATTTAGAGTACGAGGCACCCTATGTTATGAACATAGGGGGTACTACCGTTTACAATCATGTACATAGGACCATTACCATCTCATGCTTGGAGCATAAGGCATATCTTGTTTAGAGTAAGAGGCATCCTATGTTAGGAACATAGGGAGTACTATAGTTTATATCTTGTAGATATGACTGTTTTCTTCTCATGCTTGGAAAATAAGGCATCTCTTGTTTAGAGTAAGAGGCATCTTATGTTAGGAACATAGGGAGTACTACAATTTATATTTATGTAGATAGGACTATTGGCATAAGGCGCCTAGAAGTGGATAGTGTTGGGACTTACGTGAGGGAGGCCCTTTCTGGTTCCACCTCGCATAGGAGCCAAGTGACAGGGTTTGGAAGAGTTTCCTGAGGAATGGTTCGACTGAAGGTACTCAGGGAATTGATGACGAGAATCTCAACTCACGACATGGGAATGAAACCATGAGGAATATGTCAACTCAAGGTTTTTCTATGATGTGTGGAGGATTATCTCAAATCATGGTTTTCTGTAGGTGGAAGGTGAGTTCCCATAGGGGCGCAATGGAAAATCCTGACATCCCGGCTCGAAAAGTTCACGGTGCGAGTCTCTATTTTTTGTGGGGGTCTATGAGGGTGGCGAAAGGACCAGACCAGCGGGCTGGGACTGAAGCCTGGTAGTGACCCCGAGCGGGGGTGTGGGGGCGCAGCCCCCATGGTATGGAATGGTGGGTGTGAAGGATAGGTTGTAGCGAAGTATATCTGTGGAGCAAAGGGGCTCGTGGAGCATGGGGTCTCATGAAGCATTGCCTCACGAAACATAGACTCGCGGAGCAGCATCGCGGAGCATGGAAACGTGGAGCATCATCATGGAGCATGGACTCGTGAAGAATTGGCTCGCGGATCATGGCTTCGTAGAGCATTGGCACACATAGCATAGTCTCATGGAGCAACAACGTGATGGAAGTTTCTCGCGGAACAGGGACTCACGGAGCAGCAACACGAAGGATGCTGCTTGCAGTGCTTGGTTTCACAGAGCAACTTCACAAAGGAAAGCGGAGCTCCACGAACCAGGAGTTCGGCCGCCCAAGGGGTGGGAAATGGCCAACTGGAGAAGGGGGTGAGGTGGGTATTTATAGGCAAGGGGCGCTGTGAAGCAGAACCCACGTGGCGCCAAGTGGGCTTCGGTCACCTCGCGGTGGGTCGCGAACGTCAACTGGGATCGCGGAGGGGTACTGCCTCTTCTGCTTCGTGGCGGGTTCACGAACGTCAGGGCGTTCGCAGAGCGTTACTTCCTCCGGTGCTTCGTAGAGGGTGTTCGCGGTGGATCAAGATTGTCAAACAGGTTCACGGAGCTTCCCGTCTCCATTCTTCGCTGTGGGTCTTCGCAATCGCGGAGGGGACTTCGCGAACGGGCTTCGCGAATCAGTTTTCCAGCCCAAATTCAAATTTCCATAACTCCTAATCTATAACTCTGTTAAATCCCTAAGACCTACCAAATAGAAGCTAGCGAAAAGGGCTACAATCCTGGATCGTGTATGTAGAACATGGAAAATTTTGGGAGCTCGTTTTCCGGTGCCAACAAAAGCCACCCCTAAGAACAAGGTCCAACAAGGACGAAGAGGGCGTGGCAGAATGTGTTCTGAGGAAATGATTGATGAAAACACGTGCATTGGGGTCCATTGCATCTTTATTGTATTGAGGATACATTCAACTAAATCTCTAAGCCTGTGTGATCCATGATCAATGCAGGAAACAAGAGATAATAGGAGATCATGTACGAGAGTGTTAAACAACGGAAGGTGTGCATGGTTCATCGATCACCATACGGAAGAATCCTGAAGGAGAGAGGGGTCACGGCTGGAGAGCATGGCTCTCTGGATGGCCATCCTGCTTCTCCCACTATGCTCTGGTGCACAAGCGGGGTAACACCATGGTCATTAGAATCAATCTGAAAAGAGGGAAGTGGATGGTGTAAATCACGATACCCAAAAATTGGGAACACTATGGGGGTGGCATGACAATGAAGGATAACTATTGAACATGTTCAAAACACAATATCCTTATTTCATTAACCTGAAATGGTAGATAACAAATGTGGGATGACTGTTGACCATGTTTGAAACACGAGGCCTGACTCAAAATGCTATTCATTAGTCTTTCATAACGTTGGCAAGGGATAATAGGTGGGCCATAGGCCGCACATCTATATTGTTAGAGGGTTCCTCTAGACATGATCAGTCTTCTGGGATGTTGGCCTAGGATAGCAGGCGGACCATAGGTTGAGCATCCATACTGGTAGGGGGTCCCTCCAAAAATGACCAGTCTTCGGAACATTGGGCCAGGATAGTAGGCGGACCATAGGTCGAGCATCCATACTGTTAGGGGGTTCCTCCAGACATGAAAGAGGATGAGAGTGTGAATAAGGGGAACACAAAGCGTGGAATGTGGAGTGATGGTTCGTTCAAACAAAATCCAACACTCATGAAATTACACCACTGTGGTGGGAGCATGCCAGATGGGCACATCGGTTTGATCATGGATCATTATTTTTGTTTTTAGACAGGGCCTCTCTAGCGAGGTGGTCTGCCGCATTCCAAAGTTATCTTGTTGCATCCTTAACTTGTTCACGATAGAGTTATGGTCACATGGTCCCCTACGAGGGGTCCCGCGAGGGGGCCAGAAATGGGGAGGAATAGGAATTTACTACTCATGTGGGCTGGACCTAGGGAAAAATTCTACGGTATCCCTATGTATCCCATGAAGATGGGAATCAAGACACAGGTAGTTCTAGAAGCACAGTTTAATGTCATGTAGGACGAGAAGAATCCTGGTTGTGCCGGTACATATCCTACCAAAACTACTAAGCCCACGTGAGTCATGCTCTATGTGGGAAACATGTAGTATAGAACTTTCCCGATATAAGAAGGGGAATGGTAGGGCGAAGGGACGCTCTGTGAATACAGGCCCGATGATTCTAACACGTCTATGTGGCACACCCAGATGCACAAAGAGGTAGAGCTGAATATGATGGAATTCCTCGTGAACACGAGGAAGTGGAAATGTGTGAATCACGATGCTCGAGATTTGGATCACAATGATGGCGGCGTGACGATGGAGGATAACTGTTAACTATGGAAGAAACACAGCATCCATATCACATTAACCTAGAATGAGGACAGACAAATGAGGGTTGACCATTGACCATGTTTGAAACACGAGACCATGTCACAAATGTTGTCCATGATCCGTAGGGACGTTAGCCAGAAATGATAAGAGAACCCATGGGTCCAACATCCATGGAGAGCCCTTAAGCATAGCATCCATGTCATCCAAGGGACCTTTTTGATGTGGGAGATGATGAGGATCCAAATAGCGAGCTCATGAATCTTGGTCTCGGGGTGAGGGGAATGTCCTCCTGAAAATCCCACATGCCAGGCTCTTTGTCAAAACGAATCTAAATATGACCATGAGGTGTATTAGATATAGGTATTCTAGTCCCATCCCATAGAGAGATCTTACTTTATGGTCGTAGAATTCGGACCATGGATGGGAAGAAACCTAGGAGGAAAATGGAGGGAAATTACGAAAAACCCGACGTGGATGGGAACATAATCCCATACCACACCGCAAAACCCCCCTTGAGAGAGGTTTTTGGTCAAGGGACCGAAAATGAAATTAGAGTTGGGCCTGAGCAAAGTGAAAAGGCGTTCCTACGTAACCCATGGAGATGGGGATCAAGCTGCACGTAGTTCGTGAAAGGTGTCACGGTAAGGTACCAGTGCCAGGGAAAAAGGGGAGTGTGGTCATGGCCATTTCACCCAAAGAAGCAGAATTTGATAAATCTTGTCTGTCCTTTAAGGTGAGTGGTTTTTTGGGAAGTGATGGGACTAGGGTAGCAAGCCCTGGTGTCGCCATAAGAATCAAGCCCTGATAGGAATTAACAAATGGCATGGAACATTGAAAATACCCAACGTGATGTCCTCTATGATGGGGTCACCAAAATGCAGTGTCATTTTTCGTCATGCGGCCAGGATGATAATGTCACAGTTTAGGGTCGTGTGATAGGACCAAGCATGCATTTTAATGTCATGCAGTGCAGGCGTAGTAGAGACGATGCTAGGTGGGGAATGTGTATAGTGACATGGAATATAACCGACGTGAATGGGGACATAATCTCACATCACACTGTATGCACTTCCGAGAGAGGAACCTCATGCTGAGGGGCCTACATAGAGGTGAGAGGTGAAGGGGGATATATTAGCTCCCAAATGATATTGACCCAAAAAACGAGACGTTCAAGCGGTCCTACGTATCCCATGAGGATGGGAATCAAGTTGAATGTAGTTCTAAGGAGATCTTAGTTTTTGATCTTAGAGCTCGGACCATGGGAGCCCTTAAGGATGTTGTATTGAGGTTTTATCCCCCTGATGTGCAAAGGTGGACTGAGGGGTAGCGCCAATCGTGTCGAGATTCCACCTCGACACAATGGGGTGGAATATAATGTGAATCATGCAATCAAAATTCAAGGCTTGGAGGGGCTGGCATGATGATGGAGGAGTACTGCTGACCATGTTTGCAACACAGCATCCTGTCGCGTTAGCCTGAAATGGGGACAAACAAATGAGCATCGACCCCTGGCCATATTCGCAATACAGGATTTGTATTAATTTGTCTTCTGAAACCCTCAAGGAATTGGCATGTAACAGTAGGAGAGCCCTTGGGCGTGGTATCCAGGCCATTCTTGGGGGTCCCTTAGGGTGTGAAAGATGATGAAAGCCTGAATGAAGGGAAACCCAAAGCTTGAAAAGTGGAAGGAACTTGACCAAGTTGAATCTGACACTCTTGGTCCTAGACCAGAGTACTCTTAACACATGGGCGAACCACTGCGAGGAGTCGAAGGCCTCAACTTGAGGGAGATTGATGGATGGAAGATACCTGAGAAAAGGGGGCATAGTGCCAAAACAACCTGTACCATACCCATATATCCCCCTTTAGAGAGGGACATGCCAAGGGGCCTAGGTGACTGTGAGATTGGGGAATCTCTAATAAATGGGGCTGGACCTGAAGTATAGATATTTGGGTGGTCCTACATATCCCATGAGGATGGGAATCAAGCCACACTTAGTTCTAGAGTGTTCCTTTTAATGTCATGCGGGACATGAAATAGGAGTGTTAATTCTTAGAACTGGGTGTGCGTAGTGCGGCTATTGCACACCCGACGTGGATGAGGACATGATCCCACATCGCAACACGCAGTCCCGTAGTCAGGGTCCCGAAGGCAGGACAGAAGAGACAAATTAGGGGAACTCAAGCTGGACCAAAAGATAGGAGGTCGGGGCATTCCTATGTATCCCATGAGGATGGGAATCAAGCCGATATAGTTATTAGGAGATCTTATTTTATGATCATAGAGCTCAGACCATGGGTGGATGGAAACTTTACAAGTAAGAACAGACCTCGACCCGATCCCTAAGCCCACGTGAGTTAAAATCAGTATGGAAACAAGGGAGGAAGATCCTTATTGCAATACCTGTAACATCCATTGAGGGGAAGTCAGTGAAGAGCCCCGAATAACACGTTTAACGCGGCTTTGTTCCCCTAACGCGCAGCTGCGCACTGAGGAATAGTATCAAGAGTTTTGAAACTCTACCTGGACATGATGAGAATGGAGAAGGAGGTGAATCGTGTCACTGACATTTTGGGCCAAATGGGGTTGGTGTGGCGATGGGGGATTAATACTGACCATGGAGAAAAAGCAGTACCTACATTGCATTAGCCTGAAATGGGAACAACAAACGAGCATCAACCGCTGACCATATTCGCAATGTGGGATTTTTATCGATTTTTTGTCCGAATCCCTTGGGGGCGTTGGCCCGTAACGGTGGGAGAGCCCTTGGGAATTGTATACAAGACGTTCTTAGGGGGTACCTTTGGGTGTGAAAGATGGTGAAAGCCCTGATGAAAGGAAACACGAAGCCTAAAAATCGGGTGCAGACGTGTCCGAGTAGTGTCCAACATTCCAGGTAACGAAACCATAATACCCTTAGGCTCATTGGTGAACCATCAAAAAGGGTCGACAAATTGGCTCAAGAGGGAGAGGTATAGGGCCTGGTCCTTAAAGGCCTAACGTGAATGAAGACATAGTCCCACAACACACTATATACTCCTCTCTCTCTGGGGAAGGGTAGGCCAAGGGACCAAGGTGAGATAGAGATTTTCGGAAGATGGGGATAGACCCGAAGCTTAGACGTTCGGGTGGTCCTACATTTCCGATTAGGATGGGAATAAAGCCATACGTAGTTGTAGAAGATACCCACGGGGCAGGATACCCTAACGTGGATGTGTACAACGCGACGAGTAACCTGACGTGAATGGGGACGTAATCCCACATTACACCGCACAGTCATGTAGCAATGAACCGGGGCCAGGGGGCCAGAAAAGGCCAAGGGGCCTGAGAGTTGGGATTTGGTAAGGAATGCCTGGCCTACACATAGTTTAACTTCGTGCAGTGAGGATGATGGTCGGGGAATAGGGATCCCTGGATAGAGGAGGTGTATGGTACGAGGGAAAAACCGTCGTGAGTGTGGAAAAAATCCCTCACCACACAGTACACTCCAGGCAAGAACTTAGGCTAGGGCCCGAAAAATCCAAGAGGCCTGAGGCAGGGCCTCGGTAAGGGAATGCGTACGAAATTGAAAATAACCAGATGTGAATGAGGACATAATCTCTCATCACACCATTCACTCCCTATAAAATAATAGGGTCTAGGGGCCCAACTGTTGGCACCACCTAGGGGGAAGTTTTTCGCTTTGGGATGGGGTAGAACGAATCACTGCACTCGATGTTTGGGACATCTGGGGGTGGACCCGAAGATCCAAGACGTTGTTGAACATGTTCAAAACACATCATCACAATGAAAACCTGATATGGGAGCATCAAATGAGCGTCGACTGCTGACCGCATTCGAAACGCGGGACTTGTATCGGCTTGTTGCTCGACATCCTCAAGGGAGTTTGCCCAAAGTGGTAAGAGGGCCCTTATGCCGAGCATCCATACCATTCAGGGGCCCTTCCAGATGAGGAATGTGATGGAATCCTAGTCATGGAGTGGTTGAAGTATAGTTTTACCCATCTTTGAAAGAGGAAAACATCTCCATGGGGATGCATAGCCGGGTCGAGGCTTGCTCGACGTAAATTGGGGCAAAAGTGTGCACCCTGCCATATGTATGGTCCAGAGGAGAAGATTTTGGCTTTTGGGCTGGGCCAATGGACAAAGTGTCCGCGCGTTCCTACATATCCCATAAGGATGGGAATCAAGCCACACATAGTTCTTGAAGCACAGTTTAACGTCATGCGGGATGAAATGAAGTTTAATGTCATGCAGGATGGGGGACGCGTCTCATTTGGGGATATGTACGGTACGACTAGCAACCCGACGTGAATGAGGGAATAATCCCACACCACACCATAAAATCTCACAAGAGAGACTGAGTCGTGGAAGGCCAAGGGGCCTGAGGCTATGCCTCTGTCAGGAAGGCCTGACCAGCTTGCAGTTTAACGTCTTGTAGTGAGGACAAGGGTCAGGGGCCCGAGGAGGCCAAGGGGCCTGAGGTTGGGCCTCGGTCCAAAAGGCTTGACCAACATGAAGTTTAATGTCATGCATTAAGGACGAGGGTCAAGGACCCGAGGAGGCTCTGGGGCCTGAGGCTGGGCCTCATTCAGGAAGGCCTGACCAGCTTTCAGTTTAACATCTTGCAGTGAGGACATGGGCCGGGGTCCCGAGGAGGCCAAGGGGCCTGAGGATGGGCCTCGGTCAAGAAGGCCTGACCAGCTTGCAGTTTAACGTCTTGTAGGGAGGACGTGGGTCGGGGGCCCGAGGAGGCCAAGGGGCCTAAGGCTGGGCCTCGGTCAAGAAGGCCTGACCAACTTGCAGTTTAACGTCTTGCAGTGAGGATGAGGGTCGGGGGCCCGAGGTGGCCAAGGGTCCTGAGGCTGGGCCTCGGTCTAGAAGGCACGAACAACTTGCAATTTAACATCTTGCAGTGAGGACGAGGGCCGGGGGCCTGAGGAGGCCAAGGGGACTGAGGCTAGGCCTCGTTCAGGAAGGCCTGAATAGCTTTCAGTTTAATGTCTTACAGTGAGGATGAGGGTGATCTTAGTTTAAGGTCATAGTGCTCAGAACTTTTTGCAGTTTATTGTCATGCGAGAAGATATTGATCAGTTTAACGTCATGATGGACGATGATGTAGTTTCACGTCATGCAAGAAGATGTTTCAGTTTAAATTCATGCAGGACTGGATTGTTTAAGGTCATGTAGGACCATCGTGCAGTTTAGGGTCATGGAGGACCGTCTAGTTTAAGTTCATGTGGGACCATACAGTTTAAGGTCGTGTGGGACCAAGGTACAGTTTAGTGTCATGCTGGACGATAGTGTGCTGTTTAAATTCATGACTGACAAAGATGAACAGTTTTACATCATGCAGGACGATGATACAGTTTAATTTCATACAAGACGATAATGATCAGTTTAACGTCATGAAGGGAGAAGATGGACAATTTTACATCATGTAGGACGATGATGTAGTTTAATGTCATGCAGGATGATAATGATCAGTTTAACATCATGACGGACAAATATGCACATCATGCAGGAAAAAGATGCAGTTTAATGTCATGCAAGACGATAATGATTAATATAGCTTCATGACGGACGAATATGAACAGTTTTACGTCATGCAGGACGATGATGCAGTTTAATGTTGTGCAAGATGATAATGATCAGTTTAACGTCATGACAGACGAAGATGAACAGTTTTACGTCATGTAGGACAATAATGTAGTTTAATGTCGTGCAGGATGATAATGATCAGTTTAACATCATGACGGACGAAGATGAATGGTTTTACATCATGCAGGACGATGATAAAGTTTAGTGTCGTTCAAGATGAAGGTGTAGTTTAATGTCGTGCTGGATGATAATGTGTAGTTTAACGTCATTACAGATGAAGATGAATAGTTTTACGTCATGTAGGACGATGATGCAATTTAATGTCGTGCATGACGATATTGATCAGTGTAACATCATGACGGATGAAGATGAACAGTTTTACGTCATACAGGAAAGTGATGCAGTTTAATGTTGTGTAGGAAGATAATGATCAGTTTAACGTCATGAAGGATGAAGAAGATAAGTTTTACATCATGGAGGACGATGATGCAATTTAATGTCATGCAGGACGATAATGATCAGTTTAACGTCATGACAGACGAAGGTCGTTAAGCAGTTTAACGTCTTGCAACTAGGACGTGGTTATCACGCAGTTTAACGTCATGAAACTAGGACATGGAATCCACAAGGATTATGTCGGTAGAGGGATGGTCACATGTACCCCATTTTAGTGGCTCGGGATTAGGGGGGAATGTATATAATGGGATCTACCTAAAATTCACCGGTCATAATGAACCTTCCATGAGATGGTGTTAAGCCCACAGGGAGGACCTCTATGGTTGAGGCAACGTGGTAGTTGTGATGACACATAGTGGCATGTGGGTAGTAAGGACAACTACATCCCCACAGTCCGGAGGGGGTGGAAGCCAGGAGTTTTGGTACGATGGGGTGAAGAAGACCAAAAGGCATGGAAGCCTAGATCGTCTGTACGACGGGGCAAAGGAGCCCGACTGGTGTGGAAGCCTGGGTGTCGGTACGATGGGGATATGGAGACCAGCAGGTGTGGAAGCCTCGACATCGGTACAATGGGGTGATAGAGCCCGTCAGGGGTGGAAGCTTGGGAATTGGTACGATGGGGAGAAGGAGCCCGTCAGGTGTGGAGGCCTGGAGGTCGATACGACGGGGCGATAGAGCCCATCATTCATGGAAGCCTGGGCGTCGGTACGACGAGGCGATGGAGCCTAGAAGGCGAGGACACCTTCATGTCGAACGGTGGCGGTAAGAGGAGCACCTCCATAGTGGCTGATAAAAATGTGACAGGGTTGACAAAGCACTGATAGATTTGGGGAAGGATGTCCCCTACATGGCCTCTTGAGGTGGCAGAGTCTGCAAGGAGCCGAAGAAGTGGGTTGGAAGATGCCACCTGCACGGTCTCTTGAGGTTGCTGAATCGGCAAGGAGCCGATGGAGACGGGTGGCGGATGCCACTTGCGCGGCCTCTTGAGGCAGTAGAATTAGCGAGGAGCCGATGGAGACGACTGGTGGATGCCACCTGCGCGGCCTCTAGAGGCGGCGGAGTGGGTGAGGAGCCGATGGATTTGGGTGGAAGATGCCACCTGTGCGGCCTCTTGAGGCTGTGGAGTCAGCGAGGAGCCGATGGAGTTTGGTGGCGGATTTCACCTGCGAAAACTCTTCATGCTGCGAAATTGGTGAGGAGCTCATGGAGATGGGAGGCGGATGCCAACTGCATGGCCTCTTGAGCCGGCGTGAGTCGGCGAGGAGCCGATGGAGTGGGGTGGTGGATGCCACCTG
Source organism: Viscum album (assembly GCA_963277665.1). Lineage (NCBI taxonomy): Eukaryota > Viridiplantae > Streptophyta > Magnoliopsida > Santalales > Viscaceae > Viscum > Viscum album. The sequence continues at coordinate 175,810,652 of OY728140.1, read as the reverse complement.
CACGGCCTATTGAGGCGGCGATAACGGTGAGGAGCCGATGGAGTTGTGTGGTGGATGCCACCTGCAAGGCCTCTTGAGGTGGCCAGATCGTCGAGGAGTCGATGGAGTGGGGGGAGGGGGCAGATGCCACCTACGCGGCCTCCTGAGGCGGTGGGAGTGGGTGAGGAGTTGATGGATTGGGGTGGCGGAATCCACCTGCGCGGCCTCTTGAGGCGGCGGGAGTCAGTGAAGAGCGGATGGAGTGGGGTGGCGGATGGCACCTGCGCGTCCTCTTGAGGAGGTAGGAGTTAGCGAGGAGCGGATGGAGTGGGGTGGTGGATGCCACCTGCGTGTCCTCTTGAGGCAGTGGAATCGGCGAGGAGTCGATGGAGACGGGTGGAGGATGCCACCTGGGTGGCCTCTTGAGGCGGTGGGAGTTAGTGAGGAGCCGATGGACCGTAGTCCTCCAACACTGGATGTTACTCATCCTCTCACATATAAAGGAGAGGGGATTCACATGGGTGATGCCTCAATTTTCCAGATAGATTCGGTCTACTCGCTTTTGAAGGAGAAGAGATTCACGTCGGGTTCACCATTTCTGTATCCGATGCTTTTGCTGAGGCACGTGCATTCGTCTGTGAGGAAGCACTGCAGTTACCCCGCATTCTCTCTTTCCAAAGGCGGCTGACATATGTCCCTTTTTTAGGGTCATTTTCTCCTTGATCGAATTGGGATGATGGGATGCCATTTTTTCCTTCCGTGGATTCCTCCTCGGAACTCATCACCTAGTCTAGGTCTCCCACATAGATTTAATTTGTGGTTCGTGAATCTCATTCCCAGTGCCATGTCTTCATGGACTCTGGTTAATTACACTACTTCCTTCAAGACATTCCATGGGGTCTTGACATGGTAGCAACCTTCGGTCGGAGTAGACGACAACGTCTGGCATGTCGGGGCATCTCTAGGTATGTGGACATTGGGAAACCTGTATTCTTTCTCATAAGAGGGCATCTCAAGGGTGAAGAACCTGAGGCATCCAACATTGAATGTGGGGAATCACAAGACATAAGCATTTATTTTAGGGTTTTCCCATCTTCCCCTGTTTAACACAGGGTATACGGCATGATTAACGTCTTGGGAAGACGGTTATCCCAAAGGCATGCCATCCGAGGTTTTCCTTAGTTGTCTCATGTTTATCATGAGGTAGGCCACAAGTTTAACATCTTGCGGAGACGATATGAGAGTGATCAGAATGTCCCATAGTGACAGTTTAGATTGGTACATCCGTATGAGGGAACAACTGGAAGGTTTACTGAGTGGATGGATCATAATGCCCAGTGAAGAAGGATCCAAGGTGGTGCCCCCCATGTAAGGGAGATGTCACACCGTAATGACTGATCTGAACACCACTGAGGGCGGATCAGGGAGTGTTCACCATAGGATGGGGGACACCATGGTTTACCATGAGATGGGATTGAACCTCATGGAGGTTTCCAACATACCCTGTGTAGAGGACAGGGATCAAAACCCCAGTAGTTTGAAGGGGTGATGAATTGGGGTGTACACAGAGGACAATGACCCAGAGACATATCGGGGCTTGCACATGGATATCAGCCCAAGTACTGCTAGGAGCAGCAAGGACGGTGGATGGCATGATCCCACCGGGATGTGGCGGCCCGGGTAAGAATCAGGATGGATGATGGATGGATGAATGAGTTGGACGGGGAATGGAATGGGACTGTTGCAAGGGTGACAGTGAAGTTCGGCTTGAGCCTCGAAGAGACCTCCTACGTATCCCCGTAGAAGGGAATCAAAGTCTGCGTAGTTCGGGATAGTGCCGGTGAACTGACGTCAAAGTGGACCTTGGTCCGATGGGTGTTGGGCTTGAAACTAGTGAGGTTTCTTATGTACCATTCCTTGACATAGATCAAAGTCCACGTAGTTCAAGAGGTGGGTTTCGTCAGTGAACCGATGTGAGGGTGAACCTAGGGGTCCACTGGTTGTGGGCTTGGACCTCATGCGGCTTCCTACGTACCATGCCTTGACACGAATCAAAGTTATCATAGTTCGGGATACAGTTAAATGTCATGTTGGACGAGGGAATACAGTTTAACATCATGCTGGACAGGGGAATATAGTTTAACATCATGATGGACAGGGGCATACAGTTTAACGGCATGTTGGACGTGGGAATACAGTTTAACCTCATGCTGGACGAGGGCATAGAGTTCAACGTCATGCTGGACGAGGGCATATAGTTAAACGTCATTCTAGATGACGGAATTTCCATGGTTTATGCTTACTCTAAGCCCACGTGAGTCATGATCAGTGTGGGAAACAAGAGGCAGTAGAGACCTGACGATCACATCGTGAAGGGAGCGTCCGTGAGAAGCGAAGAGGGGGATTATGCGTTAGGTAGCCCATGGTGCCAGGACTTACTCTAGGATGGAGGCCTAAAAGAGACAAAGTGCAGGGGGATAGGGATGTGGGATTGAAGGAAGGAGGTACCTCTTTCCCTATCATACCCTCCACTGGCCCTAATGGTGAGGATGTACGGAGGTGCATGGGTGCTACCTTCCGCAAGAGGTGTTAGGGGCTTACACCATGTTGGGTTCCCTACTCCCGTGGACATACATCACTCCGATAGGGAGGATATCATCCCATGTGAGGGTGATCCAATTTACGTGGAGACGAGAGACGTAAAGAATGTCAGAGACGGGGGGAACCTGCATGCGAGTCACGAGGTCAGGTCACAGTTTAATGTCATGTGCTAAGTATGAGGTTCTTGGTAGTTTAATGTCCTGCAGCTCGGATGAGGTGGGTTTACTCCGCACCCCTAAGGATTACATGACCGGTACCCTCTGCTCCTTGTGGGAGGGAAGGCATCGGCACGGCTGTGTAGAAGGGGGGTCGCAGAGCAAACCATCGAGGGGTGGAACCGTCATGAGGAAGGCGATGGTCTCGGGCTTGAGCCTTGAAGAGGCTTCCTATGAATCCCCGTGGAAGGGAATCAAAGTCCACATAGTTCTCCATTCAATGGCTTACTGCTAGAATGGGATGTCAACGGCTTACCGCTGAATGGGGGTGCAACGACTTACTGCTGGAAAAGGATGACATCGGCATACCACTGAATAAGGATGTCAACAGATTACTGCTAAATAGGATCACAATGGATTACAGCTAGATAAGGATGTCAATAGCTTACCACTGCATCAGATCACAACTGCTTACCGCTGGATAATGATGTCAACGGAATACCGCTAAATAGGATCACATCGGCTTATCGATGGATAAGTTTTTCAATGGCTTACCGCAACATCAGATCACAACGGCTTACCGCTGGATACGGATGTCCACGTCTTACCGCTGCATAGGATCAAAATGGCTTACCGCTGGATAAGGATGTCAACTGCTTACCGCTGCATCGGATCAAAATGTATTACCACTAGAAAAGGATGTCAACGGCTTACCGCTGAATAGAATCACAACAGTTTACCGTTGGATAAGGATGTCTATAGATTACCACTGCATCGGATCACAATGACTTACCGCTGGATAAGGATGTCAACATCTTACCACTAAATAGGATTACAATGGCTTACCGATGGAAAAGGATGTCAACGAGTTACCGCTGAATAGAATCACAATGGCTTACAGCTGGATAAGGATGTTAACAGCTTACCGCTGCATCGGATTACAATGTCTTACCACTGGATAAGGATGTCAATGGATTACCGTTGAATAGGATCACAATGGCTTACCGCTGGATAAGGATGTCAACGACTTACTACTGCATCGGATCACAACGGCTTACCGCTGGATAAGGATGTCAACATCTTACCACTGAATTGGATCACAACGGCTTACCGTTGGATATGGATTTCAATGGCTTACAGCTGAATAGGATCACAACGGCATACCGCTGGATAAGGATGTCAACAGCATACCACAGCATCGGATCACAACGACTTACCACTGAATGAAGTGACAATAGTGGATGGGGCTTATGCAAGGAAGCTGCCCGGGTTCCGCTATGGAGCTGCAATGGTGAATATGTATTACACAAGGAAGCTGCCTGGGTGCTGCTATGGAGCGGCAATGGTGAATGGTGCTTACCCAAGGATGCCGCACGGGTGCCGGTATGAAGTGACAATGGTGAATGGGGCTTACTCAAGGATGCTGGAAGAGTGCCACTATGGAGGAGAATTGGTGAATGGGGCTTACACAAAGATGCTGCTCGGGTGCCACTATGGAGCGGCAATGGTGAATTGGGCTTACGCAAAGAAGCTTCCCGGGTGCCGCTATGGAGCGGCAATGGTGAATAGGGCTTATACAAAGAAGCTTCCTGAGTGCTGCTATGAAGCGGCAATGGTGAATGGGGATTACACATGTATACTGCCTGGGTGACGCTCTGGAGCGGCAATGGTGAATGGGGATTACGCAAGGAAGCTGCCTGGGTGCCGCTATGGAGCGACACTGGTGAATGGGGCTTACACAAGGATGTTGCCCGTAATGTCTTCCTCATTCCTGGCCATGATGGAATCCCAACCCATTAGTGAATTTAGGCCTTCACCTATGCACTGGTACACAAGAGGGATATTTCCAAAGGGCGTTGGAATCGTGCCACTGTAATCATGGCATTAGGCGTCTTATGGTTGGAGCATAAGGGATCTCTTTTTTGGAGAAAGCGACATCCCATAAAGGAACATAAGGATTACTACAATTTGTAGTCTTGAATATGGGATTATTGGCATTTTATGCTTGGAGCATAAGGCATATCTTGTTTGGAGTAAGAGGCATCCTATGTTAGGAACATTGGGAGTACTATAGTTTAGAGTATTGTAGATAGGACTGTTGGAATCTAATGCTTGGAGCATAAGGCATCTTTTGTTTAGAGTAATAGTCATCCAATGTTATGAACATAGGGATTACTATAGTTTATATTCATGTAGATTGGTATATTGGCATCTCATGCTCGGAGCATAAGGCGTTTCTTGTTTAGAGTAAGAGGCATCCTCTATTATGACCATATGGAGCACTACAGTTTATAGTCATGTAGATATGACTATTGGCATCTCATGCTTGGAGCATAAGGCATCTCTTGTTTAGAGTAAGAGGCATCCTATGTTAGGAACATAGGGAGTACTATAGTTTATAGTCATGTATATAGGACTATTGGCATCTCATGCTTGGAGCATAAGGAATCTCTTGTTTAGAGTAAGAGGCATCCTATGTTAGGAACATAGGGAGTACTACAGTTTATATTCATGTAGATAGGACTATTGTCATCTCATGCTTGGAGCATAAGGCATCTCTTGTTTAGAGTAAGAGGAATCCTATGTTATGAACATAGGGAGTACTACAGTTTATAGTCATGTAGATAGGACTATTGTCATCTCATGCTTGGAGAATAAGGCATCACTTGTATAGAGTAAGAGGCATCCTATGTTATGAACATAGGGAGTACTAAAATTTATAGTCATGTAGATAGGACCATTGGCATCTCATGCATGGAGCATAAGGCATCTCTTGTTTAGAGTATGAGGCATCCTATGTTGGGAACATAGAGAGCACTACAGTTTATAGTCATGTAGATAGGACTATTGGCATCTCATGCTTGGAGCATAAGGCATCTGTTGTTTAGAGTAAGAGGCATCCTATGTTAGGAACATAGGGAGTACTACAGTTTATAGTCATGTTGATAGGACTATTGGCATAAGGCGCTTGTGAATGGATGGTTTTGGGACTTACATGAGGGTATCCCTTTCTGGATCCACATGGCATAGGAGCCATGTGATAGGGTTTGGAGGAGTTGCCTGAGGAATGGTTCGACTCAAGGTACTCGGGGAAATGATGACGAGAATCTCAACTCAAGACATGGGAATGAAACCAAGAGGAATATGTCAACTCAAGGTATTTCATGGTGTGTGGAGGAGTATCTCAAATCATGGTTTTTTTAGGTGGAAGGTGAGTGCACATAGGGGCGCAATGGAAAATCCCGACATCCCGGCCCGAAAAGTTTGCTTTGCGAATCTCCATTTTTCATGGGGGTCTGTGACAGTAGGGAAGGGACCAGCCCGGAGGGTGGGGAACGCAGCCTGGATCTAACCCCGAGCGGGGCAGAGGGGGCGTAGCCCCCGCGGTATGGGCTGATGGGCGTGTAGGATAGGTCTTAGTGAAGTAGCTTTGCGATGTAAGGGGCTCGGGGAGCATGGGGTCTCTCGAAGCATTGCCTCGCGGAGCATAGACTCATGGAGCAGCATCACGGATAATGGACTCGCGGAGCAACATCATGGGGCATGGACTCGCGGAGAATTGGCTCGCAGAGCATGGCTTCACGGAGCATTGGCTCATGGAGCAGCAACGCGAAGGAAACTGCTTGCGGAGCAGGGACTCACGGACTTGCAACATGAAGGAAGATGCTCGCGGAGCATGGCTTCATGGAGCCGCTTCGCGATGGAAAGAGGAGTTCCGCGAACTGGGAGTTCGGCCACCCAAGGGGCGTAAAATGGCCATTTGGAGAAGGGGGGAGAGCTGGGTATTTATAGGTAAGGGGCGCCGCGAAGCAGAGCTCACGTGGCGCGAAGGGGGCTTCGGTCGCCTCCCGGCGGGTCGCGAACGTCAACCGGGATCGCGGAGGGGTTCCTCCTCTTCTGCTTCATAGAGGGTTCGTGAATGTTAGGGCGTTCGTGGATAATTACCGCCTCCAATGCTTCGCAGTGGGTCTTCGAGGGGGATTGCGAATGTCAAACAGGTTCGTTGAGATTCCCACCTCCTTGCTTCGCAGCGGGTCTTCGCAATCACCGAGGGGACTTTGTGAACGGGCTTCGCGAACCAGTTTTCCAGCCCAACATCAAATATCCATAACTCATAATCCATAACTCCGTTCTGGCCCTACGACCTACCAAATCGAAGCAAAAGAAAAGGGATACAATCTTTTATCATGTATGGATGCATTTGGAAAATTTTGGGAACGCATTTTCCTGTGCCAACAATTATTTATCACCTTTAATGTAAAAATGGATTTATGAGGGGTTAAAAATAAATAAAAAGGATCATAATAAACTAAAACTCTCTATAATATATTTTAAAGTCACATTTATACCCTATGAGGACTAATTCTTAATAATACACCATTTTGGACCCTTTTTTAATTTAAAAAATGTGGGCACATATTTTTAATTTTAAAAATTAAAGGAGTGCCACTCACCACACTTATAAAAGTCAACCCATTTCATCTCTGATCCACTCCATTAACCCATTTTTTCAGATAATAATAGTCCAAATAAATTAAAATATTCAATCCTATAATCCTATAATCCTTATTATGGTCTATAAACCAACCGAGGAAGGCTTTTGGTTTTGACCTATGTATTTTACCTATAGAAGAGGTAGCGTTCATCAAACATCATTTTTATTTTATTTCTTCCTTCACCACCCTAAATTAATATTTAACCATGATTATATAATAAAATGGGTATATTTCATATAATGAAATAATTTTATATTAAGGTAATTTCTTACAACCATCGCCACATCAATAAAATGAGTTATGAAATCATTATTCATGTGTACATAGTATTACCGCCTCACGAACCGATGACATTCGTTCCTTCCATCACAAGCTATCATGGTTGGTTATGATGAATGATCTAATATATATATATGATATATTGAAAATTATTATAATTTTATATTTATTTTATTTTATAAAACTTTTAACTTTCCACTCTATAGGGGATATAATAACATCGATCCTTATGAAGGGACGAGATTCGTTTTTTACTACCACTATAAAAGGATGGTGATAAGGATAATATTAATGAATATATGCGATATAAAAGATATAATTAAAATATTATTTTCATATTTTTAAATCTATGATGATCTTATATCATTTTATTTTTTATTTTTTCACTCACTGAATGATGATAACACCATTCGTGTATGTGTGGACTGCAACCTTCACAAAGCGACATGACCCTATTTTCATCACCCCAAAACATGGATGATATATATAAGTGTATTTAAAGAAATAATATTATATTAAAATCATTATTTAATGATAAAATATTACTTACATCATTTCCATAACATTTATTGAAAAACTTGAAATGTTACCCATGCATACGTACAACCTACCGTCATTATATTCATAACGTACTTCTTTGTTGGATCATATTACCATTTTTTCACATAAAAATACTTCAATTAGTTGGTAATGGTATAAGATGTATGATCCTATATTCTAGCTTCATACTGTTCCAATCATGTGGAAAATAAATTAGTTTCTTTCCCCATATGGTTAGTTTATGTTAACATGAAGGCCTTCTATTCGACATTAGGTTTTATATAACCTAATAGGTATATTGAAAAACTCACCTAGCCCAAGTATCATGATCATAAATTGTATGAATGTATTAATGAGATTTTTATTAATTATCCTTGAGTTATTAGAGAACTCTAGGTCCACTTTGATCCCCACTACCATAATCGACCTATCAATTATTAGTAAATGTTCCATGATCATAAGTTAAGAACATCCTTTTCTATTTTTTTATGATCATAAAAATTAGAAAGACCCTCTATACACACATAATACACTTAAAATGTGGTTCGTTATCCTAAAAGTGAGTCCACATTAATATATTTGTTTTTTAATTAACATAATGTTTTACTCTTCATGTAGTCTATATGGTCTACTTCACGTATGGTATATTATCCATGACCTCAAATTAGAATAATTTTATGGTAAAATATATATGAAAATATACCCTAGAAACCTCTATGTAAAAGATTTGTGAAATTAAACACTTGTTGTCAATTTTCAAAACATTATTAATTTATACATTCCCAGAAAATAGGCACAATGGTTTATCAGGATAAAAAATCATCAATGTAGATAAAAGAAAAATAAAATCATGTACCTAAAATATTTTAGTTTTTATAACATGGGAAAAAGATAGATATCAAATATAAATGTTGAAATTATTATGGGTCATTCCATCTATATTGAGTAGAATTCTGAATATGCTATATGAGCCAAGTGATATGAGAATCAATTCAATAGAATCTATATTTTAATTTCCCAATATTCATTACAATAAGATATTAAATAACATAGATTATTGTCTATATAATATGATTTTATACTATTAGAATTTGATCAGTGATTCAAAATTTTCAACGGTGCACCGATATGATGCAAACCTTAGGACCGTAGACTATATGTGTAACTAAGGATAATCTATAGTGGAATTAAATCTTTATATCATGTTAAGTATTCAACCTCATATACCACGATGAAAAACCCACATTCAGCCTGACCTTCATGATCCTAAACTATATGCATTTCCATAAAAATTGTTCACACCAATATTGTGATTTTTAATTTAGATCAGGTTTGTTTTGGTTAATCTACAAAAATAGTTTTCAACAATGATCATTAAAACATGACATTAAAATTCACAAACCTTCCCAATGAGGTAATTTTTATCTTTCGTTGGGCCTCTAAATAACATCATGATTTTTCTTTTTATATTTTATACAAACTAACATATTTTTAGTCTATTTATCATATCCTTAAACTTCCGCCACCATTTTTTGAGACCCATGAAGAAAGAACTTGTAGAAAATCCCGGTCCAAACAATATAAATTAAACTCTTAAACATTAGGTGGGAATTCAGTGATCTCCTAGGAATTATTAAACTACATCCCCATGTATCATGGTCATGAAACTCCATGAATACTAATTCACACTATTAAAAATATTTATAAATGATAGTGTATTCCTAATGTTATTTGACCCCATCTTGAGACTTATACTTTATATATAACCTATGTGTCCCTGGAGGCTAAATTACCCCATATACATTTCAATTGAAAATGGAAACCACACATGAAGATTTTAAAATGATCTAATGTACATCCTCCCATATAAGTATTATATACTTCAGGATAATCAAAAGAATTATGAAATGATTCATTATTTTAATAAATGGAAAGTGAACAACCATCATTTTATTTCCTCCATTCATGAAAATATGGTAGTGGAATCAGCGTCTCAGATGAGGTCAATGGTTATCCCGGGCCAATTATTTTTCTCCCTTACAATATTTTTTCTTGAAAAGAAAATTTAAATCTATACACCCCATTTTGTTCATGTAGAGTCTTTAAATACTATATGATACCCTTTTTCACCTTTTAGTATGTTAGTGTAGATAACTAGACCTATGGAAGTATGCTGAACATGTTTACTAATCTACATAAATTATATTAGAAATGGATACGTCATTAGTACCTTTCCCCTACCATTATTAATTGTCATTATCATATGACATGAGTATCCCTCCATTACTCATTATTTTTAGAACCGAATATGACTAACTTTTCTTGGGGATTTTGGTTTATTTTTCTCATTAAATTCAATGATATTAACAGTTATCATCATTATCGTACGATGTTATATTATGAAAAGAAAATCATTTTCAGATGATTCTAAACTATATAGTATCCTCATTATCACATGACATAAAACTATATGATACCTACGTCCTCACCTAACAGGATATCCCATGTGTAGAAATGGTTTCCATCCGTCACCAACCATATGTGTTTTTCATATACCTCATACTATAAAAAACTATGGGCATTTTTATTATAAATTTTCAGGATATCTAATGACATATGGTATTATTGAATTTAACCGAAACAATTTTTTTTTCACATCTTTCCCATTCACAATGGATTCATTCAAAACTCATTTTGACACTCTTCTTATCACAACTCCATAAAAGTAACTCTTTCAATGAAGACGATTCAGATATGGATAGGAATTTTTATTGGATTTAATCTATTAATGAGACCATATATTAACTATTTTTAGGTCTTATTTTATTTTATATCGAATAAACCATGAAATTCACCTAGATTCCATGATGCATGATATATATCTACATAGAGAGATGTTAGTGAAAGCATCAAAACCTTTAAACAATGTGAACTCATCTTTGGGGTTATCTATCTTGGAAAATGGGATTCCAATTCACATTGGATTTTTCATGTTCTCCCTTTTTTATTACACTACTAAAAACCCATTAATCCTTGCTACATGGGGTGGAAATATAATTTCCATGGTTCTAATTTCATAAAACTAAAAGTCACACCATCATTATATGTTACAAGAATATAAAGTTTTATCCCCATAGTATAAAAATTATATACCCTTAATATCCATAAATACTATCTTATTATAATACCATATGAAAATTATATGCATCCCCTTTTGAGGTTATCGATGCCTCACTATATCCCAATTCACAATAGGTTTTTTATTTTCCTTATTTCCTAACAGACACCATCTAGATTTGGTTATAAAATCATGAAATTATAATAATATTCTCCCTTAGTACTAGATGTATGAAATTAAAAGGCACAAAACCTTGTTCATTATTGTTAAACATTAAAATGAAGTCAAATAGGATCCATAAAATGAAAAATTAAATCATTAAATCATATTCCATCAATGTTATATGGATTTAATCTAGGAATCTTCATAGATCATTAATCTTATTTTTTGATCACCTTCATTTCTAATTATTATGTTTCACTTGGTTGGAATTATTATTTTATCCTTTGGGCCACAAGTTTTCTATATGTTTAGTACACCATGATGATATTATTTTCTCATGATGATGTAGCCTTAATATTTCCCAAACTCTTCCTATATATGAAATTATTTCACCGACAAACATTATGTCCATTGATTTGGTTTGAAAAACATTTGAATATCATAAAGGTCTCTCCTATAGTGAAGATTTATATCTCAAAAGGCCTTAATATGTAACATGTGACACAAAATAGAGGAGGAATACACACCAACAAAGAATAAATTCCTCTACGAAGAATTAATTGTTCTCCAATGGCCAACATACTAGCTGGGGTATATATTGTGAAAGAAATATTTCAAGCACTGTGATTGTATAAAATTCATTTAGATTGTGTTTAATGGTCATCAACAAACTATATTACTCCTTCACCCCCCATTTTAGACTCTTTTAGGAACATTTCAACTTTCCACATAATCCATTTTCTAAAGTGTAATTATAACACCCTTGTTATTACACCCTATGAATCTTATTTGTTCATTGGGAACTAGACTCTTGGAGTCACACCATAAAAATTTATCATCCTTTTGTTTTCCAAATGGTGATCAACTCAACATCCAAATCATAAACCTTCAACTATTATCATTCCATATTGTGGAATATGGGAAGTCTTCTATTATCTCTTTTCTCTTACACTGAGAGTGACTCACAATTGATACGGGTTTTAGTAGATTGTTTGGTAACATGATAGAATGTAATAATTAAGTTATTTTTCAAAAAAAAAACATCATACATATACTTCATGAGATTAAATACTTAAGGGTGAGATGATTTATTATAAATGAAAACTTTTTATCATGTGATTTTCTGTAGAAACTAAGTTATTTATCTAGTACTAGAGAAAATGAGTGTCAAAAATAATATTTTCATTATGTTAAATTTTTTGCCTTAAAGGATAGTTTCAATTTTGAAACATTATACATCAGAAAAAATTTGGTTTCAAATACTTTAATTTGACTAGTCATTGATCCCAAATATACTAACATATCAAAATTTATATTTTTTTTGATTTTGGGATTTTGAATGATAACTCATAGCGTCACATCAAAAAAATTTGTGATCCAAGATCCGGGTAGTCACAAAAATATATCTTTCACATGTGGGAGAGGTTGTCACAAAAAATTTCTAATCAAGGTGAAGATCCCATCATTTATTAAAATTCTACAGATGCATGAATAGACATTCCTCACATTTTTAATTTTTATAAATGTTACATGACCCCAGATTTATGGGGATAGACCTCCAGTAAAAAAGGGCAATTCCCTCATCTTAGTTGAATCATAAATTAAATAATTTAAACAACCAAATATCCCCATTAATTATTAATAGTGAGAAAAATAAAAATATTAACTATCATAGGTCCTGTGATATATTGAGTTATGGTTTACCGGATTTTATCCACCTTTCATTGGTGAAGAACACAGTTTATGCTCGAGTCATTTACATCACATAACTCTTAGTTTCATACATCACTAAACTATCATGATTCCATTACCTTGTCCATAAATGGAACAAACGTTTTCTAGATCCCATGTATCAGATAATTAATATTTTCATGCCACTAAAAATTTTCAAAAAACACATATATGGTGCCTCTATTTCATACCGCCTTTCACCAATCAAAGTTTTTTAGAATTTGAGAGATTATAGGCCCCACATACACTCAATCATGGTTTATTCATGAAAAATACCTATACACAACAAATATCATCGGCTCTCAAGAACATTTTCGTTCTATCAAATAATATTTTGGATGTATCCATTATTAATTATCCTAACAACAAGGTTTTTAAAATATGTGACTGCAACCATTCAACCATCATGTGTGTAATCCCCACTCAATATCTTCCAACACTCAAGTGGTTCAATGGGCTTCAAATTAGGAGAAATATATTACAATGACATAATCAATAGAAATATAATTTACCCCTCTCAATGATATTTCCTCCACATGAGAGCCTTATTATGTGTAATCTACAATCCATCCCCCAATGTTTCCCCTTCTGTAACACATGTTTGATTAGAAAAATACATTAAACTATTGATTACAATATTTAATGAAAATAATATTACCTATGTGATGACCCTGGATGAATCATGTTAAAAGAAAAATATCCCTCATGTGATGGAAATGATATGAACTATATCTAGATGTTTGCTTAATTCATAAGATATTATTTTCCTCCCATTCATTCCTCCTTCGCAACATGAGGGTCCTTATAACAAAAAATTAAACGTCTTGTCAACATATGTGACAATCAAAGGATGTTGTGTGTTACAATAACACGATTACCCATGTGATGAGTATAAAATAACTCATATAAAATGCATGATATTAACCCTGTAACCTGGGTATATTAATACATAATACCCAATATAATACTCATTATTTCCACATTCGTTGTCTTATAATCCTCAATGCAATACATTTTACTACTAGATTACCTGATGTGAGAATCATAGGATTCCCTATGTGATGATTCCAGTATCTTCCCATGTGATGATGATGGGATGCTTCACTAGATAAGAATTACATAATACCCATATTCTAGATATAAAAAATATTAATTACCAATCCATCCCGTATCACCTCTTTTTTCTCTATCCAAGAATCCTTTGTACAAGGAATTAAACTACATGGTATGTTCTGATAAAAGAACATAAACTATACACTAAAAATATGTTTGTATTTATTTATATTTTATAATAGAATAAATATAATTCCTTGTTTTCATTTAATCCCGACATCACCAAAATTTAATATCCCTCCATTGGAGTAATTATCCTTGAAACATAGTCATCATCTTATATAATATATCACCTCTCACAAAACCTTCTTAGAATATCCTAATGATTTTAAACTATTTGAAATCTCCCACTGGATATAAATTATTTGGCTTTTAATATGTGGTGGATACATATAGATTTAACCCGACTAGATGTTATCATATAAACAGACCATTCGTGATGAGCATATATTGAAGTATCCCCAATAGACATTAAACCTTGGCTATATATTACAAGATTATCCCAAGAGTTCATATGTGATAAATCCATGTCACCCCATGCGATTCATCAAAACATGTACCTTCTTCATAGATGAGGGAAAATTAGGTAATGATACTACGATGAGTTATGTGATGAGTATAATAATTCGTTGTGATGATAATGATATATCTAGTATCATTCCATAGGCGGCAATCCCATGTTCTTTACCTGGTGTTATGATATCTTGAATCCTCATGTGATAATCATGAGACACCTCGTGTGACTAGTATAAGAAAAATGTATAATGAGGATGGAAAATGTTAAATTTTATTAATTTAGAATCTAGAAGAATATTCTAACTATGACTGATGAGAAAAGGATGCATCTAGTTATGAGGAAGGGACACCTTACGTGAGAATTCTGAGTTATCATTTATGAAGTGCATATTTACCCTATATTATGAGCATGGGTTTCATATTTTAATAAACCATGTTTATCGTTGGAAAATTTTCTAGGATACCTTATGTTATGATTTTAATATTCCATATAAAATGAGAATAATATATATTGGGTACTAAACCTAATATGTCATGTGTGAGGAATACATGATTATTTTACGGACCAACATAGTGATGATATATATATATATATTTTCCAAATATACCCATGTATTTTTGATGATGGTTGAAGAAACTTCCTCTCCAATAGATGTTGTTAACCCTACTAGGGTAGTTAGTGATGTTATATTTCAGTGTCCACTTGTGTTTGGCCTCGTTAATGGGAATCATGATTTTGTCTTAGATTTATGAATGATACAAGGACTAAGAAATTATCCCATGATTTAATCCTTGAATGAATGATTTGACATACCGTAATCTAATTTGTATCATGGATACCACTCCGTCAATTTGGTTTTTAATGGTTTTCTAAGTTTATAAATAAGGAATATGTAACTGAAGATTCGTGACAATATGAGGCACATTTTGATAAATATAGAGTAATTTAACTAACCTAAATCATCTGAAAACATAGAGATTTGAATTTTTTTGGATTTATTAAAAGTAAAATATTTTATGAGTGTTGAAATTTTCTTCTGTTTTTCAAAAATAGAAACTTATTCCTTGTTATAATATAATCATAAAATATTGAATGTGTTAAATCTAAATATAATTCATCAAAAAAATTTATCATTAATTTTCACCTCTACTTTATTAGTGAGATAGAAAAAACAACTACATGTTTGACTCCAAAATAATTAAAAAGGTAAAATATAATTGAAGTGAATAGATAAATGAAACATTAATTGTGATTGAATAATTACATATTCATCTTATGATGGGGTGGAAAACATTACTTATCCATTAAAAAATATATATTCTATTTATCATAATGAGTTTTATTCAAAATAATTTTATGGTATATTGAAATAATTAATTGAATTTTATTTTTATATTCTAGAATAATTCCACAATTATTTTATTTAAAAAAATTAACTTTTTATTCTTCAAATGATTTTGGTGTTGATATGCCTAATTTATATCATATTGATGATATATATTTTTAAATAAAAATATTTTGTGTGAACGAAATTAACTTCACTATAGTAAACTAAAATTTATTGAAATTATTAAAATTCCTTTAATTTTTTTATTTAATCATGTTTTTTATTCTTATATGTTTGAATGTATTGACATATCTTCTGTTTATAAAAGAATGGTGATGATCATACTAGGATTAATTTTTTATCTTTGCATACTTTATAATAAAAATGAATCTTAAAATGTGACATATATAGATGAATTATTAGGTTATCATTAGGTAGGATTCATTCCTTAATTATGATATACCACTGTAGAATAATAAGAATCTTATTTTCACTAAAAATAATCTCTATAGTATTTTTCAATATAAATATTTAACAATGGGGTCATATCTCCATTTTTATCATTGAATTTTGTACTTATGAAAAGTCCCCATTGAATTTTTGTAGAGTTTTTTCACTATAAATATGAAATAAGCTTCATGGAAAGGAACCTATAAATTTTTTAGATACCTATTCTTTTTGAGATAAAATCATCATATTAATAGAATTTGAAAATTTTATTCTCAATTTAAAAAGGATAGTTAATATATTCTCTTGTATAATATTTAATGTTTCATAATAAATAAAAGGTTCTTGTAATAAAAGAACCTTAAAAAATGATTGAGACGACTCCAATATAAACACCATATAATATAAAATTAAATGTTTTTTAGAAGAATTTACTCCAAAATTAAAACGAATAGGTTTATCTTTTTCACATATATTTCCATGAAATTTCTGATCGAAATCACATATATTATATATTTATTAGTAATATAATTATCAATCTAATATTTATATATATAGAATGTCTTGAGTAAAGTAAAATTATTTTAATGTTTCTAGTATTCCAAAATTGGATTGTTATATATAATTGAATTTCAATAGAAATAGTAAATTCAAATGAAATAATAGAGAATTATATATATTTTAGGGGTAATAAAATAATATCATCATGATTTTCGTCTCTTTTTATTAAATATTAATGTAATTTTTAATAGATATTATTTTTTTGAACATATTCCATATAAATCATAATGAAATATATATTATCTTAAAGAAATATTTATTTAAAGGGGAATGGGTACCAATAAGAATAAACATCGATTATGTTTGTAGGATGTGATGAACACGATAGAATTAAAACATACATATTGTATGTTAAGAATAAATTCATAGAAAATTCCACTAAAATTACATTAAACCTTGAATAAATCATTATCTAATATTTATGTCTCATGATATACAATTTTTTAGTTTATCCACCGTTCTAAGTGCCTAAGTCTGATTAGGATAATTTGAATATTGATTTAGAATAATATTTTAAAAAAATATAATTTTAGAGATATTTAATGGTGGGATGGATTATTTTTAAGAATATTGATAATAAATTATTTTCTTTTAATAAAAAAATTGAAAAAATTGAATTAATATGCTTTTATTGGTAATGGACCTCTAGTATCATGATATATATTATAAGACCTCTTTACATGAAAGTACATTAATGACATGCTGAGTATGATTAAAAATGTATTACATTATAAAACCATAATTACCATTTATTTTTGCAAATATAAATGTTAATATTTTTAGATCATAATATTTCTAAAAGATATATAGATTTAAGGTAAAAGAAATAAATATTTGGAATCATTTTTTCTGAATGTTTTTTTGGAAAACAAATTTAATAAGTTATTAATTCTCCCACGTATTTGATGTATAAATTAATAGCTACGCAAAATATTATTTGAATTCAATTAACTTTTTTGTGTATATATTTTATATTGATAATGGAAATACTTTTCTAATATTAATTAATTATTTATAATAATGATAAAAAAGAAAAAATGTTTTAAAAAATATTTATTCTCCTCTAATGAATAAAATTAATGTTTCATTTCCAATTGAATTATTCAGAACAAACGCACTTCTTATATTAATATTTAATAAATAAAATTCTATTGATTCTATGAGAGGAAAAGGGGGATTCCATTAAAAAAAATGAATAAAAGGATAAGAATACATTAATAAGACAATGTTCAAGACCAAATATTTAGATTCCCAAGTATAATAGTGGAATTGAATCTATAAAAGATATATTCTGTGTAATATCTAATAAATATTCACCAACTAAAGAAAATAAAATAAAATTCACTCCTACTATGAAAATGTCATTAAAGAATTATATATTCACTCAGACTATGATCTATCTTATATCACTTGTAAATTTTAAATTCTCACCAATAACGTTTTCTATGATTCCAATAAATATATTTGTAACTTTTTCCTACGTTATTTGATCCCTCATTAATAATGAAACTAATTTTTCTAAATTAAATTATTTTATAGACACATTAAGTGAGATTATTACCAAGGATACAAAATTTTATCTTGCAAATGAACCAAAAAATAAGTACTTTAAAGAGGAAATAATATTATAAAAAAATGTAATTTATATGAGGAGAAAATTAATTTGAATGTATAATTGAAAATCTAAAATATATTTTGACTAAAATGATTCCTTAAAACCATGGTAATCATATTACTAACATTTATTTTAATTATTAATTCCATAAACTATAACTAATTTTTGTAACTTTTTATTCGACTTTTTACCATTGAAATATTTATATGAAAATAACTTTTTACAACAATGGTTATTACAGTACTAATATGATTTAGTCTACATAAAAAATGGTCGTTCAATATACAAGAATGAATTATTTTCCATTAAAGGGAACTTATGCATAAATTTATTTTCTTATTTTTTTGTGATTATTTTTCATGATATATATATTCTTATAGAAATAGGGTTATCAATTTATCACTATTTCATTAAGAAATATCTAAAACATTACACATGCATAACCATTGTATCCTAATTTCACATTTTATAATATATTCCAAGATGGGGGACAGTTTTTAGATATATTTATTTTAATTAAAAAATGTGAAATTATTTTATCATTAACCTTACATTCATTTCAATAATTTTTAATAAACACTTCAAAATTATTTTTGTATAATATATTTTATGTATTTATAGTGAGATTTTATTTATTATGTCTCTCTAAAAGTATTTACTCATTGATAGATAAATAAATAAATATATATATATAAACACTATTTGGTTTTTAAACCTTTTTATTTTTTAAATATAATGTCATTATTATCATTATTATACTACATTGAATATTATAGAATACATTATATCATTATTGTTTTTATGATATGAATTTTATTACAAAAAGTTATTATATAAACATAATTTGGTTTAATTATTCACATACTAAATATCATCTCTATTAATATTCATATATCGTAATACATATATGTTTATCTATTTTTTGGGATGAATTTATATGGAATGTTATTTTTTTATTATTGATCAACTTGAAATTTTTCTATGTGATTTTGATTATTGAAGAAGATATTCACTTTCATTAAATATTAAAAATATGATATCAAAATAATTTGTTGATTTTGTTTTATTACTATAATGTTAGTCATTACTAGAGTATTATGAATTAACTTTATAAATAAATTTTACATGATTGTTTGATATATCAATATATTTTAATTCAATTTATCAATAATTATGATTATAACTTTATACAAAAAATATTCCTGATGATGTAAGTTATTTTTTATGAAACAATCATACCATTTAAATTAATAGACTCACATATTTTTTTATTAAGATATTAATTAGAAAAATATAATTTATTTTATTTTTCAATTATTGTGATTGAATAGAAAATATAGCATATAGACTGTGGGAAGGTTTAAAAATTGTACTAGATGATCACTTGAAAGTGAAATTTGATGAGAATAGAGTACCATTAAGATGAAATGTATATAAGACTCTACATCAGACCAATAAAAATTATAATTATATTTCACATACTATATTACTCAAACTATGGGTCTTTTATAATCTATCAAAATATATATTGGAAACAATTAGATTAAGATCAAATAGTAGGGGAACTTATACTCTCTATCTCACACATATGATTTTAATATGAGGTATTACATTGTTTTTTTGGTAGTGTATTTATTCATAGGTTTCATTGGGAGTTTTTTTTTGAAAAGTGGTGATTTCTGGGCATGATAGCAGTTGAAGATTTTTTGGGGCATAGTTATAGAAAATTGTGCTCCCTCACCTAGGAAACCATGTGACAATTGTTCTTTATGGATAGTTGCGACCACACATTTGTTCCACAGTTTGGAAAACCATTTTGGCTAATCGTGCATCTTTTTTCTCATGGGTAGTGAGTGACACATGTTTTCAACAAGGGTTGGAAAACCATTCGAGATAATTATGAGAACATTCAAGGTCATTAAAAGTGTGAAATTCCCCATCCATCCCTTAATATTTTAACCAAAAAATAACCTTTTCCAATTCTATGAGATTATGCGACCAAAAAGGGCCTATCCCTTATTCCTAAAGCTTCTTATACTCTCCCAATATGTGGATATAGGGTTTTATTCAAGTTTTCAGGGGTGAATATTTAAGGCCATATTCTCCTCCATTTTTCCTCTTCCAACTTATTCTATGTTCTCTGGAGTTCTTCTTCTTCATTGGTATTGTGGATGTAGGGTTGATTTTTCTTTAGGTTTTAATGAGTGGATTTGTTTGGTTATGGTTTCACAAAGTTGTTCCTGCCTCTTGAAACCATTTTAAGACATTTTTGGGTGAGTTTTGTTGAAGCATCGTGAGTTTGAGGTAGGTTTCCCTTTGCACATTCACATTTAATGTAAGAATCATTGGTTTTATGATTCTCACACCATTATGATATGTTAACTAGTGATGTATTAATTTTATAATAAATTTTTAATGATAAATGATGTGATTTTGAGATTTTTTTGAAGTATATTAAATTAATTTATTGAACTTTGCTCACTAAGTGATTGATAAATTTACCGGTTGACCTTTTCATGTGTATATTGGTATTCAAAGCATTGAATGGATTTATAAATGTATTTATGGAATTTAAAATGGTGGTTTTATTTTATAAAATAAATTTATAAATGGGTTTGGACTTGAAGTTCATATTTTCTTTCGTTCCATGAAAATTGTTTGACAATCCGAAAAAAATGTGTTGGTTTCCTTTAGAAACATGTGATTCTACCATGTGAATTGAGACCCATTGGTCACCTTTTTGAAAATGGAGGTATTATTCTTGAATAATTATTTTCCATGGTCATGTTGAATATTATGGTATTCCCATAATTAGAGGATCCCTTGTGATTTATTGGTTGAATGGAATTAGATTATTCCTTAGGGTGACTCGAGGGTGACTTGTTGTGTGAGTTTTTTATTTATGATGTATGAGCATGTGATGGGATATATTTTTGGAATTATTGGTTCACCCAAAAAGATGTTTTTACATGAGAACCTAGCATATCTATTGTATTTTCAGTGAATAGTTTCTGAACTATCATAGTATTTTTATCTAGCAAGCGGCCCTTATCAAGGGAATTTTTTCTGTTTGGTATAGTGACCCTCAGTTAGACCAGGTTGGGTGAGATTGAGTGTATGGGTGAGTCAATGTCATCAGGTGAATCATGAATTTAGGATGAA
Source organism: Viscum album (assembly GCA_963277665.1). Lineage (NCBI taxonomy): Eukaryota > Viridiplantae > Streptophyta > Magnoliopsida > Santalales > Viscaceae > Viscum > Viscum album. The sequence continues at coordinate 175,788,849 of OY728140.1, read as the reverse complement.
TCAGATGTGGGTATATTCTATATTATTTCCCTAAGCTCCTAGTTTCTCCCATGTCCTTCATCACTTAGTTATATACAGTGGATGGTTGTGATGCATTCCTGATTGGTTAATTTTGTGTGCTATTTTTCCATTTCCCTTATAATATAATAATTTATGCTTCTCTCTTGTGAGGTGTACTTTGGAGAAAAGTGATGTGTTGGTTTTCAAAGTCTTATGAAAATTTATTATAAAATTATTTCTGATCTCTTTCACTCAATTAAAAATGGAAATTCCATCGTTGTCTTTTGAAATGAGAATTTTTATTCCTCGATATGGAATCTAAATGTGAATAGAAAAAGGGAAATGGACCCTATTTTTGAGTGTAAATAAGTGAAAAACCTAATTTTTTACACTATATTTGTATCTTGAAATTGATTTTTCTTTATTAAATATAAATGCATTGGGAATAGATTTTTCGAGCATGCCAAGTGAGTTTTAATACTCATAACTATAGTTACTTATAGTTTAAATATTTTTCCAAAGATTTTGGATTGGGTTTTATAACCATGGAAGATGGTTGGTTTGGATATCGTAGAGTGGGCCTTAGGGTCCAATAGAATGTAAAGGTCGTCCGGTTCAGTTTTGGTTTATTTGATCGGTAAGTTGTATTTCCCATTTATTTATAAATGATGTTCAGTTTGGTAATTGTATTTATTTTGGGATGATCTATTTATTTTTCAATTGTTCAGTTTATTTTATATTAGGTGAATTAGTTTCTGTGATTCTATGTTAATTCTCTGAAACATGTTTTAATCCCAAGAGGATTTGGAATACCTCTCGCGCATTGTCTCGATGTGAATTGGGTGATCAGTTTAGAGTCCACATGGGTCGGTTCATGAAAAAATAGTGTCAGAGTAGGTAATTTTGAGGTCCATTCTTTCAGATTTCAATTTCTAAGATAGGATATCATGGTAGATAGAGTTGGACTGCCAGAACATGGGGTATTGGTATGAGTGAGTTTATGGCCAACACTTTCTGTACTGAACCTTTTTTTCCATGGGAAGTTTTGTTATGTTTGATTTATTATGTTCTAGTGGTTTTTGATGTTTGGTAAAAGAATGTGAGTTTCTCCAGTGGCATTGTTGATCTCATAGGTAAATGGTTTTAAGGCCTCCTTATGATGCCTACATGATTGGAACATGGTCTCCAATCATATTTTGTAGTCACCAATCGAAACTAATTTCCCCTTACGATTTTGTTTGTGTACATCTTGATTCTGAAATTGTTTATGAAAACCCTTGTTTTAATCTAATCAAAACTGGATTTTATGTGGTAAGGGATTCAATTTTTTAGGATGTAAAATGGATATTCATATTTATTTGGAAGAAAGATTTAGAAAAGTTACTTTTTAAAAATTATAATTTGGTAAAATGAAGATGGGTTTAACGATATTGGATTTATATAATCAAAACCCAGGGATTGACGAAATTTGTTACGTAGAAGTGGATGTTTATTTTGAAGTGGGTTTTGGAAATTGTTTTAAAGGAGAATAAATGAGTCTTTAATAAAACGATTCTTGATGGAAATGTATTGAATTATATGAATCATATTTTTAGAGGGGATTCGTTGGATATTTATTTTTGAGTGAAATAAAATGGATTGATGTGTAGAGTTTGAATATGGGTTTTTATTTATCAGTTATTGATATTTTGAATGTGTTTTGTGAAAGATGAAGTGTGAATTAAATTGAAAATATAAAAACATGGGTTGAATGCAATGCTTAAAAAGTAGAAAAGAAGATGTTATTGAAATTTTGTATTATCGTGAGAAATCACATGTGAGGATGTGTGTATAAGGGTGTATGGTTGATGGAACGAGTTTATGGGTGACTATATTGTCAAGAGAATATACGTGTGTGAGTATCTATCGGTTAACATTGGTGAGGGTAAAACATCCCATATTTTATTTTTTCTTTTTTAATGATTTCTTAAGAGGACAACACATGATATTTTAATAACCTATGATTTTTTTGGTGTTTAATTATGATTTGAGAATGAAACTTATGTGGTGTTGTGAGTTTGAGGATTCTTGCAAATGAATTCGTTTTGATTAAGTTATTAATTTTAATTTTTCTAAGTGTATAACCCCAAAATGATTCAATTGATATTTGAAGTGTGAATCTATATGGTTCACCATTTTGAACACACTCTTTTTGATCAACCAATAGACGAATTTCTTGAATTTTAGAATTTGAATCCCCCTCCCTTTTATAGGAAAGAATATTCTCTTGAATTGGAAGAATAAAAGTGGAAAATTGAGATAAACTTAAGTTTCCTTAGTCGTTAAGGGTTATGTTCTCTAACATTTTGCTTGAAGGTCCATCTTGTAAGTGGTGGAAGTAGGTCTCTTGAGACAATCCTTATGATGATATTACATACGATTTTTTCAAGGCATAATTCATGAGGATGTATTTCTCATGGGTACTATTGTCAGGGAAGGGAATGTAGATGTGATTTCTATAGCAAGGTGATGGTTCGGTGTTGGAGTTATTTTTAAAAAATTAAGATCGAGTTCCTTACATTTAAGAGTGGGTTGCATATGATTACTTGAAGGCTCTGCATTTTGAGAACTGGCCTTGACCTAATATATAGTTGAAGGTGTTAGAGTTAGGTCTGACCTACTTTTCCAACATGGTAAGGAAAGTTGTTCAGGTTGAAGATTTTTTAGTATGAGTGATTGAGGTTGTAAAACTTTATATAGTCTATGGAAGTGGTGACGGGATTTACATTAAGGATATAGGGAAATTTCCTAATGTTTTTGGTCCTATTCATGGAATTAAAAGGCATCTAGATCTTTTGTCCTCCTATTATAAGCATAGTATCATGGTGTGACATAAGTATGAATGCCTAGTTATAAAAATTCATTGTTTCTGAATGATCTATATACCTTGCATACCTGTGAATATTTTGGTCACTTGTAATGCTTCTATTAGGGTGTTTCTAGAATGTGATGTGGAGCCAGATCCACCCCTTTAGATGACACCCCATCCCAATCTTAGGAGGAAGTTGACGGCTTGTGACCAGTTTGAAGACTCTTCACATTTGAGTGTTTCTTATATTATTGTGGTTGTGTTTTTTTTGGGTTTTTATTTCCTCGTAATAATGATTGATGTTGGGTATATTTCATGACCTCCCATTTTAATGAATGTATTCAATTTTGAAATTATGAAAATTTTCTCTGTAATGGAGGAATCTTCTGTTGTCTATCTTGTTTTTGCTACCTCTGATTTGGGGTTAAAGAGGATTATGGTGTATATTATAAATATTTATCTTAGTGAAAGTCCCTTGTTGGAGTGAAGTGATTAACATGGTGTGTCCTGCTCTTTTTTTATACCCGGGGTGATGTGTGGATACTCGTGATACTAAGATAAGGAGTTACAATCAGGGATTATCAAAACATAACTATAAGGTCGTGGAAGCTTCTAGATATTGAGGATCTATCCATAGTCCCCAAAGTGAATCTTGTGAATATTCAGGAATCAAATCCATGGGGAGGACCTTAGTATATCTTTTGTCTTTAGTGCTGGAAAGGGGGTAGTTTAGGCTTCTCTATGGTTGATTCTCTATCTTGTAAGGTTTTATTTTATGATAAATGGGGTAGAAGCATCATTTCATCATTATGGTCCTTATGTATTTAAAAATAATCTTTGGATGTAAAAATGTGTGGTGGTATCATATTCTTGAAATTCAAATAGTTGCGCCTTTTCAGATGAAAACCTACAATCTGTTATCTTTGTGTGGTTAGCCATTATGAGTTGGACTTTATTTTGGTTTGTGATCATCTAGAGATAGTTTCACCTTATGAAGATGATGAATAATGGGTTGTTTATCTACTTGGTTTGGAGTTTCTATTATCAGGGACCCCACTCGTGGTGAGGGTTTGGTCAGCGTGGGGCATTCGAGTGTCTATCTGTGGTAGTTGATTTCTAATAGCAAGGAGTCCACTCTAGAATTAATTTTGGAATATGGTTAATATTTGTTTTTATTTATGTCCTTCCTACTTTCTACTCTCTAGGTTGATGATTGGGGCCCTTGGGGAAGGCCTAGAGGTTTCAGGTATGGTGAGGTTTTTGGATTCGACTCTAAGGTTTTCCATCATTTATTGGGAAGTGTTTTGGGGTCCATTTCTTTATTTCAGGTATTTGTGTGTGTTTTTATTTTGGTAGTGTTTGTGGTTATTTTTTATTTGTGGAATTAGATCATGAGGGTGCATGAAACTTTGTCTTTGATCAATCAACGATATATTTTTTTAGGAATTTTGGGGGTAGAAAGCATAATAGTGGGGAGAATTGTCACAACCTTGATTTTATTTTGAGGTGTCCCTTTGACTATTTTGGGTCTCATGTTTATTAAATGGTATATCCATATATATTTAGTGAAAGCATGAGATTTTTGGGATTGAGATCAGGTTCCACATGATTGGAACATGGTTATTGGAAGCCATGCACACACACTATGTAAACCGTGCAGAAAATGTTCATTTTGGACAATGGTGACTGTACAATAGGCGCACGGTCTGGAAAACCACGTGGGTTAACCATGATGATTGTTAATATTAGAAATTGAGTGACACAATATTTTTATATGTCTTGTAAAATCATGTGTGATAATCTTTTGACCTATCCAAGTCATTAAAAGTGTGAAATTTTGCTTCCATCTTCTTTGGATTTAATCCCAAAAGGAATGGTTTTCCCTTTTACATGATCGTGTGACCCAAAGGGAGCCTCTAAATTTTTATAAAATCTTTTTATTTCCTACAACTGTCAAGATCTAGGGTTTTATTAATGTTTTGGAGGTGAATATTTACGGTAATCTTCTCTTATATTATTCATCTTCCTTTTTTTAACAATCTCATGAGTTATTCTATTTATCTAGCCTTATGGATATATGGTTCATGATTCCTTATGTTTTAATAAGGGGTTATGTATGTTTATGATTTATATTGGATTTTTTTTCTTTTAACTTTTACAAGGTTGTTTGTCCATCTTTTTGTTGAAGATCCTTGAGTTTATGGTATGTTTCCATTTCCACATTCCTTTTAATTTATGATTCATTGGTTTCTTGCTTCTCACACCTTTATTATGTAGTAATTTGTGATGTATAAATTTTAGAATAATAGTTTTATGTGAAATGAGGTGGTTTTCATATTATTTTGGAATTATATATTATTTATTTGTAGAACTATGCCCTTCAAGTGTTTTATAATTTTTTTGATTGGCCTTGGAAAGTGGATTTTATTTTTAAGGAATGGTTTAGATTTTAAATGTATTTGTGGAATTTAAAATAGTACTTTGGATTTCTAAAATGTATTTATAAATTGTTATGGACTTAAAAGTGATGTGTGTTTGGTTCCATGAAAATAGTATGACAATGTGAAGGAAATGAGTTGGTTTTCTTTTGGAAACAAGTGATTTCTCGATGGTTCTTGAGGCCCTTTTGGTAACTTTTTGAAATTAGTGGTCTTGAAAACTCTTCTTGGATAATTAACATTCCATGGTTCAGTTGAATGTTGTTGGAGGCCCACACTGAGAGGCTCCATTGTGATTAAATGTTTGAAAGGAAAGAGATTTTTCCTTTTGGTGGCTTGGGGTGACATGTTTTGTGAGTTGCTTGTGTATAATGTATGTTCATGTGATTGGATGGTTGTTTATAATTCTTGGTGAATCTACAAGGATCGAGTAACAACTGAGAGATGAGGGGGGGGGGGAGGGGGGTGAATCAATGGTTCACATTATAAAAGTTTCAAAACATTAAGAATGTTAACCCTTGGAACCTGTTAATATTTCATTCCATATCAACATGTGTCAAATACTTATGCGTGCAAGAATAGTAAAGAATGTAAGGAACACATGATTTACAACGGTCTGCCTCATTGAATGAATATACATCCTTTCTATAGCCATTCCCATAGGACTATAGAAATAAACTTTAATGAATAATTGAATACAACTTGTGCCAACCCCATTAAAAACCTTCTATCTCCTGATAGTAAAGATTATATTAAATCCCATCAGATTTCAATGTTTGCATAAAGAAAAAATTAACAAAAAAAAGAATAAGAACTTTGTTGAATATGCTCCACAAATGCTCAGTCCGAATCTTCAGTCCAGCGAAGCTGATTCCAATATTCTCAGTAAGGTAAGGATGGTTCCGATTATTCTGTACCTTAAACACTCAAGGAAAATCTTCTTCAATCATGGTGGGAGCTTTTCACATTGAATTATCTCGCACTCCTCATTTTCAGCATCTGTGAATGTTACTAATGTGAAATTGTGCTGAGCACATATCTATAGGAATCTTGGAAAATGACGGTGAAAATCTTGAAAACCATTCCCACTTACTCAAATCTCAAAAACATCGCAAATATCATGAATTTATTCATCCGTATTTTAATTATTCAAACCCCTTTAAATTTATATAATATTTCTAAAAAGATTAAATTTAGGTTTTATTTCTTGAACTATTCATATCTTTCCCAGAATGATAAAGTTAGCTCATGGTTCATGTTTACTTAGAAACATGCTTAGAAATATTGCTCAGAATTGTGAAGAAATCAGGCACCAAATTGTTTTGAAATAAAGTTATTATTTTTGTGGAAATTAGATTCTAAATTTTTCAGAAAGCGGGTTATAAGTTATATAGAAATTGGGTTATGAGTTGTTCAGTAATCAGGTTCTGGTTTTTTCATAAATTAGGTTCTAGTTTTTTCAGAAATCATGTTGCAGATTGTTCAGAAATCAGGTTTCGGTTTTCTGAGAAATCTGGTTTTGGTTTTCTAAAAAATTAGGTTCTGGATTATTCAGAAATTACATTATGGTTTTCTATGAAAATTTTTTATGGATTTCAAAAAAATTATGTTCTAGATTGTTAAGAAATTAGGTTTTTGTTTTTTCTGAAAATAGGTTCTGGTTTTCCCAGAAATCAGGTTCTGGATTGTTCTAAAATTACGTTTTGGTTTTCTCCCAAATCAGGTTCCAGTTTTTTCATAAATTAGGGTCCATATTTTTCAAAAATCAAGTTTCAGTTCTCTGAGAAACCAGGTTCTGGTTTTCTTAGAAACCAGGTTCTGGTTATCATAGAAATCTGGTTCTGGATTGTTCCTAAATCAGGTTCTGGATATCTCTGAAATAAGGTTCCGGTTTTCTCTGAAATCAGGATCATGATTTTTTTGAAATCATGTTCAACTTTTAATAGAAATCAGGTTTCACTTTTCCCAAAAGGCTGGTTCTAGATTGTTCAGAAAATAGGCTCATGTTTTCTCTAATATCAGGTTCTGGTTATATCCAAAATCAGTTTTTGGATTTTTCGGAAAATAGGTTTTGGATTTTTCAGAAATCAGGATTCGGTTTTCTCTAAAATTAGTTTCTGATTTTCATAGAAATCATGATCCTATTGTATTGGAAATCATGTTCTAGATTTATCAGAAATCATGTTCCAAATGTTTTCATAATGTTTCTCATTGAAAATCATCAAACCTCTTCACCATTTCTTCAATAGCTTTTATCATAAAAGTTTTCATGATTTATGAGATCTTTAAGATCATCAAAGTAGCATCTTATTTGGTTTAGAATAGATTATTTCATTATTTTGAATCTTCAATAACATCCTCTTCAAGATTCTTCAGCAACAAAAAGGACTTAAGAAATACCTTTCAAACATGGAATCTTATTTATTTCTTAGTAGCAATGAAAAACATACATCAACTGAAAACATTATCTTCATGTTTATCAAAAACATTGTTCAACAAAAAGAATAGTTATCAACCAAGAGAACACAATGATTAAAAAAACACTACAAATATCCTTTAACATCCCCCTTTCGATTTGTTTTCAACCCTTATTAACAAATTTTCCAATTTTCATATTTTTTAAACAACTCATGTTTTTTACTTTTATCAAAACATAGCCTTTCTCAAAAGGGAGTTCCTTGACACCACACTACTGGAAAATGTAATGTTTTTGAAGGATCTTCATCCCTCAGTGATAAGAATATTGTGTGGCTATGTGAAGATAAACTCCCCCTTACTGAAAAATCCCCATTTACTTTTATCTTTCTATTTCTCTCTCATTTTTCAATTTCTCTCCCCCATTATATGATAACCACAACTTCAGATTCATAAATGAAAGAAAATAATTTTTTTTCAAAGCTATTTGTTACTCTCTCCCTTTGTCAACATAATCCAAATCACAATGGGGGTTTATTCCTTTTGAGGTTTACGAGGACATGATAAGAGTCTAAACATGGAGTAGTATCCTCAATTCGACAAACAATTCATTTGATATTACTTTTGTAAAGATATTATCAATTTGATACTTTGTTGATGTGTATTCCAGAAAAACATCTCCAGCAGAATGTTTCTCTTTTACGATGTGAAATTTCATATAAATGTGTTTTGATCTTGAGTGTTGGACATGGTTCTTAGAAAGATCAATTGCACTATGATTATTACAAAGTATCTTCAATGGTTTAGAAACAATTACATTCAAATATTCCAGCCAAACATTCATCCACATCATTTGAGTACAAGCCAGAGTTTCTGCAACATATTTTGATTCAGCTGCGCTCAAATTTACCGATCTTTGTTTCTTGCTATGAAAACACATACAACATTCATCTATGATATATTTTCCTCATGTAGATGATTTTCTATCATTACAATCACCATCCCAATCAACATAAGTGTAACCACAAAACATAAAATCGTTGTTTCTTTTTATAACAAACTACATGATGTTGTTACTTTGATATATCTCAAAATCCTCTTTTCTCTTAACATATGTGATTATTTAAGATTACTTTGACACCAATAATAGAATGTTATAACATAAAAAACATCAGGCCATGATGTAGTTAGGTGAAGACGACTTCCTATCAACTTCTAAAAATCTTTTTGATTTACAGTTATTCCAGATTCATCTTTGTTCAACTTTGTCCTCACTAAAAGAGGAGTTGAAACTTCTTTTTATTCTTCCACTACAAAAATTATTTACAATTCCATGACATACTTTTCTTAATATAATAAAATGTATCTTTCTTTGGGTTGAACACATAAGAGAAGGAAAAAGTTAATCCCCCCAACATTTTCATTCCAAAATTCTTATTCATATCTTTAGAAAACTATTCACAAACCTTTTCTTCTTCCTCAACAAAAATTATATCATCCACATAAAAAATTACTACTAATTTTATTGAGTCAACATATTTCACATAAAATTCTCTATCAACTTTTCCTTAAAAAATGTTCATCTTTCTCAAATAATTGCACGACATTGAATACAAAGCACATGGATGTTGTTTCAACCCATACAAATATTTCTTCAATTTATAAGCTTTTTTTTCATCATAATCAAGTATAAACCCAAAATATATTCAATGTAATATTAATCCTCAATTCTATTATTTATGAAAGAGACTTTATATCTGTCTGATAAAATTTTTAATTCGGATGGGTAGCCACGACAAGAAATATTCGAATAGTTTTGATCATTTCAATTGTGGAAATGGTTTCATCAGACTCCACACCTTCTTCCTCTGAATATCCTTTTAAAAACAATTCTTACATTGTTTCTTGAAATTTCTCCATTATCATTAAATTTATTTCTGTAAACCCACTTTGTTCTAATAACATTTTTATTTTCTGGCCTTAGAACAAGTTCACATGTTTCTTTCTTCTCAATTTGATCTAGCTTTTCATTCATAGAATCCACCCATTCTTCATATTGAATAGGATTTGAAACTAATTCTGGTTCAACATTGGAGATAAGTGAGTTTTATTTTTAAATCACTACTTCCTTCTTGTATGAACTGGAGCCCTTTGATTCCCAATAATTTTTTCAGATTCAACAAGCTTTCATAAGGTCGGAAATATCATGGTTTTTCCTCAGCATCACTTTCTTCACCATATGAATCATCAAAATCATGATGAGGTTATTTTTGACAACATTCATGGTTTTTGGATTTCTTAAATGATTCATCCCCAGAATTCTCAACAACTTTTGTTAAGAAACATTGACTTTCAATTACCTTCACATCATATGAGGCCACCGACCTTTGTAAATGTTTTTTCCAACATTTGTATCTTATACCATTTTGTGACTAACCGTTGAAGGTTCCTTCCTAAACATTCTCATCAAACATTCCAAAAATCCTGATTTTTGACTTTAAGAAAACATGGGCTTATAAAGACATTGAATAATTCCAATGATGTTTCTTTATACCACATTTCATAAGAAGTCTTGTTTGTTTCTGGTCTTAACATGTATATTTATTTAACCATGTACAATAGTACAAACAACTTCTCTCCAAATGAATTTTGAAAGTTTGTATTAAACTAACATACTTCTTCCCATTTCTACCAATCTATTATTAATTATTTATGCTACTTCATATTGTAGTGGAGTATAGGGAGCACTATACTGATGTTTGATACCATGCTTTCTTAGAAAATTCTAAAAAGTATTGTTTGTGAAGTCAGTACCATTATCTCCTCTCATATTATTTATGAAAACCCCCAATTCTTTCTCAACATCTTTTTTAATGAATTTGAACAATTCAATAGGCTTTGAATTGTTCTTCATGAACAGGATGTTTATCATCCGATTGAAATCATCAAAAATGTGATAAAGTATAAATCTCATTTTTTTGATTGATGTCTCATCAAACCCCATAGATCGGAATGAGTAAGATAATGTGGTTTTCAAGTTTGTATCTCAACTGTCATAGGAATTTCTTTACACATCTTTCCTTTCCAGAAAGTAATACGAACATATTCATCTCTTATTTTCAATTCTAGATAATTAGGAACAATATCAACTTTAGATATCTTGTTCATGTTCTTATTCCCAAGATGGGTAAGTATTCTATGCCATAACCTATTCTAATATTCATCACTCAAATAACATGAATTATTGGATCCTCTAATTTGAAATAGATTCCCACTGGTTCTTTCTCCTTTTTTAAAGACTATTCAATTTTTCACACTTTTGATGATACAAGAATCATTTCTAAAGATTACTTATTTTCCATCATCACAAATTTGACTTACACTATGTAATTTATGTTTTTTCCCATCAACAAGAATGACTTCCTTAGACTTTAGTTTCTCTGATCAATTTCTACTATTCTAATTCATTTAATTTTTAAGGAACTATTATTTCCAAAAGTAACCGCTCCTCTATCATGACTCTCAAAATGTTCCGAGATTTTTACCCCACCTATCATTTGTGATGAACAACCACTATCAAGAATCCATAGTTTGTTCCTCTTACATTATTTCAAAGATGTATCAACAATAAAATCTCTCTCATCCAACTTATTATTTTTAGATTTCATTTATTTCTTATTAGAAGTAACTTGTTATAGAACGAGTGTCATTCGTAATTCAGCTTGATGACCAGATGTATCACATCATACAAAAACTTCTTAGAGATATTCAAAATGATTCCTTGTTGAAATGTTTCTATCATCATGATAATTTACCTTTTCAACTTTCCGTGATTGGGGAGAGATACACATTCTTCTTTCACAATTTCTTCCACATTGTTCAAACCTTCTTCCAGGTAGATATTTACTGTTCCAAAAACATTAATCTTTATTCCTATAGATTCCACAACACTAAAAATAGGCTTCAAATCTTGATTTTATATTGAAGAATTTTATTTATCTATAGAAACTTTGTTGAGGTAGGTAACTTCTTTCAGCCCTATCATTTTCTGGATGTGGGCCATATTTCCATTTGAGTGAGATTTCAACTTCTATAGAGTCTATAGGTTTATCACAAATGTTTTCCACCCAAGATTTCCCTACTCCTTTTCCAAACACTGAAATGTTAGATGATTAAAATTAAGCATTATTTTTTATAAGAGTTGATTTCACCAGATTCTCATAATATTCCTTATTAGTAATTTTAGATGTCTAAGGTTTTACTTCTATATCTATGTTGAAGTTCACATTCATCTTCCTTAAGGAATTTCCATACTCAAGGAGTTTTTATTGCACCTTGTTCACTTCTTCTTCCTCTTCATCCATCTTCTTGCTCATATATTCAACCACCTTTCCTTGTTTATCATTTATTTGTTTGTATCTTAGAATCTCTTCAATGTTTTCATCCCCCTGCTTGATGACATTTTTTCTTTCACTAACAACTTATTCCAGATCATTCCTCATTACACCAATTTCATTCTTATAAAACTTTTTTATCTAAAGATAAGAATGATGTTTGGTTCTGATATGATACTCTCTATAAGATTCTTCACCACCTTCTTTACTCTCAGAGGAGACTATTCTTTTCTCAATTATTAAATTAAAGGTTCGGAATTTTTGTGAACTTTCATCTTTAAGAGAATCATTGCCAGTTGAGTCTAGTTCTAACTTCTTTTTCAACATGTTTCTCTTTATTACAAAATACTTATTCAGGAATTTTTTGGGAGACTTATCTACTTTATCATTTTTTCTGACTTCATCCATCGAGGGTTTTCATCAGAATCTTCTCTATATTCTCAAAATTTATTCTTAGGGAAATTCATAGAAAAGTGCCCAATTCCACCACACTCAAAACCCAATAGGGGAAGTTTTCCTCTATAATTTTATCTTCCCCTAAAATAGTTTTTAGATATAAGAGACAAGAGATTTTCAATCAACTCATCATCTTCTTTATCATGAGATTCACAAGGATCAGATTTATCGAACTCGTTGATTTTCACCTTTCTCAGGGATTTAAAATCCATTTAATATATAATTTACTTTAAAAAAATTGAATCTTTCCTCATTTTATAAGCAACAAGAAGGTTGTGTAATTAATCCAGTGTTAAATCATCCTTATCGTCTAAGGCATAAATTTTAGAATTGTATTTGTCTGTAATGTTTCTCAAATTTTTCTTCATAATTGTAGAATCTTCCAAGTATTATCTGAATCTTAGGATGTTGAATACAATTTTATTAACTCTAGAGATATATTAATCAATTTCATCAATATATCTCATTTTTATATCTTCAAACTTTCTATGCCTGATTTGTATCATGACCTCTTCGACTTTTTTCCTTTGAAAACACATTCCTACTTGTGCCACATTCTTTTTGATGCTATGAGACCCATCAACTTCTAATAAACATTTTATGTTACGGAAATGAGAATATAATTTCTAGAAATTCCAAAAAATTCTATGTTTCTCCTATATTCTAATGTCATAGGAACATCATTCTCAATAGGAGGAAATATAATAGTAGCAGTATCAACAACTTCGAGGATAAGATATAGGAGATAAGGTATCATCATATTTTTTCATCCTTAATAATTCTTTCCATCATATTTAGAAATTCATATATATTAGAATGAATTGATATACCCCATGATAAATATTAAACAAGGGAACCTTCCTCTGATACCACTTGAAGTTACAAGGATCAAGTAACAACTAAGATGGGGGGGGGGAATAGTTTTTCACATTATACATGTCTCAAAAGAAACATTACACTTGAAACCTGTTATGATTTATTTCTTTATCTACGTGAATCAAATACACTAGCATGAATGAATAGTAAAAAAAGTATAGCACAGATGATTAACATGGTTTAGACTCAATGCGAGAACTTACATCCTTTCCATAGCCACACCCGTGGGTCAATAGAAATCAAATATAATGAAGAAGTGAATAAAACATGTTCCAACTCCTATTAGAAACCTTATATCTCCCAATAGAAAAGATTATACTAACTCTCGTTAGTTTTTCAATGTTTTCTTAATGAAAAAATATTACGAAAAAATGAATAGAAACTTTGTTGAATTTTCCCCACAAATTCTCATTCTACATCCTCAGTTCAGTTTGGGTATTTCTGATATTCTCAGCAAGGAAAGGATTGTTCCAATTATTATATTCCTTAAATACTCAAAGAAAGGATTCTTCAATCAAGGTGGTAACTTTCACATTAAAATCTCCAACACTCCACCTTTTCATAATGTGTGAAAGTTACTAATGAGTGAATGATTTGAGCACATATATATAAGAAACTCGAAAAAAAGGAAAAAATCTTGAAAATCTTTCCCACATATTCAAATTTCAAAAACTCCACAAATCTCCCACATTTAATCTTTAAAAATTTACTCTTTCTATCCACATTAAATTTCTCTGAGATGTACATAGAGTTGAAATTTGGATTTTCCTACTTGAACTCTTCATATCATTCACATAATAATAATACTAGATCATTGATATGGTTTTCCCCGAAACATGATTAGAAATAAGGTTTTGTATTGTGTTGAATTCCGGTTCCAAATTGGTAGAAATCTGCATCTGAAGTATCTAGAAATCTGATAATAAATTTTCCAGAAACTAGGATCCGAATTATGAAAAAATCAGGTTAAAATTTTTCATAAATCAAGTTTCTGTTTCCTAATAAATCATGTTCTTATTTTGTTAAAACAATTATGATTTGGATTGTTCAAAAATCAGGTTTTGCATTTTACAGAAACTCGTTTTCATTTTTCTCAGAAATCAGGTTCCAGATTGTTTGGAAATTGTGTTCCAGTTTTCTCTAAAATCATGTTCCAGTTTTCTCAAAAATTAGGTTCCAGATTGTTCAGAAATATGGTTCTCATTTTATATGAAATCAGGTTCTGGTTTTCTGAAAAATCAAGTTCCTTATTGTTTAAAAAAACCAGGTTTTCGTTTTCTCTTAAATCAAGTTCCAATTATGTAAGAATTTAGGTTCCAGATTGTTCATAAATTTGGTTCTAGTTTTCTCAGAAATCAAGTTCAGGTTTTCTCATAAATAGGGTTCTGGATTGTTCAGAAAGCATGTTCCAGTTTTCATTGAACTAATATTTCAGTTTTCTCAGAAACTGGGTATTTGTTTTCTCTAAAATCATGTTCCAGTGTTCCATGAAATCAGGTTCCAGATTGTTCAGAAATCAGGTTATGGTTTTCTATGATAGTAGGTTTTGGTTATCTTTCAAATCATGTTATGGATTTTTTTCCGAAAATAGGTTCCAATTTTTTTAGAAATTATGATATGGTTTTCCTTGAAATCAGGTTCCTATTGTCATAGAAATAAGGTTATAGTTTTGTCAGAAATCAAGTTCTGGATTACCAAGAAATCAGGTTCTGAAATTGCTCAGAATGTTGCTAAATTAAAACTTTTAATCCTCTTCACCAATTCTTCAACAACATTTATCATGAAACTTTTCATGATTTGTGATAACTTTGAGATCAATAAAGAATAATCTGATTTTGTTTAGAATGTTTTGGAAACATTCTTTCTTCTGGATCTTCAACAGAAACCTCTTCAAGATTATTCATCAATAAAAATACCTTAATACATATCTTTCAAAAATAGAAACTTCTTTTATTCTCAGTAGAATTGAAAAAAATACATCAACTAAAAACATCATCTTCCTGTTTATCAAAAACATTTTTCATCAAAATGGTTAGTTGTCAACAAATATAAACCTTTTTTTAAAACTAAACACTGCAAATATTCTACCCATGGATCACTCACAGTTTAATATTGATTAGGGAAACTAAAATAGATAGTATATTTTTTGTGAATTGTTAATGTAATATCCTATGATTTATCTATATATAGTGTCCTAGAGAATGATTATTTCTTCTCTTTGGGATAGTTCCCCTCATTCAGACCATGTAGGATGAGATTGAGCATATGGGAAAGTTTATTTCATAGGGGGAGGAATGAAATTTGGATAATTTATATGTGTGTATGATATATAATATTCACCTGAGATCCTAGGATCCCCCATGTCCTTCAATAAATGGTTATATATAGTGGATGATTGAGATGTATTATTAGTTGGTTACTTTTGCGTGTTACTTTTCCATTTCCACTGTTAGGTTATTATTTATGATTCTCTAATTCATGGTGTACTTTTGTGAAAAGTGTTTAGTGGTTTTCAAATGATTATGGAAATTGTTAAGAAAATTTTTTATGCTTAATTTACATCTTTTTAAAATGAAGACACCAACATTCACATTTTAAAATTCAAATACGTATTCCTTGGAAAAGAATTTGGATTTGAATAGAAAAGGGAAATAAATCGTGTTTTTTAAAGATGAAATGGGTGAAAAACATAATTAAATATATTAAATTTCAAACCTGAAATTTATGTTTCATTATTTAAATGAAATTAATTGGGAAAATACTGATCGAGCATGCCTAGTGAGTTCTAATACTCATAACTATAGTTCTTTTTTATTTTTATTTTTTGTAGCAGATGATGGCATGTTTTCAATAATAGCTGGCCATGTTTGGTTTTGATATCATAGAGTGACCCTATGGGTTAAATGGAAATTTTGGTTTCACTAGGTTAGGTTAGGTTTCTGGTGATTGGTTTGGTATATTTTTTTTGTATTAGTGATATTCTGTTTGGTAATTGTATTTATTTTGGAAAGCATTGTTTATTTTTCCACTATTCAGTTTATTTTATATTGGTTTAAATCATTCCCTTTATTCTATATTGATTCCCTTGCACATGTTTTGAGATAGGGAATATTAGGAATGCCTCTCGAGTCTTGTCTCGGGTTGACTCGGGTTACTGGTTCAAGGTCGACTTTGTGGTTTGCGACACTCATGGTTGAAGGACATCATTGGCGATATTTTTATTTTAGGGAAATAGAAAATTTTAGAATGATATCCATTTTATCATTCAAAGATATAAATATTAATTAATTAATTTAAATATAACATGGAAGGTAGCTTACATGTAATTATCATCCACTAGTCAATCTATTAATCATTAAATATTATCTTAGTGGGTAGAATACATTAACACCTTTGAAATCTATGTCAATATTTTTTAATGATTATCTATTATAACATTACTTATAGTAGCATTTTGTATAAAACTTCTTTAAAATTACAAATGATAATGATTCTTAAAAAATAAAGACACATAATGTTAATTTTAAGATAATAATAAAGAATGATATATTTTTACAATTTCTATAAATTTTAAGCCTCAATTATACCTTTATTAAAATGTATAATTGTATTTTCCTATAATAAATTTAATTTCACAGGTTGTGCCTCCACTCAAACATCCAGATATTATTATGAAATATTTTTTTAAATAAAGTTAATTTCATTGATATATTTAATTAGAAAAAAAAGTTTTAATGAACAATAATATTCTATTAATATTATCATTTGATAATAACTCTTAAAAACAAAACATTAAATTTCATTGGATGAATAGAAAAAACCACATTTTAATAATTAATTATGAATCTTATTTATAAATAAAATATTATAATTAAGTACTTATTTTTTTTGTAAAGTCAGCGTACTCATCAAAAATAATGTTTTTATCAAAAACTGTTATTTATTTATTTCGGTGAACAGTTAATAAAATTAGTATTTCAAAATTTAATAATTTTTATTTGAAAAATACAAATATTTTTTTCTGTTAACATTTACAAATAATCTAAGAGTAAAATTTTAATTTGTTTTGAATAGATTAGTTTTTCGATGAATATTGGAAAATACATATTTTTATTTAAAACATTGTAGATAGTTTTTCTCCTTTTCTGTTTTCTCCTCCCCTCCTCTGAAGTGACCCTAAGATGCAATGTCATCGCCCTCCCCCAGATCATAGGATTGTGCATCATCAGCTCTAGGGTCCTGCTCTAGTGGTGGAACCTCTGGCTTCGACTGTTCTAGTTCTCGGATGGTCCAGTAGTGCAATGTAGTTGCTGGCTCCAACATCAGGCATCCTCTATGGCTTCTCGTATTCTTGACCTTGGATAGCCTGAGGGTGGGGAGCTAATGGTAGCCTCAGCATTTGGATGCATCTTTGACTGCGGATGGTCTGGATATTAGGTGGGCCATGGGTGAAATTCCAGAGCGGGTCTAGGCCTGATCTCGGCTATCCCAGGGGTAGAGCCTCAGCTATGGGATGGAATCTAGCAGCATGTCTAACTACAAGATTCCTAGTTCATGGAGAGATTGGGAGTGAAGCGACTCAGTGACGACCTATTTATCTTCTTGAGTGGTCCGACATCGCATCAGGCAAGGCTTAGACGGGGGAGGTATCCGGGTTCGGGTTAGTTGGTGATATTTTTCTTTCTTGGTTTTTTATCATTGGATTATAGTTTGGATTTGTGTTTCTTTATTATCGATTTTCTGTTTTTGTTCTCTTGGCGTCGACATCACCGTCGCTGCCCTGCTCTTAGTTTGTGTTTCTTCCCCTCACCACTGATTTCATTAGTTCATTTGACTCGACATCCAATGTGGGTTCTTCCTCTATCTAGATCTACCCAGTTTCTACCCATATCGGTGCTTTTGGGGTAAGTTAACTTGGATTTCTCATTCCAGTGGAGCTCCTCTTGTGTGTTTTCTAGGTCTGCAATCCCTAGGTGGCATTGGCCTGACATCTCACATCTTGGAGCTCCTGCCCCTTTGAGTTTCTTGCCGATGTGGAGAAGAGGGTGGAAAGTGATATTGTGGTTGTGAGGCTTTTTATGCAGTTTTTTGGAATCCAATTTGCAATTTTATGTGGTTATTTGTTTTCTGATGGTGATTATGAGATGACAGTGAATGGTTTTACTGTGATTCATCTAGTTTTTACTCAACCACATGGAACATGTCCTAGAAGAGGATTTAGAGCGGGTGACTTATCTTTGCAGATCTTGACATATTTGGATGTTTTAGAGGGTGTGGCGTTAGCAATCGGATCAGGCCTATTATTTGACACAAGACACTTGATTTAAGAATAACCTTGCAATGGTGGAGAGCGTCATCATGTTCACATGCTAGGGAGGGGGAGTTTCATGTGGTTAGTCTGATTTTTATCTCTTTGACCATCGAGTGATGGTTATTCATATGTCCATGACGCCTTTAGGGGTTTCCCATATTCACATAAAAGTGGTTTTATTTATTACAATAAAAAAACATTGAAGGCCTTCGGGCCATTGGAAGGAAAAAAGGAGTTTAAACTTATAAAAACATTAATTTGTGAAAAAAGTTCTTTCATCCCGTAAGAGGGTTTATTTGTCAATAAAATTTTGAAACCAATATGAATTTTATTTTGTAAAATGGATCACATATATGAAATCAAAATAAATAATATTTTAAAATAAGGAAAAATTAATGTTTCTTTATAATGAATAGTAAAATCAACAAAATTTATTAATGTGATTGAGGTCCGTACGCGATTATTAGGTAGTTAAATAGTATGATAATGAAACTTTTACCAATAAAAAATTTCAAAATAATTTTTTTATAAACTCATTTAAACCTTAACCTATCCCATATTCAAGGATATGATAATTTGGATTCATTTTTATAATGAATTACTTTATAATTTAGCATTATTTTGGGAAATATCAATGTCGTTTCCAAGTGGGTTCCTCTCCTCACTTATAAAAGGAAACCTCTTCTCCTATGATCTCTAAAATCCAACATACTTTTTGGTAATCTAATACCATCACAAATTAATTACATAATTCCATTAATATATGTTATAGGACGTTTTCTGATTAGAAAACCCTCCAACTAATGATTTAGTTATAAACCTAATGTGGCTCTCTAAAGAAGTGGTACATCTCTTACCCATTAGTTTTATTTTTTCTTAATATTCCACCTAATTAAATTATTATTAAATCATTTTGATATAATAAAATAAGTATATAAAATATAATTACATTTTATTATGTTAGATTAATTAATTATATTTGTATCTCGTTCCATCAAATTTGAAACAAAGCCATCGATCGTGTGTATAGAGGACTGCTGCCTCTCAAACCGATGTAATTAATTTTTGGTATCTACCTATAACTGATGAAAATAATGATTGCTTAAAAGTATAAAGATGATATTTATGACATAATTATACTTCTTGGATTAAAATATTATATCTATCTTCTTACCTTCAAATCAGTTGAAAAATGATTATGTCATTCGTGTGTACATACAGACTACCATAACCACAAAGTGATGTTATACATTTTTAAAATTATTTGGAAATGGATGTTAATAATTATTTATTTAATGAATTTATATAATATCCATTATAAAAAACTATTTTTTATTTGTAAATTATAATATACCATTTTTTTCTACCATCTGTCGAGAAAATGGAAACAATGTTCATGCATATGTACGACATACCATCTCTATAAATAGTGTAATTATTTTTTCTAAATGTAACTATAATGGATGAATATAAATAAATATATAATAAATTAACATTATATATATATATATATATATCATTATTAAAATTTTGGTAATTAATTAACCATAATAAATGCACAAGGACCAAAACAACGGAACAAAAGAATACATGAAAAATGAACAAGTTATCACCTAAAATATTTATTTTAATAAAGTATTATTAACAAATGGGTGACAAAATTTTATAATTAAATTGTATATAATATGATATATTTTCATTATAATTCTGTATTATATTTTTAATAAACCAATATTTAATATATAAGAGGTTCAATCATGTACGACGGTAGTTGAGACTTGAGGTAAGTTATATTATTCTACAATTTATTTATTTGTGGCACATGGCATAGACACCAATGATTTATTTTCAGTGATATATATACTACCCATAAATATATTATATGATTTTTTTTCTGAAATTTAAGGGGATTAACATAAAAATATACAATTATTTATTTCATTGGGATTTCAAATCTAAATTTATGAATGTTTTAGGTTTGTTTTAAAAGGTTGGGTTTGAAGCCTCATTTATTATTTAATCAAAGCAAAGACCTCTTTAACTGGGTAGAGGGAGACCCATTACATATCCCGAAGGCCCAGAGGGCATTTAGCCCAATACATGACTCGTAGGCCCATTTTTTTGGCCCAAATCCCATTCTGTGAATAATACTTCTACAGTACCCATGATGCAACAGTACTGCATAGTACCCACCGCTGCTACAGTACTCTGCTACCGCTACAGTGCTCGTCATTGCTACAGTGCCGCCACTGCTATAGTACGCTATAGTAGTGCTACAGTACCTATGCCCAATGGGTTTTCAACCCCCATTTTCCATGTAGAATTAAGGGGTGCTTACCAATAAGCCAAACCCCAACTACATTATGAATGTTTTAAGTGTTTTATGATACAATTCCATTATTTGTTTAGAATTTTTAGTTTTAATTTCCTAATGATGATATTTATAATTTACCTCTAAGGATAAAAATTTATTTTCTTCTACCATCGTTATTTTTATAAAATCATTGTTTTCCATGTATTTCCCTCAATTTAATAATCTAATAGATAGAAATATTGTCTGTAAGGAAAGTTGATATTATATCCCTTTTTTGTCGAAATCCCTATCACTTAAATGTAAAATATTTCTAAAAAATAATTTTATTTATATTATAAAAAATATTATTTAATGTAATTTTAATATTGTTTAATAAATTTATAATTTTTTTAAATGTAATACTTTTTTTTTATTTTCCAAACAAGTCAATTTTTAATGCAAATACGAAAGTCATATTTATTTTTACCTATACAACATGAACAATGATACCATTCATCATAAATGATAAATTATTTAAAGAATCGTCTATGTGTTTCCAAGTTTATTTTGAAATAATAGGATTTATTTAGAATTTGGTATGGTTTTTAAATTTTAAAGACGTGATTTCAAAATGGAAATGATATTTTCTTCTAGAATGTTTTAATGAACATTTTATAGAATTTATTTTCATTAATGACAAAAACTTTGGTGTTTCTTATGTTGTACTAGGGATAAAAAACAATATTACCATTATTATTTCTTTATTGGATAGTTTTTAATTACTAAGATGAAATTTTTATGAAACCCTTTCATTTTTCATTGGTTATTATAGGATGGATTGATGAAATATTAGTGAAACTTGATGTCTATAATGGGTTATAATATGATGATATGATTAATGTTAAATGATTTTTTAGCACACATATGTATTTTTTAATTATGTTATTTGAGTAATTATAATTATATAGCTCTCCAATGCGTTGGTTAAATATGTATAACTCATTAATGAATCATCAATTCATGAACCATTTTTTCAAATCTTCATGCACGGACCTCGTTTCCATATCCACAAAATTAAGTTAGGGAATTGTTTTCTTATCTATAATTTTATTCAAGGACCTTTATTTCATTTCTATAAGTGTATTCATGGGCTTGATTTTTCCGTGATTTTATGTTTGGGACATCATTCTTACATTTATTCTAATTAGTGAACATGTTACTATTTATATATGTTCACACTGTTATTAACTTTTGTGTATTCAAAAAATCTACACCTTATACAACTATTTTTCCCTCATAGATTTTCTTCTCTGATTTTGTAGTGATTAATGTATTATGAAATACGAATATATTTATAATAAATCAAATTTATGATCTATGATTTTTATGGTATGACTTTCAAATGTTATTATCATATTCATATACCTTTTTCTATTGTTATTATTATATTATCATTCATACCTACCTTATTTACCCTTAGTAAGCATATAATTCTTCCCTTTATTATATTTCATTTCCCATAATTATAATGAATGGTATTATGTATGATATGACATAGAATGGTTTTATTTTTGAGAAACTTAGTGGGATATTATGTAGTTCACATAAGAAATATTTTTTACATGTACATGTTTCGAAAGGCACTAAAACTAAAATATTCTGGTGTGTATTTTTATATTATGTAGTGAATATTCATCATTTAGGATTTGATAACATTTTATGGAAAACTGCAGTAAATTTTGGTTAGTATTAGATTAATGTTTTTTTATCCTTTATAAACATTAATTAGAAAACATTAGTGAAAATGTTAATTATCATTCAATTTATAATAAAAAATAAATGAATTTTTTTATAGGATATAGCAAGTAATTTTCAAAAAATTGCATGCCTTCATGGATACTACAAGTGGATATGGCTCTGGAAGAGATGTATCTAGGGGAAGTAACTCGAAAATGTGTGTATTGTTCTTGGAATCGATTTTTACCTAACATAAGAACACATGCCTTAATGAACACATGGTTTGACACTACTAGGGGATATGTTATAAAAATTCAGAAACTCTTTACATTCCTACATGAAGGATTTGAATAGAAGATTACTATGAATGACCTAGGGTAAACCAATGGTATGATATATTTAAAGGAATGTATCATGATTTAGACATCCAAAAATGTATTCTTTCATTATTATTTGGTTTCTCAGTATGACTATTATTCTTTATAGCATGATGTTTCATTTTAATCAATAGATTAAACCTGATGAAATCTTGTTAACGCTTAATATAATGTATAAAAAAATTATTTTACTCTTGAGTAAACAATATTTTTGGTATATTGAATGCAATATCTCATTGTATTGGTCACATAACATTCTCTTGCTTTGAAATCTCCCATATGAGAAAATAATGGAACAAGGTTCTCTGGGGTCATTTATGAGTCAAAATCAGACCTATTTTAGTGTATCTATTGTTCTCCTAGTTAATAATAAGTGGATTAGATCTTTTTAAAAGATATTTTATTTCATTAGTGCTTAGAGAATTAAAAATTCAGTTTGACTATCTATCCTTTGGATGAAAAAGTGGATCAATGGTGGAATCATGCCAAGAATACAAGCCTATATGAATAAATTGACTCTATAAAGTGGAATGAGTTTATGAGATAATTATTCAATAAGAACATTCCATATTTTCTTCATAAGAAAATAAATATGGAATTCCATTAGCTAAACCAACTGGATGCTGAATATTTTGGTACCTATAAGGAAACTTTTTCCAGACATGTGAGTTACACATATGGTATTATAATCTGCCCGGAAATTAATTTTTTTGATTGATCATTGGGTGTCTTAAAACCAATTCTATGAATAAATTTAACCTTAAAGGAATTCAAAAACTACTAAAATATATTTATTTGTGATATCAAGTTGGAAATTATAATAATACTTAAAAATGAATCTCATGATCTTGATAGAAGAATAAATATGGAATTCAATGGAAATTCTATGAATCATATATAAAATAATATTTATTTCTTTCACACTTGATGTGTGGAAGGAAAAAATTTAGGAAATTGTATTACTGGGACTATAAAATGCATTATGTGTGGAAAATATGGCAGTCAACTATTGAATACTGATGTGATAGGATAAAGTTAGATAATGATTCATATTTAGAGAAATATCCATAGATTGCACCACCCTCACTACAGTGTATCAAATTAATGGAGTATGCGAACTATTATAACAAGTTCCCAAATAGAATGTTAAATGATTATGATCAATATCAATAACCTCTTATGTTGAGAGAAAATTGAAGTATCACGGGATCAATATTTCTTATACGGGGTAGAATAATGAAGTGCGTGAAGGCATATAGACCATAAACTCTTGAAAATATAATTTATTATTTAACATTGGATACACCCACATTTTGGAATCTAATTAATTTACTAGGGGTATCACAATACCACCTCAATGATTAGAAGTTTAATTATCATAGAAAACTCATAATGGAACAATGATAACATATTAAGTATATGATTCTTCTATATTTGAAATTTGTTGGAATGTGCTTACTAAGAATCATTTTATCAACCCTATTGTTGAATTTTATGTAATTATTGACAGAGATTGGATTTCTCTTTATAAACATCACATCAATTTGTGAGGAAGGTAAGTCATGTTTGATATTCTCAAGCATCATATGATCATCTGTCAGTGTGTAGATAAGTATGATATTACAACAGAAATAAAAACCACTATATTGTACTTCATTCCAATTCAAAATGAATTTATAACACATATGGTTATGGATAAACCCATCAATTATGATATCTATATTTTTTGGGAGTTTCTAGAAGTATTTCTAGAAGAGTTTCCTAGTCTTCCACCAAATCGTAAAAGTTAATTTCCAAATATAAATCATAGCTAGTAATAAAAATATTTTGAATACTCGCTATATAATTGACCCAATTGAGTTATAGGAATTTATGAGAAAAAATCCATGAGAATATAGACATGGGATTAATTTGGCTAGGTGTATCACATTGGGTTTCAACTACTCTTTTTGTTAAGAAAAAATATGGATTGACGTGAATCATCATTGATTATCAAAAGCTAAAAAAGATGAAAATAAATAACATGTATCCTTTATACCATATTTATGGCATGTTTTCATAACTATGTGGAGCTCAATACTCTTCCAATAATGACCAACATTCTTGATATCTGGAATTTAGAGTGAAGAAAGAGGATATTTCCATGAAATAATTCCATAAAAGTAATGGAAACTATGAATATATAGTAATACCATTTATTTTTACTAATTACTACAATATATTCATAGATTTAATTAATATGGTCATTAGAGATTACCTTGATTAGTTTGTGGTATCATTTATAGATGATATCTATTAAATGTAGAAGGAATTTCCTAAAAATAATATGAGTATTGTAATAAGGAACCAAATTATAGAGAAACGATATGAAAAAATTACAATCTATGATTTTTTTCAATAAAACACTTCAATTTTTTAGTCATATAATCTTACGGGAGGGTATATCGGTTGATATATCAAAGATGAAGGCTATTCAATGTAAGCATAATCCAACCACTAAGACTGAGATATGGAGATTTCTTGTTTTTTGTGCATATCATAAAATGTTTGTGAATAATTTATCATGGTTTTATAATCTATTCACCATGTTAACTCAAAAGGAATACAAATTCCTTTTTTCGAATTAATGTGAAGAAAATTTAACTAAAGTAAAGAGATGCTTAGTAAATTCATTTGTTCTTACATTAAATTATAGTGGATGTGGGTTTATAATCTATAATAATGTATAAAATAATGGATTCAGATGTGTTCTCATGTAGAATGATATGAATATAGAATATGAATTATAACAATTGAGTTTTCATGAAAAACATTATATATTTTATGATTGAGAGGTAACTACAATAATTTTTCATTAAATATATAAAGTAATTATGTCTACAAATAAATGTGTGATATATATACTTATTATAAAAACATAATGTATATATTCACATAGAAAGAGTTGAATATGTTCTATAGAATATGATTGGTTTAAATTATGGATTATAATTTCTCAATAAATTACAATCATTAGAGAGTGAATATGGTGGTTGTTGCTATGAGTCAAAATACCATGCTAGTTTATCAATGATGAGGAAAAAAATATCCAATATTTCTTCATTTAAAAAGGTCATTTCTTCAAATAGTTAATTGAGGTGATAAATATTATCTTTCAAAAATAAGTGTTCAACCATATATCCATTTGAAAATTAAATAGATGCAAGAGGATTGAATAAACCTATAGAAGAAGGTCAAAAATAATAGTACGTTTAACCATGATTGTAATGGAATTTTAATGATCATAAATCTGGTATGTGTTCGGTCTATAACTGATTTGAAGAAGATACTATTGTAGGATTATAATTCTTCATTCTATATTTATCCTAGAATTCAAAATATGTGTAGATATTTTAAATTTTATTTCTGATGGCATGTCTTGTTGAGATATTTTTTTATGTATATATCTCATTGTTTGGTATGCCAAAAAGTTAATTATGTGTGATAAGATTCTAAGGGTATGTCACAACCATGAGGTATACAAGAATTTAAATAGGAAAACATAACTATATTGTTTTTATCATACTCCCCATAACAACTAATGCATATAATGCTATTTGGGTTCTATTTCATTTCCTTACAAAGTTGGCAGAATTCATCGATATTTGTAACGATTTCTCCCTTGATTATTTTTCCAAAATATTAATTAAGTGGTAAGGTTGAATAGTTAACCACATTCTATAGTATCTTATAGGTATCCAATGTTTACTTAGATGTTTTGAGAATGTATTCAACATCCTCTAGATAAGAATTATTTTAACACTATGTATTAACTGTAGAAATATAGTCAATATGAGGGTACCATTCAAACCCTCTATTATATGTTGAGATCCTGGTCTATAAATTTAAAAAGTTATTGGGATCAATACCTTCATCAAGTTTAGTTTTCAAACAGTCATAGATTTTATAGAATAATTCAAATGGAACCTTATGAATCCAACTATGTAATGAAGTGTACAACTCCAACATGGTGGGATGAAGTTAGAGAAAAAATATATTGGTATCTATTCTAGATAAGAAAATGGAAGAGAATTTTACATATATTCAGGAACACATCAACGAAGTACAAAGTTGATGAAGATGTAATTCAATCAATCGTCGATGTAATTTGGAGTTTGATGTTTGTGAGAAGGGTTTTCTATGAATTCAACTATTGAAGAAGTTTATGAGATTTTGAAATAATGTAAATAATTTACCAAGGTATATTTTCCTTTTTTAGATTCTTGAATTATTAGGGATAGTTTCGTATCATTCGGTGCTACCACTAAATCTTTTTCAATTCAACGATGTATTCAATTTATCTCTCCATTGGAGGTACATATGAGGCCCTTCACATGAATGAAAATCAGATTTCATACTAATGGAGCATGATATATCCTACTATGAACAACTATTATAATTTATGTATCATATATTAAAATTTTATTGAAATAAGAACACTAAACTTGTCAAATTTTGTGGAAACCCCACAAACATGAAGAAGGAAAATGGGAACTTTGGGATATGATGAGGAAGAAGTATCCTCAACTATTTGTTTCAAATTAACATAATTTTAATGGAATTTTATAAGTGTGGGTAGAATGTAACACCCAAACATTTTTATGAAATAGTTTTGGCTTATAAATTTAATTTCATTGATAACATCAATTATATTGAACATCGAGTTTTAACGAACAACAATATATTATTATTATTATTATATAAACATGGATATTATAAAATAGTAGTTAAATATGGTGGTATTAATAGGAATAATAAAATTTTATAAAATTTTATTTATATTTTTAGATAAATAAAATATATTGATACATAAGGATGTAATTTTTATTAAATTCATTATACGCAATAGAAATTGATTTTTTCTAAAAATTGATTTGTAATATTTTTTTTGAAAAAATAATTAAATTAATTTTTTAAAATCCCTGAAAATAAATTTTAAAAAAAATTAATTTTTTAGATAAACATATCATCATTATCTTATTGTTATTTGATTTTAATTTTCTAAAAAAATTAATTTTTTATCAAATGGTGAAAATAATAATATTATTAAAAACATCCTATTCATTTAAATATTTTCCAATTGATATTTATTTATGATTTTTATAAAAGTAACATTAGGTAAATAAAAATATTATTAATCCAATGCTTTTCATTTTAATCACTTTTGTTTACAATTTTCATATTAAACCTTTTTACATATATGAAAACATTTTTTTAGAAAACTTCTTTTTCTTCGCATCCATGCGATCAATTTTAAATTAAATTATACCAATTATAAGAATTGATATTTCGTAAAATGTATATAACATTTAAAAGAAAAATATTAAATAATATATAATATTTATTACCTATTTTTTTTATAAAACAAATATTAAAATCTTTTAAAGTTAATTATCGAGGTTAAGGTCGAAACAGATTTTCATAGTTTCAACGAAAAGATACGTGTAGGTTTCCTAATAAAACATATATAAGTCTTATTTTATAGATTTATTTCAATATTATACTATCCCAAATTATAATATATGTTCATTTTGAAGCATTTGGGTTTTGAATGGATTTAGAATTTTAGATTTTATTAGGAAATCTCCATATATTTTCCAAGCGGTTTCAATTACCCTCATAGTAATGGATACCTACTATACTCTCATATCCAAAATCTAATATTCCTTAGGTTAAACCAATTAAAAAAACAAATCCCTTCCTTTATTACCTTATCACTTTCTATTTTTCTTGTTTTTTTTGTATACCCTCACAGATATCCATTTGGAATAAACCTAAAGGGGCTATCTGAAGAATATGTATTACTCTTAACCATGAATTTTTATTTTATTTCTTCTTCAACCTACTTATCATCATATTATAATATAAATTATATAATAAAATCAGTATATTAAATATTATTATATGTTATTATGTAAGATTAAAGACCTATATCCATCCCCAATTTTATCAAATGGGAAACAAAAATGTCGATCATGTGTTTGTTGGACTATCGTCTCACAAACCAATGTAAATAATTTTCCATCACCACCACTCATAGATGAATAAAATTATGATATATATATATATATATATATATATGATTTTAAGTTAATCATTTTACTTCTTGAATTATAATATCACACCAACCATATTATCTTCCAATCCACTGAAAAATGAATCTTTCACTCATGCGCAAGTGTATTTTACCACCTTTACACATCTATGTTATATGTTTTTCATTTCATTTTAACAGGGATTCTTATAAAGATACATTTAACGAATATAAATCATATCTTTGATAAAAAATGAATCATTAAGGTTAAATTAATAATTTCAATTAATTTTTTCATCCTACAAGAAAATAAGAACTAATTGCATTCATATGTATGATATAATATATCCAAGAATAGTGTAATTCATTTTTCAAACTCTGAGTTATATTGATGAATCTAATTATTTATATAATTAATCTATATTATATTTATATCATTATTAATATAATTTATATAATGTAACTATAGTCAAATTACAATAAATGGAACTACTAAACCACAATTTATAATATAAAAGAATCACATATCACATAGAATAATGATTTCAAAAAAATAGTTGATCATATATGGGCAATAAAAGGTTATAAGAAAATAATTTAGGGTATGCTATATTTTATATTGATTCTATATTATATTTATAATAAACATAAATTTATTATTCTATTGTTTTGAACAAAAATTAATGAATTTGAGACTTTAGGTAAGATAGTTATATCACACTTTTTTCAAAACAAGGTGGTTGTGGTGGAAAGGGGTTATGGGTTTGGGGTAGAGGTCTTGTGTTCAAATCCCTACGGTGATTTATTACCTTACATTCATTGTATGAATTTTTTATTTGTTGTTGTATAACTAGTATTTATAGTAGAAACAATCCATATTTACCACTTATTTATTTTATGTGTTTAATATACATCCCATAATTTAATTTTATAAAGGGTTTTATTAATTTTATGTAGACTTAAATATTCATATTATGTTTTTTTTCATGGGGTCATACTCTTAAATGTTTAGGAAAGTGGTAAGGGTTTTATTTTATGGTTTCATTATTTATCAGGATTTTTTATGATTATGTTTCTGATAATTAAATATTATGATCTTCCTAAAAAACTCATTTATTTACTTATTCTCTTGTTATTTCTCAAGAATACAGGTTTTATTTTTAATTTACCACTATTTAATAACTTAAGATACAAAATTAATGTTGTTATGTAAAATGAAATTTAAATATCCCTTCGATAGATAATAATTTATATTTCATGAATACATTTTCTAACAAATGTTATAAATAACGTTTCTACTATTCTATAAAAAAAGTTTAAAATCATTTTTACCCATGCTTGATTTTTGAAAAAAATATTAAGGGGAATATTTTTGACCTAATATGTATTAGGAACTTATTAATGATAATTTTTAAGGAATCACTATTTAAATTTTAATGGTATGAACAATGTTTATCACCGTTTTGACCTCTCAATGATTAAAATATTTCACTACAAGTAAACAAGGTTATTTTCAATGAAAATTATTATTTAATAGTTCGGAATGTTTTTTGATTTCAATGATGAGATTACAAAATAGAATTCATATTTTCCTCAATAATGTTCTAATGATCTTATATGGAATTTATATTCATAAATGATAGAAACCATTAGTACTAATTATATTTTATTGGGGATATAATCCAATAAACCCATATTTTTTATTTATCTAGTTTTTTATGACTATAATGATGAGATTTTTATAAAACCCATTCTTTTTTACACGTGTTATGCTATGATGGATTGGTGAAATATTTTTGAAACCCTGTTTATTTCACGATTTATGATATGATGATATGATGAATGTTTAACGATTTTACAACAAATCTATGTATGGTTTCTATAATTTTATGGGTGTACCAAAAATTATATAGACCTATAATGATTTAGTTAAATGTTTATAAATCATGAGTAAATATGTCATGTGTAAAACTGATTTTATGTTCACAATTTCATTAATGGAAATAGTTTTCATTTCCATTGGATTAATTGTGGGCCTTGAATTCTTATTCACAAGATTATGTGTTGAACTAGATTTCTTGTACAAAAGTGTATGTGTGGACCTATGTTTTATGTAAAAAATATTATTCATTGTCCCGAATTAATATTATTATGTTAATTAGTGAAACTATTTTTATTTATATATGATCATATTATTATAAGATTGTGTGTATTCAAAAAATATATGTATTATACCAATGTTTTTATATTACTTCTTCTGTTCATTGATTCATTTATAATTTAAATCTTATGATGTCCTGATATTTATTCCATAAATCAATTTTTTGATACATAATATATAGGTTATGTTTTTCACAGGCTATTGTCGGGTTCCCAAATGAATTTTCTCATGTGGGGCTTATGTGATCACAGATATTTCCATTTTTTACCCTTATTGAGAATCTGATCTCAATATTTTATATCATTCCTTTCTTAGAGTTATAAATAGTGGTATTATATATGATATGACTAAGAAGGTTTATAGTTATAAATAATATAGTGAGGTATTATGTAGATCACTTGTGAACCAATGGTCAACATGTCCGTGTTTTCAGATGTAGTATACCTATATGATTATGGAGTGGATTCTCATTTTTTGAAATAAATATTGATATTTTATGATGATATATATTTATTAAATGTGTTGGTCATTATAACCATGATAATAAAAAATTTTTTTTACTGGTAGTGACACTATTAAAAAGTTACGATACATAGTAAAAATCTATACTCCACTGTGATTGATGATGTGAAAGGTGGTGTTGGGTTTTTTTAAATCAAAACCATTATAAAATAACATATATTATATTGTTTAAAATTTTTTTCCATCATTTCATATTTAGGTTTTATATCCTCTTAATAATAATAAGAGTAGTTCCATTTCTATACCATTTATCCATCTTAATAAACAATTTTAAATTAATCCAATTACACATTACATTCATAAATTTTTGAAGGAAGAAAATTCGCCCTAATTTTCATTGAAATATTCCACATTGGGACCATTAATTATTATCTAATTCTTCTCTATATTTGATAAATTCTCAATGTTTTACACTAACTATATCATATGTTCTTGTTCTGGAATTATCTTAAACCGCCAAAGTTATAAGGTAAATATAGTTTCTAATTAGAGACAGATAAAAATCCCAAATGTAGAATATAATTCTATGATAAACATAAAAAATGGAATCAACTATCAATTGTAGAAAAATAATACGGAGTCTTAAATTTGATATTTGGACAAATATGGTATTATAAATTAGATAAATCCTTATAGAATTGTTATTTAAATCCACGAAGATCACAATAGTATAAATGAATAGAATCTTGTATTGAATTCAAGAGTAACAAATAATTTATTTCTTAATAATCATGTGATTGTCTTTAAGGAAGTATGCATTTCTTCCAGAACTCATTAAATACTGAAATCTCTTCATAATTATGTGTATTATCATAAAATAATAAATAGTGAAAAAAATAAAAGAAAAAATAGTTTTTTCATTTTCATTCACTTATACTAGTTTTATTGAGAGGAACACGATCGATACTAGTATTGACCCCAAAAGGTTGAAAAGGATAAAATTATGTGACTGAAAAGGAATAAATTGGAAACTTATATTATACTCCGAAACTATATAAATATACTTTCTACGGAAGTGAAATATTTTTCATTTCCAATCCTAAATATTAATTTATATTTGAATAATGAGGATAATCAATATTTATTTTACAATGTATGAAAAGGGATTCTTAATATACCTCTTTATATTCCTAAAAACTATAAGATTATTATGTTGAAAATGATATACCTTTTGATACTATAGATGAACTATGAATTGATATACAAATTAAATTCACTATTGATAATATATTTATATATAATTTTTTTAAATTTTTTTATATTAAGAATCAATTATTTTATGAAATGTATATTAAGGACTTACTTTAATATTCTTCTAATGATGATTATAATAATAAACTTCTTGCACATTCTATTGAATAAAATTTGAAATAATCTAATATACCTAATATTTAGGATATTTTATTTGATGATAAATATCTGAATCTACTTAATAAATAATCACATTAACTATGTGATGATTTTGACATAATATAACACATATATTTATAGTTAAATAGGATTTAAAATTATATTTTTATGTGAAAGTAAATTCATATGGAAAAAACATAGTCCCGAATTTTATCCCAATATTACTATGTAGTCTTTAGTGTATAATAAAATGATAAATTTTGATTTATTAATGAAAATATTAAATTCCTGGACAAATGACTACCTCTACTAAGATGTTATAAATAATAAATGAATGAAATTGTATAATTGTATTAATGAAAATTAGTTTATAAAAATAAAGATAATTTTTATGAGCAATGAATTTTTACAAATGTTATAGAACATACTATAATAAAAAAAAT
This sequence comes from Viscum album, assembly GCA_963277665.1. NCBI lineage: Eukaryota > Viridiplantae > Streptophyta > Magnoliopsida > Santalales > Viscaceae > Viscum > Viscum album. The sequence goes on along the minus strand of OY728140.1, from coordinate 175,755,155 downwards.
TGAGTTAAATTATGTATGTAAATGAATTTATATATGTGATATCTATATTATTAAATCCTATTAGAATAAAAAATACTCAAAAATAAAAAGATTCTAAATTCAATGTGTTCCATTTTTTCATTGAACAACTTATTTATATTGAAATATAATTGTTTTATAGATTTATTATTTGAGTATATGATATGTACATCAGAATTATCTTTTAAAAAATATTAATTTTTTTAGTAATTCCTTCAATATAATTTGGTAACCCAGTTTCACATTTTATTGAGATTTAAATTCATTTATTTACAAGTTTGATTATTTATAAATACTTAAAGATGATAATAGAAAGAGTAATTTTTTTATTTATACATTTTATTATAGTTTCATCATAAGTATATATATATGTCTTTTTAATTATAATGTACTCATTTGGTTTAATTCTATAAATAAAAGTTATATTCTATAATAATACAATACTAGTTAATTTTATGACAAAATAACAGTGAAAATTTTACTATATACCTATTTTACCCTATAATTTAATTTTCGTTATTATTTATGAATTGTTTCATAAATGAGAATCCATTAAGAATAATTAATTTTAAATAAATATATAAATATATATATATATCTTCATCAGACCTTACATAGATAAAATTAACGTCATTTTTTTGATATTTAAGCTTAATAAGAATGAATATTTATATCAGTGAAATCTATGACAAATTTTCTTCTAATTGAAAAGTATTAGTTGATCTAATATAACATATCCCATATTAAGGATTCATAATACACTATATAGTATATTAATCCAATAATTTTCTAAAATTACTATGATGTCCCTATTTTTACACCTCATTTAAATGGAAATGATTGGATAATCTAGAAGAAACTATTACAGAAAAAAGTAATAATGTATATTTTTTTCATGAAAAAGAATATAAATTCTATAAAGAAGTTAATATAGACTATAATTTGTTACGAAACAATATTATCAATAAAATAATTATAAATAAGGAATGATATAATGAAGGAAAACTGATTTTGATGTACAATTTATACTTTTAGAATTATTAATAAATATATCGTTTTATTTTGGTAAAAACGAATATGATAATGAAATGAGGTAGTTTTATTCCATAACCATGTTATAACAAATATTTTGTAATTTTGTTTCATATATATAGATTAAATTTTGTTGAGAGTATTTTAATTTCTATTCTGATTGAAGTAAATATTGTAAATGGACCTAATGAAATTTTAGTATTATTTATTTTTTTTTCTAACGGAAAAGGGGATTAACTGATAAGAAAATTTGAATTATTTTGTTAGAATAGGTAAATATGACATAATTAAAACCTATAAACAATCTATTAAGCATCAGTTTATTAAAATATATATAAAAATTATCATTTCTCAAATACATGATGATTTTGAGAAAGTAAATTTTCTATATATATATGTGTTCATTACCGATTTTTTTTAATCTGACATTGAACAAAATTATAATGGTGTTTTGAGGAATTGGAAATACTCAACAATGAAATAAAGAATTTGGGAGAAACTTCCTAGTCAAAATGATTACTTATGGTATCTAGAGAAATTTTAAAACTAGCATTAATGATAAAAGTGAAATAGTATTGAGTGAAGAGTCTTTTATTAGTGAATGAAACCAAGAAAAATTGAATTTATCATGGGACCCCATGTCATCAAAGTAAATTTATGATATTTTAGTTCTATTTATGAAATTATAACCTATAATTGATCCATTTTAACCAAAATACGTGGGAAAACTCTCATACCCAATAGATTTGGTTAACGAAGGTGTTTATACAAGATCTAAACATTTCCAAAGGGGATGTAAATATATAATATAAGAATAACTTTTATTAGGAATAGTTTTTCTAAAATAAATATATTGATTAAATTATTGATGGGGTTATAAATTCACATCGTGAAAAGATTAATCATATTATAAGGGTCCGACATCAGATTAGATAAAAAATAAATTTTATTTCGTGGTAGGTTTTATTGATTAGAAATTTTTATTTGATATTAAATAATATACATATGATCAGGAGAGTAAAGGAGAAAACATGAAGAAAAATAATTTTTCTCATAGATAAGTTTTTCATGGAATCATTTGAATATACATTAAAAATTAAAAAATATTAAGCAATTTATAATATAACTAAGACAATATCATCAAATAATTACAAATATATGACTTAGAATTCCTAAATGAATCAATAAGAACATTTTATTATTTATAAGTAATGGAAAAAATATAAAATTGATTATAAAAAAAATTAATTTGTTATAATGACTAAATGTTTTGAAATAGGGTATAGACTTGGGATGCAAACACCCTTTCATTAGAAATAAATACGTTTTAATGATGATTCATTTAAAGAGGAATCTATTGAAATTACACTCACTCTAAAGTAATGGGAAATTAATTAGTTTAAAACAATTCATGGATAATTAGAATAATCAAGAAGTACCCATAGTAAAGCCAATTTTGTATCATTTCCACAACAAAAAGTTTAACCACCAAAGCTATAAAATATTCCACCAAAAAACATTTTAAAAACTTTCTGTTTGATAGGTTCCTTCCTTCGATAAATTACCTCAATTGGTTATATTACAATTATTTTATAATTTTTAAGGTATATTAAGGTATTAGATAAAAATGATATAATTAAAGAGTCAAAAAAATTGATGATGGATAAAGAGAATAAAAAATTTGAATATTGGAAATTTTATGTGAAGATAAAATAATATAATGATACATCAGACAATATTCTAGTGGATATAAATATAAATATTTATTTATAACTTTGTTAAAAAATTTATTATTTTATATTATTTTTAAAAAATAAAGTATTTTTCCTTATCCATTTTCCCATTTAGAAAATCATTAGATCCTTCATATGATTATATTTAAAAATAATTTCCCTCAAATTTTATGATAAAAAATATTTTTTTTCTTTGGACAAAGGGGGAGTTTGATGGTTTATTTTAAAAGCATGATCATTAAATAGTCATATAAATATGAGTACCTTTTATTGATTTATTTATATTTCATTTATTTAACTTTCCTTTCTTTTAGAAATAATGTGATTAATGATTTATTATTTTTTAATGTCCTTATACTATTATATAAATTCCTAAACATTTTATCATATTTAAATAATTTTCCATACTTCCCATAAAGATATAGAGTTTTTATATCTTTTTAATTATCAAATATGGGAGAATTTTGGATCCATAGACTTACTATTTTTTTAATAATCATGTGAGAAATCCTTTAGTAAATTTCTGAGGATTATATTTTATATAAATTGTGTCATTTTTTGATATATAATATATTTTGTATTTTATTTAATATATTATATATATATTGTGTTTTTTTTGTTTTTATGTAGATCAATTTTTAAAGATGATCATTAAAATTATTCTTCTAATATTTTAAATTTTATATATCATGGATTCCCTTTTATTATCATATATAAAGAGTGTGGAATGCATTATTAATTAAATATTCCCATTACAAAATATAATAGAAAGTTATTTATAATATACTAAATATCCCATTTTGTGATATAAGGATATTGTAAAACATCATAAACACTTTTTTGGGAAAATACTATAATTTCTAGTATTTTATAATTATTATGTTTTATGGTGGAACTTATCCATTTCCTATGCTTTATATATGTGGTTGTTCTTGTAATATTATTATTAAAATTTTGATAAAAATCAAATTTTTTATCAAGATTTTATAACTAGAATACAAATAATAAATTAACTAGAATAACCTTCAATTTTAGGGTTTTAGAATTTTAGTTAAATAAATAATTAGTTAAAATTTATTCTTTTTACAAGAAATTGAATACATCACCCTTATTTTAGATTACACAATCAATATTTCACTAAATGAGAAAAACATTAATATTACAAAATATGAATATTGGAATGGTTGATATCAACATGTTTTTATTCTAATTGAATAAAAATTTGGTCATGTGGGCAGAGAATTGACCTCAATATTATATTACTATATCATGTGGAAACTAGAACTAATGTGAAAATTGTGTCTTAAAGGCAAAATATAAAGGGTAAACTACTTATTTCCCAAAACTTTGATAGGTTACATTTAATTATCATATTATATTTCCCATTTTTTTGTAATAGGTTATTGAAAGTGAAAATCAAAACCATAATATTAGAAAAAAAATAAAAGGAAATATGTACTCTATTAGGTAAAGTAAATCACTTAATAGTTTTCCATTATATTGAATTTGAATCTTTCTAAAGGTTCAATGTTAAAATGTATTTAAACACTCGATAATAAGGGTTTTTTAAATAATACATTTTAACTGAGAGAGAAACCTCACTACAAAAAAGAACAAATGGAGGGGGCCACGTAATGTATTTCAATTACAACTAAAAGAAAAACGCTAAGAAAAATAAAACTGGTTAAATATAAAAATCATTATAAGTTTGATAAATGTCACTATATTTAACCCAATAAAATTCATAAATTAAGAAACTAAACATATTTGTATCTATCAATATTTCAATACCCGATGGATTTGATCATGTACACTCAATCAGCCTATGATTTGTCTACTATTTTCAAGGAATAATATTCATTATAGGTGTTCAAAACCCATGATCATATATCGTAATCATATGGATCAAATTATCACCCAATTTTATTATATTCTCTTAGTATTTATGATCCTCATCAAGTCATGAAATTTCACCTAATTTATATGTAATTCTTGATGTGTTAGTAGCCTCCTTGGTTTCATTATGATAATCAATTTCTATTTTACATAGCACATCATTGAAATCCTCATCTGTGGAGTTAATCATCAATATATTCCCCATGAAATATATCACATGGATGATATCCTTCAAATTTAATCGGGATATAATTTCATCCCTAAGTACCCAACTACTATGAATACTCCATATTGGTTAGTGTCACTTGGAATTAGACAATACATAGACATCCCCTAATCCAAACATGATGTTTTCCCTAAAATGGGGACCTTCCCTAAGGGTATTGATTTACTAACCTAAAAAACTATAATATATATAGTACCATGTTATCTAGACACTAGTATTGGGATCTATTATCCTAATATTTCTATTATTAGAGCATGTACTTTTACATAATCAAATATATCTAAATATATCATTAGTTGTTGATACACAAAGAAAAATTTAATTTTTAAAAAGGGATTAGGTTATTGTTCTTGAACCTTAGGGTTTAAAGCATGAGCATAAATTCTATTAGTGTAATTTTTCACATCCATGGTGTGTCTTTAGAGCCATATGTTAGTTTATTCAAGGTGGAATACTCTTAATATAAGAGGCATCATGTCTATTTATAGAGAAAATAAAGCACATAATAATTTCCAACACGTGATCATATTGGGTTATATTAAATTAAAAAAAGAAAAATATTTTGGAAGATCCCAATATTTATCACTAATGTTAAGATAAAAAATATATTATTATAGAAACACCTTCTTATTTCAAATTTATTTCAAGAAATCTTCTTCTAGAACTCTTGAAATATATCCAAAACTAGACTTTTTAGTATTTTTATCGATTTAAATTCGAACATTGATTAATGAAGAAATGTCAAACATGATTTTTGGTTACCGAAATATCTAACTCAAGATGATGAATATAACAAAAATTTAAATGTTTTAATTTCTATCATTGATGGGATTGAATCAGGAATTACATTCTTAACTTCAAATAGAACCTGATTTCATGGATAAGGGACCAAATCCCTTTTTCATCATTTTTAGTTTTGGACTCATAAAGAAGAATATGATGATTCCTCACCCAACCTTAATATATTTAGAGTCATAAAATCCCTTAATAGTTGATATATTACTATATAGTTCCCCAGGATTCTAGTGTTTTTGACAATTTATGTGTTCAAGTTGTCTAATTATAGAGTTATGACACACATCCAATACCTTTTAGATTGTATCTTTTATTTAAATCACTCAATAAGTGTATCTTTTTTTTGAAAATATTATTAAATTATAAATCATTAATAGATGAGAATATCCTTCACATAATGTTAGAAAAATTAACTTCTTCCTCATGCATTGGGGTCATCTCCCCAAACATCATTACAAAAGGTAATTGAGAAGAACCCCTCAAGGAGATATGATTACTGTTATTGAAAACCATTTCCCCTGATGTCCCAAAATGATGTGTATCACTATTCTCCTTGACTAATTTAATAATATCATAATTTTATGAATCATGTGGGGAAATTATCTAGGGATCATCCCAGTTACCACATGGAATTTCAATGCCATGGGAAAGTTCAATTGAATAAATTAAAGATATGATATAATTAATATGACTAAATAGGAATATGATTTTATGCTAATTCCACTATTTGAATTTTTTTGGAAGATCATTGCAGAAAAATTTCATTTATACATCTTTGTTCTTTATAAATAAATTACATTTAATTTTTATTAGATTATCTTTTATTGTACATACTATATCTCTATTTTTTTATTGTAAATACTCTTCGATTTTCATTCATAAAAATAATTACTCTAATTATATATTCTCAATTATTAAATTATAAATTCATATTTAAGCTATTTCCGTAAGGGTATAAGATAAATGTTTTATGAATTTAAATGTTGTATGTTTTTTACCACTAATTAAAGGAATGTCTAACATGACCCACAAGAAAGTGTGAAGCATTGAGAGGGGGAAGGTCATGAAGTAGTATCATCAAATATTTTCCAACAAAATGAGTCATACCTTGGTACTAGTTTTTTATAAGACCATTAAAATAGTAACCAAACAACCAGTGATGATATATTGTGATTGGTATGGAATCATTTGGATATAAAATATTTTTATATGGTCTACACTCTTATTTTATCAAAAAAAATATATATATATATATATATATTTCAAAAGTGTATATAAGTTTTTATAACTCATCGCACAATATTATTCAATTATAAATAATTAATTAAGAGATTATATTTAAAAATGGTATAAAACTAGTACAATTATTCAATATGAAACACAAAGGAATAAAATCAATTGTGAGAATCAATAAAAATAAATTACCTTCCCCATATTCTTCACGTACCTCCAAGAAATGGTTCATGCATGAAACACATTCATATATTAAATAACGAATCAATTTCTACTATAAATCTCCAAATATTATGTGCTATGTTATGTAATTTGTTTTATCATGCATTAATTAAATTAATATACACTCTTATTTTAAATTCATTCAAAACCATTAAGTGTTTTAATGACCCAATGTGTGGGTGTATATATCACTGATGCAATTGAAAACTAAAATAGAAATTCTTATAATTAAAAAATATATTTAAATCCATTTATTTAGATTATAAATATTTGTTCAACTGTAACTACGTTTTTGTTTCTTCATATAGGGATCTATATTTTTCTATATGATTACCGAAAAAATATCATTTTTTTCTTCTAAACAGGACAGATTTTAAAACCATGATGTCTAATGTTTCCGAAATATTTAGACTATAACATGGTTTCAAAACCATACATTTTCCAGTTGTGGTAAGCATGGATCATTTATTTTCATACAATGAGTACAACAAGTCATATACAATTGGATTTTTCTGTACAAACCATGAAATACTATATATAATTACAATGTTGTTTTATTCTATTTATTAAGCTAAAATACATTTAACAATACATATATAATAACCTTTTTATATTTCATTTTCTTGGTTACCAACCTTGAAATAAGTTTCTATACACAAAAAAATGTTTTTCCATCCTTTGAACTTCCTCATTCTATGATGAACCATACATATCCAAATGAAATACTGTCATTATATGAGTATTATTACAGAAAATATAACTTCAAATAAGTTGAAAAATCATGCAGGATATTTTTAAGAAACTAAAAATTGAAATCACTTCAAATAAATATGATATAAAAAGATGATGTCTAAATAAGTTTTTTCAAATTATCAAATATTTAATGTAAAGATCAATAATATGTTTACCATTTTTGAATTTAGGGCTTCATGACTCCCCATTTAAATTCACTGCAAGAGGTATAATCGATACACACAGTTTCTTCAACATACCTCATTTCATAATGGGAACTATTCTAAAATATTCTTTGAGATCGAAACATAGCATTTGCTAAAAAATCCTCATGTCTAGCCACTAGATAGAAAATTCTACAAAATTATTTATCTTTTCATTAGAAAGAAATATGACTCATATTGCTCCCCATTTAATAGAAGGTATCCCTACTCATTATTCTTAACCAAAAAAATTTAAATTAATGAAAGAGACAAAAAAATACAATGAAATCGCTTGGATTTTAAGATAGAGTACACTCACAAAAATATAATAATATATTAGAAGGAATACTCTTTATTATATTTATTAAGATATATGATACTTGATAATTCATTTAAACCTAATCCAAATTCATTTAACCTCATTACCCATTCTACTTATAGAATGTGTTACATGATATCAATATTCTTCAAACTTTAATATATCACTATTTTCATTAGAAATTGGTTTCACTTTCGTTGTTACATCCAATCATTAAAGTGTATGTCACTTATAATATCATATATATTTGTTGTGCATTCATTTATTTCTTTATTTTTATACCTTATAATGTCCCAATATATTAATCTTATTTTTCAATTAAAGTAATTAAATATTTATTCATAATGTTCCTAAAAATGAATCTACCACAAAGAATAAAATCATCCCAAAAAATTATATTTTTTATTCAAATGAAAAAATATATTTATTATTTTCAAATATTTAAAGCTATAAATATATTTATTTATTGTAATTCATATGAAAATAAAGTGTTCATATGGAATAATACATGATTATTTTTCATATATAATATTTTCCACATTCTGGTTTAAATTGAATCAAGAAAAATATATAATGAAAAACATGATATTTGATCTCAAAGATTTTATATAAAGTAAGATTTTAATAATACATTAAAACCAGTTTTTATCAACAATTCTTCTTTCTTTAGTTAGAATAAAAATTTACCTGTTGAAGAAAGCGTATATTTATTTCTTGACTCTTCCATTATTTTTTTCAAATCATGATAATGTTTTTGTGTAATAGAAATATAAAATATATTTTAATCAAAATATGAAAACCCTAGAAAAAATTCAATTCACTGATCCATGAAATTTATAGAACCATTTCCTCATATAAAAAATTATTTTCATGTTTTGACTTCCATCATAGTAAAAAAATCAATTATTACACACACAAAAAATGATTGGGTTTATGTTAAATTGATTTATATATAAAATATTATGAACATTAATAATATTAAAATAAATAATCTTTAAGATGTCATGTAACTTAAAATACTATGATTGAGGTGCCAATTTGATCCTATAATGTTCATTATTCAGCATTAAATCCATACAAATATCACCATCATGAATAAATCTTTGTATTTTTTTAATTTAATCCTGCTTTTGAAATTCTCAATTTAAAAATAATAACCCAATATTAATATCAAAACATAATATTTTCTTTTAAAATAATATATAATAAATATTATCTTCATTTAAATTCTTCAAATTTGTGAAAATTCATCATCACTGTTTATAACATAAATATTTTAGTAACACGTGAAAACTAGAGAAGATTTATTTTATAATATTTATTTTTTCAAATTTATAATATTTCATGAAATGGATTTTTTGAAAATAATATTATATCCTTAGGAACCAAACACTTATTCTAATTTATAATTATTTTCAATAAAATATAACTCTATTTCACTAGTAATAGTCAAATTATCATGTTTTAATTTATTAATTTAACACATGGAATCAGGATAGTATGATAAAAATTCCCTTAACATAATTATGTTTATTTATCACTTCCTCAGTCACTAGTGGTATTTTACTATAAATATGTCTTAAAAATATAAATATATAAGATCTATCTAATTCTAAACCATTCTCATTAATTGAAAACATTGAATTAGACTAAATATTCTACAAATATACTATATTAATTTAGTCATTATCCAAAATATTAGCATCTTTTATGAAACATTCATCAATATCGCCATAAAAAGTATTGATTTTCATGAAGTACCATTATCCTCCAAGAAAATTACATTATAATTTTCAATAATCCTCTTTATAATCTTTTTCTAACAATAAAACATTATTTCATTGGGTGTACATCTACGAAATATTCATTCATCACATTTACCATTGTTTTTTCAAAATTTATTCTACTTTTATTAATATAACATCGGATTTCAAAAACCCTCAAGCATTTAATGTTCCAATTTTTTTTAAAAACACCATGAAATGTTATAGAATTTTTATAAAGTATACACTAATTTTGAATGTTTGAATCCTTTACTGCGTCATTTATCCAAAATAATTTTATAGTTCCTTGATCTGATAGTGTGATTTTTTCAATATAAGCAACATATTGTTTCCATTCAACCTATATATTTTATTTTGGTGGGGGGGGGGGGGGGTTAAATCCAAATATTTGCTAAAAATTTATATAATTTTAGGATATGATACTAAGAATTAAATATTGGTTTGGGATCCATTACGTAACTAAAAACATTTGATAACTCATTATTGGTTTTCATTAAAATAGATAATGTTGTTCAGACTTTCAAGAGATTTTAATTACTCAAAATGAAATAAATATAATTCCTATGTCTAGAATTATAATAAATTTAACAATTTTTCTTATCTTTATGGGTATTTTTCATCTTCATTATAAAATAAACATACCATGGAATAAGTTAATGTGGTATCATTAGAATGACCTTTACTAACAAATAACCATTTTCACCATTTTCCATTTATGAAACACTTCATAGATGTAAATTATTTAACAATTCATATTTTTAGACTTTTTAAGTTATTAATTAAAAAGTAAGAGGATACCCCAATAAGGTGGGTGAATCAATGTTTGTTCATTAATAATTCCCCATCGAATGATCTATTTTGGCTGTTTTAAAATAATTATATCACAAAGAGACATACATTTTTTTTAACTTATTTTTAACTTTACCAGGCTACATCAAATATGATTACACTCATTAATGTTCTAGTAGAATAAAAATCACTAGAGCACACAACATATTTTTTATTTAGAGTTTAATCATAAAAATAACAGGTTTATAATAAAAGAACTTCAAATTTGCTACCCTATTAAATTATACGAACTCACTAATATCATAGAATAAAAAAATAGATATCCACAAACCAAAATATCATATCTGACCATAATAATGTAAATATGTAGTCCATATTAATTAATATCATGATTTCGTTTCTTTTACATTAATTATGAATATGTGAAATAAATTTTCCTTTTTAATATGACTTCAATATCAATATTTTAATAGTCACTTCCACTAGAAATCTATATTTTCTATTACTTAATTAATAATTTATTTGTCTATGTTAAGATAAAATATCAAACATTACCATCATTAAATTTTTCTTTAATCCTATTAAATAAATGGAAAATTCAACCCATTTCATCTGTACACACTGAGTCACAATATCCCCCTTTTTCATATCAAGATTTCTTTTTTAAATATGAAATTCATATATTAGTAGAATAAATATAATTATATAATTATTCCATAGAATATAACATAATTATATAAATATATTAAAACCTATTGTCCATTAAAAATCATGAAATTATTATAATTCTTAACATGAACTATATGTTATGATTACAATTCTAAAGTTACATAAAACCACCTCATTAGGGTGAAATAAAAAACATCATAAAAACCCTAAAATTTAGAACATCATTTAATGAATTAAAAATTATCCTCTAATGTGTAGTTATGAGAAAAACTGAAAAAATTCATCTAATAATAACATAATAATATACCATAAAGTTTTTAGAAAATTATTATCAGGATGTTCTTAATGAATTATCTTTTATATAAACAAATACAGTCTATGGTCGACCCTATATTATATATGAAGGTGAATTATAGGCTTAAAATGTGTATTTCAATTATGTTTTACAAAAAAAAATAAGAGAGATCTAAAATACATTGAATGAAAATAATGACTGAAAAAACTCATATATTCGGTTAAATGAACTAGATTTGATGTGATTTTGATAAAGGTGATCATTTATTATTCAATTAAAAACATTTCATGTTCACAAATTTTAGAAATCCATTTAGTTCGGGAGTAAATATACATTTATGGTTTATAGATATCCTGATTACCATCGATTTCTTGATATTGATTCTTTTTTAACCAATCCATTATATATATATATATATATGGTACAATACATAAGAATGGAACAAAAACTTCCAAAGCATATTTATATATAGATAATTTTTGAATGAAATATATTCCAATTTTTTCAAATCAAATCCACCAACTCACACTCTCGAAATCACACACTGATTTAGGTAAAAAGATAGAATTTCTATATATTTCACAAAAAAATATGAATAAAAAGAATATCAAACAAACATAATGGTTTCAAAAACAAAAAATAAAATAATTTTATTATTAATATGTGTTTCATAAATCCCATGATAATTTTTCAGATCCGCCCTAACGATCTCCCACTTTTAGCATTCCACTCGGAGGATAAGGGGGATAAAATGAAACACTATATTCATACATTATCTCTCAATGAGGATATGGATAACAAAAAAAATTATGATCATGATAGGAACACTATAAATCACCAAATTTGTATCACATTAACCCATTTTCACATAAAAAGTGTCCCTAAGGTTCCAATTTATATACAAAGTGGAAGGTGGTTTGGGAACTTTATTTTCAAAATACATTTTATAACCTCGATTTTTAAGAAGTGGAAATTTTATCTCACATTTTAAAAAGACATAATTATTTTCCCACTTCATTAATATATATATAATTTTTTTACATATTATAGGTCTATAAATTTATTTGTGGACAAAATATAGAAGTGAACTCTGGGATATGAACTATAAAGATTTATTTTAATGATGAAAAATGTTGGGCCTCCATATGATCAACTCAGGATTCCTGATATTTTAGATAACTGTATTCCTTAATGTCAAGGGTATTTTTTCTATATATTATCTATATAGTTTGATCATTTTACATGAAATCTTATTTTTATTTTATACATTTTTCAATTCCCTAGTGTATTTTCGGTTATTTTACCCCACATTGTCTTGGGCTCTCCAAATCACCTTAAAATATAATGTAGGAAACAAAAAAAATTAAATTTAAAATTTTAATATTATTTAATTGTAAACATTTGAATCAAATGATAAGTGAAAATTATTTTAATTTCGTAATAATTTTTTTATAAAAAACATTGTTTTAGTGGTGAAAACAATATTTAATCTTAGTGCGATCACAACCCCAAACATTAACATTTTCTCTATATATAAATTTCAAATTTAAAAAAAAAAGTGATGCATTAATGTATTCCATATGTTACAATAATTTATCATTAAATATAAATTCAATTAAATGTATTATGATGAATAATGTAAGAGGCACACCATGTTTTAATATTAGTATTCTTTTAAATGTGGTTCACATAAATATTTTCATAAAAACATTTAATGAGATATAGTATATTCATCATAGAATATAAATATAAGAGTTAAAGATACCAATAAATACACACATCAGTTCTTAGAAATAACATCAGGGATATTTTCCCACTTTTTATAATGTAAATTTACATCATTTTAATTTGTTCCCCTATCTGATTAATTCAAAAAAACATAACATGTAGCAATTAAAATAAAATTTCAAAACAAATTGACATATGAATTCCCAAAAGGTATCATTATGATCCCAACCAATATATCCTGGTATTTTATACACTCAACCAATCCCCTCATAATTAATTTCAATGGTGTATAATTTTTTTTAGGAGGAACATACACATACATAGATCTAGTTTTATAATCAAATTGATCAGATATAGAATAAATGTATAGAAAAATAATTTAAGAAATATAACTGAAATTGACAAATAAATATATTCCCTTAATTAATTATTACATATTTACATACCATGGATAGAAAAAAATGTGATTTATATATATAAAATAAAATAATTTTTAGATATAAATTCAAATATAAATAAAAAATATATCAACATTTATACGGTGATAAAACTAATCATACCATTGAAAACAAATTACACTAATATCACTAAAAATGACAAATTGTTTCTCAAAATCACACTTTAGTAGTGAAATAAATTGTATTTAAATGTCTTATCAATGTGAAGTAGTTATATTTGGGATGTAATTTTAATAAATTTCATGAAAATATTTCCATTTAATAAAATATTTTCGATATAAAATGGAAAAAATTAGAGAATAGAAAAAAACTTTAACCATGAAAACAGAAAAATGGAAGCCAACAAATTATACATGAAGAGATATAGGAAAATATGATAAACGAGAACAAATATAAAAAATAACATACATCATGTAAAAATAGAAAAATATTAGTGATGTTACATAATCCTAACAAACATAGGAAGGTATCAACCCCCCATTCGCATGCATGCACAATCATAAAATCAAAATTGTTTCCATATAAATAAAAGAGATGGAATAAATGATGGATAAAAACTTGTTAGTATTACATGTACATATATATGTCTTCTTGAGGGTAGAGTTCAATTGATGGGTACTCTACAAGGGATTCATGGAAACAATTTTACAATAATCTATTTATAGTTAATTTCGATTGGTACTGTTTAATTTTAATACACATGAAAATAAATAACCTAAAAATAATTTTGGAAAAATATATGGAATGTAATTAAGTTAATGACATGTACTTATTAAAATGTAAAAAAGGACAAAAAAATTATTCAATGCTCAGAGTGGTGTTTAAATCAGTTAATAGATAAATCTTATATAACACCACAAAAATTGGATCAAATATTATAGCATAGTATTCTATTATATTTATGGTTTTTATTATATATTTTTTTAATTTTATGAGGATAGTAAAAAATGATGCGTTCTTTTGCTTTTTGAGGGAAATATTTCAACTGAGTCAGCAAGGAGGACTTCATCCCAGGTCTTTTGGATTCTTGTTAGATACCCCTCACCTTTATCCAATATCATTAGGGATTTTATTATTATTTTTATATTATTTTAATTTTTATGTAAATATAACACATAATGTTTAAAAAAATAGAACAATTAACACACACACTACAAGTCTAACATAATATAGAGGACATGTTTTTATTTAGATTAAAAGTAGTGTGTTGGATGTTTATCATGTTGTTGGGGTGGGACTCGAACCTATGGTTGGTTCGATTACGTGGATCACTCATAATCAGTTAAGACTCATTGAATCCACTATTATGTTATGATATTTTTTATATTTAAATTTTTCAAAAATATTAAAAATATTATTCATAGATATACCTGATGTAAAAAAAATTTAAATGAATGAATCATGCACTGATAAATAATAATGGATTTTAAATAGTGACCACCCACTTCCCATAATTTTGTGTAGCCAATATAACTTGCTAAATTATAGGTTTAAAATAATTTGATATAATTATATATATATATATATATGTTTGTGTGTGTAAATATTATTATATATATATATATCAATTAATATATATTTGATACAATCGTAATATATATATAAATATATTAATGTTTTTATCATATAATTACATGTTATCATGAAATCATAGAATATTCAATGAAATTATTTAATTATTTAATTAACTTTATTATAAAATGTATAATATAAGTTTCTTATGTTGGTGTTACTATGTCCATGTATTTTCTTGAATGATTAATAATAATATTGAAAGTTTTTCTTATTTTAAATATGATATGATTTACCTATGTTTTTGATACATGATGCCTAATACCAATAATGACATAGTTATTCATTCATTACAGAATTTTATATTCGGATCACCATATATTTTTTCATAATAGAAGGCATGGTCTTTGAAAAATTGTTGTGGTGGGCTCAAGGGTGTTTTCGCAATCATCTACACATGGTTAAACATTTTAATCTCTCATAGAAACACCATACGATTCCCACATCCATAAAAAGTGAGATAACATCATTCCTAATCCAAGTGGTTATTTTTGGTTTCAAACCTACTGACTCTTCGGAAATCATATTGTTCAAGTGGATGGAAGGTGGGGATCATCACACCCTTTTAGTTTGCATTATTTCCTATTTCAAGAATCTCTTATAGATTTAATCTATGCTAATCAGTCTCTTCAAAATCTCGATATGGGATTGGTAACCTTGATAAAATGAATGGTTGTTGAATCCTTCTATGTATAAAGGGGGTTCTTTTGATGAGACCATATGTATGTATCTATGTTTATAAAAAAAATTCCATTATTTCATATTAATTGGTAGCATATTATATTTTTATATAATATAGAAATTAAATATAAAGATAACTATTATCCAAGGGTGATTGGTGTTTTTAGAATGGGATTTAACATTTAAGATGCAATCAAAATATTTTATTTGTAATAGGAATTAAAACCCATATAGTTCAATTGAGTGTAAGTCGAAAATTTAAATTTTATTAGGAAAGTACATATATGTTGGCATTTAGGTGCTAGGAATTGAGATTGATCCTTAGGAGTGCATCCAACTTATCCTTATTATAACATGATTCCAATTCATTTTATTTTGATCTTTCCCCAACCCACAGATGGTTGGTTGAAGATAATTAATTACTGTGAGCGTTATTTCTCCTTGTTTTTCTAATATGAGAATTCATTTGGGACATATAGTATTGTAGATACCCTTTTATTGGAGTATTCAAATCATGTCTTGGGATGGGGATTACATGTTGTGGTTTCATTGGTTGGGTTAAATTTATGATACTGGGGATATGAAAATTGAACATCCTTAGGATCATATGATTTATGCTCAGTGTGCGAAACAAGGGATAACAAGTAATCAGGCTCACATCATATGGATGCAATACTTATGAATTTCGGAGGTCATTATTTTATATATTATATACATCTTGGACTTACGGAGGAATCCAGTGTTTCTTGAATATAGCAGGAATTAGGGTCCTTATAGTTTAATTAGATTCTCAATCCGCCTATTGGTGAGGAAGAAAACTAGAGGAGGGTTTGGGTCCCTTGATTAAGAGTTTCTGAGATATAGAGTGGATTACACGAAAGTTCATTCCCATTGGAAGATATACGAACCTTACCCTTTGATTGATAAATACTTGAAACAATGAGTTTCCATGTGTGTATGTATGGATTTCATGAGGATCCCATAATACCCTAACATTGACTGAGTATCCATTCCAAACACATTATGAACACTTCCCATGATCATGGAGAATTTCCAACCAAATATTATTACATTGGGGTTCACATGGTTTCAGGGAACATTCCCATGTTCTCCTACTATACAAGGATGGCATGTATGTGGGTGTATTTCTAACATGTCTAGAGTGGTTCATGAAATTACATTATAATCATCCCAATATGTCATAATTTTATACCTAACATGATCTTTATGTCTTCCGAAAATATTTTAGGATGGTCATATGATCAAGCTGACATGTCTAGGGACTCTTCATGTGATTGACGTAGAAACATCCCAGGGTGTCACATGATTCAGGATAACATGTGGGATATTTTCCATATATTTGGATAAAAAATCCCTATTCAGTTGCATAGTTTGTATTAATTGTCCAGGGGATTCCATTTGATAAGGATGAAATGGCCATGCAACTTTTGATAACCAATACAGACATGTAAAATGGATAAATCATGATACATCTAGATTCTCTGGTGAACCTTCTCGTGATCGACACATACACCTCTTTGTGTGTCATGAGATCAAGGCTGATATGCATAGGGCAATTATCATGACATGGATGATATGCCTATAGGACTTCGTGTCACTTTATTGATATGTCCAAAAGACTTTTCATGACTTGGATAACATGCCCAAATTTTTGTTCATAAAATGGATGACATATGCAGAGGACTTTCCCAAACATGTATAATATGTCGAGGTACTATCACATTATCTAGATGATATTTCTAGGCACTTCCACATATCTAATGGATAAGTCAAATGAATTTTAGGAAACCTCCGTATTTAAATTAATGTATATATCTTCATATAATACATTCAAATTTTTCTACTATTATGACATATGTTACTAAATTTTATTTTGTCATTGACTTGTTGAGACAACACATGACCATGTTGATATACAGAAACTCATTTACGTAAGCTGGTTAGTGCATTGGAAGAACATGATGGGATAAATAGGGTGACCACATGAAGCATATTTACAAGTAATGTAATCCATTATGTCCTTACCATAATTTACCTAGTGGAAATCCATTTTTTTGTGGGAATTTTGTATCTAAGAAGTCTTATGTTACCTCTACACCCATATCATTATGTTTTTTAGTTGAATGGATTGGAATTTATTGGCCTCACTACCATATATCTACATGAATTTTTGTGGAACATATATCAGATATATGGGATTGACTATATGGTGGTATCATCACAATAAACCCTTCACATGAACATGTCATGGGTTATTTATGGCTTCATATTTATGACAGATGATAAAAAGTTACCAAGATATCATTCAATCCTTGAAATATATTTTGGTCCCATGTCTTGTAAAATGGATTTCTCATTATCAAATGAACATATAAAAGGTCCTTTGAAAGATATGGTTGACATGATAGAAAGTATTCATGAGATTAGGACACATGTCGAAGAGGATTTTACATAATCAAGTGTTACTTATCTAGAACCCTTCATGAGATCATGCTAGCTTATTGGAGGCAATTTTCATGAAAAACAACATAATTGTCCCTACCATAATGGAACCACCATTTTCATATTTTTATCTTCTATTTTCTAATACCTTTGTATTATTACCATTGTTTTTTCATCATAGCATCACATAATCAATATTGTATATCATGAAGGTGTTCAATTCATGCCATGTATGAATTCTATTCTTGAATGTGCATCCAAATGGTCATTTCATGGTCAAATAGACTATCTTAGGGCCATCACATGATGATGTTGACATTCACAATGTCCATCGCGTGGCATGGATGGAATGTTTCTAAGGATCTTGTATAATAATTGAACTAATGATGTGATCCATTAAATTAATTTATGGAAAGATAAAGAATAATTTTATTACATGAGGATTCCTGTATTTCTATATTTTATTTTTTAAGTGTATTTAGGTTATTCTTAAGAATATATCAATTTAAATATCCCGTTAATGGAGGAACTCATCTGAAAGAGGATTATATGATTAGGAAGACTTGTAGGCTATGCTTCACATGATTAATCAGGCTTCCTGGTGGGGGTTTTTATGATAATAATGATTAATTGATATCGATTTGTCTGATCATTAACATATCATAGAGAATTCATAATCTGGTCACATGACATTATTAGGGTCATGAGACCACATGACTTAATAGGGTTCATGTGATTCACGTGATCCTGTCTTCTTATATCCTTGTAACAATCCTCTCCTTTTATTATTTTGTGGAGAAAATAATTACTATTATTCATGTATTTGTTCTATCCAATAATTTGTTATTCTCATTTAGATGTTGTCAACAAATTTGAAACCCCTACCCTAGAATCAAGGTCTATAGGGAAATGTAATCTGTTATGAGGAATGTAAATTCCCACATGAATCTCTTGTGATTATTATAGACATTTTTTTGAGATTTTTTTTGTATTATTGGTGACCTTTAAGAATTATTCATGACTCCCTTTAAATAGGGGGGCAAGTGGAAATTAATTTTTTAGGTGACTCAGATGTTCAGATAGATTGAATAATCCTCCCTCATGTGACTGCTTCACAATTCCTATTCATGTTACCCCATTGTGAAATCTGTCCACAAGATCAAATCATGTGATATATTTCCATGATTGAGTTTTCTATAAACTATTCCTTGAAATCTATGAATGAATCCTTGATAAATCGGCTGAACATTCACACATGTTGTTGGCTGTACGGTTGTCCTGCAAGCATTACATGAATTATGAGTTTTATTTCATGGTCACTCGATCATTATGTGGTTCATGGGACCATATAATTGTTATATGATCTATAGGGTTATAATTACACTTGGTTTAATAAGGTTTTTTTCCAAAACGGGGGAGTGGGGGTGGGGGTGAGAGGTTGTTCTTGGCATTGATCACCCATCCAACTGCCTGACTTTATTATAGAGTACTTGAGTTGGTACCTTCTATAAACCAGAAAAAAGGGGGAAGTTAGTGTTTCTAATTTTATAATAGAAGCATATATTAAATGTGGAAGCATTGTTGGTTTGGTCATTCAATTGTTGGATAGAAAAAATCACATACTGTGACATAATTATAAAGTGAGATCCCTACATAGAGTCTCTATCTAATTACATGTGTCGTGGAGTTAGATGGGGTCCCACTAGGGTGGATATGAGTATCTAAACACTGAAGATCTCTCTAGTATTCATTTGACCCTTCGTGTATTGTATTAGTGGGGTAAATCCCACCCTTTAAAGTTTTGGGATATCACGTCTCTCCCAAATCACTCTGACCACTTCCCTTTCAAACATTATGAGGCTCCCAGTAGTAGTATAAAAGATAATAGGGAAGGAAAATATAAAGCTCAAGATTAATATATTTCAATTTTTAAGGGTGACCTATCAATATAGATAGATGAAAACTTATTTGTGAATAGTTTGGAACCTATTGGTTTTGGTTTCAATTTGGATTCCTTCATAGAAATTTTTCTACTTCTCTAAATGTTCAAACTAAATTTAACTCGATACGGGATTTCAACTTTTGGCTGATGTTCTCCAATGAGGAATATCAAACTCAAGTAGACTTGCCTCCAACTGATGTTGATATTATTCTATCTAATCATTGTACCGATACCTAGATTCACTCATATCTGAATGGGAAACTATCTATATCAGTACATGAAGTGGTTAGGATTCTTCTAATTTTAAAATCTCACCCAAGACCTAGAAAGTAGTAGGCTTCCAATACACAAAACATTATAAATATTTTTCATAAATATGTCAGGAATATGGAATCAAATTTGACACCAATAAGAGTACAAGATATCTTTGTTACAATTATGTATGTTCCTATAATTAATTCCTCTACCCTGATGGTATTTCCCACAACATATTACCAATGGAAAATCGCGCGGGAGGATAACTCATCTACAGAAATACACGGTTTTTTATGTCATGTGACAATTGAGCTTGGGTGATTTGAAAAAAATAAATTCCCCCTATGGATATTACCTTTAAAGAACGATATACATTGGATGAGAATTTACATCAAGTCCTTGATTTGGTGCTATAATGTGTCAATGGTCATGTACACTGTTCACATTTAGTGAAATAGATGATGGACCATGGAATATTTTTAGTTTATGAGGATGGTGGAAACCAAAAAATCCTTGATGAAGGGGTAATAATGAATTTATTATGATCCCCCAGTGACTATATCACAATCAAAAAAATGTTTTAAATGTCTTGAATCTTCTTGGGTATAAAAGGGGTATAAGGAGAACTACCACTCTTTCCTTCTTTGGAAAATTCTATGGAAGGTACAACTCTTGGAGATGACATGGTCGATAACCAATGGGCCAATTATAAGAGATACTAAAGTCAATTGAAGAAAATAGAGGTGGTAATTTCCATTCCTAGTGTTCCAAAAACTGCACCTCCATTAAAACTATCCTCATTTCCATTAATGTGGGCTCCTTCTATTGACCCTTCATCAAAGAGGGAAAAATAACGTTATCCAAGTAATTAGATACTTCTCACCTAGAATCATTCAGTACGGATAATAATTTATTTATAATTATTTTTAATCCATTTTTGTAGCTTATTATAAATTATAAAAAGGTACATTCACCTGCTGATCTCATCTTGAAGAATAGAAATATGTTCATAATAATTTTGGTGGAACTTCTTCCTTTCTATAAAAATATTCAATATTGTCCCCATTTCATCAATGATTATAAATGGTTGAGGTACCATCATGTTAAAAACTAGAGCCAAAATATGAGGACCCAAATGAGGTTCTAAAATGGTAAGACAATGTACCCACCACTAACACTCCAACTGCTATTCTATTTAATCCATCGTAAGAAAACACATTTTTTAAAGAGGTTGATGATCGTAGTTATTCTTCTATTGATTAATACTTGATGGAGGTATCACTAGGTGATGGTGATAATATCATAAATTTTAAAACATATTTTCCAATATGTACTATGTATCCTAATATTTAATTTCCCTTATATATCATTGATGTGGTATAAAAAATATGATGATGAAAAAACATCCATGGTTCCGGAAAGTCTCTCATCACAAGAGGGTGTTGCCTCTTCCCCTGAGTGTAGAGTTTGGGTGATATATGTTTCCAGTAGTGAAACTAAGAAAGGTATATTTATATAATTGAAATAAACCATTGAAAATAAAAAAATTTATATTATTATCCATCTAATAGATAATTATGTGGGTCCATATTTACAGTACTTTCACCTTAGTGCTCATATGTTTTTGTCACTTATACTTTTGGACTCCCCTAAACTAAGTCGACTAATGTGGAGGCCAACACTATGAACAAATCATTAATGGTTGAACGTATGATTCCTTATATTAGTTAAATATTCCTATAATATATTAATTTTCATGTATTGGGCTTCATTCTAGGTTTAGAGTCCACGAGACTCAATTAACTAATTCATTGATATGTGTTTGTGGGTATTTGGACCCTAATCTTGGATGGAACTTATAAAGAGATAATGGGACATGTAATTAATATAAGGTATATGTTTTCCACCCTAATATGTGGGGGATTTGAATATATGGATCTCCATACCTGGGTGGAGGAAGTAATTTTTCTAAGAGATAAAAGGATGACCCTTGAATTGAGGGAAGTAGTAGAAAAGGTTCCATCTTCAGTCAAACAAAGTTGGGATGAGGCCCAGAATGAGGATATCCAAAATGTGGTATACATAATGTCTCATTTAAAAGTGAAAAATTATAGAAAGTTTGATATTGGATGATTGTAATTTGCAATTCATCAACTTTAGGACTAGATGTCTCAGTTACTATATGCACTACAAACAAAAGAGAAAATAATGTTGGAGAATCCTGAGCTCGTTGACATGGCGCCGAAGGATAAAAATGACGCGGTTTCTTGGGAAAAATCAATTCAACACATTATAGAGGCACAAAACGATTTATTTGATCAGTTTTTTGAAGTCCATATCCTCTCTAGAGAATATGTTGATTGAGATCAATGAATCTATTGAGAAAATGCTATAATGGGCTAGCAGTTTCATGAACCACATTTTGTTTTAGAGTTTGAGGGAGATATCCTAGTTCAAAAGGGTAATTTTGGTGAAATATATCATAGAGGGATAAAACCAAAATTTCTTCCCTATTTAGTAGACATAGTAAGTGTATATTTATTATCAATAGGGGAAATAATGATTCCTACATGATTTATATATATATATATATTATTGTCTTAACCTTTTCCTATGTCAAATAAGGGAAAAAATTAGCGGGAATGGACTAGGATTTATCTCATGCCCTCCTTTTATGAGGTTTAATCCAGAAAAGTTTTTTTTTTCAATTACATTTCATTAGCGCTAAATATTTCTTTAGTGAAAAAAGGTTATTTTCTATGGTAAATGACTCAATTTTTTCCCAGGGTTCCTTTTTTTGGTTTTCAATTGGGAGATCATTACATCTCATTCAACTAGTTATTTAATGTATTTGAAATTTGACTATTATTTTGATTTAGGGTATTCTATATTAGACCATATATAGCTATATTATAGGTTCATTTATCTCAGACCATTTATTCTTGTAGTTTAGGGTCTATTAGCTCATACATTCTATCAATGTATTTTAGGATCTTTTAGGTTGGACTTTCTACTTTGAAATTTATGGACTTTTAGAACATACCTTTTATTTATGGTTGTAAAATATGAAAATTCATGAAGGCTTTGACAATCCTACATCCTATAAGGGATTATGAATAATTAGTTTCCATAAATGGACCTAACACCCTACTTTCAAATTTGATATTATGAAAAATGAATGTTCATGAAGGGTTCTAGCACCCTGTGTTATTGAAATAAACATGAATGATAAATATACATGTTCAACAATCACACATTGAGTCCTTGATGGTATTCGGTTTGATTTATGGTCAAATATTAAGGACGAAATTTACACTTGTATATTTTGAATGTTGAATATATATATTAAATGTATATGAGATAGAACTAGTGAATATAGAATTGGAAAGGCATACCAGGGATGACTACGAAACACCCTAAGTTTCTGTGTTCTATTATGGACTTTCTATGGCTGATTAGTAATGGAGGTAATTTCCTATTTAGAGAATATGAATCTAGTTTATGGGTTGGAGGCCCTTATTTATGATCCTATATGGACTAAATTCATGGTCTGGAAGAGGGGTCCCCGATTCATTCCAAGGACCATCAAGGATTTGTGATGATTCACATATTGTGATGATGTTGTGGGATATATACAAAAGAGCTACTCAAGAAGGGTTTAACACCATTGGTTATTTTAGTTTCTAGTTGGGAAAATCATTCCCTTCTCCATGTGGTTTTGAGTAATGTGGTGTGGTCCAAAAAAATGTTTGGGAATGGAATGTCAAATTCTTACATTGATAAAGGGTATATTACAAGGTACATAACATCAAGAATGTAAAATCCACCTGAATTGACTACTTATGTGGATTTCAGTCCATGGTATAGTAATATATGATTCAATTGAAGGTGGAAACTAGTGGATACATGTCAACCATTGAAAATTTCAGAATCCCATATTCAACATAGAATGGAAAATAATTTTTTTAAGGGGACCGATATTATAAGGAAAAACATTATTCATGAAAAATCTATTTGGCATTGTTTCACTCAACAAAAAATATTATTATGGTCCGTTTGGATCAACTAGTCCCTGTTAACATATTTCTAGAGGGAAAACTATGAGAAATAACATGAGGCTATGTGATTCCAAGTGAAGGGTATCATGTCAATGAATTGGTTTTTTAAACTCGAATATCAAAGACCTAATGGTGGTTTATAGAAAATATAATATTCATGAAGGGTTATATAACCCCAAATGTTGTGTCACACATTCTTAAAACATTATCAAAGTGAGAAGATATGAAGAATCATTTATCTATCTTTTTCCAAGACTGGGGTTTCTAGTGTGCACTGATCACCTTTTACTAGGTCCGCATGATTGGACCCATGAGCTTCATAAACTATTTATTTACACTCTAACTTTTACCTAAACTCTATATATTATAATTTTTGTGTATATATAATTTAGTATCTATCAAAACACCATTAGTGATATTTTTTTCGAAAATGTTTTATGTATATTTCACTTGTAGTTTTAGGGTATACTGATTTGGACCATTAAATGAAAATACTTAATGTTATACAACTTTGACCAATGTTATGGTAGTTTAAGGCTATGATGCACATGTACCTGACAGGAGTGGATTGTTACAAACAATCCTAATTAGGATTCCTAGGTTCGTGATTAATCTAACATCCTTTTGAGAAGAATATAAAAGTGTAGAAAATCATGACTTAAGGTTCGTGGATCATGAGTAAGGGTATGAGATATTCATGCCAAATATCATCATGAATCCCTGTATGCTGATGAGCTCCACTTTGATGATTTAAGTAATAACTAGGATTAGTATACCCTTCCAATAGGGCCAAGAGGATTTTTTAGGGGTCTATGTTCCTTATGTGGATCAACCTAATACATGGTCATATATAAATATTCTTCTTTCTTTCCAAGGGTGATTGATTTTTTATAGAAAACTATGGTCCTCAATGAATGAAGTGTGATTTATGGATTTAGGTTCTTATTGAGATGATGGAAGCACCCTAAATATTGGTTGGCCATGATCAGACTCATGTCTTCCTTTGAAATAGCGCGATAATGAATGATGGTATGTATAATTTAACATCATTTAGCTTCGAAAACGTTTTCATGAAATTAAACATCATAAAATGAGCACTTATTCCTAATAGTTTAGCATCATGTAGTTAGGACATAGAAACCTGTTTGAAATATTTTAAGACACACTTCTTGACACATTGCACTATTTAGTGGAATACAGAATTGGGAAACACCTTTCATCCATACACATACATATATAAGGGTACCCCACATATTAGGTCTCTTCCTGCACAATGTTTTCTCATGTCCATGAAATCCCTATATAGATGGATCAAACATTGGTAGTGTGAGTATTTATAACTTGGACTTCTTTAAAATAGATGTATATTCTATATTTAGGGATGGGGATCCCTAAGTGTTTTATGTATTTTTCATCAGTTGGAATCATGCCATAATTAGCCAATTTATAGATATTAGTATACATAGATATTACTAGTTGTTGACACTTCATTCCATCATAGAGTCAAAAAGTTGATGAAGGAATATTCCAAAGAAAAATTGGAGTAAACACATGAGTAAAATCAATATTTTAAAAAATGGTTGAAAATTGGATCTCACTATTCAAGCTAAGGATCCATCGGAAATAAAGGTACTTGCGCACCATTTTCTGGCATGCAACCATCTTACGTGCCCCACCACCATTTCTCCCAAGGTTACTTATTTTCCTATAAATAGACCCTTGGGGCCTTTATTTGTACAGACGAATTTCCCTAAATCCCAATTGCTGCTCTGGTTTCCCAAGTTCATTTCCCAAGTCTTATGAAACCTTATAGGTACTTAATTAACACCTAGAGATGAGGAACTGAGGGAGGATCATAAAAATTAATTTACTTTAGTGTTTTAAATCCATAACACCTGCACACCTGAAGTGAAAAATATTCCTAAATGGGAAACACATGCACACCACATATTCCTTTCAATGGAACTTGAGTGCCCAAATCTAGGAATACCTGTGAATACACTTCAAGGCTTGTTTCAAGTCTCACCCATGTATTAACATCCAGGTTGTCTATCACTATTGGTATCATCAGGTCACCCAAGGCTACTTGTGCATCCAAACATGTGCACTTGATATATTCTTTGGCACCCTTCATTGATTCACCAAATCCATTTAGTCTACAAATCCTTTTATCAATCCTTATTTAAAAACCATTCATAGGAAGGATTATTCATTGTTACATCCCTTTCCTGAAAGTGATTATGTTTAAACCCCCACCAAAACCTCTTGACTCATCAAACCTTTTGGAAAGAAACATCAACTTCTCTCCTATTTGGGTTTTCATATCTGTATTCAATGGTTTCCCAATATTTTTTCAATGAAGTTAAGATTCATAATGTGTCTATGTGTTTTTATATCTCCATTCACATTGACCCTTCTCAAAAGAACAATTTTGGGGAGATCCTAGTCTAGAGAATTAGAGTATTGGTTATATCCTCCCCTTTTCATCTCTAAGACTCAGAGCCTCCGGTCTCTGGTAGGGAAGGTACTGTTCAGACCTACTTCTACTTTTGAACAAATGAGAAGTCATCCTCCCCTACTAGGAACAGTTTTTTGGACAACCATCCTCATGTAAGCCCCAAATATATCATGTAGGAGTTTGCAGTCTTTGTCCACTATACTTCCATCATTAGGTGTGAATATCTTTTCTACCATTGGAAATCTTTTTGGATGAGTGCAAGTGGGACTCGTATCCTTCTTCATTACCGAGAATATTTACATCCACTCATTTGGGTGAATATCCCTCCTTGTGTTGGACTTTGTAGTGTTTGTATTTTTGAGTTTATAAAACATCTTCATCAACTCAAAAACCAAGGTTGGTGTCCTTTCTGAGTCATTCCATGTCACTTTGGGAGGAATAAACTCATCATACACATATCCATGTATTGGAGCTCCATATATCTTATAGAAATCACAAAAACTAATACATACTTCTCCATGTGTGAAAGAGAAGGAGTTATTCTCTTGAGTCCATCAACTTAACAGCTATGGTACAAAATAGTTATTCCTATATACATAGGTTTTCCTAGCCCATACAGCCTCATAAATCCCAACACCTTTAAAGTCATCCATAAACTTTGTACATGTATTGTGCTCCCAATATTCCCACATCCATTTGGGTTTAACACCCCCACCTAGGTATAAATCCCAACATTTTCTTCTTGACTTATAATTGATCAGTGTGAGAATATTGAAAAATAGATAAATATTAGTGTGGTTGTAGCTCAGGTGAATGTTCTTTCAAATACGGGGCACATGGGATGTGATGTATGAAATGGGCCTTATGAGCTATGCCAATGTTGATATACGTGCCTGCAATAGAAATTTTGGCAGATGAGAAATTGGTATAGTCTTCAAACCAAGAGAGTAGAATATAATTCTTCGTGTCCAGTATGTTGACATCCTACAGATGGCCACAACCATACAGAGGAAAATAAGTACTCCAAGAAAATTAAAGTGATAGTTACTCCAATGGTTTTCCATATATAGGAGAGTAGTGTCACAGTCGTTGATGTAATCATGACTGAAAATCTTAATCATATCATCAATTTTCTTACTGGACAATTCATCAACAGATCGAGTTCTCTTAGGAGCCCTTGAACCTACAAAAGAGATCAAAATTCATCTCTAAAAGTATGCTCATTTTTGATGTTTTTTAGAAAGGAATTAATAAAATTTGAAAAATTCATTAAGGTGTGCATGTATAGATTCATAATTCAAGTATAAATCTAGTACGCAATTATTGCGCCCCAGTTTTTGCATGCAAATAAAAAACATACAGAAGAAGAACAAATCACAAGACTATCTAAGAAAAAACACTTGCATGTGAAGGGCTGTATTTCTAGAATTATTTATAATTTTATCTAATGTTAAGAAACTATATATATGAGATAATTATTACCATGAACACTATCACCTGGAGTTCATATTACCTCACATTCTACCACTTGCATGACACATTATCCTTTTTTTCATTTCATAACAATACCTTAGTATAAGATCCTCTATCCATTTCGGATCCAATTATGAGGGGGAATTTTTTCAACACTTTATTCCAACATAGATTCTAAAATTTTATAAAGGTAAATTACTATTTGAGAAGATGAGAAAACACATTCAGAAACTCATGATTTGAAAAATTATTGAAAATAGTATCGCCTTAGTCAATCTGAGGATCCGTCAGTGTGCAATGTACTTTCACGCCATGTGATGGAGTTCAACACACTTTTTCACCCCACCCCAATTTGGCCGAAGGTAATATATTTTCCAATAAATTGACCCTTGGGGCCTTCATTTGTATGGAAGAATTTTCATGTAGCCTAATTAATTCTCCAGTCTTCCAAGTGCTTCACCCAAGTATTCTGAAACCATCAAGGTAGTTCATTAACTCATATAGGAGTTGAATTGAAGGATGATCATTGTACATAAGTCATTTTAGTGTTTGAAATCCATAAAAATGCACACCTAAAATTCCCAACATCCCAAAATCATAAACACCTATGTGCCACCTATTCCAATAAAAGAAACGTTAGCACCCCACTTCTAGGAATAACTCTGAATACTATGTAAGGCTTGAGTCAAGTCTCACCCAAGTATTAATATCCAAGTTGTTCATCACTTAAATTGAAATTAGGTTTCCCATGCCTACATGCATGCCCATAACTGTGTGCCTGATACATATATGGGAACCCTTATTTGATTAACCTAATCCCTTCAGTCTAAAACACCTTTTATCATGATTCTTCAAAAACCACCCATGGTAAGGCTTATTTATCATTGGATCCATTTCTTGAATGGGATTATGTGAAAAGATCAACCAAAACCTCCAAACTCGTCAATCCTTTGGGAAAGGCATATCACTGCGTCTCCTATTTGGGTTTGTATATCTGCAGTAAGATTATTACCACATTTGTTTTGTAATGGGGTTAGGATTCATGTAGTTCCTATGGGTTTTTTTATCCGTAGTCACATGTATCTTTCTCCCCAAAACAATTTTTGGGAGTTCCCTATCTAGAAACTTTTTGGATTGGGTTATGTCCACCCCTTTTCGTCTATAATAACTGAAGCCAACTATATCTGGAAGGAAAAGTATGGTTCAAACATACTTTTCCTTTTTAACAATTTAGAATTCTCCCTCCTCTACCAGGACAATTTTTTGGGTATCCATCATGGTGTAAGCCCCTAAATTCCCACCAGGGAAGTTTCAGTCTTTATTCCCTCTAATTATTTCAACTTCACTCCTTCATTACATTGGACCCTTTTCTAATGAAAAAAGAATAGAGGTAAGGGTCATTGCCTCTCCCTCTTCCACCTTCAGTGCAGTAGGCCCATCCTCTTCCACCAAATAAGGAGGAAAAGAGTTGGTGCCTTTGTTAAAATAATTTATATCTTCTTGTTTCTCACATCGAGCATGACTCACGTTGGATTAGTGATTTTTCATTATCACAACATTTGCACAAACTCCTCCACCTATTGAAATACTCTAATTCCAACCATATTTTGGATATGTATGAAGCATTCTTATTATCGGAGCTCCATCTTATTTCATCTATAAATGGGTATCCTCCTTATGTGTACGACCCAAATTAAACCCCCAATCACCATGGCATCAATTTTAGGAAGTAAACCCAAAATCATTTCCCTAAAAGGACTACACTCTCATATGAGACTCATCAAACTACGTGGGATTTGATTCCCATCTATATGGGATACATAGGAAGCTTATCTGAGGTTCAAACCCAACACTTCAAATCAACCATTTTCTTCCTAGGACATATTCTCAATAGGGTCTAATCCAAAATGGAAACCCATATTGTTTCCATGTTCCTTATGTCGCTTATGCATAAGTCTCGCACCACACCTTGACAAAGATCGATTCAATTATAAGTCCTTACCACATGAAATGAAACAATACAACAAGGTCCTTATCACACATCTGTAAAAGGTATGATGTCTCCTATTAAGGGACACTTCATTACGTGAGTTCTAATTTCATTCACAAGGATAAATGGGACCCCATTTATTGGTACAATCCCAACATCAAAACAAACCTTCATCTCCCTGGACGAAAATAAATTTTAGAGTGCCTCAATGAGTAGCTTAGAAACCAGTATCATCATAATGATGTTTAAAATAATCTCTAAATAGTATATGTGAGGATACCATTGATGGAGAAACTCAAATACATGTAGATGTATCAATTGATGAATAACCTCAAATACATATGAATGATTCAAAATTTCACAAAGACTAAAAATTGATTTTAAATTCAAAAGGAAACATATGCTGTGCTCCATAAAATTAATAAGGATTCATGAAAATATCTCCAATAAATACGAGAGTCCCAGAGTAGGCAATAATTTCCCCAAAAAGGTGTGATGAGTCTGACCTCCCAACCTCTCAAACAATTCATGTTCTTAAGTATCATGATTTCAAACATAAAGAATACAATCCTACGGAATGTAGGTATATTTGGATAAATAACTCTAGGATGATTCCATATCCATCAATAAATTCAATAGAAACCACCCATATGTAGTAGTTCCTGAACAGAACACACGTTCTGAGGGAAAATGAAACACTCATATGCAGTGGTGAGGGTCTTTTTTTTTCTTCGTTTGTGAGTCTCAAAATAAATTTATAATAAGGGGTCATTTACATAGACTAGAAACATACATAGGGATATGAAATATCCATATTTTAATATTATATAGAGGTGAAACATTTATCCCTAGCTCATAATCATGTATAGAAAGGCTTCCTTTCATGAATTATTTTCCTTATAGGATGGACCATAATTCATGCAATTTTGCGTCATGAAATTGGGAAACATCATTAAGAAGAGTGACTAACTCAGAGTGTTTGGGTAGTCACAGAACATGCATACCCTAAAATGGAAGGTCATAAGGATACGATGACATAATCATTCATTGAAAATTGGAGTGATTCCAAGATGTGTAACAAAAAGTGTATACAAATATTCTTGCATAGTTGTGTTATAAAATTTTTAAATTATAAAACAAGAGTATCTATGTAATCTAGACGTGGAAACCAATAGGTAAATGTAAACCACTGATATTGATATAAGCTTATGTTTTTGTCACTTGTGACAATAACACTTGGGAATAATGGGGACATCTCATCTAACAACAAACATCCTCTAGGAACAAGATCTTAGGAATTTTGAATATCACCAGTGAATCCTAAGAAGGATACATTGAATTAGCCATTCCACATTACCAGTTTATATTTGTGAGAATCTAGACCAAGAGAACAAATTATTAATGGGGTTCTATGAGAAGGAAATCAACTCGAGGAATTGGTTTGTATCAACTCGGATATCAAATATATGAAGTTGGTTCCTGGAGAACATAAGATTGAAGAAGGGTACGACCACCCAAAAGTCTAAACCTATGTGTAAAGGAAACATTTATAGGATAAGGTATAGAACATGTGATTTCATAGTATGTAATTACTGGATGGGCTGATGTGTAAAACACGATGACCTGTTGTCGTGTAGTATAACACCATGAGACTGTGACTTTTTCATTTATCTTAACATCATGAGAATATTATGTTTTGTGACTTGGCATGAAATAAGGGATATAATCATAAATAGGTATCCCATAGTGTGAGAATCAATCCATATATATTTTTGATAGAAAATAATACCTTTGGAAGGTCTGACCCATATGAAAGGGAAGGGTAATTTCTTCACTATGATTTATGGATGGGCCTATGATTTGAGATCCAGGTGTCACTGCATATCATTTGGTTACAAGATTAAAGCCAAACATAGTTCTAATATAAATTCCATGAAGTTAAGAGTATTTATTCTATGTCATGGAATATAAAGTCATAAACCCTTAATTCATTCTTGATCTCTCATGGAAACGGGGAAAATGGATGAAATATATTTGATTCGTGAAGTCTGAAAAGGGGGGATCTAAATACATTTTTATGTTTAGTGAAGTTAGGACTCTTTGGGTGATAAATACCCTAAAATTAAAGGGTACATGAAATTAATGTGATAATATTTATTTGAAAATGGCTACAATGAATATATGTTTAACATCAAGAGTAATCAAATCAACTTTACTAGTTTGGTTTTTTAGAATGCAAATAATAAACCATGAATTTTTGAGATAACTAACCATGAAAACTAGTGGGTACTTGTTAAACATGGTAAATGGTAGAATACCATATTCCAAGAAGTCAGGAAAATAAATCCATGGATTATGGGGTACCATTCCTCAAAGACAAAAAAATCATCTTGGAACAATATATTTGGAATTGCTTCATTCTTTAGTGAATCCTAGTGGGGTACCGTTGGATTTTTTAGTCCCTATTACCAATTTTATATATTATATAACTAATTTAAAGGGTTCCCTAGGTCCATGGGGTTCCAAGATAAGGATATAAAGTAAAGGAATTGGTTGTTATTTAATCATATATCTACTATTTGATGTTGGTTCACGAGGAATGTATGATTAATGGAGGGTTTGATCACCATAATGCTTTGATAATGTGTATTGAAATGTTATTTGGGGTAAAGGGATAAGAAATGGAATTATTGAATGAATAGTCATAATGGGGACGATCTTTTTATCATGGACACCTCATTTCATTATGTTTAGTGTAATGAAACTGGGATTTTTTCGTGTAATTTAAAATGTTGGAAAAATAAAGTTGTCGTGCATTTTAATGTCACGAAACTATGATGTTGTTAAATCTCTAGTAAATTTATCATTTTCGCTGACTAGATAATATTTTTATTCTCTATAATCTTAAGTCTGTCATGCCTTGATCTAATGGGGAATCAACCACAACTACCATAGGCCCACCTCCAACAGGCCATGGGTTGGTGACTATCACTGAGTAGTCCAATCACATAGATGGGAGCCTTTATCCTAATGTACCAATATAACCAAACCCACAAACACCTCTATATAAAATTATATATATATATATATATATATTAATCTAAAAACTAATATTCATGAAGACAGGAATCCCAAACCTGAGTACAAAAAAAAACTCAAAGCACAAAACGGAAAAACACATTCCCACGAAAAACTACAAAAGATTCCAACCCTGTTATAAATATGGGATCAGTTTCACATAAAACTTCCTTAAATATTTTCATCCCGACTCTGATAAAACCCTTTTTTGTCTAGATCACTAATCTCCACTATCCTGGGGTCCTCCGGGGACTCCATCAAAAGAACTGTGGTTTCCACAAAAAAACCATGTGTGGGAATGATTATGCAGGGGTAAATATAATAATAATAAGTAGGTGTCCCAAAAAACTAAAAGAAAAAGGAGGAATGAAAAGGAAATAATACACTTTCCCAAGCCAAAGGGAACCCAATTGAGATTGGAACCCATTCTCAAACCATCCTTGACTATACATGGCTTGTTAACTTAGCCTAAAATCGGTGTCAACCCAACATGTGACAACACTATAAGGAATACCAGAATCAACCTTATATAATCATCTCAGAATCCAAGTTTGATGAATTTATGGCTAAAAATATAGCTATAAGATTATTTTAGAGGATCTAAAGTTAACACACATCAATAATGACACACTCAAGAAGCTCATCCATTTCAAATGGCATTCGTCCAAGAAATGCACTATATCAGGAAGAACACTACCATCCATAATGTTATGTTTGAGAGAATATGTGGTGTTTATAACAACTCACTAGGTCTATATCTATAAAATGACACTATTTTTTCTTCCTATCCAAACCTGCACCATGCACAAGGCTAAAATAACCCATGTTAAGAGGTCCAACCGTCACCACTAGGAATATTTGATAGATAACTACTCCAAACTATGCACCACATGAATCCTCATTAACTAGAGAGAATGAATGGACTCACACCTCATAAATACAATACAAAAGATAGAGTACTATATCCTAATTAACTCGTGAAACCAATTTCGATCATGAATAGAGTGGACCACACTTTATTTCATTGAGGGAGCACTAACTCCTAACTAGGTATCACCCATTACTATTGGAGAGATCCTATCCACGTAACTGACTCAATAACCAAGGGAAATTTAAATTTAATTGAGGACACAATCTTTGTTTCAATTGTAAGATGGAAGTGTACTACTTTTTAGATTAGTACCCATACCCATGTAGGGAAGGGGAGAATCAGTAAATAGATAAGTGTCCCGCAGACTGATAAAACATTGGAGTACCACTTTACCAGCATGATCACTATTGTGCACACACACCCTAACACAGTAGTGGATTAATGACACTAGGGTAGAAGACCCGATCCCAGGTATAATAGAGGAGTACCAACTCTTCTGAAAAACATTTATGGAGGACCCACTCCCTTAAATTACTCGGGAGTTCCAACTCAAAGGATATAATACTCACACCCAAGCATGATAGGGGAGTACTCAATCTATGAATATGTCATATATGGAGGGCATGCACCCTAACACGGAACGGGAGTTCCAAATTCATGAATAGAGGTCCCACACCCTAGTCCAACATGGGAGTACCTATACTATCAGGACAATGATTATGGAGGGCATGCACCCTAGCATGGTAGGGGAGAACTGTCTCCAGCTACACAAACAATACGTGGAGCCCACTTCCAAGTATAGTAGGTCATTACTATCACCAAAATAAATACCTCATGGGTATAGAACCCACATGCAGGTCCTGGAGAGTATCATCTTTACCAAATAAAGATGGTATGGAGGACCTGTGCCTTGATTCCATATGGGAATATCAGTACTAGTATATCTCTCTAAAAACAACAGCATTTCACAACCTCTATCAAGCACCACTAAAAGAAGCATCACACTTGTCATACCTCATATCACAATCCTGCCACAGGTTGGGGACCCATGTCCTGGTACTATTGAGGAGAACTACTCTAAGAGCCGAAAATGTATAGGTTTCCCACATCCTAAGGTGATAGGGAAGGGTGCCAACCCTGACGTTAACATAGTGATCCACCTTAACCACTTCCATAGGTTAAGAACAACTACTACATATTCATTCTAAAACAATGCCACATAATACCTCATAGGACACTACAAAGGCCACCATTATAGTCTACATGAAACAATGATTAGTGTAGAATACACATATGACTAAATGCGATCTTTAGATAAGGAGATACGTAAGGCAGAAGATCCAAATAAAATATCAAGAATGTACACAATGTGCACTAGGGCCCACCCAACATGTGAACCCACCCATGCACCTGACTATGTCCTCTATTCACATGATGTGGCTGGACATGTAGCCATACACTTCCATTAAATCCCATACTCGGTGGGTCCTACCTCACCCAACCTCGATCATGTTTTTCCTCCACATGGCTTGACCATCTGTGCCTCCCAAATGGAGTGTACAATTGAGTACATGGAATGTCCAGGATAAATGACCATTTTTACATGAAGTTTTACAATGGTTATGTCCATAATCCCTTTCCCATGTTCCTTGGTTGTGTATTTCAACATTCCCAAGTACTATCACATGGCTACCCTGACCATGTTCTCGGGCCACTCAACATGGGCTCCCCACATAGTGTGTAACCCTAGTACATGGGGTGTAGTACCCAAGTGTAAAATTCCTTAAATCAGAAGAACACATGACTTGTCTCACTAGTTTACACTCTGTGAAAATGGAAATTTCAAATGGTAATTTCCGTACGAGTCACACGATTCACCCAGTTTTCCCAAAAAACCAGCAAATCGACCATGAAGGGATATCTAGAAATAATAATAGGGATATATAAAATTTAAAAAGAACATTATATATGAATCCATACTAAAACTCAAATATTCCTGCATTAGTGGTGAAACACATTAGATTCATGTCCAAAATGATGCATAATCATGTTACTCGTTGATATAATGAGGCTCAATACCAATAAAAGAGATCAACTACACCTTTTCACTTCAATTAAGCCCTAGTTCATCTGTCATCCAAAGGGGAGGGGGGAGAATACGGGTCCACCTATCCTTTTTTCATCTACACAAAATGGTTAATAGGTGGGTGAATAATTGTTTTAATTAAATTTAATCAACTACACCCCTATTAACACCTCATATCCAACTCACCTTTTGTTGAACACAAAACACTAAAAATATTTATATCATGCTAGTGGGTAAACATGGTGTTTAAAACTTAAAATATTTATCAAAATTATGATATGGGTCTCCACTCAACTGTTCTTCGATGTTTAAAGAGGAAATGTGCATGTATGAAAAAAATTAGTATTTTTAATATCCTAACACTAAGGAATTCTGAGCCTCAAAATGATTCAAAATCAAAGAGCCTAGCTTTATAAATATTCTTAAGAATATTAAAAATTCTTACAGGTCCAAACCGATGACATTAGATTATACACACCTTAAGTATTTTCATCCCCCAAAAGCCGAATCCTAGGAACACAAAAAAGAAACTCAAAAATTGGATATAACATCTACACCAGGGAGTTGTCCAAGGCTTCCCACATCTATCCAATTCAATAATATGCAGCATGTAATACATATCTTCTCATATGTGATAAGTGGAAACACAAATCACCATAGTATATATGGAGTCATAAGGTCTAGCGGTACATCACCTTGCTAATGTGATGCCGATATAGGAATGACCTGATAGTTCATATCCACCCATTGATGAACTATCCCACAACTTCTTAAAGCATCATTATTTCAAGGTTTATCCATATAACACTAAGGAACCATATAAAAAATATATGGTTTCCCTAGTGTAAAAAATGGGTCTAATAGGCCCTTCGTCTATGAACCTCTTTCTATAACACATCTCTCTAAACTAAAAACACCACCACACCCACTAGTGGTACCCAAGATGAGTTTGGATGGTAGGAAACCAATACAAAATTTGAAAACATCATAGTGTAAAAATTTGGCACTATATAATGGTTCGATGCAAGGGTCCCCCTCTACAAGGTCATGGAATTAGACGTGTTAAGAAGAAAAGATCCACTAGAAATACCAGGACCTACTCTAACACTCCACCACAAAACCCTTCCCCGAACTCTCATTTCTAAGGAAATCAACCACCACACCTCAAAAATATCTTCTTTGGGCATAACTTAATCCCCATCAAATGTTTTAATCGCATGAAGAAACACTTCTCAGTGGGGAAAGAATACCTTTTTTCATGAGTCATAATTTACATTAACAACACCAACACAATGAACTAAAAACACCCTGTGTCACCCTAGTTAAACCTAAATAAAGAAGAGTAAGGAAAAAATTACCTCAAAAAAATTATAATAATCACAAGAGTATAAAGTAGAAAGGATAAAATAATACCTCTATTCATACTCGGAGCCTCTATGTCTAAGGCCTATATGGATTTCAGGCTTCCTCACCCCATCCATTAGCTCCCTAATCCTAGTGTGGACCACTTGGGGGTGGTGTTGGAAACACTGTGAACCACCATCCATATCATGCTACTCTCCAAGCTCCTCCACCACATCCTCCACCAGATAGAGATACCTGATCCAAAATCTACCATTGCTAGGGAGGTCTATCAACCAGCCCCCTCTCAATTGCATGGAGGATCATAAAATCTCAAGAAAGAGTTCCCCAAACATAAAAATAGTTATAATGTTTCTCCTATAGATGACCTGATCCCCGACATGGCTCAAACGCTACAGAACCACATGCCTGAGTTTATAAATCGATATACATCCTATCCCATGATCAAGTAAAATGACATATGCTATCATCCACATACATCCCAGCCTTGAGACCAATACTATTGGACACATAGTCCCATCCCTCTGACATAACTCTATCTACAACTATATCTTTCTCCAGTACCTAAACATACCTGGGAAGGTGCAGGGAAACAAAACCTAATGGATATCTCTTCATAGGCCCTTATAAATGGTATGAGATTTGATGAATGGGTCTTGAACCATATATAGAGAGTATCAGGATAGGAATGCATACCTTCCTATATAGTATTCCACAGTCATGATACCCTATCAGAGCTACAGAATCTCGAGGATACACACTAATATCAACATGGTAGGGTAAACATATTCCATAAAGATCCACTCATACTTATATCAAGTGAGTGTCACCTAATCATGCATATGTGTCACTATAATCTACCACCTCCCATATTAACACTACAGAAGGCAGGACACTAGGACCACCATGTCATCTGATGGTGTCCTCACAAGGAGAAATACTCACATGACTCCCTCATTCTAGTAATCAACTACCTGGGGGTATGGACCCCCTATATACATTAGTGGTCACATCCTTTAGAACTCATGATGCACACTCAACCTATAAAAAATCTAATCATGATCTATCAGTACAAACTTCTGCATAATGATAAGTGGCTCAAATAGTGGACCCTCTGAAGGTAATATCTCAAAACCAGAGCCCTGCATTGAAGCCTCTCCACATGAAGAATCATCATCAAAATCATGAGTTGTAAAGCTATATGGTTGTCCCCAGAATGGAATTATATAATGGAATCAAGATGCACAATGATCAAATATTATATTTGGGGACCTGACTCAATAATGAAAAGGAATCCACAACCCATTAATATATGATGCATGTACCATTATTTCTCTATGAAGTGTTTCGTAATATAATGAGTCGAGTAGAAAGTTATTAGAGTCTTGGTGAATGAATACATTATCCACTGCACCAAAACTAGACCCTATGGCTTAAGATCTGAATTTGAAACAACCTAACTCTATTTCAATGAATCCAAAACAAAGCT
This sequence comes from Viscum album, assembly GCA_963277665.1. Taxonomy (NCBI): domain Eukaryota; kingdom Viridiplantae; phylum Streptophyta; class Magnoliopsida; order Santalales; family Viscaceae; genus Viscum; species Viscum album. The sequence continues at coordinate 175,715,245 of OY728140.1, read as the reverse complement.
CATGACATTGTGTTCCCAAAGTGGGTCCCACTTTGATACCACTATCTCACAACCTGAACAAAAAGGACATAGGCCACAAGTACCAAAATCCATCCTCAAATAGTCTATGGGTAATAGATTAGTTCTGAGTAGGCATATCACACAGATGGTAGGCCTTGGCCTAATGTACCTACACACACCCACCCACAAGCACCTCCTCGCAGTAGTGAAAAGATATAAAAAAGTTAGAAACTATATTTCATGAATAAATTTATCCCAAAGAAGAGTAAAATATAAGTAATGAACATATAAAAAGGAAATAAAATCCCAAAAAATAGTAGTAGTGTTCAAACTGCTAAGAAGTAGGGGATCACGATCACATAATACTTCTATAAAGAAACTCATCCAACCTCTAATAAACACCCCAGTTAGTCTAGATCACTATGATACACCAGACTCAGGCCCTTAAGGGACTCGGTAAAAAAGAAATGTGTTCTAGAAAAGACAAGACATGTGTGGGTAAAGCCCATGAAGCGGTGAGTATAACAACACTCAATAGCAATACCAAAATAACAAAATAAGAACGATCAACATAAAGGGAAACAGTTTGTTCAACCTAACCAAAGGTAACCCAATGAGGAACTCAATATCAAACCATCATCTACTATACATAACTAGTGATCTCATTACACAAGGGTTGTCAACCCAGACACATGAAAACACCACAAGGACTCCTAGAGTCACCCAGATATACTTTTATTAAACATGAAGTATCACGAGGTAATGACCTCATAACCAGCTACATGATTCATATCAAGGCTCTAAAGGTTACACACCACAAAGAGAATACACTCCATGTGATCATCCATCCTAGATTTAACCCATATAATTGATACAATCTATAAATATAAACTCTACCATCCTTGATAGTATGTCTAATAGAACACACTCCACCAGTAATGACATAGTAGTTCTAGCTCTGGATACCCCCACAAAAGGTTCTTCAAATGCTAAATTGTGCCCTAAGAAGGTTGGTAAGAACCCAAATGGGGAGGATATATCCTCACCACTTCACATAGTTTATAGAGAACCTATTCGAACTATATGATTTTTGGATCCACTATAATTATAGAGAATAGAGGGATCCACCCATCACCACTACCCTACAGTTGAGGGATTAATATCTCCTAACATACCTGGGAAACCTGTATCACTTATGTTTGGAGTTTCCTGCTCATGAATCCATTTAGAGAGCATTAAATCACGACTATGTATCACACATAACTAGTGGAGGGGACCGCTCCTCAAAACTGTACTAAAAATCTGAGGGAGATCCAACCCCAATGGAGGACCCGGTCCACCCCACTATTATAATATGAGAGAGTGCTACTCTATATATGAGGACCTATAACCTCATACGACAGAGTGGTATCAACCATAGATAGAGGTATATCACTCTTATTCCATAGGGGATTACCACTCCAAAATCATTATAACTATGGGAGAACTACACCCTGAAATGATAAGGGAGTACCAATCCTAAGCTAGAGGACCCACTCCTTGGCATTACTATTGAGTACCAACTTCATCGGAATAATAATTATGGGGGAGCCACACCCCGGAATGATATTGAATTTACCATTCCAAGGATAGAGGACCTACACCTTAGCATGATGGGTGATTATCCACTCTATCTATACTTCATAAATGAAGGACCCCACCAAGACATTATAGGGGAGTACTGACTCCATGAATAGAGGACCCATACCCTAGTCCAACAGAGGAGTACCTACCCTATATCAACAATGAGTGTGGAGGTCAAAAACCCTGAAATGCCATGGAAGAAATATCTCCTACTACATAAATGATACATCGACCCCATGACCAAGTCTGACAGGGGAGTGCCATCCCCAAAACTACTACCACATTGGTAGATAATTTTCCCCCATGATGTCAGGATTTTTTTTCTCTACCCAAATAATGATGTAAGGGAAACCCATGCCCTGATGACAGAAAAGAATATCGGTCCTAGCTTCTCTCTATAAGGACCACACAACTCTACAGTATAGTTCATGATCTACTGAAATGTTTATCATTCTTATAATACATTACATCAGAAGTCTACCATAGGTAGGGGGTATGGACCCTAATAAAATAGGGGATAACCTATCTACCAGCCTAAAGAGACTCGGGGTGTAACATCCAAGGGTGATAGGGATGGTTACCGACCCTAACTTCAACCTAGTGATCTACATTGATCACTAAAAAAAGTTAATAACCTATAATATAGTGTTAGGGTCTACCCATGAAAATTCATATCTTGTAGGCCACTTTGGAAGACACCATCACTATAAATGTTTGGAAAATTATCAGGATATGATACTCAGAAGCATGAATCCAAGCCCAATAAAAGGAGATATGTAAGGAGGAATATCCCAAGAATCTTTAAAGAATGTATATTTGGTGAACTGGGGCCACATGGCATGCGAACCTGACTATACACTTTGACATGTCCCATTTTTGCATGGATTGGGTGTCCATGTAGGTGTACACATAATTTATATCACGTACACGACATGTACATCCTCATACGACCTCAACCATGTTCTTCCTCCACATATATCATCCATATGTGCCTCACACATGACATGTACTACTTGGTACATATCATGTACATGATAAATGGCATTTCAGCCCTGTCAGTTTCTAGTGCCCATGTTCGGAACACTATGTCTGTGTACATTGGTTGTGTACTTTCACACTATCATGTACTGTCACATAACTACCCTATCCATGTACTCTTTCCATAATACATGGGGTCACTACACTCCATTTAACCCTAGTACACAACATGTCATCCCCAAAAGTCATATTTCCTAAATGGGAAGAACCAACACCATGTACCATAGGATTTCACATAGTGTAAATGTGAATTATGATGTGAATTTTACGACGTGTCACCTGATTCACCTTGGATTCCCCTAAAACATGAAGATCTATATAGAAAGTATCTCTAGAAACCATAATAGCGCTATATAACCTTAAAATCATTACTAAAAATGGGATTGATACTAAAACTCAAATCCTCATAACAATGGGGAAAACAATGAATTTTTCGGTCCAATACGACAGAAAAATCATTAGTATCCTCAATTTGAGGATAATCAACACCAATAAGGGAGATTGTAAGCACCTCGTCACTTCGATTTGGCCTTATTTAGTCTATTAGACAATGTGTGAGAGGATTGGGGTTCAACTCTCCTTTGTGTCGTGAAAAAAGCGGTAAGGGGAGGGGGCATAATTTATTTAATTAAATTACATAAATTAACTCCCGTTTAACACCCCTCCTCATACTCAACATTTGATGAAGACCGATCATCAGAAAATTTTAATTCATACTTAATGTAAACACAGAGTTCAAAACTCCAATGCAGTTTCAAAATTCTAATATGAGACTCTCCTAGGGAGTAATTCCACATTTATAGATAAAATGTGTTCATGTTACAAAATATATTTAATATATTTATGATCACAACACTGAGGATATTTAGGCCTAAAATCCCACATCGAATCAGTTCCCATATTCAGAAATATTATTAGAAATATTCCATAGTCTTATAGGTAAAAACACGAGTCATTACAACATGATCCAGATTGACTAGATGGAATGGGATAACTGGGTAGTATATTAAGCCATATGATATATCATAATAGGGAACATTTTTTGTTGTTCAAAAGTTATTTTGGAATTGAGAACCTACAAGAATGTAAAACTCTTGGAGGAACGTGATTAGGGTGATTTAAACCCATGGATGTGCCTAAGAGGGAGTATACATGAATCATTTTTTATCCTGGGATGTAAGAATCAAGACACATGTAGTTATTAGATAGTTCCCTTCATAGTTACAACCCATATACTAGGGGTGAATTTTTTCCATTGTATACGCCACTTTTGAATGCAAGATTAGTGATCTGTGTGTCACTACATATCCTATAGTTATAGGAATAATTCCATACATAGTTCATGTTTAAAAATTCACTATTTACGCCAAACACATACATAGAGAGTGGGATATTTTATTCATTTATAAGGTAATAGGGACAATGATTTTGGATTTGGGTGTCACCAGATATCTTGTGATATAAGGAATAAATCCACACATATTTCTTTAATGGAAGTCTCTCCACACAGGTCTGACCCATATGCAAAGGGGGTAATTTTTCTATTTATATAATGGATGGAACAAATATTTGTGATATGGGTTACACTATGTATTGTTTGATATAAAAAATAAATCCACACATAGTTATTGAATGTAAATATCCCCTTGAAGGCCTTAATCATACACAAAAGGAAGCATTTTTCTGTTTATATTATAGTTAGGATTAGGATTTTGGATTTGGGTGATACTACATATTTAGTGATAGAAGAAATATATCAACATGTTTTTCTTGAATGGGGAGATTTCCACTGGGTTTTGAATGACACACAGGGCCATGAGAACCTCATATTTTCTTTTCATAGATCTAACTCATGTGATATGAACTATCCACTATGTAACATTCTCTTGGAATATTAATATCATATTGTATAGAAGTATCGTACGATGTTTAGATACATGTCATGTGGATGTATTCCATATAGATTAGCATTTATATCAAAGGATGTATTCTATTATATTTGACATTATAGGGTACACATATACTTCACATAGTTTAACATTATGTGTAAATAACTATTTCCATGAAATTTAACATCATGTCAGAATGAAATCATTCATGAAGATCATCTTCCTACGGTATAGATTAAAAATACTATGCATTTTAAATTTCTGAGGTTAGGGGAAGGAATCTAAAATAGTAGTAATTAAATGCACTTCTTGATAAACCATTAATTATTGGGTGTAATTATGTGTTCTCCATCCGTTTTGGCTAATGATTCAGCTCAATTGGAATTGAACCTATATATGATGTACGACCCTTCCCACAATAGTTCTAGGATTGGATGTTTCTTTCTTAGTATAATTGAGGTATGAGAGAGAAAATATATTCTCCTTGAACCATCCCAAACAGTAATGTTAACTACTTGACATTGATTGTGTTCCCTTTAAGCTTACTTAATTGGATGGTAATATTTTTGAGATATTTGACTATGGACACCATAAATCTAGGGTTGGATATATGTTCATCCCACTTTGGGGAAGTGCTGACCTGATTAAATTTCATTATATTCCAAATGATGAATGGTGATACCATATATTAGTGGGTATTGTGGAAAACCACTTCATCTTGATAATGTTCAACCAAGACTATGGCTTCATTACCCAGTGCATTGACAACAGCATATCATATCAAGGTATGTGATGAAATTTTTTTCAAAAGGGAACTACAACTTCAATCATATGATTTAACTGATGAGTGGGGATTATTATTACATAATGGTGTAATACTCGTTGTTTATTTGTTTGAAAAATAACTCTAAATCCCTTTTTATGTTGAGGTAATTGATATATAACTATATGGATAGTTCCACACTGGTATTGGGGGATTGGTAATCTACCCCATATTTAATGAAGCCGTTAAAAAATGAGAAAGGGTAGGCATAAATTTCATTATCCTTATAAACAATAAAAATCGATAGGCCGACCTGATTGAGAATATGGTTTTATACCCACTTAGTAATAGTACATTCAGGGAGCATCATCAAAATATATATCCCATGTTCAGGGGATGTCATGGAAAAGAAAACCTCTTATTCTGGAAATTATGTTTCCACTGGTGTGCTTTCTATGGAGGGATGTTCCATAATGAAATTATCTAGGGGATTTCCATTTATTTTCATATATGACATGATCTAGATGTAATATTTTTGTAAAATAACCTCCCATCGTACAAAACACTCAATCAACATAGGGTGACCAATGATGTACCTAAGCTAGTCAATACAATATACCAAGTGGACTATACGGTGATGTGTGTAATGTATTATATTTCTAACTACAATGATTAGTGTGAAGAAGTTATTAATGAAATCATAATTCCAAATTTAAATATCTAGCATTATTCAAATAAGATTATAGATGCATTTTTCATTCCCCACATCATTTCTCTGTTTGAGGAGAGTACTGAGAGATCATTCTATAGAGGCCACATATAATATAAGTGACTTTGATTATACATTAGGGATCTAGAATGAGGGGTGTAATATATACTAGTTGAGATTCACAAATGATTATTGTCATTACTCATCCTATAATTAGGATACTCTCTTCTTAATTAAATTGGTTAACAATGTTATTTTACATTAGTTTAGCAATGAAACACCCAATACAACTGAGGTTCCATTATATCCCACTATGTTATTTACGATTCTGGGGGGGATTACTAGGATTTCAATAGTATTTTTTTAAAGGACTATGATTAAATAGTGGAAAACTAAAAATCCAAGAAATTTAATTGATGTTAATATAAAATTATACTTTATTGTACTCATCTTCATATTATGCTATCACAACGTGCTAGATATTATTTGAATATTTGTAAGGATATCACAAATCATTCGAGACTTGACTAACTGATCATCAACATAAAATTCATCTATTAATTATAATAATAGATTAAATACATGACTCATGGAATGTTGGTATTTGGTTATAGTTTTCTATAATACAATGAGAATGTCATGATAGAAAAATATCCCATGAGGTTCTTTGAAGGCAGTGGATTTCTCATTTTCAATGGAAATATTTATCTGATTATACCCCAAATCTCCATTCATGAAAGTATTGTCTTGGAATTTAGTAGTCTCATTGAAGAAAATATATATTATTGTAAATGGGAAATAATATTTTTTGTAGTGTATATTATGTTCTTTCAATTAGATACAAAGCTAATCTACTTATTCCTATTCATAACAAGGATGATTTTGAAAGGATTTTTTTTTGTATTTCATTTCTCAAAAAAGTTGGATTTGATCAAATTTTCATATTTATATAACATAATATATTCATGAGTGGGGTGTATCCAGTTTTATTCCTTCTTAAAACATAAATGGTCATTAGGTTTTCCTAGTTGATGTGAAACAATACCAGGTTTCATACATGTCATTTCAATATAATCCATGTGAAAAATTATTGATGCTACATTATAACATCAATATACATTTCCTTCTCCTTGAGAGGAACGGTGGAAATAATAATCATGGGTCACAAGTCTTATTAAGATCTCAAGATTACCTACCTAAGATCATAAATGGTGGTAGAGAGACCATCATCAATTTCGGGAGTGAATTTCTTGAGCTCATCCTCTTATTCTTCTATAACTAAGTCCCTGGTGGAATTTCTATACATGGAGGGTAATTCAAGGGAAAATATATAATTTTCATGGTTACAAAGTCCATGTAATGATATAATATCGGCTTAAAATACTATAATCATAATAGAAAGATTCTGGGAATTTTTTTGTTTTATGTTGGACTGTGGGTTGGAGAATCCCAAACATCATGAGTTGCCGAGAATGTATTGGGGAAGCATCAATTGTTTTTATGGAATGAGGGAACTGTAAGATCCAAATAGAGAATTATAATGATCCCCTTTTTATGAATCAACTAAAACTTACATGAATACCATCACATAGATATTACTCATTAATTTTTTTAGTTCACGATCGCTTAAAGGGATTAAGTATACTGTCTCAATCAGGTTTTGGGAGGCACATAATTACTATCGATCATGATCTAGGAATTCATAGGGGAAGTACCCAATCCATTTTGGGATTCAACGTACTTATCATCATACACCATTTTTTCCTTCATTCTTATTGAAACCCTTTTCATCATATATGTATTCTCAATACTTAAAGGGTGACCCTTAAATATGTAGTATACCAACCTTCTCATTAAAGGGGTATTTCAAAAAATGATGAAATTTTGAAGGAACCACTATATGTATTTGAAGAAAATGTATTACATGTAGAATATTAAATGAATTGTATTCCTTGATAAAAATTAATTCAACATTAGTTGTGTGATCCCTTAACTGATCTTTGAGCATTATCATCCGGAGATACCCATTCTTGCTTCTATCGTACCCTGAATTGGTAGATTTGTTTGAATTTGTTCTCCCTTGCTATATCCTATACATCAGATGGAACATATCAATATGAGGTTCAAACCAATACCATTTTAAACAATAGCACCTTCTATTTCACTATAATCATGTTTTCCAAAAACCTAAGGCTATGTGATATGTCATTGGGTAATTTATTCCTGCTCATGCTCTATGAATGAGATAGTGATATGAAATTATAAAGTAATTGTATCCAATTGGTAAATATAGGAAACATATACTTCATTCTTGGAATTATGGGGGGACATATATAGCCTCAGTAAGTTCATCTCTAAATTCATTGAAATTATAGAGAGAATCCATGTTTGAGAGTTTGGATTGGAAATATAGTAAACAATTTAATAATGTCTTCATTTTATTCAAGATATATATGATTCCCATGGTACCGTTTCTCACTATTATGTGGTTAATATTTATGGGGTTTTATTTATATGGGCTTGGGGATTTAGTAGTGTTCAAGAGAGAATCTACTTCAAGTGGTGTTGTTTACATTCACCTTACGCTTTTTTTGGGTTGACCAAACACTCGCAAACTCCCTAGTTGAAAATATAAATTGATAGGTCATGAAAAACAACTGGAGGGATCTGAGGCATCTCCATAATTCTATTTATATTTATAGAGTTCTCAAAAACAGATCTCAGTTACATAGATGGATTTCATGGGATGTGATGAAAATATTCGGTTTGACCGTGCCTGCACCATACCCTATATCTTTATCTTTTACATCCTCAATCTTTACAAACCTAGTCAATTATGGGGGACTTATAATCAATTGTGTAATCATTATCAGAGTGGGGATGTTTGATGTGAACTATTTTAATAGAAAAAAAGGAGTTCATTAATAGATTAGGGTTTTATTTGGTGGATCAATGTCCATTATTCTATGGTTGAAGGAATGATGTTGAGAATAATTAGAACATATGTGGGTGTTTGATAAACAATTCCTCTTATGTCATTTCTTGAATATAAAGATTATGTCGACCTTTGGGTGGTGTGTTTAATGATGTATACCTAGGAAAAAGAAAATTTTTGGTTTATGAATCAGTGCTCTCCAGACTGAATGAGCTTATTCAAATATCTTTCTAGTCATCCAATTATTTAAATTCTACCAATTCCTAGATATATATTCTTTATACTATCCCCATTATTATTATTGGTAAATTGTTACACACGTAACATTTTCCGAGGCTTTCCCTAGTATCACCATTATAAAATCTATCCTTCTATAGCATATTTATTTGAATATAATGTATTCCAAGACGGTATGACCCAGCCTCCTACAAAATGTAAATTTTCAGGGTGATCAGGGAGGATGACCTCGTTGGGTTTCCTAGGCTCCGATAGATTGTGTTGGTTATTTTCCATGGATTCAAGGAAATAACAAGTTTCATTCTCCTTTCTAAAGGAATATTCTCCATTCATCAATTTTTTAAATTTTGGGAAACAAAAATATCTTTTTTCTTATGGATGTGGGAAATTTTGTTGCTTCATCCAATCAACAGGAGGATCTAGGTAATTTGGGGCCTACCTGGGTTCTTGAATGATAAATACAATTGGTTTGACTGTAATAGTAGTAGTATCTACATTATCAATCCTTTTTTTCCAAATTATAAAGGTATGGTCCATGATTTATTATAGTCCATCTGAATAGAATCTTTTAGTTTTCGTATTTTCTAAGTGAACATGCAAAATCCACTTGGATAAATCATCGAGATCAAATGTGTTTTCAGCTCATCCTGATGATTTTAATTCTATAGTTCCATCAATTTCTCTTGCGAGAGGGGTATAACAAGTGAATAGGACAAAACATTACATAAAAATATGATTTCTGAAACTGTCTCATTTTTACACAATTTCCAATTTGTGAGGGAAAAAATTATTCTATGCCATAACATGGGGATGAAATGATAAATTAATTCATGAAGACGTTCTTAAAATCACCAAATGGATCCTAATGGAGTGATTCTATAAAAAAGGTTATCCCAACAAGAGTATACCGAATTTTTTTAGTTTCGTTACCTCATATTAATATTGAGATCCCATCATCGAGCCGTATTAGGACATGAAGTGTGTGAAAAACTATTCTATATATCTTATTACTTCTATGGTTTAGAATATAAGATTTCAGAAATTGGGTGGGGAAATGTTTATTCCACCGATTCAGGATATGGATCATTCTTAGGATGCACAAGTACATGCCGCCCTTACATGGATTCTGTTTAATAATATTGGGATTCAAAGGAATTGAGGTATTATAGAGTAACCATTATCTAGACTACCTATCAACTATAGGGAGAATGTGAGGCTTGATGATGTGGCCCCATTTTCATATCCCATTAATTCTTAATTCATGTTATTAGTGAATGATCTTCTTGACATGGAAGAGGTTGTCTCTATAGTGGAGGAAATTTGTGATCATACTCAACTTTCACATTAGTATAGATTTTCTTCCTAGATCCATAGTAATCCTGATGCTCAAATGCGTCTCCTATAAGAATAGTTTCTCTTTCCTGGTATGTGGGTGGCGGATATTCAACACGATCCATGTATAATATCCTTTGAGAATATTTCCCCTTAGTATTTTCTTATCGGGATATATGAGATTTTGTATCACATCTTCATACAACACTTCCTATTTCAATATGGTGGGGATTTTGGATCCTCTAGAGAGTGAGTTTGATATAGACACACCTATTCATTTTCCATGGGAAGTGTTCTATCATAGAGGTGTTAATTCATTATTCATAGGTTCCAGAATCTAGTTCATTCTATAATTCCATGTACGTGTAGCCTTAGTTTTTCTATCAAAATAACATACCTCAGGTGGTATAGTTTAAAAATTGAATCCCCATACATTTACTATAAAGACCTGGAAATTTCAAGGAAATTGTTTTCTTAATTTCATTGGAAGTTTACGAGTCTGTGGCTTCTGACGACACCTGATTCCGAGGCTCGGTGTGCCTAGAATCAATTTTCGAAGATTATCTTGGGTACGTTTAGAGAACGAATGAGCGGGTTTTTATATCTTTTGAACCGGTGCTCAGAATTGAAATCTGAGGGCACCAATGAACTCGTAGCGCCAGTTTTCTCTTAAGGGGACTTTTTCCGCAGTTGCGTTTTATGTGGGTTTGAAGTTATATTTTGAAGTTTAACCTTAAATTAAATAAAAATTGTGTTGCACACATTTTTATTTTGAGTTGGTTATATCCTACAAGGGGGAGGTTGTTGGTTGGGCCCACACCCACATAACCTCCCATGAGAGGAGATTTGTGAGGTGTGGCCAACACGAGCCCAATCTTTCATCTTCTCTTTAACTCATTGAATCCCCCACTTAAACTCCTTAAACCTTTATCCTTCCCATTCTACTCTTTCTCTCTTTTAATATGCCAACACACTTGAGTTAAGGCATTTATTTAGTTGACTCATCTATTTTCAATTAATTTGAATTCATTAGGTGAGAATAATAATAAGATTTATATTATTATGTTTGGGTTGGCATAGCTTGAGTTGGGTGAAAAAAAAGAGAGGAGAATAATTCCTGAAGGAATAATCCTCTTCCAACGAAGAACATCTCTCGACAAATAACAAAGACACCCACAAAGAACACCCATATTCTCTTATCCTCCTACGCGTCAAGAGAGAAGATGCCGACTGCGGTGATCATCACCAACGATAGCGTTCTTTTTTCCTCTGACGTTGATGGAATGAGACCGTCTTCCACGACGCCGATTTCCGCGCCGACGACGAACGAACCTTGAATCCAGGTAGGGGATTATTTTGAGATTGTTAATAAAACCATGATTGTTTCCTTCTGAAACAAAGAACGCGGATCAACTCCCGAGAAAGAATTTTTTTTCCGGTTGGGAATATTTTACTGCGGGGAAAAACATCAGGGGTTTGAATTTAGAATGTTTATATTCTCGTGATTGTTCTCTCCTAAACAAGGAACGCAGATCAACTATTTATCATGTTGATCTGATAATGTTATTATTTTTGCAGGATGTGAATTTTTATGTGTGGGTGTGATGTTGGGAACTAGGTTCAAACTTAAATGATTAAATTAATGCCTTATTAAGTCTTTGAAATCATGTGATGATTTTTTTCCAATTGATAACACCTAACGCGGAGGGTGCGGGCCGAAAAAACACATCTTGACAACCTTCCACAGATTGATTGTTGTTGTGCAGATTCACCAATGATGACGGAATGGGCAGTAATGGCGATTTGATGCCTGCGCAGTGAAGATCGAGTCCCGGGAGGACCGCTGGCGAAGACGGCGGGCGAAATGGACCACCGGAGCGCATCTGGTGGTCCGCGGAAAGCGGTGGAACACCGCCGGAGAAGACCGTCGTGGCTGAGCCGCGGCGGAGACACCTAGACCGAAATATCTTTGTCATTCCGGAAATAAATGAGGTACGGCTTAAGAGCCGCGCCAGTTCTCTGTCAACCGGGGGGAAAGCGCCCCCCCCCCCCCACCCTGCCCCTCGAACCCCGCTCGACCGAGCCGAGCCGGGCCACATCCGGCTCTTGATCCGGACCGTAGGCCGCACGGGCCAGCCGCCAGCGCCGGTCCGGGCCGTGCTGGTTGGGCCGGACCACACCAACTGGCCCATGCCGGTTGGGTCGGACCATGCCAGCCGGGCCGGGTCGGACCGGGCCAAGACCCCCTGTTTCCGGGCAGTTTCGTTCAAACACCCATAACTTGGGCTACGGACCTCCGAACGATGCACCGTCAATTGTGTAGAGATCCTTAAATTGAGATGGTCATTCTTTATACTACATTACATGTTTCGAAAAAGTCTCGGTGCAGTTGGGTTGGTTCAAAACCGAAACCAACCGGGCCCTCAGAGCCGAAACACTTATAACTTCCGTTCCGGACATCCGATTGACGTGCCATCGACTTTTTTGGATTTCATTTCGGTGAGATGGATCTTTTGGAATACTTCACCTAAGGTTTGGACGCAGTTGGAATATGGTCGGGTTGGATTGTACCTGAAATCCAACCGGGCCCCTGGAATGGAAAAGTCGATAACTTTCAGACCGAACGTCCATTTGACAAACCATCAACAGATTTGGTGATCACATTGAGAAACAGTCCCTTTGAGTATACCCTATGTGAGTTCGGGGTACAGTTGAGATATGGCCGGGTTGGTTCGTACATGAAACCAACCAGGCCCCCAGGACGAAAAGGCTAATAACTCACAGACCGGGTGCCTGATCGACGTGCCGTCTATAGCATTTTGACCCATATGATGAGGCGGTCCCTTGAGTTACTTATTCATGAGACTTTGTCACACTTGGAGTATCGACTAGTATCTCATGGAGCAGACCCTCTTGGAGACGAGCATACGGAGTACGGAGACCGTGTAGCTAGCTGAGATCTGTTGACTGCTTGACCATTTCGAGTCGGACTGACTTGTATAGCCCAGTGGGGAGCACTACTGTGTTTGGGTGGAAGACCCACGGTGGGGAGCACTACTGTGTTTGGGTGGAAGACTCGTGGTACTTGACAGGGGGAGGACCTATACAGGCAATTGGGGGGGGGGTGCACTACTGTGTTTGGGTGGCAGGCCCCACCGGGAAGCTCTACTGTGTTTGGGTGGCTGACCCACGCTACTCGGCAGTCTTAGGTTAGTGAGCAGTACCTCAGAGTCGTGACAGGTTCACTATACTCATCAGAGATGGAGCTCTTCAGCAGTTGCGGTTTCGATATTGAAAATCATGTTTTGAGATGAGTCAATGACCTTTGTGTTTTCCTCAGGATTGAGATGGGTTACTTGATAACATAGGTATATGTATGGGCTTATACCTATTTAGTGGTTATCCATTGATTTCATATCTATGTTATACCTCATGATTGGATGGGTTACATGATAAATTAGGTGTATGTATGGGCATATACCTAAGTAGTGGTTATCCGTTGATTTCATATATGTGTGATACCTCATGTTTGAGATGAGTTACTTGATAACATAGGTATAAGTAAGGGCTTATACCTAAGTATGGTTTATCTGTTGAGAACTTTCTTTGTGTTTATCCTTTTTGAATTTAGTGAGACCTTGAGGGTCTTGGGGTCCCTACTGAGTATTGTATACTCACCCCTGCATGAGCTATGCCCGCACCTCGTTTGTTGGTTGCAGACGACAAACATCAATGATTGAGGATGAGGCTTGTAGATATGGATGGTACCTGGAGGTGGATCCCATGATGAGTCTGTGCCTAGAGGTGGATCCCACGACGAGTCGATACCTAGAGGAGACAGATGGACATGGAGTGCTGAGGAGGACATTTGTACTTACCCTTCAGGTGGGAACCCAGAGGACGAACCAGGAGCTGCTTGTCACCTTTCAGCTGTTTTCCTTTGATTTGTACTTCACTTTCAGTTGTAGTTATACCATACTTTTGGTCATTTATTTCCGGCCCCTTGCACTATCAGCGCGTTTTTTAATTCTTTACTTAGTCAGCTTGGGGTCGTCATGGCACGGGCCCTGAGGAAGGGTTGTGAAAAATTGGTATCAGAGGAGTCGGTTCTACCGTAGAACATAGGACACTGATCTACCCTTTCTGTGAAGCAATAGTGTTAAGGGTACCGAGTGTGGTCTTCAGTTCAGGGAGTCCAGTGTTGGTGTGGCGGCCGACGTATCCATACACCAGGACCCTGACTACTGATTTCTGACATAGTGCACGAAAACCCTGATTGCGTGTGTGTTTCAAAAAGGTTTTAAAGTTAGATCAAACCAGGTCATATCACCAGGTATAAATTGTTGACCATGTCAAATCTGTCCAGGATGTCTCCATGCAGACAGTTAGTTGGAGTTCCGAGAGAGTACTCCATGATGGCCCACCGAGCGACGAGACTCTGGTGGAGGGCCCTCTCACTATGATAACACCTTCGGGTGGTGTACCAGCACCACCACCACCTGTTAGGAAGCAGATGCCACCAGTTGTACTAGTTGACGGTGTAGGCTGACAGAGCGCATTGCATGATTTATAGCAGCAGAGGCCTTTGAGGATACGAGGCGAGATAGATTCCCAGGCAGTAGTGGAATGGATGGAGGTGATTGCAAGAGTTCTATGCCTAGTTTATACACTAGTAGGGAACGTAAGGATCTTATCTACTTGTTTTTTCTAGTGAGAGACCATGAGGTTGGTTCGTATAGTGATGGGGATTTGATACTTGGACCTATGTCTGAGATAGTACCATCGGGTAGTGTTCCAACTATATCACTACCTGTTGGTCAACAGAAACAGTCAGCGGTAACGGTAGAGGATACTTATAGGATTAATGCCTTACTTATGTGTCCGCACCATATATCCCTCATGTTCCGAGGCAAGCCCAAATCACAGGCAGTTGAGGACTGTCTTTAGGAGGTGGTAGATATTTTTCTAGAGCTTATATTTCTTCGGCAGGACGACATGTCGGTAGCTGAGAATTCATCGGGGCGTACCAAACCATTCCCGGTACTCGATGAATACGATGCGATCAGGGATTCAGGGCTCGGAATTCCGAGCGAGGTGTGTTTAAGTACATTCGATCCAAAACCTTTTCTCTATACATTCTTACTTATGCTAGGTTGATATAATGAACCTTTTTGACTGAGAATTCTTTTTCTGAATGAATGCAGTTGGTGAAGGTTAGCAATGGGAGAGCAGGAAACTGGTGCCAGTCTAGGAGACTTGGGCATGTAAAATGTTTCTTGTAGAGGAATTGAAAAGGACATATGAATATGAAATGAAAAATACATTTAAGCAGAGCTAGGATAATAGCATGGGGTGGTGAACATGTTGACATGTTGCGACAACCAGCCTTTGTAATCCCCGCTAGGCTCAGAGATCTGGAGGGCGGGGGAAAGAGTAGATGCATGCGGTCATGGAGTGTGACCGAAAGGCTCTAGGGATGATTTAAGTATGGAATGTCTCTTCTACTAGCTTCCATAACAACAGATATTGATACGAATCATCCCTTCCTTCCACGAATCTTAGTCAAAACCTAGAGTTTCTAGTTAATCCATTGACTTGACCCTCATGTCTAGAGATACCTTTGGGAGGAGACTCGATAATCACCCTTATGTCGGTGGTGTGATCTGACCCTTGAGGCGAGAGTCTCATTTGGATCCTCTTGGTGGTAGCATCAAGGCCTTACAACATTAGTTTGAGGATGGATTGGGCAATCACAGTTCATACAAAAATTGACGGTGTTGGGAAAAAAGGTTGTGGTCTATATACTATGTCGGGATGGGTTTTCCTTGGTTGGCGAAAAGAAAACCCCAGGAAGCACAAGATAAACTCATGCATAGGAGGTTATAGATGATCACTCTTGGGTTGGCCAACCTTATCCTCGTGGCTGTATGAGTTTTGAGTTACCGTTCTAATCAGGAAATGGAGGCGTCAAGAGTTTGAGGACGGTGACCACATTCTTATACGGGTCTCACCTCGATGAGGTTTACGGAGATGTGGCCAAGTTAGTGACTTATCTATGAGTATCAATGGACCTTTCTAGGTCCTCAGCAGGGTAGCCAAGGTGGTTTACCATTTTACCTTTCGACGACAGTTGCACCGGGTGCACGATGTCATCCACGTATCTCACTTAAGGAGATAAGTGCATGACCCTTCACACATCATCGACCGTAGGGAGTTGGACGTCGATGAAGGGGCAACATTAACTGAGGTTCTAGTGGATAATGACGATCAACAGGAGAGGGTCCTACGTGGATGGTTGATTCCTCAGGCACGCCATCACTGGATGAACGGGAACCTCCAGTAGAGCACATAGGACCAGAAGTCTCAGTTGCATGCTCAGTACCACTTTTGTTTTCCTAGTTTGTGTTATATCTTTACGGGGATGTAAAGCCCTGAGGTGGGAATAATTTAAAGACCTGTAAATTTCAAGGAATTTTTTTTCATAATTGCTTTGGAATTTTATGAGTCTGTGGCTTCTGATAGCACCTGATTCTGAGGACTGGTGTGCCCGGAATCAATTTCTGAAGATTAGCTCTGGTACGTTCAGTGAACGAATGAGCTGGGTTTTCTATCTTTTGATCCGGTGCTCAGAATTGAAAACCTAGGGCACTGATGAACTCATAGCGCTAGGTTTCGCTTAAGGGGGCCTTTTCCGCAGTTGCATCTTATGCGGGATTGAAGTTATATTTTGGAGTTTAAACTTAAATTAAATAAAAATTGTGTTGTACACATTTTTATTTTGAGTTGGTTATATACTACAAGGGGGTGGAGGTTGTTTGGGGTCCCACACCCACATAACCTCCCATGAGAGGATATTAGTGAGGTGGGGCCCACACGAGCCCAATCATTCATCTTCTATTTATCTCCTCAAAACCCCCCTTAAACTCCATAAACCTTTAACCTTCCCATTTTACTCTCGATCTCTCTTTTAATATGCCAACACACTTGAGTTAAGGCATTTAATTAGTTGGATAATCTATTTTGAATTAATTTGAAATCCTTAGGTGAGAATAATAATAAGAGTTATATTATTATGTTTGGGTTTTATCACTTGAGTTGGGAGAACAAATGAGAGGAGAATTATTCTTGAAGGAATAATCCTTTTCCAATGAAGAACATCTCTCGAAAAAGAACGACGACACCCACGAAGAACGCCCATATTCTCTTATCCTCCTACTCGTCAAGAGAGAAGACGACAACCACGGTGATAATCTCCAATGAAAGCATTATTTTTCCTCCGACGTTGATGGAACGAGACCGTATTCCACGATGCTGATTTCCACGCTGACGACGAATGAAACCTGAATCAAGGTAAGGGATTATTTTGATATTGTTAATAAACCCATGATTGTTTCCTTCTTAAACAAAGAACGTGAATCAACTCTTTATTAAGTTGATCTGTGGAAGAATATGTTTGCGGGTTTGGAATATTTTATTGTGGGGAAAAACGTCGGGGGTATGATTTTAGAATTTTTATATTCTCATGATTGTTCCCTCCTAAACAAGGAATGCGGATCAACTCTTTATCAAGTTGATCCGCGAATGTTATTATTTTTGCGGGACAAGAATTTTTATTTGCAGTTGTGATGTTGGGAACTAAGTTAAAACTTAAATGATTAAATTTGTGCCTTATTAAGTCTTTGAAATCATGTGATGATTTCTTCCAATTGATAACACCTAACGCTGAGGGCGCGGGCCGAACAAACACGGCTTGACAACCCTCCGCAGATAGATTGTTGTTGTGTAGATTGACGGGCGACGACAGAATGGGCCGCAATGGCGATTCGAAGCCTCCACAGTGAAGATTGAGTCCCAGGATGACCACTGGAAAAGAGGGCAGGCGAAACAGACCAAGGGAGTGCATCCGCTGGTCTGCAGAAAGTGGCGACACCGGTGACCGGTGGCGGCGGTGTGCTGCCGGAGAAGACCGTCGCGGCTGAGCCGCGGCGGCGACACCTGGGCCGGAACGACTTTGCTATTCTGTTATTAAAAGAGGTGCGGTTTAAGATCCGCACTGGTTCTATGTCAATAGGGGGGACATCACCCCCCCCCTTCGCAACCCGCTCGGCCGAGCTGAGCCGGGCCGCGGCCGGCTCCCGAGCCGGACCACAGGTCGCACCGGGTCGGGCCGCACGCGCCGTGCCGGGCCGCCAGCGCCAGGCCGGGCCGCGCCGATTTGTCCGGACCACACCAGCGGGGCCGGCCCGCTCCCTAATGGGCCAGACCCAGACCCGGGTCGGGTCAACCCGGTTCGGGCCAACCCAGGGGGTACTGGGCTGGGTCGGTCCGGGCCCAGACCCCTATTTCCGGGCAGTTTCGTTCAAATGCCCATAACGTGGGCTACGGACCTCCGAACGACGCACCGTCAGTTGCATAGAAAACATTGGATCGAGACGGTTGTTTCGGTATATTACACTATATTTTTGGCTAATTTTGTGTATGGCCGAGTTCGTTCAAAACCGAATCCAACATGGCCCTCGGAGCGGAAACACTTATAACTTTAGTTCTGGACGTCCGATTGATGTGTCGTCGAATATGTTGGATTTAATTTCTGTGAGAATGATCATTTGGCATACTTCACCTGAGGTTTTGATGCATTTGGAAAATGGCTGGGTAGGATTGTACCCGAAATCCAACCGGGCCCCTGGAACAGAAAAGCCGATAACTTTCAGACCGGACGTCCATTTGACGAACCGTTAGCGGATTTGGTGATCACGTTGAGAAACGGTCCCTTTGAGTATACCCTATGTGAGTTCGGAGTAGAGTTGAGATATGCCCGGGTTGGTTCGTACACGAAACCAACCGGGGCCCCGGGAAGAAAAGGCTAATAACTCACAGACCGGGCGTCCGATCGACGCGCCGTCTGTTGCATTGAGACCCCTATGACGAGGCGGTCCTTTGAGTTACTTATTCATGAGAATTTGTGATACATGGAGAATAGACCAGTAGCTCGTGGAGTGGACCCTCTCAGAGATGAGTGTACGAAGTATGGAGACCATGTAGCTGGCTGAGCCCTGTTGACTGTTTGAACGATTCGAGTCGGAGTGACTTGTATAGCCTAGTGGGGAGCACTACTGTGTTTCTATGGAAGACCCACGACGGGGAGAACTACTGTGTTTGGGTGGCAGACCCACGGTACTCGACATGAGGAGTACGTCTAAAGGCTATTAGGGTTGTGCACTACTGTGTTTGGGTGGCAGACCCCGGCAGGAAGCACTACTGTGTTTGGGTGGTTGACCCAAGGTACTCGACAGGGGGAGTACCCCAGCAGTCTTAGGTTAGTGAGAAGTACCTCAGAGTCGTGACAAGTTCACTGTACTCGTCAGAGACGGATCTCTTCAGCAGTTGCGTTTTCGATATTGAAAATTCTAATTTATGATGAGTCAATGAACATTGTGTTTTCTTCATGATTGAGATGGGTTACATGATAACTTAGGTATATGTATATGCATATACCTAATTAGTGGTTATCTGTTGATTTAATAACTGTGTGATACCTTATGATTGAGATGGGTTACTTGATAACTTAGGTATATGTATTGGAATATACCTAAGTAGTGGTTATCCTTTGATTTCATATGTGTGTGATACCTCATGTTTTAGATGAGTTACTTGATAACTTAGGTATAAGTATGGGTTATCTGTTGAGAACATTCTTTGTGTTTATCCTTGTTGAATTTAGTGAGACCTTGAGGGTATCAGGGTCCCTTCTCAGTATCGTATACTCACCCCTGCAGGGGCTATGCTCGCACCTCGTTGTGTTGGTTGTAGGAAATGGACATCACCGATCATGGATGAGCATTGTAGAGATGGACGGTACCCGGAGGTGGATCCCACGACGAGTGGGTACCCGGTGGTGTATCCCATGAAGAGTCAGTACCTGGAGGTGGATCCCACAACAAGTCGATACCCGAAGGAGACGGACAGATGTGGAGTGATGAGGAGGGCATATGTACCTACCCATCAAGAAGGAACCCGGAGGATGAACCAGGAGGTTCTTGTCACCTTTCAGCTATTGTCCTTTGAGTTGTACTTTACTTTCAGTTGTAGTTGTACCTTACTTTTGGTCTTGTATTTCAAACCCCTTGTACTATCAGAACGTTTGTTTTACTGCTTTAATTAGTGTAGCTTCTTCTTTTACTCTGATTGTGTGTGTTTTCATTTCATAAAGGCAATGCCATTCCTTTTTATTATGATTTACGCCTTTGGTGCTTGTCTCCAGCCCCTGGCATATGGAAGGCGGGCATGGGGTAGTCACGACATGGGCCCTGAGGATGGGTCGTGGCATTTACATCTTGGTCTACATCTTCTTTTGTATTCATGGTGATAAAATTCCATATGATTTAATAAAATATGGTTGTTATACCATTACATTCCATGTAATATGGGTAATAATTACCACTTTCCCCTCTTCTAAGTGTCTAATCTAGGTTATTTCTCTAAACCATACCCATATTAGACATTTTTGGCTTCTGAACCTTATAGGGTTTGATTTCATTTTATGTATGTTCATACTCTCTTTGTCTGTGAACAATATACTTATGTGTGTTTCCGATTGTTCTTGTCGAACATGTCCAGAATAGAAATGGTAGGTCTCATGGTTGGAGATAAATATGGGATGTTGTCCATTTGTAGTTACCTCCCATGATGTTGAAGACTGATTCATTTAGGGGTGATGATAATGAAAATAATTCCCTTAGACCTCTTGGATGGGGATTATTTGGGCATGCTATTGGAAATTTATAGTCCAATTATAATGGATTGATGATTCCTATCAACAATTTGATTGATCCTAACATGGAAATTGAGATATAGATTCCCCCATCCTTATAGGTTGGGGTAGATCTTGAACCTATAATAATTTATCAGGGATTCTATTAGGGTTTGATAAAATCAGTGGAGGAAAATAGCATAAAACATACCCCATCAATATGGGTTGTGGCTAGTTTCTAGCATTCACAGTTGTAAACTACATCATATCATGGATTTATGACTTGATGGATGGAGGATATGGTAAATGTACCCCTAGAGAAGGGGGTGGCTTCATTCATGTACAACCTATGTTGAGGTTGCACTTGCAATAGATCTGAATTGGAACAATTATGATTGTGTATGAGCCATGTCCATGGGATGGTTATGAAAGGGGTTATCTAACATGGGAAGCTATAAGGTAGTCTATAACATCAGATCATATCTCTGAAATGAATTACCATTTTTTCAAGGGGCCCAACTTATGTGTTTTATGGTGGCCCTCTTCCTCCATTCTTAATGTCTTTGTTCCCTCAATGTGTTGGGATCTCACTGTATTGACCAACTAGATCATGCGTTACCTAGCCCCCTATTTTATTAGACTATTAAAATATTTAAGGATGGTAAATCTGAGGATATATTCTATTCTATAGACACAGTGAATTAAAATATCTATAATTCCCCTAAATTTTGATTCATATATTTGAATTATTATAGAAATATTTAAAAAGTGGGTTTTTATGATACGGTAAAAAACTCTTCATAGGAATTTGACATGATCTTCTTTCTATGGGTTTTAGGCTACAGAGATGTTTCCATGTCCAGATAACAATAATGTGTAAGTATCATACCCTCATATTCTTTATAAGGGAGGTGTTTAAAATTCATATAGAGACGTTTCATCCATATGTTTTGATGTATTTAATTCATGAATTCCGTCTCTAACTCAATTGAGATCTCATAGATAGAAGTGTGCATGGGTCAAAAATGTATTCATATACTTTTTCCAGGTTACTCTCTCCATATATCAATATCAGCCCCTCTTTATCAGAATTATATACCTCCAACTTGTGATAACTTAAAAATTTATTCTTTGGTATGTCTACACAACACAATGAAGTGATGATAACAATTTATGGAGAAATATATATAGTTATCTCTAGTATTCCATGAATATCTCTCTATAATGGTGTCTTAATTTTTATCACCTCTCTAAATGAATGTCTAGGGGAAAGGGAGGATTTCTTTATCTGGGATAGATAACATGGTGAGGAAGTTTACTATTGTGGATGTTAGGTGCAGAGTCCCTATAATCCATATATTCACTACTATGGGGATTAATATATAAGTAGTGATATTAATTATATTTGTTTGAAGTGTTCATGTACCCTTAATGTGTTTTTGAAATTTTTAGAATAACCTCATGGACACTGACATGAAGCATATAAAAAATATGAGCATCATTTTATGTTATGTTCGTAATATGAAACCCTACCTTTTGTGTTTGAGTTGGGATATGAGTACACTATAGAGAAATTTCAATATATATTAATAGTTATCTGGTACAATGAAAATATCTGCCTATTTTGGAGAAGATACATCACTATTTCAGTGAGGTTATGCATTACCGAAAGAAATATTAATATTCCTATGGATGATAATAAAAAAAATGATAATCGGTAATGGATGGAGTGGGTGTGTGATACCAGTTAAAATATGCATTCCCAATTGGAATATTTTATAAGACTTCTGTAATGGGAGATTCTATTTGAGCATCCTCTTATATATCCTCTAAAATATTCTAGTGAAATTGGTCACCGTCATAATTAGGGATATGATCTTAGATTCCAGGAGCTGGAGGAATATGTCTAGATTCTTAATTGGTAGAGATATTATCTTACTCTGGGGTGATTTACATATTTTACTAGTAGAACTCATATTGTGTGGGGGTGTGATCCTTGTTCTATTACATTAGATTATTCACTTGTATTTCTCTATTGAAATGTGTCATTGTACCTAAGAAAGTACCAATCTGACTTAGGGAGCCTCTTTCTGAATAGGGATATGAGTCCAGTCATGTTAATTTAGAGTATTAAACTAGTATTTATTGACTATATTGTTTGGATTTCATGAGTCATATTCCAAACTGAGCTGGTTATCCCTGTTTAGAATAGGGAGTTGTGCTCGGTTGTGTACCTTGTCATATACCAGAATATGATGATACTCTTCCTGTATGGGTGCAAGAATGAGTTCTTACACTGAAGTAGCCACATGTTCATACTAATCCTGATAAAATTATTCTTGTCTATGGGGATAGGGATATGTTTCTATTCCTAAAACTATATTAGGAAAAAATATATATGTAATGATATTATAGTTTTTTTAGAATGTAGTTACGAATTATCAATGTTTATGAAAGTTTCAAGCTTCTACATTCTCAATCTAAAAGATATAAAGTAATATTTGTAATATTTAAGTGTATATGGAAGCCAAATAATGTTCTCCTTATTACATTTGAATATAACAAAGGGATGTATGCATGGGGGATGGAATGTGTTCCTCCTCCATAGTTACTTTAGAAATATTCCAACAGACATGATCTGAGTGGGAGGGGATATAAGCCTACCCACTAAACATCACTGGAATATACATGTGGCCTTCATTAGTGGTTGTAAGTATTTGAACCAACTATTGTTTATCCATACCTCTCTTCACCTTGTGATACCTCCTTGGTACCAATTTATGAGTTTCCAAATTAATAATTTCTTTGGGGTTCTCTCATAAAATGACTAAGGGGCATTATAGGGATGAAACCAGTGACTGTGCATTATAGGATCCCTTATAGGAAACTTATGAACCAATATGAAGATGTAATCGAATCCTCATTCCCCCATCCTAAAATATGGAAGGCTTTAATTTATATACTATAGGGAAAATATTTTGATGTGTTAGTGGTGGCAACATGTGCCAGAAGTTTCATTGTTTCTCTCCCTAAAAAAGGAGGGATTATCGACTTCAATATCTTGATAAATCTAATTGAATCCTTGAGGGCTGGTATCATACCATGTTAGTTGTATTCCAGAACCATCATGTTCTCCACCTAAAGTTTAATAAATCATGTGGTTGATATTGTTTTTTGACCCGTGGTAGTTACCACTATTACTAGGGTTCCAAAACATTCTATGGATGAAGAAATGATCTCAGGTAAAGATGTTTGTGCGATAAATTTCTACAGTCACAATGAAAATAAGAAACTAGTTATCTAATTATTTCTTCATCGAAAATGTAAATAATTCTCAATAAGATATACATGGGTAACACAATTGTCCTTTCTTGTTTGTAATTTTTCAACCTTTTCATCTATGGACTTTTTATAGATCGAATTGACTATTTAATGGGAGCCTTAGTTAAATTTCATTACTAAATTATTTCATGTCAGGATTACCATTTTAATTTTCAGAGGGGATATAAAAAATGGACCAAATCATGTCCAATACAGTATTTTTGTTATTTGATATCTTCACATTATGATCATCAATTTTCTTTCCTTAAAATATGGAATGGTTCCCCACATTTAGTTTCATGATTACCAATGTCTATAATGATTCATTTATTTTGTCATTAGATTTTTCTAGGGTATATTAACCATTTTTTTGCATAAAATATGGTATGGTATCTGAAAATTGATTATGAGGTGTTCAAGTATGGTTTCAAAATAATTTATATAGGATTTACCATTTTCATATATCATAGATAATTTTAACAATTATAAATTTTTTGAAAAGGCAAAAAACATTATTTCTAAAAGGAAAGTGTTCATTTGAGGTTTCAAACACAATAATGTTTATGAACTCACATTAGTTGAGAGGATGTCAGGTCTTGATAATCACAACATATTTTGAGGAATTGTTTTCAATTCTAAAACTCTCATATATATTTAAGATTTGTTCTTGAATATCATTGAAATCCAATTTCATGATTGATTATCCTAATAAATTGATCAGTTGTTTAATAATTATGCATGTAAAGGGTTGTTCTGTTGATTAGATCATATGCATGTATCTGAGTTTCTCCTTTGGTTTCCAATTATTTCTCGGAAATGGGAAGCTTCTTATTTTTAGAATCTATATAACTAGGACGTCTAGTATTTACTTCTGTCAAGGTATAAAATTGGTGTCTTTCGGATGGGTTTGAACCATCATGAGGCATATAATGTATCATATTTATAATAGGAATAATACACATATTGATTTATTGTGTACAATTCATGTTTTTAATTTCATTACGAAAACACATATATGATGGAACCTAGGAAATGGTTATTGAACTCGAGCCTGAGGAAGGATTCATATGTATCCTAAAGAATAAAATACATCATAGTTCAATCTTCCATCAAGCAAATAATTGGTTGAGACATATAATTAAGGACTCTGAGAGTTATTTGCAAAGGGTTTACTAATATATCATTTTATTCCTGAATTACATTGAGGATGATACCCTTATATGAGTGTGGTCATATAATGTCACTAAACAAGGCTTATATACAGAGGTTTCCTTGCATGGGGGAAATTTATTGTGCTAGTGATACGATCGTCGAAAATCCTGATTATCATGAGAGGCATGCTCAGTTTGAGAGAAAAGAGACATATGGTGAAAAAAAATATCCACAAACGAATACAATACTTATACACTAAGGATGTCCTAATAAGGTACTTGTGTAACGCCCCGACCCTAGTTACCCAGATTCGGTGCATTATTACATAACATTGGAATGATCACAAGAAAGATCAAATCCCGAAAGACCGATTTGTTTAGTAGCCTTGGAAACACTAGATATATTCATAAGTTTTACATTACATCATAAAATGAAAAACTACTACAACAACATAATGTTTCCAACGTCCACACTATAATCCCCTCATAATATCCCTGCAAGTCATTCATAATTTACTTCTTCACTACCTGGGAAAAATAAAACATAGAAAAGGGGTGAGCTCAAATGCCCAGTAAGGATAACAATATAGCGGAACATTCATAATAAGCATAAACATTTAAGGAAATGAATTACTAAAACAAAAGCCTTTTAAAATTGAACTTCAACATAGTATGGCAAAAATAAAAATGAAATAATGCCATTTACTTATTCACATGGATATTCTACTAATCGAATAATCACATGCAATATCAATAACCACTTTCATAATGTTGGAATGCATAATGCCAGACTATCATAACCACATAGCCAAGGCCTCGTGCCAAGACTACAAATAAGATTTTGTCAAGGCCTTGTGCCAAGACACTAGTTTGTCTCATGAGACCTACCGATGCATCGAGGAGCTATAGCGGGCTCCACCCGTCACTTATTAAGTCCAATGCATTCCCATATGAAAAGGTTTAAACATAACATAAACATTCGTATTAAAACTATCATACGAAATGTCAATAATTTCACCATAAACTATGAATGGTATAAAAATAGCACATCCATAGTCAAACATATCACAAAACCTTCAATACAATATAGAAGTTTTGTATCATAATAAATCAACTTCAAATAATCTTAAAATCCATCAAAGGATGTTGACATAGATGAAATCAAAGTTCTTTTTAAAGAAGTATCTCCTTTTATTTTGAAATCATTTAAGGTCCATATAAAATAAAACATTTTCTTTGAAAATATTCTGATAAGCTTGTATGGAAAGCTTCGACGATTTTATAATGGCGGAAAATAACCGCACCCGCCGTATAAGTTAAAAAAAAAACATTCTTACCTCAATTCTGTCGAAAAGGTTAAAAAGGACCTTGTTTTGAAAACGACGGAAAGATTCCTTTATAAACCTCTTATAAAAAGTCAAACAAGGGTATAAATGAATTTAACCCATATTCTTGTAAATAGTAAAAATGTTTTGAAATACATTTCGAAGAAACATGGATGTGGATGATAAAGAGATCCCAGTAGATTATTACGTATAAACAACCTTGGATAATGAAGAGGTTGTAAAGTAAACCCTTACCTTGTACTTTTCCTTGGTTGGGGTAGGTTAACTCCCTGTATAATGGTGATATAATTGTTATTAAATTATACAAGAATCATATATATTAATATGATATCATATATGATCTTTTAACATTAATTTGTTAATAATATCTTAGAATTATCGTCGTTTCGGGTGTTAACTTACTCATTTTCTTTTATATGTTTTGTTACATAAGTCATGTTTTTTGTATCTTATTCATATCCAGAATGATATCAAGTCCTTAAACATCATTTTTAAATCATTAAATGGTAATTATACTTGAATGGATACGATGGAGAATGAATCTCATCGCGTTCGTGGAGACGGTAGTCCGTACGTACGCACGAACGCTACTTCCATTTAATTTTTATTTTAAAAGAATCAAATCCAAATGATACATAGGTATATTACTATTCCAGTATAATATAATATTTTATATATGTTACTTAAGTTCATTAACACCATCCTTTATACGTTCCATGTGTGGTATGAACGAGTCATATCATTTTAAGGGGGCGGTAGTCCGCACTTCCTCAAATGAAATTATCGTATGTTTATACAACATGAAACGAATAATGGAATGAAATAAAATGGAATTACAGAAGCTTATATATAAAATATATATCATTAATATCATATTTAATTACAATTCCATCATAATGGCCACCATGAGAGGCGGTAAGATGTTTTTGAACAATCATCGTTTCGTGAGGCGTTAGTTTGCCATCCACAGAAACATTATGTTCATCATCCATTAGATGGAGTTGTGTGTATGTGTAGTTTGAATACTTCTTATAACAACATCCTAGTATATTTAGGATACTGGTGTTGTTACAAAAGAAAGGAAATAAAAAGATTTTTGGGGGTTGGAGAAGCAAAATAAATGAAAATACTTTAAGAGAAATTGTTACCTTTAATTTAGGTAACTCACTTTGGTTGGAACCAAAGGAATTCTTGAAATGCTTTCTGCCTAAGGGGAAGCTTCAAGGAGGAGGAGAGGGATGTGGGGAGCTTAGTTGGGCAGAGTTTGGACGAGCCAAGTGGCTTGAGAGGTGTGAGGAAAAGAGAAGGAGGAGTGCCCTTTTATAAGAGGGGTGAGGGGCACCTTTGGAAAAGCTAGAAATATTAATTTATAATAAATTCATATTCGGTTTCCAAAGGCTCCAAAGTTGACTATTCAAATGATGAGGTGGGGATAGGTAGAAAACAACTCATACAATAGAATTTAGACAGGTTTGGGTACTTATATTAACCTTATCTTTAAGTATTAACTCTAAGTTAATTAGTTTCACTTTTACAATGTCTCTTTGTATTTTTATATAATATGGTTAATAAACTTACTATGTACATCCAAGCGACCCCCAAGTGGTCCATTAATGATGACACTATCATAATATAAGTCTCTTGGCCGAACCTTAGATTTTTAGGAATTTAATATCAATTAATAATATATTATTTGTTTTAAGAACTCTTTTATGTCAATTTTGACACTATTCAATAGTTGATTTTTGTGAAACTCCTAACTGATTGATTACTTCGAACAAAGTCAATTAAATCAATCCTAATATATCATATTATCATAGAAAATTAGTTTAATTCATTAAAAGTTTCATATTATAATTATTTGGGTATTTATAAGATCAATTATTTAAATTTTTCACTATTTTAGTAATTACTACATCATCATTGTGTCATAAATAAAATATATTATTTAATGTCTAAAAATTATAAATAAAATATCATTATGTAGGAAATCTTTTTATCTTTCTAATGAATATTTATAATCTAATATCCAACATGTATAACCCTATGTTAAAATTGTTCTTCTAAAAGATGTAAGCTTATGCCATTTTTATTTTTATTTTAACTTTATTAATATAATGTGTCATTATCACTTACAAGTGGCTCCAAGGGGTCCCCAAATTGACCCAAGGATGCCCATGGTCGGGTATGTGTACACCAATAAGGTTAGGACACGTTTTAGGGTAATTTTGTATTATTATAATATTATTTTTTAACCCTTATTTACCGGATTTACCCTTTAACTATGGTAAATAAAATATTTACCGCAGTAATTATTCAAAATGTGTAAAAATAAAAGTTACCTATTTACATAATTTGGAAATCCTGATTCCAAATATGGAATCCATTTTCCTAAATTCAAAACACAGAAGTTGCAGAAATTAATTTAAAATTAATTCCCGCTGTCAAAACAAAAAGCGTGTTTTTAAGAGGTAATAACTATCAAAAGATTGACACTTGTTTATGTTCGGTTTAATTGTAAAATTATGTCCAATGACCAACATTATATTAAATGGTAAAAATATATTCTAAATATACTTTAAAACCACTCAAAATCACAATTTATCACTATTAATTATTTTGATTAAAAAAGTTGTTTTTAATTAAAATTTAGTAATTTTCACTATTCATCAAAATATGAAAGTTATCCGAAATGTACCAAAATTTCACCTTAGGCTAAATTCGATATTCCGAATCCAAAAATGAAGTCCATTTTAAAATATAATATATATATAATTTCAAAAAGTAGGTATTACTATTCATAACGGCTAGTTTGATTGGTTACGGTGTGTTAGAACTCGGTGTTGTGTACAACACACGCTAGCGTACCATGGAAGCTTGGGATATTTCATTTTAAATTTTTGATGTCCCCATTTAGTCAAAAAGTTTAAAATATAGTATCTAAAAAGGGTTCACTATTAAAATTTGGTAAAAGTGAAATACTGAAAATGAATTTGTTCTTACATTATGTCTAAGAAACTCATAATATGGATTCTAAAATTATAAGGATTATATAAAGTTTAAAATTTAGTTAACACTATTCATAACCTCTTTTGTACAGCTTGTTTGGTAAGTCATGGTGCGATTGAACTTGGTGTTGCGTGTAGTAAAAAGTTATTGAATTATTTTGAAGAAATAACACACTATAAAATCTTGGGGTGTTACATTCTCCCCTCCTTCAATAAATTGCGTCCTCGCAATTTGAAATTGTTCTTCAAAAATAAAAGGTTGAAAATAGAAAATATATTTGTGGGAAAACCCACATCAGAAATTGGGTTACTAAAATTTAGTCTTAATATGAGGAAAAGAGAAATGAAAGGGTCACCACCAAATTTTGATCTCGATTCGGAGAACATTGGTGGTAATTTAGAGACATATAATTGGAGGAAAAACGTAAATATTTATAGGTAGTGATTGAGGTCATCAATCACAAACAAGTAAGAAATTGAGGTCCTTGAATTCATCAATCTATGATGATTTGAAATACCATCGGTTCAACAAAACATAGGGTATTAGGATAACACATTTTTGACGTTTCGAAATATCTTAGTTGAAATCCCACATCGAAAAATGAATTAATGAGGCCTCTATTTAAAATAAAGAGTGGAAAGTATGAAGATTACCGAAAATAACACATACTAGGGTTCCATATAAGCAAATATGGATATGGAGGAGAAATCTAACCATCAATTATCTGATGGAGAGTGGTAGAGGACATGGCTATGAAAAGGCCAACAATCCCAAATCCATAAATTAGTGATGATTTAAGGTACCATCTAGGAAAACATTTTTGTTCTAAGTTGCTTTTCTTAATGTTGAGTAATTTATTTATGAGATTGGCTAAGATCATAAGGGGATATACTTACTTTATAATTAGAGTTTTATCCATTAATAAATTTCTACCACAAACTCATCTTTCACTCTAAAAGATAATAGAACGTAAAAAAAAATTTCTATTTATACTATTCGTACAGGGTTCCAAAATAAATTAATTTATAATTCATCTACCAGATCTTTTAAAAAAAACTACATTATTTAATCCAAGACATCTCGTGGGCTAGTGGTAGGTGATACACCCTTGTCGCCCTTCGGTTGCGGGTTCAAGTCTCACAGCCTTGCCGGACGCGACGGGTTGCCGCCCGACCTCCGGGTTGTCCTTTTATGGCAATCCAAAATAATCCAAACTAGAACTATCCAAAATACTTCTGTCCAAACTCACAGTCCAACATTTATAAGGAAGGTAAGAATAATGTAGATCCTTTTTACCCCATAATAGCATATGAATACCTTCATCTTGTATTCTTTTAATACACTGAAACATCCTGAATTACCATATTCCTTATTGATTACATTCACGCTCCCCTATTCCATATAGAATGATGGATATACTTCATCAATCCAAAAATGTTTTAAACCCCAACAATAATGGAATATACAGATCATTAATCAGTTCCAAGGTAGTCAAGAATATCCAATATAATTTATCCAAATCAATCATGTATTATTCTAAAATCACTAACTCGGTATCAGAACCATATTATGGTTTATCTTTCTCTCAACCATATATTTTCCAAAAATTTATCCTGCTATTGAGTCACTTTTCTTTGTTCCACACAATCTCAAGTCCTTAATGAAATAGTACTGCAGTACAATCCTTATATACTCCATAATCATTATAACAAGTACATTGTTGATACAACACTCAATTGACATAATCAACATAAGAACTCTAATCATTCCTCTTCATCTGTGGTAGTATCATAACTTGATTATTATCCAATAGCATCATTTGCGGCATAGTCTGATGACTGGGACATAGGTTCGCGTAGTGTCCAAACTCCTTGCAAATGAAGCATTGTACATTTGAAACCATTTTCTTACCCTTGCAGTCACGTACTTTGTGCCCTTTTCCTCCACACTTATAACAAACTCCCATTCATTTCAGGCAAGTTCCAGGGTGTTTCTTTCCACAGTTACCACATATGGGAAAATTCTTCTTTTCCCTCTTCCCTTTATCCATCTTTTTCTCTTCCATCCTTTTCTTCTCTTGCTTCCCTTCAAAGCCATAGGACTCAGTAAACTCTTTACTTATCTTATCAACACATGATATTATTTCTTCATATGATGATAATACATGGGAGACTATTTCTCTTATCAATTCTAGCTTAAGACCATGAAAGATATGATCCTTCCTTCTCTTTGGATCATGTGCATTTCTGGAGTTCTCATTCCTTCTACTGGGCGCCATTTCTAAACAATGGCATAAACTAGATCAGTTTATGAATCAAAATACATAATCCCATACATATAAAACACTTAACATAAATTGAACTATTTATGGATATAATCCATAATCATAAAAATGTTTTCTTTGAGGAAGTATATACTCATAAACCCTTCATAATGATTTGTAAAGAAAATGAGAGTTATCCTAAGCATATCCCCCGGGAGTGTCGTAACCAAGAGTGCAGCAAGGCCCGTTGTCGTGCACCAGTTCCCGTTCGAGTCTAGCTCAAAGCGGTGTTTTCGGGTTTTACCCCTAGGTACATCTGTGCCAGAGCCGCCTCTACCTGCTCGTATCCAGACATGGATGTATTGCTCGGAAAACTCACAAAATCTCTACAATACCAAAATTCTAGGAAGTTATTCTATACTAATCCTCAATGTTCATCTTAGGTCTACGTGCTCTAATCAGAGTTTACCTAAATCTAGTTTCCAAGGTTTGTACTAAACTTCCTCTGATACCAACTGTAACGCCCCGACCCTCGTTACCCAGAGTCGGTGCATTATTACATAACATTGGCATGATCACAAGAAAGATCAAATCCCGAAATACCGATTTGTTTAGTAGCCTTGGAAACACTAGATATATTCATAAGTTTTACATTACATCATAAAATGAAAAACTACTACAACAACATAATGTTTCCAACGTCCACACTATAATCCCCTCATAATATCCCTGCAAGTCATTCATAATTTACTTCTTCACTACCTGGGAAAAATAAAACATAGAAAAGGGGTGAGCTCAAATGCCCAGTAAGGATAACAATATAGCGGAACATTCATAATAAGCATAAACATTTAAGGCAATGAATTACTAAAACAAAAGCCTTTTAAAATTGAACTTCAACATAGTATGGCAAAAATAAAAATGAAATAATGCCATTTACTTATTCACATGGATATTCTACTAATCGAATAATCACATGCAATATCAATAACCACTTTCATAATGTTGGAATGCATAATGCCAGACTATCATAACCACATAGCCAAGGCCTCATGCCAGACTACAAATAAGATTTTGTCAAGGCCTTGTGCCAAGACACTAGTTTGTCTCATGAGACCTACCGATGCATCGAGGAGCTATAGCGGGCTCCACCCGTCACTTATTAAGTCCAATGCATTCCCATATGAAAAGGTTTAAACATAACATAAACATTCGTATTAAAACTATCATACGAAATGTCAATAATTTCACCATAAACTATGAATGGTATAAAAATAGCACATCCATAGTCAAACATATCACAAAACCTTCAATACAATATAGAAGTTTTGTATCATAATAAATCAACTTCAAATAATCTTAAAATCCATCAAAGGATGTTGACATAGATGAAATCAAAGTTCTTTTTAAAGAGGTATCTCCTTTTATTTTGAAATCATTTAAGGTCCATATAAAATAAAACATTTTCTTTGAAAATATTCTTATAAGCTTGTATGGAAATCTTCGACGATTTTATAACGGCGGAAAATAACCGCACCCGCCGTATAAGTTAAAAAAAAACATTCTTACCTCAATTCTGTCGAAAAGGTTAAAAATGACCTTGTTTTGAAAACGACGGAAAGATTCCTTTATAAACCTCTTATAAAAAGTCAAACAAGGGTATAAATGAATTTAACCCATATTCTTGTAAATAGTAAAAATGTTTTGAAATACATTTCGAAGAAACATGGATGTGGATGATAAAGAGATCCCAGTAGATTATTACGTATAAACAACCTTGGATAATGAAGAGGTTGTAAAGTAAACCCTTACCTTGTACTTTTCCTTGGTTGGGGTAGGTTAACTCCCTGTATAATGGTGAAATAATTGTTATTAAATTATACAAGA
The DNA here is from genome assembly GCA_963277665.1 of Viscum album. NCBI lineage: Eukaryota > Viridiplantae > Streptophyta > Magnoliopsida > Santalales > Viscaceae > Viscum > Viscum album. The sequence continues at coordinate 175,680,992 of OY728140.1, read as the reverse complement.
ATCATATATATTAATATGATATCATATATGATCTTTTAACATTGATTTGTTAATAATATCTTAGAATTATCGTCGTTTCGGGTGTTAACTTACTCATTTTCTTTTATATGTTTTGTTACATATGTCATGTTTGTTGTATCTTATTCATATCCAGAATGATATCAAATCCTTAAACATCATTTTTAAATCATTAAATGGTAATTATACTTGAATGGATACGATGGAGAATGAATCTCATCGCGTTCGTGGAGACGGTAGTCCGTACGTACGCACGAACGCTACTTCCATTTAATTTTTATTTTAAAAGAATCAAATCCAAATGATACATAGGTATATTACTATTCCAGTATAATATAATATTTTATATATGTCACTTAAGTTCATTAACACCATCCTTTATATGTTCCATGTGTGGTATGAACGAGTCATATCATTTTAAGGGGGCGGTAGTCCGCACTTCCTCAAATGAAATTATCGTATGTATATACAACATGAAACGAATAATGGAATGAAATAAAATGGAATTAAAGAAGCTTATATATAAAATATATATCATTAATATCATATTTAATTACAGTGCCATCATAATGGCCACCATGAGAGGCGGTAAGATGTTTTTGAACAATCATCGTTTCGTGAGGCGTTAGTTTGCCATCCACAGAAACATTATGTTCATCATCCATTAGATGGAGTTGTGTGTATGTGTAGTTTGAATCCTTCTTATAACAACATCCTAGTATATTTAGGATACTGGTGTTGTTACAAAAGAAAGGAAATAAAAAGATTTTTGGGGGTTGGAGAAGCAAAATAAATGAAAATACTTTAAGAGAAATTGTTACCTTTAATTTCGGTAACTCACTTTGGTTGGAACCAAAGGACTTCTTGAAATGCTTTCTGCCTAAGGGGAAGCTTCAAGGAGGAGGAGAGGGATGTGAGGAGCTTAGTTGGGCAGAGTTTGGACGAGCCAAGTGGCTTGAGAGGTGTGAGGAAAAGAGAAGGAGGAGTGCCCTTTTATAAGAGGGGTGAGGGGCACCTTTGGAAAAGCTAGAAATATTAATTTATAATAAATTCATATTCGGTTTCCAAAGGCTCCAAAGTTGACTATTCAAAGGATGAGGTGGGGATAGGTCGAAAACCACTCATCCAATAGAATTTAGACAGGTTTGGGTACTTATATTAACCTTATCTTTAAGTATTAACTCTAAGTTAATTAGTTTCACTTTTACAATGTCTCTTTGTATTTTTATATAATATGGTTAATAAACTTACTATGTACATCCAAGAGACCCCCAAGTGGTCCATTAATGATGAACCTATCATAATATAAGTCTCTTCGCCGAACCTTAGATTTTTAGGAATTTAATATCAATTAATAATATATTATTTGTTTTAAGAACTCTTTTATGTCAATTTTGACACTATTCAATAGTTGATTTTTGTGAAACTACTAAAAGATTGATTACTTCGAACAAAGTCAATTAAATCAATCCTAATATATCATATTATCATAGAAAATTAGTTTAATTCATTAAAAGTTTCATATTATAATTATTTGGGTATTTATAAGATCAATTATTTTAATTTTTCACTATTTTAGTAATTACTGCATCATCATTGTGTCATAAATAAAATATATTATTTAATGTCTAAAAATTATAAATAAAAACTCATTATGTAGGAAATCTTTTTATCTTTCTAATTAATATTTATAATCTAAAATCCAACATGTATAACCCTATGTAAACATTGTTCTTCTAAAAGATGTAAGCTTATGCCATTTTTATTTTTATTTTAACTTTATTAATATAATGTGTCATTATCACTTACAAGTGGCTCCAAGGGGTCCCCAAATTGACCCAAGGATGCCCATGGTCGGGTATGTGTACACCAATAAGGTTAGGACACGTTTTAGGGTAATTTTCTATTATTATAATATTATTTTTTTAACCCTTATTTACCGGATTTACCCTTTAACTATGGTAAATAAAATATTTACCGCAGTAATTATTCAAAATGTGTAAAAATAAAAGTTACCTATTTACATAATTTGGACATCCTGATTCCAAATATGGAATCCATTTTCCTAAATTCAAAACACAGAAGTGGCAGAAATTAATTTAAAATTAATTCCCGCTGTCAAAACAAAAAGCGTGTTTTTAAGAGGTAATAACTATCAAAAGATTGACACTTGTTTATGTTCGGTTTAATTGTAAAATTATGTCCAATGACCAACATTATATTAAATGGTAAAAATATATTCTAAATATACTTTAAAACCACTCAAAATCACAATTTATCACTATTAATTATTTTGATTAAAAAAGTTGTTTTTAATTAAAATTTAGTAATTTTCACTATTCATCAAAATATGAAAGTTATCCGAAATGTACCAAAATTTCACCTTAGGCTAAATTCGATATTCCGAATCCAAAAATGAAGTCCATTTTAAAATATAATATATATATAATTTCAAAAAGTAGGTATTACTATTCATAACGGCTAGTTTGATTGGTTACGGTGTGTTAGAACTCGGTGTTGCGTACAACACACGCTAGCGTACCGTGGAAGCTTGGGATATTTCATTTTAAATTTTTGATGTCCCCATTTAGTCAAAAAGTTTAAAATATAGTATCTAAAAAGGGTTCACTATTAAAATTTGGTAAAAGTGAAATACTGAAAATGAATTTGTTCTTACATTATGTCTAAGAAACTCATAATATGGATTCTAAAATTATAAGGATTATATAAAGTTTAAAATTTAGTTAACACTATTCATAACCTCTTTTGAACAGCTTGTTTGGTAAGTCATGGTGCGATTGAACTTGGTGTTGCGTGTAGTGAAAGTTATTGAATTATTTTGAAGAAATAACACACTATAAAATCTTGGGGTGTTACAACTTGATATAGAGGTTGAGCCTTAGGAATGTTTCATACACACCCATCTTAAATCTAGAATCAGATTTATCTTATTTCAATTATCAACTCAATCCACCGATAGATAAAGAAGAATGATAAAACCATGAGGGGGTTTGGGTCCCATGGGTTAGAGTGACTGAGATATTGAGTGAAATACACCATGTTGGTTTCTATTTATATGATATATGATTCATACCCTCTCTTGAATATTGAGTAAGAACCATGAGTGGCCAGATGAGCATGTACAGATGGAATGAGTATCCCATAATACCCATATTTTTATATGAGTATCCATTCCTAACCTATTATATAAACATTCCATATAAAATAGGAATTCCCAACCAAAGATTTTTAGTTTCAGGTTCACATGGTTTTATAGAACATGGCCAAGAACTCTAGATAAACAAGGTTGATATATAAGAGGGTTTCCACCAAACACTACTTGAGTATCTCATAAAATTTATTTATAGTCTTCCTCACATGTTCTGATTATTAGTCAAACATGTCATGTTTTCCTGCCTGACATATCTAGGGATGGTCTTGTTATATATCTGAGTTGTCTAGGGAATATTATTGTAATTGAGGAAGATATATCAAATGGAATCTCTTTATCAAGGATGGCATATCATTGGGATAACACTTGATCTAGCTGACATATATGGGTGATGTCTCATAATCTAGTTGAATTATAATGGGTCTTCTGTATGAAAAATAGAAGTTGTCCATGTTTCTTTAAAAGACTAATGTAGACATTTTTAATGGATATCACATGATTCAGCTCACATTTATGGAAGGACTTCATGTAATCATTAAAAACAATTTTAAGGGTGTCGTATGATCAAGGATAATATGTCCCGAGTACATATAATGATGTGGATGATATATCCGAAGGAATTAGATTTTAATGGATGATATGTATGAAGGATATCATGTTAAATGGATCACATTCCCTAAGGAATTATTTAGAAATGGATGACATATCTGAAGGACTTCACATGAATCAGATAACATGCCATTGTAATGTCACATGATTTGGGTAATATATCTTGGTGTTATAGCATGACTGTTGAATAATTCACATGAAGTGCATAAAATCATCACATGAAAATTATATTATTATTTTTATGATTGGATCCCCTATTTTTTAATATTGATCAAATTAATGCGACAATTATAATTTGGTATTGGCCTTTTAAGAGATCATGTGACCAATTTAATAAATGGACTCTCCTTTTTGTAATATAGGTAGCTCACCAAAGGCCCTTCATGTTCTCAAAATTTTGATCATGAAAAGAGTATATATATTTCATGTACTACCTTTAGTCGTTCCACTAGTTAACATGGTTGATGGCCCTTGTGATTTCATGTTTTTCTTCTTTGAGATGTTTTCTCTCACATTTGAACTCTCATGTTTTTGTTTTTTAGTGGGGGAGATCAATTAATAATAATCTCTTATTCAAATTTTTTCCACTTCAGATGGAACATATATCTCAAATATGGGGTTTAGTCATTGGAGGGAGCATCACATCGTACGATTTTCATGATCTATTGCATGTCATCCATTATGTCCTCTTTGTGTCACAAAAAAAATGTCTATGAGATTATTCCGTTATCACCATGTTTATTTGACCCATGGATTTTAAAATGGATTTAATATAATAAAATCAACTTGTAAAAGGTCCTTATAATGATTAGTATGACATGTCAGGAAGCCTTTGTGAGATCCGGACTCCATTTCAATATGTATTTTTTTGATTGAGGGAGACATGTCTAGGGACCTTCACAACATGAAGCAGTCCCATTATAACGTCTTCACATGAAAAAAAATGTAACTCTATTTCACATTTGGGTAACAATTTTTATGAAATTGTTATCTTATATTTTCTAATAGATTAAACTTTTTCCAATAGGGTTTCTTCTAGGGGTGATCTCATGATGGTGCACGAACATTATTATAGTTAGTGGCTACTCTAATATTTGGCTCCTAAGGGGTGACACATGATCAAATATACTATCTATGTTCCATTATATGATTAATGTGACACAACCAATGAATTTTATATGAAATGGATAACATGACGCAAAGGATATCATGTGATCATTCAACTTATAACATGATCCACAGAATCCCTTCATGTGATAACCATCGTCACTTTCATCAAAGGAATCATACACCTTTTAGCCATTATTATATAAATGGATTTGGGTAACTATCAGACATATATCGATTGAAATGCCAATTTATTAGAGAAACTAATATAATGGAAGTTATTATTATCCATTATAATTTGAAGAATGGATTTACATGATGATGCAAGATTTTAGGTTTGGATTTGAATGATTTTATGGATTTAGTGTAGGGGATTCACATTATCATTATCCGATCACATGGAATGAATAATCTATTTTTTGAAATTCCTAGGGTTATGAGGTTATGTGTTCCCATGGAGGTCAATCGATTCACATGATCCAAGAACCAAATCCTCATATATCCATGTTGTTCCATCATTTCATTTTTATATAGAATAATCCCTTTGATTTTTTAATTTATTCAATACTAGTGTTTTGCATTCTCATTTGGTTGGTTGAAAAAGTTTTTTAATTGGGATGATATCTATAATTGAAATGATTTACCATTATGAGATTGGATACAATACCTTGTATGTTCTAGAAATAAATATTCATGATTTAATGTTAGTAATGAGTATTAAATGGTAGTAAAATCATTAAAATATTTAATAGAGGCATTTTGGATTAATGGTTGATGAAAAGAATGGTGGATGTCTATAAAATCTTCTATCATTTCCTGGGAATCATCATAGATGATGATGCAACATTTATAAGATTATCAAAATAATCAATTGACAATAGATCAACAAATTTTAAAAAAATATCAATTATTAAAAATTGTTGTCTTTTTTATTACATTCAACAGAATTTTAATTGCGTGAAATATTTCATATGGACATAAAATAAAGAAAAAATAGAAAGGAAAATAATTAATGGTGAAGATAGTAAATGTTTTGTAAATGCACATCAATTGTAAAAATAAACACGGAATACCTAGATATATTATGTATTAGAAAACAATATTATATATATATAGTATTAATAGATGTCAAATATTATTATATAAATCACAATATTCTTATAAAAAACATAATATAAATAGAATCACTCCTTGGTAACAGTGATAAAAAATTAAGGTTATGTCATGATGTATCTAATTCATTCGGATTAATATTGTTAAATTTAGTATATAAAATACACTATGGTTTATCACAAATGGAATTGGAGATTTAATGCTTGTTTTTTCAATTCAATTTAGTATACAAAATAATAGAGGTCGTGGGTGAAAATAATTTGAATGAAAATTATGGAAAGAAAAAATACTAATATTTTATAAAATTAAGTGGAGTTTTAGTGATTTATTAGAATTTTTACATTGATTTTTCTTCACAAAAATTATAGATATCATTATTATTATAAAAAACATTTAGTTTGGATTGAATGTTTATATGAGGTTTACTAAAATCCCGATTACAATTTATGCGTTTATATTATTCCATGTTGATGAAATCTGTGGCATAATATTCAGGTAACTAAGCTATTTTCTTATTTAATAACTGAAAACTATAAAAATAAATATTATATCTCAAACCTGGGGTATCTAAAGGTTTTATATACTTTTTAAATTGTAATAACATATGTAATACACTCCAAATCTCACATCGATCAATTTGAAATAATGAGCATTTCATTCCTCATACTAAAACTATACATTACATTCTGAATAAAATTATAATAAATCATAATGAAATGTTTTAAATCCAAAAATACACCAACACAGTTTCTAATAGGTGTCCTATAACTCAATTTATTTTTTATGTCCCTATCATTAATCAACCACTATTTAGCTTTCAATCTAGAGGACGGTGAGGATCGAGTATAGATATGTCATCATATTTTTTCTACCTATTAGAATAAGGTTATCTATTCATATATAATGATGATAAGAACAATATTACATATTAAAAGTGTATCCATTGACCCCCCAAAAAATAACTCTTAAATTTAGATCCCAGGGTGCCAATTTATTCAAAAAGTAGAATTTGGATTGGGCACCTTGTTTTAAAAATACCTCTGGGAACCCAGATTTGGGAAAAGATAAAATATTATTCCCCTTATAAAAAATATTTAAACAATATTATCCACCTATTTTATATCTCTACATAAAATGTTTCTTCACTTTCATATATATAACTCATGATACGGAAAAATTAAATAAATCAACTTATGATTGTGAAGACCGAGGATTCTCTATAATTATTAGATAATTTAGGACTCTAAATGGATGAATTTGTCTTGGGGTATTTTAAATAATTATATCTATTTGTTTTTGGTATAATTAAACCCATTTACATCCATATGGGCTTATAAAAATATGGAATATATTGATTTTATGCCACATGTGTGATTGGTCTCTCATGCAGTTTTGGTCTATTTTTTTCCACTTTATCTATGGATTAGAAAATAACCAACACCAATAATATAAACATTAAAAATATAAAACATTTTAATATTTAAATTATTTAACATTTTGATTTCTATCAAATAATAAGTAAAATATTTTATTTTATTTTGAATTTATAATGAAAAAACTGTTTTATCGAGTAATATAATGGTGAAGGAGAATAGTGAATTATTCTGTAATCAATGCACATCCCCATATTATTAATCTGGTAGAATATTTCTATTTTAATTGTAGTGGGTATTTTTTCTATTAAAATATATCTTTTAAAACATATTATAAATATAAATTTATTATAAACCCCTAATAACCTAGCATTTTTTAGTATCTTAGATTTTATTATCAATGATAAAACTAAAAAAACAGTGATTTTATAAAATGGTCTCCCCATTTTGATTTTTTGAAAACACTTCAACACTTAAATGCCCATCTACCATGATATATATTTAAATCAATAAAATCACACTCCTAAGTGTTTTAAATTAATCACTATTCATATTCTCTATGCCCATATGAGTCATGTTGGTCAAGAGAAATATATGTTCATGGAATATTATGTTAATAAAATAGACCATTAACTATCTAAATCAACAAAAATTATTAAATATTATAAAAAATAATATTTTTATCCCAATTTTTACAGATTATTTACTACAATTAGATTTATAAAAAGATTAAATTACCCTAATCCATCATTAATATTCTTTAACATAATCATTCTTATAAAAAGATCACCATTTTTTTAAATAATAAGAGATTCTACCACTGTTTTAATAATTTATGTGTTGATTTTCCATTCCAACATGATCATTTAAAATCAATTATCCCAAAACATATCTCCCTATTTAAAAAAACCAAAAGGGAACAAATTTAGGGATTACATAGTAGAATGATTAACTATTTAAATCCTCTTATATGAGAAAAACATACATTTAAATAAGAAACTTCTATAATAACACATGGTTAATACAAAAAAAGGAATGAAAACCACATTTAGTAAGTAGGGGACCCATTGTAGAAGAATTAAAGGGGATCAAAAAAATTAAACACGGAGTGACAACTAAAGCTTCCCAAAAATATTAATTTGTAATTTCCTTAAATGTAATTTTAAAAAATAGTGTTTGAGTTATGATATTGCATAATTTCTCTAATCCTTGCTAAATTGTCACCCCATAATGTCTTTTTATTATTAATCATATTTATTTTAATTATTAATTATATTTGTTTATTTGATAAATATGACACACTTGATGGAAATATCATAATTTTATTTAAATCAAATATCATAAAGTTATTTATTCATCTTTAACAGTTTTTTGAAATCATATATTGGACAATATAGTAAAATTATATGGCACTGAATGATACTAATTTTAATTCTTATTACGGAAAGAAGTAAATAAGTTTAAACAATAAAATGAACTACTTGACGTAAACTTTCTATAATTTATAGAACCAATCCAATCCATATCAAAATATTTCACTAATTGAAATTGTGATATTGTTCTATAAAATTTTATCTAACCTATTTATCTTTGGAAAAAGAATATTGTTTTCCATTTATATAATATGGGTTACAACATGAAAAATGCTATATAATTTTTTTCAAAAGTAATAAATAAACTTCTATAATATTATGTTTTAGGTATAATAGGTGTTCAATTATTTTTCTATACAATGTCACATAGTCCAATTTTCACTTTTTCCACTAATGTAAAATAGGGTTTTCCAATTTTCTTTTTGGGTTTTTAACAACTATTCCCCAATGAATTTAAATATCGAGCCATTATAAATAAGTTTTTATTATTAATTAATGTTAACCTATGTAAAAATGTTAAAAAAACATTTTTTATAATACAATTATAGATATATGTACAAAAACTCTTGGATTGAAAGGGGTTTGTCCTTAATTTATTGTATAATTGATGTGAACACCCATATATCACATAGCTTATTAAAATATCCAATGTGGTTAACAATATTTTACATTTATTATACAATAATTGATCTAAAATTAATTGTTTTGAAATAAATATTTCTAATATTTATTACTCTCTTGAATGAACAAAATATATAGAATGTAAAAAATTATAGAAACCAGATAAAATCAAGAAATAGAAACATATTTCATCAACTCTAACTCCCTGATTATTTTAGTTTCCATTGATTCAATAATTTTTTTACATTACTAAAATATTTCTAAAATAAATCATGTGGAAATAAAATTTGTGAATGGCAAAAAATTATAAACACCATTCGATGAATCTCATGTGGAATCATCAAGTTACTAACTCAATTAGAAGAATAATTCATCACATAAAAAAAATGTTTTTGAAGAAAATAATTTAGAATAAATAGTCCAAAAAATTAAAAAATGACATTATCAAAATAAATACTATAATGAAATCATTGAACATTGAACTGGTGGATGAATGGTATGGATTGACAGTCACATAGAATGAATATAATGGATGAGGTATCATGAATATATTTATAGTGTTTTGGATAAAGATTCCCACATTTTTTATATTTTCACGTGGGATTTTAAAATATACATGTATAAGGTGATGTTTTTTTGTAAATCATTATGACGAAAGAAATTTTTATATTTTATATTAGTTATTTAAATATTTGTCAAATAAACTCTTATTGAGGATGATTTTAACATCAATTATCTTCTAGCTGATATTAAGACATATTTTTAAACATTATTTTCCTTGAAATAGTATTTAAAAAACCTATTTAAACATAGGATAGTTTATATTCAATAGTAAGACCCCCTGGAAAATATTTTTCTAACATACATTATTGAAATAACCATTGTGTAAATACCTATGTGAATTCCTGGTTTTATATTAGTGATCTATTGAAAACATCATCTGTGATACAAGTAGTGTTGTCACAGCCCTTCCATTATCAATGATAAAACTATTATTGAACCTCACTATAATATTTAGGTTGAGAAGAAAAAGTTACATTAAATATTTATATCATATGAAAATCCCAGTAAAAATGTGAAAAAACCAATAAATTGAATTCTGAACTCTCTCCTAGTGAATTTATAAAACATCACACATTAAACAAACACAATACTCTAGGTATTGTTTATTCCATATAGAAAATAATAATTATCCTTTTAAAATCCTCCATATTGATATAGATATTATGGAAAAATCTTATATGTTGTATTCTGTGTTCTCTCAAGAATTAATCAATCCTCGAATACCACGATTCAAGTTCATTCCAGACCTATAAAATGACTTCATCAAATGAAACATGCATTATCATTTCTAAGGATTATATATCCATATAGCTATAGAATATATTCATCTTCATTAAGTACTTTATTAAAAAATATACAATTCAAATCCTTTTGAAAATCCTTGAATTTTCAATACACCAGTATAGCCCAAAAAATATATATCATTTTCAATCGTACCACAGGATAATCGACAAAAATCACTATAATTATGGTGTAATATATACATATAAGTCATGTTTTATTCAAAATAAATATTCCTCCATCATTCATATTTTTCCATAATACAAACTTGGTTCAAATGACATTCCTCAGATTTTCCCTTGAAATAATTTCTTTTGTCTAATTCATATTAAATTTTTGAATTACTACATTCATCGTCATAATAAAACAGTCATAATTAGTTTCCTCATCAAAAACATTTATATTTTACTAATGATAAATTAAATATCCACTACAGATACTTTATTCTTATCTTATTCAATAATGTCACATGATCAGTAAAAAATGAATCATTAATTTTACTAATGAATCATGAATTCATTTAACCTTATGAAATTATATTACTACCCATTTTTTTATTGTCATTATCTAAATAAATACCATCCCGTTGTGCTCCATGTATGTCTCTAAACTCATTATCGTTTTTACACTAGAATTGAATCACTGATTAGTTATGAAAATAATTAAATTCACTATAATAATGACTTCATTACAGTACATATTTTTTTCGATTATTTTATTAAAATGTTTTGAGCCTTCCAATTTTATGAGTAAAAAAGAAATATTCCTTTATATCCAAGAGATGTAAATTTTCCATGAATGTTATCCTTATTGATAAGAAAACAATTAGTTTTTTATATAAAAAAATAATTCAATGGGAGAATCTATATTTATCATATATTATATTGATACTTTTATTCTCCTTGAAAAAAATACTCTATTAGTGATGTAAACCAATAACTAGGCCACATTCTTCCAAAACAACTCTGTAATTTTCATCTCAATAACTATTGTTTGATCTATGTTCTTTATTATCTAATTCCACTTATAAACTACACCATTTTTTTCGGATTTTCCACTAATAAATCATATTTTTTTAACTTTTCCTTGTTGATTTAGTTATCCAATTTTTATTATACAACTAAATTTCATTTTTGATTTAGAATTTCAATATTTACTATACTAGAATATTTAATTTTTTTGATATCATGTTATACAGTTTAAATCATTATATTTTTGAGAGAACCGTATAATCCATTATATTCTACTATAATCATCATTGTGTAATATGTTGTGCGTTATTTTATTTGTATCAATCTTTGATATAGGAACACAATCATCATAATGACCATAATATATAAACTAATAGAACATTTATTATTCATGATTATATTTTTTCCAAATGATCTTTTCCATTAAAAAATCACACGCATGATTAAAATCTCATATTAGTTTCGGGATATCGTATGCACCACCAGATTTCAACAGTTCATATTAATATTGTTTAATTAAAGTGGAAAAAACCTTATGATACAAATTATTTTCATCATCATTTGATAGAAGAAAAATATTTTCTATTTCACTAATGAGTTGATGATTCCCCATTATATGGTTCGTTAATATCATATATCCATTATACGTTCAGTTAATAATATAAAGATTCTTGGATAATTTTAATACATTCATTGATTCATAGAATTGGATTACATGAAGTATATTAAGAAAAAATATATTAATATTCTAAGAGATTACCTATCATTATTCCTTTTATATTAATTTTGTATTTCCATTTAACCATAATCAGTAAACCCATATCGCTACTCAACTATAAAAATTCCAACATTTAAAATTTTATTAATGTGATAATTTATTTTATTTACATTATATTATATGTGGATCTATATTAAATAATATATATTTTATAACAGTTAATTGATCTCCATGAAAAATCTACTATACCATCGATTTAAAATCATTTCATCTTAACATTGTATTTTTTGTTTACATATATTAGGGGTTAATATACATGATTCTTTTAAATATATGATTGATATTTATCATCATGAAATGATTTAATATAATTTTTATGACTTTTGGATTATTAATTACATCTTAATATGCGATAAACTAATAAATAAATAATCCCTTAGAAATATCATTCTCATATTTGAAGAGAAACACATTGATTTTTTATCCTAACATTTTATCCAAATCTAATAATAATCACAAAAATACTGATATTATTTCTTTATACTCATCTATTTATGTTTCTAAAATTTCGTTCAGTGACTATTTTATATGTAACATTTTTTTTGAATGCCCTATTTTTCCATTATAATAAAACTAATGTTTTATATTCTTATATAATTCACTATCCCTCTATTATTATTTTTTGTCATTCCCATATCAATTTTTATCCTAGTACTATTTCTTAATTCATATTATCTACCATGATAAAATTTTGTTTTTTATAAAGACCCAAACGTATTTTTTAAATTTTTATTTTATTAGTATTTCTAAAAGAAATACTACAAAATTTCATTATGATATTTATACCCAATATTGAACTTTTCAATAGCACTTTTGATCCAAATCCAAATATTAATATATGGTAAGTTGTTCTTTTAACATTCTAATCATCTTTAATCGTATATAATAAACATCATCTAAGGTTAATTGTCTTTTTGACCCTTTTATAGACTATATTTTCCACTACATCAATGGTTTGGGATCTATCCTCCATTATGAATTTGATCTCAAAAACATTTAGATTTATCTAGTTTCTCAGATTTATGAATTTAAATATTTTCCACTAAATAATCATTCTCTTCCTTATAATCGAGTAAATAAATCTTAGAATAATCTATAATAAAATTCTATTTATTTTTTTCATAACTATATATTTATGTTTATTTAATATAATTCTCCAACTCTAAATTGGGGTACAAAAACCCTTAATTTCATCTTTTTCATCATTTTGTCAGATCTCAACATGTGGTTCATCAAATATTTCCTCAACAAAATCCATTTACGGTATTTTCAATTATTAATTTTCTCATATTTTATTTATTATTTTAAATCATTCACCAGTTAAAGTAATTTATATTTTTATAAGGAAAGCCTTCTTTGAAATTTCAATAGCATTATCATCTTTTTATAATTTCATTAAGGGTGCATCCTATTACTATTCATCAAGGAACATCATTGGACACATTAAAGCAGGGTCCCAAATCATTAGTTATATATAAAATTCAAAATACATCATCCACTCAAACATTATTTTTCCCATTTTATATATTGGTAAATGAATTTCATTATGATTGAAATTAGGTTTCCATTTAATCATTATTCTATACAAGATTTTGGCATTATCAGGTTACTCTATATTCTTCATATCTTCCACAATCTGATTAACCTATTCAAATATAGGATTAATATATTCATTTAGGTACATCAATGAATCCCCATGTTTATAGTGTAAAACTTGGAACATTGCGTCATTAACCATTATATCCCCATCATATATATTTGGAAACATATAATATATAAGAATTATAGATTTAAATTTCATCACCTTCATGTTCATTTGATTAAACAAATATACCTAATACATTTTGATTAATTAAGCATTTCTATTCAACTCTTTCTAATATCATTATATTATTTATGTACATTATATATTGATAGTAATTTTATTCATTACATCCCAATACACATATATACCTCATGATCACCAATATTATTTAGTTTTATTCTTACATAAATAAAAATTAGGTCTTTTAATGATGAAAAATTCCTTTTATTAGAATATAGTTTTCATTCCATCGAAATAGATAAAAAGTAATAAACTAAACCATTCTCTCTCATTCCACTTATTAATTACACACTAGTAAATATAAATTGGGAAGAGGATGGATTAAATGTTTTTCTATTATAAACATACACCTCAAATGATATTATTTAAATATTTGTGAAAACTCATTTCAAACCTTCACCAAGTATTAAATGAAGAAAGAATAGTGTTATACATGTGATTTTATCTTATTATACCATCTATTTACTAGGTCTAAGTAGAATAAAATAAGAGAATTATTTGTTTATCCAAAACAAGAAATTTATGTTTCTTACTATCATATTCAATGATGACTCATAATACCTATTATATTATAATGTAATCAAAATTATAATGCAAAACTATCATTGCTAAAAATAATTTAGTGTTCCCTTACAGTGATAATATTTATATTTACGAACTAAAAAATTTATTACCCTAGAATTGTTGCATAAATACATATTTCTTACATTAATATGATAATCTCATTATATATGTAGTAATAATTTTTTTCTTGATTACCCCCTCTTATAATAATCTGCCTCTAATTCATATATTCATCTCATCACATTCTCTAGTACATGATTATTAGATTCTCTTCATGATGACTTATATCATTACATAATGAAAAACTATAAAACATCATTGCATTCTTTAATTAACCTTGAAAATCGTTAGACAATTGATCCAATATATTCCTCAAGAAACGTGTCCTCATCTCTTATTTTTAATCTCAAATGTACCTTTCAGATAATAAATTCAAAATTAATAAATACATCACATATGATCAAGTGATAACACGAATTATATATTCACAATTTAATTTATTGAAACCATGATGGCCTTTAGAACTCATTCCTAGAATAAAATTAATAAAAATAAATTTATAGGGTAACCACACATATATAATATATTCCAATCACCTCATTGGGGAACTATAAATATTTTCATGACAAACTTAACATTCATGACCTTTTAGGCTGTAAAACATTTCCCTAAAGGCATTGTGTTGATCCATTTCATTGTGTTTGACTTTATCTGTAACGCCCCGACCCCAGCTACCCAGAGTCGGTGCATTACTTCGTAACATTGGCATGATCACAAGAAAGATCAAATCCCGAAAGACCGATTGGTTTAGTAGCCTTGGAAACACTAGATATAATCATAAATTTTTACATTACATTTCAAAGTGAAAAACTACTACAACAACAAAGTCTTCATATCCACACTATTAACCCCTCATAATATCCCTGCAAGTCATTCATAATTTACTTCTTCACTACCTGGGAAAAATAAAACATAGAAAAGGGGTGAGCTCAAATGCCCAGTAAGGATAACAATATAGCGGAACATTCAAAATAATCATAAACATTTAAGGCAATGAATTACTAAAACAAAAGCCTTTTAAAATTGAACTTCAACATAGTATGGCAAAAGTAAAATGAAATAATGCCATTTACTTATTCACATGGATATTCTTCTAATCGAATAATCACATGCAATATCAATAACCACTTTCATAATGTTGGAATGCATAATGCTAAACGTTAATTTCTTTGTCTAGGCCTCATCCCAAGACCTAGGGGTTACTTCTAACCGGAACCCAACCCGGAGTGCCTCTAATAACCGGACACCAACCCGGAGTGCCTCTAATAACCGGACACCAACCCGGAGTGCCTCTAATAACCGGACACCAACCCGGAGGGCATACTTTTACCAGTCCCTAACCTGGAGGGCTTACTTTAACCAGTCCCCAACCTGGAGGGCTTACTTTTACCAGTCCCCAACCTGGAGGGCTTACTTTTACCGGTCCCCAACCCGGAACATACTTGTTTAGCACATTCATCCGAAGAAAAGTTTGAAATATAACATAATCATTCGGATTAAAACTAGCATACGAAATGTCAATAGTTTCACCATAAACTATGAATGGTATAAAATAGCACATCCACAGTCAAACATATCACAAAACCTTCAATACAATATAGAAGTTTTGTATTATAATAAATCAACTTCAAATAAGCGTAAATTCCATTAAAGGATGTTGACATAGATGAAATCAAAACACTTTTTAGAGAAATATCTCTTTCTATTTTTGAAATCATTTAAGAGCCATATAAAATAAAACATTTTATTGAAAATATTATTGTAAGATTGTAAGGAAAGCTTTGACGATTTTATAACGGCGGAAAATAACCGCACCCGCCGTATAAGTAAAAAAAACATTCTTATCTTAATTCTGTCGAAAAGGTTAAAAAGGACCTTGTTTTGAAAACGACGGAAAGATTCCTTTATAAACCTCTTAAAAAAAGTCAAACAAGGGTATAAATGAATTTAACCCATATTCTTGTAAATAATAAAAATGTTTTGAAATACATTTGGAAGACACATGGATGTGGATGATAACGAGATCCCAGTAGATTATTACGTATAAACAACCTCAGATAATGAAGAGATTGTGAAATAACCCTTACCTTGTACTTTTCCTTGGTTGGGGTAGGTTAACCTCCTGTATAATGGTGAAATAATTGTTATTAAATTATACAAGAATCATATACATTAATATGATATCATATATGATCTTTTAACATTGCTTTATTAATAATATCTTAGTATTATCGTCATTTCAGGTGATAATCGATTCGTTCTTCTTAAATGTTTGGTTACGTAAGACATGTTTGTAAAGGATAGATTTAATCTTATTTATAATCATAATGATATTAACATTATTTTTAACCCTAAAATGAGAATAATACTTGAATGGATACGATGGAGGATGGATCTCACCGCGTTCGTGGAGACGGTAGTTCGTACGTACGCACGAACGCTACTTCCATTTAATTTTTATTTTAAAAGAATTGAATCCAAATGATAAATAGGTATATTACTATTCCAGTATAATATAATATTTTATATATGTTACTTAAGTTCATTAACACCATCCTTTATACGTTCCATGTGTGGTATGAACGAGTCATATCATTTTAAGGGGGCGGTAGTCCGCACTTCCTCAAATGAAATTATCGTATGTATATAAAACATGAAACGAATAATGGTATGAAATAAAATGGAATTACAGAAGCTTATATATAAAATATATATCATTAATCTCATATTTAATTACAGTGCCATCATAATGGCCACCATGAGAGGCGGTAAGATGTATTTGAACAATCATCGTTTCGTGAGGCGTTAGCTTGCCATCCACAGAAACATTATGTTCATCATCCATTAGATGGAGTTGTGTGTATGTGTAGTTTGAATCCTTATTATAACAACATCCTAGTATATTGTGGATACTGGTGTTGTTACAAAATAAAGGAAATAAAAAGAGTTTGGGGGTTGGAGAAGCAAAATAAATGAAAATAATTTAAGAGAAATCGTTACCTTTAATCTAGGTAACTCACTTTGGTTGGAACCAAAGGACTTCTTGAAATGCTTTCTACCTAAGGGGAAGCTTCAAAGAGTAGCAGAGGGATTTGGGGAGCTTATTTGGGCAGAGTTTGGACGAGCCAAGTGGCTTGAGAGGTGTGAGGAAAAGAGAAGGAGGAGTGCCCTTTTATAAGAGGGGTGAGGGGCACTTTTGGAAAAGCTAGAAATATTAATTTATAATAAATTCATATTCGGTTTACAAAGGCTCCAAAGTTGACTATTCAAAGGATGAGGTGGGGATAGGTCGAAAACAACTCATCCAATAGAATTTATACAGGTTTGGGTACTTATATTAACCTTATCTTTAAGTATTATCTCTAAGTTAATTAGTTTCACTTTTACAATGTCTCTTTGTATTTTTATATAATATGGTTAATAAACTTACTATATACATCCAAGCGACCCCCAAGTGGTCCATTAATGATTAACCTATCATAATATAAGTCTCTTGGCCGAACCTTAGATTTTTAGGAATTTAATATCAATAATAATATAATATTTGTTTTAAGAACTCTTTTATGTCAATTTTGACACTATTCAATAGTTGATTTTTGTGAAACTCATAACAGATTGATTACTTCGAAAAAAGTCAATTAAATCAATCCTAATATATCATATTATCCTATAAAATTAGTGTAATTCATTAAAAGTTTCATATTATATTTATTTGGGTATTTATAATATCACTTATGTTAATTTTTTACTATTTTAGTAATTACTGCATCATCATTGTGTCATAAATAAAATAAATTATTTAATGTCTAAAAATTATAAATAAAACATTCTTATGTAGGAAAGCTTTTTATCTTTCTAATGAATATTTATAATCGAAAATCCAACATGTATAACCCTATGTAAAAATTGTTCTTCTAAAAGATGTAAGCTTATGCCATTTTTATTTTTATTTTAACTTTATTAATATAATGTGTCCCTACCACATACAAGTGGCTCCAAGGGGTCCCCAAATTGACCCAAGGATTCCCATGGTCGGGTATGTGTCCACCAATAAGGTTAGGACACATTTTAGGGTAATTTTGTATTATTATAATATTATTTTTTAACCCTTATTTACCAGATTTACCCTTAACCATGGTAAATAAAATATTTACCGCAGTAATTATTCAAAATGTATAAAAATAAAAGTTACCCATTTACACAATTTGAACATCCTGATTCCAAATATGGAATCCATTTTCCTAAATTCAAAACACAGAAGTGGCAGAAATTAATTTAAAATTAATTCCCACTGTCAAAACAAAAAGCGTGTTTTTAAGAGATAATAACTATCAAAAGATTGACACTTGTTTATGTTCGGTTTAATTGTAAAATTATGTCTAATGACCAACATTATATTAAATGGTAAAAATATATTCTAAATATACTTTAAAACCACTCAAATTCATAATTTATCACTATTAATTATTCTGATTAAAAAAGTTGTTTTTAATTAAAATTTAGTAATTTTCACTATTCATCAAAATATGAAAGTTATCCGAAATGTACCAAAATTTCACCTTAGGCTAAATTCGATATTCCGAATCCAAAAATGAAGTCCATTTTCAAATATAAAATATATATAATTTCAAAAAGTAGGTATTACTATTCATAACGGCTAGTTTGATCGGTTGTGGTGTGTGTTAAAACTCGACGTTGCGTACAACACACGCTTCTGTTTTATTCAAAGGAAAGCGTACCGTGGAAGCTTGTGATGTTTCATTTTAAATTTTTTGATGTCTCCATTTAGTCAAAAAGTTTAAAATATTGTATTTAAAAAGGTTTCACTATCAAAATTTGATAAAAGTGCAATACTGAAAATGAATCTGTTCTTGCATTATGACTAAGAAACTCATAATATGGATTCTAAAATTATAAGGATTATATAAAGTTAAAAATGTAGTTAATGCTATTCATGACCTCTTTTAATGGATTTTTTTTGTAAGTCATGGTGCAATTGAACTCGGTGTTGCTTGTAGTGCAAGTTATTGAATTATTTTGAAGAAATAACACACTATGAAATCTTGGGGTGTTACATTCTCCCCTCCTTCAATAAATTGCATCCTCGCAATTTGAAATTGTTATTCGAAAATAAAAGGTTTAAAATAGATAATATATTTGTGGGAAAATCCACATCGGAAATTGGGTTACTAAAATTTAGTCTTAATATGAGGAAAAGAGAAATGAAAGGGTCACCACCAAATTATGATCTCTATTAGGAGAACATTGGTGGCAATTAGAGATATATAATTGGAGGAAAAACGTAAATATTTATAGGTAGTGATTGAGGTCATCAATCACAAACAAGTGTATAATTGAGGTCCTTAAACTCATCAATCTATGATGATTTGAAGTACCATCGGTTCAACAAAACATAGGGTATTAGGATAACACATTTTTGACGTTTCAAAATATCCTAGTTGAAATCCCACATCGAAAAATGAATTAATGAGGCCTCTATTTAAACTAAAGAGTGGAAAGTATGAAGATTACCGAAAATAACACATACTAGGGTTCCATGTAGGTAAATATGGATATGGAGGAGAAATCTAACCATCAATTATCTGATGGAGAGTGGTAGAGAACATGGCTATGAAAGGGCCAACAATCCCAAAGCCATAAATTAGTGATGATTTAAGGTACCATCTAGGACAACATTTTTGTTCTAAGTTCCTTTTCTTAACGTTGTGGAATTTATTTATTAGATTGGATAAGATCATAAGGAGGTATACATACTTTATAATTAGAGTTTTATCCATTAATAAATTTCTACCACAAACTCATCTTTCACTCTAAAAGATAATAGAATGTAAAAAAAAATCTATTTACACTATTCGTATAGGGTTACAAAATAAACGAATTTATAATTCATCTACAAGATCTTTTAATAAAAACTGCATTATTTAATCCAGGACATCTCGTGGGCCAGTGGTAGGTGATACACCCTTGTCGCCCTTCGGTTGCGGGTTCAAGTCTCACGGCCTTGCTGGACGCGACGGGTTGCCGCCCGACCTCCGGGTTGTCCTTTTATGGAAATCCAAAATAATCCAAACTAGAACTATCCAAAATACTTCTGTCCAAACTCACAGTCTAACATTTATAAGGAAGGTAAACATAATATAGATCCTTTTTACCCCGTAATAGCATATGAATACCTTCATCTTGTATTCTTTTAATAAACTGAAACATCTTGAATTACCATATTCCTTATTGATTATATTCATGCTCCCTTATTCCATATAGAATGCTGTATATACTTCATCAATCCAAAAATGTTTTAAACCCCAAAACAATGATGGAATATACAAATCATTAATCAGTTTCAAGGTAGTCAAGAATATCCAACATAATTTATCCAAATCAATCATGTATTATTCTAAAATCACTAACTCGGTATCAGAACCATATTATGGTTTATATTTCTCTCAACCATATATTTTCCAAAAATTTATCCTGCTATTGAGTCACTTTTCTTTGTTCCACACAATCTCAAGTCCTTAATGAAATAGTACTGCAGTACAATCCTTATATACTCCATAATTATTATAACAAGTACATTGTTGATACAACACTCAATTGACATAATCAACATAAGAACTCTAATCATTCCTCTTCATATGTGGTAGTATCATAACTTGATTATTATCCAATAGCATCATTTGCGGCATAGTCTGATGACTGGGGCATAGGTTCGCGTAGTGTCCAAACTCCTTGCAAATGAAGCATTGTACATTTGAAACCATTTTCTCACCCTTGCAGTCACGTACTTTGTGCCCTTTTCCTCCACACTTATAACAAACTCCCATTCCTTTCAGGCAAGTTCCAGGGTGTTTCTTTCCACAGTTACCACATATGGGAAAATTCTTCTTTTCCCTCTTCCCTTTATCCATCTTTCTCTCTTCCATCCTTTTCTTCTCTTGCTTCCCTTCAAATCCATATGACTCAGTAAACTCTTTACTTATCTTATCAACACATGATATTATTTCTTCACATGATGATAATACATGGTAGACTATTCCTCTTATAAATTCTAGCTTAAGACCATGAAAGATATGATCCTTCCTTCTCTTTGGATCATGTGCATTTCTGGAGTTCTCATTTCTTCTACTGGGCGCCATTTCTAAACAATGGCATACACTAGATCAGTTTATGAATCAAAATACATAATCCCATACTTATAAAACACTTAACATAAATTGAACTATTTATGGATATAATCCATAATCATTAGAATGTTTTCTTTGAGGAAGTATATACTCATAATCCCTTCAAAATGATTTGTAAAGAAAATGAGAGTTATCCTAAGCATATCCCCCGGGAGTGTCGTAACCAAGAGTGCAGCAAGGCCCGTTGTCGTGAACCAGTTCCCGTTAAAGTCTAGCTCAAAGCGGTGTTTTCGGGTTTTACCCCTAGGTACATCTGTGCCAGAGCCGCCTCTACCTGCTCGTATCCAGACAGGGATGTATTGCTCGGAAAACTCACAAAATCTCTACAATACCAAAATTCTAGGAAGTTCTTCTATACTAATCCTCAAAGTTCATCTTAGGTCTACGTGCTCTAATCAGAGTTTATCTAAATCTAGTTTCCAAGGTTTGTACTAAACTTCCTCTGATACCAACTGTAACGCCCCGACCCCAGCTACCCAGAGTCGGTGCATTACTTCGTAACATTGGCATGATCACAAGAAAGATCAAATCCCGAAAGACCGATTGGTTTAGTAGCCTTGGAAACACTAGATATAATCATAAAGTTTTACATTACATTTCAAAGTGAAAAACTACTACAACAACAAAGTCTTCATATCCACACTATTAACCCCTCATAATATCCCTACAAGTCATTCATAATTTACTTCTTCACTACCTGGGAAAAATAAAACATAGAAAAGGGGTGAGCTCAAATGCCCAGTAAGGATAACAATATAGCGGAACATTCAAAATAATCATAAACATTTAAGGCAATGAATTACTAAAACAAAAGCCTTTTAAAATTGAACTTCAACATAGTATGGCAAAAGTAAAATGAAATAATGCCATTTACTTATTCACATGGATATTCTACTAATCGAATAATCACATGCAATATCAATAACCACTTTCATAATGTTGGAATGCATAATGCTAAACGTTAATTTCTTTGTCTAGGCCTCATCCCAAGACCTAGGGGTTACTTCTAACCGGAACCCAACCCGGAGTGCCTCTAATAACCGGACACCAACCCGGAGTGCCTCTAATAACCGGACACCAACCCGGAGTGCCTCTAATAACCGGACACCAACCCGGAGGGCATACTTTTACCAGTCCCTAACCTGGAGGGCTTACTTTAACCAGTCCCCAACCTGGAGGGCTTACTTTTACCAGTCCCCAACCTGGAGGGCTTACTTTTACCGGTCCCCAACCCGGAACATACTTGTTTAGCACATTCATCCGAAGAAAAGTTTGAAATATAACATAATCATTCGGATTAAAACTAGCATACGAAATGTCAATAGTTTCACCATAAACTATGAATGGTATAAAATAGCACATCCACAGTCAAACATATCACAAAACCTTCAATACAATATAGAAGTTTTGTATTATAATAAATCAACTTCAAATAAGCGTAAAATCCATTAAAGGATGTTGACATAGATGAAATCAAAACACTTTTTAGAGAAATATCTCTTTCTATTTTTGAAATCATTTAAGAGCCATATAAAATAAAACATTTTCTTGAAAATATTATTGTAAGATTGTAAGGATAGCTTTGACGATTTTATAACGGCGGAAAATAACCGCACCCGCCGTATAAGTAAAAAAAACATTCTTATCTTAATTCTGTCGAAAAGGTTAAAAAGGACCTTGTTTTGAAAACGACGGAATGATTCCTTTATAAACCTCTTAAAAAAAGTCAAACAAGGGTATAAATGAATTTAACCCATATTCTTGTAAATAATAAAAATGTTTTGAAATACATTTCGAAGACACATGGATGTGGATGATAACGAGATCCCAGTAGATTATTACGTATAAACAACCTCGGATAATGAAGAGATTGTGAAATAACCCTTACCTTGTACTTTTCCTTGGTTGGGGTAGGTTAACCTCCTGTATAATGGTGAAATAATTGTTATTAAATTATACAAGAATCATATACATTAATATGATATCATATATGATCTTTTAACATTGCTTTATTAATAATATCTTAGTATTATCGTCATTTCAGGTGATAATCGATTCGTTCTTCTTAAATGTTTGGTTACATAAGACATGTTTGTAAAGGATAGATTTAATCTTATTTATAATCATAATGATATTAACATTATTTTTAACCCTAAAATGAGAATAATACTTGAATGGATACGATGGAGGATGGATCTCACCGCGTTCGTGGAGACGGTAGTTCGTACGTACGCACGAACGCTACTTCCATTTAATTTTTATTTTAAAAGAATTTAATCCAAATGATAAATAGGTATATTACTATTCCAGTATAATATAATATTTTATATATGTTACTTAAGTTCATTAACACCATCCTTTATACGTTCCATGTGTGGTATGAACGAGTCATATCATTTTAAGGGGGCGGTAGTCCGCACTTCCTCAAATGAAATTATCGTATGTATATACAACATGAAACGAATAATGGTATGAAATAAAATGGAATTACAGAAGCTTATATATAAAATATATATCATTAATCTCATATTTAATTACAGTGCCATCATAATGGCCACCATGAGAGGCGGTAAGATGTATTTGAACAATCATCGTTTCGTGAGGCGTTAGCTTGCCATCCACAGAAACATTATGTTCATCATCCATTAGATGGAGTTGTGTGTATGTGTAGTTTGAATCCTTCTTATAACAACATCCTAGTATATTGTGGATACTGGTGTTGTTACAAAATAAAGGAAATAAAAAGAGTTTGGGGGTTGGAGAAGCAAAATAAATTAAAATAATTTAAGAGAAATCGTTACCTTTAATCTAGGTAACTCACTTTGGTTGGAACCAAAGGACTTCTTGAAATGCTTTCTTCCTAATGGGAAGATTCAAAGAGTAGGAGAGGGATTTGGGGAGCTTATTTGGGCAGAGTTTGGACGAGCCAAGTGGCTTGAGAGGTGTGAGGAAAAGAGAAGGAGGAGTGCCCTTTTATAAGAGGGGTGAGGGGCATTTTTGGAAAAGCTAGAAATATTAATTTATAATAAATTCATATTCGGTTTCCAAAGGCTCCAAAGATGACTATTCAAAGGATGAGGTGGGGATAGGTCGAAAACAACTCATCCAATATAATTTATACAGGTTTGGGTACTTATATTAACCTTATCTTTAAGTATTAACTCTAAGTTAATTAGTTTCACTTTTACAATGTCTCTTTGTATTTTTATATAATATGGTTAATAAACTTACTATATACATCCAAGCGACCCCCAAGTGGTCCATTAATGATTAACCTATCATAATATAAGTCTCTTGGCCGAACCTTAGATTTTTAGGAATTTAATATCAATTAATAATATAATATTTGTTTTAAGAACTCTTTTATGTCAATTTTGACACTATTCAATAGTTGATTTTTGTGAAACTCATAACAGATTGATTACTTCGAAAAAAGTCAATTAAATCAATCCTAATATATCATATTATCCTAAAAAATTAGTGTAATTCATTAAAAGTTTCATATTATATTTATTTGGGTATTTATAATATCACTTATGTTAATTTTTTACTATTTTAGTAATTACTGCATCATCATTGTGTCATAAATAAAATAAATTATTTAATATCTAAAAATTATAAATAAACCATTCTTATGTAGGAAATCTTTTTATCTTTCTAATGAATATTTATAATCGAAAATCCAACATGTATAACCCTATGTAAAAATTGTTCTTCTAAAAGATGTAAGCTTATGCCATTTTTATTTTTATTTTAACTTTATTAATATAATGTGTCCCTACCACATACAAGTGGCTCCAAGGGGTCCCCAAATTGACCCAAGGATGCCCATGGTCGGTTATGTGTCCACCAATAAGGTTAGGACACGTTTTAGGGTAATTTTGTATTATTATAATATTATTTTTTAACCCTTATTTACCAGATTTACCCTTAACCATGGTAAATAAAATATTTACCGCAGTAATTATTCAAAATGTCTAAAAATAAAAGTTACCCATTTACACAATTTGAACATCCTGATTCCAAATATGGAATCCATTTTCCTAAATTCAAAACACAGAAGTGGCAGAAATTAATTTAAAATTAATTCCCACTGTCAAAACAAAAAGCGTGTTTTTAAGAGATAATAACTATCAAAAGATTGACACTTGTTTATGTTCTGTTTAATTGTAAAATTATGTCTAATGACCAACATTATATTAAATGGTAAAAATATATTCTAAATATACTTTAAAACCACTCAAATTCATAATTTATCACTATTAATTATTCTGATTAAAAAAGTTGTTTTTAATTAAAATTTAGTAATTTTCACTATTCATCAAAATATGAAAGTTATCCGAAATGTACCAAAATTTCACCTTAGGCTAAATTCGATATTCCGAATCCAAAAATGAAGTCCATTTTCAAATATAAAATATATATAATTTCAAAAAGTAGGTATTACTATTCATAACGGCTAGTTTGATCGGTTGTGGTGTGTGTTAAAACTCGACGTTGCGTACAACACACGCTTCTGTTTTATTCAAAGGAAAGCGTACCGTGGAAGCTTGGGATGTTTCATTTTAAATTTTTTGATGTCTCCATTTAGTCAAAAAGTTTAAAATATTGTATTTAAAAAGGTTTCACTATCAAAATTTGATAAAAGTGCAATACTGAAAATGAATCTGTTCTTGCATTATGACTAAGAAACTCATAATATGGATTCTAAAATTATAAGGATTATATAAAGTTAAAAATGTAGTTAATGCTATTCATGACCTCTTTTAATGGATTTTTTTTTGTAAGTCATGGTGAAATTGAACTCGGTGTTGCTTGTAGTGCAAGTTATTGAATTATTTTGAAGAAATAACACACTATGAAATCTTGGGGTGTTACATTATCACAGTTTTCATGAGGTAAAATGTTTATATTGGGGTATTATTTATATTTTTAAATTTCCATAAAGATATCCAATGAATATCACAATCTTGAACTAATAATCACGGTACCACCATCTTATCACAATTCCCACACCTTAACACCTATTTTTATATAGTATTCTTGTATATCTTTCTATGTGGTTTGTTAATCTCAAAAAACATATAGCATTTCTTCAAAAAATCACAAGACACCATAATTAGAGTATCCAATCAATTTTAGAATATTTTAAAATATTAATTTCTATTAATACAACCAAAAATACAATCATGGGTTTTTAAAAATTCACACCTTCATTCTTGAAAAGATTTCACATTTTTGTTTTCCCCAATAGTCAATTCTTCCTTATCATAGTTTATTTTCCTCCTCCATACACATGATTAATGTGTATCAATCATATTTATTTCAAATAAGTTCCCACCTTTCTATTATCATTTTATGGTTATTATATCATCCATAATACTACTAATGAAACATCCTTTTTTATTGAGAAAATATTAAATATTGGAAATTTTGAGATTTTATTTCCTTTCACATTCAATTAAATATAAATATTAATAGTATATAATCATATATCATATTTTCTATTTTCCATCAAAATATTATCATTGTTGGTTATGTGTGACATAAAATCACTCTACATGATCCGTGAAGTATTAAAATTAAATACTTTCTATGAAAAATCAACCATCATTGCATGACCTTCAATACATATCTTACTATAATTTTTTTTAGCTTATACAGAAAAAATATGTTACACTTTTTAGTGTTAATCGCAAATTTTTACAATGACCCCATATTTCATTACCAGCCTCAATGGTATAATGTACACTTATATTATTTTTGGGTATAATATTAGTTTTCCTTTTATTCATTTAGATTTAGTAACATTATAATAAATGCATATATTTGATTAAAATAAATTAATTTTATACCAAAACATTTGTTCCTTGTATATAGATATTCTCTATTACCCTTTCCTTCATTAGAACTACAAATGTCCCATATGTTTAGAAATATACCATTTAAAATAGGCTCAACCCCATGAATTTTGATGTGGTATATACTATTTATTAATATCCCACTCTTTTTATGAATATGAACTTATCATTTGGTCTTTAAACATATGCTTATCTTCATCTTCCATCTTTTCCCATCCCTGAAATTTTTTGGAATTTTCAGTAGAATATTTTAATGTAATAACAATAGTTTCAATTTCTTTAGGTGATGATGAAACATAGTCATTTGTCAAAACATTATTTTTATTGATTTCATTAGAAACACTACATCCCAAAGTTATATTTAATTTCTTTAAAAGATTAATAATCATATATTTTTTATTTTAAGAACCTTCACTACTAATTTAATAAATTATGAACCTTATTTAGAAACATTTTGAAAGACCAAGTGAAATTTCATAAAAGAATTCTTAGATTCAAGAAAATTAATTTAATATATTTATTATATTACTTAATATAAAAAAATTTGTATTTTTGTTTTAGTAATCTTTTATTTAATCTCTGGAATTAAATTTAGTTTTTTTTTACTAAAATAATAAGTATAATTCTCATGATTTAGTGTTAATTTGAGTTATTAAGAGGCTTCTTTAGTGATTAATTTTTCATTTTTAAAATATTATGTTTATATCCTAAATTTCCTATTTTCATCCAATAAAACCTTATGTTACATTCAAATTTGTATCTCCATTATGTTTTCATCCTCTTCAATATAAATTTTGTAATACCCCATGTATTAATATGTATTATTATTATTATTATTATTGCTATTATTATTTATATCATCAATATTGTCATCATTATTATTTTGGTTTAATATTTTAAATAAAATTTATATATTTTTTCAATAGGATTGATATATGATTAGAAATATTTCAATATAAAATATGAATGAAACTAAATTCAAATTATCCAATCATAAGTGGGATGTTACAATAGAAGCACAAGAAACCATATACTACACACCAAGGTAATTACTCTATATGGATGATGTAAATATACTAAAATAAATAAACAATATTTTACAATTGATATAAATATATATATTCATCACCCGTAAAAAATCCTCTATTTAATCTCCATCCTTGAGGATCAGCCATTGGAAAAAAAACCTATGATGAAGATGATCACCATAAAAAGAGAATTCATTATGAAAAATATGAAATGTGAACCTTGTCTTATGGAGTGTGAGGCTAATGAAAAAATTTTATATTATGTATATATAGAGGAATAAGTTTTGGTTATTCGAAATATGATCATTACTATTATTTTCATTTCTCAAATATCCTATATCTATACCGAGGATAGTTATTTATAAGTGGTAAATTTAAAATAACATAACTCACAATGAAATTAAATTATAATAATAATTTTTAATATATATATATAATCATATTACAAATAAATACATTTATTATCCATATTGTATGGCATAATCTTTATATAAAATTAAAATCAATATATAAATGTCATTTGATTTGTAAAACATAACATTTAAAATAGAAATAATTAATTAATTGTCTTTGTTAAATCATATTTAGTATAAAAGTAACATTTATACTCCAAGAATTGATTTATTAAGTATTGTTTATTTTTACCTAATAAAATAAATTTATGAAAAAAATATTTCTATATATTAATTAAGAAATTAATATCATTTAAATTAGAAAGCGATATGAAAAATTATTATAAACAAATCATTTTTAAGACATTGTTGATAATAACAACATTACTTATAATTGATTTTTATACATATAAAATCTAGATATATAAATTTCATAATGTTAATTTTAAATAATTATCCCCGGCTTTGAATTTAATATATCATTGTCAGCTTATGATCAATATTGGGCATTTTTCTTGATAATTGATATTTATGTGAAACTAAAACATACATATTCTGATAAAACTAATACGAGAATGACAAAAGTGTTAAATTAAACCTTTTAAAATTTACAAAATATATATTTAATAATAATTTATAAATACAATGTTTAATTTTTAATTCAAAAGTTTATAATTTTTGTAACATTAGTTATATTTCATAATAAAAGTTTTGGTTTACACACTTATAATAAAAACTATACCTTATCACTTTTATAAATTAAATGTAAAAGTATTTATTTCATATTTGAGTTAAAAATTTCAATATTAGAAAATAATTTAATATAACTTTTAGGAATAAATATAGTATTAGTAATATTAGTGTACATTACCACGATAAAGGCAAAAAAGTTTTTTATTTAGATGTTTTATTAATATCATGTATTTTTTTGACTACTCATTCAAATTGATCTAATTTATGTTGTGAGTATAATATTTTTTTTCATAATATATAAAACTATATTAACACTCATTCAGTTGTTAATCAATAATAATTGATATTAATGAACACATATTGGTTAAAATTTTGTTGCCTAAAAAATTATTTTTTATGTATTATATATTTTAATAAAAGTTAATTTTCTAAAAATTTTAAATTGATTTTTATTAAAAGGAAATTAAATTTAGGTTCAAAATATAAAATTTTTGTCCGGGATTAACAAATTTTGTTTTAAATAAAATATTAATCAATTTTTAAAAAACTACATAAAAAATTTAAACAGGAAAAAAGTAAAAATGTAAAAACCTATCGTAAAAGACATTAAACATGTTTAACACTAGTGTGGAATGTCATGTATGAGAACTCATTGACCCAATACCTAACCACACTCAATTATTATGAAATATTGGATTATTTAAATGTAATAGTGTTATTTTATCATGGAAGTGTAAAGGGTATTTCTAAACGTAACTTTTTCATTGTATAAAAGGGGATCACTTCCACCCCCATGGTTTGCATTAAAATTTAAATTTCCATTTAACATATTCCCAAAAAAAAACTTCTCTTAATTGTAAATTTCTCATCATTATTACCGTGGTCTTTATAATTGATGTTATTTTCATAAATTATAATGAAATATCTAAGAGAAAATCAAGTCTCCCATGTATGTATTACCATTTTCATAACTTTTTCCCAAAAATATTTCCATTATAAATATATTATATCTTTAAAAATATAATTATATCTATATTATTATTAAATAGAGAAATTATTATATTTGTGTATTATAAGTTTTTTTATTAATCACCATCAACTTAGAAAAGAGGGAGTCATTAGTAAACTTTATAGACTCCAGACCCAAAAAAACGAGTATTTCTAACACTTTCACCAGGGACCGCCCATGCATACTCAATATCTGCTGATGTATATTATTGACACATTATTAGAAAAATTCCCACTTTCTAAAGGCAGGTGGCTTTTATCACTTTCAATAATGATGTATATACCATGATCAAAATCGGAATAATGGACGTAAGTCCTTCCATTGACAGATTCCTCCATGGAGATTGTTTCATAGTGTAGGTCTACCATATATAGATAAGTCCTGATTGTGGAAATAATTCCCCATAAGATCTCATTTGTAATGACTTGAATACAGAGCCACTCTTTTGGTGCCCCATACCAAGTTCTCCACATGACCGCAAGCGTGTTTCCTCATAATCCAGAGGCTTCGAAATAGCAATGAGGGACTTGGTGATTAATTGGGGGAAACTATGCCCTCATTTGGTAAGGTATACAAAGAAAAGGAAATGGAAATCAATAGCGGAAGTAGTAAAAATCATACAGTAACTGAAACTAAACAGCGGAAGCAATGTATAATATAATAATGATGAAAATGATGTAGCAGGTATAAGTATCTAAGGAAAGCAACAAACAAA
This sequence comes from Viscum album, assembly GCA_963277665.1. NCBI lineage: Eukaryota > Viridiplantae > Streptophyta > Magnoliopsida > Santalales > Viscaceae > Viscum > Viscum album. Next base: position 175,649,161 of record OY728140.1, on the reverse strand, counting down.
ACCACATTCTGAAATTCAACTAAGAAAAAAGTACTAAAAGAAAACAGAAACTCCAACAGCATCACATGCCTAGGCTCGGTCCTATGCTCTCCTTCTCCAACCAGCAATCATGTACCTGAAGTAGAAGGGCCACAATCCCTATCCACGCCTGCAACCATATAACCAGTTTGGGCTTAAAAAAGGACCCAAACAGGGTGTGAGACTAATCCCAATAGACAATCACCACAAGATTTGTTTCATACTGTCAGTGAGAAATATAGGAAAAGTAAAGGAAATAAATGCAACAGAGAAACAGAAGTACACTATATTAAACAATCCTACCAATCTCCATTCAAATTTATTTATTTATTTAATACAATCATTTAATTATTAAACAAGGGATCAAGAAAACAACTCTATATTTCTAAGGCAAAGTAAGTAACACAACCGGAATCTCAGCAGACTACCTAAACAGTAAGCAGTACAAAACTCAAGCTTGTTCTATAGCTTGGTGGAATCGTCAAAACCAACCAAAAATAATCATAGTGACTCTCCGGGTGGCACACACTGGCAGACCCCAGTAGTAAAGTAAACATACAAAGGCACAAACACTCTGGGAAGCTCTCACCGTCAATTCCCCTACGGTCTTGCAACGATATCTATTGACTCTCGGAGAAAGAACTTATGTCTTATTCCCCCTATAGACTCGATACGTAACTAATTACACTCTATGGAAGCACAAATCCCCATTCCCATAGGTCTTGTGAACAATACTAAAATATAACAGACTCTCTAGGGAAGCCCTAATAATCTATTCCCTCTTTTGTCTACCGCACCAGGATCACACAACCCTGAGCAGTTTAGTCATGCGTAATCGACTTCTAGAAGCTTATGTAAGCTCAACAAACTACATTGTTAATAGCTAAAATGCATCAAAATTATATAAACAGTAGGAAGTACAAGCAATCAACTATATCAAGGCAAGTAAGAAATGCAACAATGTCTGCCTCATAGGCAACCCAATCCAAATGGCAATAAATAGCCAAAAACAAGGGAAACACCCAAGGGGTGGTCCTCAAACATGCTAAAAAGAAATTATTAATCATCTAATAACCTCAATAATACATGAAATCTATGTCAGATAACAAAACAAGATCAAAACCCTAACCCGAGATACCTGATACATGGGTATTCGGCACTTTTGCACCAAAAACTCAAAGACATTCAACGTAGGGAAACAAACCACGTACCTAGATCTTAGGAGATCGATATACTTGAACCACAAGTATTGATTCACCTTATAACTACATAGATATATGAAAATGCACAAAATTCTCAACCCCTGATAACATGAGAAAGAAGAGGAATTGGGAGACAAAGCTTTAAGAGAATAGAGAGCTTACCGCTGCAGTTCCAACGCAATCGACGACGTTCGATTCGGACAGTAAGTGAAAGATCGGTGGATCATAGAATATTTGTAGTCATACCCTATATCTCAGTCGAAGAAGCTAGAGAAGAAGATCTGTTCAAGGTTAAGTGAAGACCCCGGTCCGTTTAATGAAAAAAATAAAATACATAGCGTTTACTTCTGAAGTACACAGCGTGCACTCTGCTTTTCCATACTCTGCTTTAAGCAGCCTCCACATCACCCCTACACACCACATGTCTGGTCCGAACACATCCACCACATGGTCTTGGGTGGAAAAGGATTACACAGCTTATACACATAAAGTATAAGGCATGTAAATCAAAAATATCTATAAACTCCACTTTTTCCCAAAAATGACCAGAGAGGGAAAAACGTACCTGAAAAGGAGGTCTGGGTACTTAAAAACTTCCCCCCTTAAAGAAATTTGTCCCTGGATTTCCTTAACAAGGTGGAAACGAAAAAACCTCGAACAACTCTGGCCACTGTGAGCGCATATCGGCCTCCCTCTCCCTAATCTTGTCTTATACACGGCCGTGCTGCCATAGCACCCATACTAGAGGAACAGAAAGGACACAGAGTACCTTTGCACTATGATCTAAAATCCTGATAGGATGCTCCTCGAATGATGAATCCTTCTCCAAATCAACCTCCTCAGGTTGAAAAACATGAGATGGGTCTAAAAAATAGCATCTATGTTGAGAAACATGGAAGACGTCATGCATAGCCTAATATCTCTGAGGTAACTGCAACCTATAAGCAACCGGCCCGATTCTCTCCAGAACCTCAAAAGGCCCGACGTATCTTGGTGAAAGCTTACCCTATCTCCTGATCCTCTTGTGTCCCAACCTCTTGGTAACACATAAGAAAACCTGATCTCCGACCATGAACACCAAAGGTCATTTCCGCTGATCGACATAAGACTTCTGTCGAGACTGTGCTATAGCCATCCTCTTCTGAATCAACTCTATCTGCTCTGAGGTCTCCTAAACAAGACGATGTCCTAGCACAGCTTCCCCTCCTGCTTCCATCCAACACAAAGGTGATCGGCATGGCCTACCATACAAAGCCTCGTAATGTTCCATCTGAATAGTTTCATGAAAATTATTTTTGTACAAAAACTCCACTAGAGGTATATTCTTCTCCCAAGAACTGCCAAACTCTAAAATGCAAGCTCGGAGCATATCCTCAAGCACCTGGATCATGCGCTCTGACTGGCCATCTATCTAGGGATGGTAAGCTGTATTCAGAAGTACCTATGTGCCCAAGGCCCTCTGTAGCCCCTTCCAGAAATGTGACGTAAAGTGGGCATCCCTATATGAAATTATAGTACTCGGAACCCCATTCAAGCGCACAATCTCACGGATGTACAACCATCCAAGCTCATAAACACCAAAGGTATCCTTTATCTGCAAGAAGTGAGAAACCTTCATGATCCTGTCAATGACAACCCATATAGTGTCGTACCCTCTCGATGATCTCGGTAACGCTATCACAATGTCCATCGTGACGTTATTCAACTTCCACTCTGGAATGGGTAACTACTGCAAAAGCCCTACTGGCCGCTGGTGTTCCACCTTCACCTGCAAACAGGTGGAACAACTCATAACAAAACCAGCCACATCTCTCTTCAATAATCGCCACTAGTACTAGCGGTGTAGATCACGATACATCTTGGTGATGCCCGGATGAACTTCCCAAACTGAGGAATTAAAGTCTCGCATCAGCTCCTCAAGTATATCTGTCGGAACCCTTATGCGTCCCTAGAAACACAAGATCTCATCCTCGCCAAAGGTCCATCTGGGAACATAGTCCTCCCCTTACACGCTTTCCCGTAGGACTAGGCCTTCAGAATCTAATTGCTGGCTCATTCGAACTCAATCAAGAAGGGTAGAGGTAACAGCTAAAGAAGATTGGAAAGTCTGCCCCTATCAATCATGAACCTCTAAATGCATCTCAGAGAATAGAGACATAAGCTTCCTCTCACTGCTGGACTCCTAAACTGCCTGTATCTGAGTCATCCTACTCAATGCATCAGTCACTGCATTTCCTTTACCAGGTGTATAGGTAAGCTCGAAATCGAAGGACTGGAGATACTCAACCCACCTACGCTATCTCAAATTCATGTCACGATGCATGAAGATGTACATCAGGCTCTTGTGGTCAGTATACACCACATAATGCACTCCCAGAAGGTAATTCCTCCAACAACACAAATCATGAACAACTGAAGCCAACTCCAAGTCGTGCGTTGGATAGTTCATCTCATGTGGCCTCAACTGTCGAGATCCATATGAAAAAACACGATCCTCATGCATAATTAATGCACCAAACCCGAGGCCAGATGCATCACAAAAAACTGTGTAACACTTTCCCGGATCTAAAAAAACTAGAATCGGTGTTTAAGTCAATATCACCTTCAGATCCTGAACGGCTGAATCACCGGCTTATGACCAAAAAAACTTCACCCCCTTCTTAGCCAAACCCGTCAATGGTGCTTCTAAGCATGAGAAGTCCTGTATAAACCATCTTTAGTAACCAGCCATCCCCAAGATACTCCATACCTCGAAGACATTCTTTGGCTACTCCCAGGTAACTACTGATCTCACCTTCTCTAGGTCTACTGAGAATCCCATCTTTGAGATGACATGACCAGGAAGTCAATCTCTTTCATCCAAAAGTGGAACTTTGAGATCTTATCATATAACTGATTCTCCCTCAGTGTACTAAAAACGATCCCAAGATGGGTATTATGGTCGTGTCATGTGTAATAGTTCACCAAGATGTCATCCACAAAAACCACCACAAATTAATATAGGTAAGGATGGAAAACTCTGTTCATCAGTGACATGAAGACAACTGGCACGTTAATGAAATAGAACGGCATGACTGTATACTCATATAGACCATACCTGCTCCTGAAGGCTTTAAGAGGTATATCTGATGGTCTAACGTGCAACTGATGATAACCGGACCTCAAGTCGATCTTGGAGAACACCCGGGCTCCACGAAGCTGATCAAAGAGGTCATCGATCCTCGACAACGGATATCGGTTCTTGACCGTCAACTGGTTCAACTTCCGATAATCCACCCAAAGCCGAAGGGTGTCGTCTGCCTTCTTCACAAACAGGACATGCGAACCCCAAGGAGAAGTACTGGGTCAGATGAAAACCTTTTCCTACAACCCCTACAACTGCTTCTTGAGCTCCTGCAACTCAGGTGTAGCCATCTTATAAGGAGGAATGGACACCGGTGCTGCTCCTGGAATAAGCTCAATTGAGAAGTCTACCTCATGCTGCTGAAGAAAACCCGAAAAGTCCTCTTGAAAGACATCCCTGAAACAATCTTCCACTGGAAAAAAGTCTAAATTTGAATTCCACTGGTCAACCAGATATAGACTTGCAATCTGGGCTGTAACCCCACCTAGCCCATGATGCTCGGGTCTAGATCTACCTACCTGGACATCTCACTCACCTCTATGAAGAAAATACCCACTTTCTGGTGATACGAAACTCACCCTACGACGATAGCAATCGACGAATGCCAGGAAGGGAACCGACCAGTCCATCCCAAGAATGACATCATAGACTATCATATCTAGGACATAGAGGCCCCATAAGAAGTGACACCCTACAAACTCAAGAGGTAATTCTTTGCACTGACGTATGCTATATGTCCTCGTTCTCAAGGGCGTGTCAATGGTAAACATGTCTGAAGATGAAAATATATAGAGCCCAAGGATCTCCTTGATAGAAACAGAGATAAAGCTATGTGAAGCACCAGTATTGAAAAGAGTTGAAGATAAAACTGAGGCTACTAAAATCGTACCTCGAACTGTAGAGGGTTTTGGATCCTGCTCCTAAAGAATATGCTCTACCGCAAAAGTATGGCCTATACAGCGGCCCTGCGTAGTAGCCTAAGATCCCTGCACGACACCTCCTTGAGCCTCACCACTGTGTCTACTGCCTCTACCATGACCAGAACGACCTGAGGAACTCTATCCCACAGTCTGCTGCAGAACTGGTAATCCTGCTCCTGCACGTGGAGTCGTAACTGATCCTCCTTCACTAGCCGCTGCAAGGGGAACATTACTGAAGCGCCACAGATGACCCATATTTCCGCAATATCAGCACTCCACTGGGTCCCTCGGGCACTGAAGCTTCTTATGCCCATTACATCCACACTGATAACACACCACTTGAGTTCCAGAAGGAAGATCTCATCTACCAGAAGGAACACCTCGCTTCCTCAGATCACCTCGTGTAGACTCTCGGCGGCACTTCCTGCTGTCTGCCTGGAAAGAATCAGCCTTGGATGCTGAACCGTCCTGGTCCACAGCTCCAGTATCCCTCAGGTTTCTTTCCATAATAAGCTCCTAGTTGACTATTATAGTGATAGAAGTCAACTGCAAGACTTTCAACTGTGATATGATGTCCGGTCTGAGGCCTCCCTCATACTTCCTTGCTAAAAAGCTCATCATTCCCTAGAACGGGAGTGAAATGATGTAACTCAGTGAAGTGGGAGGAATACTCCATAACTGATAGAGTACCCTATTGAAGGCTCATGAGCTCCCTGGCTCTGTCAACCCTCAGCATCCGCAGGTAGAATTAGTCGTAGAACGTACGCTGAAACTCATCCCATACCATATCCCATTAGCGCCCTGTCTGCAAAACCACATCCCACCATCTCTTAGAGGAATATTGCAGCATATAAGTCGCAAGCTTCATTCTACTATCCTAAGGCATCTCCAGATGCTTGAAGATGGATAGCATGGATTCTATCCATGACTCTGCAGCCTGTGGTCCTCCATCCCCTGAGAATGTGGGAGGATGTTTCTGCTGAAAAACCCGCTTCCCCTCTGCCATAGTCGGGGAAGGATGCTGAGCTCCCTGGAAGGTCTACATGAATCTCATGAAACCCTCTCAAAACTGGGCGTCAGCACTAGTGCTTGGAATCATTGTAGGTTCCATGTCCGGAACGATATGCGGAACTACTGGTAGTCCCTGATCTGCCGTATCAGGTGTACGGTCACTGCCATGTCCCTGACGTGAAATTCGAGGACGTCCGAGTGCCATAGCTCTGAAAGATCAAAAAAACATTCATTAACGATGAACATAGTTTCAACATAAGAGAGTTAAATGGAACAGGAGAGAAAAACCCTTAAAATTTGGGAAAAACATGACTACACGGCGTGTAGTACTACTACACTGCGTGTTTCTTTAAAGTTTACCCTGGGCGTTTAAATTGGCCATACATGGCTGTGTAAACCACCTGGCTACATGGTGTGTTCTTAAACTACATGGCGTGTACTAACCCTTTTCTCCTGACTTGTTCACTCCTACACTACTAGGAACATGGACTGTCCCAGTAGGAAACTAAACGACATTCTTTTCCACTACACGGTGTGTCCATAATATCTCTCCCATGTCTATGTCGTTAGTCACACAGACTGATACACAAACCACTACTACACGGCGTGTCAAAGGAGACACAGTGTGTACTTAACATGCCTTACTTGGACCGTGTTGTTAGGGACACGTCCTGACACATGGTCGGCACTACACGACATGTTCCATATGGACACGACATGTATGCGGAAGTATAACACCAACCCGTGCCGTTGGCTACACGGCCGACTACATGGTCAACTATAAACGGCATGTTCCCAAGGGACACGAAGTGCACTTGAAAAAAATCCCATGCCCGTTTTGTTTGTGACACGACCGAATACCTATTCCGGACTACACAACGTGCTATGATGGTTCACGGAGTGTTCATACAAGATTTTCCAGGACACCGTGTCCTTACCCACACGATCAGTGGCCCGAATAAAAACTACACCGTGTGTATGCATAACGTACACGCCATGTATTATGGGGTTTTCTAGACAGTAAACTCAGAACTGCACCAGAGAAAAGAAAACACAGAAAACATGCGTTATGGTGCCAAATTCTGTTTTATGGGTGCCCATACTCCCCGAGAATCAAAGCTTGGCATCTTAACAATGTAGTAACCAATATAACAAACTCATATCCCACCAAATTCCGATCCTTGAGATCCCATAACACATCTAAGACCAAATTTTGGCATTCATGATAAATAATCTCTAAACAACTTATACCCTATCAACATAGCAGGTATTCTATCACATCAGCTATCACAACAACATGCATTTTCTATCACAAATTCTATCACAACAACATGAAAAATCTAATGGAACTTAGATGACATGGAAAAATGCATGACATGTGATTTTATAACACATGCCTATGTGATGCATGAGATGGCATACCCTCATCTCATCCTTTTGCAACAAAATAGAACCAAAATCATATAAACAGTAATATCACAAAACAAGTGCACCACCCAACGGTGAAATCAATTAAACTGTAACATTTGCAAAACTTGAAAATTTAAATATTTGAGGTAATATGGATTTTTCCCTATACACAGGTTCTAGAACACCCGGGGATAACTATTTAGAATTTACCTATTTCGTCCTATCCCTATCTAATGTCGCTAAATAGTATGTAAATAAAAAAGGAAGAAACTCCCCTGATACCACATTGTAACAACCCGAATCTGGAGCCACTCAACTGGTTCCATGTTCCCGGTTCACCACATGACCTCAAGAGTGTTTCCACAAACGCCAGAGGCTACCGACTAGCAGCGAGGGACTTGGTGAGTGATTGGAGAATCTATTCCCTAATTTGGTAAGGTATACAAAGAAAAGGAAATAACAGTCAATAGCGGAAGTAGTAAACAACATACAATAGCTGAATCTAAACAGCAGAAGCAATGTATAATATAATAATGATGAAAATGATGTAGTAGGTACATGTATCTAAGGAAATCAGCAAACACAACAACGTGCTGAAATATAACTGAGAAAAATGTACTAAAAGTAAACAGCACTCCAGCATCATCACAAGCCTAGGCTCAGTCCTATGATCTCCAGCTCCAACTAGCAATCATGTACCTGAAGTAGAAGGGACATAATCCCTATACACACCTGCAACCATATAACCTATTTGGGTTGAAAATCCTGTCCCAAACAGGATGTGGGACTAATCCCAGTAGGAAGTCACCAAAAGATATGTTCCCTACTATTAGTGGGAAATATAGAAAAAGTAAAGGAAATAAATGTAACAGAGATACATAAGTACACTATAGAAAACAATATTACCAATCTCCATTCACATTTATTTATAAATTTAAAATAATCATGTAATTATTAACAACAAAATCTAGTAAACAGCTCTATATTTCTACGGAAAAGCAAGTAACACAATAGGTATCTCAGCAGACTACCTAAACAGAAAGCAGTACAAAACTCAAGCTTGTTCATTGGCTTGGTGGACTCGTCAAAACCAACCATCAATAATAATAGTGACTCTCGGGGTGGCTCACACTGGAAAACCCCTCTAGTCATGTAAACATACAAAGGCACATACACTCTAGGAATCCCTCACCGTCAATTCCCATGTGGTCTTGCAACAATAGCTATAGACTCTCTAAGGATGCACTTACGTCTAATCCCCCCTATATTGTCTCAATACGTAACTAAAGACACTATAAGGAATCTCAATGTCCAATTCCCATAGGTCTTGTGAACGATACGAAAATATAACAAACTCTCTAGGGAAGCCCAAATCGTCAATTCCCCCCTTTAGTCTACCACAACAGGTTCACACAACCCTGAGCAGTTTAGTCGTGCGTAATTGACTATTAGAAGCCCAAGTAAGTTAAAAAACTACTTGGATAATAGATTCAATGCATCAAAAGCATACAAACAGTAGGCAATACATGCAATCAACTATATCAAGGCAAGAAAACAGTGCAACATGGTCTGCCTCAGAGGAAACCCAATCCAAACGGCGATTAATAGCCAAAAACAAAGGGAAACACCCTAGGGGTGACCCTAAAACATGATAAAAAGCAATTAATAATCATCTAATTACCTCAAACATTCATGAAATCTAAGGCAAATAATAAAAAAAGAGATCAAAACCCTAACCTGAGATACCTAATACATGGGTATCCGGAACTTTTCCACCAAAAATGCAAAAACATTCAACGTATGGAAACAAACCACCTACCTAGATCTTAGGAGATCTATATAATTGAACCACACGGCTTGATTCTCCTTAGAAAATTGTAGATCTATGAAAATGCGCAAAATGGTCAACCCCCGATAACTTGAGAAAGAAGGGGAATTGGGAGACAAAGATCTTGGAGAAGAGAGAGCTTAACGATACGGTTCCAACGCAATCGACGATGTTCGATTCGAACATCAGGTGACAGATCGGTTGCTCGGAGAAGATTCATGGCCCTAACCTTGCTCTCTATCGAAGAAGCTGGAGAAGAAGACATATTTGGGGTTAAGTCTCTATCCCGATTCATTTAATGAAAAAATGAAAATACACGGCGTGTAATCCTGAAGTACACAACGTGTACTCTGCTTTTCCATACTCTACTTTAAGTGGCCTCCACATCACCCCTACAGACCGTGTGTGTGGCCCAGACACGGCCAGCACACGGTCTCGGGTGGAAAAGGAGTACATGGCACGTACTCATAAAGTACATGGCGCGTACTTCATAAAGTTCCAGAAACTCCTCTTTTCCCCAAAAACGACCAAAAAGGGTATGTACCTAAAAAGATGGTCTGGGTTATTACATTATTGTGGAAACATATTAATTACACTACTTATATATGACAAGGAAGCTATCATTGATCATGTGAGTAGTCAAATAGGGCATCATTGACATGTATGGATGTTATGAACACTGGTCACCTATATTCTACCTCATGGGAGGGAATATCTTGCTAGGAATCTTTGGCACAAAACAAAATAAACCCCATGTCAATCATGAGGTATCAAATGAAAATGGTTTAAATTTTCTAAGGCTTACACATTAGGAATCTTCATGTTTTTCATGAGCTAGCTGATTGTTGAGGTACATATCTTCCATGACATTGAACTCCTGTATCCATTGTAATAAATGAAGAATATATTTTGGGATAGGTTATGAGTATAACATATTATGGATATAGAAAACGGTGTCTAGTTGAGTTGGATTGGGGAACATTTTTAACATCTTATGGAGACAAAGTTTGTTAATTCATGTTCCCCATGGAGGTTGATCAAATGAGGTTAGTCCTTAGGAGGGAGGATGCCACACATGTATGATTATCAATGGATGGATCAGAACCACATTAAAAGGTGGATTTGGGAGGTGTTTTCCATAAAAGAAAATATTTCATGCCATTAAGGTTAGTTAGAACACCCCTTGAGGAAAACCAATGATGGTACATCTTTTTGACAGAGAACCTAATTTCATCGCGGGCTAGGATTGAACCTCATAGAGGTATCCAATGTACAATGAATAGAATACAGGGATCATACCTACGTAGTTCGATGTCCTAATTTTTGGTTGTGTAATAGGACCAATCCATGTAGTTTAATGTCATGCATTATGTATTCTCATGTTACGAAATGGGAATCAATGAGGGATGGTGTGGGGATTACACATGAAAGATTCCATTTTGAACAGGAATACTCTTGGTTGGTGTAGTGTGCGGATCTCACATTGAGCTTCCCAAGGGACCTGGAGGAGACAAGGTCTCCCAAGTGAGTGGAATGATATTATTGGGGATGTGGCATGGATAACATAAGGGACTATGTGGATCAAGTGTTTGGACCATAGGGAGGCTTCCTACATATCCCAGTTAGTTGGGAATCGGAAAAAATGTAGTTCGTGAGGTTATGACTTATACCAAGTTGGTGGCCATTTGAAGTGGATCATGTGGTTGGAGATTATGTGTGGAATTGTCCCATTGGGTGAGTGTGGTGAGGGATTATGCACGTTATCTTCCTACACGCTTCCTGGAGGATCAATGATGTGGTTGGGGATTACGTGTGGGGGAACCCATTTGCTTATATGAGCATTGATGATGTGGATGAGGCTTACACATGTGAGCTTCATGTGTGCATTCCCAATGATGGGTCATGTGGGTATTCCATGTGCATTCAATGAGGTATGATTATAGTTTAACATCATGTGAATGGATGTAGTGTGTATGACATATGCAATATGCTACATGTCATGTCATCCTCATGTCAGGTCATGAGGTAATCATATACCTGATGCACAAGGCATCCTATTATTGATATAGTGGGAATGATACTATTTAAAGTATCATTCTAGTGAATACTACATATCTTAGGCTTGATGCATAAGGAATATTTTGTTTTTCATAGGAGGCATCCTAAACTTTTCATATATGGTATGCTTAAATTTAAGATGTGAACATGGTAATAAAGAATGTGTTCTCATGACAATGGTGTGAGGCATCTCATGAATGATGCATGAGGCATAATATTCCCTAATTATAGGGTTTAATACAGTTTAAAGTCATATAGTGATGACAACTGGGCATATTATGCTTCACACATATGACATATCATGTTTTTCACAGGAGGCATGCTATACTTTTCACATTGGCTATAATGTAGTTTAATGTCATTTAATAGGAATAAGGAATGTATTATCATGATAATGGAATGACACATCTTTTTAATGACACATAAGGCATCCTATTCTGAAATGATATGATACAATATATTTTTAAGTCTTATAGTGAGGATCACTGGGGGAAGGCCCCATGTGATGGCTGGTGTGGGAATTACGTAAGAGAGAACCTCTCGAGTTTAACCAGGCATAGGTGTAATGTAACGGTGTTGGAGGAATGTTTTGAGTAATGTATTGACTCAATAATCTCAAGGAATTTAATAGGATAATATCAAATAATGACATGTGAATGATTCCAAGAGGATTAGGTTGACTCACGATATTTCAGGTGGTGTTGAGTAGTAGCCTAAATCATGGAATTGTACGAGGGTTGAAGTTGGGCAATATAGAGTGAAACAAAAAATGTATTCAACCCAGCTTAAAAACATTAGGTTGTGAATCTACATCTTTCACAGGGGTTAGATATTGTAGAAAAGGGACTAGGATGGAGTCATGAGACTCTATCCCGATAGTGATCCAAAGAGAGTGTTCGAGGGCATAAACCCATTGTATGATCTAATTGGAAACAAGGTAGGATCTTCACGAATTATAGGGCATAGAGAAGGGTGGGGTTTTGTAATGTATGTGTCGTTATGGAGTTTAGGATTTTTTAATGGTTGGGGAATCACAAAGCTTAGGCTCTTGTGAATGTGTTCCTAATTTCGCTGGAGTGTGTTTCATGAAGGGTCAATTCTTCATGAAGCCACATGTGCCATAGATGACCTTATTCCTTTTCTAAGGGTGTTGTCCAACGTGAACAATATCTACACATGAGTTGGAGGATATGAGTAAACTAAAATATGATGTTTCATCATTCCAAAGGTATTTTCGGAGGACTATCTTAGAAATCATAGGATATTCGCAAATTGAGATCATTATGTCATAGGAAAAATATATATCCTCCTACAAATGAAGGCAGGAGGGGGGTATTTATAATGTGTCATATTCACAAATAACATAGGAATTTGTGAATTAGTGTGATATTCATGAAGTGGTGAAACTACATGAGTCTGAGAGTTAAACACACAAGGGCACCTTCAATAGTTCACAAATTGATGAATCACTTCTTGAAACTGACATTCGCTACATGATGGTTTCCATAAAGTATTCACACAGTCATTAAGGGTTCACTAGGAACTGGACGTCTTCTAACAATCCTTTGTGAATTGACATCCATGAATGGACATTCACGAAAGAACCTCTACGAACCATTTTGGCATCCTGATTTCAAATTTCTATATATTATGTTCCATATCCACATTCAGTCTCTATGAATAGTCAAGTCAATTCTTGTTAAATAAGCTATGCTCTTGGATGCTATTTTGTAGTATTAGCTGCATAATTTAGATTATTGTTTTCTAGTTTAATAATGATATTTTCTCTTTTTTTCATCACTACCATTAATTACTATTAAAATGGATGTAATGGATGAATAACTATGATATATAAAGTATAAGTATGATATATAAATTTCATATTATAATTTACCTTATTTCTATCTCATTCATTAAGAGATGGAAACATTAATCATGAGAACATGTGAAGTATCCCCTCCAGGAGAAATGTGTTTCATTTTTCATAACCACCCGTCATGGTTGGATATAAGAATATATTGAATATATAAATTTTATTTACACAAAAATATTAATATTTGGTACTTTTTGAAACTATTTTACTACGCTTCTTCTATAGTCGATGTAAATAAAGAGTTTCGAAGATCTTGATTATAAAACATCCAATAAAACAAATAAGAAATAAATTTACAATAAATATATATAGTATGATATATAAATGTACCTGTGATATGAAAAATATTTGAATAATGTTATTATTTATATATATTATTAACTTAATTTAATTAGTCATGAAGTTTAGTGATAGTGGGGAGCTCTTTTGGATATGGGGTAAGGGTTTCATCCTAAAACATCATTCATTGAAACAAATGTTATATTATGAATCTAATTTAATTAAAATAATTTATATATTGTAAATTAGATATATAATATAATGAATTATATTTATTCATGGTATTTTCATATAGATATCAAGCATTCACTATTTCATGATGTATTATTTAATTGTATCTTAAGTTGTAATTCTTTTCAACTCAAATTTCCTTTACTGTGACAAGTTTTGATGTTATGTGCCAATTTTTATTTTCAATTATGTAAATACTACATAAGAATGTATTTTGTGTTTCTCTATGATTAAATGTAGTGTATTTATAAAATCATATGCTTTCTAATCTTATAATTACTTTTGATTCAAAATTTACTAGATCTATAAGTGAATTTCATAAAATTATCTTATTCAATGATTCATAATGTTCATATATGAATTTCATCCTCCATTTCATATGGTATAGCCTATATATATCTTGGGAGAGAAGAATTTGATATGATCCTTAATTAATTTTGGGTTCTAAAACATCTTGAAAATTAAATTACATTAATGATAATTCCCATATATTTAAATAATTGTTTTGTTAGGTTAGGATGGATATGAAGAAGACACAAGAGGGGGCTGAATTCTTTCCTTTTAAAAATATTGACAATACTAAAACGATCCACTTGAAATGAAGCTATCATTTCCTTCTATATTAACATCGAGTGAACAATGGAAATAAATAAAGAAAAATAACACAAAGATGTAATGTGGTTTGGGGCATAGAGATCCCCTAGTTCACTCCGCCAATGCTATACTCTTTGAGATTTATGATTTTCACTAGTTGGTCCCGTTATCACAAAATAGTCCACAACTGAGTATAGGTAGTTGACACCTTACAAGGATTTTACTGAGCCTTCTGGTTTATTTACAGGGAACAGAAATATCCACTACTTATCCTGGGAAGATGACACTCAACCCCGAATGAGTCTGAGAAACCGATACTCGAAAAGAAAATATATGGGAATAAATATTTTGTGAAATAGGTTTATCTCACAGTTGAAATATTAATTGACAGATCAAGATGATCTTCCATAATGAACATCAAAAACAGTAAAATAATCTTCAATGTTAACCAGGAATCTTCATATTTAAATATAAAAAAATAGATCAGACAATGTTACATATGCTTCTTTCATCTTTACACCGTGAGAGAATAATAATGAACAAAGAAGTATTTCTCTCTTCAAAAGTGTAAAGATTTAATATTAATATTTTCAGCATCTTCTTTTTCACAAATTATTCACGCCTCTTCTAATCATTTTTGTTTATTTTTTTTCAAAGACACATATATATAGAGAATAAATATCTAGCTGTTGTAACCAAACTCCTCTTCTATAGGATGCTAAAAATAAATAGAATTAATATCCTTCAAAAATATCCTAGAGAATAGCCTAGCACCAATGACTATTTTTTTATATTGAATAAATCTCAGATAAATTCATTCCAAATAATTGGAATAAATCATCCAACAATATCTCTATAACAATAGAAGAGTGGAAAAATTTAAAACTCTAGTTTAGATCCATTCGATCCACTTTAAATAGAGTCAAAAAGTTTTCTAAAAAATATCCTCACAATAAATCAAGTATATTTGAAATCAAATCATTCAAAGATATTCATAAAGTCCCATATAAATATAAATGATTTAATTTGTTGCATTCGAGCCTTCGAATCAGTTGCAATCTAGCATTATAACGATCTTTAATACTAAGAAGACTGTTGTAGAAATCATGTAAAATATAATTTATTTAAAACAACATAATTGAAAATTCAAAAGCAGGGTTCCTTTATGTAATGAAAAAATATCAATTATAGGGTTCAACTATGTAACATATGGTCTTTTATGCATACTTTTGTCTGCATGTAACATAGTGGTCAGAAAGTAATATAGGTATGATTTTGCATACGTACATCCTTGTCATCATAAAATACCAAATGTAACATTGAACAACCAGACATTCCACATCACGAATGTAGGGTATGAATAGTAACTCCAGACATCAACATAGGGTTTATGGTCTGTACATGAATTGTTGAACACATCTTAGGGTAGATTCCTAACGTTAAGTTTATCAACGTATGGTTTGAACATTGTTTCCAGAAAATGTAAACAACTTCACTTCATACATCGCTGATTTTTTTGTTCCTTTAGCATTTGATTCAGCCTTAGTCCCACATGACTTATTTTTAATAAATATAATGGTTTTTCCTATGATTCTAGAAGAAAACCAATCTGACTAAAAAATCTCTCAATATCTTTGAAAAACTGATGAAATATCATTCTGGAAAACTGTAGGTGGAAAATAGAATTCAATATTTTTGGTAAATTTATTGACCATAAAAATTACTTTTATAGCCAATGATGTAAATTGAGGAAATGAATATAATCATTTTTAATTTCCATTGCCCTAGGTTCTAAGCAATTCCATCATCTATAGAACTGAAAGAATAATAAATACTATAGGTTTTCAAATCTATCCACTATGTAGTTATAAATCTTCATTAGAAACATCGGTGATTTTTTAGTGTATCAAAACATCATTTTCAGACTTCCACATAAAATATTTTTTTAGATAATTATATAAGATATCCAATTGTATAATTCTCCCAAAAATCTGTTCAAAATAACTTGCGATATCATTATAATTGCGAGGTGACTTTAAGGTAAAAAATGCAATATCACTTGAACAACATGTAATAGCTTCAGTAATGTTTTTCACCCACGAAACAATTGAATTTTCTTATATCATAAATAGATCAAATGAAGATAATCTGCTTATATTTCCAATGGAATAAAAATCACAATAATAAGATCCCTATTGCTTTAGATATAAAATAAATACCAAGACATATTAAATATGAAACAATTAACAAATTTATTAGATAACAAATATTTACAGGTTGAAGTAATTATCAAAACGGAATCAAAATGAGAATGTTAAAGAGCCACTCAACAATATTCCCCTTTTTGGTAATTATAAAACCATAATTTACTACAAACCTTTCTCCACCTTTCTCTAATAATAAATAATAATTTTCAATTTGATAAGTAATTATTTTTATTTATCTAAAATTTGAAAAATAAATTTTTAGATTATTTAAAATTTTGAAAAATAATATTTCTATCATATTTCAAAATTGAAAAAAATACATTTTTTATAATATTTAAAAGATAATTTTTTTTAACAAATTTAAAATTTTAAAAATAAAAATTTTTCTTAACAAATATTTCAAATTATTAAAATTTTAAATTGTTTTAAATTTTAAAATAAATATTTTTTTGTAAAATATTTAAATTTAGAAATTTTTTAACATTTTTAATTTTTTTTAATTTTTTTTATGTTTTAAAATTTGAAAAATCATATTTTTTTAATTATTGTCTTTTAAAAAAATTATAAAGATGGGTTATTTCAAAATATGTTGAAAATACACACAACAATATAGACTCCCCCTAAATTCATACTTCTTTAAAAATATCAAAATAGATAATCGAGGAGCCATGAAAATATATATAATTTCAATTAATAATTGGGTTTGCAATGAATGTGTTTAATCATTTAATTCATGCTATAATAATGATAAATTCAAACACATGCTAAATATATAAAATAAATCACCCTAAAAAAGAATAAATATTTATGATATTAAATGAATTTAAATAAATAATTTTCATGGAACATAAATAAAATATTTTAAATAAATAATTAAATAAAATAATAAAATATAAAAAATTCATAGAATTTAAATAATATATTTTCAATGAATTTAATTTTATACATATGTCATAATTGACCAAAACATTTTAAAATAATAACAGAACAATGTATCACAGACAGAAAGAGATTAATTTAGCACATGAAATTAATTTAATTTGTCAATCATTAAACACAAGTTTATATGCAAGATAACCATTTATATAAAATTTTAATAGAATGTTCAGTGGTCATTGATTAATAAAATAAATCAACAAATAAATTCATTTGATGAAATAATCGTGTGAAAAGATTTAATAGTTTAGTAATATGAATAATTAAATATTGTGGAATAAAAGATAAATTTTTTCCCCATGTATAAAATTGTTACTACATTTAAATGTAATATTTAAATTGAAAATAAAATAATTCATGGATTAAATGTTCTATCTCTAATGAAGTTTCTATTCAAATGGATAAGAAATATGAATATAATGAATTCCAATTATATTCAAACAGCTACACTGTTATATAAAATTAACATTCAGTGGCGCAAACCTGAAATATATCAAATACAAGTGCCTTTTGTTACCCATATACTTTTTGGTCCGGTAGTGTCATGAATTAATGATTTAGGTAACCAAATAAGTTTATTTTGAACAACAATTTTATAATTAAGGCTATATAATGCATCCGAATAATGAACATGCTTGACACCACAAAATTGAGGTTTTATAAAGTAACAGTCATTAGAATAATGTCCATTAATACCACTACAAAAACATTTTACATTAGACATGGTTGTACTATATGAACCAGGAACAAAATAATTTTTTTATAATTTTGAATTTTCTATATTACTACCAATTCCGAGTTTTCCTTTGTGAATTTTATTTTTACCAATAATTTGATTCAAATAATTCTCTCCCTTAGTAAACATACATAAAGCTTTCTTAAAATCATCTACTTTTTTCATCCTTTCTTTAATTTTAGTTTCATGAAGATCACAATAAATTTTGGAAGAATTTGATCTTAAATCAATGATTTATTGTAAAAAACATTAATTATAAATTAAAATAGAAACAGAAGATTTTCATAGATTTTTATTTTTTTTATTTACATAATCATATTAGTATTGAAGAATAAAACAAATATTTTTTGTTTGGTAATGAGAAAAACATTTAGAATTAGAACTTCCAAAGTATGAAGATTGTACCTCATAAACATGAGCCATAAGACATTGATTTACCTTTTAATTTTCATGTTCAACTTCTGATTTTGTAGTATATTCATCACATGAATATTCATATGAATTACTAATAGCCTTTTTGATTTTCATTGATTTTCTTTTATATTCACCTTTCATTTGAGCTTTACGCAACGGACAGTTAGGTCATAAATAACATTTATTTTTTACACCGGTAGCATCTGACTTCTTTCTCTTTATTAAAATCCAATTTCTCTTTTTTTTCCTTTTTATGACATACCAAATTTTTTCAAGATGTGGTAGCTCATCAGTTGAATCCAAATGGATATAATATGAATCAGAAAATTCATCCATTGAATCATTAAGTGCATTTGTTTCCATTTTTATAGAAATATTATTTTCTGATTTTGCTTGCGTCTCTACTTTGTATATCATCAAGGTTCCAATCAATTATTTCATTATTAAATAATTAACTAGTGTGGATTGTCAAATAGCAGCTGAAATTCCATTCACTTATATAGTAAAACTATAAGTTCCCTTAACACCGGATCTGGTTCTGGAATTGTAGTTCCCAAGGCAGTAACATCATTAATAACTTCTATTGATCTTCCATTCATTTGAGTGATGATTTCAAATTTCTTCATCCAGAATGTGTCAAATTTTATTTTTGATGTATTTTACCATTGTTTTCTAATGGTGTCAGTTCCTTCATTTGCAACCGCAATAGTTTTCCTCATATCATAGGTAGTATGAGATTGAGAAACATGATTAAATTCATCTAGAGGAAGACCACATATAATTGCATTCATATATTTGAAGTTAATATCAAACTTAGATTACTTATAACCATTCAACTTTTCCGGTTCTCTAGATATTTTATAAGGATTGAAAATCTTCATATAAACTTTGAAACCAAGATTCTTCAAAAATATAGTCTTGCGAAATTTTTAGAATCTATAATTAACACCATTAAAATAAGGCGCATGGATCATCAACATACATTCTCTGAAATTTTCCATTGACATTTTTCTTTATGGGAATATTTAACTTAGTCTTGTTAGAGAAAATAGAAATCAGAAGAGCCCTTCCTCTGATACCAATTGTTATGTCAGAATGGCTATGATGAAGGAATAAGAGGGGGTGAATTATGTCCTTTTAAACAGAAGGAAAATATTAAAATGTCCTTATTTGAATGAATCAATCCTTTACTTATCCCTTAATGTCAAGATAGTTGCAGAAGTTAATAATGGAAAAGAACACAAGAATGTATACTGGTTCGAGGCTTAGAAATACCCTAGACCACTCTACCAAACTATACTCCACGATATTGGTGATTTTCACTAGTTGGTCCTTTTATCACAATACTTTCAACAACTAAGTACAAGTTCTTGAAAACATACATGGATTTTACTGGGACTTCTGGTTATTTTACAGGGAAACAAAATATCTATAACTTAGTCTGAGAAGCTAACGCTCCACAACAACTAATTTTGACAACCGATACTCTAAATGAAAATTTATGAGATGAATTTTTTGTGAAAAAGGTTTATCTCATAGTTGCAGAAGCAACTAAAATATGTAAATGATCTTCAATAATGAACAACAACAATGACAAAAAATCATCAATGTAGAGTAGGCTTCTTCATCTTTAAATAGTAGCAAATATACAAGAAAATGTTTTCATGGGCTTCATTCATCTTTAAACCTCAGTAAATAAGAGTGAAAAATGAAGTATTTCTCTCTTCAAATTCATCGAGCGTTAATATGAATATTTCAACGCCTTCTTTGTAAAAGGGTATCCACACCTCCTCTTTTCTTTATTATGTATTTTATTCAAAAGAGAGAGATATATAGAGAATAAATATCCTTTAGTGGTAACTTAATTCCTCTTCCTTAGGATACTAAAAATAAATGGGATTAATATCCTTCATAAATATCCTCAAAATAGCTTAAAACCATTTCTTCTTTATTAATTTTGAATAAATCTATGATAAATGAATGCAAAATAATATGAGTAAATACTCAAATAATATATCTAATGTAATAGTAGTTTTCAATGGTTTAAAACACTCGTTTAAATAGATTCAAACATGTTTAAACATAGAAAAAAAAATCTTGAAAAATAACCTCACAATAACTCATGAATATTTGAATTCAAATCATTAAAATAGATTAATAACGTCCAATATAAATAGCAATGATTTAATCTGTCACATGGGACCCTTTGAATCGGTTGCAAAACCACATTATAATGATCTTTAATAATAAGATGACCATTGTAGAAATATCATAAAATAGAGCATATTTAAAACAGCATTGTTGAATATTCAAAAATAGGGTTTCTTTAATGTAAGGAAAAAATATAAAATGTAGCGTTAAAGTATATAATGTATTTTTTCTAATACATATTTTCATCAACCCATAATGTATGGATCAAAATGTAACAAATGGATGATGATCCATACGTTCATCCTTCTCATTATAAAATCCCAAACGTAACATTGATTATCCATATGTTCAACTTCCCGAACGTAGGGTACGAAAATTAAATCAAGACTCCAAAATAGGTTTCTGATACATATGTGAATTGTTCAGCGTAGCGTACGATTGATTCCTAACATTATGTTTCTAAACATAGGGTATGAACAGTGTTTCTAGAAAATGTAAACAACTTAACTTCATACATCACTGAATATTTTAAGCCATTTAACATCAGATTCTGCCTTAGTTACATGAGATTGATTTTTTGTAAATTTTTTGTTCTTTCTAATAGTTCAAGAAGATAATCAATCTGACTTCAAAATCTCAGAATGTCTTTGGAAAACCGAAGTAATAAGATTCTTGAAAACTGAATTTGGAAAAATGAATTCCCAATTTTTAGTGAATTTATGGACCACCCAAATGACTTTTTTATCCTTTGATGTAAACTAATGAAATCCAGACAAACTTATTAACTTTCCATATCCATTGATTCTATGTGATTCTAACATCCATATAACATGAAAAAAAATCAATACTATAGGTTTTCAAATCTGTTAACTACACAGTTGAAAAACTCTTTTAGAATATTCAGTGATTCTTTTGTGTATAAAAACATCTTTTTCAAACATGAACATAAACTAATTATGTTTATATGATTCCACTAAATATCCACTGGTATAACTCTCCCACAAATCCATTGAATATATCCAGAGATATCATTATAATTATGAATTTTCTTTAAGGAGAAAAGTGATATATCACTTCAACAGCTTGTAATAGCTTCGGGGAAGTTTTGCAATGTCTAATCAAATGGATTTTTATCTAACATAAACAGACGACATAAATATAATATCCTTACTTTCCAATAGAATAAACATCAAAAGAATATGATCACTATTTCTTTAGATATAAAATAAATACTCTGATTTAAAAAATATTAAACACTTAACAAATTTATTTTATAACAAATATTGATGGGTTGAAGTAATTATTAAAAATAAATAAAAATGAGAATGATAAATAGCTACTCAGAAAGTTTCACCCTCCTTGTCAATAATTTATATTCCCACAAATGATCTTATATTTAATTAATAAACGAAATTAATTTTTTATCGTATGAGTAAAACATATTTACCTTTGTCTATTCTCAAAATATAATTTTATTATTTTTTTTATGTTGTGGGGTTCAATAATGGTGTTTTAAAACCTATCAAGGGATATTCTGTAACCCCTTTTAAACTTTTCATTTACACATTCAATTTTTTTTATATATTTTATAAAATTTTATTTTCAGGTTTCTATTAAATTTAAGAATATATTTCCTTTACATATATACATAGTAAAATATCGTTTCCATTTTTTAGGTAATACATGATTTTAATTAACTTCAAAATTACCACATTTAAGTAAACCCTTGTTTACGGAACTTTATGGATTCTTGCCTCTTATTTAGAATGACCCCAAAAAATTATATTAAAAATGAATATCTTATAAAAATAATCCTAATTTTATGGATAAAACTCTTTGAATAATTATAGTTTTGTGGAAAATAATAATACATTTCTATATTTAAATATACCATTTACTTATTTTACAAATCACAACCCATGTGATTCATTTAATTTATTTCTTGCCCAATATTACTCTCATGAATCAAATAAATTAGATATTTGTATTCATAAACAATGTAGAATCTTCAATTATTAATATTCAAATTATTTATTTCCTTAATATTTTTGGAATCCCAATAATTTATCCTTCGATTAGGCCATGAATGAGAATTATAAAACCCACTTCTTTATCATCGTTTTGACCATGCTTATGATTTTTGTGTGGTTCATTTTACTCATGTGGAAGATATTTGTTTCATTCTAATTGTAAGGATTGGGGATTGATTTATATTTCCTATAATGCATTGGGCAGTTATTTTTATCTCATGAGGTGTTATATAAGTAGTTTGGGTGTGAACTATGTGAACCATGATACTTTTTACACTTTATGACGATGGTATTGAATGTGACCCATAACCTATGTTTGTGATATAATATTTTATATTGTTGCCATGTGCTTATGTTACCGTGATATTATGATATCATCTTACAATTAAAACTTTCAATTATTATGATTATCTTTATTACAATATCATATTTTTCTTTTTTACACTTATGTTATGAATTATTTATATGTTTTCACCTTTATTTGGATTTCTATCACACCCTTTCCCTTCTGTACTTTCCTTTGGATCTCTGATGGTGTTTTATAATATTGTTTAGATTACAGATCATTATATTATGTTTTAATAAATGATTATTTGTTTAAATTAAAGAAGAAATATTTTTAATTATAATATTTCAAAGATAGTATACCCCTAGATATTTGGTATTTATTGTTGGGAAGTATATAAAATTCATGAAATTATTTATTTTTAAAGAATTTGTACCTTAAATTTCCATCAAACAAAGGCATAGTTATTTTGGGGTATTGGGATTAGAGAATATTAGTGAAATACCCAAGGATAAGTCTATGTGATAAGACATAGGATAAGATAAAATTCATATATTTTGGTAAAGTGGAACATATGTAACGGTCCAATTCTATAAGTGTTGAAAAAATGGGAATTAAATAATTCAACAAACTCATATAATTTATAAAAAAGGATAATTGGAATTGATTACTAAAAAGAACATGGGAATGAATGAAACACAATGAAATCACAATTATGGAACTGATTTTCAAATAATATTCCAAATGAGGAACATTGATAATCCATTCTGGAGATGCAAACATTATATTTATATCAAATTAAATGAACTCATATGTACCAAGAATGTTTTGGGTCAACATTAAATAGTCAAAATGATTTCTAAATTTTGAATTATATATAAAACATCTAGTAGTATTAATATTTTATTCCAATATTATGTTGATTGAAATGTGTATTATAAAAACCCGATTATCCTTCCCTAATAATTTTAATATTATTTTAGAAATGGATCGGTTCTCTATAATTAGGGTAAAATATTATTTTTAATAAGAAAATAATATTTTATATAAACATATCATAGTTTATACATGCATGATTAGGAAAACCATTTACAATAAAACTATAAAATTTTCATATCGATCCCAAATAATGAATGTCACTTGGGTTAAATAGTTGGAGAAAATTCAATACCTTGGATAGTTATATTCTATATAAAAACATATGTTTCATATGTTTTTAAGGTTTATATTACTGTAAAAATAAAATATCAAATTACCTTGAAGATACCATAAAATAACATCATTTTTATGTAACAATTTATTATATGGGGAGAAAAGTTATTTAAGGGGAGAGAATGTAATCCCTGGGTTTTAGGATTTTAATTATTAATATTAATATTATTATTATTATTATTATTATTATTTATATAGTTTTAAATAATATTTATCTATTATTAAAAAATTATTGAAAAAAATTTAGAGAATGATTCCTAAAAGATAAAAACCGAACTAAATACATTATATACATTCAGAAGGTGTAAATTACAAAAAAAACATGTAAACCTAATTTTAGAACACCAGGGATGAAGTGAATTTATTAATATAAAAACAAAAGATATGGAATAATTGATATAAAGAAATAAAATCTTCATTTTGGGGAAATCTATTGGATCATTTTCAACATTGAGAATTACCAATATCCAATCAAAAACTATAATTATGAATTAGAATAGTAATGGAGAAAGAAATATTATAAATATAAAATAATAATTATGATTCATGAAGATAGAGTGGAATGAATGAATTATTTAGTAAGTATATATATATGAATAAAAAGTGGTCATTGAATATATGTTTGTTGCAATTATGTCCATTTAAAACATGGTAATAACAAGTATGGTCATTGGTCACATATCAAATATGTACATTGATGTCCAGTATTGTAATGCAGTAAATCTTAAATAATATAACGTGCAATGAAATATAAATTTTATTTTGAAATATTATAAATATGTATATTCACATTTATGGAATATGAATACATATTATTATTTCAACTTAAAAACTAATTAATGGTATTTTTAATGTGTTTTTTATAAAGGTGACATTTATTTTCAATGATCTAATTTATTAAATGTTGTATATGTTAAACTAATAATCTGAATTCACACCTATAAATATTAATATATATTAACTAACATATTATCATCACTAAAAATAAAATTTAATATTAAATAATAATAGGAACACAAAATATTTGAAATGATATTTTTTATGAAATTAGATTTATTTATAACTTATTTTTCTATATTTAATAGTAATTTTTTAATATTAGAACTTCTAATTTTAATATATTTAAAAAAAATTGGATTTTGAATGAAAATATTGTCTTTAGATAATTTTTTATGGATTTTTCAAAATTATATTATTTTTTGGTGAATATTACATATAATGTTTTTGATAATATTAATATGATAATGTCATAAAGGTTTATAAAACCTTTTTTATAAAACAGTTATATTTAATACTCACTTAAATGTATCTTGTTGAATTTATAAATCCAATTTTTTAACATTAATTAATCTCATGTAATATTTCACTCATAAAACCTTTTTTACATGCTTATAATAAAAAATATAATTTATTAATTTTATAAGTCAAAATGACCATAATAAATTTTATATTTGATTATAATAAATAAATATTAGTTGATAAGTTCAATTTCACTTTTAAGAGTATTTATAATATCCTACTATTAAATGTTTTATTAATATTACCAAATTTTTATTAAATTAGTAAAATTGATAATATTTATGTCATGAATCAAATATTTTTACATATATATTACACCATTCCTTAATGTGAATATTTATTAACTTACCTTGGGTGCACTGGGTCCGTCAGGTTGCAGGGGGTTGTTTCGCACGTACTGTAGGATTGTCAATGGATGCTTCAATCACTTCACAAGAATTAGCCATGCATATGAAGCAAAATGATGGGAAATGATTCAAGCAATCAGTAATGCTATCCATTATAGTTGGAGGATGATATGGATGGAATCTGATTCTGAGACTGTGTTCATGATTTGAAAACCTGATCACTTAATGTTCCTCGGGAAGTGCTACCCCACTGTATTGATTTCCTTAAAAAGACTAACCAACTCAATATTGTTGTTTCACATGCTTATCATAAAGCTAATAGGGTCGCGGATTCTTTGGTGATGTTGGAAATCAATGATATATTTATTATGTAGGCATTCATAGCCCCAGATTACTGTTCCCCAATGGTAGAGGCAGATAGATGTGGTGTTACACACTCTCTTTTTTGTAATATACCCATTTTTGCATAAATATGTTTCATATTTTATATTATAATTTTTTGGTCCCAGCTTCCATAAGATCATAGTCTATTAGAGTATATTTAGGTTTAGTAAAAAAATATATTTTATTATGGGTTACCTTATATTTTAAGACAAAATATAAGAAACTTAGTAAAAAATTTGTTTCATAGGTAAGAATCCAAAATGTATATATGTTAAAACCTTTGGTAAAAGAAACGAATCATGTTCCAAAAATAATTAAAAAGTGTTATTTTATTATTTTCCAGCCCAATCCCACACTAAATATCCATTATTACTAATTTTTGGAATCTTTGATAATGTAATAGTGTTATGTTATCATGGATGTCATATGTGCATTCTTAAAAGTTCATTTTCATTGAATTATAAATGGGAATAACTTCCTCCCCTACACGATTACAATAACACAATGAAATTATCTTTAAAATGTGTCCAAACTACCTCTCCTAGTTTTAATGTTCTCATATTTATTCCTATGGTCTCTATTAGTGAGTTTAAGTCCTTTACTTTTAAGAAAATATTTATGATAAGATCACGTCTCCAACATTAGTATTACTTTCTTAATTACATTTTATCATTATTATTTCCCATTAAAATATATTATATCAATAAAAATATAATTAAATAGGTATCATTATTATATTTATATTTAAATTTATTAATGTAATTACCATTATTCATTCCACTCCTTCATGTATGAAAAATTAATGTTTAATTAATGCAATTCATGTCCAACCACTTCCCCAAAGAGTGTTCTTAAAATTATCAATAATTACATTCATGGATGGTCAAAAAGATTTAATGGATGAATAAGAAATATATATAAAATATAAATCCTATTCTGAAATATAAAACTATGGTTTACCTTTCTTCTGTTTAATATTTTTGACAAATGGAATCATTAATCATTTGTCCTGTGAACAATCAACTCTCTAAGAAATGGGTTTCATTTTTCATTACAACCCATCATGGTAAGGATATAAATCTATTTAATATATAAAAATTATTTATATAAAAATATTAATACTTTTATTATTATGAAACTAATTTACAATGCTATCTACCATGGTCATCATACATAAGGAGTTATGAAACAATTGACAGAACAACCTCAATTTTCTAATGTAGGAAAAAATCTATATTATAAATAAATAAAAGATGATAGTTAAATTAACATTTCATATGAAATATAAATTATTATATTTTATGGATATATATTTATAATGAAATAAATTTAATTATTCTTCATTTTCAGTGAAAGTGAAGTGGACTTTCAAACACGAGGTTATGGTTTTATCTCAAACATTCATTCATTTAGATACATGTCATTTTATGCTCATGATTTCATTTTAATGGAATATATAACACCAATATGATGTATAATATCATATATTAAATTTATTCATGGAATTTAAACCTCTATTTAATGAATTATCTTTTTCAGGGTGTTTCATTAGATTTTATCTTAAGACATAACTGTTCTCACCACAATGTTTTTTCCTCAGGAAGTGTTTTAATTTTATGATCCAATATCTTAGTTCTACATTGTATAAAATTGCATGAAATTTATTTTTACATAATCAATGGTGTATTGAATGGAATTTATAGAAAAATATTGTTTTCAATCTTTTAATGATTTTTGATTCAATAACAATTAAATATTGTAGGGTTATTCAAAACTCAATCTTTTTTCTAGAGTTATAATGATATTCATTGAATGTTGTATTTATTTTGTAGTTTTATACACTATATATCTCTTGGTAGAAAATATTTTTATTATTTTCTTCCTTAATATCCATTTATAATCCTTTTAATACGTAACTATGTTGTACATAATTATCAACATATTAATTTTGGTTTCAACCTCTCAATCCATAATTTTCCACCCTACTTATGTTCTTTTTTTAATTAGAAACCTAATTAAATTTTATCTCATTTTAAATTGATATTTACATTCTAATATTTCTAAAATAAATAATTTATATTTTTAATTTATGATGTTCAGTTTTAGCAATAGTGTTCAAAAATTAAAAAAATAGATCTTTTGTACCTCCATTGTGATATTCTGGTTATACATTCTCTTTCTTTTTTTCTCATTTTATCCGTTATATAATCCCTCTGATTTATGGGGCACACATATTCTTATTAAATTATAGTTAGGACCGTATTATGAATGAATATATTCTCCTCTTATTGTCCCATATTATCATGATGTTCATTATTATTTTTACAATTAATTCAAATGAAGTTTTTTGATGGGGACTGCATTGGAGGCATCTCATTAGTATTGGAATAGTGGAAGAGTCAGTTGGTCCACATACATCTGATTGAGTTGATATTATTCCCTAGAGTATTTGTTTTATTGATATATCATCCCTGACTGTGACTTCCAAGATTGATCATCCTGCACACCATATATTTCATTGATTCTTGTTGTTGAAGGGTAACCAAAAGGGAACCTCCAAATAATATTTTTTTCAACATCATTGAAGATGAAAATGAATAACCTATTGGGAAAAACTGAATGGACTCATTTTGAATAATTTTATGCAACCAATAGAAAACTTTCTTTCACAAAGGATGTGGAAAAAATGTCCCCATACCAATGGTATGGGGGTGTTTCAGTTTGAAATCCACATTTTTTCTAGGAAAATTTATTAGCTCCAAGGGTATTGTTAAGAATTCCCCAATCCTTATGGGATGGGTTTCTCATGTACTAACATAGCTGAAATTATTGCGGCTTCCCTTCTAATATATTATATATATTTTTAATGTGATCTGGATATATCGTATGACTTTCATCAAAGCTACCTTTTTCTAAATAAATAGGTGATTTATGTGTAATTTGTGATATCTTATGATTTACTACCATTAATAGGTAATCTTATTTTATATTTTCATATGCCTGGTGAAAATTAGTTTTTGGGGGATTTCTATAATTTATCCATATGACTTCAAGTGATTTTTTGGGCCAATTATTGTTGATTCAACCATTTATTATGATCTGGGATTTTTTTTCATGATTCCGACCTTGGGAAACAACATTACAAGATGATATTTTTGGTTTATTTTTTTAAAAAAAATAAGAAAGGTAACTTTTAACTCCACATTCCACCAATCCACTAAAATTAACTTTTGATGGGGTATCAATAATTGGAAATCATAATTATTATGAAAAAATTTTACATTCACATTAAGATATCATTTCTATTTTCTACATTTTATGTGTCATTTTAATATGAGGGAATCCAATTCAAATTCATAGTGAATCTCAAATATTACCATGAAATTATTTGGATATTCATCATAAGGTAATACTATTGTTTTCAATTGAAGATCATTAGTTGATATGTTGAGGTACATTTTGTGTCCACAATTATCAGAATATTAATCTATAATATTTAATCGAGGAGTGTCTAAGGTCTATTACATTAATTTTTGATTTCCCTATTGTATTTTCATTTACATGAGAAATAATTTCCCATCAACTTTTAAGAGTTGTTCCTTAGCTATATAAGACTAAAGTGGCTATTTCCCTATTGTTTTTTTTGAATAAAAAAAGACCAACAGGGATTTCCTTTATTGAATAAGAGGGATGATGATCCAAGGAGGGATAGATAAAGGACCATTTTCGTGGGATATCATTTAGTTAAGAACGAATATCACTTTTCAATGGATAGAAATCAAGAAAGACATATCCCATTTTACCGAGCACCTCATGGATGGTGGAATTTCATGAATTTGTTTTATTTAGGGAAGGACCTTCATGAAAAAAATGAGATGTCACTATGTGGGTGACCTTCACATAGGATAATGTCATTGGGAGGGCTACTGTCATGGATTTAGGTCATTATATGAGGATAAAAATTACAGCATTCACATTGGAGAATACCTTAATATTGGATGATTGAAAGAGGATAACCTTTTTATTGTTGTATCTTCTAGCTATGTGGGGTGCTACCATGAAACTAATACTAACATGGGATCCAAAGATCTATTACATTGTCAACATGAAGAGATCATTCATGATAATATGTCTTTGGAGGACATCTGTAATTTCAAGCTATCAAATTGTATGGAGGACCTTTCCAATCGAATATAATAGTTCTATAATATAGTGAATATTTAATAAGATCTTGTGTCACCATTCATACACATTTTTGGGATTCATGAACACCAAAACATATCAGATATTGTTTAGGCACTATCTATTCATTTCCTAATTTCTTTTGGGGTGTCTTTATTTTAGGTGACTTCCCCTGGGAAATTGGAGCAGCTTGATGTGGGTGTTGGATTTCATATATATAATATTTCTAATTAGTTCCTTACTTTTTGACTATATTTCATATATATTTTCTATAACATGGAAAAGGATATATACCCCCTCGAATGGCCAATGAATTAGACCATTTTACTCTAGTTGGAATGGGTATATATACTTAATCCATTTATCCACATATCATTAGATGACAATGAACCTCTTGGACAGGGGAAGGAATAATCATATACTTCATGCTTACTCTTTAGTTATTCAGGCAGAAACATAAAATGTGGTCATACGGTTATGTTCATGACTCATAACCACCATGGTTTCAATCATTATATATTAGAAAGTTGTAAAATATGAGTGGAGATAGATGAATTTTGTTCCATCATTTCCAATATATAAAGAGTTACATCGTTATATGTAATGTGAATATAAGCCCAATATATAGATAGAGAGGGGAATATTCCTGATATAGTCCACTAGTTACTATCAGAATATAAAAAAAACTAATCAGATGTGGAGCAAGTGATATGGGTCTTCCCCAATTTTTTAGGATCTTCTTATTCTTTTCTTGGAGTTACTTTAAATAATTGTTTATGATTCTTGTTTTTTGATAGATGTTGGTACCTTACCATGATATTTCACCGAGTTATTATGGTGGGCTTCTTGGTTTTAGGAAGGTGTTTATGAAAACTCATGATTTTCTGCCAATTTTTCATGGTGGGGTTCCATGGATGATGTTGAGCTATGCCTATAGGCTTGGTTGGTGCGGGAAGGTGTTGGTTCCTGCTCTCAATTTTCTTCCATTTTGTTTTATCACATATAATTTGATGGAATAATGACATTAAAATAATGATCAATAACTATTTTCTATGCTAGAAAAATTATCTTACATGCCCATGTCTGAGAGACCTACACTGATCTTCTAAGGGAAGTATCCTCATATTTCCAAGGGTGTGGTATAACAGAATGATGTTGGATACATCTATTTGTATACTAATTTAGGTGTGACCCCTATTCTATTTGTATGAGTCATTAGGTAATTTCTAATGTATCCTCCTTAGTATAATGGATTAATTCAGTGCAACATTCCAGAGATAGGCTCCCAAAACGATTTTTGTATGAAAATAGGTGTCTTTTCATAGTGAACCACCATCCATTAATGAGTAGATGGATGGATGGTATTCAAATTCATGATAGATTTTCTAGATTCCTCTGGACGATACCATTTTGGTGGTACCAATAAATGATCATTTTTTAGACCCATTATTGAAAACGCTGGATTGACAATGATGTCCTCTAGTTGGATGAGGACCTAAAAATATATTGTAATGGTCAGATATGTTGATAGGATTTCAAATGTATTGGATTTTATTTAGTTGTCATCAAAAGTTGTTGTAATATTTTTGAAAAATAGAAACTTGAAATGGCATCAACGTGATATCTCAAGAAATGAACATGTTTATAAAAACTATTTTTGAAACATGTTTTGGGCCATCATTCATTATGTGAGAAGGTTCCTAACACGGGGGTGGAAATGCCATCTTGGTCGTGGATTTACAATAGTTTCACTTTTTTGTGTGAGATATGAAAAAAGTGTTTTTACGTGTGTTGGTGGAAAAAAGATTCACATCCGGGTCACCATTTTTTCCCATCACGGTCATACACCCAAAGTATTTTTTTGAGTTTATGATGACCATATAGCCAAAGTTATAAAACCACTTGTATTTCTCCAATGAGGCCTTAGATGACATATTGTGTGAGAGGATAGGAGTTCAGGATCAAAACACCCTTTTTGGGAGAATAGTTTCCTACTCTAGGACACTCTCATTGATTTGAAAAATATTTTTGAATCCTTTATGAAATCCCAAATATGGAATATATCACCAATATTTTAATAATTATTATCATGTGGTCACATTAATATCATCTTTATGTATCATATGTTATTTATATACAAAAACATGTATATATTTAAAAGTTATTACATAAATGGTAACCACTTTGTATATAGATTATAGATTATCAAATCATTTATTATTAACATGATGGTTTTAGGCCACATAGTTGGTTGTTCTGTAATATTACATCAGCATGTAAGTCAGAAATGATTTCAATATAGGGATTAGGCCAATGATATGGGCTTCCAACATATCCATTTTAATTGAATCAGATACCACATAGTTCAGTTCCCCTAAATGGGAGACATCATACCTTTTATGGTCATGTAATAAGGAAAAAATAGTGAGGTAGAACATCATGAGGTAAGGACACATATGTGAAAGATGTTTATTCATTAGATGGTGTGAGGATTACATTGATGCTTCTTGAAGGGGGCCTTGAAGGATGTGGTATCCTTGGTGGAGTAACATATTATTAGGAACATGCACCAATTATGATTGTGACGAATGAGGATGGGAATTAATATATCCATCCATGTTAGATTCATCCCTACTAGGGTTATAACCCAAAAAACAATCGGGTGAATTTTGGGTGTTGGGTTTAGTCTTTATGTAGGCTTCTTATGTATCCCAATTTGTTGGAAATTGAAACCCATATAGTTCAATTTGGGTTGGGATTACAACTATGGAGGAGGTCCATGGTGGTATATTGGTCCGGGCTTACACATAATGAGGTTTCCTGGTAAATTTATTCATTTGGTATATGACCCTATGAGGAGGTGATAACATAGTTTGGGATTATAAAAAATTGGATGCCCATTAAGGGGGACAGGGTTAGGGATTATTCCAACAGTGGAGGCCCATGATGGTTGGGGATCATTTATTGGTCATGATAGCCTCTATCCTTTAGGCCTGTAAGAGTCACGCCCAGTGTGATAAAAAATTTTAACTGACTGATATGTAGGACAACACAATCACCATTATTTTCTAGTGAATGAGGCTGAGGAGATAGGGGAGACAATGTGATTTCAATGTTATAGTATCCTATTTTGTTTTAGTAACAAGGATAGTCACATATGACCATCTATTTTCATACATGTCCATAAGAAAAGCATTGGGAATACTCTAGGAGAGGTACCATTTACATGAATCTAGGGATGGGAGGAGGATACCGGTTTATCCCTCAAAGGGAAAGGGAAGCATGATCCACAACCTTTCAATTTAGGAAGGGGAGGCCCATAGAACAAACTCCATGGTTGGGACCCTCACTACGATGAGAATATGTTGATGAGAAAATTTATAGGAACACCTTATTATGAGGGATAATAAAAGGACCCCATTTACCATGGTAATATATGAACGAGATGAAATTTTTGGGTTCCCTTTGGTTAGATCATACATATCTGGTGGATTTGGGAGAGACCTTATATAACAAAATTTCTCTTTATTTCACACATCATCATAATTTATTTCATAAAATATTCAAATTAAAAAATATAAGATATCGAGAGGTCTTGTATTTTTTGGGATTAGTAATGTTACATAACAAGTCACATCATAAAACACAACATCTTTATTGAAAACCTCTTTTACATGATCATAACATTTCATCATACTTAGCATTGCATGGGATAACCTGGGGTCATGCATAAAAAAAATGTGAGCTATAAAACCCAGTAAGGGAGTAAAAAAGGAATATCATGATGAATACAATACAAGTTAGAAGAAGTCATATCAGTGGAGCACAAGAGAAATATGAACATAAATTAATGATATATCCTGATTATCATAACATGGAAATGTGGTAACAACATTTAAATTGATATTAGGATGAACAAAGGCACACTGCACATAAAGCATGATTAAATACTCATTTCACTTGAATTATCATGATTAAACCATTTTGCACTTAAATCATCATAATAATAATCTTAACTAAATGCATTGGAGTGCTACTAGGGTACACCCTTCTTATTCATTTCATTTCATGCATTAGTGTGCCACATGGATCACACAACATGGAATCATTCAAAATCACCATTTATTACACAATAATGGAATGTATAATACATACATGAAACTATATAATCAATAAGTAAATGTGCATAAAGATTATTACTATTGATATAGAAATGGGCACAGTATTCACTAAACAATGTCTTTGGCTTGGAAAATCACAGGGCAATTTCAAATGTATAAATACATGACATAAAAATTCATAAAAAATTTTGATGATAGAGAATGGGGTATGTCAAAATATTTACATCAAATTGAAAGTAATGGGGTCATATAGATACATATACCGACATATGCAATTGATTTTGGATGCATAATATAAAAGAAGAGCTTGAATGTAAATGTGGGGAGACAAATCTCTTACGGAATCATGGAATTGTAGCAGGGGTACATGGAAGGCATTAAAGAGAGGTAATGGGGTCTCTAATCATTATAACACAAGTAGGGAATTATATTAAAGGGGAAAATTCATACCCCAAATTTTTTATGTGAAATTATAAGGGTATAACAACAAAATGAAACATGGAAAAATGGGAAAGGAAGAAATCCCTTACTCAGAACTGTGATCCCAAAGGATAGGGAGAGGATTGAGAGAGGCTTCATTGGCTCTTGGGCTGACTTGGGAGGCTTTTAGAGAGTGTAGGGATTGGTAGGGATGTATTACATGGGTTTTGAGTAAAGATAATGTGGGATATAGGGTGGGTTTATATATGAAAAGAGATGGAATTATTTATTAATTAGGTTTTTGACACTATGTAATAAAATAAGAAAAACCAAAAACACACCCATGTATTGTGCCCATGGTTTTTTCCAAGGGGGAGTGGAAAATATTATTTTTTAAGTTCAATGGCCAATCATATTAAAATATTATGCTTTCTTATGTGGAGGTGAGTAACAATCTCTAGGAAATCATTTTAAAATTTCAATTGTTTTATAAGTCATGGAGTGTCCAATAAAGCAATCATAAAATTAATAAAACAAATTTAAAATCACATTATTTTAAAGGTAAAACATTTATTGTCCGAA
The DNA here is from genome assembly GCA_963277665.1 of Viscum album. Lineage (NCBI taxonomy): Eukaryota > Viridiplantae > Streptophyta > Magnoliopsida > Santalales > Viscaceae > Viscum > Viscum album. The sequence continues at coordinate 175,613,306 of OY728140.1, read as the reverse complement.
AACCAATTTAATATTATATTATTGCATCACTATTGGGTCATTATAATGTCATAAAACACATTTTATATTTAAACGGTATTAAACTTTTTACCCAAAAATTTGACTGTCTTAGAAAATTATGAAACATTCACCATTGGATCTTTATTCCAAAAATAATATACATTTTATATAAATAATTTACTAAATTTTTAGAAATTTTAATTCTCAAATAAAAATCGACATTTATCGAAATTTCATGGGTTTTGACAAAAATGACATTCAGACCTTAATATAAATCAAAATTGTAATCATAAAAATTATAAAATCATTTATATTTAATAAAACTTATTTTTTTTAATAATAGTTTATTAAAATATTATTTAATTCCAAAATTTATTAATTCATCAAAATAGATTTATTAAACCATTTACAATGTAACAATAAAGAAAATGTATATTATTTATAAAAAAATAAAGCACCCAATCCTGGTGCTAGGGTCTTATTACATATCCCCCAATAACACTCGTATATGACCTAAGGGTATGGTGTGTAATGGTGGCAAACTCTTGGGGAGGCTTAGATATCATTTATTAGGTGGTAATCTCTATCTTCTTTCATTTCTCTCATAGGTGATTCAGTTCAAGCTTAACATGTTCAATCTCATCTTGGGCATTGTCAAGAGTGATGTCCAGTGATGCCACCTCCTTTTTGAGCTCCAAAAAATGGGCTTCGTACGGAGAAATTATACTGGATTAGGTCATTACTTCCTTTTTCTGAGTAAATTTGATTTGTTAATGCCCTATATTTATACTAATCAATTTATCACTATTCAACTACTATATTAGCAATGGTAACAATTCTTAACAGTATTTTGAAATACAAAATCATAAAACCAATGCAGTGAATATGTTACATAACTATTTTACATAATTAGACAAATAATTAGATCAAGAAGAATTTTCATTAATAAATTTTTGGGTCATTACAATATCCCCCTTATAAAATTTTACCCTTGTAATTTACTTTTCCCACACTAAAACAGAAGAGGGTAACTATGCTTCATTACTTCCTTAGATTACCCCATAACATCTTCAAACTTGTGGTTTCTCCATAACACCTTGACGAGGGGAATTGTCTTATTCTGTAGAAATTTTCCCCTATGATCTAAGATTTTTACCACAATCTCTTCATAGGATACTTCATTCTCAATTGGTAACAAATTTAGATTGAGTACATTCGATGGGTCTTGTATATACTTCCTCTAGAGTGATACATGGAATAAATCATGTACCTGAGATAGGATTGGTGGGAGTGCTAGTCAATAGGCCACTACTATAATGTGGTCAAGGATCTCAGAAGGGACGATGTACCTTGGAATAATATTTCCCTTTGTCCCAAATCTATTAACACTCGTCCATGGTGATATGCATAATATTACCATGTCCCCATCATCAAACTCGAGGTCTCATCGAAAAATATCTGCATAGCTCTTTAGTTGACTCTGAGTGTAATTAATTTGATGATGGATGGTCTTAACATTCTACCCCATTTCATCCACCATTTCCGGACCTAGAAGTTATCACTACCCAACTTCATCCCAACATCTCGGTGTTCTGTACCTCTTCCCATAATGGGATTCACAAGGATCTATTTGGATTCTTGAGTAGAAACTGTTATTGTATGAGAACTCAAATAGAGTAAGATTTCGATCCCATCCTCCTTTGATGACTGTTGAGAATGCCCTCAACGTTTCCTCAATTGTATGGATAGTTATGTCAGATTGGCTATGAGTATGTGGATGATAATCCATACACAAGATCATCTAAGTATTCATAGCATGTTGTAGAGTATTCCATAATATAGAGGCGAATCTTGGATATCGATCGTATATAATTGATAGCGGTACTCCATGAAGCCTTACCACTGCTCTGATATATATCCATTCCATTTGATACCATTTGAAATCCTCTCCGATTTAAATGAAGTGTGTAGTGTTTGTAAGATGATACACAACCACCCAGATTGCATTATTTCCAATGGATGTACTTGGAAGTACTGTGACAATGTCCATGGTGATGTTCTCCCATTTCCATGATAGTATGGGTAATGGTTTCATCATCCCATTACACTTCTAACTCTCCACCTTCATTTGCTGACATTCAAAGCACTTTGATGAATACTCTGCGATCTCATTCTTCCTATTATCCCAATAATAATTTTCTTGTAGGTCTCGATACATATTTGTGTTTCCTCGTTGAATGGATAAATTTGAATTTTGTGTATCATCAAAAAGATTAATCTTTAACTCCATATTTGATGGAACACATAGTCTTGACCTGAATCTCACAATTCATATTCATTAACATTGAACTCTAAGCATTTCCCTTTTTTATTGTTTCAATATTAATATGAATTTCTAAATCATCAATTTGAGAATCCTTTAAACATTCCAAAATAGATGTTTGATCAATCATTTATGAAATGATTGATGATTCTCACTTATTTATGATTCCTATGTAAATCTTCAAAAAATCATTGAAGATTTGATCCTTTTCAATTATCATCAACGATAGAATTGCAGGGTCATATATACATAGATCATCTTTCACCTTGTTCTCTTTTCATGGGTTGTAATGGATTGGTCATTCATAGTCACTGAGAATCATTAACTGCCTTCTTTGGAACATATTCAAATATTTTTGTGTGAATAGATATTTGAGGCTTTTGTGATCCGTGTATATTTCACACTTCTCCCCAAAGAGGTAATGTCATGACCCGTCCTCTGGGCCCGTGCCGTGACTACCCCAAGCCCGCCTTCCAAAGGCCAGGGGTTGGCGACTAGCACCAATGGTGTAAATCCTCATAAATGGGAAGGCCTTGCCTTTATAAAAGAAAACAAACACTACAGAGTACACAAGCTGAAGTAAACACAAAGTAAACTGTATACACAAGTAAGTGATGGAAATTAAATGGGCCAGTATACAAACCCAACTGAATGTGTAGTACAAATGAAAGGAAAGTAAAACAACTGAAAAGTAAGCAGCAACCACCACGTCGTCTTCCGGAACTCCCACATAAAGGGTGGGAACAGACAGACTCATCGGCTCCTCGAGTCCGCTCGTCCTCTCTATGTACGTCCCACCTGATAGAACACCTCCGGGTACCGTCCTGCTCCTCAAGACTCAACCACGATCAATGTTGTCCGTCGTATGCAACCAACACAACGTAGTGCGGGCGTAGCCCATGAAGAGGTGAGTATTGGATTCTTAGTTGGGACCCTGAGACTCACGTAGGTCTCCCAGATTTCACAAAGGATAAACCAGAAAGGAAATATAGGAACAAAAGTATCAACTAACCCTACTTAGGTATATTCCCATACATATACCTAATTCATCAATTCTGGTTCTGCTCCAACTCAGGTGAACATGTACACCCCAGTCCACTTAGGAAAGTATAACTCAATCCACACAGGAAAGTACATCCCAATCCACATTGGAAAGCAAGTCAATCATATCGAAGATAATGATTGATAGTCAAGACTAATCTAACACAGGTATACAATTTGTAAGCTGATAGGGATGATCAGATGTAGGCACTGATTCATCTAAGATGTCGGACCCACATACGATACAAGACAAGCTAAGTTGTTATACCCACAAAGGATACAAGACCATCTAATCTGTCGGACCCACATAGGATACAAGTACAGTGTCCAATACTACCGGACCCACATAGGATACAAGAACAGTAATCATCGCAGTCGAACCAACGGAGGATCCCAGAATATTCGTCGTCGCTACCGAACCCATGGAGGATCGAAGTACAGTCATCTTCGCTACGGAACCCATGTAGGATCCAAGTACAGTCATCATCGTCGTCGCAGTCGCAACCAGGTCTAGGGTTCCCGCACACAGCACACTCAATTCCAGGAGGGTCCACTCCACGAGCCAAGGGGTTCGATACATAAACTATCACTAAGTCCAGAGTTGATGTATCACAAAGTTTTGTCTCATCAATAGGGACTCAATGCGACAGACGGTGCGTCAATCAGACACCCGGTCGGATAGTTATTGGCATTTTCATCCCAGGGGCTCGGTTGGTTTTTAAGCTAAAACTAGCCCAACCGTACTCCAGCTGCATTCAAACCTCGAGCGGAGTAAGCCAAAATAACCATCTAACTAAGAGGAACGATGTCCGTACTCTAGCTGCATTCAAACCATCCCGACGGTACTGCAGCTGTGTTCAAACCTTCGGCCAAGCGGGATGCGGGGGGGGGGGGGGGGTGCTGCCCCACTCGATTGAGAAATGGAAGCCCCCTATTAGGGGCCCTCCCCTGCCACCTGTCGGGGGTTACGATCCAAGGACTTCCGAAAAAAATACATGCCGTAATGGACAGCCAGAGAGTTGCCGTGGGACCCGTTGGTCCCGCTGCCTGGAGCGCCGGTGGTCGGCGGAGTCCGACCGCCCTCCTCTACACTGCCGCGGCCTTAGGTAGTGACCCCTATCCGAACGGCACGACGCGACGACGCCGCGCCCCTCCAACGTGGGCCGCCGCGGCCGCGGATCTCCATGGTGCTCCGGTGCGGTGCGACGTCGCCACGCCCTGCCGTCGCGGCTTCCTTCGGCTTCACCGGCTTGGCGCGAAGGCGCCTCGCTCCTTCGCCACGGCTAGCTCCAGCCGCGGTTCCCTCATTCTCACGCGGTGCCATTGCACCGCACCGCCTCCGTTCCAAACCATGATGGTGGTTAACATAAAAAGGGGAGGAGGGTCGGCCGGATTTGTGTGGTCCGACCTCCTCCCGTTATATTGATAACAGGTGGCCAAAAGAAATTAACGATGAACATAAAAATAAAACTAGAACGATAAAACATTCCATACCTCAAAGTAGATCGAGGAAGCTAGTGTCTCGGAATACGGCGTTGCGGGTGAGGATCCGTATATGTCGATGGATAACGTCCTTGGAAGAAGCGGCGTCTCCCTTTCTTTGACGCTGAGGGAAGATGGAATGGCGTGACGACATTCTTCGCGTTCTTCAACGAGGAATATGATGTTCTTCAAAGTAAAGAACTCTCCCTCTCTCAATTCTCCACACAACACATCAACCCAAAATAAAATAAGGCTTTGCCTTATTTTATTTACACATGCCAACATTTTTAAAAATTCAAAAGTTGAATTCACCTAAATAATTAAACTTGTGTAGTCAAATTAATTAGGTGTTTAGTTGGCAGGCACTAATGTGGAAGAGTTATTTAACTCATCTGTGGGGTTAGTGGTATTAAAGAATTTGAAGGGGTGGGGCTCATGTGGGCATCACATCACTAATATCCTATCAAGAGAAGTTAGAATTTTAGTGTGTCCCACCCCAACTCCCACACATGGGGTTTAACCACTTATAAGTGAAATAAAATTTGTAACACAATTTTATTTCTCTTTATACTTAATCCACATTTTTTAACAACTCTTCCAGAGTAAACGCAACACCAATAAAAGCCTTCTTAAACAATTACCTGCGATGCGGTTTCATCGGTGCCCTCAGATTTCGATTCTGAGCACCGGTTCAAAATTTTGGAAAACCCGTACATTCGTTCATTGAACGTACCCGATCTAAACTTCGGAAGTTGATTCCGAGCACACTGGGCCTTGGAATTAGGTGCCATCAAAAACTGCGTACTCGTAAAATCCCCAAGAAACTAAGAAAAAAAATTTCCTTCAAATTTTAGGGTGTTTACAGGTAATGTCGCCAGAATTATAAAGTTAATATTACTCCATCCAACTCCAGATCATGTGTTGGATAGTTTTTCTCCTGAACATTCAATTACATTGAATCATCTTCAATGAATTTGTCATTTTTCATCAACAGACATACCATAACCTTCTGAAAAGCATCACTAAATACCAAAAAATGTTCTCCACTGGTGGTATGTGTGAGAACGTGCACAGTGATAAGCCTCCTTTAAAAATTCATGAAGATCTCTTTACATTCATCACACAAAAAAACATTACTCGCTTCCGAGTTAGCTTGGTAAGAGGGTCAGACAATCATGAGAAATTTGTCACAAATATGCGATAATATCAAGATAAACCCAGGATTTTAGGGATATTTGTTACACATTATGGACTTGTAAATCCCTCAATTTAAACTTTCTTTGACGGATCCACAGATATCTAATTGATTGTTTTGATATGACCCATGATTGATGCCCCCTACAATGAGAACTCAAACTTCCATTACTTTGTATAGAGATTCTCCTTTCACATGGTCTCTAGTACAATGAGTAGATGCTCCTCATGCTCATCCTTAGTTTTGATTTTATATTATAATATCATTGATAAAAAATACCATAAATTGGTTGAGGTAATCTGTAAAGACTCTATTCATCATGTCAAGAATATTTATGGAACATTAGTGAGTATGAAATAATTTCTATGAATTCATAGTTCCCATATCGTTTTCGAAAATAAATCTTAGTGATATCCTCCTTCTTCACCCATACATGGTAATACCCGGACCGAAAATACACCTTGTTATGTATTGTGCTCTAAATAGCTGATCGAATTAGTAATCAATTTGTGGTAGAGAATACTGGTTCTTTATCTTGATATTGTTGAGCTCATGATAATCTACTAAAAGGTGAATTTACCCATTCATATTCTTGATGAAGTGGAATTATGAACCCCATTGTGAAGCACATGGGCATATAAACACTTTATCCAGATTTCTATGTAGTGGTTTCTACATCTCCTCAAGCTCCACAACATCCATTCTATATGGATTCTTGGATATTGGCAATGCCCCGGGTATAAGATCAATAGAGAATTCAACATCTCTTCCAGGATGGAGACCAAGAAATTCCTTGGGAAACACTTCATCGTATTTTCTCATAATTGGAATGTCTTTATGTATAGATTCTTCTTTTTAATCAATCATATATTCAATACACACATGCTCATAAGGGAGTAATATCCATGCTTGAGATGATGGTGTAAAGAATATTCATCCTCCTCCACCCACATGTAAAGAATAATTGGTTAATTCTCCATATGGAGAGTGATTTAACTCTAACAGAAATTTATGTTGGCTCTATATATGTAAAGACAATCCATTAAAACAATTGCATCAAATTAAACTAGAGGGAGTATTTGTGGTTCTCTTGGAAGTTCAATCCAAAAATTATGATAGGGGTGGAGTTAAATTCAATTAATTCAATTATTTCCCCATTTTTTGTTCTCAATGACATCTTTAATTCTATGACCTGTGGTGTTGTTGGGATTGTTGTAATAAAAATTAGGGATTTAAAAGAAAATTTATAACCAAAATACAAAATTATGTTTTCAATTATTGAATGAATAACTTGAATACATGTCACCACTTCATTGTCAGGGTTCACTTTAGTAATATTGATCGAAAAATCTCACCCTTGCTACCTTGGAGGTTTTTGGTTGCCTATGAAAACCCTTAGCTTAGAGATTTGGATTGAAAAGTGCTCTGTTTCATTAAAGATGAAGTAGTGAACAACATATTGATGGTTGAACAATGTGTTCCTCTCCTCTGTCACAACCCCATATTTTTCATGTCAGAAGTTAATGGCTATGTTCCCATCTCTTCCAGACCAAAATCATTTCCTCTTCCCCTTTATGAAGTTTCCGAGGTTCTTTATTCCATACATTTGGCAGGTGGGGTGCTATATTTTCTTAGGACCATTGTATTTATCCATTAAACCACCATAATTAATGTCCACCTTACGCTTCTTATCCCATGATACCAATGATATTCATCGATCTCCATTTCAACTTTGAGGGAAAATCAGACAATTTCCACATATCTATCTAAGTCATAGATATCCAAAGCTTTTGGTAGGATAGCTTTATCTAACCAATAAAGAGGTCAACCTGGAATTTGGGGGAAATGAAAAATATAGAGGAGTATCGTGAAATCCATGGGAATTTTTACTCATATGCACTGATGGATTATTCATCTTTTTTTCTTGAGTGAAAGGAAGTCCCTTTCTATCCTAAGTTAGAGGGGGTGAGGAAAATATTTTTTGAAAAATGCTTTCTGGAAATCCTTCCATTCCAATGCATCGATCTCCTCCTCAGGATTCAAATTTTTGATCAATGTACCCCATTGATCATCTTCAACCTCCATATGATAAGTATCCTGAAGAACATTCTCTAGTTCATAAAATTGATGGATGAAGAAGATATTTTAAATAGATTTGATCTGTTGTTCGTAAATTGAGGAATCAGATGATCCATTAAAGTTAAGAGGCCTTTGTCTCAGGAACCTCTCGATTGTGACTTGGTATTTCATGGGGGGGTGGGGGTTGAAATGTCATACAGAGAAACGTTTATATTACAAACATGAGTTAATTGAGAGAGTATCATGATAATGTTCATGATTCCTACCCCCATTGGATTGGGAATCTCATTAGAATAATTATCACATTGATCTTTGCATCGATTGTCAGCCGGAGTCCTCCTGCTACCATCCATGGGCTGGAATAAAAGGAAATTTTGGTGTAACACATGAAGGGTAATCGAAATACAAAACGAATATGACCTATAAATTTCTTTATGTCCATAACATATGAATTTATAAGCTTCAATCTATGTTATCCATGATCTCCTTTCCAACTTATATAATTAGGGGGATTTCATTTGTTTCCCTAATAATGGACCGTACTAAAATTATGAATTTACCAAGGAATATCCCCCATGAGTATCGTAACCATGAGTGCAGAAAGGTCCGTTGTCGTGTAACAGTTCCAGTTCATGTCTAGCTCAAGGTTGTCTTTTCGGGTCTTACCCCTAGATACATCTATGCTAGAGCTACCTCTACATGCTCCCAACCGGAAAGGAATGTATTTGCATCATAAACCACTTAATCAATAATCACCAAAATTTAGGTATTTTTTCATTATAATTTCTCTTATCTCTAATGCATTCACTAGGGTTTTCTAATATTAACCCCATAAATAACCGAATCTATCATTTGATACCAAATATAACAACCATGATCGTTATTTAAAAATTAAACTAAATTTATTACATAAAATATTAAATTTATACAAGATATAATATTGATAGGTATATTGTATTTGGGGCCTAGGAATATTGCATAACAACTTAGTATATAAAACAAAACATCGTTTTTGAAAACATCTTTTACATGACCACAACATTCATTTGTATTTAGCATTGAATTGGATAACCTGAGGACATTCATAAGAAAAGGGTGAGCTATAAATCCTAGTAAGGGAGTAAAAAAGGAATAATAAGAAGAATATAATACTTTTTAGGCAAAAATAATATCAGTAGAACACATGATAAATATGAAAATAAAGGCTTGATAAATCATGATTATCATGACATGGAAATGTGGAAACAACATTTAACATGATATGAGCATGGGTCAAAGATCATTGAACATAGAGCTTGATTAAACCCTAATTGCATGTGAATCAGCATGATTAAACCCTAATTTGAAATACCATATCATTATACTAATCTTAACTAATTAATTGGTGTTCCATTAAGGCACAACCTTCTTAATCATTTCATTTAATGCATAAGTATGCCATATAGATTATACAACATGTCATAATTCACCATCATCATTTAGTCCATGACAAATGAATGTGGAATACATACATGAAACTATATAATCAATAATTAATTATGTATAAAGGTGAATAACCTTTATTGTGAAATGGGAATGGTATTCACTAAACAATTACTTTGGCATATTAAATCATGGTACATATTCAACAATATAACAAAGTGACATAAGAGTTCATAAAAATGGTTGATGAGAGGGAATGATTTTTACCAATATATTTACATGAAATGGACTCTAAGGGGGTCATATAGATACAATTACCAACAAATTTAAGGGATTTTATATGCATAATATAATATAGGCCCTTGAATGTAAATGAGGGGAGATAAACCCCTTATGAAATTTCAGCACAGTAACAAGTGTACATTGGAGGCATTAATGAGATATAAAGGGGTCTCTCATCATTGAAACACAAGGAGGGTATTATAGGGGAGGTAAAAAATTATACCCCATCATTTTTAATTGAAATTAAAATGGTATAACAACATAAATATACCTGGAAAAAATGAGAAATGAAGAAATCCATTACTAGAAAGTGTTATCCAAAAGGCTTGAAAGAGGCTTGAGAGGGGTTTATTTGGAGCTTGGGGTGAGATGGGGGGTTTTAAAAAGAGTATGGTAGGGTAGGGACGTGTTCCAAATGTTTTTAAGGAAAAAAAGGGGATCTAGGGTGGGATTATCTATGAAAATAGAGGGAAGTCTTTTTATTTAGGTTTTGGGCACTACACATTAAACTAATCCAAACCACAAACCAAACCACGAGTTTTCCCATTGTTTTTTCCAAATGGGATGGGAATATATAATATTATAAGATCAATTTCTGTAAATCTTAATATATTTATCTTTCTTATGTGGAGATGAGTCACACTCTCAAGGAAATAATTATAAAAGGTAAAATGTTTTATAAGTCTTAGAGGGTCCACTGACGCACCATAAAATTAAAAAATCAAATCTTAAATCACATTATTTAAAAGGTAAAACATATATTTCCAAAAAATAAACATTACAGTATTTTTTTACATCACTATTGTGTCATTATGATATCATAAAACACTTTATATATTTTATGGTATTTATTTTTTTACCTAAAAATTCGCATGTCTTAGAAAATTATGAAAAACTCACTGTTGATGAATTTCAATGTCCTAATTCCAAAAAAATATTCATTTTATCTAAATAGGATTCTAAAATTTTGAAATTTTACTTCTAACGTTACAAAAGACATTTATTGAAAATTCAGGATTTTGGACAAAAAATGGATTATAAACAATAATAAAAATCCCCATTGTATGAAAAAAATTATAAAATCATTTATATATAATAAAAATTTATTTATTAATAATAATTTATTAAAATATTATTTAATTATAAAATCCATTAATTCATCAAAATAGATTTCTTAATTGAATATTAACAAAAAACACTATTTGTGGTTTAAATACCATTAACAATGTAACAATAAAATATATGTATATTCATTATAAAAAATAAAGAAACCAATCATTGTGTGGTGGTATTATTACATATCCTCTTACAAAACCCTCATAAGACCTAAGTGTATGTTGAGAGATGGTGACAGACTCTTAAGGAGACTTAGATAATATCACCCGAGTGATAATCTCTATCAACATTCAATTCTCCTGTAGGCGTTTATGTTCAAACATAACTTGTTGAAGCTCAGCTTGGGCTTGGTCAAGAGCGAATCCTAGTAACACAACATCCCTTCTGAGCTTCGACAAATGGGATTTGTATTAATCAATTATACTGGATGAGGTCACCACTTTCCTTTTCTATTTAAATTTGATTTGTTAAAGCCCTATGTTTATACTTATCAATTGATCATTGTTCAATGACTATATTAGCAATGGTAAAAATTCATAACAGTGTTTTGAAATCCATAATCATAAAACCAAATTAGTGCATAGTTTATATAACCATTTTACATAATAAGACATTTAATTAGATCAATATGAATATTAATTAATAATAGTTTGGGTCATTACACCATAGCTTGGTGGTTCACGAAGGGGGTTCCTTGAAAGGGATTATTAATAAATAGGACATGTTTGGTTTAATCACTACATAATGGTATTTGATAGAGAGCATTGGTTGGGATGTTTAAAGTGGAACAGAGGGTGGTAAAGGAGCTTCATAGAAGGGTATTGAGACTAAATGACTCCAACCCGTATATTTTGTTCTATGAGGGATGGGGATCCACAAATATTTCACCCCCATGTGGCTTTTAAAATTGATTCCCATGATGGGAATGACTAGGTTGATGGTCCATCAGCAAAGGTTTCATTATTATATAGAACAACTTTGTTTACACATTCATTACTTTTATATTTTTAGTATATTTTTACCCACTTTAATCAGTAGCTGAAACTATATTTCACATTAAATCCACTCTCAAAAAATTGCACCCAAATCATCCGCCACCCCATCAGTATACATTTGGGGTATTGAAAAGGACTGCTCAACAGAGAAAGAAAAATTCATTTGATGGGGGTTTGAAAAGATTCCTTTCCCCCAAAATGAAAATTCATTTTTAGAAGAATTAAAATGTACATCACCCCACAATTGAAACCCCATTTTTTGGGATTTGATGGGAAGAAGCTTATGTGCTTTTTGGAGATGTTATGTGAGGTAGTGACTTTCACAGTGATCGTGTCTTGAAAATGGAAGGGGTCATCTTCTTTTCAGGTGAATTTACCATTTTTACTCACCACAAAGTATATTTTTGATCTTTTCTCCAATAAAAAGTACCCACATCCTCTATGATAACATTAATGGACAGAAAAATGATTAAATTCCATAAAAGATTCATGTAACACAAGAATTAATGTTTTTTACTCCCATCCATTTAATCTTATGAAATAACTCTCTTATGAATGAAAATCTAAAATATTAGATAAAAGATAACACTTAATGTCAATCCACAATATCTATTATAGGATTTGTGTGTAATTAAATATTTGTTATTATACCCAAACCCATAATATTATATCACCCAATAATACAATAATAGTTTTTCATATTGTGACAGGGAATTCCATTTCCTTAAATAAAATAAATCCTAGTAATATAATATGATATACCCCAATAAATGAAAAATAAAAATTATTATATTGAAGTTTTATTCACAAACTAGTTTTGTTTTACCATATAATATATCTTATATTTACATATATCATTTATATATAACCAATTTTGGAAAAATAGTTTTAAGTCACATAATAAAACATAATCCATAGAGATTATTTTCTACTTCGCCTTATATTAAATCATATTAAGTAGATTGGGAAATAATATCCAAAAAATAATGTCGGTAAATTCCAAAAAAACGTTTCAAATGTTATGATTAATGTCATTATGTATCACAAAATCTTCAATAACATGTGAATACAAATATGAAATACATTTGTATTGACTCTAAAAAAATTAAGGTATATCTATGAGTCAAAATAAAACCACATATATTTGACAACAATGTCTTACCTCTTGGAATTTCATAGTAGTAACCAAGGGATATAATGAAAGAAAATATCATATATACAACTCATACATTCTTAATTATCTAAGAATAGAAATACAATACTGATAAATACATCAAATTTTATTCATCTTTATAGATGAGTAAATCATAGATTCCCCACCTAAATAGATAAGTTAATTATATATACTTTCTATGAGTATTCACACACTTTATAGTCAATATTATTTGAAGTCCTAGATTTCAAACTCATCAAACATGAGAAACAAGCCATCTTATTTGAGATAGAACTGATGAATATAATAAAAAAAACCCCACCTTCCTAGATTAGCTAAGCCTCCTGTACTGTTTTGGAAAATGTCATTGTATATAAGTTCTATTAGAAGGAATATCAGTAAATCAAGAATGGGGAAAATAAATATAATACATGAACCCATATTAAACAAATGATACAATGTGTGACACTCCATTTAGTAAACTAAGTGTTTTATAATGTGGTAAAAAACTTGTTTTAATCCATATTAGTACATTTTATATCTTCATATAATAATTTATGGGTTGGATTGTGTCGTGCGTTGCAGTGGGGGGTTTCAGGTAGCCCGACCATAGTTCAGTCAATGGAGGGAACTCAGTTTTGTTGGTCTATGTTTGAATGGCGACAACACTTATGGTGGTGGATTGACGTTTTTTACTTTCATGTTGAGGGGGGTCCTATGAAACAGCGGTGATGGTGTTTGGTGACAAGTAGTGGACATCAGAGAAGAGGCCGATGGTGAAGAGGTGATGAGTTTGGATGAGTTCGACAATGGTGTTATTGATGATTATGTGATGTTTTGTGATTTGAGTATGGCGGAGAAGATGGTTCTTTTTTCGTCGGTGTTGGCGGACGCCGGTGGAGATTGATGGAGATCTCATTTGATGAGGTTAGGGCGGCTGACGCATTCATTGTGTGACTCGAGGTAGGGTGGTGGACTCGAGGCAATGCGTGGATCGAGATGACTGGATGGTGATGCCTTGGTTTTTGAATTTTGAAATTTGTGGTTTTTGGATGGCTACAGCGGCGGTAAGGATTTTGAATTTTGAATTTTGTTTGCATTTTGAATTTTGTTTACAGTGTGTTGATCGTAATGTGGGGTATGTAAGTGTGGTTTGTGGATTTTTTTTGTTTGCTTACCACTTTTCCAAAAAGTGTCTTCTTAAAATAAAAAAAATGGTTTGTGGATTTTATCACACTAATCTTAACATTTCATAAAAAAACTATTATACTCGATGTTGAACATCAGTTTTGTATAACATAATGCAATACAATTAAAGGTTAATAATCAGTATAAATTCATAAAATTTATATCAATATATTCAAATATGTTTCCAACATTAGTGAATTATAAAGTATGTGTTTATATTATTATATGAAATATTTTATTTTCACAAAGTTTTTTAAAAATAAATTAAAAAATCCTATAAAAGTAGTTTTCTAACATATTATATATAATAGGCTTCTAGATGATCCTTATGTTTCCAATAATTTTATGGGGGTTATTGACACATTATTATATATGTAATTTCTAACACATAACTATTTTATAACCTAATTAAAACCTCCCAATAAACAATTCCATGAGGAATTTATATGAAGAATGATTTTTTGAAAAAAAAATATTGATTTAAGAATTATATTACTAATCTTAAATTACAGGATGATATTCCAAATTCTCTAAAAAAATATAAAATGTTAAATTATTAACTGCCATTTTAAACTTAGAAATATTTCTATTTATAAAATAAATTTTTTGAAACCCTCTAATTAAATTTATTCCCTTGTTACTCAATGTTAATTAATATAACTATTCAAAAAATTAAATAATAGTATTACCTCAAATCATTTAGGAAAAAATGTCTTTCACTTTTTTTGGTAACTAAATTCAACTATTTACATTTATATTTATCTGCATACCCTAAAATAATTTTAGGATATTAAGTGAAATTCATGTTGATTTTTTCAGGTATAATACCTTTGAATACGATGAATTTCATCTTCCCAGGAAAACTAAATGTTACACTTCCCATTCTTATTTTCAATAATATATCATAAATTCATTAATATTTTAAGGGAATATAATTATGTGAAAATGAATTATATTCTATTTTATTTGATAACTTTTAACTTTTATAAGATCAATCATACTGCCATGAGACTCTTAAATTTTATATTTTGTAATAAATATTATGATAATATTCACGAACTTATTTATGTTTATTAAATATCTATTTATTCCCGTATAGTACTAATATTTCACAAATAAATTATTGTTTTTATATAATGTTTGAAATTATATGTGTTTTGAGAGTTAATGTTTTAAAATAAGACATAATTATTTAAAATAAACCAGCCATGGATTGTATGAACATCAACCCATATATTTTGAAAAATCATATGAAAAAATAGTTTTATAATGGATAGTATTATTCATCATTATATTTTTTCTAAATACATGTTTTAGAATCTAGTGATTCATAAACAATGTGTATCATCTCACTATATTAATAACAAGACATTTTGAATAAACAACTCCCCTTATCATCCAAGAGAAATAAGATAACTATATATATATATTAGTAAGATACATATAAGTTTTATATATTCAGTTGTACTCAAACCCCTGATGTTGGACCTTTTTTCCTCATTACTTGATTGAATTCATCATAATATATCAAATCTTATGTTATCTTGGAACTCTTATACACTTTCAATTTTTATAAAATATATGTGTGTTATCACATAAGATTCAAACAATGAATTATTTTTTCTATCATAGATACCATAAATTGATATTCCACAATCATTTAAAAATACAATTAGTTATCACAAACCATTCCATCATTTGAACTCGTTAATATTTATAAAAAACCAATTTATGGTTTGATGAAATTTATTGGATTCTTGATAAAACATAGTTCTAATTTATTATAATTTTTTCTGTTAGGTTAAAATTTTCCTTACCTCAAATGTCGAAATATGACCCTTAGATGAAAATCTTATTTACTAGTTATTATTTTACCAATAATTTTATAAAAACAAGAAATTATGTCTTTAATCGATTAAAATTTTCAGAATCTATCCATCATTGAAAGTATAATGAATCACTAAACCAGAACAATATTTTCTAAAAATATTCAATATCTTTACTTATTAGATATTCCTATTACCTAGACCCCCGTTGAAAGTGATGTCACATTTGCTGGCATATCTAATTTGATGAAGTTAAGGAATGAAACATTTTTATTGTTGAGGATAATGAATTTTTTATATTAAGGGATTCCCAATTAGATTATCCCCTTCTCATTAACAATACATAAAAGCATTGGGATAATTTAGTTTAGGAACTCATTGATGAGATCATGATTACATTTCAAGAAATGATGGGGAATACGATTTTTCAATCAGAAAATCATTCCAAAATAGTGGTTTTTTGGTAATAAAAAGTTGATCCTTTTGCAAATGCATGTTTAAACGAGAATTATGTTCTGGAAAAATAAAGGTATAGATAAACCTAAAATATTTCATTCTCTTTGTATCATTTTCAGGAAGATAAATTCTATTCTTCAAAGCCACTCCGATCCTGAGAAATCATTTTTTATGTTTTTTAGACTCTCGTAATGTTGGACTATCAGTCGGTCAACACAAACCCATATAGTAATGAAATCAATATGATTTGGGTTTTTTCTATTTTGACAGTAGTTATAATATCAATCAATACTTATACTGATAAAATTTATAATTATATTTTTAATTATTTGGGATTGGTTTATATATTTTCTTAAATATATACTTATAATGTGTATTAATAAATAAGGGATATTAGGAATAATATTTAGGCTTTAAAGAACATATTATAAGGTCCTTGATTTGTCCTTGGAGATGTAAATTCCATTCCCAATCAGTTTAAGAGGTTTTTAATATTCAACTCATCTAACAAAAAATATAGATTTTAGGGCATGTATTGGTAATAATAGAATTCACGAAGTCGACCTAGATGGTGGTAAAAATACACGATACAGGAAGAATATATATAAGGTTTTGGATTGTTTATTTGAAAGAGACATTGTCAATGATTTGGAACTAGATCTTTAGCTATATATTTCATGTCCACCATTGCAAGAAATAATTATAATCACCAAACTATTTTGATGAATATTGTCACTAGGGATACTAGGGTTCCATTTCCATTAAAATTCAACAATTTCATTAATTTTCATCCCGAATTTAACCAGGTGGTTCCATACACTTGAAACTATTTTAACTACAATAAATATGCCTCATATTGTGTTCTAAATCTCAAAGTGATTATGAGATGATTAAAACACTGGATTCAAGAGCACTTTAGTCAAACATATGAAACTATTATACCTATTGTATATATTCATCATTCCATTAAAGTGAGTGATACATGTGATGGTTTTTATACAAGTCATGAATAAGAAGATATGGTTATGCATGATTTGAATACACTATTAAATCATAAAGAATGTATGAAAAGGGAATCATTTAATGTGTAATTTATTATTGAAAGAGATCAAAATGAAAAAAAATTAAATTGATTAAAATTAGTAAATAATATCTACAAACCCTTGGATATAATTAATTATAATTGGATTCTTCTTGATTAAATAGAGCACTAGTATGTTCATATTATTTCCTGTTATATAGTCCCCATTGATTGTCCTAATACTACTATTGGTCATTTGGAAGGTATTATTCCCATAATTTTTTACGACGACGATAACTCACACCTTACTCCCATTCTTCTTAAATTTGATATTCATTATTCTTTTTTGGATTTTTAATGGTAGATCTCCGAGGAAAGATAGGTTCAAAAAATAGTTCTTTCAAAAAAATTGGGAGAGTATTCATTCTGATGTCTGTAGACATCTCAATCATTCTTTATGGGTAGAAACATGACATATGACTTTAATTCGTAGTTTATTTATCATATTCCTAATGTTTAGAATGAAAATGTGATCCATATTTTCATTCATAGTTAACATTAAAACATTATTTAAAAAATTATTTACAGAATTATGAGTAAAAATATTTCCATCATTCCCAAAAAAAATTCACTACCATCCAATTTGGTTTTATTAAATATAGAACCATTCAGGATTGTATCATTACAAATTATGAACAATTAATATATTCATAAAATTAAAAAGAGGGGGTAAAATTTATTCCATGATTTATTTTTAAAAATGAATTAACTTATTATAAAGTGGTATCATTGCATTTGTTATCTAATTATGGATATTATGTTGTATTTATCAATTATTATTCCAATGTTTTAGGGAAACACATTCTTTTCATTTTTCATAGATTTTATGACAGGTTAGAAATCAACTAGTTTCAGGGAAAGGTAAGTCTCTCTCGATGGAAGGAAGGGTTAGCCCTGTCAAAGTAGTGATTATAGAAAAAATATTCTTTTATTGTTTATTATTAGACAGATTCTACCCTTATATGTATTTTAACATCTATTGAAGGATTTACTTGTAGTGGAAGCAATATTCAGAGAAAAATTTGGGACTGTTGTATTTAAACAGTGTTTTATTCCAATTATGTTTTGTGCAATTTACATAAAAATAATTTTAATTTTGAAAAATATCTTTAGGATTACTTCACGGGGAGGGTTATCAATGATAATTCAGAGGCACTGGTTTTTTTGAGTTCCATATTTTTTATAGACTCAAATTTAGAAATCATAATTATGTTGAATTTTCTATTTTTCTATCTCTCCAAAGTTATTTCTATAAAATTACAGTGACCTCACATTGGCCAGAAAATATCAAATCACTATTAAATTTATGATTAGATAGCTGGATATGTTTTTTTCTAAATAAGATTAATTCTTTAGATACTTCTATTGAAAAAAATGTTCTGAGAAAAAGAAAATATTGACTATTCTTGATTTCATTCCTTTTTAAATCAATAAATTTGTTTTGAACATTCACTTCATTAATGGTGATGATACTCTGTTGGGGCATCTTCCACAAACGGGAGATTCTCCTGAAAGGCCTTAAAATATTTGGCTGTGTGGGGATATTATTCAATCTAGGCTATGATTCATAATAAGTAATGGATTATTCTTTCATGATTATGTCACACCATGAGAAAAATACACACTATGTTACCCACTGATGATTTTGTTTCAGGTGTCATCATTAGAATTGGTTCAAAGTGTTTCATTTTCTATCCAAATATGTAATATATCAATTTCTAATTTTTATCTTGTTTCATGGATACTAATATCTGAATATTGCTATTAATTTTTTTATTGTAATTATGTTTGCATGTTCAGCAATTATTTCTAAACATTTTTTGGTTTATTTTGGGATTCTATTTTCTGAACAAGTAGTGATCTTTTTTTTGGTGGGATATAGTGAAATTAAGCATGTAATTTGGAGGAGTAGAAATAAAATCATTCATGGTGGGGCACCCTTTTTACTCTAATCATATTTAACATGTGTTACTGCAGTTATGGAGAAGGGAAGTGACATGAAAAATGGTCATTGTGAAAATTTGATTTGTGACCTAATTATTAACATGTGTTTTGGAATTTTATTTTATTACCACTCTCCTTATTTATCCATGGATTCAATATAAAATCCTCCTCTTATATGTTGGATAAAATAAAACATTGATAGTTCCCCTCTTGGAAATAATGTTTCTTCTAGTTATGGAGTGAAATCCGAAATTTAAAAAGTAAAGCAATGATATTAATCTTTGTTACATGTGGATACACATTGGCCATTGATGAAGAATTCCATTCAATTACCAGTACCGTGTATTTTGAAAATAAAAAATTCAATCATAATAAATATATTTAATGTCACTCCAACACCAATGTTCAATCAATTATAAATGGTATATTTTATCTTTCAAGGGCGCAGATGGCCTAATGGATTAATTGTCATCTCTCTCTCTCTCTCTCTCTCTCTCTCTTCCATGAACTATGTTATTACACAAGTATATCTTGTGGAAAATCACATGTCTGATGTAATTTATAATAAATGTGTTACTTATCATGAATTATACTATATATAATATGTTCTTTAAGTGTATTTCCCTTTTATAAAAAGTTACAATTGTGAAATATATTTTTTCAGGGTGATTTTACTATTATCATTTTGGAAAAAGGATTATTTTCCTTTTTCTCAACCTCTAATTGTTACGTAAATAAGAAATTAATATTCCTAAAAATATTTAGTACATAAAAGTGGATATTTATATTCCTATGTTTATTTTTTATCTAATTACATTAAATACATAAGAGAACCATTATATTCAACTCTTCAGCATCCAGATTCATGTGTTAAACAAATCCAGTCAAACGTGACTCATGTTGTTCATTATATAGCACATATATTTTCTTATTATTATTAAATTTTATTATGTTAACAACTTTATGAGTTCATTATATTAATATTCTATTTCATATTATGTTGATCCTAAATCAACATTTGATAATGATTATCTATTTTTCAATAAAATATTTTTATCTAACGAGTGTAAATTTTTAAAGAAAATCATTACAATGTAATTTATTAAATGGGATCCCCCGAAAATGACAACCACTTTCAAATCAATAACATCTAATAGTGGCCCATTATATATATTTCATTATGAAATGAGTCCATTATAGCATTCCACTTAACACTTATGTGTAATTTCTAGGAAATCATCCCAATCATACTATATATAACTCTTATATAGTTGATTGTACAACCTTTTATAAATCAATCATATAGATGGACTAAAATACATTCTAATGGTCTCCTATGACTTAATAGTTTCCCATTTATTTGGGGCTCAAATAAAATTCCATGAATAGAAAACATATCAACTAGATTCACCTCACTACTTACTCTGTATACAAAATGAAATATAGGGTCTAACGGATTCGGCATGATACTATATATTTAGATGATCGAGATCCTAACTAGTACTATTTTAGAGGAATATAATCCTTAGTATTTTTTTCAAGGGGATTTAATCTAACCATCATATTTTATTTTTTCCCTTGTTTGTGTGCATGATTCATGGGATTTAGAATGGGATCATATTCCTTAAACCAAATGAAAACGGCCAAACTAAATTGATGTGTAACACTTTACACAAATCTTTTTTTGTTCTAATCTCCCAAACATATAAACCCATAAGGATTACATACATCTAAATTCTTCTAATGAATATGGAAAATGGACTTATCATGTATAGGTTTGGAACTATATGAAATTGATAATATTAAAATGGATAATCCAGGAGCCACATATAAAGAACACCCAACTTTCATGAAAAGGTAAGGCACCACTAATATAAATGAAAGTCTCATTATAATCCCCCTACCAAGGGATAAAATACATTGTAGATATTATAATTCATCATAACAATAACACTTAATATGTAAAAACTATTTATTTAAAACATAATTCTAGATAATAACATTAATTTCGAACTAAATTCTGGGGAGACAGAAATAAAAACAATTATCATACATAACTGATAACTCCTTTTATAACTTTATAATAATCCATATATGTAGATTAAAAAAGTAAACAAATGTATTGAACTATTCATTATATAAACATTTTTTAACAATGAATAATAAATAAGATAAAAAATTAAAAATAAATTAAAAATTCACTTATTTAAAAATAATATTATACCATATGGATAACTAATAAACAAATAATAAACATTAAGAATTTATAAATAAAGACATAAATATTATAAATACTAGAATCATTAATATAAATAATTTATATTCATCCCATAATATGAAATATATTATATTGTTAATCATATGACCTTTCCCATTATATATATGATATTTCTCTTGAATATACCCATTTTAACTTTTAATTTTTATTATTAATAAATATTACATAATCTGAATATAACATATATAACATTATTTAACTCTTAATCATACGAATTACCAAAACTTCTTATGATGTGGTCCAAATAATATCCTATGAAATAAATTTAAATAATTCCGATTAATTATTCTGAATTATTTATTATCTGAAAATAAAAACACAATATATATTGGCATATTTTTTAATAAATAAAAAAATTGAAAATTACCCTTATTATTTTGAAAAAACATATTCTTTCTAAATCATAAAACATATTTCTTAATATGATAGTTTTGTTTTTAAATTAACACATAATATTTCATAACTTTTATAGATAATGTTTCCTAAATAAAAAACAAATTAATTATAATCCACTTCTAATTTATTATTTCATAAACACTTTACATTTTTTTAAATATCCCCCTAATACCTTATAAAATTTTTAATAATAATTTATAAATTATATAATTTAATTCATAACTATATTTAATGTAAAATAATCCCATATAATCATTGTAGCCACTATATTTTTTTAATATAATAAAGTACCTTAAAGATGGATGAATTCCTAGGTAATACAAAAGAAGATATCCAAAGGAAGTTACCATGGTTTCTCTCAAACATCATAGAATTTCCCTAACATGTGATCTCATATAAATATACATAAACTTCCTTTATACAGAATATTTGCATGTTGGTCAATCCTACATTAAACATTTGGCCCTTAAACTTCCTTCATCGATGGTCATTTATTTCCCTTTAAATAACCAATCTATGTTTCCATTTCACACACTTTTAGAATATGATGATTCAATGTGAAGCACTTTTTTGATTTGTCATTATCCCAAGACATAAAAATCCTTATAGAAGCTCATTTAACCCAAAAGGGAGGATAAATAAACCAAAATATATTGTAATCAACTTTTATGAATGTATGAAACACTAGGAACCATTTTAGTAAATCACTTCCTCCCTAAATAACCAATACTATAGTAAAATAACCTTACCCAACAATGCAATTTACTGCAGTTCATCCAATAAAATCTATAGAAAACACTATTTTTAAGAACAACCTATGCTGGTGTTTTTTTCACCTAAGGAATCATTTCACCCATGTACAACTATGATTCATCATAACCCTAGTGTCACTAGGGTGAAACCTTTTGTTCACCCATACTAAGGAGAAGAAATTTAATCACATTTACTCGGGAAATTATTCTTTTCATTTCATCACTATAGATAACCATGTTTTTACCCAACTAGGATGAATACCCCAGTTTTCCCTCACAATGGATACCCCATTTTCATATCCTTACTTGAAAGAAACCATTATTGATCCCTTATATGGGTAGAATTACCCTTGTTCTCTCAGGCCAAGGTACCTTGTATACTTTATCATTAATTATAGAGTATATCATCTCCAAAGAAATATACATGGTATTGAAATTTTATAGACCTAATTAAGAGGCAACAGACATAAAAGAAAAGGATGGTATGAATTGTAGAGTGTCTTTCCAATAATTATGAATTTCCTTGGTAAAATATGTCTAGTGATTTTTCAAAATAAATGATAAGTTGTCCATGGAAATTGAAATCTTCTATTTCATGACAATATAACAACATCCTTTAATGAATCATTATGTCATACTTATTAATTCTGTTTTTATTATCCTCAATTATATTTCCAATATGCTTTGGGGATTCTTGAATCAATTCAATACAAGAGGAAAAATAAGCTATCGTAATAACTATATCAACCATTCTATTCATCTAACTAAAAGTGGTCCCCCTTCATCTATCCCTGCATACCGATAGATATAAATATAGAAATTCCTTCCACCGAATAGATATAATACCTAAATCAACATACCATCACCTAAGACACTTATTGGATTGGGAGTTATAGGGTGACCCTATAAGAATATGACATGATGAAGAACATCATGAAAATATCTAAACCACATGGCACTAAACTACATTGTATAGTTCATTCACAATTACCAATGTGATCATCAAACTGTCAGGGATTTATTCTTGTTATGTCGGGTATATTTGAGATATACTAGATGTTACTCCACAATATCGTCAACCCCCCCTGTTATCCTCTTGCTTGCATACTCTTCGATAGTTCATTTATATCCTTCAACATCTATATATATACTATGTAGGTTATGATGTCACCTTTACTATTCCTATATTCCATCGGAAATCTATACATTAGTATATATTCAAAATGAAACTATCTCCTACCTTAATGTCCATATTCCTTCTAGGTACCCCCATATTTCCTTCAATATCCCATATTACTAAAAAATATTCTTTTTAGTGGGCCGTATTCAGGCAATACAAATTAACACCAGACCTCATATGGCACATTCCTAGTGAATAAAACCTAACCTCAAAGGGAATATTCCCATTATAATCAATAAAAAGTATCACTCATGAGTATATATCAAACCATATATTTATAGGAAAAATTTACTTATTTACACATACCTCATGATGTGCAATTAAATATATTGGTCCTCATCTGATGACCATAAAAGGTAAAACATGTCCTATTTAGTGGAACTAAATAATGGGGTTTATGATTCCATTCATAGAGATGCATTAGAATCCATTATAGTGGGAATGATCCAAGTATCCCCAAGAATTAATTCTTCCAAATAGTGATAAACACTAAAATTCCTTCATTTTTGATTTTAAACCACAATACCCAAACATAAGAACCATATATTTGTAAACAATTGAGATGGAGAACATCTAATACATATAAATATTAAATTTGATATATGATAATGAACAATCAATTGAACTTTGGTAATTATTACCACATTGGGATATTATATGTATTTATGAATACGACATAAATCTATATTAGTGTCCACTAGTTTGAATGAATCCCTCAAAAAACTTGCAATGAGACTATCATTCCAACCTCTAGGTGAATAAATAACCGATAGTGTCTTATTAATTTTCACAGTCACTAAAAACCTTTAGAAATATATTATTATACAATTTGGATACCGAAACAACTATTCTATGTAGATCATGTTTTAGGGATTCCCTCAGGAAAAATATAGTAAGCATGATATTAATCCTATAACTATTAAAGTGGTTGGTCAAATGCGATTTTATTTATGGTGGTACATTAATGGGAATACATTTTTTTTTTCATTTTTATGTAATATCATGTCTCAGTCTAATCTAAACTCATTTAATAAAGTAAAAAAATTAATATGCCTTAGTAGATACAGAATATGGGGCCTTGTCCAAACACAAAACATTATTCCCAACACAGCATCTCCAATAACAATTGTAAAGCATTTTGGTTCGATGGTGGTTCGTGGATGGTGTTATCATGATTTTAGATTTAATGAATGAATCTATCTTACACATCTAGCCTCTCTATCCATCTATTTAATTATGGTAAGTGGTGATACAACCAATAAAAATCACATTCACAAACCGCTTCAAGAGCCTCTCCCTATAACATGGAAGGAATAACCTCCCTTATATAATGGAAGAAGATTATTGGGATTACTATGGAAGAAATTATATTAGGAGTCAACTAGGATGAAAATGGTTAGCCCCTACTATTACTTGTTTCATGGGGAATCAACCCCTCATTGACATACTGAGGACCCTATCCAACATGTCTATACTCAAGTAGCTGAAGACGATAATCTAAGAGAGGCCATTAAAGAAAGTGAGACACCAATCCTGTGAGGAATTATGAAATCCATGATTCCAATAGAATTTCACACCCTCAAAATTTATTAATATCGAGTAACCAAGCCTATATCCCTAATCACACCCAAAAAACTTCTCAGGTACCAAGGTAACATTGGAGGAATCATGTTGGTATATCCCAATTTCCAACAAAAGGACTAAACACATTCCTAAACCCACACATTGAGAATTATAGTGTCCAATAATATCATTTGGATAAGCATATATATATATACTAGTTAAAACAATGGGATAATATACATTCCTTCCCTAACACATGAAGATTTTTAGTGCATTTGGATGATAATTTGAGGAAATTTCTAGGCTTATATACCTTCTCCAATAAATGAGCATGGCCATATTCACATTCCTATAAAATAATCTTGAATGTGTGTCATGATAAAAATCAAATGGAAGTGAAACATGAATACTCATGCATTGTGATATTGTTAACATATACTAGATGCATTTGTAGAACACAATAGTCTGTATATGCCAATTTTTAAAAGGGGACATGCACATATTCCCATTGCTGCAACTATAACAGCTCGTCAACATACATCAAGTGATACCCAAGAGTTTACACATATTTCTTTATGCATTCATGATGATCCTTGTTGTGTTTCAATGATGTATTATATATAGGACCAAGCTTGTATCCTCATTCTAACTGGATATCATTCACCCATTTGAATGACTACATAATTGTTGGCTTATAGTTCTATCGACCATAGAAGATATCATCACTATATTTGGATGACAAAATTCATGTATCCTATAGGGCCTTAATATGTGGAGGTGATTATGCATAACACATGACCCCAGATTCTTAAAAAATAGCATCTGATATAAAGTATCATCAGGGGTATCCCAAAAAATAACAGGAGGCCCATATACTAACCCTAATTAATATTGGTGTTCTTGGGGCCCCCAATACTCATTAAAAAAATATACTCCAAAGATAGTTTTCCCCCCACTTAAATATCTTGACTAATGCTGGAAGCCTTCTCCTAGAGAGAGATTAGAAAATCATCATATTGGTTGGAAAATAAAATGTAATGTTGTTCCTCCAATTTCCAACACATCAAGTACTATAAACCTGAATGGGTTTCCCTTGTTAATATATTGTATTATTACTCCATGTGGTTAGACAACAGAACACAATGACAATCTTCCCATTTGCGGTGTTCACAATAAATTTCATCCCCATTGTAAATTATTCATTCAATAAAAACATCATCTCGCTATCTATGATTCTCTAAGAAGGCCCTCATATCAAGGGGAACTCAATATAATATATCAATAAACACTACATGAATTATCTTTTCTGTTTGATATCCCTTCTCAAGAAAAGGATTGTTTGAGGAAACAACCATTTTCAATAACATCTTCAGACAGAGTGGATTGTTTCCAATTATTCTAACATCAATAATGTAACTAAGAAATGAAAACAATTTATAGATCAATAATTGATATCTCTTCATAAATATTAATATTAATCCTTGAAAATGAGAAATAAAATGTGAAAAGACAATATGCCTTTCATGATATAGCCCACAACCACTTAGGAATATGAAATTCTTAATACTTTGATGAAGGAAAGTATATGTTACCATTATCTAAATCAATGGAGAGCTCAATGTAATATGATATAAAATATTATATGTTACATATATTATGAAAAAAAAATGTGATAATAAGTTAACTATATAATAATCAATAATTATCGACCCTTTCAATTACACGATAACAGATACGGGAATGAAAATGTGATGCCTTAAAAATTTTATGTCAGAATTCCTTGATGACTATATATTATTTTATTATAGATACTCTATACAATATTCAAATCTGAGGATAGGGTGAGAATATATAATTGTATTTCATTCATGTCCCCCATTATTAGAGCCTCTTGTAGATGACATCATCCAACATCATTACCACGAGTTAGGTTCTAACCCGAATCACTACATATGCTATTCAGCTTATCCAATATGGTATAAATTTATATGAATCCCTAAAATATTTATTTCAATAGGAACTTACCACTAATAAATTCCTCTAAAAATACTCCAAAAAGGTTTTTCAGTTTTATCTAATGATAAAATTAAATCCCTAACCTGAAGAACTACCCTTAATATTTATTTTCTCATTGTCGAAACATGTATAAAATCCAACCCATGCATAAATGAACTCCTAAAAATTTAATAGTCTTGAAAAAGTGGTAGTAATAATAGAAATAAAGAAAATAACCTCTACATAAAGAGCATGGGTAAATTGTTCCACCAAATATACCACAGGGGTCATCAAATCACTAATAAATCAAAAATTTCATGGTCATGAAACCATATTTCCCGCAACCAATTGGGTTATGGGTAATTATACCGTATCATACTCCTCAAGATTAAGAAATCATTTTTCTCTAGACTAGGATAAAATTCACAATAAAATCCTCTATATTTTCATTAATTACGTTATCCATATCCCCATTGGATACATTCTAGTCCATCGATGCTAGAGACATCCTCCATATTTCTTTTTGAAAATAATATCAAATATAGAATTAGAAGGTGATGAAAAGGAATCACCAATGAAAAAAATAAAAATGGTATAAAAATAAAGTAATTAAATAGAATAATTATGATAATACCCTTAATAGGTATAAAGGCCAATCTTCTTATCCTAACGATGAGTACATAAATGTAGTATTACATTAAACACCATTTATTATAAACATCATTTATCCAACTAATAATCCAAAACATGAGTCCCACATATAATAGTAGAGATGGTATTTATCTCATAGATATTGAATTTCAAGAAATATTCTTGAATAATTCATGTATGCCCCTCACAATATCAAATCCCAGAATCTGGGGCTCTCATTATTTACATGTCTTCACCACTATAGTGTGCCATAGAAAATTAAAAGGGGAATTTTTTGTAAAACCCACCCGTTACATAAATATGTTGAGCCTCTAACCATAATGTAAGTTATTTTTCAATATGGAGCTGATATAATGGATTTATAGTGACTTAGTTCTTCAATAACCAAGGGAAATAATTTTATTGAGTATAACTTCCATGTAAAGACATATATTTCTCCTTCCAAAAATATTATTCAACACAGAGATGAAATTCCATTAACAAGAACTGAATCTATCTATATGAAAAACCCATGATCCATGAAACAATTTTACCTAGACCTAATTACTAAGGAATATTTGATATTCCCGTTGAGAGGGTGGAAATTAGAACCTTTTTTATGTGAGATACTGATGGTTGGATGATAGTAATTGTCATCAACAAACACGGGTAAGACAACCACATAAATCATAACTTTCAACCTCCACAAATGTTTTTGGAGGGATAGATGTAATTTTATAATTTATCCACTCAATAAATTAAATATATTCCCAATTTAAGGCTATATAATGAAATCAAGCACCCAGAAACTTGTGAAAAAACCAAAACCCTGAATGTCTTATTAAACTTCTCCTCGGGTGACAATAAAAAATCCATTGTTTTCATCATTAATAATAATATTGATTGTGAGTATCACAAGTAATATTTTCTATCTTGATGTGGTCTGATTATGGGAATACTGTAGTAGTAAATGGTGACCATCATCATTTGTTTTGTAGAAATGATGGATGGACTATAGTCTATCCAATATTATAGCTTACTTGCTAGGTTAAATACTGATTGGAATGATCTCTATTGGTAGTTTGTATTTTAATTTACCATAATGAGAAGAAATACAATAGTTCTTGACCTCTCAAATTTAAATCAATACATTACTGAGATGGTCCTAGACTTATTTTCTAGATTGAAGGTTCTGAAATACACATTGAAAATACAAATCTACTAGGATAATCCATTGAAACTATTTATGGTGAATTTTTAATGATATTTAGAAATCACAAATTCCAATAAAATACCTAGGTTGATTACACGAGTTCCCCACAATGTCATCCAAGTTAGAAGATGTTATTTTTATAAATAAGAAATTTTCATGGACCACATCATCTTCCAAAGGGAGAATAACTTGAAATATAAGAAAATTGACTATTTCACATAATATAGCCCCAACACTAACTATTGAACCCCTGCACAAGAAATATCATACAATGAATCCTCATAAATTGTAGCAATAATAAAAAATTCTCTTCAGGGAGTGAGAAAATTATATTGGAACCCTTCGTATGAATACGGAAAAATAAACTCCATTATTTGGATAATGATTAGGTTCATAGGTATATAGAGAACATTTCTTTGGAGGATTCCACATCATAAAATCTCAATAATGTTAGCCTATGTGTACTCTCTAATTACTATTCCTTCTACAGAATGTTGGGACAAACTAGCCAAGAGTGATTTGTCTTCAAATACATCCTCCCAACGATTTTTGATTCTAGAAGAATGAAATTGTGTAATTTTCCTCCCCCAAAAGCATGTGGTTCAATCATCTTACCATATGCGGAATAATATTGGAATGGGTCCTCACAATAGGAACAAAAAAGTTTGATAATGGGATCATGAAAATACTAGTCAACTGAACTCTTATTATTCAAAGATCATAGCTGAACCAACTATTTATTACTCAGACTCTGACTGTGATTACTAAATAAACTTCTTTGGCATAATAAAATCCCTAGAAGTAGTTCTAATATGAATGAACACACTTAGGCTAAGAAGAGTAAGTCACAATAATATGAATCCATGTTTACGTATAAGATCATTTATCATAATTATGATTCAATTCCTTCTTCATTGGTTTGATTGACATGGCCCTCCAAATTGACTGATGGGAATCATCCTATCAATTAAAGCACTCATTCGATGAATCGTTTCAATATGGATAATTCATTATCATCTACTAAGTAGAACATTGATTTTTTGAAAAAATACATATGATTGTGAATTATTGAAAAACATTGGGGACACTGATCCAAAAGCATCTGAGGTCAAGTTAGTATAGTAGGAAGGGGTCGAAAAGAGTCTTGAATATATTCCAAACATACATGAAATGTTTTTTATAAAGCCATATATAGAGTGTATACCTAGAGAAAAAACTCCATAAATCTCAGGAGGAGTTAAAATTTAATTTGTAATCCAATTGGGATCTATCATATATATGTTTACAGTAGGCATGAGTAGAAAATCAACATATTTGTGGTCAAAATCAAAATGTGCGAAGGTAAACATAGCAAAAAACATGGATAAAAATGTTTAAAAAGATTTTAATCATGAATTTATGGTATTTTAATTTAAAACATGAACATCTAAATCTCAAACTGAGGAGCCTTATATATAGAACAAAATTAATTTTTTCTTTGAAATAAGATATTTTTGTAATAATTGGTTGTCATTCCATCCATGATTTGAAGTCTTTATTCCCTATATCATTTAAATGAGCCCCATAAATAACTTTTCTAGTATCTCATAAACCCTCAAGAAATTATCGTCGAGGTCATCATGGCTAAAATATATCATGTGGATACTGACCCTAGTGAGTCCCATGTGATCATCTCCATTACAGATCATGATAGGGTGACTACAATACATGGTGATTTTATGCCTTATATATAATGGGAATTGTATATGCTAATGGAATTAATCAATTTTTCATTGATAAAGCTCCAAATTTAATATCATTCAATTATATACCCTCTAAAAAATTTTTTAAATCAAAGATTATTTTTCTCTCTATACATTAATAATCTCTGGCTATGAAAAGAGTTAGAGAAATACTTTGGTCTATATTAATCAACGTGCCTAGTTTTGAGAATGTGTCTATAAGTTAGAGTTTATATTTATCTATAAATTAATTTATTTCAATGATATTTTTTGGAATACCATGGATGCATTCCCATACGGTAGTGTCTTCATTATATAGTCATTGTCCTATGTACTAT
The DNA here is from genome assembly GCA_963277665.1 of Viscum album. Taxonomy (NCBI): domain Eukaryota; kingdom Viridiplantae; phylum Streptophyta; class Magnoliopsida; order Santalales; family Viscaceae; genus Viscum; species Viscum album. The sequence continues at coordinate 175,581,657 of OY728140.1, read as the reverse complement.
CTTGATAGATTGGAAATATTACCTTATGGTGGTGGTTCAACTTTTGATTCCCATGAATCCTGATAGTTATACGTGGGATTCAGTTAATAGGAAGGAAAATATCTAGTGATAGGTTGTATCATCCAAATATCTTTCCCTAATAGGATATAAATATCTCATATCAATATATTGTATTCACCTAATAAAGAATTTCCCTTTCCCATTAATAGAATCATAAAGAAACATCCAGATTAGTGGTGAAACTAGATCTTACATGCTATTTATAGGAGGATAATCCTTCGATCAAATTACTGAACTATAATAGCTAGTATAATATTAAAAAAGTCACCTCTAATAGTAAAAATTATGTCCGTAACATCCTTATAAATCAATCTCATGAGTCAACATCTCTATGAGAAATTTCTCCTAACAAACCTCCAACCCTAGTCAACACAACCAAGATTCTTCGATGTATCTGATATGAATATCAAGAGAATGAGGGGTTAATGTTTGGGAACATTTTTCAATATCCTCTTAATATAATTCACTTGGGAAGAATCTAATTTTATGTGAAGTGTGTATGATCCCAATCAAGATGATATTTTCTGAGATGATAATGCTCATAAATCTCAAGTATCCAAGGATATCCCTTCATTTATTCCTGTACTAGAAATGTTTTTACATGTCTCTAACACCAATGGAAAATTATTATCTTTATTCTACTGAATATCATTATGTTGACACCCATTCTACCAATTATTATATTTGAGATTAACAAGAGTCTATACAAAATTACCCAAATAATAATTCCAATGCAATCTCAACTACATAGTTTTTGCATCATTATTAATCCTTCTTGGAGTTTTAATTCCCCCCACCCCACACATCATCATCCATTAAAAACAATATACCTTCATTGACCACATCCATTGAAATTGATGTAGATGAAGAAAAAGTGGAATATCACAACGATACCACACTGTTATTTGAGGATGGAATCTTAATGTCCATCGATCATCCTAGAAAAGTGAATCTGGGTATAATGAAATACCCAAAATGTACCTTATAAACTCTTTATATAACTCCCTATTAATAAGTTACATACTTATCTTTCTTAAATTAACAATGTGATATCAACACATGAACTTTTATATAAATTCCATTAAATAATTCTAATGTGTCCACCTATCATATAGGTATTTCTAAGGATTAAATTTTATATAAGCTGGTAAATAGGAGAATCCATTTTACGCAGTATTTCTATTTTGGATCCTAAATTGATAATTTAATTAAATGTTTCTACAATGGTGGTTCATGACTTCAAATAACTCACCATCATTGTCATTTTAAATAATTATAATGGTAAAATTACTGTTTTCATTGATGAATGGGAGATTACATATCAAGTCAAAAATAATTAAATCCCTCTACCTATCACAATATATTTTATAAATATAATTTTTATCTTCCAGTGTAACACCCCATGATTTTGGGAAATATATTTTTTCTAATTAATTTAATCTTCTTATATTTTTCATTTCACAGATCACTAAGAATATATTATTTTATATTAAATAATTATTCATAACATGAAACATATAAAATACTAAGTTAATCATTCACTACACAAAACACCAACTTGGGTTATGTCACATGAAACACTGACTTGGAATACATAACACTCAACACCGATGTTTCAATGAAACATCAGTTTAGAGTTATAATTATTTAAATGAGATAATTTTAACCTATCCATCAAAATTTGTACTAAAAATAGCAATAAATACATTTAATTGTTTTTATAATTGTTTTACATAAATTAAAAATATCGATAATGAAATATATAATTTTTGGAAAAATCCTTATATGTTTATAAATACCATTTTCTCAAATAAACTACTTTTAATGACCTTTTGTGAAAAATAATAAAATTTAATTTAGTAGAATTCGGAAATTTAATTGGATAAAATAAAATTCATATTTAGTTCTAGAATGTCTATATTATATTAGTGATAATTTTTGGTATTTTTTTGAATCATCATTTTGGGATGAATAATTAAAAATAATGGATTTTAAGTCAAAATTGCATTTTCCTATAATTTATTAATAAGGATAAATTATATTTTAGATTAGATTAAAAGTTTAATTAGATAGTATTTCTTTTATTTAATACAAATTGGTTTATTTTAATCAATTTTATTTTGATTTTGATTATAAAAACATAACAATCTATTGGATGTTTTTACATTAAACACATGCAGTGTTACCTCATCAGTGAGATTATTTTTAAATTAATTTCATCCAATTGTGTAATTATCATTCCAATAAATGGATTACATATTTGTAATAAAGATAATTTATAATTTATAAAATGGAAAATAATGTATTTTTACCCAAAATATTAGTAAAAGTGACTAAAATTAATTATAACGATTAAGAGAAAAGTTAGGCTAACAATATACTAAAACATATATTTAAGACATAAAAAACATTTAAAATTATCCAAAACAAATTTTAAGGAAATTTATCTTTCATAAAATTTACATTATTTAATTTTCTTGGTTCGGTATGAATATTTATTTAAAAACATTGGTACACGTAAAATATTTTCAAAAATTACAACAATGTCCTTTCCCTTACATATAAAAGTCCACCAACTCTCCTCCTTCACACCACTAAAACATGATATCTTGGGAATATATATAACAATTAATGTTCAAAAAATCCATAATTGCATCTAATAATCCTCCCATTTGGCAAAAATTAATCCAACAAGCATTTTAGTACAAATCAAAGGAGTTACCTGATGAAGAGGTAACATATTCTTTAAAGATTTTTTCTTTTGTGTTCTTTATTCACCCCTACACTCTTGTTATTCCATGATTTTATAAAAAAAATAATCCTAAATATACTATTATTATTTTATATTATTTTTTTCTATATGAATGTTAACACACGTCCATCTAATGGGTAACAAACATACTCTTTATCTATATGGAGAACTACCGCCTCAAAAAACGATGATTAATCGTTCATCTTTTATTACATATAATGGAGGGAGATGTTATGGAAACTATAACTTTATATAATATAGATGATATTTATTATTAAAGTCTTGTGTTGTAATAATTTTACATAACATATCCTTATACTATCCATTTTTTTGTAAATCCGATAATTTATTTTGAGGAAGTTATTACTACCGCCCCCTCAAAGCGATGTGATTCATTAAAAAACATCATGGAATCTATCAAAGAGTTTTTTAATGAACATATATTATATATATCAAATAAAATTTTAATATATATATATATATATTATTTACTTATATTCTTTCAATGTGTCAATAAAATGGAAGCAATGTTCTTGAGTATGTATGGTCTACCATCTCAATGAATGGTTTAATCTATTTCATACTTCTATAGATTATTATATTAAAAATATTAATAATATTAATAATATTTATATCATTGTTAAAATTCAAAAAATAATAATATAATTATAAGGATCAATGATTTATCCAATTAAGACACATACAAAAAATAAAGTGAATACTACCAAAAGAGTAACCATAACATAGAATTGTTTACAAAAGGGTAATATAATGTCATAATGAAATAATATATGTTATTATAAGTTATAATATATTTCTCGAAAGTTGGTATGATAATCTAAAATGAATTATAAATTACATTTTAATGAGTTTTAATAATTTCAAGGCACAAGGTAAGAAAATTTCACCACACTTTTATTTTCTGAAGATACGTGATTTCATAAAAATAAAATACATTGTTGTTGTATGTATACTGATAATGGATGAATTATATGATTCTTATAATTAAATTTATGGATTCTTACATATCGATTTTATGATCTTTACTTCATGGGGTTTACATTTTAAATGTTACCAAATCGATAAAGTAATTTCATCTGAATTTTCCATCTTTTAGGAAGATGCCATGCTATGCACCTATATTAACCATGAGGTTTTTATAATGAATTTTAAATTATATGTCATTAAAACTATATTTTTAATCATATTTTAATCTTCATGTGATTTCAAGTGGATTATGGTTAGACGATATGAAGTGGTAAGAGTTTATTTAAACAATGTCATCAAATTTCAAGATTGTTTATGATTATTCTTATTTTGATAAAAACATATGATCCATCCCTCTAGAACACTCATGAAGTTTCTTATCCTATGGTTATGAATGATATATTATTGTATTGGTACCACTTTTTCCACACTTTGGTACCTAATAATGTTAGGAAAGTGATTTTAAGAAAGACATATATTACCCACTCTTTGGTGAGATTTTTTTTGCCATCAAGTCATGTTTTCCAAATATAACTGTAAAAAAAAATTATATAATTATATAATGATAATTAAATGAAATTTATACCCATGATTTATTTTTTTAAATAAAGGAATATTATTTTTATTTTTTGGTCGATGAACTTTTCTATCCATTTGACGGTGTAGAAGGAATGTTCTGTGTGTACGAATTTGCTAGCAATCATGACTGCCATTACCTTGAAGCTTACTTTAAAAGATTAAAAATCTATACCTATAAAAATAAAATATTTTACCCATATTATAGATATTAATTATTTTAAAATTGGATTCCTATGAAAAAAATCATTTCAAAATTTTTATGTCTCAAACAATATTTTAAACATTTTGTAGATATCATTATATGTTTTCAAAGTATCTTCAATGAATATGGTTATTAATAGGATTTATTCTTCTGGATAATTTATAGAAAATTCATATATATTTTAATTAATTAATCTTTAAAATAAAATTTCAAAATTATTTCTTATCTAAGTAAATATCTGTTGAAGTTACTCATGCGTTTCAAGAAAATTATCCAAAGTGTCCATTCATATTCTTTTTCATAATGGTTTAGGATTTGTTGTCATGAATAGTATGAAAACCTCTTTATATTATATAGGTTTCATGTTTAGTAAACATGTTCCTATTCTATGGGTTATATGTTTATGAAACCTTTTACACTTCCACAAGTTATACGACTAAGAAACCTATTTCTCTTCAACAAGTTATACCATAATAAATTCTTATGAAACCCACTTCCTTCATTAGTTATTCAAGGATGAAATGAATATGAATCCTATATATTTTCCATATATTATGATATGATCTATTTTTAAGGGTCATGATATTATGAATATTTTATAATCTTGTGGCACATGTAAGTGTGAGTTTAATTATGTGACGGGTGGGACATATATCTCCCTCTAATGCATTGGGTAATAATGTATGACTCGTGATTATAAATGTAATGAGTGAAACTGATTATACGTTCACAATGTTACACGTAGACTTAGTTGAATGTCCATATGATTATCTGTGAACCGAATTACATGTTCACAATTTTATGAGTGATATTTTTATTGGTTCATAATGTTATGAGTGAACATGACTACATGTCCACAATGTTATGCACAAACATAGTTGCATATACCCAAGTTTATGCATGAAAATTATTACATGTGAACTATTTTCTGCATGAAATAGATTTCATGATCAAAATATTATGTGTGGACATGGATGAATGACCAAAAGTCTATGCGAGGTCCTAATTTCATTTCCCTAAGGTAATGTTTGAACCTATTTATACTTATACATGTTCATGATGTTATATGTAGATGTGTATGCCACAATTCCATGTAATATTCATAAGTTATGATTTAATGGATAATGTTTCTAATTATCTTATGATTCATATCTTACTAATAACCAATATTTATATGATTCATGTTTGTGGTCTTCGATATATTGGTTATGATATTATAATGAAATTATCATGTTTTCATACACTTATTTTCATGTTATACTACTGCGTTTCTTTTATTTACTATTAATGAGAATTCATGTTCACCCATTTATTATGTTTCCTTTCCATAGGTTATGAAAAAGGTTTTTTAATATAACTAATAAGGGGTATGATCTTTCATGAAAACATTGTATATCACTCACATTGTTAGAATATTTTTGGTCTGTTATTCTAAAGGAAGTAAACTAATACAGTCTTCGGGAATCTATTTTTTAATGTATTCAGTATTACAAAAAAAAATATAATATATATATAAGTTAAGACTGGATCATTATAGTTTTTATCAGAACAACTATTTAGTCATCCATTCGAAACTACGATGAGAATAACATAGTGATTAACCAAAGGACATGTCTAATGATAAAGAAATTATATGAAAATTCCAAGGAATTTTGGTAAACGATAGAGTGATTGGTTTCCATTAAATACATCCATGTCTGAATACTAATAGTGTATATGGATCTGGAATAAATGTACCTTGGGGAAACACTCTGACAAGATGTAACAGACCAAACATGGGGTAATCTAGTACACAACAATGAGACTTACTACACCACTAGTTTGACACTCCTATTGGATATGATTTGAAAATAGAAAAACACTTCACAAACTATCATGATGGATTTGAATAGAATATGGATATGAATAACCTAGGATAAAACAATTGTGTCAAATATTTAGTAAGGTTTGATAATTTACACATCATATAAGTGACTTTTCATGAGTATGTGGTTCCAAACAATGATAAATATTTCTTATCATATGCGTTTTGTTTTAGTCAATGACTGGAACATAAATGAACTGCATTAATGGTTATTGTGATATTAAATGAAATGATTGTTATCCTCATAATATGAATTCTATGGGTCCTAGAATAAAAAACCACATTGCTATGATAATACATCTTTCCCAATCTCTGAATCACGATGGGCTTCCAAATGATCAAAGGTGGGGATAATATTCAGTTGATTCCATCATGAGGGAACCTCCACTCACATTTAGTGGGTCTTCTGATCAACATGTTTTTTATCACTAGATCAGTACCATGGAAAATATATTCTTCATTATCTTGTTTTCAGATCATGAGAAACTTATTCTATATTTTTATCAGCTAGAAGGTGGAGTAGACTTATGGTGGACTCTACTCAAGAATACGAAGAAGAAAGATGATATTGAATCCATAGATTTGGATGAGTTCTAGAACATACTCATTAATATGTACATTCCTCTTGTTCTTTGTACGAATATTGAAATTGGGTTCCTTGAGTTGATGTAAAAGGATAGTGAATCTGTCGGTACATATAAGGATAATTTTTCAAGACATGAGAAGTACTCTTCTGGTATTATCATCCAACTCGAAAGAAATGTTTATAGGTTCATCAGTGGCTGAAAGCCATGTCTCATAAGGGAATTTCCCATAAGATACCTTAGAATCTATGAATATATTGTTCATAGTTTAATCAATGTCGAAATGGAGGATGATTTTATTTTTTAATATCGTCGTTTTAAAATGAAGAGGAATATGAAGATCAAAATAAATTCTAAAAAACCTGGATAGAACAAAATGTTTGAAACTCTTATGTCAAAAAATGTGGGAAAGTGTTTTAAGATATTATTAATATGAAGAAGAAGGCATTTAAAATTTGGGAAGAATGAACATATAGAAAAAATATTGAAGTTGTATGAAGATGAAATTCAAGAAAGGAAAATAGGGGAATATCAAAATAATGAACTACCCACACATCTGTGTTGAATATAATTGTAGTTTGGTCATTTTGAATATCAATTACCCAAGATATGGGCTAAATTGAAAGATAATACAAAAGGGACCTCTAATGAAAATGAACGAAGACAAATTATATGCAATCACAATGGATTAAGTGAATATTTATAATTTGGGAAATCTTATCCTTTCCTTCGTAGTTGGGAAGTTCATGTTTAATTTTGTATGAATAAGCCATGAGATAATATTATTTTTAATTATTTAGTGGTGTTTAATGTGATTATGTACTCTACATGGATGTTAAATTAATAAAATCACTATTTATGTTATATCCGTGAAAATACGAACCCATGTATCCAATAAAAAATTGTATAAGGTAAGGGAATACTTATAAACAAAAGGGTGAATTATACTTTCTATGGGTTATAAGGTTTACCATTTAGGGAATGTTTAAGTTAAACCTTGAATGGATGTTTTCAGATTAATTTATTATCTCACCACATGGAGATTTAATAATATTGGATAAATTTTACTAACCACTTTGTGTTTAGGGTAACTGAAGATAGATGAGATGACTTATATGGGATCTCTTGATCTATTAGTACTTTTGAAATGAAAAATTCTGCTTTATTTAATTTGGTAAGAGATTAAATGTAAAATTTCAAGTAATAAACAAAAGTGTTAGATTTTTCATATGGAAAGAAATAATATCAAGTAAATATATATTCATGTCAACGTTCTTCAACTTCAGGAAAAATGATCTTAAAATCAAAAATGTTGTCCTAGTACCTTTTTTACATTTGATTGGATGGTCCATTAGGTCATCATATATGTATGGATTTGTGATTGTTATGTTTCTCCAAACCAAGTCTTCTATCACCCTTCTCTAGAACAATATAGCTATATTTATATAACATGTTATTATTTTCACATTCCATCTATGTTCTCCTATGTGGAGACCCAACTCTGAGTTACTCTTGGTAGCTATTATGGTTCGAACATTATATTCATAATGGATGTTTTAGCATTAATTTTAACATTGTAGGTTTCTATAAAAGGTAACTGAATTTTTTCAATCCATTGATTAATAGGATGAATTTCAGGGGAGAGATTAATTTTAATGGGGATAGAATGTAACACACTTCTATTTTTTGAAATATTTTTTTACGAATTAAATTGACCTTTTTGATCTTTTGTTTATCACTCAAAATAAAAAAAAATTTATCCTATATTGATGAAATATGTATTTTTTGTATCAAAAATAAAACCCAGTTAATCATGCACTACATTAAACCTCGACAAGACATATATTACACACAACACTGACTTTCCATACATTACATGAAACACCGATGTTTTTATGAAACATATTTTTATTTTTATAATTATTTAAAGTAGATAATTGTGACGTAGCCATTGAAATTTGTTATATTAATTTTAGAAACTAATTTTAAAATTTTCATTAAAAATGAGAATTTTAAAAAAACCTTTTGATAATGAAAGATATTGTTTTTTTAATGTTTTTATATGTTTGAAAATACAATTTTTCAAATGAACTATTTCTAATGTCCTTTAAAGAAAAATAATAAAATTAATTGTTGAGAAATATATAAATATAAAGATAAAATATAATTAATTTTTTATTTTATAATTTCAAAAAATCCATTGGGATAATTTTTGGGATATTTCCCGGAAACATCATTTTTGGTTGAATAGTGAAAAATTCGAAAATTAAATTCGAAATTTCCTTTTAATATAATTTATTTACAAGTATAAATTACATTTTAATTAAATTTAAAAGTGAAATTAGTTAATATTTTTATCCATTGATCTAGTTTATATCATTTTAATCATATTCATTTCGAAATTGGGAACAAAAACATAGAAAACTTTTAGACATTTTCCTTTATAACCCTGCAGTGTCATCCCTATAATGGGATTGTTTTTAAAATAATTTCATCAACATATATGATAAGAATTTAGAAAATTTATTATATATTTGGAATCATAATTATTTATAATTTCTAAAAATTTTAGCTTTGATTTGGACGAAAAATATTAGTGAATGTGATAACAATTAATTAAATTGTTTAAGTTAAAACTTGGGTTAACAATGTACTAAACTGTAAATTTAAGACCCAAAAAACATAGAAAACATGTCCAAAACAACGTTTTGTACATTATTAGGCAATTAAACTTCTAATATTTCTATTTTTTGTGGGTTTTTAGGTAAACATTTCCATACATATAACTTGTTTTCAGAAATGGAATGTGTGCCCTTTCCCTCCATATAAAAGGCCACCACCCCTCAATCTATTTCACTCATATCAAACCACTAAAGATCAGATATGATCTAACCATCACACTTCCCAGAATCCCTAACTTCCTCTTAGAAGCTTCGTATTTTGATGAAATATATCACACAAGACTTTTGGTACAAAGCAAAAGGAGGTACCCAATTAAGATGTGTGTTCTTCTCTCAGGATCATTTTTTTATTTTCATTATTCACCCTTTACAGTCACAATATTCTATTAGTGTATAAAAAAACATTACAAAAAATATATTTGGTTGTTTTCATTATATTTGTTCAACCTACATTTACATGATACTCTACCTAATGGGTAACGAACATACAGTTTATGTGTACGGTGAACTACCGCCTTAGAAAACGATGACTATTTGTTCTTCCTTTTCCACCTATCATGGTAGGAAATTATGATGGAGAATATGTTTATATATAATATATATGATATTTATTTTGCCTATAAGTTTCAATATTCTTTTAACAACATATATATTTTTGTTTCCCATTTCATGTAAATATGATTATTTCATTTCAGATAGTGTGGACAACCGGCCCCTCAAAGTGAGGTGTTTCGTTCACAGACTACATAGAATGTATTAGGGATATGTTTAGTGAACCTATATGATATATTTTAAATAATAATTATAATTTATATGTATATAATTATAAATTTATTTCATTTCATTAATTTTTTAAATATGTCAATAAAATAGAAGCAACATTTTTCCATAAGTATAACCTACCATCTCCATTAATGGTGTATTCCATTTCATACCAATATATATTATTAAAATAAAAATATAATTAATATAAACGATATTTATATAATGTTTTGATTTATTTGAAACGTGATATAGGTATAAGGACCAATGATATTAGAAATTAAGACACATGCGAGAATCAAAGCGAATATTACCTGAAGCGTAACCTTATAATATAATTGTTAAAAAGAAGGGAATATAATGTCATAATAAAACAATAAATGTTGTTATATATAAAAATATAGTTCTATATAATGGTATAATAAACTTATTTTTATTGTACAGGATACTTTCATAAGTTTAAAGAAAATCAAGACACAAGGTAATTAAATTTCATCTCACATTTATTTACCTGAGATACAAGCAATATTCAACATAAATTCCTTTTTTGTGGTGTGTATAATAATAATGTATGAAATATATGATTCTAATAATTATATTTATTTGTATTTAAATTTAAATTTGATAATATTTCTTTCATGGGGTTTACTTATTAAAACATATAAAATTGGTAAAGTAATTTAGTCTCAAAGTTCCTTCTTTGAGGAATATGCCATGTTATGCACCTATATTTTCAATGACGTGTATATGCTGAATTTGATAAGATAATTCACTAATCTCATAATTTTAATAATATTTTGAGCTTAATCTAATTTAATTTGGCTTATCGTTCCTAGATACCAATGGGTATGATTTTGTTACAAAAATATCTTCAATGTTCAAGATTGTTTATGATTAGGTGTATTTTGATAAATCCTTATGATCCATATCTCAAGAACAAAAATTAAATTTCTTCTCCTCTGGTAATTCAGGATATATTCATGTATTGGTACCATTTTTGCAGTCATTTGTAGTGAACAATATTAAAGAAGTGGCTTTAACAAATCCCGAATTTACCCTCTCTTTGGTCTGAAATTTTTAATCCCTCAAGCCATGATTTCTAAAAAGATAAGTTTCCACAATTATAAAAATATTATCCTATGATCATTGAAATAAATGTATACCCCTGTTTTATTTTTTAATAAAAATGGGACTTTTTAATGAAATAGATCTTCTTAATCTTTGTTGGGAGAGCCACTTTTATAACTATTATATGGAACAAAAGGAATGTTTTCTATGTACAAATTTACCCTCCATAATGATCAACATTTAGTTGAAGAACCATTTAATAGATTAAAAAGTTATTATTATTAAAGGAATATGTTTCCCTAATATTATGTATATCATAATTTTTAATTTAGGTATCAATTAAATAAATGTTTCTGAAAATGTTTTTTGTTTCAAAATATTATTTTAAACATTTATTTCATTTATTTACATGATAGAAAATTATTTTCAGATAAAATGATTATAAAAAAATATTTTTTGTTTGAAAGAAAGTATTTCAAATAGGAAATGATATTTTCCTCAAGAAATTTCTTAAAAGACATTCCAAAATTATTTCTCAAATAATACAATATCTGTTGATGTTACTCATGATTTTCTGGAAAATTATCCAAAAGTTCCATTCATGTTCATTTTATTAATGGTTTAGGTTTTTATGGCATGATGTTTATGAAAACTCGTTTTCCATTCCTCTTCCATGGGTTATTTGGTCATAAAAACTCATTCTCTTCCATAATTTTTATGATTACTAAACCCATTTATATCTAAAAAGTTTTTCCATGATAAATATGTATGAAAGCGCTTATTTTCTTAGGATATTATAGATGAAAAAAATATGAAAACTCTATATGCTCTGTAGTTTATAATATGACATATTTTTTGGGTGATAATATTATGATTTTTTTATTATCATGTGGAAAATGTGGAGGTGATATTAATTATTTGATGGGTGGGAAAAATATATCCCTCCAATGTGTTGGGTAATGATGGATGAATCATGATTATAAATGTTATACATGAACCTGATTATATGTTAACAATGTTATGCATGGGCCTGGATGCATGTCCCTAAGTTTATATATGAGCATGATTACATGTTCAAGATTCTATAAGTGAACCTCATTATGTGTTCCTAATGTTATTCGGGAACCTGATTACATGTTCACAGTGTTATGAATCGACATGGTTTCTTGTACATAAGTTGATGTGTGAAACTGATACCATGCTCACAATGTTATTCATGAACCTTATTTAATGTTCACGACATTATGCATAGACCTAGTTACATGTCCATAAACCTATTTGAAGGCATAATTTCATGCACATAACCTAACTTGTGAACCTATTTACACTTATATATGTTCATAATGTTATAATGTTATGTATATTTTATAATTCCATATCTTATTTATATGTTATGATTTAATGGATTATGATCCCTATTAACTTTAGATTCATATCTTATGAACTACTAATATTTATGACATGATTGGGGAGGGGGTTTCTAAGTGTGGAGGGTTCAAAAAGGCCACTCTTAGGGATTCCCTTGTTCTAATAGATAATATTTATGATGTTATTGTAGATTTTTATCTTTGATATGTAGTATATGATCTTCAAATGATGCGGTCTTATTCTTGTACCCTTATATTTTTCTTATTATTATGAGTTTCTATTATTTACCCTTTTCATTCAACCTCACTCATTTTTTATGTTTTTTTCCCAAGTTATGAAGAAGGATTTTTAAATTGAATTACTAAGGGTGGGATCTTTGTGAGAAACATTGAAGATACTTCACTCAGTTAGTTGATTTTTCTTCCATGTTTCCAAAGGAAGTAACCTAATACGGTCTTTGGGAGTATATTTTTGTAATGTATTAAGTATTCCGAAAAAGTAATTCAATTTATATATACCTTAATCTTGGGTCATTATATCTTTCCCTCTCCTGTATGGATGGATATTTCTATTGTAACCAAATAAAGATGATCCCAAAAGATGTAGAGGCCACTATATTCAAGGACACCCAATGATTTTATTTATATTAATAAATTACTTAATATTGATGAATAATGGTGAAATATATCAATTTACAATAAACCATATCATAAATCCCATTATATTGATGGCCATGGTGTGCTAAATGGATGAAATCATAGTCTTGTCTCAGCATCCTTGTAATCATATTTCAAAGCCAAAATTAATTATTGTATAAAATTTACAAAACAACATGAAGATACAATACTTAAATTGAAATTTTGGGGTTACATAAATAATGTTTCATGGATTTAAAGTGAACTATTAGGACATGAAGGTAATCCTCAAGATGGATGACTATATCCTTGATATGATACCTCCTATAATTATAAACAAGTTGAGAGGGAATTGACAAGTGGATTTTATGCATACAATTTAGAACGTTTTAATGTGTTGATTTCGTATTTAGATGAATAATCATTCCATTTTTGGATAATTAATGACATTATTAAAATCCATGAATTACTGTTTAACATCTTGTAAAAATATTACATGAAATTACATTTTTTAGACATGTTTTTAAAGAATATTTTTCAAGATTTTTGGTGGCATAAATTCGAGGGATTACATGATATGAATCCCCATTACAAGTCATGTAAGTTTTGAGGAGTAAAAAAAATAAAGATAATGTCGTTGATTATTTTTATGGGTTTGGATATTAAAGGATCCCTTATCCACCAGTTATAAGGAACTCTTTATTGGGAGCAATCCACGAAACACCAGTGGATGTCATTCTTCATATTTGTTTTTTTTTCATTCTTTTATTTTACTTACTCGATAATGCCTCCCATATATCGAATGATATTGACATCCCTATCCATTGAGGGTTAGTTACATAGAGTGGTCGGGAAAAGGGGAGGATAAAACTATTTTATTTTCTTGAGTTTCTATTACTAAAATTAATAACTTATATTGTTCTTTCTTCAGGTAGATTAAATTATTAATTCATATTGAAATTCTGAAGTCATTTGCATTAGTTTGGGATTCTGTTAATTTTAATTTCTTTAGTCGATGATCATAACTCCCTACACCTATTTATTTTCTATATATAGTGGAATATATTATGATTGTGAGGTGAGTGCTCAACGGTCTTCAGCACTTGTGTATGATTGTATGTAGGGATATTGGATTAATGGGGAAAAAATTCCGGGTTAGGGATTTCTCTGACTAATCATGAAAATGTTCTGGAAAACTCCACACATTGTAAGGAGTGTAGATCAGTCTATGGTTTTTGATTGGAATCTTCTCATAATAACCATCTAGCTTGGGGAAGAGAGGACTCATTAGATTAATCTATCTCTCACAAGTCTACTGTGAAAAAGGGGTAAAATTTGGTAACCATTATAACATAATAGAAGGTCTAGAAAAAACCCACCACATTCACCATCTTTATCATTGGTTTAAAACCTATAAAAAAAGATGGTTACTTCTATCATATTATTCATAATTAATTAAAACAAATTTTGTTTTAAAAAACCAACCAAAAGTGACAACCATGTTTTGTATTCACTCCTTTTCAAGAGACTAACTCGGATTAACTTATATACAATACTTAGGTAATTTAAATATTTCTTCCACACTATATGAGTGGAGCATCTTAGAAATAAAATCATCTCTATTAGTTTTATCATAGTGAACCATGTAGAAAATTTGATTCCCCGTACCAGTCTAATTATGATGGCTGCCACCCAATGGTTTGATGAATAATATGAATATTTCGTTGAAAATATCATGTGATATTAATTGAGCCCACTATTAATGATGTTGAAGGTAAAATAAAAGATATATATATATTTTTGTAATCAATAGAGTGATCACTTATTTGCTTTATTAAATTGAATAATTAATCATTAAAAGAAAATAATTATTACTATCTCATCATAAGCTTGCAATTCACGGAGACCTAATATTCTAACATCATGAAGAATTGCCTCACCTTTGTCTTCAATGTGAATAAAAAGAGACTCTACTAGAATCATCCCAATATATATTAGGGGTCTCATATTGAAACACAGAAATTATTCATGATACATATAATTTTAATTAGTTGGTTGTATGATTTCTAATCATCCAACGACTATTTGATATTTAGTTCGAATCATATTAGGTAGTCAAAGGGAATGAATTAGATGATTTTATAGAAACACACCCTACAAATTAAGTCACATCAATGGATACATAATTTACTAATAAATAATTTTTACCTATTTATGAAACATCACAAATGTTATATTTGAAGACTAATAGTTGTTCTAGGAGTTCAATGAGATGAAGGATTTAAAACCTAAAACTATCCTAAGTGAGCCTTGTATTTTTTCTCCTCCCTCTAATATTTTTATTTTTCCCATATCCAATAAATTTTATTATATATATATATACAGCTAATGAATAATAATACCAATATATCATTATAGGTTTGGAATTTAATCTACATATACTAGTAATTTGGTTAGTAATCAAATGTGATGTGTTGTTGGTAATAAAGAAAACTGATGGAAGGTATTCTATCATAAAATATTGACTATTTTCCTAGATCAATTATATAAAAGGGTTGATAAATTAATTTCCCTATGAGACAACATTTTTTTAAATTACCATATAGGAAAAATGCTCGTGAAGGTACACTGGCTAATACAACTACTACACTAGATGGAACAAACTAGGATGTAAAAATAATCTTGATTGAATGACATATTGTGGTGTCCTTGATTTTTGGAAGAGATAGTGATTTGATCCACGAGATAAAAACAACCCAAGATATATTAGAGCACATATACTCCCAAAAAAATACAACTAGTAGAAAGATGTAACTTATATGGGACTATCTCTAATATCTATTTCATCAAACATATATAGAAATTTAATAATATATTTAATGGAGGGTCATTAATTTCATCATTTAAGAAATCAAGAGTACTCATGAAGAAATATATAATGAGTATTTAATGGAATCCTCCTATGTTTACTTATAAGAGGAGAGGCCATTGCTGTTAAAAAAGAGGTTCATACATGAGTCTATGTTTCTTGTTAATCAGGAACTAAACTATTTTACCAGATAAATAATCAGCGATATTTTTCTCCCATTTATGACAATATAATACATGGGGTTAACCATGAATTATTTTGAAATTAAAATACATTAAAATTTCATCTACAAACCCCTACATTTGTTGCATACCAACATGTATTCATGGTAATTCTCTTTTTAAGGAATAGATATCATAGGTCCATATCCCCTTGATATAACTAGGTAGTTCAAGTATGTCCTTACAACTTTTGGATTCTTCTCTATATGGGTGTAGGCTATATCTGACATGGATTTAAGGGAGAAGAATACATGAACATCATGAAATTAAATTTCATCTATAAATTTTTTTTCCATCACACAATATTGATGGAAAAAGTATCCAAATTCTACTCCTCCATGTTGAAAAAGGATGTTTAAACAATATGGACTTGAATACAACCAATCATCCCACTGCCACGTAGTAAAAAAGGGATAAATTGTGGATTTTGAAAAGAATATTCCAAACATTCTCCACAAAAATATGGATAAAGACTATAATTCATGGATATTTGTTTTTTAATTTATGGTGGGATTACCTCAAAATAAACTATACGGTAATGAATGTAACCCCATATTTAGTTTTATAAGGTATAGAGAAAATCCATCCCATCAAATTTCAATTTCAATCACTCCACATCAATATCTATAGTAATAATTTTGAAGATGAGAACTCTCATAATTGTTTATATGAGTTGGAATGAACTGATGAGAAATGATTTCATTGATTTAAAATTTTGAAAATCTATAAAAAACTAGGTCACATGATATTTCAATAAGAAAGGCACCATTGTTCATTACAATTGGGGGAGTTGTTATTGGTTCATAGAAAACCAATAATACCCTGGAAGAAACCTCTAATGCAGGGACCAAATTTGGAAGGACCAAATATCCCACATATATTTTACATTAATATAGATTATTCCTTCATCAAAATGGATGGAGAACGCATTACATTGACCATGAATTCAAAATTTCTAAAGAATTAATTTCCATTAACTTCATTTAAGGTCACATGCCCTCATTTTATGACCATAAACTAAATAAAACACCATTACCACCATATGATGTAAAAATTTATGTTCAGGGTCTGGGATTCCTGAACATAAAAATGGTGCCTCTATAGTCCTAGATGCAAGACATTTAACTTCACAACATTATATCCTACTCATATGATGATAATATATATGAAACTTTTATAACTAAAAGAAGTTAAAATTCATAGTAATAATCATTATTATATGGTGTTAAATATCACTATTTAGGAATGAGTTGTATGTCCTTAATGTACATAGAACAGTGTTCCTAGTCATATTATGTTAAAATATACGACAAAATACACATTAAAAAGTCAAAGTAAGGTCTTTTTTTAAATTTCCTTGTCATGCTCCCCAAGTTGTGTGAATCGATCTACAATTTCCTCATTTTTTACACTGAAAATGAATTTCATGAGAATAGAGGTCTTGATTTCTACTCCAAATAACTTTTTAAAAAATTTTAAAACCAACTAATGTATAAGTGGTAACTGTACAATTCAAAAATAAAATATAGTAACAAGATAAAAAAATTAATATTTAAAACTTATAAACCAAAATCTAATAGGACCACATTAAAATTTGATAACCAGACCACCTATCCTTGGTCTGCAAGATCCATTAAGTTTGTCAAGTTGAAATGTCAGGATCACTTCAAATATATATCACCGTCTTCAGAAAACATCATCGACATCACCACCCAATAAATGTCGTCCATTTCAATTTCAACATCCACTATCAGTGATATCGAAAACTGACCATAGAACTCCTACTGAAAAACATCTTAACAATTCTTAAAACCATGGATACTATTGAAATAAACACCATTCAAGAAAAAAAAAAGCATGCACATGTTCGATAAAAAATATATTGTTAAAAAAATAGAAATTCCAAAATAGAACCTCTATCAAAACCAAAAATATATGATACAAACAACGATCACAAAAACTCGGAACATTTTCTATATAGCCATCACGAGCTTCATTAGAGTCACTGTTGTAAGAACCCATATCTTCATTTCAGGTACGCTTTTCTTTTTTTGGAGTTGTTGAGAAAAATGAACTTTCTGGAAGTTTTTGAAGTACACGCCTTGTACTTTATGAGTACATGCCATGTACTATTTTTCCCGCCGAAGCCGTGTGCTGGCCTTGTCTGGGCCACACACACGGTGTGTAAGGGTGACGTGGAGGCTGATTTTGGAGGAGTACGGAAAAGACCTACTACACGCCATGTAATCTAAAATACACGTAGTGTACTTTATTTTTTTCATTAAACGGACTGGGGTCACGCCTGACGCACAAAAGCATCTTCTCCTCCAGGTTTTGTTCGTCTGAGAGCGACCGTACGGATGAATCTTCTCCGAGCCGTCGTGCCTCCATCTGACCTCCGTTCCAGCCACCATTTATTGCATTGGAAGCGCAGTGGTGATTTATCTGTTCTGCTTTAGCCTTGTTTCTCGATTCCTCATCATTTTCAAGTTATCATAATTTGAGATTTTTTTGTGTTTTTTCTGATCTATGTCATTCTAAGGGGAATCTGTCGTCGTGGTTCATATATATCGATCTACTGGGATCAAGGTAGGTGGTTCGTTGCCCTACATTGAATTGCTTTGAGTTTTTTGTGAAAAATTGTCGGATAACCATGTTTCGGGTATCTCGGGTTAGGGTTTTGATCCTGTTTTTGTTATATGCCTTAGATTTATTATGCTTGAGGTTATTAGATGATTAATAATTTCTTGTTATCATGTTTGAGGATCACCCCATAGGTGTTTACCCTTGTTTTGGATGTTTATTGCCGTTTGGAACAGTTTTCCTACAAGGTAACCCTTTTTGCACATTGCTAGTATGCCTATTGACTTGATTGCATGTATTGCCTACTATTTATATGCTTGTGGATGCATTTGTAGCTATTAGACATGTAGCTGCTGAACTTACATAGGATAATGTCAGTCGATTACGCACGACTAAACTGCTCAGGGATGAGTGAACCTTGTGTGGTAGAATAAAGGAGGAATTGATGATTAGGGCTTCCCTAGAGAGTCTATTAAAATTAGTATCGATCGTAGGAACTATGGGAATAGGAATTTGTGATTCCTTAGATTTTCCTTAGTTAAGTATCGAGACTATAGGTGGAATTAGACTTAAGTGCGTCCTCATAGAGTCTATATCTTTCATTGCAAGACCACATGGGAATTGACGGGGAGAGCTTCCCAGAGTGTCTGTGCCTTTGTACGTCTATTTGACTATAGGGGTTTGCAAGTAGGAGCCACCCAGAGAGTTTGTTCCTTATTTATTGGTTGGTTGTGACAAGTCCACCAAGACAAAGAACAACCTTGGGTTTGTACTGATTGCGGTTAGGGTAGACTGCTGAGTTACCTGTTGTGATTACTTTCTTGCCTTTGGAGTATAGAGCTGTTGCTAGGTTACTTGGTTGATAGCTAAATGATTGTCCTGAACTGTTAAATAAATGTGAATGGATATTGGTAGGATTATTTACATTAGTGTATTTCTGCTTCTCTGTTGCATTTATTTCCTTAACTTTTTCTATACTACTCACTGACAATAGGGCACGGACCTCATGGTGATTGCCTACTGGTATTAGTCTCACACCCTGTTTGGGTCCTGCTTTTTTGCCCAAATAGGTTATATGGTTGCAGGTTTGGATAGGTATTGTGGACCTTATACATTGGGTACGTGAATGCTGGTTGGAGATGGTGAGCATAGGACCGAGATTAGGTTTGCGATGCTGCTGGAGTTTCTATTACTTTCGTACTTTGTTTTCAGTTGTATTTCATCAGGTTGTTGTGTTTGTTTCTTTCCTTAGATACTTGTACTTACTGCATCATTATCATTATTATTATGTGTTTATTGCTTCCGCTATTTAGTTTCAGTGTTTGTATACTGTTTACTGCTTCCGCTATTGACTGTTGTTTTCTTTCCATGTATACCTTACCAAATTAGGTCATAGTTTCCCAAATAACATACGAAGGCCCTCACTGTTAGTTAGCAGCCACTGGTATTTGGGGAAATTCTCTTGAGGTCATGTGGCGGACCAGGTACGGAGCACCAGTGTAAGGGATCTGAATTCGGGTCATTACAAAGTGGTATCCGAGGTGTTCTTTACTTTTTCTATTGATTTACTATTTAGAGACATTAGACAGGGATATGATGGAATAGGTAAATATTTAATAGTTGTTCCAGGGTGTTCTAGAACCTGTGTAATGGGCAAAAGCCAGATTACCTTGAATATTGCATGTTTTGAGTTTTGTGAATATTACAGTTTAATTGATTTCACCGTTGGGTGTTGCACTTGTTTTGTGTTGTTACTATTTATATGATTGCAGTTCTATTTTTTTGCAACCCTATAAGATGAGGGTATGCCATATCATTCATCATATAGGCACATGTTAGAAGATCACATGCCATGAATCTTGCCATGCCATCTAGGTTGCATTAGAGATTGCATGTTGTTGTGATAGGATTTGTGATAGGCAATGCATGCTGTTGTGATAGCTGTTGTGATAGAATGCCTGCTATGTTTATAGGGTATCATTTTTTAGAGATTTCTTATCACGGACACCAAACATTGATCATAGAGGTGTTATGGGCCCTCAAGGATCCGAATTTGGTAGGTCGTGAGTTCTTATACTGTGGCTTGTTCTATGCATCATTATGATGTCTAGCTTCTATTCGCGGGGGAGTATGGGCTCCCACGGATCGGAATTTTGCACCTTAACCCTTATTTTCCTGTGTTTTCTAGGCTCTAGTGAAGTTTTGAGGCTACTGTTTAGAAAAAACCAGAATACACTTCGTGTAATTTATATATACACATCGTGTAGTTTTTGGCCGTGTCACTGACCGTGTGGATAGGGACACGGAGCTGAAAATGGTTTCAGAAACACGTCGTGTACTCTAGGTACACGCCGTGTAGAGGTTAAATAGGATCCCGACCGTGTAATTTACAACACGGGTCAGTTAATGCTTGTTTAGTACACAACGTCTTCGGTATGCACACACCTTGTATCATTTCCCAGGTACCTGTCCGTGTCTTCAAAAACACGGGTCGGTGTTATTCTCTCCTATACACATCGTGTTTGTTCGGAACACATCGTGTAAGGATCAGCCGAGTACTCGGCCGTGTCATGAACAACACGTTTCGAGGTTTCCCTTCATGTGCACGCCATTTCTCTTTGGAACACTCTGTGTAATGTCGACCGTGTGTCAGTCCGTGTCACTAACAACACGGGCCAGGTAAGGTGTGTCCGGTATATGTCGTTTCTGCCTCAAAGCACGTCGTGTAGTCTTCAGTTGGGACAGTCCTTGTGACTTAGTTGTGTAAGAGTAGTCGGGGTGGGAGAAAAGGGTTAGTACATGCCGTGTAGTTTAAGAACACTCCGTGTAGTCGGGTTGTTTACACAGCCATGTATGGCCAAGGTACACGCCTAGGGTAGGATTTTTCAAAACACGCCGTGTATCGATATTACAGGTCGTGCAATTTTGTTTTTTCCCAGATTTAAAGGTTTTTTCATCTTGTTCCATTTTACTATCCTATGTTACAACTATGTTCGTATTTAATGAAGGTGTGTTTTGGTCTTTCAGAGCTATGGCCCCGAGACGTTCTCTTGTTTCACGCTAGGAACCAGGCAGCGATCGTACGCCAGATACGACCGATCAGGGACTGCCAGTAGTTCCGCCCATCATTCCAGACATGGAACATATAGTGATTCGAGACACTAGTACCAATGCTCAGTTCATAGAGGGTTTCATGAGATTCATGAAGACCTTCCTAAGAGTTCAACATCCTACCCCGACTATGGCGGAGCTGACGCGGGTCTTCCAGCAGCAGTATCCTCCCACTTTCCCAGGAGATGAAGGACCTTAGGCTGTAGAGTCAATGCTGGAAGCCATGCTGTCCATATTCGAGCATCTTGAGACACCTCCAGAGAGGAGGGTGAATCTCGTGACGTATATGCTACGAGATTCCTCCAAGAGATGGCGGGACGTAGTATCTCAGACGGGGCACCAGTAGGCTATGGCTTGGGAGGAGTTTCAACATACGTTTTACGACTACATCTACCCAGACACACTGTGGGCTGACAGAGCCAGGGAGTTCATGAGCCTACATCAGGGTACTCTCTCAGTTATGGAGCATTCCTACCGCTTCACTGAGTTACAACGATTCACTACCATCCTGGGGAATGACGAGCTGTTTCTAGTGAGGATGTTTGAGGAAGGCCTCAGACCGGAGATCAGATCGCAGGTGAATGTCTTTCAATTAACTTCTATTACTCTGATATTCAACCAAGAACTCATCATGGAGAGGAACCTAAGGGAGACTGGAGCTGTGGACCCAGGCGGTACAACATCCAAGGCTGATTCCCTCCAGACAGACAGTAAGAAGTGCCACTGAGAGTCTACCCGAGGAGACCCGAGGAAGTGTGGTATTCCATCTAGTAGACAAGATCTCTCTTCTAGCACCCAAGTGGTGTGTTATCAGTGTGGGAGGAGCGAGCACAAAATTCCCCAGTTCCCGAGGGACCCAGTGGATTTCCGATCCTACGGCAAGACGAGTCATTTGCAGAGTTTCTGCAAGGTTTCCCTTCCAGCGAGTAGTGAAGGGGGATCAGTTTCCACCCCGCATCCAGGAGTAGGATTGACAGCTCCACAGCAGACTGGATGCTGGAGTTCTGAAGGCCGTTCAGGTCCGAGTAAGGGCCGTGGATGCAGTGGTCAGGCTCAGGGAGGAGTACCTCATGGTTTTTAGGCTACACAGGGCCACAGTACTGGCCAGAAGTTTTCTGTAGAGCAGATTCATCAAGACCTGGATCTCGGACCCTCTACAGTTCAAGGTACAATCTTAGTAGCCTCAGTTTTATCTTCAGCCATATTTGATACTGGTTCTTCATATAGCTTTATCACTGTTGTTGTCGTGGAAAGTCTTTAGCTCTGTGTCTTTTCGTCTACTAACATGTTGACTCTCGACACGCCCTTGGGAATGAGGACATCTAGCGTGCGTCAGTGCAAGGAGTGCCCTCTCGAGGTTTTGAGGGTATCATTTCTTATGGGACCTCTATGTCTTGAAGATGACGGGATATGACGTCATTCTCAGTATGGACTGGTTGGTTCCCTTCCAAGTAGTCGTCGATTTCTATCACCGTAGGGTGAGTTTCGTATCACCAGCGGGTGAATCCTTCCTTCATAATGGCGAGTGGGAAGTTCTGGCGAGTCGAGCCGGACTCGAGCATCATGGGATTGGAGGAGTTACGGCCCAGATTTCTAATCTTTATCTGGAAGACCAGGGGACTTCACAGTTAGATTTTCCTCTAGTGGTTGATCGTTTTCCAGATGGCTTTCCAAAAGACTTTTCAGGATTTCCTCCGGAGCGTGAGGTAGACATCTGGATTGAGCTCATGCCAGGAGTAGCACCGGTGTCCATTCCTCCTTATAGGAGGGATACAACTGAGTTGTAGGAGCTCAAGAGGTTTTTGGAGGAGTTGCAGGAAAAGGGTTTCATCCAACCCAATACTTTTCTTTAGGGTTCGCTTGTCCTGTTCGTGAAGCAGGAAGATGGTACCCTTAGGCTTTGCGTGGATTATCAGAAGTTGAAGTAGTTGAAGATCAAGAACCGATATCCCTTGTCGAGGATTGATGATATTTTCAATCATCTTCGAGGATCTCGGGTGTTCTCAGAAGATTGATTTGAGGTCTGGTTATCATCAGCTGCACGTTAGACCTTCAGATATACCTTTGACAGCCTTCAAGAGCAGGTATGTCCTCTACAAGTATACGGTTATGTCGTTCGGTCTTATGAATGTGCCAGCAGTTTTCATGGAGGTGATGAACCGAGTGTTCCATCCTTACTTGGATTCCTTCATCGTGGTCTTCATGGAAGATATCTTGGTGTACTCTCTCACTCGACAAAATGATGCAATCCATCTTGAGATTGTTTTGAGTACACTGAGGGAGCATCGGCTTTATGCTAAACTCTCGAAGTGCCTCTTTTGGATGGACGAGATTCACTTCCTGGGTCATGTCATCTTAGAGACAGGAGTATCAGTAGACCTAGAAAAGGTGAGAGCAGTAGGTACTTGGGAGCATCCGAAGATCTTCTTTGAGGTACGAATCTTTTTGGGGCTGGTTGGTTACTACAGGTGGTTTATACAGGACTTCTCACGCCTAGAAGCACCATTAAAAGGCTTGAATAAGAAGGGGTTAAAGTTTTTTTGGTCAGAAGCCTATTACTCAGCCTTCCAGGAGCTTAAGGGGATATTGACTTCAGCACCGTTCCTGGTTTTTCCAGAGCTGTGCAAGAGCTATAAAGTTTTTTTATGCATCTGGCATCAGACCTGGAGCAGGGCTTATGAAGGAGGACTAAGTGGTTGTGTAGGGATCTCGGCAGTTGAGGCCACATGAGAGGAATTATTGTACACTCGTCCTGGAGTTAGCTGTGGTTGTTCATGATTTACTTTTCTGGAGACATTTCCTTCTGGGAGAGCATTTTGTGGTATACACTGACCACAAAAGTCTCATATAGATCTTCACGCAGCGTGACCTGAATCTGAGATGGCGGAGGTGGGTTGAGTATCTCCAGTCCTTCGATTTCGAGCTTGCCTATACGCCTGGGAAGGGAAACACAGTGGCTCATCGTACTGAGCAGGAGAACACATATACAGGTAGTTCAGGAGGACAAAAGTGAGTTTCAACTGATGGCTCTATTCTCAGAGATGCATTTGGAGGTGCACGATAGGTAGGGGCAGACTTTCCTATCTTTTATGGTTGTTACCTCTGTACTTCTGGACTGAGTTCGGATGAGGCAGCTGACAGATTAAAAAGGCCTATTCCTATGGGAAAGCGTGTCAGGAGAGGACCCTCTTCCAAGATGGATAGTGGGCGAGGATGAGATCTTTCATTTGTAGGGACGCGTATGGGTGCCATCAGACATACGCGAGGATCTGATGCATGATTTTCATTCCTCTTTTTGGGAAGTTCATCCTGGCGTCACCAAGATGTATCGGGGCCTTCATCGCCAGTACTAGTGGCCAGGTATAAAGACGGATGTTGCTGGTTTCGTCATGAGATGTTCTACTTGTCAGCAGGTGAACGCAGAGTATCAGGGATCAGCGGGGATTTTGCAGCAATTACCCATTACGGAGTGGAATTAGAATGACGTCGTGATGGACTTCGTGACTATTTTGCCGAGATCATCGAGAGGAAACGATGTAGTGTGGATTGTCATTGATAGGCTCACAAAGGTTGTTCACTTCCTTCCAATCAAGAAGGCTTTTAGTGTCGATGATCTGGGATGACTTTACGTCCGGGAGATCGTTCGTCTGCTTGGAGTTCCACACTCCATTAATTCAGACAGGGATGCGCGCTTATCTCTCAGTTCTGGCAGGGACTCTCGAAGGCCTTGGGTACACAGGTACTTTTGAGTACAACGTACCATCCCCAAACTGATGGCCAGTATGAGCACACGATCCTAGTGCTTGATGATATGCTCCGGGATTGCATCCTAGACTTTTGCGGTTCTTGGGAGAAGCATATTCCTCTGGTGGAGTTCTCCTACAACAACAGTTTTCAAGCAACCATTCAAGTGTCTCCTTACAAGGATTTTTATGGTAGGCCATGCCGATCACCTTTATGCTGGATGGAGGCAGGAGAGGCAGCTTTGTTGGGACCTCGTCTTGTTCAGGAGTCTTCAGAGCAGATAGAGCTTATTCAGAAGAGGATGGCTACAGCGTAGTCTCGACAGAAGTCTTACACTGATCAGCGGAGATGACCTCTGGAGTTCGAGGTCGGTGACCAGGTTTTCCTACATGTTACCACGAGGTTGGGATACAAGAGGATTCAGAGATAGGGTAAGATTTCACCACGGTACGTCTGGCCGTTTGAGGTCTTGGAGAGAGTTGGGCATGTTGCCTATCGGTTACAGCTACCTCAGAGGTATCAGGCCATGCACGACATTTTCCACGTCTCTCAGCTCAAACGCTAATTTTCAGACATGTGTCACATCTTTCACCCTGAGGAGGTCGATCTTGAATATGATGTGTCGTTCAAGGAGCATCCCATCCAGATTGTCGATCGCAGTAGGAAGGTACTCCGTGGCCGGTATGTTCCTCTAGTACGGGTGTTATGGCAACACGGATGAGTACAGGACGAGACTTGGGAAAGGGAGGTCGATGTACGATCGCAGTGGCCGGAGCTGTTCGAGGTTTCTTCTTCTCTGCCTCGTTAGGTAAATTCGGGGACGAATTTATTTAAGAGGGGAAGTTTTTAAAAACCCGATTCTTCTTTTCAGGTACGCTTTTCTTTGTTTTGAGTTTTTGAAAAAAATGAACTTTCTAGAAATTTTTGAAGTACATGCCGTGTACTTTTTTTCTCGCCGAAGCCGTGTGCTGGCCGTGTCCGGGCCACACACACGGTGTGTAAGGGTGACGTGAAGGCCGATTTTGGTGGAGTAATGAAAATACCTAGTACACGGCGTGTACTCTTAAAGTACATGGCATGTACTTTTTTTCATTAAATGGACTGGGGTCGCGCCTGACGCACAAAAGCCTCTTCTTCTCTAGGTTTCGTTTATCCGAGATGACCGTATGACTGAATCTTCTCCGAGCCACTGTGCCTCTGTCCTACCTCCGTTCTAGCCACCACTGATTGTGTTGGAAGCGCAGCGGTGAGTTCTCTGTTCTTCTTTCGCCTTGTTTCTCGATTCATCATCATTTTCATGTTATCATAGGTTGGGTGTTTTGTGCATTTTCTTAGATCCATGTCATTCTAAGGGGAATCTGTTATCGTTTTTCACATAAATCGATCTAATAGGATCGAGGTAGGTGTTTTGTTTCCCTACGTTGAATGTCTTTGAGTTTTTGGTGCAAAATTGGCAGATACCCATGTATCGGGTATCTCGGGTTAGGGTGTTGATCCTGTTTTGTTATCTGCCTTAGATTTCTTATGCTTGAGGTTATTAGATGATTAATAATTTCTTGTTATAATGTTTGAGGATCACCCCATGGGTTTTTCCCCTTGTTTTGGATGTTGATTTCCATTTGGCACGGTTTCCCTACGAGGCAACCCTTGGTGCACATTGCTAGTATACCTGTTAACTTGCTTGCATGTATTGCTTGCTTTTTATAGGCTTGTGGGTGCATTTGTATCTATTATCCAAGTAGTTTCTGAACTTATTTATGTTGCTAAAAGTCGATTACGTACAACTAAACTGCTCAGGGCCGAGTGAACCTGGTGTGGATACTAAAGGGGGAATTGACGATTAGGGCTTCCCTAGAGAGTCTGTTGTAATTAGTATCGATCGTAGGTCCTATGGGAATAAGACTTTGTGCTTCCTCAGAGTTTCCTTAGTTACGTAGAGAGGCTTTAGGGGGAATTATAGGTAAGTGCTTCCTCAGAGTGTCCTTAGTTACGTAGCGAAACTTTAGGGGGAATTAGACGTAAGTGATTCCTCAGAGAGTCTATATCTTTCATTGCAAGACCATAGGGGAATTGTCAGTGAGAGATTCCCAGAGTGTTTGTGCCTTTATACGTCTATAGGACTAGAGGTGTTTTCTAGTAGGAGACACCCAGAGAGTCAGTGCCTTATTTATTGGTTGGTTGTGATGAGTACACCATGCCAAAGAACAATATTGGGTTTTTTCTGCTTGCGGTTACTGTACACTGATGAGTTACCTGTTTTTATTACTTTCTTGCCTTGGGAGTATCGAGCTGTTTCTAGGTTCCTTGGTCGATAGCTAAATGATTTTCATGAAATGTTAAATAAATGTGAATGGAGATTGGTAGGATTGTTTACTTTAGTTTATTTCTGCTTCTCTACTGCATTTATTTCCTTTACCTTTTCTATACTACTCACTGACAGTAGGGCATGAATCTCATGGTGATTGCCTACTTGGATTAGCCTCACACCCTGTTTGGGTCCTACTTTTTGGCCCAAACAGGTTATATGGTTTCAGGTGTAGATAGGGATTGTGGCCCTTCTACTTCGGGTACATGATTGCTGGTTAGAGCTAGAGATAATAGGACTGAGCTTAGACTTGCGATGCTACTATAGTTTATGTTACTTTCGAAATTTTTTTCAGCTGTATTTCAGCACGTTGTTGTATTTGCTGCTTTCCTTAGTTACATGTACCTGCTGCATCATTATCATTATTATTATGTGTTCATTGCTTCCGCTGTTTAGTTTTAGTGTTTGTATGCTATTTACTGCTTCCGGTATGGGCTGTTGTTTTCGTGCCTTGTATACCTTACCAAATGAGTTCATAGTTTCCCCAATAACTTACCATGGCCCTCGCTGCTAGTCGGAATCCTCTAGCGTTTGGGGAAATGCGCTTGAGGTCATGTGGCGGACCGGGTATGGGGCACCAGTGGAAGGGCTCCAGATTCGGGTCGTTACAACTGTTGAGGTGGACTAAAACTGAAAACAAACAACAGTGAAACCGAACACCGAACCACAAAAAAAAATATCTGATAAAAAAATAATGATCAAAATGGAAATCATAAGACTCGAGAGAAATCACCACCTGAGATGCCAAAGAGATGAAAGAACCAAAAATATGTACAAATAATCACTGTACGAGAGAAATCACTCAGACTATTACCACCCCCAATACCATCCCAAAAGGTCAAAAAACTCACATCAACCATGACCAATATAGAGCTGAACCCGAGGGGTTGGACTACAAGGAAATAGGAAAGGAAGAAAGCCAAATCCCTCCACCATCATCAACCCAAATTTCCCGAAGTACCCGCTCACTGACCAAATATAGAGGTCAGATTCCTAGGAAAAGAAAAAAATATGGGCGTGAAATGATTATGAATCCCACCAGAAAGCACCACTAGGAAACCAGGTAAGAGAGAACACCTAATGGGTGAATAAAAACCATAATAGAAGAAATGAGGGGAAATCCCGCAAAGGATGTGTGTGCCAAAGAAATAAGTGGTGAAAGAAGGTAAAAATAGTGGATTTAGGAACACCACCAATAAATGGTGAATGGTTTTATAATGAACACCTAGGCCAAGAGGAGGATGATAGGCAATGTTCCAGGAGATAAGGGGTACAATTATACATAGAGGTTTTGGTTGATTTCTCCATTTTGTACGATAAAAATGTCTATGATTAATTTTAAGGAATGATTTGGTCCCCCATGTATGACCATAAACTTCAAAGGGATGATTATTCCATATTTCTTAATTCCTTGACATAGGAGAATAATTTTTGTAGATGATCTTAGTCAAAAAGTTTCATGTAATCAAGGATATCAATTTCTCGATATGAGCTTGATATATGTAAGTTATTTCTCATAAACACTACATATATCACAATTCCGATTACACCATGATACATTGTGACATATTGATATACTATTATGGGCCTAGATTTGATTTCAAATGAATAATACACAAACCGTAGAGTGTGGGACTACACTGAGGTGATACCCTGTTTTCTTTCAATATATATGAATCTATTAACTTTAGAAGGTATCATATAAGAATGGTGTATAGAATAATAATAATCATCTATCCTATATAAAATCATGACTAATTTATATATCCTGGTACATATTAATCTTTGGAATGTATTACAAAAATATACTTATTGTATTATCCTTATATTTCAGTATATATGTTTTCCTTTAAATAATATTGGATTTGATGTATTACTTTACAGAAACTAAAATAGAGGTCATGATTCATTATTAATATAAAATAATAATATTTAAATTATAATTACAGTAATGTATAATATATTTATATATATTTTAAAATATCCAAATTATTTCAATTATAAAATTAGTTTGAAATAATATTAGAAACAATAAACATTTAAGAAGGTCATTTTAAATAAAATAAATCCATCATTATATTTTACTATTTCTAATTAAGTTTAATATATTAATTTTATCACTAGAATTATATAAAATTAAATTAATTTTTAAATTTATAAAATCAATAATTATTATGTTTTATCTTCTGTGCATTTTTTGAGAAATGTTTTTTAAACAAAAATATGTGTTTTATAAAAATTAATCTTTTAATGATTATATATATATATTAATGATATATATGGTCATAAAATAATTTAAGTGGTAATATATAGAAATAATATTTTCTTAATAACATTTAAAAAATTATTCATGTTAAAGACCCCATGTCTAACATTTTTCGAACTGAAGAAAAAGGTTACTTTTATAGAGAAAATTGTTTTATGTGTTTCATTTCAATTGAATAATATTTTGGTAAAATTATATTATTGATTTATGTTAACATCACATAAATATAATTTTGTTTATATGAAATCAATTTATATCATAAGAAGTATATACCTCAATAATTTTAAATTTCACATAAATTTCATGCATTAAAACATGATTGTCTTAAAAACTATTTCAAAGAAATAATAATTTTGATTTTTTAAAAAATTACACAATTATTTTAATTTTATTTAATTAAAGTAATATCATATATAGTGTTATAATACTCACATTAAGGTGTAATATCAATAGAAATAAATAAAACATTAATTAATTAACATGGCTGAATATAAAAGATATTTTAGTACACATGGGTAATGGGAAAAGTGAACGTAAAAATCCATAAATCATTCAACAGCATCCAATAAATAATTGGATGTGTGAAATTTAGGCTTTATAATGTTCTCTACTCTATATTTATGAATATTTTATCTTTAATATTGAATATGGTAATGAAATAGTATAATATGTTTTATATTTTATAAACTATCCTTTTTTTTACTTATTAAAGGTAATAATAACACCCTTTTGTTAGACACATACCTATTATAATTACTTAGTGAAAATATTTCCATTTTTTATACTATAATAATCTAATTGTATTTTAGTTATTTTTACATATTGAGTTATCTTATGTCAATTATTTACCGGGATTATTCCAATGAAAATAAAAGTTTTCAAAATGAAACCCACTCTTTTATTTTCCATTCTTTGTGATTTTATGCTTCCTAATACTCCATGATTCTTTAAATTTATATAATTAATTATAATATATATATATTATTTTCATTTTATTAATAAAAGAATAATTATTCACTCATTCCGTAATATCCTTTAAAGAAAAAACATATTGATCTTGCGTTTGGGTGGACTAACGCCTCCACCACTTTATGTAGTTCAATTTTCATCACTTACTATTATGGATGGATTCAAGAATTTATTTGACAAATAATTATTTATTTAATATCATAGATAATATTTTTAATGATCACCTTTGTCATTCACCTTGATTCTATCCACTCATTAATGTAATTAATCACTAATCCCGTGTACGTATAGACTACCACCTCCATGAATAGAATGAATTATTTATGTTAACCCAATAACATGTATGTACCTAAAATATTTATAAATTAACCAATATTAAGATTTTAAAATAATTTTAATTCATAAATAATAATTATTCATATGTCTCCACTCAATTTATTCATTAATAAATGTGTTCATTAATCCTGGGAACATACATACTATCACCGCCACAAATAATGAATTTCTTTTTTCATGATTTTAAGAGAAGATTAAATATTGATTTATAATATATCTTATATGTAAATTCCATATTAAATGTTATATTAACATCATCTAATACAACTTTCTTACCCATTCAGTAATTACAACACTCAATTTTGTCTCTCTTTACTACCAACGTAAGTGATGTTTTAATATTTATACAGTGAATTATTGAGTAATTTATTATAATTTTAATTATATATAATAATAAATTATTTACTATGATTTAATTTTTTTATTTATAATTTTAAAATCAAATTTTTTTAATAATATATGACCTTAATTAATTTAAAACTCTCGAAAAAGGTTTGTCTGTAGCATTATCCTCAAAAGTAATTATATAAAATATAATGGGATGAATGGGGACAATTAAAAATAACCAACGAATATATATTATAGATCTATATGTAATAATTAAATTATTAAATTTAAATCAAAGAAAAATGAACATACAAATATCATTAATAATTTTCAGGACAATTAAATTTTTTTACATCCGATGTAAAAAATAAGTTATATGAATAACTATATTCATAGTAAATAACTATAAACTCAGTATGTAAAAGGGCTATAGAGATTAATATGGTTATAATATTTGTTATTAATAAATATATTTTTGTTTGATATGATGTTAGTGTTTCACTAAATAAGAAAAGATATAACGTGGGGGGTTGTCTTAAATTCACTTCATGGAGACTCATTTTACATTACACACCGATTTACATTTATAGAGTGTAAATGATACCAAATTGAAATGTTATTAATAAATAATTTTTTTCATCATATCTTATGTTTATTTTTAATCTCTTCCAATTTTAGGGATTTTGATTAAAATTTCCTTGAATTCGTAATTTTTTCCTCAATTCGTGGCCTTTCTCCCTTGAGTAATGAAATCTATTCCATATTTTTTTAAAGCAACTTTTCCTACTACTATATTTTAAGAATATATATTTCTATTTTATATAATGATTTTTATTATATTTTTTAATATATCTTCTTGGATTAAATACTTCCTCAAACAAATCCATTATATTGATAATAATAACTACGAAAATTTCTTACGGATATTTTTATTTCATATACAAATTTCACCCGTCATAACTATTTTATATAAACATGAAAGTTAAAATTTTTACTTTCATCCACCATCTAATAATTAATGGATTAATAACCCATTACACGATGTGGATTTTATTTAATGGATTAATGGTCCTTCATCCTTTTTAGTATGATTAGTTTTCAAAAAATATTACTTATATTGAAATGTTTTAAAATATTAGAATCATTTGAAATTGTTTTTAAAAAATAATTTTCAACCACATTTAATTTCATAAAAATAAATAAAAAATTGTTTTTTAAATGTTTTTTTGGATTATTTTTCAAAAAAATCATATATTTTACACATTACTAACTAAACTTATCATTTAACCACCATTATTGTTCTCTTAGATTCTTATTCTTTATGATTTTAAAAATTTAAAAAGGGAAATTTTTATTAGAATAGTCTAATAATATGTTCCATTTTAAATTTTTTCAAAGGATAATTAGAATTTTTACATTCCAAAATGATTTTCATAATTCTTATAAGGGTTTTCATAATCTATAAGATGTTCTTATTAATGATATTCTTTAAATGATTCTGTCAACATAATTTATCTATATGTCTTATGAAGTATTCGTTTATATCTATAGGATTTTTAATGACATATTTTTTCTTTATTAGTCATCCACTTTACTATGAATGGTTTTCTCTAAATCCTTTCCTCCATGAATAACCTGTACTCCATTACATTATGGAATAATGTTCAGAAAGATGTCTAATAAATCAATTTACTGGGGATGTTATTTTCTAAATTGTATATCATTTTAATATAAATTGTATATTCCATACTCTTAATCATATTTTATAAATTATATTTATCAAAAATGAATATTTAATTCACCGTATTCCAATTTATATTCCATATTTTTATTACAACATTTGTAAAAGTAGAATTGTGAATGCTTCCTTTGGGAACCACTTGAAATTAATATAAAAACCATTTTATTTATTTGTGTTTTTATGAAATGATTATTGAACCTTATATTACGGGTATTTTTTTATTTTCATTATATTATGGGTGGGTATTGAATTATATAGACCTATAATGCATTAGAAAATGTTTTTATCCTATTAAATGTCATGTTTCTTGGGTTGTGATCTTATCCAACTATAGTGTGTGGGATGTTATCCTTGAATACTAGGTTATGTTAATAAGTAATGGGTCCTTGAACTATGATGTCATGTTAATGTAGTTTCAACATTTACTAGGCTTCCATTATCTTATGGTTTGATCATTTTTTAACATATGTTCGTGTGATATTATCTACAAAATTCATTATTCTTTGCTTATGATCATCTAGATTATGATATAATGTTATTCTTTCAATATATAATGTTATGATTTGTTATTATGTTTGTCGTAACTGAGAATTTAAGCTCACTCGTTAAAATATTTTACATCCCTAGGTTATTTATAAATGTATTTGGTACGCTTGGTTTAGATGATAATCTTTTCTATAAGATTAATGTGATACTTTGAAGACTCATTTTGTATTAATCAGTTTTATTTTATAATTGAAATTTCGAATTAAAGGAGAAAGATTTAATATTTATTAGCTAGTAATTTTTTGAAAATTTTGTAATCTATTAATTAAATTATCTATGTATTTTATATCTGTGAAATTTATTGCAATAATTGATGTTTATCAAATCCAGTGTTATAAGTAATGTATTTTCACTACTGGATTCAAGAGCGTGGGTCAGGGGGATCTACAATTGGTATCATAGAACTATCAATATACCTTTAAATGAGAATAAATTATATGTTTAGGATAATTTAATATTTATAAATTATTTCAATATTTAATATGTTTATGATTATATTTGTTTCAATGATATACATATGTATAAAAATTTTAGTTTTTATAAATTAATATGTTAGGCTGTTTCATAATTTTTGTATGATAAATTTATCTAGAAACCAAGATATAAGTATAATTAGAAGATAAACTCTAATAAATTTTTGTAATTTATATATATATATATATTCCTAGAAATCAAATCAATGTCCGATAAATGAGAATATGACTTGGTTTGGAATGAAATGAAAAATGGGGTACATCTCCAAAAAACATTGGTGGGGTATATTTTGATAATTATTCTAGGTCATGGGGAATGTGGCCTATCTATGAACCTCTATATATACTATCATGGGATAGTATTAGATTAATTAATATTCTCTTTCCAAACCATAATTAATATTATCTTTACAAACCATTATAATGTATTTGAAAATATAATTTATTTATATATTTCTAGATCAGAGATCCTAATAGTAAAACGGCCATGAATAAAGTAGAATAACACTGATGACTTATAATATTTAGTATGTAAATCATTTATGAATCATTTCATATAAAATATTATTTTTTCCTTCATAAATTTACAAATTTTTGTATTCCCATTTCTAATCATCCTCTTAATGTATTCTAACTTGTAATTTATTCCGATAATAGTTGGGGTTATAAATCCCGATATTATGTCAAATAAACTACCACACAATGTGATTAACAATGTGAAAATTGTTGAAGACAAAATCACACTAAACAAAATAATGTTAGAGTCTTGGGAATGATCAAGTTGAAAATATGATGAAGGAAAATATGTTAATTTTTTTTTTGAAAAAAATGTTAGAAGAAACACATTTGGGGATGTCTCAAAGGAAATAAAAGGGTTTTTGTGTGGGGATTATGAGGATATAAATAATTGAGATATTAAATTAAAACGAAGTGTTTAGTTAACTCAATAAAGAAATCTGATTTTACATCATGTTTTACATAAGACGTTACTATATAAATATCATTAGAAAATTAATCTTAAGTTATGATTTTATTGCACCTTAATAGATTTATTTTATAAAATATCATGAGGATGAAAAATATTTATGGAGGGGGGATAATGTACCATCCCGGTATTTTAGTATTTATATTATCATTTAAATAATATTGCGTTTGTTATCTTTTTAAAAAGCACTGAAATAAAGGAAGTGATATATTATAAAGCTCAAATAATCACCTTTCAAATATCATTATGATAATATATAATATATTCATATATGATATAAAATATTAAAATTTATTATATTAGGAATTATTATGAAAGCATATGAGAAACAATTAATTTTTTTGAATGTATTTTTAAATTAAATCAGTTTATTGTTAAATTTTGTTTGTTTATTAAAATTGAGATATATATTTATTTATTTTAAGTTGGATCCAAAAGTTGTTATTATCCATGAAATCCTATTCCAAAAAAATATTACTGAATATTAAAAATTGAATAGAGTGGATTTTAAAATGTGTTTTACAATGATGGGAAATTACCTCACTCCACATATCAGCATTCACTGGGAACACAATAAAGTATGGAATCCTAAAGGACCACATTGAGATCATTTACATAGTTTTTATTTTCGATAGGGAGTAAACATCATGATTAACTTCTATATAAACATTTGAGAAAATGATGTTGATATTTTTGGTATACTATAAAAATTTATCCATTGAGGGAGAACATTCTGAGGGGTATTCCATTATGTGGAACTCATGGCTTAAAAAATAATTGAGTCAAATTCATTCCAAAGTTTCCTCCAGTCATGATGGAAGATATTATTGATAAAAAAATCAATGGATAGTAATTTTCTCTCATACTCTCTACAAAGACAAATGTAATTTTAGAAACCCCCATTGATAAAACCTTGATGTTTACTAAAAAACCCCACTGTAACTAGAGAACCATGGAATGATGGAGAAGCACCATCAACAATAACCTTTATCCAAAAACAAATTTATGGAATCCATCAGATTCATTTATCCACCATTGGAATTTTTTACCTTAAATTGACACCACAATCCTTATAATATTCATTTTATCATAGATATTATCCATCACATTTTTTTAATATTTTAAGATATAAAGACATCCATATAAATAACCATTATTACATAACAAAAATAGGGAGTCAGATTGTTTAAAATAAAGTCATTTCGATCCTTCCATATGTAAAGAATTATAGAGATAACTACTCCCATCAAAATGTTATGATCTTTTTCCCTCATATGTGTAGCATGTTTAGATTGAATAATGTCATATGAAAATTGATTTTTTGTATATTTCAACACCAAACATAACATGGAGGTGCTCCCAGAATTGAGTAGAAAAGGTGAAACTATTACATTGTTTATATGAAGCAAGAGAATCTTAGTACTTTTATGTCAACCTAATGATAATGTATGCTGAATCTGGTAAAAGGATGCTTCTTTAAGTCATGTATTATATGATGAGGAAATCCTTTCATTTGAAAATTTTAGTGTTTTATCATGACTAATTTTATGTCAATGAATGAAATTCAACTGATAATACAGATTTAATTATTAGTTTTAAAATTTATGTTGTATCATGATGTTTTATTGGGTTTTTTGTATTTTAGATTATTTGATAGATCTTATGATTGAATTGGAATAAAAAATCTTGTTTGATGAGGGCTTC
This sequence comes from Viscum album, assembly GCA_963277665.1. Classification (NCBI taxonomy): domain Eukaryota; kingdom Viridiplantae; phylum Streptophyta; class Magnoliopsida; order Santalales; family Viscaceae; genus Viscum; species Viscum album. Next base: position 175,543,875 of record OY728140.1, on the reverse strand, counting down.
CAAACCCCAATTCTATTCTTTTGTGGGGTTATATACTAGTGATATCAATTGTAATAGAATTTCGCAACCATCAATGAAAATTTAACTAATTCTGTGAATTATGATAGAGTTTGATGATGGTTCAATAGTTAATTATTTTCATACTGTTGAGCTTTGAGGTTTCAATTATATTTTTCTTGGCATTGCTGATAGGATGAAAACATGTTTGATGACTTTCTTAATTTATGAATGCTGATATATGACACCCTTAAAAGAGGATCATTCAAGATCTAGTGAATAGACTTATAGAAATGGTATCATATTTTTTCTCACCATACGATCTTGGATCTCAACAAGAAGACGGATTAATTATTTGTGGATGTCCTGAACCTATTATCATTCACTCCATTGTGTATTTTTGTAAATCTACTTGTGATCAGTTGAAATTTTTCATCGGTAAGATCATTACACCTCATATATTTTATCAATTATTTTATTTAATAACAATTTAAGAGGTATTGGTTTGATAACCATCCCTTGTCTTCTAGTTTATAAAATTTAGATCATAATAATTATTGACAATAATAATTTTTACTCATAAATAAATTTCATGCAAAAAAACATTATAATAAAAAAACAATTTACAATTAATAAAATTTATATTTGTTAATCATAGTAATTTTATTTTATATATATGTAGATAATATTAATAATATTAACTATAAACATCAATATTAAAATATTATGGTTTAATAAATTAATTTGGGGGAAAATAATACATATGTTGGTAAATGTATACATGGGTAAAGTGAAATGAAAAATAAAAATACATAAGTAATTCAAGAATTTATCAAAAAAGAGTGGATAACAGGATTCATGACCTCATCTTGTCCCCATAAATTTTTTTATAGATACAGTAGTCCTTGATTTTGAATTGTGTAGATGCATAATTTAATAAATTTTATAATTCCAAAACTAAACTTCACATGACTTACAAAAGGAAGAATTTAATCACATTATTTACACATCCATCCATTCAAATTACGTGGTAAAACCTAGAAAATTTGTTTCTACCAGAAAACTATCCTATAACGAATGCACTTTTCATTCATATGATATCTTAATCTCTTTCATTTTCAAGGATTATTCAGTGGAAAATAAAAGTTCTCACCATTTTTATTACTCTCCACTTAGTATTTTTTTAGTTTTCCCTTCCAATACTCCCTTAAAATGAAAATATAATTATTTACATATCATATGTACACTAAACTATAATTATGTTAATATATTAACAATTATACATTAATTTTGTAGAATTTTCTTTGAAAAACTAGGTCACTCTTGTGTATGCGCACATTATCTCCTCCATGGCATGGTGCAATACATTTTTTATTACAAAAAAATATGGATTTTATCAAGGATTGATGTCATGAATATTACGTTTTCATAATACAAACATAAAACTATAAAATGATCATCTTTTTCATTTACCTATTTGTTATCCATTTGTTAAGAAATTAGATAGTTAATTTGGCATGTGTCCAGACTACCACCAGCATCAATAAATTACTCATTTATCAAAAACACATAACATATATTGAACAAGAAGTTTAGTCAATGAAATAATAATATTTTTATGAAATTTTTAAAATTATAAAATGTTAATTTTTTATATACCTTCTCTATATTCATTATTTGATAATTAGGATCGTTAATTGTGTGAGCGTGGAAACTATCACCTCCCCATATAAAAAACTTAATTTTTCAAGACCACCTATTATTAGTGGTTATATGAATAAATTTTATCGAGATTTGAGAAATATATTACATTTATATTATTCTATAAATATTATATTAACATCATGTAATATATCATTCCAACTTATTTAGTCATTACAACAAGCAATTGTTTTGTTAATTTTACAACCTATTTAAGCGATGTTGTAATGTCATTATAGTAAATGATTATGAAATATTATATAAAATTAATGAAATAAAATAATTTTTCGTTAAAGTTTTTAAAATATTATTTATCTATATTATAAATATCAAAACATTTTAATTATATATATTTCTATTTCATTAAAAAATATCTAATCAAGTTCTTCTCCAACTATAACTTCAAGAGACATAATTGAAACTCTCATGGGGGGAAATTTAAACATTATAAATGATATTGAGATATATATTTCATAACTATAGGTAATTTAGTACTTATTTACATGTTATAAGTGATTAAATATCTACATTAACATTAAAAATATTGTGAAATCCAATTAAAAGTGTTAATATCTAATTCAAAGAAATTTATATATTGAAAAACTATATTCATAGTAAATAACTATAAAATAATTATAAAAAAGGTTTATATATATGAATAAGGTTCTTAAAAATTCTACTAATATATTAATTGATTTATCGTAACATTTTATAGTTTTATCAACTATATGGATATATAGATTAAGTATTTTTTTACTCAAGTTCTCTTCATTGGGACATGTTTTACTTTTTACACTAATTTATTTAATAATGTGTTTATTCTACCAAATTCATATGATATCATGAAAAATATATTATTTAGGGTATTTTACGTTAAATTTTACTCTATTCCTCCTTCAATTATATTTATTATAACGTTACTCATGTTATAATGGTTTTCTGGACTCAAGTCTGTTTTCCCAAGTGTTATGAAATATCGTCTTGATTTTGATCTTTCAAGTATCTTCTTACAACCATTATCTTTTAAAATGGTATATTTTATATTTCTCTTGGGATACTATTCTGTTTTAATGGTTAATATAAATGTAGATAGAGGATTTTTATTTCATTAAGAATATCAATGTTATTAAAAATAATTTTCAAAATATAGTTGTTTTAAAATATTAAAAAACTTATTTCATAAAAGATTAGGATTAGTGGTTGTGTGAAAAGTTTATGTTAAAATTTAAATATATAAACATAAGTATGATCAATATTACATTCGAAATGAAATTTCAAAATATAATCTTCACATGCTAAAAAATTGTGTATATAAACCACTATGGGTTAGAGGGAACATTTATGAAGAGAGAAATCTAAAAATAAAATTTACATGAGATCAATCCCAACCATGAAATTTTACATGGGAGTATAATTGGAAATAACTATACAATTATAAAGGTGTAAAGAATCTGTTATTTTCTATAAGGTGAACCTGGAAAAAATGTATTATTCCTTTTGGTATAGAGAGAATAACCAAGGAATAATTTTTATAGTTTATAGAATATTTTTTATGATAATATTTAACATTAGAAAACTACAATCATCCTAGAAAAAATAAATAATATATTAAAATAACAATTGGTGTGTTTTAAAAATAATAGTTTTTAAAAAAACACTTCTAATCCAATGAAATGATCTAGAATAATGTAGTCCAATAATTACAGCAATGCACATCAGTATGTGATGAAGTGTGAGGAAGTGTTTCTTTTTTGAATGTTTCTTATAGCACATCACATGGATGTAGATTTCGTGCTACGTGTATTTTATTATGTTATAAAATTGTTTTTTAATTTTAACAATGTATTGTTACACCATCTCTACTCCATGTATTCGTTGATTCATTTAAATAATAATATCCCAACATATACAGTAAATTTTTAGGAAACACAAATTAATGACAACAATAATAATGATCCCGAATTATTGGGGTGGGGGAGAAATATATTATCAATAATTCAATAATTTTAATTTAAAACAATATTAATAAATAAAAATTAATTGAAACTACTCATTTAAATAATTAAAAAAAATATAATAATAGTTCAAAGATATCTCATAAATCCCAGACATATTCTAAGTGTAAAATTGAAAATTTTAATATAAATTTAATTCCATAACAAACTTAAAATAATTTCAAAAATTATATATTATGTATTTAAAACATTATACAAACATAAATGAATTTTTTATACATGAAAATTATTTTATAAACATTATAATATAATAAATCAATTCATATTAAATAAATTTTAATTTTCTAAATAATCGTAATAAGGTCTTGAATATTTGATGAAAAAAATAAATCACTGTACAAATATGTTTAAAATATTGTAAAAACACTTCAAAAAAATTCTATATTGTTTGTATGAATTTATCAAATGATTGAAAATTTTATACATGTGTTACAAACATAGGAAAAACTAGAATACCAAGAAGACCGTTTAAATAAAGAAAATTGAAAATGGCGTTTTTTAAATCAATGTATTGGGAGGTTTTTATTCATGTATGAAGGTAGAATATATTTCTCATAGGTTTTGTAAAGGTAAAAGACATTATATATATGATGTATAAAGTTAAATTATATCACCACATAAATATAAGAATAATTATATATAGCTTACATATACGTAACACATGTTTTTATCAAATTTTATTATGGTAAGATGAAACCATGTATAAGTGTAGAAATGAAATTTAACAGGATTCATTATGGTAAATAAAACTAAATTTACTCTATGAATGGGTAAGTGATATTATCATTTAATGGTTTTTTTTTGAAAAAAAATACATAGGGGAAAATGAAACGCTACTTAAAGGTAATTCATAATTTATAAAACTCTTGTAAAGCTACCAAATAACTCACTTAAGGGTAGAATACAAAATGTTAAGATCATGTAATGATAAAGAAATAATTTATAATGTTTATTTTTCACAATAATTAAACAATAATAATTATAATGAATAATAAGATTATTTTGAACCAATGAAGTAAAATTAACGAAAAATGAAATTCAAAAAATTTATTTTTATGAAAACAAATAATATTTTTAATTATCAAAACAATAAAAAACATGTTTCAGGGATCAACCCCAATAATATCCCCCTATTGAATAATTATAAATTACTATATATGTTTCATATTTTCTCCCCATTTTTGGAATTGAAAAAAAAATTGAAAAAAAGTTGAAAATATTTTCTCCGACCCTTTAAGAAAAAAATGAAAAAATGATCAAATTTTTGAAGTAAATTTATTATAAAAATATAATATTTGAGTTTTAAAATGTAAACACACTATAAATTACATTAAAATATAAAAAATAAAATAATTAAAAAAAATTAGAACATTTTAGAAAACAAAAATGTAAATTATAAAATACATTGTCAATAGAAAAAATGAAATAACATTTAAATCACATGACAATATATCATATGATAATAAAATAAATATACAAATTCTGAAAATAAAATAATTAGTATACTTTCTTTGGAATCCAGATGAGTTTTGGCCTTATAGGATTTAAAATAGTACATTTACACACCTTTAAGTTTTCAATTATTATAACATTGGGTCTCTTATGAGATGTATTAAATAGTTCATTAGTGTTCCTAAATGGGATTCTAAACGTTGCACTATAATTTTTAAAATAATGCCCATACGGACCACATGTAATAAATAATAAATAAATTATCAATTTTAATTTTAAAATCATGCATCAAAAAATGAATAAGAATTCCATTGTTATCTTTTGGAATTGTTTGAATTAACATATTATATTTTATAAAATTTCTTTCATTCATAACATAATCAAAATTAGTTATCATATTATCTTCATCATAAAAATTATAATTATTATAGGAAGAATATTTTTTATATCTTTATTTTATTCCTTAAACATACTATATTTTTCATCAACATGAGTCAAGTCATGTTACGAAAATTTAAATTTTCATTCACTATCCTGAATTTTCTAAATATAAAATCCTTAAAACTACGCTTCCCATTTTTAGATTTCAATATTTAATGTTTAAAATTTAGTAACCTTTCAACATCAATATATTCCACATTATTTTCTTCAACTAAATTATCATATTATGAATCAATAGATAAATGTAAATGAAATATTTTATTATGTTTTTCATGATACATAACAAGCATATCTAAAAATTATATAATTTTTTTTTCTGAATCTCCAATAATAGATGATTCAAATACATCACAAGGTTACTAGAATACTCATTAATTTAGAATATTTTAGCTCACACATTCCATTAATTTTTTTATTAATACATTTTTATTTTCTCTCCCCAAATATTATAAAAGTATATATTTTCTATGTATTTTTAATTACATGGTTATAATTTATTATAGAAACAAAAATCATAGATGTCTAAACTATTTTAACAATATCCATTTACAATTAAATATCTAATTAAAATTTGTAGTAATTAAGTAAAAAATATGTGAGTAAACTATCATTAATAAATTCCTCTTTTGGTACAATTTTTTTTGAATTAGTAAATATAGAATGGAGATAAGCTAAAAAATTACAAAAAGGGTCACCCTCTGATACCAAATGTTAGATCAGTATGGTTGAGGAAAATTAATAGGGGGAGGGGTGAATTTTATTTTCATATAAAATATCAATGTTATTAAATTAAAGAGGGGAATTTTGTTTTTTAAAAAGATTAAAAAAATTAGTAAAATATTTAGAATAATGAAATTGTAAAGAATGTATGTGGAATATTTCTGAGGAACAAAACTAATTTCTATATTAGTTAAGATCTAAATGACATTCAGATACTCTTTCATCCCATCCAATGAATTATTAAATCCACTATGATTGATATGGAGAGATAATTTTAAAACATGATAAATCTAAAAATTAACCTTTACTATTAGATCAATCCCAACCAATGGTTTTTACATTAGAGAAGCCCTAAACATAACAACATTTTGTGAGAGAAAAAACCTTTTCTTATAATCTAATAGAAACCCCATCCTAATTTTTTCCCTTCTCATTAGGTGTGAAAATCCAAATACCAATTCTAAAATGTGGAATCCCCGATTTTGTGAGATAATTTATGTGCAAACGACTCTTCCCATCATAGATGAAAAAAAAACAATACAATGAAAGAACCACCTGAGAGTTATATAAACAAATATTTGTGTACAATAAATTTTCAGGGCAAAAAAATATTCATTCTTGTGTTGAATTTCTAGCATTATAGTACTATACTTAAAAAAAATTTGATGAAGGATAAATATTTTCTTAAAAAAAAGTTTCTTATATAACATCAAATGACTGTAAATTTCAAGGAGACTGCCTTCTTCTCTTTTATCAAATTACAGTGTCTGTTCACAAATTTATTTTTCCACTATCTATCTTCCATGCATCAATCTATACCTTTAAATATTAATATCTCAATTCAAGTAACTTATAAGTCAATTAAAATTTAATATATTAATAGTAATATTCATGAATTATCCTATAGATAAAGAGAGAGACTAAAAATTGATACTTCTAATATTTTTATTTAAATCCATTTTAATAATTCCAAGTCATTGTAAATCTCTTTTTTAAATAGATAAAAAAAGTAAAAAATAATAAGTAAAACAGGACTCATAAATTTCTCATAGATTCTAGCTGTAAAATTAATAGAAAATCACTTTTAATATTTCATAATAAATTAAATACGTCATAAAAATTTCCTAAAATAGGTTTCATCAAGAACCATACTAAATTTTATAAAAACATCATTATACATTTACATGAATTTAGAATAAATAAAATCTTAAAAATAAACTCATAATAAATATATTTGAATTTTTGAAATACATTCAATATGTTCATATTTAAATGAAGAAAAAATATTAGTCTTTATATAAATGTGTTTAAAAAATTTATAAATTCAACTCATAGACTAATTATTATTTATAATATCTATATATTAATTAAAATATTTAAAACTCTAGTAAGAAACATACAAAAAATTAGAATTCCATGAAAATTTTTAATATTGAGAAAACATGAATCTTTTATTTTCAAATATACATAGTGTTATGTTTTTAAGAATCAATAAGGGTAAACAATATTTTTCATCGGTTTCGTAAAGGTAAACTACATTTTATACTAGATATATAATGTTAAATTATCACAGAATATAATTGAAATACGAATATTTTATACTCTTTAGATGGGAAATTGTTTTTCCAAACTTGCGTAAATGTAATATGAAATTGGGTGTATGGTTTACTATGAAATTAAATGTGTAACTCATAATATATATACAGTATTTTATGGTAATATATTTGATCATTAAATGGAAAAATAAGTTTTTTTAATCACTGTTTATAGGTATTTTGTATCCTATATAATTGGATATCATAATTTATAAAACTCATGTAAAGGTGCCACATAATTAATATAAGGGTTTATAAAAAATAGAAAGCTCCCTAAGGGTTATACGATACCTGTGTAAGGTTTAATAAAAACTTTATAAAATTAATTTTTATTGAATTAATCATAAATTACTATAATTAATAAAAATATTAATATGATTAAATGAATAAATTTTAAATAACTATTAATTTAATAAGAAAAATATTTTTTTGTATTTATTAAAATACTAAATAATATAATTTTTTATAATGAGTCCTTGTAGTTTCACTTTATATGGAGACTAATCAGCATAAATTCTAAATCTCTTTCCTTCCAAAAATCCATACATATGGTGATTATTAAGAATCCTAAATACAATTTCATTAATTTATCCATATGGGAAGCTCTCAAGGCCTCCTTCTCTTCAAAAAAATCGAAATCCCGATAAATTAATTGAAAACAATTCTCAGCATAAATATTGGGAGGAAATTTTTTTAGGTTCTATGTAAATTTATTACCAATAATTTTCTGACCCATCCCTTGATATAAATGCCTCTATTAAATTTTATATTGACGGACCTAAAATGACTGCATCTGAACATATTACAAAAACCATTGACGATCATTTATTTCCCCCTTTAGAACATCTACTAACTCATGAAACTACTAAAACAAGTCAGCTCAATCTTAAACTCTTTTACCTCAATGACACCACCAATTCTAGTACAATCCTCTCCAATATGGATAAGTGTACAAAATATAGATAAATATATCATTGTTTTCACTTATATATTCTCATTCCCATGGAAGTATCCCTATGTAGGGATGAATTTATATTTTTGGGATCTCTCTCTAGTCCTTGTGCACACTGTGTAATCCTAATTGAGAGGATACATACCCCATATTCCTAAGTTGTTCCATGTCCAAATAACAATGTATTTCCTACTTAGTACTTTTTGATCTCCTTGGTTACAATACAATCAACATGTAAGCTTCTTGCATGTACCAATATATAGGTTTCAATGTAACTTCACAATATCATCCTAGAAACTATTGAGAAACTCATTTTTATTATATGGGAAGCTATAATGAAACTATAAAAATACCAATCCATCTTTAACAATAAAAATTAATGTTTCAATTATTATCACTTACCTCAGGGATTCCAATTCAATTAAAAAATAGTACGGTGAGAACATGATTCATGATTTAACCTCTAAAATCACTAGGAATTCTTATCAATTTCACCCCTCTTTCTATTACATTGAGATTTATTTGGAGACCTCCTTTACTGGGTTGGGTGAAAATAATAAAGTAAGATATATCAAAAGTAAATCTTGATCCCACATGATGTGGATCTATTTTTAAACATAATAAATTTTAATGTTATTGGCTTCATTTATTCTCTTTCTTTTACCAGATTTTAACTCGAAGGAATGATGTTTAGAGTCATCAATGTGGTGAATTTTTCTATGGAAAAGGATGGTAAAATATATGGTGAGAATATTATTCCACAACTAGTGTGAATTAAACCATAAAATACAATAAGCATATATCATAGAGTTTTAAGATTTAATGTCTGGGTTAGCTTTACTTCCTTCACACAATAGACTACATAATTAAACACAAATACTGAGATGGAAGCATGGTAGCTGATGATATTCTTAATAAGGGAACAATTTGTAGCAGATTAGTTTTATTGTAAACTTCCCCTTGACCTATTTTATCTTTTTGAAAGAAACTATTTTGAAACATATTATTTTATAGACTTTTAATATTTTTATTATTCAATAGGACATACATGGAAATAACCAAGATCTCAATATTATGAGGTAAATAAATTGATTTAAGGATCCACTCCAATAATATACCCATTATGATAACTATAAGAAGAAATATAAATTAAACAATTTCTCCCCCCATTTTTATTTGATTAAAAATATAAAGATAATATTTTATCCCCGTGATTGAAAGAAATTAGGAAAAAATATTGGACTACTAAACCCATTTTCTACCCAAATTATTAAATTTGAACCCAAAAAAATAAAACCCCACAAAATTAAATAACAGTATAAAATATATATTTCTACATATAAATAATTTATTCTCTTAAAACTATAAAATGATAGATGGAAAAAAATTAATATGACCTTCAAAGAATGTAAATGATATTAAAATAAATAAGAAAATATTTATCACAATACATTAAACAAAAATACGAGACATAGAAAAAATTCTCACTGCCTAAAATTAAATAAATTTCAAACCACATAACAACATACCATATTATAAAAATTTATGAATATTATATTATCCATAAAATATTAAAAATATTTACATTGGGCTCCAGACTAGTTTTAGTCCAATTGGATTTGATATACTACATAAACATATAAAAACATTATGAATTCATGGAACATTGGATCTCATATATGATGATGCAAATTTAATATTTATTTTCCAAAATGGTAGTATAAACATTCCACCAATATTATGTGAATAATTTCCATGAAAACAATATTTATATAAAATTATAGAGGAATAACCATTCTTCCCATTAAAATCAGAATTATTTAAATGAATGTTATTACCATGGATAACATTTTACATTATTCTAAAAATCATTGTTATTTTAAAAATATTTACACCCATGATAGCATTGTCTATTTCACTTCTCACCTTATCATCATAGCACACTTTACAACAATAACATGAATAATAATTTCACAATATGTCATTCACATCAATAGGATTCATATATTTTTCATTATCAGTAGAGAAATCCTCTAACAAAAAAGAATTTTTTTTAAATCATCAATATTATTATAATGAAAATATTTAATCATATCATTATCATAATTAATATTTAACACTAAAAGATATAAATTTCATAAAATTCAAATATTAAGAGATAAAAATATATTTTATAATGAAAACATTTTTATATTATGAAAAAAAAGATAAATGTAAATCCATCATATTACCAAGATGTTCATAGTACATGTAACACATATCATCTAAAACTATATTGATGAAAAAATATCCAAAATCACTATCCCAAACTGATTTAACTGTATGAAATTCATTACCATAACATTTCTTTACTACATCTGATTTTTCTCTCACACATTAATAAAATTTGTTCTTTATGATTTTTTCCTTTTCATGTACATCCATCACTATGATAAATAATTACAAATTCTTGATAAGGAATATGATAAATGTTATATTAGAAAAAAGTAATAAATTATAATATAAATAAAAACTATTGTTTAATAATTAATTATATGATGTTATTTTCTAGATATTTGGGGAAAATAATAGAGCTAAATATTTCATGATAAGGTCCACCTCTAATAATAATTATTGTAAATATTATATATATAGTAGTAATAAAATGAAAATTTCTCAAATAGATGAATCCCTAATTCTATGTATCATGTTACAGTGGTTGACAGAAAGAGATAAGATGTGTAGGGGAATAAATTGTATTTTCTAAAAATATATATGTTATTAAAAAAATTTCCTAATATGGTGTTTTGAATGATTGAACAATTCATTCTTAAATAATTAATAATAGTGAATTATAAAGAGCGTATGAAAGAAATTTTGGACTTAAAAATTTAGAAATTTAATATTATATTCTATCTATATAATATTAATCTACTCTTCAAACCCAAATAAATGGGGTATGGAACACACTATGAGTGGTAGAGAGTCATTTAAAAATATATCAATATAAACTGAGGGATATCTAATGGTATTAATCACATCCAATAAATTTTACATGGGGTGAATCCCATAACCGAACAATCCATTTATGGTACCATAAAACCCAAGAATTTTTTTAAAGGAGAGGGCCCAAACTGTGTTTTTTTCTATTTAGTGACGTGATAATAACAATGGAAAACATTTTAAAGGTGGTCTAAAATTTTGTGTGATATAATTTAAGTGAATACAGTATAACCAAACTAGAATAAATAAATAATTTTATGAAATACACACATTAGATTTATATAAAAAAATTTGTGTATAAATATTCATTATAGACCTTTAAAATTGATTATAAATATGACGTTTCAGCATTCTTGAAATGTATATTAATAAGAGGTGAATAATGGTGAATATTGTCTATATTGAATGTAATTTTTACATCTTCACATGAATATAAAATTCATGCAATATTCCTTCTCTTACTTTAGTGAATTATAGTTCACGTTAACATGCATGATTTTATACAATCTCTCACTCATGAATTCCATGAGCCCTTAAAATAATAATATATAATCACATTCATGTAGCTATTTAGGAATTTTATATTCAGCTAAATAATAACAATAATATCAAATTATAAAGGGGTGATAGAGATAAAATTTATTAATAATTCAATTATTTAAATATTAATCCATTTAATCATTTCAAACTCATTTGAAATCACTTATTTGGTGGGTCAAAAAATATTCCATAATAATAAGTCAAGGTTAACTCATAATTCTCACATAGTCTCAAACTGTAATATTCTAAATTTTAATTCAATATTATATATTTTATAACATTAATATTTAAATATACTACATTAAAAACCATAATTTTTTTATCAACATCCTTATAATTAAATAAGTATTTTGAAACATCAAAATCTAAGAAATCATCTCATAGTAAATACATTGAATTTGTGAAATACATGAGTCGAGGTCATCCATAAACAAATGAAAAATAATAATTATCATATTAATATCTTCATAAATGTAGTAATACTTCTCTCAACTTATATATCATTTATTTCAAGGTTTAAAATCCTTAAAAAATTTATTTTATTGTACAAAATGTGAAACAAATGGGAATTCCATAAAAAAGTGATGATAGTGAAAATTTTTAATTCTAGTTCTCAAATATAAATATTGTTAGGTATTAATTCATTCATTAGGGTAATGGTAAATTAAATTTTATAAATACCGTGTAAATTTATATTATAACTATAAATAAATTAAACAATTAATTTATATAGTATCTATAAGGGCACATGATTTTTTATAACTTTCATAAATGTAGGATGCACATATGTATAAGGGTAACTAGAAATTTAAAATATCTTCATAGGGGTCAATGATAATATATATATACTATGGAAGGAAAAGTGATATTCTCATGTAATGTTAAAATATATGTTGTAAACACTACGTAAGGGTAAATTTATCATAAAATAAAGCTAACATGATATTTATATAACTCTTTTAAAGGTACCAGATTACTCAAATAATTGAAGAATTAAAAAGCTAAATTTTGAAAAATGGTAAAACTAGATATGAATGAGCATAAAGTAACTATTTATTAAATTATTTTTTCACATGATATAAAAATATTAATTTTACTGAATAATATGAACAAAAGGGAAATATAGTGAAAAATTAAAGAAAAGATAAATTCAATCAATTTTTATTTTATAAAAAACAATTATAATTTTATTATAAAAACAGTAAATAAAATTATTCGATTTTCCACACAAATGGATATTTGTTCTAGTTATTAATGTCCATATCTTTAAATTAATTCTATATAAAATAAAAGTACGATGTTGATATGATGAACTCCTATAATGTTTAGTAGTTATATTTTTCTTTGTTACTGTTTTACCCAAAATATATATTTTCTCTAATTTCTCAAGTTACCTTCATCAATCTTTTTAACTATTAATTGTGAGAATTTTTATCATCTTTTTCATCACTTGGTTTCTATTATGGTTTTAATGGATTTTTAATGTTTTCAATGTCAATAGTTTTCCAATTGTTTTTAATGTTTGAAATTTTTAAAAAATGCATTCTTTTGTAATTATTTTAGAAAGTCTATTTTTTACTACGATGAATTTATTAGAAAATGATTTAAATTGATATTATTTAAATATTTTTATTTGAGTATTGTTTTGGTGAATAATGAATATCATCTAAATATTTCCATGTGAACATATCAATATGAATCATCTTTCATTTTGTAAGATAATTAAAAACTATGTTTTAGAATTTAATGAAGGGAAATTGTTAATCACATTGTTTAATAAGATCTTAACTTTTATGTGTTTTAAATGGATAAGGGAAATTATTATATTGAAAATATTTTTTCTAATTCTTATAAGTTATTTATTTATATATGGGTAATGATATATCCATATAATTATTCAAATGATTCCATAGTCCTTTTTTATCTAGATGTAATATGATATTTTATTTCTCATATATGGGATGATTAAACACTACATTTTCATTTCCAAATTGTCCACCTAATTTTCAATGATATTATTGTCATTATGATTCTCTTTGAATGAGTAGTGGTCCATTAAATGATTTATGTTTGTCTACCTAAATACCTGATACGTCGATTGATTGTTTAAATTTATTTCTAATGAATATATCCTTTTATTATAGGTTTTAATTCACATATTCTTAATCTTAATTATTTTGTGGTAGTTTCATTTAATGATTCTTGAAGAAATTATATACCCATTTAATTTCCATGGGTTTATCATGATATAATTATTGATAAAATTATGATTGATTCCTTGGGGAACAACTTGAAAATATATAAAACCCATTTTATTGTTTGGGATTATATGATATGTTGATTAATATCATACGTAAAACATATATTTTTTTGACTTTTTAATTTGTGGGTATGAAATTATATAACCCTCAAATTTATTGGATACTTTTTTTATGTCCTGAGACATCATAGTGTGTGGGTTGGGATCCTAGAAAAGCATATTTATTGGGTAGTTATTCTAGGAAAATATGTTTTGTCTATAAAAAAAGAGGCCTAGACATTGGATGTCATGTTTCTGTTTTAGGAATATTTTACATGATACAATGATATTATTTTATGATAATTGTTTTATTGAATTTCATGTTCATCTATTTATTTTATACATCCATTTTTTGTCATCATTATTATTATATGATGTAGTGTCTCATGTATATCATGTTATGCATTATTATTATTTCAGCATTACTGGTCATTTGAGCTCACCCGCTGTTATGTATTCTTTTCCCTAGCTTATGATGTATTGTGTTATATATTATAGGTTTTGAGAAGAATATTGTGTGGAGTACTTATATGATACTATAAAGACTTATTGTAGAGTAATTAGTATTCTTTTCTAATTAAAAAGTGTTCATTTGATGAGTAGGAATTAGATTTATTATTTAGTGTTTTTTCATTATTCTATAAAATTTGAAACTAAAATGTCCTTAGATTGTAAATTTTTGTATTATAATGTAAATATAGATGTGTATCAATGCCAATGGTGTATGTTGTGTGTTTTTGGAACCAGGTCCATGAGTTTGGGTCTAAGGGCACTACAGCTCCTCTTCTATATATGATCCAGATCTACACAAGATCCATCAACATGGAATTATTCATATGTGGACCTATGTTAAAAATTTCTATACCCCATGAAATATATTGATCTACTTTGGGGGGTTTTCTTCATTCACTAGGGATTAAATAGTTATTGATATATTATCCAGACCTCAAGTAATGATTTACTTAACATGTGATAGAAAACATCCATAAAAAACTAAGAACTATATTTGGATATAACATTATATCTAAATGATAAATAGCGAGTCCTAGATATCGCATTTAAATCATATCCATTAATCTTAATAAAAAACCCAACTTAGTCCTACTGTTTGGATGCCTTCATTCACATCAGGCTTCCCCTATTTATTTAACTCAAAGAGGACATCAAATCTTTTGGAAACTAATCTAGATATATAAAAATACCCTAGATAAAGGTCTATATTATATGACCTTAAACAGCATTGCACATGAGTTCATGTAAAATTATAATAAATTTCAAGACATATGTTCCACCTAGTATTACTCAAAATTCATTAGAACCTACTATTATAGAAAATATTTCTCTAAATGGGAGAAATATACATGTAAAATTCCTAGATGTAGGGTTGTTATATAAACAGGCATCATGAACCAATTCCCCTTCCACAATTTTATATCACAGTTATTATAAAATCACATGTATTATAACAAAATTATGGGGATTGATTCCATTTATCTATGGAATTATAGTGATAATTGAGTTATATATTCAGGACCCAACAATAAGTTATCATAATTATCTACTCCTACCAAAGAAACCACCCTATCCATGTCATGTTCGGGTCTCAAATTAATCTACTACTAATACTACCAATTAAATTTTTTATTTAAAAATACCTTTTATGGGAAATGTGGAAACCAATTAAGGTCAATAAAAAAATAAAATATCAAACATCATATGAGATTATTACTCCATCCCAAAATAATTTATAAGGGTTAGAATGATTTAACTTGATTAATCACCATTTTATGGAGGTAACCTCTATATCTATATTTTATCTTTAATGAGATTGAAGGACTTATATGCCATCTTGACCAAGGTATGTACTTGTTTTTTGGGCTTATTTTCTACTTGTTGAATCAATATACAAACATATGATGTTACTTATTAATCCAATATATTTTTTCCGAATTCAGATAAACACATTGAGGTATCTAAAAAAATATTTGTTCATTTCCATTTGATCTTTTATTAGGAAGGTCTGCTCCTACACCTCTTCATTAAAATCCATGGGATGATCTTGGGAGTCCTCAATGTCAATGACCTCCTTATCTGCCTTCTCTAAAACATTAGAATTTGATTCCATATTTTGGATGGTTATGATTGGACTATTTTCCTATATTTTAATTTCCATATCAATGGGGTCATGATATAATTTAGACTAGGCCCCATAAACATTATTTCTATGGGAAGAAAGGGACAAATACATCTTTTTTCAGATTGGATTTTACCAATACCCCTTCCCTTTAGGGTTTAAACAACATGGATTCATATATTTTAGAGAAAGAACCTGTGTTAGATGACCATGTAACTAGAGGACCTGATTTTTAGAGTATTACAACCATATTTTTGTTCTTGGAACATGTTTAATAAACCTATATGAATATACATGGATCCATTAATTGATGGGAATTAATGTACACTTCCACTGGTTCTCCTTCCCTGATCTTGTAGGACCATGTTTCAGAGTCATATTTCCACTTCAATTCATTCTCATCCTTTTTCCTATAAAAAGATTGTTCTATTCAAGATCGAGCTATTTCCTTTCCCCCCTTCAAGAGGTATTGGATCACCATCACTAAACATCTCAAATAAACTATGGATACCAAATCCATGTGAATCATCATTGAATTGAAATTTAGAAATATAAACTACTCACAAAGATATTCTAATTAGATTGGAGACCCCAACCTCATATTCAATGGAATATCCATACTTGGGGGACCATATGATGCAAAAGGTTCCCTACAATGAACTTGAGTTCCAACATTGGTTAGAACGAGATCCTATACTTTACTTGTAACTCCATCTATTAATGGGTCAACAAAAGAGGGATGAACCCTTATAGGGAGTGGAATGGCCTCTACATGGACTTCTCTATTAACATGTAATTATTAAAATCACACATCAAGGTGTAAACAATATTTTTCATCCTTGGATTAAAATATACATATCTCAACTTTTCCTAAAGAGAAACATAGTTGTTTGAATCTTCAAGAGACAAAAGTGCAGCGGAGATGCCAGCCAGAGGTCTCAGCCTGATCGACTACCTAGAAATGACCACCTCAATATGTTACATAAATAAATTTTAACAAAATTAGAAAGAGTAACCCCAAAAATATGAACGAAAAAAATAAACAATCAATCAAATACCCCCATTTGTTTTCATCAAAACTCCCCACCAACAAAATTACAATCCCATTCTACTACTAGTTTGAAAACACCATCTTCTATGCATATTCATGAAGAGATAGGGTGGAATAACATGTGAGTTAATATTTAAAAACAAATATAAAAACCTACAATGTTCTCAATAATGAGTATGATCGAAAAAATATCTTAATAGGGAGTTCTGGAAAACATACCCAGAATGTCATAAACAGAGCATTATGCATCAAAAGAAAATCGTATGTCCATAAAGAGAGGAAGAAATTATAACTGTTTTAGTATCAAGGAGTTCTCGACCAAGGTTTAATCAAATCATCTTGTTTGGAGAACAAAATTGTGATCTACTACATTTCGAGAAGTCCCACAGTCGTATTCTTCAATATTCCCAAAGATCTAAACATAAACAATTATTAATGATATAATAAGGGATGACATTGACTGAAACATGTTTCCATGGTAAGATTTAGGAGATACCAGACCAAAATGAAGTCTAAGGTCAAAATTACATGCTCATGAATTCAATGAAAAAATTCTTGATTTCTATTAACTAGCATATTAAACACTATGGGATACCAATGGATGATTATCTATACTTGGCCTATGATATTGCTTTGTATACGCACCCACCATGTGGTCTCTCAACTGGAGGCATCTTTTCTATAAGGGTAAAATCCAATATTATTTTTATATCCAATAGAATATAATAATAACCTACCATTCAAAATTGTTTCAGTGGTCATCCGTTACATACCTATTTTGTATCTCCAATATTGATCTATGAATATCATCTTGAGATTTATGAATTCTCCACTCTTATTTTTTGAAATGCATTTGGTAATTAGTATCCTTTGATCTCTGTCTAGTTTATCTATTTGTCCCATTATTCCATGAATAATCACTACAATCTAAGAACATCTTCTATGAGATAGTTTATTCTGGAATTAGAATCTTCATTTATGTTGAGTGTTACCTTTCTCTTATAGACACATTACCTCACCCTCCACTTGGTATAAGAATCATTACATTAAAATATGTGCAACTATTTTAGAGATGATCTTCTATATAATGGAACTCTAATGAAATTGGGTTTTCTACATCCATGCTACAAAGAAATTATCATTTCATGGTCAATGATGTCTTTAAATAAACTCAATAGTTGTTGGTTAAAGCGATATGCCCTTAAATTGTAGCATTAATTGTCTTAGCCAATATTATCCCAAAACATAAGTGGAAAAGTGATAAAACTGATCAGGTAGAAAACCCAAAATTGGAATCTATGGAATATTAAATTCCTCAATAAATAAGAGTATCACTTTTAGCTCATAAAAAAAATAGACCATGAATTATATGGTTAAAAAATTTTAGGCCACAAACTATGTCTGAAGAAAAAGCTATTCCATGCTTTCTGGACCCAGAGGTTCCGGAAAAATATAGATTTGTTACATATTATATATATCATCCCCAAATCCCTATTCTGAAGTAAAAATCTATTTCACTATCCATAGAAGTAGTTAATAAATTCCTAGAGTACATATTATTAACTAGAGGAACCTACATTATAAGGTGAAGGTATTCTAATCTATATACACCCATAAAACATTATAGTAGAACCCATCCGTTTAATATTAATATTGATTTTATCAAAAAATGTGTCTAGAATCATCATCATTGTTTCAAATTCCTTGATTTATGATTTTCAATACTAATAATACATCTATTGAGGTGGATTTATTTCCCTCTTGGTTATACACTTGTTAACAATTCTCAAATTCAGGGAAGAGATTCAATATTTCACTCTTAAACCATTTATTGATCCCTAAATCCTTAAATTGTATGACAAATTGATCTGAGATTCTAGAAAATAATCTAAATTACCACTTTTCCATGATAATTCTTGACAACATATATCCCAAACCATTTTAGATTTTTCTTTCCCCTCTATATATAGATTGGTCAAATCATTTATTCAAAAAAATTTATCATAAATTATCTAAAGCTATTTTCCCTTTTATTATATAGGGATGTACACTTTATCTCAATATCCATAGACAATATCAGGGCCATACATTCTACTTGAGATCACAAAATCAATACATAGAACACTCTAATGGAGTTTAAGT
The DNA here is from genome assembly GCA_963277665.1 of Viscum album. NCBI lineage: Eukaryota > Viridiplantae > Streptophyta > Magnoliopsida > Santalales > Viscaceae > Viscum > Viscum album. The sequence continues at coordinate 175,523,854 of OY728140.1, read as the reverse complement.
CCGCCATCATGAAAATCGATAGTCACTATGATCATGTTACTACATAAACATTTACAAATAATATTCATATTTTAATGAAAAATATATCTTTTATGTAATGTAGTTTTAGGAAACACAAGCACTACACCAGCTACTGTGGGCCATTATGAAACATATCATGTTCAATTTAAATGAAAATTATGTATATTCATCATTGATAACATTTCCAATGTAAATTGAATGTTATGATTAGTATATATTAAGTACTATGAATAATTCTAATTAATAGAATCAAAAGAAGTGATAGCCTTGACCAATAGGATTATATTCTATGAATCCCATTTATTGGTGCTTCACAGGGTGATGATATCATTGGGATTTTCCCTTGACCAATTCCAAGATGAAATCTAACCACTAAAGCTTGAGTGAAACCATTAATAGGAGAATTTCAAGTTTATCACGATAAAAAATGAAACTGTTTTTAGAAAACCTCCCTAAGAATGCCCCACCATCATACAACTTACCCTTATAGAATGTGATTGTTAAGTAATGGGTTATGTGTTTTGACACAAATAGTTTGATTATTTATATTTTTATTTTTAATAAATTAGTGATTAAATATATTTTTCTACGTGACTACTTTATAAATGATTAAAAAATTATTTTAATAAATATTAGATTTTGATACGAGTAAATCAAAATATTATTTTTTCAAAATATATAGTTTAAATTAGACACATATTTGATAAATTCAAGGATTATTGAAATAAAGGATATATTAATACAATATTCTTATTAGATAATAATTATCTTAAAAAATCTAAAATCATTAAATAAATTCCAATGTAATTTTCATAAATCTATTAAAGTTTTTAATTTCTTAAAAATTAGTAATTTTTAGAATATTAAAAGATTTTTATTTAAAAAGTAAAAAAAGAAATATTTAGAAAATTAAATTGAAATAATAAGAATTATTTTATAAATAATCACATTAGAATTATCCAAGGGTAAATTTTACCAAATTTACGAAGATGATCAAATTGTAGGTTACAAATTAATACATTTAAAATATACAATATTTATTGTGAAAGGAAAAAATCCTAGAAGTGATGTAATAAATACTAAACATAGTATCTAAAACTAGAATTTTGTTTCCCCTTTATAATAATATGTTAGTTGATTTTTTAAAAACAATTAATTAATCATATATGAATTATATTATATTCGAAGCATTTAAAAGAAATGATTTATGAACACGACTCACATTCACATCACTAATGATATTTTTTATAAAAATTTATTCATTTTTATTATTTTATTTTTAAAATAATTATTATTTTGTAGAATCAATTGGAAAATCCAAGGGTAAGGTTTTTTGTTTAGATTATTTATCTAATATAGATTTCATAACAAATGTTTAGATATTAAAAAAGAATTAATCTCCCATTATTTATAAATACCCAATAATACTAACACTCATATTCAATGAAAACCCCACTCATCATTATATTCATCTAATTATCACAATCTAGATCCCTCCCAATGTACTTTATATCTCATAATAATCTATAACAATACATTTAGAAGCAACCAATCAAGGTATAGTATTCTCTCCTCCTATTTATTCAAGAACCTTAATTATATTATGAATTTTGGTTTCCAATTTATCATATTAGGATATGTTCAACCCATCTTTATTACATTCAATTTGATTTCCATGTGATTATATACCCCATTTTATCTCCTCAAAACCGTCCATGAAACTTTATGTAACCCCATTATCTTATCAAAATCCTCATATGATTGTCTAAGAAAAACGAATGTCTCTTGATTACCCATAGCCATTTATACTCAAGGGTCTTAACTAAGATGTATCCATCCATCATTAATTGGGGAATTACATATTAGTAACTGACACTTGTTAATTGCAGTATTAAATGTGTTGAAATACATCCTTATGTTTTATGATATATGTGGAACACATAAGTATGTTCATTATATGAATATAAACGATGGGGAAAAAATTTTATAGCCCTAAAATTAATTGGTTATTGTTTATATCTCATGAAATACCTTTTTTATTTAATGGAAGGATATTTTAAAACACTATGTTAGGATTTATCTATGATTACCCTTGACATATGTTTATGATGTCAAGTTTTTTGTTGTTTCCAGATTCCCATGTTTTCTTTATTTTATCATCGTGTACCATGATTTGAGGTACATAACTACAATTCAGGACATTTTTATTTTATATTTACATGACCTATGACTGACATGTACTACTTTAAATTATGATAATAAGTCATTATTATATTTTTTGGATTTTTATCACACCCCTTTTCTTATATAATTCCTCATGTTATCTCACTATGTTTGAAAAGAGAAATGGTAAATTATGTGTATGATGTAGAGATTTTAAATAATTTTATCATACATGTGTTTCAAATTATTATTCTATGTATATAATTTCCCAATAAAACTTGGCCTCAAGATCTTTTGAGATTGTAAAATGTGTACCTTTATATAATAAATCACAAATTATGTAGAATTAAAATATTGGTTTTCATAATTGGTTTCAAGTTAATGCCTTACTATTTTTGGGATTTTGGTTTAGACTAAATTAGTGAAATAATTATGGATTATATAAAACATAATAAAAGAAAAATAAATTATGTTAATGTATAGATTAAGTGAATTCTGAAAAAAACCCTTCTTTGGATATGACAAGTTGATGCGGCTCTATTACCGTTTTACCTATGGATAATAATAAAAAATGGTGTACAGAGAATTGACTTGATCATCACCTGGTTCATAAAAAATGTCTTACCACACACCTTGTTTGATATATCGAAGGATATGTATTTGTTAATTCATTAGGTCTTTATGAACAATTATGATGGAAAAAAATTACCATATAATTTTATTGTAAGAGATTAACCATGGATAAATTGACATAAAGCCCAAAAAATCATTGGTCAGATAATGTATATCATCAATGAGCTATCCCAAAAAATTTCATAGTTACACATTAATTTTTCTAGACGAGGTAAATTCATTAATTAATATGATTACACTCTTATGAATTTAGAAAAATATAGAATGAAAATGGTTGTGATATTTATGAATTTAAAATAGATAATATAACTAGAACCAAAAATAGAAATATCAATTTATATTAGTACACACAGTATGTGGGTCTGAAACTCTACATTGATCTCTCACTAATGAAAAATAATTTATGTGGTGAGGTAGAAACGATAGTACCATGAAATGAATTTTCATATATTGTGAATATGTGGTGAAATGAGTCCCCTACAAAATAATTTATTTGATCCATTATGGTCAAGGTGTCCTATTCACATCCCTACACAATAATGTCATTTGTAGGTTGACGTTTTAATACAATTCCCCCTCAAATAATTTAATTCATATATGTAGTGAGTCATCCATTTATTAGTCCTACAAATTACTTCTCATTTTGTGGTGTGAGATGGTATCCATACCACCCTGAGAATGACAAAATCCATTGAGGAGGATTGTATTATTAATCAACCGCTTCATGTAGGGTATACATTTCAACCAACTGGCCATCCTAGAAAATAGTTCAACTACCATTACTATAAACACCGATTATATGAAATAAAAATAAATAATAACATGAATATTATTGTAATGGTAATGGAGAAGACTAGAGGTTACTTCTATAGGTAATTCACCAATTACAAACTGTGTGGGTGACCTACAAAAATGATCATTCAGGAGATGACCATCATGGATTCCCAAAAAGGGTTACCTTATTCCTAAAACGTAAGCTCTCTATGAAGGAGTCCCCCTCATGATAGAACACACTTTTTTAACACCCTAGCCACATTATAAATTCCATTATACAGAATATGAAATCCTTATCATATTTTTTCCTTTCGGCCTTGCTTCTCTCTTTGTAGAAATAGTTCACCCCCTTAAAGGACCCTTTATGAACTATCCCAATATATTCACATACCTCATTCTAAAGCACATTAATTCACTCATTAATACATCCACTACAACAACCAAAATCATTCATCATATGGACATTAATCAATATTATTCCCATATAGTCTTTCATTCCCATGGTAATAAAATTCCCGCATGTAAACTCATTGATGGAAGGATCCTCAAAATGTCAAATATCATTAATTTGGGTGTTAATTGGTATCTTTTACTTAGGGATTTTGGAACAAGGATTATTTATTCACGATGTTATAACTGTTTCTATAACTATGAAGATAATCGAGTTAAAATATCCTATCATTTCCCATCCTCTCCCTCGTGCTCTCCCCCACAGATAATATGGGAAATCACCAAGGAACAACTCCTTGAGTAATCCCCTCATATATCTTATGTGACATTTTACAACCTTCCTTTCCCTAACTCTCGTCTACTAGAGGGCAGAGGGTGTTTTGTGAAAATCCAAATCTTTCACTTCTTATTGTTCATAAAACTGAGCATGAATCATGAGGGATTAGATGTTGGGGATGATCATGACATTTTCACTTAAAATCATATTTGTTTCTCTTACATGGTATAATCCGCTAACAATTTATCACCCACATATAAGGACAAATTTCCAATTAGAGGGATATTCAAAAGGTCTATATTTATAATTCCAAACCCACTAGGTCCTCTTTATTAGGAGCAAGAACAAACCATTTAAAACATTGTGGGATTTTTTTCCTATCTAAGAGAGATATGTACGAATCCACCCTGTGGTTAAAACCCAAATACCCAAAATTACCCTATTCTTATCTAGGCCATATTACCTGTAGATTCATATCCAACCCTAAGGTACATATACCATATAGGTACCTCTATCCCCATCTTTATTTGACCATATTCCTAGTATGGTATTATAAAAACCAAAACAGTATATTATATTTGGGACTCCCTGTTTGTTTCAGTATTTTTTCTAGAGCATACATGGCAGGTTATCTTTTCCATGAAATCCAAGCCACATTATGTTAAACATCATGGTATAGTCCTTTCCCCATGAACCAAAAGGTGGAATATTTTCCTTCTCAACTGATGACAACCCAAGGAAACCATTATTCTCTGAACCACCAATGGATTATCTTACTTCCCACATGGAAAAAGTGATACTCCTTAATCCTTTCACTTCACACAAGGGAGATAAGAAACCTTCACCTTAGTTAGATTAGTTAGAAAAATATATTTTATAACATGAAAAATATAGTTGACAAATGTGTTATAAATTGGATAAATACAACATGCTAATCTGGCTGTGTCCATTACCCCCTACAATATATCATTCCAAGGCATTTTCAAAAGTGTGAATGTGTGGAATTTGATTGCACCAACTACCAAATCTCTATGACAAGAAATATAAATTATTTCCTTATGATGGATATGTAAATCATGTCATGAAATTCTAATAACTTCATCATCAAATCATCTTAACATCCATTCTTGCTACATGATTAAAAATATCTAGAAAATAGCATGTGGGTATCAAACATGTGTGTCCTAATGATTTAAAAATGTTATGCCAACTAATCATCAACACGTCACCCATTTTTGAAATCATGGGTTTGGGTGAGAAAAAAGTGTTTTACATCACCACACTACCCAATCAAACAATCCAACCAAATAATTTATGTTTTGATTTTATTTATCTAATTGAACTCTCAGGGGAACATTACATTAAGGGAAGATAGCATTGTCAATAAGAATTGTTCTCTAAAAATTCATTGAAACATCAATACCAATGAGATATATATTTTCAGACACACCATTACGAAGCATCTATGAATATTAAGAAGAATCAGACTTATGGAGGGATAATATTCTAAGAATAGTGATTACATTGAAATAAAGTAGCTCACATTAAGATTACACAATTGTCTTGGATAATGATCGAAAAAATCTTCAAAAAATAGGATGTAATGTTGTATTAGTCTCAAAAATATCAATATTTTCAAAACCCCATCCCGTATGGTTGGGGAAAGTTTTACCGCAAACCCCCTCCAAAATTGCTAAATCCAGTTCAATTTCATCATGAAATAGATCAATGAAATCTATATCCCATAAAGATGGGGTAATTTTTAACTCAACCACCTCCCTAATAGATATTGGGGTTTCCCTTATAGGAGGACCATCAAAAGGTGGACCCTCATAATTCTTCCCATCTAATGACCCAACGTCTTCAATAGGCATCCATACATCATAAATGTCAGAAGATCCCCCTTAAAAAACCCGATGTTAAATAGATATCATTAAATTATTGAGGGGATGGATAAAACTCCATAATATCCAAGTAAGAATGAGATATTCCCATAGCGAATCTACTCCCAATGATTTAATATCTCTTAGCATATACTACTATATCATTCGACCCTCATTTCATTTTGTCAATAATGAAACACATGTAATTAATTATGCATCGGTGAATTATATTATCACTAACACATTGAGATGTACGGAACATGTATATAATATAGTGGAACATGATAACAATGTTTTTATACAACATATGGTCTACATATAAAAGACTGTTGAAGGTGTTCATTCAATAACCCAAAGGTATGATAATGATTTGGGGAGTCCCTCAAATGATCCATTGTCTTCTCCTCAGTGAGAAGCATCTAAGGAAAATCATAAACATGCAACCACATAATATATTCCACCCAAAGAGATTGAACCCCTTGTTCTAAATGAAATATTTTACTTAGCATGGAGTAAAGATGAAGGAGGTGATGAAACTTAGTGAGGAATTTCCCCGAGGCAACGTCCAGACCTAGTATATTAATTAATAAGAGCCTCATCTTACTCTCACAGTAGACATACCTCTGTAAATAATTTCTAATTATAAATAAAGTTGATATATAACCTCCTCAAGATGTTGTATATCGAAAACTAATATATTTAGACTCAAAAATAGGGAGATACCAAGACTTCCCAATATTAGGGATAAACCCATATATGTGTTAGATATAGCCTCTCAAGGTAGCCTATGTAGGTCATCAGCCGTATGTATATTCTGGGCCGCCATAGCTATCCCAACATGTTGTTACCCATAATGTTTCTCCCTATTAGCTGACCATCCCCCCCCCCACGAGCATGTTGATATAGTTGTTTAATTGGAATCCAAATTAGAGGATATGGAACCTTGACATGCAACAATAATATTGTATAGGAATTCATGCCCTAAATGGGGGGAACAATACAACCCCTAATAAATTTTGTAAATTATAGATTTCCTATGTTTACTGGTTTAAAGGATCCTATCAAAAAATTGACCCACATTGTATCCCAATACAATCCCATTATTGGAACTCTTGAGCAGAAAGAGGTATCCAAGATTATGTGTATTTTTAAAAACATAGAGGGTATGTCCTATTCATGGAATACCAGCATACCAACCTGATTGATCAATGGGTGGAAGAACTTCTAAAAAAGATTCATTATTAATTAAAATCATCTTTATAAAATACAAAGGTCCAAATTTTTTTTTGAAAATAATGATAAAATTAGAGGGTCTCATATTTGGTCTCTATGTGGAAGGATTGATTTAGTCCCTAAACATGAAACATATTCAAGAAGAAATGTTGGGTATTTTCATTGAAAACATTCATGATGAGATGTGAATTCCAATTATCTCGATAAACTGTACAAGTTTTTTTTAATATTTCTGTAGTTACAATGAGGTTAAAAGATCATATTTTATGAACTATATTGAAATCTAAACCAGCGATAATGCCTCATGGATAATAAAATGGTAGAGTGGAAATTTTATCTATCACTATAAAACCAACCTCTACACAAGATCCATCTCCAAATCATACACCTTCTCGCACAAAAACTCTTCCAGAATAATTAAATCAGAAATAGTACCCCTTCGTGAAATGGTAAATGAGTATAAATGGTACCCATTTCATTACCTGAGGAAACAAATTTATTCCTTCAGAGATGAAAAAGTTAAAAGTCACATTATAAATTCCATGAAGTAAAATTTATTGAGACAAATTGACTCAAATATGTCCAATCGAATTTTCCTCGATTATCTCTCAAATTACGTCCCCATTCAATGATTAATGGGTCTCACCATCGTGGGATATTTTTCCAATAAAATCATCTTACAAAATATTTTTTAATCACTGAAATTGTTGCTATGAAAAACACCAATTCAAGTGGAATGTTTTTATTTAATCATTATTAAATTAGAAGGAGAATAGAAAAAATATATGAGAATGGGAGAAAAAAAGATAAAGTATGGGATAACTAGGAACACAGTCAATCAGACTCATGTTATCCTCCTAGCATAGTTAAACAAACAAATAATGTCACCAGACTCATCAAACAACCATCTTCTCCAGAACTTTATTAATCCAAGATTCTATCATCCAAAAATTAAAATAACAAAACGTGTAAAAAAATAATGTATGGGATTATGAATACGTACATATTCAAAATCCAAACCTTACTCTATTAGATTTTATACCTCTATTCCTTGGAGAATGAGAACAATTTTGAAAATAATATATTAGAAATTTTCCTACTAGGTATAATCCTCAATAGAAGAATTAATAATCTCTAGGTCCATTAATCACATTCACATAATGGATAAATTTATGATGATCATAATTATTATGAATCAGATTTCCTAGTGCCCAATCAGGGAACCATACGTTGTGAACTAAGGGGATTAGGATTTAATGTAATACATATTTATGGACTGACGTAATATTTTATCCATATCTTCCTCAGATCCATTTTCTTGACCGAGACCCATATAATATTTATTCAGTGGGGTTAGATAGTGTTGGGATACTCACCCATACTCAGTAAAATAATTCAAGATCCAATTATTTTAGATGATCAAATAGAAGGGATGAAAAATTATTCTCATCATATTCAGGTATCCAGGCCATCATATACTTATCCAATAGAAAAACCCAAAGTATATTGACCACTAATATTCCTGATACCAGTCTACCGCTTCTAGTGAAATGTTGGATATTGACTCAAAAATAAAATATCCCGAGGTAGTTGTCCACAGTTCCATCAAACACATAATTATTGGAGTCTCTTATATTTTTAAAGGATTTCATAGAATCACTAGTAAGGGAACAAATAAATCATTAATAATTTGATTATGTTGTTGCTACTACTGAATTATATCATTCGGATATTGAAATCATATAATATCATAATTTAATGTCTCTTACAGAACATAACAAGGATGTTTTGATACATTAACGCATCTATTAGTCTTATTTTTTGGGGGGGACATTACGATTTTGATATCAGATGAACTTTAACTAATAATGGTTTATGGGTTAAATTAATTCCAATAGGAATGCTTCGTTGGGTTCATTATAGTGAATCTGAATTTTCTCATTCTATGATAACAATTTTAGCATATGACAAGTGAGAATAAATGCCCCTTGATTGGATCAATATCAAAACTCAATTTGGGGACCTAGTTCCCAAATCTAAATTCAAGGTCATATGAGAAAAAACAATATTAAAATTATTTCTTGGAATCCATTTACCCCAAAAATATGATAAAATACCTTCATTATATCACTAATGACTCATGAACTATATCAATGGACAATGTGGGATGTTATAAGGTGATACATCTCTATTTGAATCTGGTAGGGATCAATACATTGATGTGTGATTATATCAAGGATAATGGAATAAACCCTTGATTTGTTATTTTTCTAATATTACTAAGCCGAATTGTCTGGAAACAACTCTAAGAATCCAATTCAATGATATTTGTTTTGATTATGTTCTATCCATCAGTTAAATTCAGAATATGGGTTTACAATTGGGTCATTACTCATCGACCATAATGAAATTAGTCACGATACATAAATTCCATAGTAAGAAGTAGTAATATTATCCTCCCAACTATAGAAATATTTCATTTTTATATTAACACACTTTATAGACAAGTATTCAGAAGTCCCCCACATCATAAATTGGATCTGAATGTATTTTCTTGTTACAAATAGATAATCGATATATATATTCCTATGAATCTCAAAATTTCAGTCCTCTTACTCAATATGAAGATTCCAAAATATAATTCATCCACCAATACATAGAAGAAATGGAATAGGTTGTGGAGGAATAGAAATAAGTGGCTGAACATAATGTACATCATCCACCATTCGAGGAATGTGTCTCTACCCCTATTGATGAACTCAAATAAGTAAATCTAGTAATAGAAGAAGGCCAAAAACTCTTCTAATTAGTGTGGCCATACTCATTGGAGAAAAATATGCCTAGAAACTTTTCATAATGTTGAAAAATATGTAATTCCATTTAATTACCTAGAAAATTTAGGCCTTGGTCCTCATGCCACCGCCCACCACATGGGTATTCTATAAGACCGTCGTGGTTACATGAATATATCCAAGAGGACGCATACGACCCTCACCACCGTATATGAAGTAAAAGTTGATATGATCATAAAATACAACCTAATTAAGGATTTTTATTATTATTAATGGATTCCTAATATTTCCTTATTCAAGGATAAAATTAGTCAAATTAGAATTACAATGATTTTTAATATCTCGGTCAGAATGTTCGTAAATCTGACTTCTCAGTTGTAATTATATCACATCAAATTGATACGATAGTTTTTTATTTATACATCTCTATTATGGATAGCTATTCAAGTTATAAAAATTTATAAATATACCCTAGAGATGAAGAATCCACTATATTTAGGGCACCACATGGAGTATCTTTCTACCGGGTTATTCCCTTAAGCCTGAAGAATAATAGAGATACACACCACTATTTTATGAAACCAGTATTCAAAACCTTGTGGGGAATGTATTTATAGTTATTTTTCAAAGAATAGGTAGTAAAAACATGAAAATATTCAAACCATATTTCTAATAATGATACTGTTTTCAATAATCTTTGATATCATATACTCAAAATGAACCCTTTGATGTTTAATTTTGCTGCTACATCAAGAATCATTCTTGGTTTTGTATTACTCCATCATCTTGTTCAATTTTATCTTATGATGGTAAAAGATATCATTTATTTGTTACCTCCCGCAAACCTCAATTAGATGAGAAGACTTCAAGGATGCCATCCAAATTTTGAAAAATTATAGAAAATATTTTCGGGAGCTACTTTCCTATCACCAAATTGATGAAAAATGGGCCACATATCAGTAGAATAATGAATCATATAAATATTTCGATAGTATCATGATATATTTTTCAGTCAACCTGTGACAGTTCCACCTTTATATGGAAATATTCTCAATAATCGATCGATTTAGAGTGATAATTGGCATCATTGTTAACAAAAGAATGAAACAAGAAATGATAATAGTCTATATTGTCATTGAAAATCCATGATTGATATGAAGACTCATTATTCATTTATTTATAACCACTTTCTGGTGTTAATTGTTAATATTCCAAAATTGGGGCTTTAGTTAAGGCATCGCGAGGTCTATTTATTTTCTTAATCTAACATGATTTAGTACATTCTCAACTAAATTATATTTAATTGATTATTATAATGATGGGTGGTCATCCTACAATAGTTTGACATCTCATTCATACAAAAAAATGTTATAAATGGGAATGATTTGGTTGTTTTCCTCATAGAGAACCCTTATCTAGATGAAAGGCCTATAAATTCTAGAATATTGAATCAAATAAATACTCACTACCCAGTAATCCCATAGAATATGGGATATGAATATTGATGGTTTTTCCTAAATCCCAAGAGAAAAGAGGATAGAAAACCCCAGAATCAACAAAGTCATGTTGGGTGTATTTATTTGTTTTCCAAATGTTTTCTAACATAATTAATTCATATTGTTATAAGGTTTCACAAAATAAAAAGGATGAGTATCATGCCCTCATTTCATGATTAGTTCCCTAACATCAAATTTTGATGACCCATCTAAATGTTACAGGTGATTCATAGTTTGTAATCAATAAGGACAAAATTTATTACACTATCAAAAAAGAATATCTAATTCCTTTTCTTGATTATACTTGAGGGTTTTGGGTAGAATTCCCCTCAAAACCAATGTTGTCTTCCATCATTGATTTGATGAACTATAATACAAACTCATTGGAAAATTTTAATACATATTTGGATGATTCGGATGGATGTAATATAATCTCTTGAATTGTACATCACATAATGGAATCACAATTTGATCATAACATTATGAAAGAGATCAACATGGCATATTCTACCCCAAAATCAGATAATCATACCCATGGAAAGTTGATGATTATGATGATACCAACTGAAAGAATAAATCCTTCATGGACTACGTCTATACTGGGATTCTTTGATCGGATAGAACTGGGTAAGATTGAATCTAATAATGGGAAATCAATTGCAATATCAATGAAAATCATGGTCATTCGAAGGCCTTAAATAAATAATGATTTAACATATGTCTACTCAGATGCATTAATATTGAGTAGACTGTCACTATTACATGAGAATTATACATCGGTTCTTGTGGTGACCAGAATTAAGGATCTAATATTTCTCAAAAAATTAGGTGGCTCATATATTTTTGGCCTTCGATGACATTATATTTTACCCATTTCACTAAAAAGATTCATCCCTATTTCATGATTCTAATTTCATCCATCATCCCCTAGATTTGATCCATCATTAAAAATACTCATATCCATTAATCAGATAAGGAATATTTTTTGTGAGGGAATAACCTCATGGTACAACCATGTAGATTAAATATATACTCACTATTACCGACTTCTTCTATATAGGAGCTGAAGGAGTACACCTCGTAAAATTCTAGACAAAAAGAATTATCAATTTCATGAAATATTTAAACATCACAATGTTTGGTTTCCCTTATTCTATATTGAGAAAAAGAAACACCAAAATTTTTCCATCCAATTTGAAGAGGATATACAGGGAGTATTATGTTGAGTCTATACATTCATCCCACTATCACGAGTGGAAAATGTATTGATAGAGACATCGAACATAACCCTATCAAATATAATCCAAAAATTGATATAAAATGATATAAAATACACTTTAAAATATATTATAAATTACTTATGGTATAACAGTACTACCAACCATACCACTACAAATGTGACCCTTTATTCACTACTATATGGGAAATAAGCAGAATTACCCATTGAATTCTAGTTTCCTTCACACCATATTTCAATCATCAATAAATTTTCCAAAGAAGTAAAGTCCTAAAATATTTTGTATGAATTTGAATGAATGGATGAGAAAATAAATTATACCTTGAATCATTTAAAGGTTTACAAAAAACTGAATAAATCAATAATTTACAAAAAAAGTTCACCTTGGCTCATTTTTTCATGGGGACTAGTTTTATTCTCTTGGACATTTTTGATACCTAGGATGAAAACCCTAATGATTGAATCAAAATGGGAAAGACCGCATGTCATCCACAAGGTATACTATAGTGGTGCATATTTTCTTTATCACATTAGAAAGTCATAATAATACATCCCAATCAATGATATATTTATCAAGATATATTTCATGTGATTAATAATAGGTTTTCATAGTCATAGGACCTAACACTAAAAGACATAATTCTTCTTTAACACATGATCTTAAATTTTAAAAAATGTTTCATATTGCATGCTCCTAAATGTAATCGATCTTACCATTATTTTCCATAGATATTAAATTGTATAGAAATATACTCATCACATGGTGTAATTATTTTTCGTAATGTATGAACCTTGAATAGGTTTCATTATTACATGATCATAAAAAACATCATTCTTCAATACTGGATGAAATTAAACTGTATAGAAAGGTCCTTATCACATGAAACTAAATGTAATGATCCATTCATCATTATCATAATAGGTTAAATTATACGATATTGTATTCATACCATAGATTTAGAATGTAGTCTTACCTGTTGCACAATGTATAGAATACCATAGGTGAAATGACTATGATGGATCAGGCAATGAGAAGAGGATAACTATTCTTCTGAGAAGATTTCATAAATAATTGGAAAAATTGTAATGGGTAAACCCCACATACCATGTTTTTACTCCTTCCACGAAAAATACTTTCTAACCCTTTGAAGTTAGATTACATGGGAAGCTAGAAAAAACATGTGGCTTGATTCCCATTATAAAGAGATATGCAGTGATTCCTTGATACAACATGCCATTCTAGATGTAATATGAAAAACGATTCACTATTCCCTATACATGAGTCAAATTGATGTAAATAATCCTTACCTAAAACAATGTATGATATTTTTCCTTTTTCCCTCATAATTTATAGTGACACCAAGAACAACTTTCTCCAGACTGAAAACATATTTAGAAACTAAGTATGATTTCTCCATTAGTAATTGAGTCAAAATCTTCCATTTATGATAGATTCATCATTACTAGCTAACGAAGGAACTCTATAACATATGGTGTTAATAAGTTTCATCCATATATATTTTTTAAATTCCCCCAATATAAAAAATGGAAACCCTTGTTATTCCTTATTTATAACAATAATTATTTCTCATGTGAGCTTACGAATCTTGGTATGGGCCTCATAGTATCATCTGAAAACATCCCAGTCCATGCACCACGACCATAGAATTTGTGTACTTCTTTCCAAAATACTTTGGATAATGTAATAATTCATACCTCCCCTTCATACTGAGTAACCTATATCCTTGATACATGATGTTAAACTATACTGTTGAAACACATTTATAAGTTGTAAAATTTTGTACAGTTCTAGGCCTCACTTGAGAGATTAACCACTACAACTCTTGGTCTCTTCCCATGCCTATATCTAAAAATTAGGTGTGTCTTGATTATCAACCCAATTTTGTATGTATCGATGCTTAGATTCTTTATCAAAGCCTTTCTCGATATGATAAAACGACCCATACATGTAAAAGAACTCAATTAGTATGGTTAGTTTATCTTAGAACTAAATATGTGCTTATTATTATCCAAAGATATGTAGTGACACCTTGATCTCAAATCCAATGTCCAGAAAAAAATTATATTTATTATATATGATTCAGACCTATATTGGAAGCATTACAAATTCATGTTCAATTCTGGCCTAATTGAACCATTCATACATGAGCATGTTACATTCAGAAATGAATAAATTTTTCTTGGATGACTCAAATCCATTTAAAATTCCCTTTAATATCAGTAACAATCAAATTTAATAAAAAATTATGCCTCTGTTTTGACTAATAAAAATATTCCTTGAAACAAAATTTTCGTAATCATCTTTGTAATGTGGCTAGTCAATCAATGTTTTTTACCTCCATAGTAAAAACATCATCTTATATCTATATACATCAATTAAATTGTATCAGAAACATCTTTTCAGACATGCTATGTGGTCATCTATTAAATTCTTGTCCCATCCACTCCATTGGATACAGGAACCACAAGACCACAACATATAATCTTTCCTTATCAAACCCTGAGAATTTCAATGAATTATTGGATGAATCGCCAATAAATTCCTAATCCTGGATGCAAGAACATAAAAGGAACCCAATGTGTCTATGTTACATGAAATTATATTATAGTTTCATATCCTCACTATTTGATGTTATGATGAACGATCCACATCCCCTATAATAATACATGAAACTATGTGTTGTTCTATTCTATTCCTAGAGAACTATTGTTCTAGATGTCACTCCCTTATTACACCTTGACTCTAGAGCTATGTATGTCTTGATTCTCATCTCAATGAGTTATATATGTACAAATAGGTTCCTGAACCTAGAAAGAAACCCAAAAAAATAATGAATCCCTTTCCCGAGGTAAGAATTTAATTTTTTTGTGGGGAATTTACACATTTATCTTGATGTATATATGTCATGACTCTCAATATAGTGAGATCCATTTTGACACCAAGATTCTCCAACTTGGGCCCAAACCACAAAAAAGGATGTGCCCATTCTTTTATATATGATCTAGGTATCATATAGATGGTGTAGTGTGGGTTTTCATTCAATTCATGAACTCATATTCGAAAAAATTCCCCTCCATATATACAAATTAGAACGATTGAGTGAAATTTCTCTAGAACTATGTGTGTATATATTCATATTACTATTGGATATGTAGTTATTATTAGATATCCAATATTAGGTACAACAAAAAATTTAAAATTCCCCTTCCATGGTATGGGTTAGATTTACACACAAAAAAAATTATATAAGAACTACATGTGGCTTGATTCTCATCCTACTGAGATATGTGGTAACACCAAGATCTATAATCCAAGGTGTAGCCAAAATTTAAAAGTATATATCCCTACATGATTTAGATACATCAATTCACATTTGGGATGAAAATTTCTTAGTTATAAAACATTAAAAGGCACAAACAATTCTTTACCACGTGTTGCTAAAATACATAGGTCTAATTCCATCCATATAACTTACAACTATTCATCATTGTTGTTCTCACATGATATGAACTTTACTCACCATTAAGACCTCCTATCACATTTTTTATTACTACATGTGTTTTGATTGCAATGCCACTGAAATACATAGTGGTGCTTGGACCCATTATTCTATGCCCAAACATGATCAAAACATCAACCCTATTATCTTGTATATGTGCTAAATCTATGTATGAAATCACAAACTATTTTACTACCATCATTGGACCAAATACCATCATCATAACCCATATATTTATCTTTTTCCAAATCACTCTTCATGTCTTGAGAAACATAGATCTGTATATACTTCCTTTTACTATTTGTGATAAACATTTATGAATCTGAAGGACACCTCCATTTTTACAATACATAAAATTACTATTTTTGGTTCTGCATAATTTTTTACCTAAATATTTAACATTACCCGTACGAATATTCGTCATCTGGAGGAAACATTTTTTTTCTATTTATTCTATGTTGACATTGTAAGTGGGCGATGGTATAAAAACATTGTATGTGGCCACCACTTGAATGTTTTTCCACTTCACATATTTTGATCTGAGTACCCTAAATGTTTTGATTTATGACATCCTTTACTTACTTTCTCCGTTATATGGGCTATGCGGGAATAATTTTTTCCACATCCCAAAAACTACATGGTTTGTGAGATGGTGTGTTCCCAATAAGATAATAAGCTATGAAATTCCCATTATAACTGAACAAAAATAAAAAATTTATCTCAATATATATGTTACTTCAAATTACCCATAATTTTTACACCCAGAACATCTCACATGAGTTTATAGGTTTTGAGGTATTGTTATGATTTACATTAGCACTTGGTCCCATAACCTAATATGGTGAATCAGTAGTATATCCTACAGACCATATAATATTCAAAGTGACTTCTTCTATGTATTCATCCATTACATACGATTCATATTTTATTAGGGAATCAATAACACATAAATATGTGTGGTTTTATTATCATACTAATGAGAAACATGGTGATGAATTAATTCCTTATTCTATTTCCAACATCCATATATGAAAATGTGTGTCCTAATCCATGAAAGAAATCCCAGAAGGAATTCCCATCATTTGAAAACTCATTATTGTAGAAAAATACATTAATTACTTTAAATTAATATTTTGTAGGAGGGTTACCATGACTTGAAAATGTGACCGAAATTCCATTCATCAAACTTATAATATGCATCCCCTTTTTCATAAACCATACTCTATTATCATCAAAGACACAAATTTCCACAAACCATACTTTCCTATCAATGAGAGGCACATCTAACTCCAAAGGATAAATTTTTCTTGACTATGAATAATAGAACCAGATTGGTCTATCCCTAACATGTACCCTATATACGGTCTATTTACCATAGAAATGTTTGTTCTTATGGGAGAATGATTCCAATTATGTACACTTAAAGAACATCGTAATTATGTTTGAATTTCGATTACAACCATTTTACTTTACTTACATACCATTCCAATGGTATTATCTCTAGAATAGAAAGACCTAAGATTATGACATAGGATTACTATCCCCACATCCAAATGATGTCTATATATTCTTGACCAATAAGCTTTTTCATTGTAATGTCTAGCCAAAGAAGTTTGACTTAAATGATAATTTCAATTACTCTATCTTGCAATAACATAATGTGTAGCTGGAATCATCAAGTTATATAACTAGATAGGTCAACCTATGAAAAATTTGAATCATTCCCACTATTTCTAATTAACATATGATTTAGAGGAAAATTAGGGTATGGAATGAAAGGGAATAATGTTTGTGTGGAACATCATGTGACCCCAATAAAAGGAAACATTTTCTCTTTAGATCCATCAATATAGGAAAACACTAGTTCATGTCAAACATATTATCGTTATATTTTAGTTTAGATATTAAAAATAATTCATACAAGACAATTCATTATTAAAAATAATTCCACTATTGTATTACTTTGATGGTAATTGTACATATACCTATATTTGAGCTACGGTAAAAGAAAAATAAATAGAGTAACTCAGCCAAAATGTTTATAATAAGGAAGAATGTTTGAACATGATAGTAAAATGATTCATGATATCAATAATTTACACTTTTGAAACACTATAAGATAATATGAATTGATAATATGGAAACAAATTGAGAATAGCCATGTTTTCATTCATTTTCTAAATTTTGAGCGGGAAACAACCATAATTTTTTTAGCCTCCCAAAAAAATTCAATATATAATATTATAATGGAATATAATTGGATTGAAATAGATGAATCATTACATGGTCATATTATTATAGGAATTGGTTTTATTTAGAAAACATTGCAACCTTTTTTCCTATATTATCCCACTGCGCTTTTACCTTCTCAATGACATCTAGACCATCATTCTCCACGTCTTACAATAGAAATTTCTCCCTATCATCCATTGATTCAACATGAATAAATCATTTATTAAGATAATAAAACATTTTATGGAGCCATTATACTAAAAATATATGTCCTAAAACTTAGATTTTGGGTCAGGCGGTACTCCATCTTTTTCATAAGCCTCACCAAGAAATATATAATTGGAAATTTAAAACATTTCCATAGACTCTATATATGTGTGATGAGATTTAAGCACACTTCAATTCTTTTATATGGAGACCACCACATTAACCATGGTGTCTATATCAATATATTCAAAACCCCATAATAAATAGTAGAGAAAATGTGATGCATCCTAGGTTTTTTTGCTGAAATACCTGACTAGGGGTCTAAGAAATCAATTTATGTATATTCCCTATTACATGTTCATAAAACATGAAAATTCTGAAGTGTTTCATAATATTATATAGAATCACTTTTACAGTGAAGGAAATGTTCTAGAATTATATTGATGATATTATGTTTATCATCATCATCTTCAGAAAGGGAATGCATATAGTTGTTGATGTGGTGATATCCTTAGTTGATTGGAAATGAGAAGCATCTGAAATTTCAAAAATATATTGTTATTCCCCAGAAAATATTTTAAAAATAAATTAGTACCTAGAGAAGAAAATGGTGAATTTATAAAAAAGGGTTAAGAGACTAACCTTCACTTACATACATACCAATCTCAATGGTCATCAATACCTTAGTAGAGGGAATGACAGGTGTTTCATATTCATATTGAGGATTCATCTCAGAGGAAACTCATAGTTAAACAATTTATCACTATTTGGAGACACATAATAAATTTTCTATCAATAGAATGAGAAAAACATATCATGGAAAATTCTAGTATAACTCACATCCTATTGAAAGATGTGTATGGAATATATGAACATTCTTCTAAACCATTAATCTCTAAAATTCCACTCATAGAAACTCATCATGCATCGATGAAAACCAATTAAATCAATGTGGATGTTAGGCTCAATCCTCCATGGGTTAGAGTGACTACTTCCACAATAATTCTTCCTTCTCGAGGAATGCAATCCGAGAACCTAAAATAAGTTCCAACCCTTTATATCCCCTATTTTACTGGGAAAGGGGAATTTGATCTAAAATAGATGACACCCTAGGGCTTAGAATACAGAAATGTCACTAGATGGCTATAGATCCTAACAAAATCTAATCCTCCCTAGAGCTACCTTCTCTAAAATGGTAGGTACCTCATAAATATTTAAACTAGTGAAAACCCTTGAAAAAGTGTTATCATCAAAACATTTATCATACAAACTAAACAATAGGTTAATTGTGTACCATTCTAACTTCATTTCCCACATATGATATGAATATTTTGCTTTATCTCCTTCCTACACCTCATCGTTTACCAAGAAGATAGTATCTCAGGGAATATAATAGGTGGAGTAGGGGGATGTGAATGCTATTTTTGGGTCTACAATTATGAAATACATATGTTCAGCTTGCAAGAGAGAGCCTTCTTCTATTACCCCTTATTCCATATGAGTATTCATGAAAATATGTGTTCCACCATTGGTATATTATTGAGAAAATGGGTGTTGAATCACCCCAACACATAAAAATGGGAAAAGAAGAAGGATTAAGGATATTAATAATGGTGAAAATATATTTTCACTAATTATATCTCTCCATTAGAATTATCCATTTCTACCCTCCCCACCATCATTTCCCACACCCAATTAGAATAAATGACTCTAGAATTAACAGAATGGATTGAAACATCCATCTCTTTAAGATATACACATACTTCCTCATGTTTCACTCCAAATGAGATTTAATTAGGTTCATTAATAAACTAGAATATGGGTAAATCCATCACCTTGGACTGAATCTCTCCCCATATCCCCTTCCTAGAAATATTTTTTCTCTAGGTATCCCATTCATTTCTTAGTGTTGGTTTGTTCTACCATAATAGTGATGCATAATGTTTCCAGGCCCAACCTTGTGTATGGGGATGAAGGATATAGTCACCACACTTTATTCCTCAGCATCATCGGTTCCATTACCCTTGGAGAGTGTTTATTATAATGCTCATATTGTGAGAAACAATTCATGTACTGATATTGATGCAAAATGGATGAATATTCCTCATTATTGTAATGTGATTAATTATTTTTCTTCACTCTCACTTTCTTACCATCTTAACTTCTCATTAACCCATCCCAAAAAATATTAATT
The DNA here is from genome assembly GCA_963277665.1 of Viscum album. Lineage (NCBI taxonomy): Eukaryota > Viridiplantae > Streptophyta > Magnoliopsida > Santalales > Viscaceae > Viscum > Viscum album. The sequence continues at coordinate 175,502,741 of OY728140.1, read as the reverse complement.
GACCGTGAAGCGAGTGAATGGAGTCATATTGATCCCTCATATAAACTTCCATCAATTCAGTATAATCATTCTAATAAATTATATTCATCACTAATATGACTCTATATATAGTTGAAATTATTTTATTTCCCATGAAAGAAGTTCCATATATCATTTATTATCATAAAACATATTCAGTTGTCCCACTCCCTCCAATTCCATTGATATTGAACATAGTTTGGGATGAAAACATGGGGATATGGATCAAAATATTATTTTGTAGGAGTGAATCTAATGTTTTGAGGGGTTGTACCTGAGATACTCAAACATTTATTTTTCATTTAAGATATGAGTGGTTTTATCTTCATAATCCAATTTCTAGGACTAACTACATCAGTTTCGTGCATTTTTTCTTCTTTAGAATTAGTCTGCGAGGACCCTTATTAATGGGTAATTGTTTTTCTCATTGAAAATTGGGGTATGAGAAAATGTAATCAGAAATGTAAGACTTAATAAGCCTTAGGGTGATTATTTTCAGTGGAATTTCAATTTAGGAAGATATGTCCTTCTATTTGAACATTAAAAAACCTAATAACAATACATTATGTTATTTTACTTATTTGTTCAATTAAGAGACCAAGGACACATATTTTGGATGAAATAGAATTAATTCCCAAATATATGGGGTGAATATACTTCAATAACTAGTTTCAAATTGATTCTTGCAACCATACCACCTTCCCTCAATGATATCATGTAACATATTTTGGTATTATCTTCAGATGCATCATTTTCTAGGGTACTAGTAGGAGAATTGTAAGGGTAATATAAAAAATGGTCATGATTATTAATCTTATTCATTGCATCTCTTGGGTATAATTTTAGTATTCATCCCACTTATACAACATAGTTAGGGCCTAAATTGATTATCAGGAATTTTCTGGTTGTTGATAAACTAATTTCCTCCCATGTAATATATTATTCATCCCATAAAAAGTTTGAATGAGCTTGTGATCCTCTAAAGAGGATACTTATAGTAATATGTCCTAAAATCTGATATTTATTTTCCAATATTAGGACCACTGAGATGATGCATCTCCTAGTTTCCAACTAATATTCTATTAGAAATATTGTCACCCAAGAACCATTACATGATTTAGACAATATTATTATCAAACTGCTTAAAAACATTTCCAAGAATATTAACATTTTGATTAATCCATCATCCCTATGGGAAACATGAAAACCCCATTGAGTAAGGAGACATTATTTAAGAGATGAACATTAAGGTAATGTTCACCTATATGTTCATTTATAAAGAAATGTCCTTTTTCACCTATCCTTGGAATCAGAACTGTTTGGTGTGGAAAAAATAGGATTTTAGTTTTAAAATGGGACATCCATCATTAGATGAGCCACTAGATCTAGAAGATTATGTGTTCTATTAAGAAACACCCTCACAAGTGGGGGTTTTATAACTATATCATACCATTATGAGGCAGTACAAAAAAACAATTCATACATTTCCCCATTATTAGTGCTTCAGTAATGATGAAGACATCCCATAGGTTGTTACCCACTTCCCTATTCACAAAATGGAATGTATGTGTATCTAGTATCAACTGACATAGTAGATAATGGAGGATAAATCTATTCATAAGAGAAATTTTTTTGACACCTTAATGTCCCAGTATAGTCATATTTCCTTCTTCTTAGCCTTGAATATTTCACAGCATTGGAAAACCCCAAAAGGTCATCCCTAGTGCAGAACAAATGACCCTCCATGATGAAGATCCCATTTAAATGATCATCCCACCATTTCATTAATAATTTATTTGATCATAATCGAGTGATATAAATTAGTATATGAATATAGATATCATACCACTTTCTCTAGTGAAAAATGTGTATAACATAAATCCAATGCCCAGGAAAAGGGTACTCAAACATATGGCACCTTTTCCAAGATATCTTCCTTGGGTGCATTACTATATCTATTTGCCTATGAAATAGGTTTTTATCAAACATGGAGCTAGGAATGGGATGATAATGAGCAGTACACATCAATAATGGGTAATCATATCTAATGTGGTATACTTATTGAGTCCAACATCCATGTGCTTCACTCAAAATTGAAGATGTAGGTAACATAATATTCTGTACCATCATCGAAACTTCCATTAATGATTTTTCTACTGTCGTTAGCAATGGAAACAATATTACTTGGGTCTGTTTTGGCCTATATAAAAAATCATAAAAAATATATCATATTTGTCATAGTAAAAATCCAACATAGCTTATTGTATAAACCCTATAGCATGTTATGTAAAAAAATAACAAAAAATAATTTTATATGGAATTTTATATCACTAGTCAGATATCATTTTTTTGAGAAGTGTGTTAATTAATTTATAATGATTCTAGTCCATGAAAGGAAAGGATTCAGAATAGGGAAAATTAAGGGTTATCTCTCTGTTGTGATGGATTGAAATATGCAAGCATGAGATTATTTGAAGAGAACCTTTAGTTTAATATGTGAGAAATGAGACAACTAAACCGTTTTTATAGGTTTGGGACCTCCTTTATGAACTCCACAAAGTTTCAGTCGATCTAAAAATCTTCCCCAAAATTGAATAATCTTCACCATGATTAGACCCCATTTCTATTGGGTGAATTTGTTTTTCAGGTAAATTCATGAAATAATTTGATGAAGACCTTATGAATTTGAAAAAATATATAATAATATTATCTAAACAATTAATTGAGTTAAAATTAGTTAATTATGAAAATTTTAAATTCTACACATTACTTAATCATAGTACACACACAATGTGGGACCACTACTGCACATGTCACTCCGCCAAAAAATCATTTGTGGTGAGGGGAGATGTTGATACCCCCTCAAAATAATTATGTATTGATAGAAATGTTTGTGAAACGATTCACACAACAAATTTAGTTGTTAAATCCTTTTTGGTAGAAGGCATATCTTTCATATCCCCACATGATAAAAATAAATTTCAGGGAGAATCATAAGATTAATACCCCCACAATTCATTTTCCCATTTTCATCTCGAGGAATCCTTTTTACCACAAAAAATGTATGTTTATTTGATGTGTGTTGAAGTCTCCATACCTCCTTCGATAATAAATACTTTGAATATTCCAGTTTAATTACTCAACCAAATAGGTTTGGGTATACCATGTAGTGAACCAGTCATCTATTGAAAAATGGAATTTACTATGCCTATAAATACATATTTTTACAAGGAAAAAACATAGAGGAATGAAGACATACATACATTTGAGAAGATAATAGAAGACTTCAGTAAGTATGTCACCTACTGAATACCTGGAGAGAGAGGCATGAAGTGGATCTTTCGTGAGAGGACCAACATGGCCGCTAACTAAAGTTTCACTTGTTATCACAAATGAAGCTCACCGCGAAGGACCCCCCCTTCTAGAGGTATACCCTTCATGATTTGTGACCCCACATAGATATGTATAGTATGCTAAATAAGGTATCCTTATTGTATTATTCACTTCCATCTCCACTTAATTACTTCTTCATAGAATTCATACCCATATTGGTACATTCGTTAACAGTCTATAGTTCGTTACATCATAGAGAAAAAACCCAAGGATTCTTTCCTTAAGACCTCCACTACTATAGCTACATTAATTTATTTTATGAATAGGTTATACCATCATTCCACCCATCCCTTATTTTATTCCCACGGTAATATATCCTATAATTTAACCACCCAATTTGGGAGGATCTATAGAACATTCATAGTCTTTATTCAAAGGGATATACGTATTTCATCATTAATGTTGGTGGAAAATGGCTTATCTAGTCGAGCTATGACATATGTTCCATAAAATACTCAGATAATCATATTAAGAGATACCCTTTTTATCTATATCCCCCCTTATTCGATCGTCCACCAGTTATGTGGAAAATCACTATGTAATCCCCCTTTTAGTAATCCCCTTTCATTCTTCTGGGACAATCTGACACAATTCATACCTTCACCCTCATCCATCGATAAACAAAATAAAATGTGTGAAACAAAAGATCATCATACTCCTCTAATTTATCACACTAATCATAACTCGTATGAACTTATATTGATGTGATAATCATGTCATCAGAATGATCAAATCATATTTGGGCATAGTACATGTTATAAGGCTGATCCATCTTATCACCCCCTCAAAGGGTTATAGTCCTTGTGATAAAAATATTCAAAGGTCCATATTCTCGATGAAGAAATCCCTTAGACCTCCTCCATAACTATAAGACACCACCCTTTAAAACTATTTTATATTTTATTCTTATAACTGTTTGATACATAGAAATCCTCATTCAAGATAAAAACCAACACCTCAAACTCAATCAAATCGTATGTGGTCCATATTCCTAGTTGGGTCACGTCCAACCCTAATGTCCATATTTCTTCTAGGTCCCTCAATTACTATCATTATTGAGATATATTCCTACTAGGGTCATTTCCAACACATAAGACCATATTCCCTTTGCATCCCATAATCTATTTAGGCTTATGTCCAACACCATTGATTGTGGTAATCTTCCACGTAAACATCATATCCATTTGATGTTAATTTAACGGTCTACTCCTTATCACAAAAGCCTACTAGGTAATATGTTACCCCTTAAGTGGAAGTAAATTACAAGGTTCATAATTACTCTCATCAATATATATAGAATTCACCTATCAAGGATCCAATACCAACATCAAAATAACTAACATATCCCGAGAATACAACAAATGCTTAAGCACCAGAATATGTGGCTTGAAACCAGCATAAAAAAACATCAACCATAACCAATATGGATATCCTATGACATATACAAATGGTTTCATCGTTGGCGTACCTCATATTCATATAAATTGATTCATTTATGGAGAACAACTTATACATACAGATGGTTTTGGATCATTGCATGTCTATAATTGATTGTAAATACACAGGGTTGATTAGTTCCAAATTTTGTATTATGAAATGGATTCATTTATATGAATTGAATCTATAAGAGTGTCTTATAGTAGGAAATAATCCCCCACAAATATTTTCACAAGACCATCCTTCCATCCTCTTAGCTAATTTGGGAACTTATATTCCCTTGGTTATGTTCCATAATAATCATTCGAATTTAATAAGAAGACCCATGGGCCACCATGAATGTGAGATCCACTGGGTAATTCGAGTTTCATAAACAAACCCCATTTATATACATTAAAAAAATTACAAAAAATAAACCATTGGGACACTAATGTAAAAAATTGTGCAGCCATAGTAAACCCCAACAATATTTCATCAAGCCCAATCTATTTATAATCTATTATGATATGGAATTATTTTTTATCATTTTATAAAATTAGTATCCTTATATCTATTTTGGGTGAATTAAATTTTTGTAAAGAGAAGAAATTATTGAATGGAAGTCCAACCATCAATTCAAAGAATTTAAAAATTCAATCTCACAATAGTTCAATGAATACATTTGTATCACAGAAGTTTAGTAGAAATATTTAAAGAAAAGAACAAAAAATGAATATGGAAGTAATTGTGAAAATTACCTGTAGGGGAATTAATATATCCCCTATATATAATGGATCCCTTACCTATATCTATAGTATAAATTCCCTATGAAAATATGGACTGTATCTTTACAAGAATTTGATACAATTATGGGTATAGATTGGATTTACTAATATAAAGAAAACATAAATTTTTTATAGATATTTTTTGTGATCTGTGGATTTAGTGATCAGTAGATGAATCCACAAGGAAGAGGTTAAATCCACATTTTTTTCATTTCATGAATTGAATAGATTTGCAGGGAGCATTGGTTCAATCTCAGTAACACTGAAATAATTTTTTTAAGATAATTCTAAATGTACGTGGGGGAAGATAACGCGAATATGAGGAAGGGGGAGTCGTGGGAGGCTAATGTAGTAGAGTCCTTGAGCATCTGAATGTACCATTCTCCCACACTCCATGGGAATAGAGCCTAGACTTGAGAAGTAAGATATTTTTACAACTATAATTCTAGGGAGGCCAAAACAGTAGGAAAAAAATTTTCATCATGCTATGTATGAGAATCTCCAATGTGATTATGCATTACCTCCATGAACCTCCGAGAAGAGTATACAATGAAACCTGGGGTAGACCTACAGTCACAAGGGGAATTATATATGTCCATTGAATCTGTTCAATGGAAACCAAGAATTTTGAGGATTCAAAAATGGGATCAAAACCTTAATCCTTTAAACATTTCGAAACCTCACATGTAGATATGGATTCGCATATACAAACCCAAATAGCTCTATTAGCACTTTATAATTATATTAGACATTTCATATTTAGTTATAAATCCTATTTTTGTTTATATAAATACATATAATCAATGTTTCATGGTCTTTCCTAGTGTCCTAGTAGAATTTTATATAAACACCACATCAGTACAGGAGGCGGTCCTTACCACAAGGGATGACAGTATCAATCTGGAAATACTTTATGAAAATATCCTATGTTTTTGTAGGTATTGTTTCTTATTTGGAAATATGGATTATGAATTCAAATTGTTAAATTTTTTCAAGATTTAAATATTAAATGGAATGATTTTAAGTCTTGAAAGAGGGGAGACGAAAAATGTGATGGGAAGGAATAACCCCTAATAAAATAAAATGATCCTAGAAGGTTTTATTTTTGGACGGGCTGGAAGCATGACAGTATGGGTACTTCTACTTAAGAGTTGGTCACTTTAGTGGATGATCCTACATTAGAACCTGATGTGGCTATAATTATTTGAATTTTGGGTGATGAGGGTTCTGTAAAGTCCTTGAACATTCAATAATATTATATCCATATTTAGATAATGGAAATTTATATTCCCCATTTCATATAAAGGGAGTCATTTATTCTCTCAGTCCTAGAGTAGGAAAATCAATGTATGGAAAGGACGATAAACTAACTTCAATCCTACCCTCAAATGTGTATATAATCATTGAAGAAAATTCCATGAGAATAGAAGAGTATGAATTCAGGATTATCAATGAGAATGTGTTTCATTATAATCTATCAATGGAAGTTCACAAACCATTTAAAATTATTTTACAGGGGCAGTTCATTGCCCCAAGGGCCTCGTTACTCAGGAATGTGTCTCAAGACAATATGAATGGTCTCTTTATATCTTACCCTGAGATGATTGGTGGTGGAAAATATGTTTCTTTGGAAAATCATCCCCATTTTAACATTGATAATTCCCCTTCTTTAAATTTGGTTATTTCTTGTGTTATTCATGTGCAAGTTCAATTGAAGGAGGAATGAAAATGAGTAAAAAGTTTTATTGATGACGGTGGTTACCTTATTTCACTGGAAAACTAACTTGTTGTTCACAATGTTCAATCCACGTCTAGAAAATAACGTAATGATGGTATTGGAACACTCTCTTAATTTGAATATGTTGAGGACACACAATAAGGGATGTAAGCTTCTTTCATGTATGTTTCAATAGAAAAAACTTCTAAAGAGAAAACACTTTAACGCTCCCCCTTGGGAATTTACTATTTCATAATTAATCTACCCCACTCAGTGACGGCTATGGGATGATGATAATGAGACTCCATTCCGCTTTGATACTCAAACTTACCCCTCTAAGAAGTAAAATATTATAATAATGTGGAATGTGAAGGAGAAGGGGAAGAAGAGAAATTTGGAATGAGAAAATAATGGATGGCCTAAAATGAGAGGAAAAACTCCCTAAATAAATGAAGTCCCTCTTTTGGAAATGTAAAAGGAATGGGTATTATCCCATGACCAAGGCCTTAAGACACTTCATTATGACCAGCAAACCATTGATGATAGAATAGCTGAACCAAAAATGAATTTTAAAAACTAAATTTCTTTTAAATGGGATTGTCTTTGTTACTAATTTGTCAAACAAAATTAAAATGAGAAAAATTATGAATATATTTGGATTCTCAAGCATGAAAACATATTTCTTCCTAATACTCTTAAAATTCAACATGTATACTCTGTTGACATTGGATTTTTCAGAGTTGTTTTTACCATATTTTATTAGGCATCTAAATTAAAAATTAAAATAAGGCACCTATAGAATGTTATTGAAAACTTATCTAATAATTTTTTCTAAAATAAGGGTGATTATGGGTGACTTAAAAACTATTAAAAGGCCTAATGAAAGGATTGGAAATCAATTCAATAGATTGGATGTATCTGAATTATCTTTGTGTATTGATAAATGAAATCTCACTCAAGTCCCAATTGTGGGAGCCGATTGTACTCAGAGCAGGTAAACATTGAATGTGAGTCTTGATAGAAATTTAGATATGTTCATCCGGAAAATTTATGATAATAATGATTTTAACACCATCTCTGGTCTAGATTTTCCCATGTTTCACTCTTACGGTAACACAATTCTAGGGGATATTTTTATTTGAAAGATGAGGTTATCTTCTATTCCATTTAAGTTCAATAATGTCTGGATTGATGTTCATGGATACAAGGAGGTAATCGTAAATTATTAAATAATTTAATCCATTATAAACACACTTAAAATCATGTTCTACATTCCAAAAACACCCAAAACAATTCTCAAATAATGGATCAAAGCTTCTTTCTCTAATCCAGAAAATGAGATTCAAGCATTCATAAAAATAGCTCCTTCAATGTGAAAATGCTCGTTGGAATGAATATGAATCATCAAGGGATGTGATTGATGCACTTTCCCATCATGATGACCATATCCATCTATAGGAATGAATTTTTAAAAACCAAATATAATGCCAAATGGTAACAACAGGGAGACAATAACTCAACGTTTTGTCACAGTTTACACAGAGAAAAGAAGAAATTGGGAAGTGCTACTACGATTGACGTGAATGGGTCTCTATATAGCTCAGTGCTGGAAATCTCTAATGTTGTGGTGAATTTATGTGAAGATCATTACTCTGAGAAATGGAATAATGGCATGCTCAATTCTGTTGATAATATTGTACCAAACATTTGTACTCAATAGAACACAATTCTTGTTGAAGCTCTAACGGTGAACGAAATCCAATATTCACTCCTCTCTTTGAACATTCATACTATTGTAGGACAGGATGTGTTTACCAAAAAAGTCATTTTTTATTGGGATATTGTGTATCATGAGGTCATCAATGTTGTGAGAAATTTTTTAAATCATATATCTATGACATATGGTCCCAATTCCTACTATACCACTCTTCTTAAAAAAAAATTAATTCCATAAACATCAATGAATTTAGGAATGTGGCTATTGGGGAAATAATACCTAAAATAATTATTAAGATTATCTCCTTAGGGATTGAGCACATTGTTAGTGTTATGATAACTCCAAATCATTTTGGTTTTTTTCCTTGATGAGACATTTAGAGTTGTCTTCTTAATGCTTTGGAATGTTTCAATGTCATGGGATTAAAGGCATGTAATGGAATATTTTCCATTAATGTTGAGATATCTATAGTCCTTTAAAATGTTAAAAGGGATCTTTATTTTTTGGTTCTTAGAAAACATTGAATCTTTGAGCCTTTCATAAACCTTGTCAAGACCTTACTAAATATTTTAAATTTATCCATTCTTATTAATGGAATGACTTGGGGATACTTCAAATGCTCTAGGGGAGTCATACAAGAGGATCCCTTATCTAGACTCATATTTTCTTTGGATGGATATTACATGAGTGTTTGTTTAAAAAAATATTGTACATGATTCCCTATAAATGAAAATAATGGTGTGAAGGGGCCTTTTCATGCCCCTAATATTCTTTATATTGATTTTAGTCTAGTTTTTTATCAGGTTAAAAATGGAAAAAATTAGTGAATTTGGAAAATATTTTTCCACTATGAGGAAGTCTCTATATAGGTGGTAAGTTAGAATAAATCCTCTAGTATGTTTCGGAATGGAATGATTGCTTCCAATAAGAATAATATTTCCATGAATCATGGAGTTCTAAAGTGCACCATTCCATTCATGTACCATATGATACTTTTTTTCTAGTGTTGGGTAAAAATATATTACCTTGAAACCATAAACTCTAGAATCATTACTCAAATTTCCACTTAAAATTTGAAAACAATCTCCCAAGCAAGGAGAATTCATCTTGTGAACTCTGTAATCATTTCCATGCTTGAATATTATTTCTCCATTTATAAGTAGCCATGAACTCTTATTAAGGATATTCATATATTGATTAGGAACTTCATCTGATCTGGGTCCATACATGAAAAGAAACACAACACAATATCTTGGAATGACTATATCAAACCGAGTAATTTTGGGGGACTGGAATTTAAGGACTTAATAATATTCAAGGATTCCCATATCCTTAAATTCACATTGAATTTAATGACCTCCAATGATGGATCAGGGGAAATTATATCATAATGTTTTATCTAAATGTTTCATAATGGGTATTCCATATATGTTTCTTCCTCCATTTGGACTTTCTTCAATCATGACAATAATGGAATCATCCACAACCCAACATGGATCATTTAAATCTCCTCTATCCTCAATATGTTGACCATGAAATGGATGGGTAATACTATAATGGAATGAATTTAATGACTCCCCTCCGGTAAAATAAATCCATTTCTAATATACACTGAAATCCTAGCTTGTAGAGCCTCTTTTCTAGTCAAATCAAACTAGATGTGAAGTAAAACATATTTTATGATATTGGTAACATGATATAGAGCCATATCTCTAATTTCATGATCACTTTAGAGTATTATTATTACAACTTATGTGACGACACTACTCCCCCACTCATGTTTCTATAGAAATTAAAAATCTCATTCATTTTACCATAAATGTTTTTGCATGAATGAATGGTCCAGAAGGGAAATCTCCCTATACAACATCTATGGTAGAAAATTATCATACATCAGGCTACTGTCTATTAACTATGGATATTAGATGATGAAAAAAATCAATATTTATTTTTCTTCTTCATTTTATTGTAATGATTTTGGTGACCCTTTGAAGATGTCTTTGGGATTAACATGTCAATGGACATACTTATTGAGTTCATGATCTCGATCTCTACATTTTTCCAATGTGAGGATATTTACTCACTTTTAATCAATAACATGGTGGATACATCTTCTAATACTTGGTATTAATGAAACCACGATTCAATTGAGAACATCACGCCATATTTGAAGGCTGGTCTGAGTGTATTGTATATGGAGGTTCAAGCTACATCCACGACTCAAACAGGTGACTTAAATTATAAAATTTGTTATCTAATTATTTTAAAATTTCTAGGTGTTACTGTTAGAGTTAATAATCGTATAATAGAGTAAATCAATTATACAGATCCCTACTATTTCATTATGGCCAAATGTTAATGTTGATGGGGTGACCTCTGGTGCACCAGGACCCTTAGAATGTGGTTGTGTCTTATTCAACCATTGGGGCCTTGTTAAATTCTATTTATATCATTATATTGGTATTGTATCTAGAATTTTAGTTGAATTATGGTTTCTGATCAGTGATATCATCTATGTTGTCCATCTTGGATGGAGGCACATCTTGGTGGAATCTTACTCAACCAATGCAGCACACATTTTGAAAAACAAATCAAAGATTGATCCTTAGAAAATTATCCCAACCTAGATTCCATGCCTATATATTCTTAAATGTATTAATTTGGATGTAATCATTCATATAGGGATGAAAACATGGTTTATGATGCATTTTCAAAGAGATAAATTATAGAGGTCTTCTTGAGATGGATTTTTGTTACTACAGACTTTTTCCCACACCTAGTTGATCTAGTTGTGTGTGTTGTGTTTCATTCTCACATTTGTAAACCCCCTTGTTTTTTCACTTTTTATATTTTTATATAATTTTATAGGAATGAAACTTTTTTGTATCTTAAACCAATTTGATCGAAATATCTATGATAAAAAAATCACCCTCTATATCACGAATATTCCTCTTATTCTTTTCAATTTTAATGTGGAGGGTGAATCTAATTTGGTACCATAACATCAATCATCAATATTTTTTCCTTATAAGATAGTGTATCTTTTTCAAATTATTAAAAATAATATATAATTCATCCTTGATGAAATTCCCATTATAATGGAATATCAAAATATTTTTCCCAAAACATTTCATTATCTTCATCCAGGCCATGAGGTTGAGTTATTGAACGATATTACACCTTGAAATTTTCCAATATCAAATAATCCATATCATTTGGAGACTCTTAAACATGAATAGTTGAAGATGTAAAGCTTTGAGAATATAGATAAAAAGATTATAAACCCATGTACATTGCAATGGGGTTAACTAGTCCTCCACAAAATGAAAATTTATAAGGTAAATTAACCTGTGTATTGGTTATCATCAAGATCAATAAGGTTATGATAAAGAAGAATTATCCCCTTCCACGGTTGATGGAATTTGAAATCATATATATGGAGCCTATTTAACCTTGAAGGTGGATCATCAGTCAAGATATTGTCATATAAAGATGAATAAGTGATATATCCCGAAGGGTACTTTTCATACAAGTTATAGTCACTACAAGTTCATAGTGATTCCATTTGGACTCACTAATGCTCCAAATATCTTCATGGACATAATGAATAAAGGTTTTTAGGGAATACCCTGAATTGTTTTTACTATTTATAGATGATATTTTAATCTAATATAAATGAAATTATGAATGTGAGGATAATTTTATTACTATAATAGATACGTTTATATTGGAAATTTTGAATTAAAAGTGTAGTAAATTTTAGTTTGGGGTGGAAGAAGTCACGTTCATGAGGAACATAATAACATTTAATGGTTTATCTATGGATCCCTTAAAAATAAAGGCATTTTTGGGATTTAAAAGACTAACATATTTATGGACACCCATAGTCACATTAGATTTGTTTGGTTTTATCGTCTATTTATGAGAAAATTATCATCACTTTCAACCTCAATAAAATAGTTAATTCAGAGGGTACTGATGTGTTTTTCGTAGTCATGAATTTTAGGAGATTCTCACAGTGTTATAAAATAGACTAACCACTACACTTGTACTCACAATACACCCAGTGGAGGAGGATTTTTTATCGTCATTGGTTCTTCAAAAAATGAAATAGGTTGTGTTCTCATGCATAATAAAAAATATATAGTATATATTTCTCCCAAATTACTGATCCCTACGAAGAACAATTTAAATAATGTTCTATAATTATCCAATGTGAATGTTACATTGATCACATGGATAAATTATATATATAGGGAGATGTGTGACATATATACATATCATAAAATAATCAAGTATATATTCACATTAAAAGAGATAAATATGTTCCCATGAAGGTGGTAAGAGATAATTAAATAATATTATTGTTTAATCGACTGTGTTTCTATTAAGGTGAAATAAGGTTAAAATTCATGGAGTAGAAATGATCTAATAACCCAATCAAAGATGAGGTTGAAAGGGATCCAATAATATTGGGTATACAGTTGATGTGAATGAGGATAATAGAATGATATCCATCATACCTTACTCCAAAACAACAATAACATATATTAATTAGATGATGAAAGTGGCCCAAAAATACTATATGGATCTACAAAAAATATTAGAGAATATTATAGAGTTCAACATCTCCAAATATGGGGTAATATGGTTTTGAACATGGATATCTGTTCCACAAAAACAAGAACTAATGAAATAATTTCAAGATAATGTTCCTAGATTTTCCATATCAATTCATACCAGAATATATAAGATATATACATATCCAGAGAAAATCATTGGGTGGGATAAAACAATGAAAGAGATTCCATAATTTGTATCTCGATGCTTCGTATTCTACCAAGTCACGAATGAAAAATAGAATTTAAAGGGTGTGATGAAACAATTTTTTATACCAATATTTAAGTTGGAAAAATAACCATTGATTTCATCTTAGGACTCCCTTGGAAATATAAATTATGTAACAAGGTCTGGGTTGTAGCCGATCACCACACAATGTCAGCACATTTAATTTTCAGAAGGAATTATTTATCTCATGACAAATTAACTAATATATTCATAAGTGGATTGGTCATACTTCATGGTGTGCCTCTGTCGATTAAATGTTTATTTAGATATTAGGTTTACCATGAGGTTTGGAAGAATACATATTCGAGAGTTAGATACAGAGATGAGTTTTAGTACTTCTTATCACTGTTAAAAGGTTAGTGAGTCTTAGAGAACAATTAAAACTCTAGATGATATACTATGATCACGTTAAATGGGATTTCAAGGATGTGGGGATAAAACTTTTCCTCTAGTGGAGTTATCACATAAAACAATTTCTATTCTAGAATTTAAGTTGAACCTCATAAGGCTTTATATTGGAAGAGTTGTCTAACTTTAACATGATGGGATGATGTTGGAGAGTAGAATCTTATGGATCTTGAACTTATAAATGATATGCTGTAAATGGTTAAAACCATATAGTGTCATATGAAATCTATCCAAATTTTATATAAATTATATGTTAATAATCCTTTAAAATGCATATTGTGTAAGGATAAAGACATGGTGTTCCTTCATATATCACTTTTGTTGAATTTCATGAGGTTTGGGACGAAAGGAATTATTATTCCAAGAAACATTTTCCCTTTTAGACTCATGATCACATTAGAGTGGGGGATAATCGAATATCATTCCCACAATGATTATATATTGTACATGATGTGTTCCTTATATTCTTGTAGAGTACTTATATACTAAACCCCTCATATGTACTAATGATAGAGGTGGTACCCTTGGAGAATGACACTTCTTATGATGAGTAGCAGGTGAAGATATTATATCATAGAAACAATATTCTAGGAAACAATAAAACTCATCATGTTAAAGTGTTGTGGCGGTAACACAGGTTTGAGAATGTAAATTGGAAACTATAAGGGGTGATGAATGAAAAGTATCCTCATCCATTTTACAATAAGAAATAAAATTTCTAGTGTGATATTTTCGAATGGGGTAAAATTATATGACTCGGCCTTTTATAAATTTAATTACTTTTCAAATAAATAAATTCCTCATTAAGTAATGTATTTATTAAGAAAACATGCACTAAATTAGTAATTTTGTACAATTATTAAATATCTATTGTCATATTTTAATGACCTTTGATAATATTGATCATTTTAAATAATTAAAGTTTGCAAAGAATCATAATATTAGTATATATTAAAGATTTTAATAAAATCCAATTAACATATGGAAATATTGAGAGGGACTCAACATAAAGTATCCCACCTAATGTAGGTCATTTGTTATAGCTCCAACAAGAGATGGAATCACAAGTATTTTAAATTTATCAAAACCATATCGTGATCTAATAACTAAAGCCCTAGTGACACCATTATCTGAAGAATATTCTTCTTATTGATATCGTGACCCATACCGTGTTCCCCAAACCACCCCAAGAATTTTACACAATTAGAAAAAATATCATTAGGGTGTATACTATTGTAAAAATGGGTTTGGTTTCTAGAGCATAATAGTATGAATACGAATTATTTTGTTTTCTTTAAAATAATTATTATATTCTGACTTTTTTTTAATACATTATAAATTATTAAATAATTAAATTCATAAAAATTGGATTTTTATATGAGGAAATCAAAACAGAATTTATGCAAATTTAATAGTATTAAAAAAGGTAATTTTTTGATAAATTATATTATATTTGAAATAAATGAAATTTTACTAAATTATTTTAATTTCATAGTTTTTATTCAAATAAAAATGTTAAATTTTTTAAATTACGTCCTCTATAAATTTTATTAATATCCAAAAGAAACTAATAATGTAGAAAACATGTATTTGTTTATAAATATGTTATCCCAATTTAAAAAGAAAAAAACACTTATTTTAAAAATTGTTTCAATAAAATAAAAATGTCTTTTGAAAGCATCACATTGAAATTGGGAAATGATGAAATTTTTATTATTTTCAAATATAGTCAATTTTTAGATCAAAATTAAATTATATATAAATATATAGT
Organism: Viscum album; assembly: GCA_963277665.1. NCBI lineage: Eukaryota > Viridiplantae > Streptophyta > Magnoliopsida > Santalales > Viscaceae > Viscum > Viscum album. The sequence continues at coordinate 175,486,668 of OY728140.1, read as the reverse complement.
TTGTATTATGACATCATAAATGAAACAAAATTGATGTAATAAATACAATAAATATTATTAATGACCAAATTAATTTTTCCACATAAAATTAATGATTTTTTTATAAACCCTTAATGAATAATCCCAAGCCTATATTGTATTTTTAGATTTTAAAGACAATTCATTATGAAGATGACTCGCTTCCTTATCACCAATTATATTAATTTAACGAGTTATTTTCCTTTCCATATATATTTTGAAAACGTCACTTTTTTAGAAACTATTAAAAGAACCCATGTTAAGGTTTGTGGCTTTCATTATTTTATCAAATCGAGTTCAAAATCCGTTTTTAGAAATTAATAGAGAATTCATGTACATTTTTTTCTAAATACATAGAAATAATCCAACTATACTTAATTAAAAAATCATTTGTCATTAATTTACTATGCTAATCCATCTCAAAATACATCTCAATGTGTTACGAAGCTCTTAAGAAGATCCTCACATGATTTTAAAAGAACGATCTAAAGGTATGGGATCCTTCAATTCTCCTTTTTATTCAAGAAACTTATTTATATAATGCCTCTTGATTTCCCCCATACATGTTTGGATATGTTTTCACCCATCACTCTTAGAGCCAATATGATTCAAAAAAATTTAGATACCCATTGCACTCTTATTAATATTTTTCAGGAATCTTTATGTACCTTCATTTTGATGTGGAAATAATACCTAAATTATCCAAGGGAAATATTTGTGCCATGTAAACCAATCCCCATTTTCACTCAAGGGTATTCACATAAATGTACTTATCCTTTGCTGATTTTTGAAATTTTTATATGTAACCCACACTCATTAATAATGGGAATAAATGTGATGAAATACATCCTTATTTTTTATGATTAATGTGTCATAGTTTCTCATGTTCATGATGTGAATGGCATGAGTGGGACTGGAATTATATATCCCTATAATTGATTTGGTAATGTTTTTATCTCATGAGAAACCATTTATAGTTCCATGGATGTTATTATAATAAAACTATGTAATAAATTTCCAATATTTAACCTTGAGTTCTGTTAATGAAGTTATGTTTTATGTTGTTTCTACATTAATATGTTTTCTTTTTATTATCATATTATATAATTATTTGATGTTCTTGTTTACCATTATCAGCCATACAATTTCACTATTTTACCCCTCTAGAATCACATTAATTACATTATCTTATGATATGATTTGATTGTTTGAATACAGGGTGTTATAGATCACCTCTTTCTTCTAAAAATCCAAAGGTTATCCATTACAGTTGTAGAAGTGAAATGGAATTACATGTACTTATTATAGTGTTTGTAAAAATTGTTTCTAAATATATATTTATATTTATAATTCTATATAACTTATTAAAGAAAGACACAAATCTTTAATATATTTTAGTATTTTTTATGTTTACTATTACTTAATAAATCAATTATTCTGGTATATAGTATTATTATTTTTCATAGATTGGGTTGATCAGTACTTTGTGATTTAAAAAATCATATTAGGTTTTTCTGTTATGTGTTATTGTGTAGAAAAACACATATGTCTGGTCAAAGTTATATGGGAAAAAACATTTTCCGAAATGGAAAGCCTTAGATGGTATACATATTCTAAATTTAAAGAAAATGAAACTTGATAGGTTAGAAAAATTAAACTGGTAGTATTGGAAAAACTGATTACTCCATTATCAAAAAATAAACCTTCTGTGATTTATGAAAAAAGCGGTATATGAAATTTTAGTCGCATAAAACCTATCTGGTTGAGATTAACTGATAAAATTCAATATTACCATCACGTATTCCTCCCCTATATAGGTTATAAGGGAAAATTAGTGAATGAAAATAAAAGGCCCACAGAATGTGGGGACCATAATATGATAATATTAGAAGTCAATATATGCTCCAGGGGACCATGTATGTAGGTTAAACATAACGAATTCATCCATTTCCTCATCCCAAAATGTATGTTTAGAGTATCAGAAAAAATCAGTAAAAACTATTCTTTAGGGTAATAATACACTTTTGAATATTATAATCTTCTATCAAAATACCCCTTCTTTATCATTATGTAGTTGAGAATAACCATTCAAAAAATGGACAAACTCTTGAATTACAATGATGGTATTTATTTCCTATACCTATCCATGATCCACCCTTAGGAGGAGATAATTTATTTTCATTGTATCAGAGTCACTATCAACCTTTTTTACCAAAAATGAAATGTTGAAATGGTTTTAGAGTATTTTGGTCTTGATGTTTTGAGTTAAATAGATTATTATGAGTAAATTATTGAATTAAGAAATACCATTATAGTAACAAATGATTTGGATCGAAATGAGTTTTATTCATTGAAACAAATCATCAAAAGGAAAAAAGTTGGAGTATCTCATTATGTAAATGATAAAATAAAACCCTCCACTAAGACAAGACTATACAAATAGTATTTTGGGATCAATGAATGATGTTGTGAAGCCCGACTAGCTTCTTGTATTTGAAATTATCATAAGGATTGGAGCTATCTACCTTAGAATAGGCCTCTTTTTCTTTAGTATGAGATTTATTTATGTGTTTTTTATTCATCTAGCCCTTTCCTTGTGTGATAAACTCTTAATGTTGGTGTCGTATGAAAGAACACTTTTCATAAACCATTCATTTTTTATGTATCTTGGCGTTGTGGGGCTCATGTTGAAGAGCTGAGACATATAGTCTTGGGAAAGAAGTATTTTTTTCCACCTCTTAATTGGATTCATATTCCTGTTAATCATGGTCCCAATCTTCTATGATCGTATTTATTTTAAGATAAATTTATTAACAATGGAAACTTTCACATCCTAGGTATGTAAATTAATGGTTTACTTGATGAATTAACTTACATAGGTCGATTATAGGGGTCTTAGAAACAAGTTTTCATTTTATATTCTTAGTTAATTTTGCAGATGTGTGGTTGAATTTAGGTAACCTTAATCTAATTTAGTTTTATTATCCTATTGTGGGAAATATTCTTAGTTAAATTCCTTTTATGAAATGTCATTTTTGACTCTCCTTATTAAAACAAAAAGACTATGAAGGTTTCCCCCATATATTTCAAAGTCTTTAGATGAATCTCTAAGAACTACAAAGCATGAAATATTTCATGGGATCTGGACAGAGGAGCTACGCAGAAGACCTAAGAAGAAGAACAACACCTCAGACCTATTCAACAAAGATACGCATCGACATGCTCTTTTTACCCCTACGTTGAGGATCTTTAGAAAAGTGTTGCGCAGTTTTCCTATACTGATGAATTTCTTTCGACCATCCCCTACCTATAAATAGGATAATTGGGCTCTTTATTTGACAAATGAAAAAGTTGAAAGAACTCTTTACGCTCCCATTTCAAATCTCTTTCGCCTAGATCACTCAAGATTTCTTAGTTATTACTCTAAAAAGATTAGAGAAGAGATAATTACATGGTATAATAATGTATTGATGTCCCTTCAATGTTTAATCATTTCATAGGCTTGTTTCTCCAATGTTGAACACTTTTATCAATCATCACTATGGCATGTGTGGTGCACCTATGCAGGGAACCTACACGACACATCTACATGGGGTACCTACGTGGAACATCTATGAGGGTTGCGTATATGGAATACCTATGCAGTATACCAACACTGCATAGATAACATGCATAGTTGTGCATAAGACCTTTGCATCCTCTTGTAAACACCATTTTACGCCTCTCATTGGAGGGTAATTCCTTCATTGGTTCCCTTATCATGAATGGACTACGTTGAAGCATCCACCAAAATCTCGTGACATATCAAACCTTTTGGAAAAGACACATCAACATGCCTCCAATTAGGGTTTTTATATCCATAGTCAGAGGCATCCCACATCTGTTTCATAATGGGGTCAGGAATCATTGAGAGTCTGTGGGTTTGTATATTCGCAGTCCCATGGACCTTTCTCCCAGGATCAGTGTTGTGGTGTTCTTGATTTGGAGGATTATGGTTTGTGTTATGTCCTCCCATTTTTTCCCTAAGACTCAGAGCCTCATGTTACCAATAAAGAGAGTGAGGGTCACATATTCATTTTTATTAATTCAAAGGAGAAGTCTCCCTCCTCACTTGGGATCCATCATGACACTATCACTATTGTATGTCCCTAAACAGTTGAGATTCGATCCGAAAGACCTCCAATGATATCCCACATTGAAGAGTTCATTTTACTTCGCCCTCTTCCACCGTTTCCCCTGCCTAATCTACCCTCGCAGCCATAGTTCCATTCTCTTCCACCAGTAGAGGAGAAAAAATGTGTGTACCATTGTTGAATATTGGACATCCTATTGTTTCTCTCACCAAGAATGACTCATGTGGGCATAGAAATTTTTCATGATCAAAAAATTAGTAAAATCATCACTTCACTTGAAAAAATAGAACTCTGATTCCCACCATAATTGGGATTTGTAGGAAGCCTTCCTAAGGCCCGAGATCAATCTATTTTCATCCATAAAAAGTTACCCTTTTCCGGAAGTAATCCCAAACTAATTTATATCCAAGGACAATACTCTCCTATGATACTCGTCAAACTACATGTGATTTTAATCCCATCCAAAATGGATATTTCGGAAGCCTCTCTGAGGTTCAAACCCAACACTTAAAATCTAAAATGTTCTTCCTGGGACATATTCCCCATAATGTCAAGTCAATCTTGGAAACCCATATTCATTCAAAGTCCCTTGTCCTGCTTAGGAATAAGTCCCTCACAAAACCTTTACTATGAACCTTTTTAATATATGTCCTTACCACGTGACATTAAACTATACGGCTAAGTCCTTATCAAACAAACATAAAAGGAACGATGGGTCCCATAAAAAATAACCAAACTAAAAGGGTTCTAATTCCATTCACAAGGATACATAGGTAGACCATTTATGGGTATAATCTCGACATCAAAACAAAATTTCTTCTTCCTGATGACAATAAAATCCATAGTGCCCCACTAAGTTCCTTTAAAACTAGTACAATCATAATAATGGTTGAAATAATCTCTAAATAGTATATGAGAGGTTACCATTGATTGTGACCTCAAAAACATACGGATGTCTCCATTAATAAATAACCTAAAATACATATGGATGATTCTAAATTTTATAGATGATAATAATTGATTTAAAATTCCAAAGGAAACCTATGTTATACATGTTGAATTAATAGAGATTTATGAAAAAATCTCAAATCAATATGAGAGTCCTGTAGTAGGAAATAATTTCCCCTAAATGGGTGTGTTGAGTTCAACCTCTCATCCTATCGAACAATGCATGTTCTTATGTATAGTAAGTTCAAACGTAATGAATGCCAGCATTAGAGAGAATTTCCTATTGGATAAAGAATCATTGGATGTTTCTAGTTCCATAAATAGATCCAATGGAAGCTGTATGGATGTAGTAATTCCTCACTAGAACACACGTTCAATTGATGACGAAACAAGAAATGGTGAACCCAACCTGAATCCTTTTCCATGTTGATAGTGTTCCCCTTATGTAAGGTCCCTATAAATTGATAATAGAAGTCCAGAAAAAGGAATTAATCATTCATGTATCCATCTAAAAGATGTTTCATTAATGGAGTGCATTGTTTTTTTATCATTTTTCATAGAACTCCCTTCACTCATAATGGATTCCTTCATATTTTCAACCATGAATTCCGAGTCTGTTGGTCAAGATGGATCCTCATCTACTGGAAGGATGTCATCACCAACTCTCTGTCTTCACCATTGGGTATCAGATGTACTGTTATGGGAATACAATCAACATGGTACTATCCCAACCATTGAGGTTTCCTGATAGGCTCTCCATTTTAACAACTACCCTTAGTCGTTTGGTAAGAGACGACCGATGGTCAAGAAGCCGATAGTTCCAACCACAATCATCAACAATTTTGGGTCTTTATCGAAATAATGAAACAACCAGTCCTTCCCATAATACAGGGAGGAGGATAAAGTGGTTTCTCATGGCCTCAACTCTAGGACTCATGGGTCCTTCCTGAGGGAAACCAACAAAACATTCTGTCAGAAAAATCTTGTGGTAGTAAACCCCAAACATGATGGGGGTGTTACCTTTAGTTTATTGCCCCTAGTCCCACTAAATCAGGCACCCAAGACGAACCTACCAGGACAACGTTTGGCTAACGAGGATCTTTATTTTACCTTTTCCCCCTCCAGAGAATTTATAACGACCCATACTTTACATACATTATTAATAATTCAAAATTGAAGCACACTTATTACAACATATAACAAAACCAGGAAAGGGCCGTATAGGTGTAGTGTCTTTAGAAACTGGGAAACATAAACAACTGGTTCATAAAGCATCTACATTGTCTCCCATTTATTTCATCATATCTAGAGTCCCTTTTGTAATATCCTACTTAATAACCTTCTTCCTGACCTAGGGAAAGAAAACATACAAAAGGGTGAGCTCAAATTCTCAATAAGGGTAAACAAAAGAAATATCAATCACATCATATTCATAAGAACATAACATTTTTGAAATCATAATCTGCAAAAGAGATCATAATTTCATAACATGGGATAAATCATAGTAGTGAAATGTAATCCCAATAATCATAACTTAAAATATGAAACTTTGTGGCATACACACATAATCATAGAGAATAATTTCTTAGCAGTCAAGACTCATAGACAAGACTATCTTAGCGGACAAAGTCCAGTTCTGAACTGAGTTCACTCCTTATTTCAGTCCTGTTTCACTAAACTGGTTTAACCTGCCATTCCATCGATGTCTATCTCATGAGATATAAATCTTTACCCAATGCATTGGAGGGAGATATAGGTCTCACCCATCACATAATGATATCATTCTTATGTGTGCCACAAAATCATAAACCATACATCATAGCATAACCCATGTAATAAAAATGGGATTCTTAAACATTGTGACATCATAAAACAATTAATATAAGATAAAGGAATTCATAAAAATAATTCCATCACAACATAATCAAATCAATGTAACAATAGGGATAGAAACAGAACCCTATATTATCTTAGATGGAAAATAATTTTGATAAAACACTTTAATTCCATTATTTAGGAAAATATCCTTTCTACTTCAAAAATATTTTCCTCTCTTAACATGTCTTATATTTTTGAACAAAAATAAGTTGATTAACAATAAAAATGAAAACTTTTAAAGGAATCTTCATGGAAATAATGTTCTAAAAATCCATTCATGTTATATAAGTTAAAAAAATACATTCTTCTCCTAGTTTTGTCAGAAAAGTCAAAAAGTACCTTGTAAGAAAAATGACAAAAGATTATATTCATATCTTTTACTAAAAACTCACTGAAGGGTAAAATTGGACTTAAAAAATTTTATAAGGATATAAATATTACATATTGAGGAAACATGGATGTGGATGATAAATATTCCCCAGTAAATTCTGAAGTATAATCAATCTCGGATAAAAAAGTGAGATTGTGATATTTTCCCTTACCTTAGGTCCGATTTTCTTCGTAAGTGTCTGAACCTCCTATATAATGATTTAAATAATGTCATTGACTTATTCCATAAGGATGTCATATATGGTCATTTTCTTAGCTTCTTAATAGTAATATTTCATTACTACTTGTTATTTGGGTGTTTATTACTTTTTGTTTTTATGCGTGTTTTGTCGAATAAATTTTTATTATTCTCTTTAGGTTATGGATACCTAGTTTCTAGAATGCTATTTGTGTACTATATATCATATTTATTCATTCAATTAATTTATATAATCATTATGCAATGAAGATCATGTAGAACTAGTCGCATCACATTGTGGCGACGATATTCCGTACGTACGCACGAGCGATGATATCGTTCACATGATCATGGAATTGTATTGGAGTGTATGTATACTATTTCAGAATCAATAACACTTTACAATAGTCATATCTAGTTATTTATTTTCACCATTATACCCATCCAAGTAAGTTTGTGGTGGAAAATAGATTACACCACGGCGTGGAAACGGTATTCCGTACGTACGCATGCACAGTGATTTCATTTTCCATAGGATGGATAGATGGTGAAATAGGGTTGTTTCATAATTATAATAACATATCAGTATATGAGTGATACTGATGTTATAATTCATAATTAAACATCTAATGAAGAAGAATTGGAAGAAGAAATAATGTTGAAAGAATCGGTAACAGACATTACCTCTTCTTTGAAGAACCTCTTTGAGACCTTCTCTTAGGGCACTAAAATTGGTCTTTGAAGAAGACAAGGACCTCTAGGATGTTTCTATGGAAGTGGAGAATAGAAATTGTAAGGGGTTGGCCGAGATTGAAGTCTCAAAGTGGTGTGAGGAAGAGAGGGAGGAGGTGCCCTTTTATAAGGAAGGAAAGGGGCACCATAAAAAAACTAAAAATATTATTTTATGATAAAGTCATATTCGGTTTTTAATAGATCCAAATTGATTTATTTCAAATCTAAGGTGGGGATGGGTCGAAATACTCTCATCCAATAGAATTTAGACAAGTTTAGGTATCTATTTTAACCTTATCATTTAGATTTACCTTTAAGTTAAATAATTTTACTTTTACCGTGTCTTCTTGTTTTTTTACACTATAAGGTTAATAAACTTTCTATAACAAGAAAAACGAACCCCAAGTTGTTTATTATTAATATATATAACCTTATCTAAGTCATTTGGCATAACCTTAATTTTTTAGGAATAAAATAACAATTAATAATATAATATTTGTTTTAAAAATTATTTTATGTCAATTTTGACACTATTTGGTAATTGATTTTTTTGAAAATCATATAGAATGTTTAGTTCAAAAAAAGTTAATTAAATCAATACTAACATGTCATAGTGACATAGAAAAGTATTTTAATTCATAAAAAGTCTCAAATTACATTTATTTGGGTATTTATAACATCAATTATGTCAATATTTCATTAGTAAGTTAATTACTGCATCATCATTGTGTCATATATAAATTAAATTATTTAATGTCTGAAAATTACAAATAAAATACCATTATGTCAAAAATCTTTTTATCTTTCTAATTAATTTTTATAGTCGAATTTATATTATGTATAACCCTTTATTAAAAATAAATTAGTTATTAAACATTGATTTTAACTATTTTAACCCTTCTTTAAATAAATTAATAATAAATGTCCTAATCTAATCCAGGTGGGTCCAATGGTCATATTTTATTCCAAAGGATGTTTTTGGTCGAATTACACTTATCCAATAAAATTAGGACATGTGTTAGGGTAATAATAATAAAATTTTTACCCTTAATTACTCTATTTAATTTTAATCGCGGTAAAAAAAAGTAAAAAGTTACTATTCACCAAAAATTATTTTCATCTCATTGAACCACATTTTAGTCATTGATATTAACCATGTCTCTCGGATTTTCGAAATTCCACTCAAAGAAGCGGTAAAATTATGTTTTATGTAAATTTTCAAATTCTCCTAGGAGGTGGGTAAAAGACGGTGAAATATTCAATAAAATTTTTATATATCTAAAATTATTATAAAATGACTCCAATGAATTGAATTGAACTTATATAGGTATTATGTATCAATTTTGACCTTAAATAAATTTAAATAAAATAAAAAGTCGGTTTTTAAATAGTAACCCAGTGTTTTCACTATTCATCAAAAATTGAATGTTTTCAGAAAAATACCAAAATTTCACCCTACGGTAATTTCGATATTCTGAATCCAAAAATGAAGTCCATTTTGGAAAATAAAATTTAAAAAATTTCAAAATGTGGTTATTACTATTCATAGCGGCTAGTTTTAATAATATTTTATTAGCATATCATTGTTTAGTGAAACTTGGTATTGTGTACCACGCAAGCTATCGAGGAAGGTAGTGATTGCGTGTAAAGAAAGCCAAGCTAGTTTTGGGGGTAGTGAATCATTCCTTTGATTATTTATAAAAACAAAATATTTCTCATAAAACTCTCGGGTGTTACATTCTACCCCCCTTAAAATGAATTTCGCCCTCCAAATTCGTCACTTTTTAACAAACAGATGAGGATACCTCTCCCTCATCATATCCTCAAGCGCCCATGTAGATTTTTCTAATTGGTGGTTCCTCCATAAAACTTTCACCAAGTGAGTGGTCTTGTTCCGTAGTACTTTTTTCGCTACGATCGAGAATCCCTATCGGCTGTTCTTCGTAGGAAAGATCTTGTTCTAGTGGTTCAACTTCTGAGCTGAGTACATGTGAAGGATTAGGTATGTACTTTATCAGGAGAGATACATAGAACACATCATGAACTTGAGAGAGATTCTGTGGAAGCGCCAATCAGTAAACTACTTTCCCAACACAATCCAGAATTTCAAAAGGACCGATATATCTAGGGCTCAACTTTCCCTTCTTTCCAAATCTCATGACCCTCTTCCAGAGAGATATTCGTAAGAACACTATATCACCCACTTCAAACTCTGGGTCTTTTCTTCCGTTGCCGGCATAACTTTTTTGTCGACTCTGAGCTGATCTTATGTGTCGTGGAATAGATCTTCCCTTTTCTGCCATCTCATCAACAAGATCAGGTCCTAATAGCTTTCTTTCCCTAACTTCATCCCATCAAGTTGGAGTCATGCATTTCTTTCCATAGAGAGCTTCATAACGATCCATCTGAATACTAGAGTGAAAGCTATTATTATAAGAAAATTCCACCAAAGGTAGGTTTTGATCCCAACCACCTTTGAAATCCATCGAGCAAGCTCTCAACATATCTTCTAGAGTTTGAATTGTTCACTCAGACGGACCGTCTATGTGAGGATGATAAGCAGTGCTGAAACTCAACTCTGTATCCATAGTATGCTGCAGACTTCGCCAGAACATCGAGGTAAACCTCGGATCCCAATCAGATATAATGGAAAGTGATACTCCATGCAATATTACCACTTCCTTCACATATAACCTGGAAAGCTGATCCAAAGAGAAATCCTCCCTAATAGCAATGAAGCGTGCAAACATTGTAAGATGATCAACTATGACCCAGATAGCATTATTTCCTTTGGATGTTTTAGGAGGTCTGGTGACAAAGTCCATAGTGATGTTTTCCCATTTCCATTGTGGTATGGGTAATGTTTGTAACATCCCTTTAGACTTCTATCTCTCAGCTTTAATTTGCTGACAAACCAAGAATCGAGAGACATATTCAGCAACATCTCTTTTCATGTCATCCCACCAAAAGTACTCTTTCAGGTCCCTATACATCTTCATGCTTCCAGGATGAATAGAGAATGAAGAACTATGAGCCTCATCTAGTAGCTCCTTCTTTAATTCTGGTATGGTAGGAACACAAACCCGATTGCTGAACTTTATTATCCCATCAGAATCAAGGTTGAATTCAGGAATATTTCTCACCTTCTTTTGTAACCCTACATCTTCTTCCTGTGCCTCTTTAATCTTCACATATATAGATGTTTGAACATTCAATTGATAAAGATACTATTTTTCCCCTTTCATTATAATTCCAAGATCCATCCTTTGTAAATCCATAAATATTGGATCTTTTGTGATACTCATCATGGATAAGATAGCATGGTCTTGTCGACTTAATGCATCTTCCACCTTGTTTTCTTTTCGAGGGTGGTAATGAATTGAGCAGTCGTAATCCTTAATCAGCACCAACCATCTTCTTTGTCACATATTCAACTCCTTTTGTGTGAAAATATACATTAAACTTTTATGATCAGTATAAATATCACACCTTTCTCCATAAAGACAATGCTTCCAAATCATTAATGCAAAGATTACCGCAGCTAACTCCAAATCATGAGTTGGGTAATTTTGCTCATGTATTTTCAACTGTCGTGAGCCATAAGCTATCACCATATCGTTTTGCATAATAACACACCCCAGCCCCTTCTTGGATGCATCATTGTAGATCACAAACCTTTCTCCACTACAAGGAAGTGTGAGTACAGGTGCACTGGATAACCTTCTTTTCAACTCCTTGAAATTCTCTTCACATTCCTCCATCCACATGAACATAACTCATTTTCAAGTCAACATGGTGAGTGGATTAGATAATTGTGAATAATCTTTCACAAAACGTTAATAATATCCAACCAAACCAAGAAAACTTCGGATCTCAGTTACTATTGTTGGTCTCGACCATCTTTCGATAACCTCTATTTTTGTTGGATCCACATATATCCCCTCTTTGGAGATTATGTGACCCAAAAATGAAACTTTTTGAAGCCAAAATTCACACTTGGTAAATTTGGAATAAAGCTTCTCCTTTCTCAGGGTCTTCAATATAATTCTCAAATGATCTTAATTTTCTTCCCTGCTCTTTGAATAGACAAGAATATCGTCTATAAAGACTACCATAAACTGATCAAGATAGTCTCTAAAGACTCTATTCATCAGATCCATGAAGATAGCAGGGGCATTAGTAAGACCAAATGGCATCACTATAAATTCATAGTTTCCATACCTTGTACGGAAAGTCGTCTTTGGTATATCCTCCCTTTTGACCCTTAATTGATGATACCCTAAACAAAGATCAATCTTGGAAAAGTATTGAGCTCCACGTAGTTTGTCAAATAATTCATCAATGTGGGGGAGAGGATATTTGTTCTTGATAATGATCTTGTTAAGTTCTCGATAATCAATGCAGAGTCTCATTGATATATCTTTCTTCTTAACAAACAGAACAGGTGCTCCCCAAGGTGATGCACTACGGAGTATGAATCCCTTATCAATATTCTCTTGGAGTTTCTTCTTCAATTCCTGCAACTCAATTGGGGACATTCTATAAGGTGTCTTTGAAATAGGCAAAGCACCCGGTATGAGTTCTATTGAAAACTCAACATCACGATTAGGTGGAAGACCTGGAAATTCCTCTAGAAATACATCATCAAACTCCTGTACAATGGGAATATTCTTAATCATGAGTTTCTCACCAACCATTTGAGATAAAAAACCTTTATTTAGTGGAATCAAAACCCATAATATGGAATAAATTTCCACTGGAAGGTTATGCTCATCCTTGCATCGATAGACGATCATAGATTGATCTGGAATATGAAATTTGACTTCCCTTCTTTGGCAATTGATATGAGCTCCATATAAAGAAATCCAATCCATGCCATGAACAACATCAAATTCCCCTAAAGGAAGAATCACAAGATTTGCAGGAAGAACTTTCCCACATACTTCAATCAGAGAAGAATTATAAACTTATGATGTGACCGTTGTGCCATTTGGGGTTGTCACAGCTAACTCAACATGTAATTGTTAAGGTAATACGGTGATACCCTTATAAAATTCGTCAGAAATGAAAGAGTGGGTGGATCTAGAATCAAATAAAACATTTGCTACTTTAGAGTGGATGGTATGTGTACCTTTCACCACTTCATTATCATACTCCACATTACTGATAGAAATTGCATGTGACATTCCTTTGTCTTTGGCCTTAAGAGTTTGTTGACGTCGATCATCATCATCAACCTTTGGATTTGGGAATTTATTGGCCTAATGCCCCATCTCCTTGTACTTGAAACATTGAAGGGTAGTAGGTTCATTATGTGTATCCCTTCCTTTGATTGCATCATGAGACATCTTCTTCCCATTATTTCGACATTAAATTGCCCGATGACCTTCTTTTCCACACTTCTAACATTTGATTGTCCCCTTAAGACAATTTCCTCCATGATTATTTCAACACTTTGAGCATAAGGGAAAACTCATCTTCTTTTTAGTGTGATCTTTATATTTTCATTTGAATTCCATTTTCCTCTTCTTGTCAAACCCATATGACTGATGGGTTACACCAATCTCCATCTAAACCTTGAGATCATATCGAACAATTTCCTTGTAGCTATTGAAGTCCCTTATGGCAAACGCCCTTTGAAGACTTGGTTTTTAGCCACTAAATAATCGATTGATATTACTCTCAGGTTGGATAATAATACCAGAAGCATACCTTGAAAGTCTTGTAAAATTTTCTTCGTAGGTACTAATAGATTCATCATCCTTTTGCTTTAGTTCAAGAAACTCCTTATCCATCTTTGTTCGGAGAATACCAGGGAAGTACTTATTGAAAAATAAGTTCTTGAACTCGTCCCATTCCATGGAATCAATTTTATCCCTTTGCCTCGTATTCATAAAAAGATTCCACCATTGATCAACATCACCTTACAAACGATAAACTGCTAAGATGACTTTATCATGTTCAGAACATTGAAGAACTGAAAATATCTTTTCCGTGGTACTGATCCATTGTTCAACCACTAATGTATCAGAGGACCCGCTGAATGAAGGTGGACGCTGCCTCATGAAGGATTCAACAGAATCTTGCTCCTTCCTTTGCTCATTTGGAAGTCCTGCATGATTCATAGCTTGAGAAAGTTGTGTGAGAATGGCTACAATATTTTTCATTCCAGATCCCATAATGTTTGGTTGCTCAGGGGGACAATCATTGCATTTCCCGTCGTATTCTGCATTAACACAGTTCCTTCGGGTTCCAGCCATTGACTAAAACCAAGAAGAATAGTGTGAGCAACACTAATTATAATAGAAAAAACACATAATCAAGAATAAAATTTTACACATAAGGTATTATCATAGGTTGTTCATGGCCATTTCTAAAACACTAAGATTGTGTTCAATGCATAGACTTATCCTTAGGGTTCTTACTAAGGCTTTCACATCCTAGTTTCCAAAGGTTGACTATACCTTTCCTATGATATAAAATATAATGACCCATACTTTATATACATTGTTAATTCTTCAAAATTGAATCACACTTATTACAACATATAACAAAACTAGGAAAGGACCGTATAGGTATAGTGTCTTTAGAAACTGGGAATCATAAATAAATGGTTCATAAAGCATCTATATTGTCTCTCATTTATTTCATCATATCTATAGTCCCTTTTGGAATATCCTTCTTAATAACCTTCTTCCTGACCTGGGGAATGAAAACATACAAAAGGGTGAGCTCAAATTCTCAATAAGGGTAAACAAATGAAATATCCACCACATCATATTCAAAAGAACATAACATTTTGGAAATATTAACCTGCAAAAGAGATCATAATTTCATAACATGGGATAAATCATAGTAGTGAAATATAATCACAATAATCATAACTTAAAACATGAAACTTTGTGTCATACACACATAATCATATAGAATCATTTATTAGTAGTCAAGACTCATAGCCAAGACTATCTTAGCGGACAAAGTCCATTTCTGAACCGAGTTCACTCCTCATTTCAGTCCTGTTTCACTGAACTGGTTTAACCTGCCGTTCTAGCCACGTCTATCTCATGAGATATAAATCTTTACCCAATGCGATGGATGGAGATATTGGTCCCACCCATCTCATAATGATACCATTCTTATGTGTTCCACAAAATCATAAACCATACATCATAGCATAACCCATGTAATAAAAATGGGATTCTTAAACATCATGACATCATAAAACAATTCATATAAGATAAAGGAATTCATAAAAATAATTCCATCACAACATAATCAAATCAATGTAACAATAGGGATAGAAACCGAACCCTATATTATCTTAGATGGAAAATAATTTTGATAAAACACTTGAATTCCATTCATGAGGAAAATATCCTTTCTACTTCAAAAACATTTTCCTTTCTTAACATGTCATATAATTTTTAACTAAAAGAAGTTGATTAAAAATAAACTTGAAAAATTTTAAAGGAAGCTTCATGGAAATAATGTTCTAAAAATCCATTCATGCCGTATAATTGAAAAAAATAAATTCTTCTCGTACTTTTTTCGGAAAAGTAAAAAAGTACCTCATACGAAATACGACAGATAATTCCTCTCATATATTTTACTAAAAACTCACCGAATGGTAAAATTGGACATAAAATTTTTTATAAGGATATAAATATTACATATTGAGGAAACATGGATGTGGATGATAAATATTCCCCAGTAAATTCGGATGTATAAACAATCTCGGATAAAAAATTAAGATTGTGATATTTTCCCTTACCTTAGGTCCGATTTTCTTCGTATGTGTTTGAACCACATGTATAATGATTTAAATAATTTCATTGACTTATTCCAAAATTATATCATATATGGTCATATTCGTATCTTCTTATTAGTAATATTTCATTGCTACTTGTTATTCGGGTGTTTATTACTTTTTGTTCTTATGCATGTTTTGTCGAATAAATTCATATTATTCCCTTTATGTTATAGATAACTCATTTCTAGAATGGTATTAGTGTACTATATATCATATTTATTCATTCAATTCATTTATATAATCATTATGCAATGAAGATCATGTAGAACGAGTCGCATCACATTGTGTAGACGGTATTCCGTACGTACGCACGAGCGATGATATCGTTCTCATGATCATGGAATTGTATTAGATTGTATGTATACTATTTCAGAATCAATAACACTTTACAATAATTATATATAATTATTTATTTGCACCATTATATCCATCCAAGTAAGGTGGTGGTGTAAAATAGATTACACCACGGCGTGGAGATGGTATTCTATACGTACGCATGCGCGGTGATTTCATTTTCCGTAGGATGGATAGATAGAGAAATAGGGTTGTTTCATACTTATAATAACATATCAGTATTTGGGTGATACTTATGTTATTACTTCATAATGAAAAAACTAATGAAGATGAATTGGAAGAAGAAATAAAGTTGAATGAATCGGTAACGGACATTACCTCTTCTTTGAAGAGACTCTTTGAGACCTCCTCATAGGGCACTAAAATTGGTCTTTAAAGAAGACCAGGACCTCTAGAATGTTTCTAGGGAAGTGGAGAAGATAAAATTTTAGGGGTTTTCTGAGCTTGAAGGCTCAAAGTGGTGTGAGGAAGAGAGGGAGGAGGTGCCCTTTTATAAGGGAGGAGAGGGGCACCTTAGGAAAAACTAAAATTATTATTTTATTATAAAGTCATATTCGGTTTTTAATTGATCAAAATTGATTTATTTCAAATATAAGGTGGGGATGGGTCGAAATAATCTCATCAAATAGAATTTATACAAGTTTAGGTATCTATTTTAACCTTATCATTTAGATTTAAGTTTAAGTTAAATAATTTTACTTTTACCATGTCTTCTTGTTTTCTTACACTATAAGGTTAATAAACATACAATAACAAGACAAAAGAACCCCAGGTTGTTTATAATTAATATATATAACCTTATATAAGTCATTTGGCCGAACTGTAGTTTTTTAGGAACAAAATAACAATTAATAATATAATATTTTTTAAAAAAAATTATGTCAATTTTAACACTATTCTATAATTGATTTTTGTGAAACTCATAACAGAATTATTAGTTCAAAAAAAGTTAATTATATCAATAATAACATGTCATATTAATATAGTAATTTATTGTAATTCATAAAAAGTCTCAAATTACATTTATTTGGGTATTTATAACATCAATTATGTCAATATTTCATTAATAAGATAATTACTGCATCATCATTGTGTCATAAATAAATTAAATTATTTAATGTCTAAAATTTACAAATAAAATACCATTATGTAGAAAATCTGTTTATCTTTCTAATTAATATTTATAGTATAATTTATCTTATGTATAACCCTTTATTAAAAATGATTTAGTTATTAAACTTTGATTTTATCTATTTTAACCCTTCTTTAAATAAATTAATAATAAATGTCCTAATCTAATCCAGGTGGGCCTAAATGGTTATATTGTATTCCTAAGGTTGTTTTTGGTCGAATTACACTTATCCAATAGAATTAGGCCATGTGTTAGGGTAATAATAATAACATTTTTACCCTTAATTACCCTATTTACTTTAAACCATGGTAAAAAAAGTAAAAAGTAACTATTCACAAAAATTATTTTCACCTCATTGAACCACATTTTAGTCCGTGATATTAACTGTGTCTCTCGGATTTTCAAAATTTCACTCACAGAAGTGGTAAAATTATGTTTTATGTAAATTTGCAAATTCGCCTAGGAGGTGGGTAAAAGACGGTGAAAAGTTCAATAACATTTTTATATATCTAAAATTATTATAAAATGACTCCAATGAATTTCATTGAACTTATATTGGTTTTATGTATCAATTTTGACCTAAAATAAATTTAAATAAAATAAATAATTATTTAAATAAAAAGTCGTGTTTTAAATGGTAACCCAGTGTTTTCACTATTCATCAAAAATTGAAATTTTTCCGAAAAATACCAAAATTTAAAACTAGGATAATTTCAATATTAAGAATCCAAAAATGAAGTCCATTTTGGAAAATAAAATTTACAAAATTTCAAAAAGTGGTTATTACTATTTATAACGGCTAGTTTTAATAATATTTTAATAGCATATCGTTGTTTAGTGAAACTCAGTATTGCATACGACACAAGCTATCGAGGAAGGACGTGATTGTGTGTAAAGCAAGCCAAGATAGTGTTGTGTGTAGTGAAAGATTCCTTTGATGATTTATAAAAACAAAATATTTCTCAAAAAAGTATTGGGTGTTACAGAAGTTCATCAAACTAACTTGGTAGCAATCAACAAATGAGCATGTTCACCCATCCGTCATAATTTTGTTCACCAGCAAACTCGTCTTGAAGTGCTCAACCAATACCATCATTTAAATAGGGTGGCGTTTAGTGTGCAGACATACACATATACATACAAACTATCACCTAGTCAGTAGGCTCATCTGAGTGAATTCATGAATGAAACTGAATCAAATATTATATAAATGGGTATGCAGGAGAAATCACAATCCAACAATCACCAATTATTTTAGTAGTCTCATCTTTAATCATTGAAATATGTCTATCAACCATGCATGAAAGAAAACAGTTTGGCACATAAATCTACCAACATCCACCTAGTCTTCCAACAGACTCATTTGGTAGCACCAAGAGAATTCAATGAGAATGTTTTGACCAAAAACATTGGGTAGACTCAACTCTCTTCCCCATACATGAGTACTTTCAGTACCCCCTGACAAAAAGGGGAGGACAGGATCATGCACATACACCTAATCTAGATACAGAATGTACGTATATTCCCGTTATTGATACTGATGTTACCAAATATATTTTCTCAACGGTGAAATGGAAATAAAAAATTCCTGCACATATTATGGAATCATGTCATAATATCATAACAAAAACTTCATCAGTACTAGTGGAACATGCACATAATTCTATCCCCACACCATGTATGACCCTTTAACATGCCATCCCAGAATAGATACACACCTTTGATCATGTTCAGGAGGCTTATGGGACAAACTTCCCCATATCATATGGACAACCAGATCAAGAGGATACACCATTTTGAATTGGATATAGTCCTATTATTCTGATGACCACTCAAAGGAACAGACATACACATATCCATGATAACCACTTATCCCAACAAGTGTCTCCAACTATGTGTATAAGTGAATTTATGAATATGTCCCTCCATAGATAATTAGACAATTATGATCCAATCTATTAATTAGCTCCTCATAATTCTAGAGTTCTTGAAGCCCTCACAAAATTTTCTGTGATACACAAGATCTGGCTCTCGAATTTCAAAATTATTGGACTAGTAGCATTAATCTTGGTATTATCCATCATACAATTAATTAGTAAGGGTTTCATCATGTAATTTCGGTTAAATTAGAGATCCTATCTCTGGATGGGAGCCCCCGAAACCAACCATGTGGCTAGAAGAAAAAGGAGAAAGAGGATTTATCACTTTCATTAATCCACCATGGTGGTCCTCTACATGATGTAATTTTTTGTGAAAGTTCTCTCCATAGTAGTGATGTTCATTGTCAAGATAATTATCTAATTGACAATGTTGTAATGACATAGCCCTCTTATCTCAAGGAACATTTCTACATAAGCCCAGTCATATCTGATGACTTGTAACCTATGGAAAAAATACATTCTCCACAAGATGATATCCTTAGGGGAAGATCATTCTTCTAACCTTTATTTGGTCATTTATCCTCTAATTTTGGAGAATAAATAAATAAATGCTTCTATTTTTTGTAATAAAACAATTGATAAGCATTTAGTTTGCTCAGACCAAGTTGAGAAACCTCTTGTGAAAGATAATGAAGATATGTTGATTATGAAAAAAAAAATTTATTAAAGGTGAAATAACAGTCATGTTCTGGCCTTTGGAAAATTCTCAATACAACATTCCAAAATTGATGGTAAATGATTTCATTCCTGATATCTGTCTCAACAT
Source organism: Viscum album (assembly GCA_963277665.1). Lineage (NCBI taxonomy): Eukaryota > Viridiplantae > Streptophyta > Magnoliopsida > Santalales > Viscaceae > Viscum > Viscum album. Next base: position 175,466,389 of record OY728140.1, on the reverse strand, counting down.
ATGGAAAACTCTTCATCATCTGAAAGCTAAAGTATTTCTATTTGATGAATATCAAATTGATTTAAAGGTAATATGAGGGTTGAAATCCCAAATTGACTTGGCATCCATTTCAGTGTCCCGAAATCCAAGGATTAAGATGTATAATGGAACCCTTCACCATGATTTCCTCGATGCACTAAAGTGGATATGCCTGTTAATTACTGATACCTCATCTGATTTTCATATAATAGGATGGCATGCTCACAGATCATTGCATTTCACTACACTCAAAAATCATCAAATCCTTCCAAAAGTGGTATCATGCAATGTTCTTTACCATGGCCGACTAAAATCAACATATTTTGTTTGTAATGAAAGATATTCTCAAGAAGAGGTTTCAACTAACTCACATTAATGTTAGGCCCAAATGGAGAATTTTGTCGAGATATTATTACATCAAGAATCTCATAACAATATGTAGGCCTCCTTTATAGGGTATTCTAGCCATCAGATGACGAAAATATTTGAAATGGAGAAGTAGTATTCTGAAACTGATGATATACGTGGTTTTTAGATAATGAAACTAGCTAATGTTCTGACAAAAAAGCACAATATCATAAGAGAAGCTATGACAATATCAGCTATAAAAGACAAAGAGCCACCCCTGCCTTTAGTGATGGGGTGTTTTTTAATTCAAATTTTGAATTCTATAAAAAATTGTTTGATGGTTTGAAGAAGAATAATAGGAATTCCCTTGTCTTATATTGCTTTGTCATTTTTCACATCTACAATCCCCTCCTCAATGGAAGTCGGTTTTCTCCCCATTAGGGATGAATCCATAATGTAAATGCACAAGTGAAGTATGCATGGATTTCCATTAGTTTACTATCCATCAAACAGTTCCCATGAATTCTGCATATAGGAGAACATAGTCTCATGGAGGATATAGAAGGAGATTATCTTACAAAGATACTAACAAAATTCCATCAATGCATTATGTGTCATTGAATTTCATTAATATCATTACCAAAGATCCTCCAAAGAATGAGTCTAGTTTAGGGGAGTCGGAAGATGAAGTTCGTATCCACAACACAGTACACACTAATGTAAATGAAGGAGGTGTGCATACTCAAAATCCGAGACTTACAAAGAATCCAGACTTTCCTTAAAGTACCTGACTCCCTCCGCTTTTAATGGCATATAACAAGGAGATAGGTAAAGGTCAGATCACATATCACTTTTCCACTAGAGAAGGTCTATATCTTTTATTAGAAGAAATATTTTCACAGTGAGAAGAAATATATAAAGGAGTTAAAAAAGACTCAATGTAGTGTTACATCGAAGAAGCATTTTTATTTTCTGGACATGTTTCCCAAATATATCTTCTGTTTTAACTTCCTGTAGGAACTCCTTATCAAAGAGAATTTGTTGAAACTATTGATTCAGATAATGAATTCCATCAATTGGGTACACATCTAGGGCCGAATTAAACACATCCTTATAAGCCTTTAATGGAGGGTTATCCAAGACAAATACCAATAGCACCACCACCAGTGGTTTTTGTAGTCATGGAACCAGTTCACTCTCCATCTGTTGTACTTGTATAGGTCCCAACTTATCCAGATATTCCCCAAATGCTTATAGTAACAATTGAGGCTTTACCAACTTTATTGTAATCTATAGAAGATTGGCAGGCACCAGTACAACCAGAAAAGAAGAATTACCTTGAATGGGTAGATCCAATCCCTCCACCACCAAACTTTATTAATACCACATTTCCGTTCATTAATGGTTCAGGGGATCCAGAGTAGCACTTGATGCATTTGTTTTCTCTTTTTAATCACATGATGATGATCCCTCACCAATAAGAAGCGGTAAAGCTCAGATGCTTTGTGAAATCACTGCACAAGCCATCTTTTGTTTGTTATACATGTTTGAAGACTCAATTAATTACTAGTTGAGAAGACCTTTGTTAGAAATTCCATGTCCTATTCATCTCAACTCCACTGAAGAAAAAAGTTATTAATCGTAAAAATTGCAAAGAAATCGAGAATGAATGAGTTTTAGATTTCATTGCTTGATGGAAAGGATTAACATATTCCTTATATCTGGAACTCCCTCAAGAAACGTTGTAGCTAATTTGTGTGGAAAATCATTGGGATGAGTTACATACATCACTAATCCCAGGGAAATACACAAGTGGGTTTCTATATCATTCTTTAATTTCACATCAATTAGAGGATTACACTATGGAAACAAAATATAAATATAATGTAATTCCATTAGCTCTATGAAGGAGAATATGAAATGGAGAGGCAGCTATAGTCACACTCAAACCAGCACATGTACCTTCTTCTACTTCAAAACCTACAACATATTGAATGGATCCACCTCTCGAGTGTCAGCAGTAATGACCGATTCATCAAAATGATCAAAAAGATCAAAGTAAGATAATGATATTGGACTTAATGAATAATTATTATTATATTTCGAATGAAAATGTTCCTTATAACATCATTTTAGTAATTGAGAACAATTTGGTTGAGTATCCAAGACGGAAAAACAAAAAGAATAATGAGATGGAGATCATCTTAATTATTTCCCCTTTCATTAAATTTGTGGGCATCTGATTTTAGATGTTTTTGTTTTAAAAGTCCTCTTGAAAAAAATTATTGACTAAAGAAAAGAGAAACTAAAAATTTCTTTATCCCATGTAGCATGTGTTTCTACTACTGATCCACAGAAAGAAGTTGAGTGGTTGGAAGAAAAAAAAAGAAAAAATATGTAGATGATTGAATATTGGACGGTAAGGATAATTATCAATCAAACTCATTCCATTATACGAACACACTTGAATCAAAAAATTATGTCATCTTCCAATTCCCCCATAGAATATCCATCTTCATCAAAATATCAATCCTCTATTGTTCAATCCTCAAAGAAGCGATGTGCTCAGAAAGATAAAGAGGAGTCTAAAGAGGACACGCTCATGTCAAGGCCCAAGATGTCTCAAACTATGGAAGTTTTAATGTCATTTATATCAAAAGAAAGGGAATCAACCCAAAAAATGGAACAACCCGAACCGACATATCAGGAGGAATCTTCATCTGATAACATATTGATCTTCAGTTCCGTGAAATTAATCCACTTAACGGATCCCTATGAAAATGAAAATTCTGTTTATAATGAGCCTAAATTCCCAATTCTTAACTGGGGAATTATAGAAAGAAATAATGGTTGAGGATATAGGGTAAGACATGGATATTATAAAACCCACTATTTTAACTCTGTCCCTACTCAAACCATTTATATAGTAGAAACTCAATAGAGAACCCTTCCATGGGCCCAACAGGAACAAGGAAATCTCCCGCACATGATAGGATTGCCCACGAGATGATTATCTTAGAGGTATGATTAGATGTTATACCATCATTCTATTAGCCATTAGATTATCCTAGCATGTCAAATATACCCAAAGAAGATGTATTTCCAACTCCTACCCCGACACATCGTATATTTACATCAGAAGATTCAACATCCAGGGCACCTGCAAAACTGCATCTCCATGCTAGAAAATGAAAACCTATTGACTAAAAGTACGATGTTTTGAAACATATATCCTATTTACAATACTAGTTTTCAATCCTAGATGCCTTGAATCGGTCAACAGATCTTTAAGAATCACTTATTGAGGATTTTTCAAGTCCTTAAGAGGTTAAGATCGATGTTGCTACTACTGAGTTTTACCATTTAAAGAATGATATTACAGAATATCATGAAGTCCTATATTATATGGATAAAGATGAGGATGACGTTTTACATGGACATATCGGGCCCATGTATATAGGTTTTAGGGTTAATGAAACAAACATTTAATGAGCCATCATTGATAATGGATTAGGATTCAACCTCATTCCCATATGTACACTTCATCAATTAGGCCTCTATGAAAGTGAATTATCTCTATCCACATTGATGTTGTAATGTTATGAAATGAATGAAAATGAAACTCTAGGTAAAATTACATTCAGATCTCATTTTTTTGATCTTGTATCTAATTCAGATTTTATGGTTGTCTATCTGGACATAGCTATCAACATTTTTCTTAAAGGATCGTGGCTACATCAACATGCAGAAATTCATTTGTCGTATCACCAATGTCTCAAGTATTTCATCAATGGTCAGATAGGGAAAATGTATGGTAATAATGATACATTAAAAATCTATGAATCTCTATATATTGGAGCAGAATTATATCACACATTGGGAATGTGCTCTGTGGCAAAATATTTGACAAGAATCAATTATCTGAATGGACTAGAAATGATACCTGATAACCAATTCAACCATTTGAGTATAGATTATGTGTTTCATTTCAATCAAATTCAATGGATAGACACAAATCAATTCATTCATCCAGTTACATTCATAATTACAATTATGACGATTAAGCCAGAAAACATGGAAGAAATTATTGATTTACCAAGAAATGGTGATATCTTAAATGGAGATGTGTTCATTTCATCCACCTAACTTCAGAAGAAATTTTCATAATCAAATATACTAGAATTAGTGTTCACAATACTAGAGGAATATAATGATGTTGATTTCAAACACATCGTCTCCTCTTAAATGCTCTCGGAAGACCCTTCAACATCAGAAGGGTTAGAAATAGTTTCCTCTTATTCAAGATGGTCAAAAAATAACTCCTCCACAAGCTCTGAATGATTTTCTTCATCACATACTCTGTATGAAAAAACAGAAGAACTAACATGTTTGGAAGAAGAATAAGAATATCTTATGGATTCTCCTCCATTGCTGGAGGAAGGAGTCTCCACTATTGTGGATGAGCTCAGAGAAATAAATATGGGTACAGAAGAAGATCCTCCCCCACTATAATTTTTGTGTATATGATTTATAAGGAGAAAGATATGTATAATTAAATTCTAAATAAAATAAAGACATATTTTTGTGGAAATTTAAAAAAAAAGTTTGAACATAATCCTGATGTAGCCACTCATCATTTGGATTTTCCGATAGAGAATCGAGGATCCAAGAAGACTTCCAGAAGGACACACCCACTCATGCCTCTAAAATTGATGTTTAAGTTGGAAATATTATCAAGGATAACATTAGAGAGGATGTGCAATATTATAAATGGTTGGATAGGATTTTCCTAGTGAAAAAGAATAATGGTAAAATTATAGTTTACAATGATTTCAGATATCATAACTGGAATAATCCAAAAGACGACTTTCCAGATCTGATCATAGAACTTTTAATTGATGCAACCTCCGGTTATGAATCTCTCTCCTTCATGGATGGATAATATATGTACAATCAAATCTAAATGGGCCCATAGTATGAGGTTTCTAATGAATTCAGATCCCCTCTTGGCGTCTTTTGATATAGGGAAATTTATTTTGGCTTAAAGAATGTAAGTGCAACATATCAATGTGCCACACACTGTACCTTCAATCCCTTCTTAGGAAACTTTTTCGACTGTTATGTGGATGATTTGGTAGTTAAATCCAGACAATGTTATGATCACCTAAATGATTATGATACCATATTCAAAAAACATCAGCAACATAATTAGAATATGAATCCCTTGAAATATGCTTTCAGGGTAACCTCAAAAAAATTTCCTTGTCTTCATTGTATGCCATTGTGTCATCGATGTTGATCATGAGAAAAAATGGAAATTTTGACTCGTCACATCCTTCAAATTAGAATGATTTAAGATGAATTCATGGATACTTGGCCTATATTCGGTGCTTTATCACCAATTTGGTAGGAAACTGTTTAGCCTTCACTATATTAATAATGAAGGGATTCAGCTATTAATGGATCGAAGACTACCAAGAGGAATATGATAACCTCATGAAATATCTCTTGATTCCCATGGTATTAATGCCACCTATTGAAGGAAATACATTTATTCCCTATATGGAAACCTTTTCACAATCATTGGGTGCCTTCCTCAACCAAAAAAATAATTCTAGGAATGAATATAGCATTTACTATCTCATTCAAACTATGATCGACATAGTGAATCGACATTCAAATATTAAGAAGTGCTTCTTGGCATTAATCATCACAGTTAAAAAAGTGAGTCACCAACTGCAACATCATGAGGTCCACATAGTATCTTGAAATAACCCTTTGAAATTTATCATCAATCATATTAGGCTTACAAGATGTTTGGATCTGTGGGAAGTTATTTTGAAATAGTTTAATATCCAGTTTGTGCCTCAGAAAGAAATAAATTGTCAGTCCTTGGATTATTTCCCTGAGGAACATCCATATGTAGAAGATACATCTTGAATACCAAACTTCTGGATGAATAAATCTTCAATATTCACAATGATTCCCAATCATGGGAAATGTACAATGATGAAACATCCAAATGCCTAGTGGGGAAGATAATGGAAAACCCAAAACTCAAAAAATTTGGGTTAGGAGTTGTGCTTATCTCCCCAGAAAATTTGGTGTTTTTATATTAATTTAATTTATCAAAAGGTGGTACCAATAATGATACAGAATATTTCCCAGCATTATGTAGTTTCACCTTTTGTTAAAACTATAATAGAAGAAATTAGTAAACATTTCCATATTTATGAGGCGTATTGTCATACTACATGATGGATGACAGCCATCATAGAATGCCTTAAAATGGTGTACATACACAAAATGTAGACAAAATGAACAGATTAGATAATGAGTGTCAAATTTCACTCATTATGATAGCCCTGACCATAATAGGATCCTCTACAAATGAGGCTTTAATGGAAGCCTATTCAGGTGTATTGATGAAAAAGAAACTGTGATTATCATGAAAGAGGTATATGAAAGATCTTGTGGTGATCACCAGTCTAGTAATAATATTTTTGACCAATCCAAAGGCATGGATACATATTTCCTTCAATGATGTTGGATTTCAAATATTTCACCAAGAAATGTCATCCCATCCAAATGTGGAAACTTGGTTCATCAACCTGGGGAGTTTCTATATACAACTATAAACTTATTTCCATTTTCCTTATGGGTAATGAATATTGTAGGACCTTATTCTCCAAATGTGGCTAAGCAGTTCAAGTATATTCTTATTGCTACTGATTTATTATTCAAATGAGCTGAGGTAATACCAGTCAATGAATTCAGAGCCAAAAGCATTATTTACATTATCAAGGAAAACATCATTACCAGATTTGGGGTCCCTCATACTATATTGACAGTCAATGGCATCAATTAAAGTTATGTTTAGGTAAACAAGTTTTATAAAGAGCACAATATCAATACCAACCATTAATATGGATATCTTTCACTGGCCAGTGGATAATTAGAATATTTCAACAAAACATTATCAAATATAATCCAGATGATGGTGGATAAAGATAAGAAATCATGGCCTAATAATGTTTTTAATGCTTCATAGGCTTATCATACTACTACCCGTTCAACCACTCCAGGAAATCCATATTCATTGGTGTATGGATCAAAAGTAGTTTTTCAAACTGAAATTAAATTGGTGGCACTCAAATTTGCATTATGTTATTAGTTATCTATAGATGAATAGTATCAAATGAAATTTGAAGAGAAAGGATGATTAGAATAAAGGTTTTTACAAACTATTAAACCTTTAGAAGTCTATCCTAATATAATTGCATATTATTTTAACAAGAAAGTTTTCCTCTTCTAATTTCTTCAAAGAGATTTGGTATTGGTACTCTGGATTCTGATGATACCAAGAAAGAAGCCGCAAAAACATCATCCAAGTTGGGAAGGACCTTACACTATACCTATGGTCTACTCTAATAGAGCTTATTCCCAAATTTCAATAGATGGAGAACTTATTACAACTCCAACCAATGAAACATTATTGAAGAAGTACTTTTTTTATTTGCATACACATTGTTCTCGCTACATGATAGTGAACTGCACAACACAATGTCCTAGTTGGAAGACAATAAACTGCATAACCACCATATGAATCCATGCGGCACATTGTTAAAATGTGTAGCCACTTTATCCTTGTCGCATGATATTAAACTGCCTGACATCATTTTTCCATGTAACACAACATTAAAATATACAGTTGACATCATATTTATTAGACGTCACGAACATCCATGCACAAGATTCACTGACATCATTGAGACTCTTTAGTTGAACATGAGTTCCATTTCTCTCTATGTTTGAATAAGATTGTCATAGAGTCCTCATTTCAAGAACTATGTATGAATTGATTTTCATTTTTGATGGTATAAGTATAGTGTACTATATCTCCAATATTTGTCTAAGTCGCAATCCAAAAAAATTGTTTCCCTTTTCTCCTCATGTATATGAACCAGATCTATATATAATTCCCTTTCCAGATACATGGTTTGATCTTGATACCATTTTTTTGTCTTTAGTTTAACCATTCTTCCTCTAGAATATGTTAAAATCCCACGTCCCCCACATCAAACTCAATTAGTGTGAATAATGGTTGTTCAAGAACCACACATACCTTGATTCTCATCTATATGAGATACGTGGTGTCACCCTGGTCCAATACTCTGGTCCTACAGCAATATTCCATTTTTACTTCGGAACCACTTCATGTACTTGCTGCATGATTTTAAACTGCAGAGCATAATGTCATTTCAACATGAAATTAAAATGACAAGCACCCGTAGAACATAGTATGGATTGATTCTCATCCCATTGAGATATGTACTGAAAAGTATGCCTTATCTCCTTGTCCCAGCCATGAGATAATATTTATCTCTCTTCCACATATAATTAACAATCTATGTGAGAGTCTTCATTTTTGGTCCTCTACATAGAGAGCCCACCAAGGAAAGGAGAAATAGCCCCATTTAACATATGAGTCAGATCTATGTAAGGGAATCAAGAATCATGGCCAATATTGATTCAAATATTTCACCTATGAATTAAGCATTACCCCCTTTTTATATTTTACACTCTTAATCTTGAATACATTCATATCTTCATAACCATTCTTATTGTTTTTGTGGTATTGTTTCTTATATATGAGATCTCTTTTTCATTACAATATAGTATGTGCCCTTAGGTGGCCTTGTATAATTTTTCTACATAACAGTCTTGTCAGTCAAAAGATACAACTATATGGATATTTAGAATATTCCCTGGTTGGACCTACATAATACAACCCCATAACAGGTTTTTCAAATAATGGTAACCTCATTCTTGGATAATGTGACTTTTTTCCCTTTACAACATTGATGACAATATACAATAATATTTATATTAATGTATTCATCCATGTGTATTTGTCCCATTATCATTCTCTCGATCATAATGACTTCAAGACCATGGTCTTCACATTTCCCACACCATGTGTTCAAAGAAATATGAAATAACCATGGATCATTTTACTACATATCATGTACTATTTCCATTTTGGTCCTAGTTGTATGGTCTACAAATACAAAAACCATACATACTATGTTTGGGCCAGACCATTGTAGATATCATATTCATCTGATTCTTTAGAAATTGTGATTAGGAATACAATTTTTGTATTCAGGTACCATTATTCATACTCCAAACTCTTTTCTATGGATAATATTAATCTACATAAACATTCATCAGATTTATTCCATAGAATGTTATGTTTTTTAGATCTGTTTTTCCTAACTATGTTACATGTGCCCGTAGCTGTCCTTGTATAAGTAGCCCACTAAATGGGAATTTCAATCAAAAGATGCCCCACTATTTGGCTATGCATCATATGCTCTAGTAGTCTATATATAATACATCCCTAATAAATGGTTTGTCAAATAATGGTAATTTCATTCATATAAAATACTTCCTCTGGTGAATTTATCCCTTTCCTTATATCATTCTTCAAATCCCAAAATTCCAAAATAACAGTTTAAAATACTTCCTTTCCATACATGAACATGGTTGTATATTTGAAAACAAATTATCAAGAAATTGGTGAGTTTCAAACATATGGTCCAAGATAAATACCTTAAATTAAACCCACCCAATTTCCTCACTGTATGAGTTAAAACTGCACAGTATAATGTCCTCACTATTTGAATTTAAAACTGCATAGCATGATATCAAAATGCACCCTATCGGTCACTTGTTAACGATTAGTCATACACCAAATTTGTATATAAGTGGTTTTCCCATTCATAACATATATCGGCATTGATAGCCCATTATTCATAGAATACATTTCCTTTGAAACCCACCCATTATTGTCTTGAGTCACCCCAATATTATTTTTCCACGTCTATCAATACTACAATGGTATATTCCAGATAACTCTTTTACTTGAATATAAAGTATCTACCCATAGGTTTCCTTTCATATGTTGCCTACATAACATGCATGTCAGTCAAAAGATACCACTGTTTGGTTGTGCATAATACGCCCTAGTTGTCCCTATATAAGAAAACCCCCATAATGGTTTCATCAAATAATGGTAACCTCATTCATGGAAATCACCTCATTTATGTTTGTTCATGTTTTAGATTTTGTGACCACAAACATTTATGACACAAGATCCCCCGTGGAAGTATTTGTGGAATATTAGAGAAATTCCTAGTCAATTAGCCTTGTTTGAGATCTAATTGCAAATTTTTTGGTCAAATATATTTGACCATAAACACTTTCCTTTTTTGTATAAAATTCATGAATATAAAATGCCAAAAACAAGAGATTTGGTAATCACAAGATTGAAAACGTGCATAGGGAACTCTGGAAAAAAGTTTTGTCTCAGGCTAACTAAATTTACATTTTTGTATGGTTTAGTTAATATTGAGAACTAAAAAGTCAAATGATACAATGTTTGTGGGGTTTTACTCAATAAACCTAGTAAAAATAAATATATTCTCATTAGGCCCATTGTCTTAAATAAAAAAACATCATGCACCCCCATTATTGTTATTGTAATTATGATTATGTGACATAATTGTTTGATATTAAAAAAATGACCATCATCAGAACCTTTAATCTTTCAATTTTAGAAATAATGAATGAAAAAATATATGATTGGAGAAAAAAATCATTTCATTTATATAGTAACATTAGTGGGAAATCCATATAATGGATCCTTTCATTCACGTGTTAAAAGAAACTGTCGACATTACTCTTCATCGATTGAATGGCCTCATTAGCCCTATCAGCCTCCTGTTGAAGTTGAGATAGTTTAGAAACATTAAGTTCCTCATCTCGATGAAGTGCTTACTTGGCATTTGAAATGTATGTTATCCCTTAAAATTGGGTTTCCCCCAATGTTTTATTTAATTACTCATGCTTTTATGAACATAATCCATTTTCTATTGAAGATGTATCATCATGCTCATTGCCTCTTTAATTTTTTTAGAAAATTTTGATCGACCTATTGCTATGTTCATCCTCTTTCTCAGCTACAACATCTTGGAATCTATCAATATTAATTAGTCTTTTATGCTTTCCTAAATCCTTTCACAGCTTACGTTCTTGATTTTGTTGGTGAATGGTCTCCTTCATTGCATTGTATACTGGGTGATAATTAAATCTACCAAATCCCAGTATGCAAAAGAGTGCTCTATGTTTCCCAAAATGAGAAAACAACTCATCTATGGGATTCTCAGAAATTATTTTCAATATATGATTCCATATTTTCATACCTGACAGGCCAATAGAAAACTACATATCTAAGTATGAATCTCAATCACTACCATGATGTATAATGTACTCTGGAAGTAGATCGCTTAAAGTGGTGCCATTCTCAGCTTCTCTCAGAATGTTGGATACCTCACCATCATCTGATTTTTGAGCCAACACAAAAGTTTCACCTTCCAATCTGGCTATGGGAGTTAACAACCCTAAATGGAGAATCCAGGATCATTGTTAGCTTCATAATAATGGAATAAATAGAGAAATATCTAGGGAGGTTATAACATTTACCCTATAATAAGTTGGCTGGTGGATTAGATTCATCCCTTTCCTTATCAACATTAGTGACATGAGCTTAGGTTTCTTGACGTGAAAATTTTGGCACTGGAAAACGTGTCCATATATTTCATCGAATGATGTCAGACATGATCCTAGATCATGTCTTGTTTTTTAAGATTCAATTTTCTAGTGGTAGAGCCAATGTGAGAAGCAGATCAGAAGATATGGTGGTTCTAAGTCAAACTAGTGAAAATGGCCATCTAGAAATATTTTGGGTTAAATTATTATATTGCCCACAAGAATGGAAATCTTGTGCATAGGAATGTATGTATTTAGCATAAGAATGGAATTATATGTGAAAAACCCAAATCTTGTGGACAACATTCCACATAAACCTTTTTTGTGCCAAATATGATTTCATCTTCCACCCCAACTACCTAAAAAACATCAATAAAAGGTGCACACATTATTTGAGATGTGTGCACAAGATTTAAATATGAGTGCAAGATTATTACGCACACAATGTGTTGTATATCGATAATGTTCTTCTATGTCCTAGAAAAATGGGTATGGAAATTTAGCGTAAGTTTTGGGATGTGCGTGCAAGTTTATTACACGCCCAATGTGACGTCAAACACCCCTTTGTGCGTGAAACCACCACATTTCGGTGAAAGATCACTTATGCGCCTGTAATCTTACATGATGCTGCCAAATATTTCACCTATAAATAAAAGTGCACCCCATCCCCTCAGGGTCACTCTCTGGAGGTTGGCTGGAGATCTACAGCACGTAAGACTACCTCTTCTATGCCAACATGGATGAATGGAACCCTCTATGTGATATATTTCACAGAAGGTCACATATTGTTTGACCTTCACGTAGGACCCACAGTGATTTGATCCTAGCATGACCTATTTTCTTCCAAATTATGGGTGCACACGATTTTTGTATTGTGCGCGTGATTCCAATCTTGCACGCCACAGTGCCAAGGTGCCCAATCTTGCACGCACCTGTGCGGCACAATCCAATCTTCTCTACTGTCAGTGGCCCCTATAAAAAATAGAGAGCCGCACCGTGAACTTTCCAAGAAGTGACATCAAGATTTTTCATTTTTCTCTTATACATATCAACCTTCCACCTATGGAAAACCATGATTCAAGATTCTCCTCCTCGCTCCTTGAAATACCTTAAAAAAATATTCATCTTTGTCTCTTTCAAATGTCGTGTGGTAAGATTATCATCTTCAATTCCCTAAGTACCATGTGTTGAACTATTCCTCAAGAAACTAATCCAAACACCATCACCTGACTTATATACTAGGTTGAGCCAGAAATATCTGCTCTAGTGTAAGTCCAAACACTAGCCATGTCTAGGTGCCTTATACATTATAGTCATCCCTACATGAATTTAACTATAGTACACCCTATATGAAAAATATCGTATGCCTCTTATTCCAAATAATATATTCCATATGCACCAAGAGTAAGATGTTATAGTCCTCAATACATGACTTTAAACTGTAGCTTTCCCTATCATTCAACCATAACATGCCTCTTATTCAAAATAAGTGATTCCTTTTGTAACAAGCATAACATGCCTCAATCCATGATTAACATGGTATAATTTCAACAGGATTTTAATCCATTCGAACATTCTATCACTCCACCTCAATATTTTCATGTCCTTCCTTTGGATATTCATTATTTGTTACATCCAAAGGGACTCGTAAAGGGCCTAGTCCCATGCTACCTTGACTCCCCTATAGCTTTGGGCCAATTACCCATAAGACATTGGATGACATGTTTATTTTTCCCTACCACATGGGTAAATAGGAATCCTCACCAAGGTTTAAGACCACCACCAATGTCTCACCCTGGTCTCTCCCTTGAGTGTTTGTGTTTCAGTAAGGTTGTTCCCCAACCCGGAGGTTCCACTTCTTTCAGGTCCCATCCATGCGTCCATTCTCACGGGCTGCCTCCTTAGGTGTCCCACCTCCCCAATGAACTATGTAGACTTTTATTCCTCACCTCATAACACGTAGGTAGCCCCTATGAGGTTCAATCCCAACAAAATCATCATCTTCACGTCAGTCCCATCTCATTCACGACCCATTTCGCTCAACCTTCCAGCATCCGTCTTGATTCATCCCCTGGACACCACATCCCATTGAGATCATGTCATTCATCCCATAACAACTCCTTATAGCACCTTAGATGCTAACCATGCATAAGCCCCACAAAATACATAACCATCCAACCAAGAGTGTCCCTCTTTTTATGGGAGTTATCTATGTGTAATCCCTAGCATGTGTCCAGGTTTTTTTTCATTTTTCTACTCCCTGATTGAACTCCACTTCAAACTATATGGGTTCTGGTCCCTTTCATCTACACATGGTACAATTAAAACCTCCCTAAGGTTCAATCCAATCCAACGGTAAACCTTTGTGTTCCCATTTTTTGGGAACACTTGCCCCGATCTGCCCTTAGTGTCGTCCGGATCAGACATCACGGTGAGATATCTTCCATTTATGGGACACACCATCCTGGGTCTTCTAATATTAGGCTTTCTAATCTATCCATATGGTAAACCTTCCTGCACTACAACAAAACTAGGCAAGGTGAGTGCCAGTCTTTATCAGCGATAACGAAAAAGTGCTGATAAAGGGGGGTATTTTATCATTGCTAAAAAAGCGCTATTAAATGTACCCCTTTATCAACACTTTTTTAGCGCTGATAAAGGTACCCCTTTAACATCACATTTTTAGCGATGTTAATGGGCACCCCTTTATCAGTGCTTTTTTAGTAGTGCTGATAAAGGGGGGTCTTTATCAGTGCTTTTTTTAAAAGCGCTGATAAAGGGTCTACTTAAAAAATATTCCTTAAAAAAGTATATTAATATTTAAATATATAGATATAGTTATATTGATATAAATATAATATATATATTTTGAATATAATTTTAAATATATTTTTGATAAGTATAAATATACAGTTACACTTAATATATAAGATATTTATTGAAAATGGATTATAAAAAAATTAAAAAAATATTTTTAAGGAATAATTTGCTAATTATTATAGATTAATAGTCATTTAATAATAAATTGAAGACTAAAAAATAAAAAAATTAAAAAAAAAAATAAAAAAATATCCAAAATATGTTGATAATGCAACTCAAACTTCAAACGACCATAACTTTTGATCTGGGTGTCCGTTTGAGCTCTACAATATATCAAATCAAATCATGCGACAAGCTCTACATGATTATAATTGAGGAAAAACATTTGTCACATATTTTGAGGCCAAAAAAGGCCCAGAAGGCCTCAAAAACAGAGTTTTTAGTCGGGATACACCGATGTTTTAACATTTTGTGGATTTAAGCCTCGTTTAAGAGTGTATTATTGGCTTTTTTTGGTTGGGAATGAATTTATTCCAAGGTATTACATTCATATTGATATTGTGTTTTTGAAATTTTATCGTTTTTTATAATGAACTTCTATTTATAATCAAATATATAACAATATATTTATAATTTTTATATATTCACACATAAAAATTTAATTATAAATATAAATAATAAAATATATTTACATATAAAATATATGATCTTTATATAAATAATAACTAATATCCATTTTATTTGAAATACAAATATAGAAATATTTATATACCTATATATTAATCTAACTATATATATTATTATTATAACTACATATATATATTCATATAACTATAAATATATATATTAATATCACTATAAATATATATATTAATATAAATATATATATATATTAATATAAATATATATATATATATATTAATATAAATATATATTACTATATGAATAAATATAACTATATATATATATAAATAGAGATATCATGAAATGGAAAACAAATCAAAATAGAGGAGTGGTAAGGGCTTAGGCGCGCAGGGGGGAGGTCTCGAGTTCAAAACCCAGTGGAGGCTGGGACGCGCGTATGGGGGTGGTGTTGGGGGGCTAGTGATGATAAAGGTTGGAGGGGGTGCATGCGAGCACTACAGGGGGCTAGAAAGCACTGTAAAATGGGGGTCTCAAGCGCTATAAAAGCCCCCCCTGATTGGCAGGTTTTGTTTTATTTTTTTATTTTTTAATTATTTTTTTACTTTTATCAGAGCTAAAAAATCGCTGATAAAAGTGGTGTTTTATTAGTGCTAAAAATAAAGCACTGATAAAGGACCCATTTATCAGCGCTGATAAAAGACCCCTTTTATCAATGATTTTTTTAGCGTTGATAAAAGGGGTTTTTATCAGTTCTTTTTGGAGGGCTGATAAAGGGGGGACCCTTTATTTTCTCCATCTTTAAAAATGCTTTTCTAGCACTGTTAAAGTCCATTTTTAGTGCTGATAAAATGTGTATTTGTAGTAGTGATGGTTCTCCCATTAGGGATATGCAAATATGATCCATCTCTATAGGATGTTATGATCAATCTCATTCGATCCCTCTAAGATGTTAAACCTGCAACCTACCTCGTGTTAAACATGAGATGCCTGAGGAAACCCTCATAAGACTTGCCTTTGGTGTAACCATCCCTAAAAGATTTTAAACTCACGGAATAACTTGTTTTTAACTTCGGAATCTAAGTAAATCCATAGAGACATGCCTCTGGAATAAGATACCCCGTGACCCATGTGGTATTCCTCAGGTTTTTTGACCTTGAGATTCACCCTTATGATGAAGAATACTTGTATTACAATGTCCACGCATCCAGAGATGCGCCGACATGCCTAATGTCACAATCTACCCCGAATGTATGTTTCTTCCCTTTCAATACCAATTGGAATTTTATGGTGGAAGCAGTGTACGTAACCAGAATTCACAAAGATATGGCACTGGGAATGAGGGTCACGAACAATAACTCAAATATTTAAGGGATACATGGACTAGCAGACAAATTCTATAGAGGAATCCAGGGAAGGAGGAACAGAAATCCCATCATCCTATCTTGATCTAGGAGAAAATTTCCATGAATATGAAATGGATGGATCCCCACTTTGGATAGTATGAATGTGGGGAAACAAGTAGTGTATCCACACATATGGATGCATGCCGCGGTGAAAGCATCGAAACAGCAGCATTCTCTGATGTTTTCCCTGTTCCCATTATTGAATGCTCTGGATCGTCTCTCAATATGGTTTCCTCAATATGTATTTCTATTGATTCAGTAGAATATGGATAATGTAGAATACCCCATTCTTTAATGGCCTTCAGAACATTCACTTCAGACAAAGAATCATAAGTTGAACTTTGATATGATGTACTGGGTAAAAGAAGAACAATTATGTGACACCACGAACCTTTTCAATGTGTAATAATAACTTTTTATTATTTAGTCATTCAAAAAATGGTTCTCAAAATAAAACAAGACACATATTATTAATAAACCACTGAAATTTTTACATCTCAAAAGTGAAAAAACATAGTTATCCTTAGAAACTAATAGAAAATCTGAGAAGCGCCTTTGGGAGACCTGCTGACACCATGAAGAGGCTGAGCAGGTAGCACTCGTTGCTTGGACCAACCATAATAAAGAATGTGATCGACATGATAATTTCTCAAATACTAAGCATTAAAGGAATGTAGAGAACCATCCTGGTAAAAGAAACCAACTTCGATATGAGACACAATAAACATGTATTTATAAGGGTTTTCCTGACTGTTAGAAATATATGTGACCATTTTATAATCGTTGGAGTTCAAAAGGAAGTAACCGTTGGAGTTTTTATCGAGAGATCATCAGTGTATAATTAAATGGATACAATTATTACTCTTAATACAGTTTGTTGTAAAATAATAATAGAACATTTATATTGAAGTATAGTTTAAAATAACAATTTTTATTCTTTTTGAACTATTATTTAATAAAATATTTTAAATAATATTTATACTAATATATGAATATAAGTAATTTGTTGTTTGTCTTCCAAAATGGGATATATATATATATATTAATGTGTATGTATATAAGTGTGTATATTTGATTTGAATAATATGATAATACTATTATAAGATTATAATCATATATTGCGGTTATATGTAACATTGAAAATTGTTATTTTAAAATATGTTGATGACATTATTATTGCGCTATTTTATATGCAGATAACTATTTATACAATTATATGAATAAATATATGGGTTTTAAATATATTTGAAAATATGAAAATTATTAGAAAATAAATTGGATTAAAACATTTAGAATATATATAAATAAAGATTTTTTAATATTATAATTGTGCAGATATGAAATGATCTTATTATGAAAATTATTGTTATCTTAAATCAAATATATATATCTGTGTGTGTGTGTGTGTAATATTAAAATTTTTTCTAATTATTAAAATTAAAAATGAGGATAATTATTATTATTATATTACATTCCCAATTATTAATTTATGTTATAACATTATAGGTATATATAAATAGAAATTTATAAATATATGTTTTATAAAATAATTTTGTAATAATAACTTTTACTTTATGAAAATTATTGATAAAATTTCTATAATAGATAAAGAATTTTTAATTCTTAAAGTTGTTAATAATATATGATAATAGGATATAGGTATAATAGATATAATATTAGCATTATTATAATAATAAATAGATTGATTGTATAGACAAAAAAAGTGAACAAATCTCTTAGGGTATTGTGATCCGCGTAGGAGGGAAAGAGACAAAAAAGGAAAAGTGTGAAATGACATGTGGTATTTGTGACCCAAAAGAGAAAAGGAGAGAAGTCTCCACATGGGGTGTGTGTCACACTCCAGCTATAGGTCGCAGTTCCAGGCCACATCTAGGGTTTCAGTAGGGAGGGGTGAGCTCGGCGATAGAGGTGAGCAGGTCCGGCGTTCAGGTTATCATGGGTGGTTGAGGTCGAGTCTTCTCGGAGATCCAGAGTTGCAACTCGCGGACAAAGTGAAGTCGTGGGCATAGGGGGTGAGCCGCCGTTTAGGGATCCATTATGTCGCGAGGGAGTCATGTTGGTCTATACTGATGGATCTTCATGTTGTGGTCGTGACTGCGGTAGGGGTCAAGTAGCGATTATGTTTCGCTCATGGGATGAAGACAAGTCCAATCGGGTTAGGGTTTCATTCTAAGTTGATGTTTTGGTTTTCCTTGATCAAGCGTGAGATAGGGTTATGTTTAGATCTACTTTATTTTTTGTCATTTTTTTTCAACCATTGTTGTATTCTATTCATAGTTGACCTATTGTCTAGTTTTTTTCTTCTCTATCTGGAACGGTTTTCCAACATTCACTATAAACCCTCTGTTGTTATGGAAATAAAGGCATTGCTCCTCGCAGAATTGAAATGAGGGGAGGTCGTGGACCAAGGGTGTGTTCAAAACAATAGATCAACATTCCTGCAATCAAGTAAAGGTTAAATATTTTTCTCAAAGATTTATTTATTTTATGATCTTATGTTTCGTAAAGAAAATTTATTTATGTACCATCTATTTTATGGTTGTGTAAGGGTTCATTATAATTTGTCTCAAATATTTATTTTAAGATCTTATGACATGTAAGTATTTTAAATATTCCTTTTCATGTATCTTTGATAGTATATAATTTTATATGCTCCTAATGGTATGTCTATAACTTTGTGGTAGTTTAAAATTTCTTCTGTGTTGAACCTGGGTCTTCGGGTTTTCGGGTTCAGGTGATATAGTGGATGTAAGGGTTTTTTTAATTAAATGTATATTTTTTAAGGGTTAATTGATTAGATAAAGTTTTTTGCCTATTTTTTTAACAAAGGTATACACATATATACTTGTGTATAACTGTTTATATCAATCTATATATTTCATTATTACATATTATTTTCCGAACTGGGTTATGATTTTAAAATCAATCTATTGAATGGGAATTTATTTTTCTTTCATAAACCATGTTGTTATAAAATGTTATACATGTATATATATATGTATATTTATGAAACCGTATCAATATATAAAACCTGGAATTTTTAAAATTATAATGGTTTAAAATTTTAAGTATGTATCTCTAAATCTTATGGTTTGTGAGGGTGTAATTTGATCAAATTATGGTAGTTATATGTGTGTATATACTTATATATATATATCTACACATATATAACTTATTATTTTATGTGTAAATAAGTTAAGGGTTATTTTAATTTATAATTACTTTCTTCTAGACAATAACTGCATATCCAGACAATCCCACATAATTCAATCTATTTTTATTTTATGATATAAAAGATGATTTACAATATTTAAATAACAAATTGGGTGTGAATTAAGATTCAGGTTCAAATGGATTGGAATATTTATTACGTATACACCCATATAGTTTTTATCCACCCAGTTTCTATTCTATCAAGTGTTTTAATATCTGCAAACCCGATTATACACTTAGTATATAGTCATATACATATATTTATATAAAAAATTTTATGTGACTCAAACCAAATATATTTTATGATTTTTAGAAGATAATTTCAAACCATGAAGTAATTTTTTTGATACAATAAATATTGAAAGTGTGTAACATCAAATTTTTTTATCTTGACAATAGAACAATTTGTAAGGAATATATATATTTATAGTTATTTTTTATTTACATAATTGAAATTTTTCTCTCCATTTTGTCCGACTGGAAATCAATTAGGATGATTATATACATTTTATTTGTCAAATTTAAATTCATGAAAAACATATATCTAAGCATGAATATAAGTATTCAGACAAAAGACTATCCTCGCCATACAAATAAATTTATATGTATTTGATTATACACTCGACGACTATTTACATCTAAGCGATGTAAGTGGGAACGACATATGAATATTATATATATATATATATACATATCGATATATGTATGCACCTACAAGTTTTAATCGTAAGGCCTAAAATAAATTTTAGGGGATAAAGTATGTTTTTGATATGTTTAATTAAATATATTCATTCAATAAAACAAAATATGCGCAGCAAAACAATTGCCCTTATATGCTACGCAACATAAGGCATGACCACTTAATAAGTCGTGACCATTTATCAACACACAATTTCTGTACAAATGACATCTTTACTAATTCAATCATAGTCATTTTAAACTATAAATGTTCATTTCCAATAACCTAGGATTCTGAAAATTAAGTAACTATCATTTTTTGTGGTAACCCAATCCATTCATTATTTTTGTGTTTTAAATCAATATCACATGTGCAAAGAATGTTTACTATATTATGGATGAAATTGAGAAATTTATTATCTAAATAATAAATAATATATTATAATTTAGTCTAATGTCATTTCCATATATCAGTGCATGAATTGAGCATGAATAATACTTATCCGATGTTATAAACATGAAATGTAATGCATTTTGAGTTATTGGAAGCAGTTGTAAAGTTATTAAATTATGTGATAAATCAAACTATTTATTATTAATCACATATAAATTATGAATTTAATTATTTTGAGTAGTATGGTACACCCCAAATAAAAGACATGGAATTAGGTATTCAAAGTGGTGTTGGACACATTGCGTACATGGCCTTATTAAAAATTTGAGGAATGTATTGGACTAGTATGTTCTGTGTTGGGGACCGGTAAAATTAAGCCCTACAAGTTGGGGTCTGGTTACAGAAAACCCTCTGGGAAGGAGTCCAGTTATAGAGTCTCTCTGGGATGGAGTCTGGTTATAGAGGCTCTCCAGGTTGGGGTCCATTTACAGTTATCCCCTAGATCTTGGCATGAGGCCTTGACACAGAAATTAACGTTTGGAATTATATATTCCCTTTTTATGTATGATAGTTAATTAACCGAATGGATATTCGACTATTATAATATCCACGGTTAAGATACATTACATATGAGTAGCATAAAATCAAATGCTTATGGCATGGCATATGCACTCGATGAATTACTATTCACTGTATGAAATTGATGTTATTACCTTTATGCACAACACTGATTATTCTAAATCTTCGTTGTTTGGTTTTTGATTACATATTATTATGTCATAAATGTTTTGAGTTTTCCTTTATTCATTACTCATATTAAGCATGATTATTTTCAAATCTTGTTTCCTAGTAATTCAATTAACAAGTTCTTACTTGAGCACTCTTATGAAGGGTACTTCTCTTACAACCTTCCTTAAAGAAAAATGTTTCATTGAAATTTTAAAGCATGTTTTAAAAAGTTATTTTGGGTATAGTATGTTATTTTTAAATAGCTTACTGGGAATTCATATGCTTACCCTACTTTTTTTATTATAATTTTTCAGGTAAAAAGTTTTAGCAGAAGAATCATTTCAGAAGAAGCGGGTTTCTCAAAGCCTGAACAGAATTCGATCCTCTGTATGGCACCAGCTCTTGGTACTCGGGATCGGGGGAGTGACAGTTGGTATCAGAGGATTCTATTTAGTTAACTCTTGAAAACCATAACTGAACAAAAAAATTATTATTTAAGCAATTATTATGTACGATGTTTTCTTGAAAAAAAATACTAGTCTCATGGATCTTTGAAGACATCAGATAATATTCGAACAATACTGAAAACATGGTTATGTTATACTAAGTAGTAGTTACTTAAATTTTCAAATGGCTCACGCATCATGCCTTCTGTATCTCCCAATAGAGATAGTAGAAACTATAGTGGTAAAGTTCTATTTAGGGGACTAAGAGACTTTTGAAAACCTTAGGATTTCCTGTAAAAAATACATCAGGTGTCGAATCACCCAAACATCCTCCATCTTTACCATTGAAGAAATCTGGTCTATTTCCATATTACATTTGCACAATCTTCAGAATATTGAAAAACTTGATGTTTCATGAAGCCATTTTTCTTTGTTTCGCTTTGGCTAATAACTACCGAGTTGTTGGTAAATTTAGATAATCTAAATTGGATGGTGACCATCGTGTGGCCTACCAATTCTTGGTCATGAGTTTTAGTATGTACGGAGAACTCTACGACATAAATATTTTCACGAATGACATGTTGTGTGGGAATTATAGGGATTTATTCCACTCTGAAATTTCATACATCCACACTTCTCGTGCCTATCTCTGGATGTCATAGTGTTTTAGGCACAGTTTTGACCCTAGCTATTCACAGTGTGTTCTGGGCCAAGGAAATCGAGTAGGTGAATAATACCTTAGTAATCCATCTATGGTTGTCAGCACCATACTATCGGTGGTGTCCCTGTTAAAGTGATAATGGGAGTGGTGTGTGTCTGGTGTTAATGTGGTTTATGTTAAAATATTATAGGATTGCGGGGACACAATTATTCGAAGGGGGAAATAATGTAAATCCCTGAACCATTTCAATGTGTAATAATAACTTTTTATTATTTATTCCTTCAAACAATGGTTCTCAAAATAAAACAAGACACATATTATTAATAAAACACTGAAATGTTTATATCTCAAAATAGAAAAAACCATAGTTAGACAAAGAATCTAATAGAAAATATGAGAAGTGCCATTGGGAGACCAGCTAACACCACTAAGAGGCCGAGCTGGTAGCCCTCGTCCCGTGGACCAACCATAATAAAGAATGTGATTTCCAAGAGAATTTCACAAGTACTAATCATAAAAAGAATTTAGAGAACCATCCTATTAAACCGAACCAACATAGATATATAATGCCATAAACATGTATTTATAAGGGTTTTCCTAACCATTAGAAAAACTTGTCACCATTTTATATCTGTTGGAGTTCAAAATGAAGTAATTGTTGGAGTTTTAATCGAGTGATCGTTAACGTTTAATTAAATGGATAGAATTATAACTCTTAAGACAGTTTCTTGTAATATAATAATAGAAAAGTTATATTGATTTACTATTTAAAATAACTATTTTTATTATTTTCAAACTATTATTTAATAAAATATTTTATATAATAATCATACCAATATATGAATATAAATAATTTGTTGTTTTTTTTCAAAATGGGATATATATATATATATATATGTATATGTATATAAGTGTGTATATTGGATTTGATTATATGAAAATACTATTATAAGATTATAATCATATATTGCAGTTATACATGACATTGAAAATTTTTATTCAAAAATATATTGATGTCATTATTATTGCACTATTTTCTATGCATATAGCTATTTAAACAATTATATGAATAGTTATATGGTTTTTTAATTTTTTTTAATTATGAAAATATTTAGATTATAAATTGGATTAGAACATTTTGTATATATATAAATAAATCTATTTTAATATAATAATTGTGCATATATGAAATGATCTTTTTATGAAAATTATTGTTATCTTGAATTATATATATATGTTTGTGTAATATTATCATTTTTTCTAAAGTTTAAAATTACAAATTAGGATAATAATTATTATTATATTACATTCCCAATTATCAATTTATGTTATAATGTTGTAAGTATATATAAAAATAAATGTATAAATAAATGTTTTATAAAATAATTTAGTAATGATAACTCTTACTTTTTGAAAATTATTGATAAAATATGTATAATAGTTAAATAACTTTTGAATTTTTTAAAGTTGTTAATAATAAATTATAATAGGATAAAGGTAAAATATAGTATCATTATTATAATAATAAATAGAATGATTTTATTGAAAAAAAAAGGGAAGGAATACTGTAGGGTTCTATGATCTGCATTGGAGGGAAACGAACAAAAAAAGAAAAGGGGGGAAATCCCAAGGGGGATTTCTGACCTGAAAAAAAAAATTCCATGCAATTCATGTGCGAC
The DNA here is from genome assembly GCA_963277665.1 of Viscum album. Lineage (NCBI taxonomy): Eukaryota > Viridiplantae > Streptophyta > Magnoliopsida > Santalales > Viscaceae > Viscum > Viscum album. The sequence continues at coordinate 175,441,721 of OY728140.1, read as the reverse complement.
GTGCTCTGGATGCAGGTCTTGGGTCAAGGACACGTATAGGGTTTCAGCAGGGAGGGGCGAGCTCGGCGGTAGCGTTGAGCTAGTCCGATGCCGGGGTTATCATGTTTGGTCGAGGTTCAGTCTTCGCGGAGAGCCGGAGTTTCATGTTGCGGCTGATGCGGAGTCATGGGCATCAGGGGTGAGCCATAGTTTATGGTTCCAGTACGTTGTGAGGGAGTTGTGATGTCTGACACCGAGGGATCTTCATGTTGTGCTGTGGCAGGGGTCAAGTATTGATTATGCTTCACCCGTGGGATAATGACAAGTCCAATTGGGTTAGTATTTCAGTCTTGGTCGACATTTTGGTTTTCCTTGATCCAACAAGAGATAGGGTTTTTGTCAGGATCTAGTTTATTTATTATTCCCTTTTATTTATTTTTTCCGATCATTGTTTCCTTCTATTCATAGTGGACCTGCTGTCAACTTTTTTTTTCTATATCTGGTACTGTTTTCCACCTTGAACTGCAAGCTCCTTGTTGTTATGGCTATAAAGACCTTGCTATAACATCCCTTCTTTTTTATTTCATAAATTCTCATTACATTTTACAAACATAAGATCTTTAAAGTCTAGTGACTTTGAAATCAGGAACATAATACATGAAAAAAACATATAAATTATTCTAAACCACTTTGAAGGCTTCATAAAAGGTTCATCCAATGCACATCTACTACATCTCCTATATAGGAGATAGTCATCAAAGGAAAGAGTGATCAGAAGGCCCAGTAAGAGTAAACAAGGGAATCAATGTACTTGTGATATCAATAAGATCATGGATAAAAACATAATGAAATGATCAGTGGGAGAATAGATATATCATAAAAAAGAACATAGAGATTAGCTTGAATATGGGGCTACAACATTTCATTTAGAGATTCATGAACATATCACCATGGTCTATCCCCAAGGTGTCATAAACATTACCAAGGATATTCACCAAGGTATCGTAAAACATGTCATCTTTAGAGATTAAATGTTTACCCAATGCATTGGAGTGCTATCAGGGTGCACACTTAATATTTATTTACTTTCATGTGATCCACATAGATCATAATCAAAATTTTCATAAATAACCCAAATGGAATCAAGGAAATGGGTTTCATATCAAAATCATGACGTTTAAAAAGAGTTTAAAATAAGATCATGATGTCATTGATAACCCATGGAAATGGAGTTAAAGTTATATATATGTAAATTCCAGAATCAAATATATCATCTTTATATATTTATGAACACACATGGAAACGAAATAAATTTGGGTACTCACAAAAATAAACACTATAATTTCTTGAGAGAAAGAGATATAAATTTTGAGAAGAAATTTCTCCAGCCTTACGGCTATGTAACATGGTTTAAGAAAACATTTAAAAGTGATGGAAAAGGGTAACCCACTCATAAATAATTCATAATATAGTATGGTTACTGAATAAGATCATGTTATGGATATTTGAATGACATACCACATGAAAAGGAATCATGAAAAAAAAGAGAAGATGCGATTTCTTTTACAATATATTCGGCAGCCTAACGTCGTCACATAAAAAATCAGAAACCAAATTAATGAGAGAAGAAAGGGTATATAATCATTTGGAAATAAAATGGAAAGTTATAAGAACATATAAAAACATACCCTAAACTTAAAGATGTGGAAAATATAAGACACAAGATAAAGGAAGTCATGACATAAAAGAGGAGGGTGAAAGAATCCCTTACCTTGAAGTGTAACTTTGAAAGAATGAAGGTTAGAATAGTGGGAGGCTTGAGGGAACCTTGGGAGGACTCCTTGGGAGGTAAAGGGACCATAACATTGTTGGGGAGGATTTTTAAAATAAATTAATGAGCGAAAGTCTTGGTATTTATAGGAGAAGTGAGGGGACAAAGCATTAATTGTCAAGGGACACCTCATCAGTGGTATTCGATAAACCATGGGCTTGCCCAAGTTATTTGCCCATAGGATTGGACACTTGGGACACCTCATACCTTATCTTACTATTAATAATTCCACCATAATTATTTCATAATTATTACATCCTTAACGATGACATTAAACACCCGAAACGCAAAACTGTATTTTCACTATTCACAAAAATTCCTCCTTTTCAGAAAATTCACAGAAAATCACCATAACCAAATAGAGATGCTCTGATTTCAAAAATGTAATTCATTTTATGAAAATAATTTTCTAAATATTTTTATTTAATTTTTAAATAAATAACACTATTCACCCAAAAAAAGTAATACCTAACCAATACTTTCTGCAACAGTTATTTACATATTTTATTGAATCACATTACTTAATCATGATTCCTAGATTATTTTAATACTTTCTTTAGTGAGGTTACTTAATCCATTTGATCACATTACTAATCATAAGTGTAAAATCATTATTCATAATTTACTATTCATCAACAATTAAGTTGATCTTATTAGACTCTAAATTTCTTAATGAACATAACTCTAGAAGACCATTTTTTGAAAATCATTAAACATTAATAATTATTTAAGGTTTATATAAATATTTTGAAAATAAATTTTTTCTAAAATTCATCAATAATATGCATAACATATTTATCCGGACATTTAAAAATTCACAAACATCACCATAAGAAGAAATCACAATTTTTATTTAAATTAAAGGATTACACAAGGCAGTTAAGGCTTCATTACATATCCCCTTATAACAACAGCATAGGACGTAAGAGTAAGGTGTGCTAGGATTATAGAATATTGGGTTGGCTCAGCCAACATTTCTTGATTAGTGATTTTTATCAGCTTGAACTTCTCGCAATGGTGATTCCTTTCTAGCATCACACGATGAAGATCGGCTTGGGTTTGGTCTAGATCAAAGCCCAAAGGTGCTACCTTCTTTCCGAGTTCCATCAGATGGGATTCGATCGGCCTGAGACTACAAGATGGGGAAATCAAATCTTCTTTCTATATTAATTAATCAAGATCACTTGTATTTATAGACAATAATAGAAAATTTAGTTTCCAATAGTCATATTGACCAATGAACATATAATAGTCGAAACCCAATGGTCTTATTTTAATTATACTCATTTTATTAAATGAAATAGTTTTTTTGAGTATAAAATAAAATAACACAAAAAGCTAGGGAACAAATTTTATTCAAAATTTCTTGTCATTACACTTGCTCCTCGCGGAATTGAAATGAGGGGGAGACCTTGCTCTAAGGGTGTGTTCGAAACAATAGATCAACATTTATGAAATAAAGGGTTAAATATTTATCTCAAACATTTATTTATATTATGATCCTATGTTCTGTAAAGAAAATTTATTTAAATACCCTCAATTTTATAGTTGTGCAAGGATTCATTATAATTTGTCTCAAATATTTATTTTATGATCATATGTATTGTGAGTATTTAAAATTTTCCATTTCTTGTTTATTTGAGAGTAAATACTTATTTATGATCCAAATGGTATGTTTATAACATTGAAGTAGTTTAAATGTACTTATGTGATGAACATGGGTCTTCTAGTTTTAGGGTTCAGGTGATATAGTGGATGTATGGGTTATGTTTTAATTAAATGTATATTCATTACAATATAACTAATTTGATCAATTTTTTTGTATATTTTTTTATAATGGTTTAAAGATATATTCTTGTTTATAAATGTTTAAATGAATCTATATATTTCATTATAACATATAATTTTCTAAACTGGGTGTGTGTGTGTATATAAACATATTTAACTTATTGTTTTATGTGTACATAAGTTAAAGGGTATTTTAATTTTTAATTATTTTCTGTTATTCACCAATTGTAGATACAGACATACACATATAATTCAATCTATTTCTATTTTATGATATTTAAGATGATTTACTATATTTAAATAAAGACTTGGGTCTGAAAAAAGTTTTGGGTTCAAATGGATTGGTATATTTATTACATATACACACATATGGTTTTAATCCACCTATTTTAAATTCTATCAAGTGTTCTCATATCTACAAAACTAATTATACCGTTATTATATAATCATATACATATATTTATATAAACTAATTTTTGTGACTCAAACCAAATATATTCTATGTATTTTAGTAGATGATTTCAACCCCTTAAGTAATGTTTTCGATACAATAAAAATTGGAAGTATTTAATATAAAATTGTTTGATCTTGAAAATACAACAATTTTTATTCGATAAATTTATTTATAGTTATGTTTTATTTATATAATTGAAATTAATCTATCCATTTTTTCTCTTAAAAATCAATTAGGAAGATTATATACATTTTATTTTTCAAATTTAAATTCATGAAGAACATATATATGTGCATGAATAAAAATATGTTGACACAAGATTATATTTTCCATACAAATAAGTTTATAGGTATTTGATTATACACCCAATGACTATTTACTTCTAAGACATGTAAGTGGGTTCAACATATACATATTTTATATAGATATACTTATGGATATATGTATGTACCTATAATTTTTTATCATAATCTGAATTAACATGGCCTAAAATAAACATCGGTGGTTAAAGTATGTTTTTGATATGTTTAATTAAATATATACATTAAATAAAACAAATGATGCACTACAAAACAATTGTCCTTATATGCACTTCAACATAAGGACTGGACACTTAATAAGACGTGACCATTTATCAGCACATGCGTTGTGTACAAATGACTTCTATCTAAATTTAAACTTATTCATTTCAAACTACAAATGTTCATTTCCATGATCCATGTATTTTAAAAATTAAGTAACTATCATTTAATGTGGTAACCCCATAAATTCCTTACTTGTGTGTTTTATATAATTATCACATGTGAAAATAATATTTACTATATTATGCATGATGTTGAGAAATTTATTTTATAAATAATAACTAATATGTTATAATTTAGTACAACATCATTTCCATTTATTAGCACCTGAATTGAGAATGAATAATACATATCTGAAGTTATAAGCATTCAATGTAATGCATTGTAAGTTTATAGAAGTAGTTGTAAAGTTATTATTTTATGTGATAAATCAAACTATTTATTATTCATCACATATAAATTAGGAATTTAATTGTTTGGAGTTATATGGGACACCCCAAATAAAAGACATGGAATTAGGCATTCAATGTGGTATGGGACACTTTGGATACATGGCCTTATTAAACATATAAGGAATGTGTTGCACTAGAATGTTTCGGGTTGGGGAACGGTAAAAGTAAGCCATCCGGGTTGGTGTCCAATTACAACAAACCCTCCTATATGGATTATGGTTACATAGGCTCTTCGGGATGGAGTCCTGTTACAGAGGCTCTCCAGGTTGTGGTCCAGTTATAGTTAACCCCTAGTTCATGGCACGAGGCCTTGACGCAGAAATTAAAGTTTTTTATTTTTCCTTCCCACTTTATGTATATGATAATTAATTAACCAAATATATATTTTAATTTTAGTGTATCCCTGGTTAAGATACATTAATTATTTGTATCTGCAAATAAAATTCTTATGGCATGACATATACACTCAGTGAATTTGTATTGAGTGTATGTAATTGATGATATTACCTTTATGCGTAACTCCGATTATTCTTATTCTTAGATGTTTAGTTTCTGCTTACATATTCTTATGTCATACATGTTTTGGGTTTTCATTTATTCATTACATCTGTTAAGAATTCCTATTTTCGAATCGTCTATCCTAGTAATTCGCTTAGCATGTTTTTACTTGAGCACTCTTATGATGTGTACTTGTGTTACAGCATTCCTTTAGAAAAAATGTTTTAATGAAATTTTAAAGAATGTTTTCAAAAGTTATTATGGGAATAGTATGGTGTTTTTAAACCCCTTACTGGGCATTCATATTCTCACCCTACGTTTTTGATTAAAATATTTTAGGTAAAAACTTTTAGCAGAAGAAGCATTTTACAAGAAGCTGGTTTCTCAGAGCCCGAACCGAATTCTATCCTCTGTATGGCACCGACTCTGAGTAATCAAGAGCTGGGGCATGACAAATTATGTATGGAAAATTCACGAATGAGAACATATATCCATTAAATTTCCCAAGTAAGTCCCCAAACTCCTTGATGGAACCTGGGATATAAATTTTTGGATTAAGGGTTTCCATCATTTCAGGGTATGTGGATAGGAATGTTATAGCATCCTCACCATTTACTGTATCCAACAAAAGTTTATTGATTCACAAATTCTCTCCACTGAAAATTTGTTCTATCATATATTAAACTTGTGCAACATCATAAAATCATTCCATGCTCGGATCGATACCGGTATCTACATCATATTTCCCAGGTTCTTAATTACTTCCTTATAATGTTATTAGAATATCAGCATTGATTATTGTAGGATCAATAGGAAAGGGAATCTGATCCGAGACTTTTTAAATAAGAAAATATTAGCAAAACAGTTGGTACTTGAGAGAAATATATTTGACAATACCATGAATTATCTCTCTCTCTATAGGAATAGGAATAGATGATGTGTTTTCTCTTTGTACTTCACCTATTAAAGTAAGAGATTCCTCATTATGCACCTATGTTTCTCAGGGGGGGTTTCTTCTTCATTCATGGAGGATCATCTCTTATTTCATTATGATAAGAGAGATATGTAGATCCTTCAAGAAAATGATTTTTGTCACCAAGGTGTATCATGCACGTCATCAAACCAGAAGGCTGTATAAATACTATATATTTTGATGTACAATTCAAACCAATATCATTTCACTCTTGTGTTTCATTTCATATTATTGTAGAATAATTGAAAAAAAAACTCTTCTAATTAGATAAATAGGGTATTTGTTGGGGATTTTCTGTCACCATTGCCACATTCTTGATCCTCTCTCCTGTGGAATTTTCTAAAGACTAGGGAGGATCATTTCTAATGTTAGTGGGAGAACCTCTAGGTCTATACCTTGGTGACCCGAGAACCTGTCCTGAGGTTCCTTCCCTGAATTCATGATGTAAAATTTAGTATCATAATGATTAATAATGGTGAATAAAAATGAATAATTCAGACAAACTAAATGGAAAATATTTTCTCAATTTTAACATAAATGTACCATTCCATTTCAAGGTGAATAATTACCCCTTAACTTATCCCTATGTTCATCATATCAGACAATCTTTTAGAGGTTGGGACTTGTTTATCATTTATATATATACGTAAAGGTCTCTATCTCCACAATATACTCTTGTACGTAACTAGGTTATTGTCTATATGACAATCAGAAGGTGCCTTAATGTCTCCAACATCCTGTATTCAATGGCCATTTTGAAAAAATACCCACGCATCACTGATTTCACGAGTCAAGCTCTCCCAAAATTGAATAGTTTAAGGGAACTCATAATTCAATTTTGATATGGTTGGATGTGGAGAAAACTCAACACCCTCTGACCGATGAGCCTCTTTAGGTCTCCCCTCTTCTTTAGACAGGTCATCAGATGGGATGGGAATCACTTTCTGAAAGAGGTGGCTAGATTGCCTTGGTGTCAAAGGTATGGTTTCCATATCCCTATTCTTCCATGTATAATTTCTATGAAGATGGTTGGAAGGTTATGAAGCTTCCGAAGCCTCTATATCATCTCTTGATTTAGACCTCTTACCATGATTACTGTGAAAAATAGTCATTGTGGCTGCAACCTGATATATTCCATTCATCAGATCCCCATAAGGGTATGGAGAGGACCAATCTTTGGGATATCCATCTTTAAATCCATTTGATTATACTAATGGAGTTATCCTAATTTATAATTGGTATAGTTCTAAATCTATCAAAATCCATAGTTGTCTCGCTACCATTGTGTGTTTCTCATGTCTAATGTAAGTGGGAGGAAAATAGTTTGATTGTTGAGGAAATTTGAACTAGATCGAAAACCTATAGGGGAAATAATACATGAATATTATTTCACCTTCAATCCTGGTCGATAATACACTTAAAATTAATGCCATCATATAAGAACTCAACTCATATTTTTCCTCCATACTGTCATAAAAAATGTTCCAGTTGGTGGGTTACCAAAAGGGAAGTAGATAAATTCTCTGGATGCATTCAATTCCCTCATCACAACATCAGTTCTCATGTTATAGGGTGAATACCCTATAAATTCTGTAAAAATGTGGAAAATTGACCATTGGGGACTCTAATGGAATTCAACACTATGTATGATGAAAAGTGTGCTGCAATCCAACCCCGAAACACTTGTACGACTCTACAAGTCTAAATTGAACCTTCCCATTGTATAAATGAAACATGGATTAATAAATTCCTATCAATACAGTAGTTTCTAACCAAATATACATTCCCTCCCCCAATTTATCTTCAATAAATAAATTCCATGGGAATAAAACAACACTAGAATCATAGATTAGAGGAAAATAAATGCTTAGCCACATGTAAAAGAATCTTGATAAGTGTACCTTTTAACCTACATTATATTTGACATTATAACCCCATTTATTTTAGTCACATCTCTCCAATGTAGGCCAATATTTTCTTGAAATGCACTAATTATCTATAGAAAGACAAATAATAGGAAATCCATAGGTGGAACCTTTCTCTATTTTGGTTTCGAAAAAGGCTCACATCCACAATCTAGCATGAATATAATTCTTTAAATTAGGAAATGTTTTCTCTATTTTGAATGATTAATGAGACAATGGTGGTGTTATAGTATCATGACCCCATGTTTTTACCAATGGATTTAACTCATCATTCATTTCCCTTAGAATGGGAACCCCATATATTTGGTAGATATCCCATAAAATGATGCCAACATCACCATGCATCCAGTGAATAGTATGTGTTTTCAGAATCGATCATCTCAAAAAATTAGGGATGAAGTCGTTTTTATAAAAACAAATTGTACCATAAACACAGCATAATTAATGTGGACATGTAAAATCTCTTTACTGTATTCGGCAAAACTCCAGTGTATCTAAAAGGCCCACATCCATTTAGGTTTAAATCTTCCTTCAAATGTAAGATCCCAATATTCCATCCAAAAATCGGAAAAATATTTTTCTGAAGCACAGAAGGTGTAATAATAGAAATGTGGCCATGGATCTACAATATAATATGCCATATCTGAAGTACACCCACTATTTTGTAGGATGAATCCAATAAGGACACTTCCCCCACGAACTGGAATACCCTTCACAGTGATATTCATGGAATGAAAATTGGGTTATTAGAGAAACCAATTATTTGGAAACTATTTCTTAGAAGAAGGAATGTGGGAATCATACAAAAGCCCATTTATGTACAGAGGAAGAAAGGGAATTTGTGGATATTTTCATTGGTATGGAATTAAACCTTTCCATATACTAAGAATAGTACAGTCAACAACCTCATAATAGTTTGGTATGTAGATCTCCATCATCTCATTTTGAAAAACCCTAGATTCCGAAGTGGTGTTCATCAAGTGAGCCATTTCATGCCAAAGAATTACCAAGTTCCCACTATTAGGTTTGAATTTTTACATAATAAAATATAAAATTCATCTTAAAGGGATTTAAAAAATTGGAAAAGTAAATTCCACGTGTAGGTCCTTCGATAAGATCATTCACATAAGTTCATCAACAAGGTTCATAGAAAAAAATCATTTGATGACATCCCTCTATATAGATCCATCACTCGAAAGGTTTAACATTTTAAAAATTTCAAAGAACATACAAATGAGAACAATGTCGAGAGGTTGGATGAATAAGCTATACAACGAGAGTGAAAAATCTAAGAGCCTCGGTTGAAGAAAATAGCAAAGTAACGAAGCTACTTATAGGCATTTTCGACCAAAATTTCATGCATGTGTGAAATAGATATGTGTCATACCTATGCGATGTTACTTTGTAGAAAGCATGCACTACTCAGAATTTAATCCATAGTCTTTTCAAAATGATCGTACCTTAGGACTCGACCTATATTCTAATCAGACCCAATCCAGAGGGGATGCTTTTGTGGACACTTCTTTGTAAGAAAAAATGATTATGATTTTTCCCCTATATATTTCAATTTCTCAAGAGAAACCTTAATGATCTAAAAGGAATGACAAATTGCATGTGATCAGCACTGAGGAGCTACATAGGAGACCTACGCAGAAGACCCACATGTCCAACCTATGTGACAAAGCTACACATCAATATGCTTTCTATACACCTATGTGGAGGAGCTATGCATAAGGTATGCACAGCCGACCTATGAAAATGAATTTCATTCAACCAGAACCAATCCATTCCTATAAATAGGACCCTTGGGCTTCACATTTGACAACTGAAAAAGTTGAATGAACTCTTGAAGCACCCATTGCATTGTTGTTTTTCCAAGATCCATCAAATTGTCTCTGTTGGATCTATATTAATATGAGATAAGTGAGAACTACATGGGATAAGCATGTCTGGAAGTCTCTTAAATGTTTAAATCTTATATAGGATTGGTTATATTATGTTATGAACTTATTTTTAGTCATCTCTAAGTCATGCGCGGTGCACCTATGTGGTGTACCTATGAAAGACATCTATGAATGGTACCTATGTGGAACACCTATGTGGCGGTACATACAAATCATAACTACGTATTATAGATACCCCTCCTATCCAAGCTACATAGTTGTGCACATGACCATCACATCGTCTTGTAAACCCTATTTTAAGCTACTCATGAAAATTTAACTCATTCCTTGGTTCCCGTATCAGAAAGTGACTAAGTCAAATCCTCCACAAAAACCTCATGAATTATCAAAACATTGAAAAAGACACATCAACATGTCTCTAATTTGGTTTTATATATCTTCAGTCACATGGAAATTTCTCCTAGGAATAATTTTGGGTAGATCATGGACAAGAGGATTTGGGTTTGTGTTTTTTCCTCCTCTTTTCATCTCTAAGAATCAGAGCATCCATTTTTCAATAAGGAGATTGAGGGTCAAACTAGCATTGCCATTCAAGAAAATTAGATGTATCCCTCCTATCCTGGGATCCATCAGAGAACTCCCACTGAGCTATGTCTCTAATCATCCTAGAGTCAGGCCACATGACCACTAATGTTATCCCACATTGAAGATTTCATTCCTCAACTCCGTTTTCTATATTTGGCTCAGCCTCATCCACTTGCACCATCGTATGCGTGTCCTCTACCACCAATAGAGAAGGAAATGTGTGTTTTCCTTTATTGAATCATTGAAATCCTATTTTTTCTCATAGAAACCATGACTCACTTGGACTAATATATTTTACATGTTCACAACATCTATACAAACACCTATTTACTTGAACTACAAGAACACTGATTCCCACCATAATTGGGATACGTATGAAACCTACATAAGGCCCGATCTTCGTATCATTTCATCCATTAAAAGAAATACTTTTCAAGAAGTAAGCCCAAACTTATTTCTCTCCAATGAATATACTCTCTATTGAGACTCATCGAACAATGTGGGCTTTGATTCCCATCCAAATGGGATACATGGGAAGCCTCTATGAGGTTCCAAACCAACACATGAAAACAACCCTGTTCTTCCCTGTCCAAATTCCTAATAGGGTATAATCCATCATGGAAGCCCATATTTCTACGATGTTCATTGGGATTATTAGGCATAAGACCCACACAAAACCTTGACTAAGCACCTTTGGCATATATGTCCTCACCACATGACTTTAACTGTAAGTCTTGGTCCTTATCACATGACATAAAAAGGTATGATGTGACCCATTAAGCGGAATAAAACAATGAGGAATCTAATTCCTTTCACAATGATATATTGGTATTCCATTTATGGGTATGATCCTGACAAAAAATTTATCCTTCATCTCCTTAGATGAAAATAAATTATAGTGTTCCCCACTAAGTGGATTAAAAAATAGTATTACCATAACAATGGTTAATATATTCTATAAATTGTATGTGAGAGGACACCTCTGGTTGATAACATTGAATTCATACAAATGTATTCATTAATTAAGAACCTCTAATACATACGAATGATTCTGAATTTCTTATATTCTAATAATTGGTTTCAAATTCCATGGGAAACTAATGTTATACATGGTGAATTAATAAGATTTCATGAAAATATATAAAATCTATAAGATAGTTCTATAGTAGGAAATAATTCCCCTCAAAAGGGTGTAATGAGTACGACCTCCCATCCTATGGATAATACATGCCCTTATGTATCATAAGTTCAAAAATAAAGAACGTCTACCTTTGGAAAGGAGGTTCATTAGGATAAATAACTATGGGATGTTTCAGGTTCAACATTATTATTTTTTCATCCCACATAATGTCTGTTCTGGATAGGAATCACTAATTCTATGTGGTTTCCATTGGAATTATTTATAGAAACAGAAACATACAATGGTTCTTTATCCAAAGGGACCTACTTCCCAAAGTCTGAAATTCATTTTGTTTGAACGTGTGATACTTAAGAACGTACATTGGTTAATAGGATGGGAGTTCAGACTCCCCACATCCTTTTGGGGGTAATTATTTCATACTCTAGGACTCTCTTATAGATTTGATATATTTTCAAGAATCCTTATTAAGTCACCATGTATAACATAAGCTTCCCTTGGAATTCGCAATCAAGAATTTTCATGTTTGAAATTCAGAATCATATGTTTGTGTTCAAGGTTCTTCAGTAATGAAGGCATCCATTTGTATTAGTGGTTCTCCATCAATGGTATCCTCTCATATACTATTTAATGATTATTTTAATCATCATTATGATAGTACTTGTTTTTAAACCACTCAGTGGGGCACTCTATAATTTATTATTATCCAATGAGTCTAAGGTTTATTTAGATGTCCAGATCATACCCATCAATGGGCTACTTATATATCCTTGTGATTGGAATCTGATCCCTCGTAGTTCAGTGCCGCTTAATGGGGCACATTAGACCATTTATTGTCATGTGATAAGTTCCTAGTTGTACAATTTATTGTAATGTGGTAATGAAATCTAATAGAAAGGTGCATAGTAAATGTTTCGTGTGGGACTTAAGCTTAAGAAGACCAAGGAACCTAGAATGAATATGGGATTCCATGTGGGATTCGACCTTGTTTGTAATATGTCCCATGAAGAATAAGGTTGATTTTATGTGTTGGTTTTGAACCATAGAGAGTATTATTACGTATCCTATTTTAATGGGATTCAAAGATCACATCGTTCGACGAGTCTCATATGAGAGTATAGTCCTTTTAGAGAAATGATTTTGGGCTTACAACATCAAAAGTATGCCTATTTTATAGAGGAATTGAGATGGAACTAGGGCCTTAAGAAGTCTTCTTATGTATCCTAATTATGGTGGGAATCATACTTATTGTAGTTCAACAGTATTCGTGTTTATAAATGTGTTGTGAACATGAAAAACCACTATTCCCATGTGATTCATGAGCGGTTTGAGAAACAAGAGGATGTCAAAGATTAAAAAAAGGTACACACACTTTTCCTCCTCCACTGGTAGAAGAGGACGGGTCTATGGAGGCAAGGGTGGATGAGGACGGGGCAACCGTAGAAGAGGGTATAGAGCCATGAACTCATCCTTATGGGATGACATTGGAGGTCATGCAGTCCAGCTCTCTGAAGAATAGGGACTTACCTTAACCAGCGTGCCCTGATGGATCCTAAGAGAGGAGGAAGACATATCCTTTTCTTGAATAGAGAAGAAAGTGTGACCCTCACCCTCCTTATTGGGAACTGGAGGTGCCGAGTCTTAGAGACTAAAAGGGGAGGACATAACCCAAAACATAATCCTCCAGAAAAGGATCTCCCCAACACTGTCCTAGGGAGAAAGGTCTATGTGACTATAGATATACAAACACACAAAAAATCTATAAATACAGACACCATTATGAAATAGATGCTTGAAACCTATAACTTTGGATATAAAAAACCAAATTGGGGACATGTTGTTGTGTCTTTTACCAAGGATTTATATGTGAGGTTATTTTTGAGGAAGCATCAACTTAGTCTCTTTTTGATAAGGGAGACAAGGAAGGATGTTCCCTATGATGAGTGGCTTAAAAAAGGGTTTACAAGGTGATGTGTAGGTAATGTGTGATTCTATGCATCTTAACAATGTAGGGTAGCTATTCCGCATAGGTATTCTGTGTAGGTACCCCACATAGATGTGTCATGTAGGTACCCCACGTAGATGTTCCGTGTAGGTACCCAGCATTGGGGCACCACGCAGGCCATAACAATGTCTGAAAAAGGTACATGACATAGGAGAACCATGAATATGAAATATTAAATATTTTAAGGGACTCTGAGACATTATTTTCCCATGTAATTATCTCTTATCTCATATTTTTAGACAGTAACGTAAGAACATTTGAGGGATCTGTGCAAATGAATAACGTAATTGGATCATCAAGAGTTCTTTGACTTTTTTTATCTGACTAATGAGGACCCCAAGGGTTATATTTAATAGAAAAGAGGGGTATGTTAAAAAGAAATTATTCAGTGTAGGTTGTCTTCATAGCCCTTCTACATAGATCCTCCGACTAGGGTTACAGAAAGAATCTTGATGCGTAGCTTTGTTGCATAGGTCTGGCGCATAGGTCTTCCACACAGGACATCTGTGTAGCTCCTCCATGCAGGTCCCACACAAATTTTCATTCCATTTAGATCTTCTAGCTTCATCTTGAGACATTGAAATATATAGGGGACATCTTCATAGTATTTTTTTATTACTAAGGAGTGTTAATAGTCATGGAGTGGAACTTCTATGGTAACTCCTTCCTGGTCTATTGTTGTTGGAATAGACCGAACCAGTGTAGGCTTTGACTATTGATATGTGAATGTAGATTTTTTTGAGGGTGGAATTATTTCATATGATAGTAGTATTTTCATGATAGGTGCTAAATGATAGTTACTGAATACCTGGATTATGGGTTTCATGAATAGTGATACCTTTTTATGGGTATGTTAAAATCTTCTACCAGCATCACTTTAGCTGACATACCATCATTTACATTTCCCCCAATAAGTGTTATATTATTAGTGGAGATAAGAATATCAACCATTTACATGGTCTCAGTTATAGCTTTGTTGGATAAAGTCTAATGACCCTCAATTTTGCATAATGATAACAACCTCCTTAGTGTGATAGAAGGAAATTTCAATGTGAGGAGGGTCAATAAAAGAATCTTCATGGATTGCACTAGGAAAGTGTATATGTCTTGTATTCACGTGTGTTCGGGCTTCAAATGATTCACCATAGAAAATAAGATAATCATTTTTAACCATATATTAGGATGGTCAAATAAGTAATGGGAAATTTTGTCCTTCAAGGACCTACATTGAGTTTATGGGCACAACCAATGTGGTAGGGGCCACAATTTTAAGAAAAAGGTTATAAATCATCACTATCACACCCTTTATCATATCAATCTATAAATAATATCTAATCCTATTGTTGAAAAGGCCTCAACCATGAATCCCAAAACTCTAGCTACAACAGACTAGTTGTTAGGTCCTCAAGTATGTTTTTGGGGAGATGATGTAATTATATATGTGTAATAAACATTGAAAATAATAAAATGTCATCAATAATAGTAAATAATCTTAGTGAAGTGGTAATAAATATTACAACATAATATATATTAAATGCAATTCACTAAATCCCTAAATGATCGTCTAATGCATACTGTAATGATCACCCAATGATCCAATAATATATGAAAAAAAATAAAAGAAACAGAAATAAAAGTACAGTGATCTCCTACACACACTAATCCATACCACATAATCAACCTCCATACATATATTAGATCCATCCTTCTTGATAATTCCTTGGACTCATACCCTCCAATGAATGAAACCAATTGAACATTCTCTCTAGTACACAAATGAAAGAGTGACTCAAGCAGGGTGGGAGTAGAAAACTCAATAGGGAACCACCAATGTGTTCTCATACATATCTAGTAAATGTATTGTATATATGTGAGAGCTCCCCATCAGGATAACAAAAACAACAACAACAAGAAAAATATTTACAATTGTAATAGTAATAATAACTAAATTATCAAGATAACTAAATAAAAAAATCATATCAAGGACTTCTTCCATGAGTACTAGCTCATGAAATATGCTTATCCTCATAGAGAAAAAATTGAATAAAATAGATAAACTAAAACCATAGTCCATCTTTGTTCTGTAAATTCAATCGAATGGGAATCTTGTGAATAAAGCATTGAGATTTATTTCTTTACTTTTAAGCTTTGTAAAATTAAGTCAATCATTGGGTATGAAATCTCAAATGATCATACCTACTTTTACGAAAACAAGAAATGTCAATAATAAATATATCATAAGTATATCATAATTTAAATAAAATTAAATCAACCCCAGCATCCAAACTAGGGATACATAATATAAATTTATAAAAACAATCAATTATAAGAAGTTCCAAGTGAAACATCACAAATAATGAGGATGTGGAGCATATTTTACAACAATTAAAAACAATTATATGGATTTTCATGTCCCACATCCAAATAAATTATTTGAAGATTCATGTATAACATCATAAAATAAGAGGATGAGGTGTGTAATTTCCAATATTTCAAAATAAATAATGTGGAGAACCATGTAAAACATCCTCAACCAAGATAATAACTCATATTTAATTCAATAAACAACTATAAAACCCCATATCCACGCATGTGTAGAAAATATAGTAATGGTTCACCCACACTACTCATAGGGATAATCATAGGAATCACTAGAGAATATCATGATATATCTTTGAGAATATATCAAACATTTTTCTTTGGGTAATGGTTGCGATCAATCCATCTATGGTTATCACACATTAAATCAATTGGGTCCCACCAATGAAGAGTTCTTTGATATTCATAAACAATCCAACCTCCCTATCACTATAAAAGAAGTAATTCTAGCGGAAAAAAAAATAGTTTCAAGAACTATACAAATCAATTAAAAATAACGCTTATAAGCTAGATACTATGAAGTATCCTTGGGAATACTCATCCTAATATCACATTATGTCAAGGCCCATGGTCCATTTTCATAGAAGAAAATTAGGAATTGTAGCCATGTAAATAGTTATTGAGTTAATGAATAAATAAAATAGTGAAGTTGGTCAAATTACTAAAACCATAACTATTTTCATAGACCATTTGGAATAATTTTTTCATACAAGTTATAAGGTGAAACCTGCTACCATCTCTACATAGACCCATAACACACTATCTTAGGGTCTATGAATCACCGATACACTAACCAGGGCCACCTATGTGAACACATAGAGATGTATGATATTTTGGATCCTCGTGGAAAACATGTAAGTAGAGGCATCCCACCAAAGACCCTTAGAAAAATAGAATATGAGATTTTGAATTCGTTTTGAGATCCTCTAGAATATAGTTAGGATCATGGGTCAACACACGACACACCAATATTTTATCTCCCAAAATATAATAAGAATGGAAAGAATACATTTATATCTTCTCAGGGTCATACTACAATAACAATCGTCATGTGATGGGTTATGAGACAATTTTAGTGACAAGATATCTATGGGGACTATCTAAAAATACAACATGATCCTAGAATACCTTAGGATCATCCACTTATCCATGTAAAAGATATTCGACTCCTTAAGAACTAAAGTCTCATCTCATAATATGTTCATAGGATACATGTTCTATAAAAGTTATAAAGTTATAAAAATTTTACATATGGGATGTTAGTGACTCTTAACATTAATCCATTACAAAATACACATTTAATCAAAGAGTTTAATATAAAAAATTCAACATTAGGCTTTATACTTATGGTTAAGACCTAGAATACACATATTACTATAAAAACTCTTAAATACTACATGACATGTACAAAAAACTACCTAATGTTCATGAATATTTATATTTATTTTTCCATGTGTCAATAGTAGTTTTCAAAGATTATCTAAGATCATCTGAGACATATAAATGTAATATATTTTAGAAAAAACACCATAAAATAAATAATTATAAATAAATTTTAATTAATTATTATTATTAATATGTTAAACAAATTAAATTGTTTTATTAAAAAATTAATAATTCCATAAACTTTACTAAGTTTTCGTGTTGCACTGATGTTCTGACATAATGCTCGTAAAGAACCCATAACACATCATCAAACATAAATAGGAAATAATACTTAATAAAAAATAATGTAGAAAATAATTAATTTAAGATTTCAGGATCTATTAATTAACCACAACATTATACCTAAATAAAACAGCATGTATTTAGTGAAGATGACCTCCTCGGTCTTCCTATTCTTAAGAAGATCAAAAACTGTATCTTCAGTATCCAATTCCATCATGATTTAGTAGAATAAAGAAAAAAATCCCTAACCAATGAAACATAAATTATTTGAAGAAGGATAATAAGATAATTGGAAAAAATTTAGTTGAATAGTAAACTCTTGTATTCCAATTTTTTAGAAGACAATTTAATCAAACAAAGAAAAAGAGATATCATGGATAGATGAAGGGAGAAAAGGCGGTAATTCACATATCATCTATTGAGATGAATTAGGTGGAATATAGGGTAAAATATTTGTTGGTCAAATTGTTAAAATGAATAAATTCGTCCATTTAATGAGGTGAATAGTTAGGGAACACATTTTGGAAATGTGTGCATTTACTTTTCATGTTTTAATATCGAAAAAGGGTGACCTCACAGGGTAACAACACATGGTTAGTAAAATTGTTTTCCAAATATGTGATTTCCTATACACCTCTATATCAAACAACATAGTTTCAATGGTCCCTTAACCTTGGTTTTCCAACCCATATTCTAATAAAAAATGTGATTCAGGGTTTGAATTCTTGATTACCACTAATAGTGAACTAACCATGTGCTTTACACTATAGTATCTAAAAATATAAATATTGGGATGTAAACCCCAGAAGTTATTTTTGAGACATATGAGACACCTTCCAAGCCACATGTGAATTCTAAAAAATCATTTTAGTCATTTATGTTATAATAATTGTATAACAATTCTCTAATAAAAATTTGACTCTTCCATCAATGTAGAATTCAATTACATCTGAATGCACTAACTCAAAAAATTCCGGATCTTAAAACATCAACTCATTAATGCATCTCATCCATATAAATTCTTAGTGTGAATAAAAATGACCAAAACAATTTAATTTGGTCATGAAACCTTTCCAAATTGCCTCATTTCAACTCTAAATGTCGAACATGATGGAGGATCCATCATAAAAAATCAACCCTTAACTTGATTGACTTGATCCTACACTTTAAAACATTATTAAAATAATAAGAAAAAACTTACACGAGCCCATCGACGTCTAAATATGATCATGGCAACTTATAAATTCTCAAATGTATTATAGTGACCCTCTCTATAGTTTCTTTCAATATATGGAAAATTTTGAGACCCATATTTTCCTCCTTTGGAATTTCCTACCAGAACCTTCCCTTAGTATCCTAATGACGATCCTGATATATTATCAACTCAATAAACCTGATATAACATGAGGAAACTACCTATAGTCCTCTATTTTTTCTAAACTATTGAATTTAAATCAACCAAGATGTACATAGTCAGAATAGATTATCCACAAAAATTTTCCATCAAACCTTGAACTACACCCATCTCATTTTTTCCAATGACATCCAAAATGACGAATAACTATTTATTGAATGGCCCCATCCTCACATGAAACTTCTCATATGAGGTTTATATCCTAGTAACTAAATCCCGAATCCCCACAATATGAGCATCTTAATCAACATACCAATGAAAAAGTATTTGGTTTCCACAAACCATGCCCCATCATTTTCTAAACAAAATCACTATCCTGGCTATGAAACTACTCATATGAGAGTGCCAAAAAAAATTCAATCCTCACCTTTTCCCTCTTATAACAATGATTTCCATATAAAAAATCAAATTTCAACTCACAATGAGGGTTACCACTCTTCCATAAAAAAATTCCTCACTCCCATCCATATGGACTCCCTTATACCACTCTATGAGTGAAACCTCCAATGTTTCGACCATCAAATGCCTGTCACCCATCCCAATCCATGTTTGTTTTTCTACCAATAAAAAACTAGGATTGACCCATTTCTTCTATACCGCCACACCTCAAACATTTTGTATTACCTTTCTACCTTAGAGGGGAATTCCTTATTTCAATAAATCTTTTGTGAAATGATTTACACAACCTTTCATTAAAACCATACATCGTCATCTCACACAAGGATTCTCAGTGATTAACAATTTAAGTAGTTATAGTATGCAACTAGTGAATACCAAAATCACCCAATACAAAAGGTGTAAAATCTCATACCCATTGGTTTGATACATGATTCATTCTCTCTCTTGTCAACTATCCACAATGCCAATATGAATGTGTTATATTGTACATCAGTATAATTATTATTGAAATTACCTTTGAAATACTTTTAGATATTGTTCACCACAACAATTCCAAAATTTATTCCACAACCATAGGTCACATGATTTAATTTTATAAAATTAAAGAATCAACAACAAAACAAATGGATAACAGGGATAGTAACCATAACTATTCACAACTACTAACAGAGTCTCGATTAGCAACAACTCTCTATGTTCTATATCAAATAATGAATCAACATGGAACCTTCCATGTGAGGGTCTCAAGACATGTTTACAATGAATACCCCTTCCATAAAGAAATATGTAGACATGGGATAACCTCCTTCAGAAGTTTCCCTTGATTAATCCAAACACTAAATCAAAAGGGCATGAGTAAAAACAATGGTCCTCACGGTCTCCCATTTATTTCAACGAGTCATGTATCGTATCAAGGGAAGTTTGTCCAATCACCTAGCACATTGGTCAATCTATCATAAGTTCACATATAATGGGGTGGGTTCCACACATCCATATCATCAAAAGGAATCTAACATGCCTATCAAGTCTCTATAAGGGAGGTAAGGATAACATCAGCCTACTAAGGTCAAGAAATTATGACAAGGGTCTAATTATATAGGTTTTCAATTCAATGTTACTGATGACAATACCGATTAAGAAATAATTGGAAAACCATTTTAGTGAAACCCATTACGAACACCTATTTAGGTAGGTTTGTAATTTCTTAATAATTTGAGGGATCACCTCCGATGAGTTGTCATACTAGGCCATGAGCCTCTCCAATCATCCTCATATGAGAGTACTCACTATAGGGTTACGATATAAACAAGTAAAAGAATAAGGAATATACCCTCACCATGTATCCTAATATAGGAATGGACCCTCAATGATATAGTTCCCCATAATTGATTATGTACCTATCACAATTTCACTAGAGGGTACAACTAGATAACTATAAAAAATATTCTTTGTCATATATAATATAATTTAAATGGTAAAACTCCATGAACGTTGATGCAAATTATTAGTTAATCACACCTAAAATATACACTCACAATGGGTCTACTGGAAAGGAATCAACAACCAAATATAACCTATAAGGGTTAATAATATGCACACAACATTGTATAAAAACATTTGTGTCCTAAAAATATCAGATGGATTTTTTAAGTAGAATTTCATCTCATGTTATGTGGGAAAGCGATATATAGGTTGTTATTGGAATTTTAAATAACCCAACCTATTTAGTAATCCCCACATGGTGTCTAACACTTAGGCACCATGGACCTTAATGGCCTACTAGTGTCGAAGCATCTTATATTCATGAGGAATGCATCATTATCATAAACATAATGCATCACATTGTGGATTGATTGGACCATCCGTTCGAAGGGGATATATACATTTATATCAAACAATGTATAATTACACAAAGAACCTATTTAGGAAAAACCCATTTATGTTTTTTAACACATTAAATAGATGTTCTCATCATTAGTAGTAAAATTACCCACCATAATGCCTATAGAATATAGACCTTATGTGCCATATATGAGACATGAAAAAATTCCACTTCTTGTAACCAACCAAGATTCTAAATCAATCCCTAGAATCTTGATAATATTTCAAGATTTAGAGACCATAATAAATATCAAAAATCACACAAAAACGTGTCAATAAATGTGATAATCATAGGAAACTATAGCATGTCATATTATGAATAGAAATACCATATCGATAGAAATTACAACTACTTACTACAAAAAGTGTTCTTGACTCACTTGTTCGATATCCATCACATGGTCATAAAAATTCCAAACACTCTTGTCGATCATATCCCAAATAGTAATGCAATCGAATAATAATCCATGATGACACCACTTTTTCATGCCCATTCTTAGCTCACTCCATAAAAGGTAGCAGAACTTGTCGGTGATAAGGCCCCAATCATCCATCCCCATATTGAAGAGGCTACATCTTGCAGAGAGGCCCTAGGTTAGGTCTTTAGGTGGACTATTGTCTCATATAAGAGTAAAAATAATTGATGTAACCAGATATGATCTAGAGTATTAAATAATCATATTACATAATTAATATATATAATAATATTATATAAATAAAATGGAATACATTAAATTCCCAAACAGCTATGTTGTTTATAAAACACTGACCACTGACTAGGTAGAATATATATCAAGAAGTAGATAAAATATAAAAATAAATGTGAAAGGATCTATTATATTCACTAAGATGTACTTCATATTCAATATCTATATACATATCTTTTCTATCCTGCTGAAGGATCCATGGATTTCAACCCATTAGGTTCCTTCAAAAAAGTGTATGTATTCTTGGGTACCTATTACAATGGAAGCCAGAGTAGGGTGTGAGTAATAAAATGAATAGGGGACCAAAGTGTTGGTCCTTTATGTAGATAATAAATGTTTTGTTCTTATATATGATCTAATCATCAGAATTATTATAATAATAATAATAATAATATAATGATACTATATAAATGAAAAATTAATATCAAGCACTAATTCCATGAGTATATTCTCAAGAAATAAGATTAACCTAGATAAGACACAAACGAATGAAATAAATAATTTAAAACTGAATTATATCATTGGGATTTTATCCCTGTTTTTTAGAAACAACTTTAATAAGGAATTGAGGTGGATGTTGTACCACTCAAGCATTCTATAATCAAGTCAATAATTGGGTTCAAAATACCGAAAACCATAACTACTTCATCCAGTACCATAACATTATAGGAAACAGACATGTAAAGTGAGTTATATTTTAAATAAATTGAAAATTCCCAATCTTCTACATCATCGATGCAAAATGGAGTATCCAATAATATCAATCAAGGATGTGAAGCACCATTTCCAATATTTTAAATCAGGATGGAGTGAGTCGTCATGTCCTACAACTCCAAATAAAAATGATTGAGTGTCATGTCCAACATCCCAAGAAAATATTTGGAGAATCACATACAAAATGCTAAACCTTGAGGGTTAGGATATTCATGTACAACAATTACCAATAATTGATAACGAGCACCATGTCCAACATCCTGAACCACGATAATAACCCACATTCAATTCAATAAACAAATCAACATAACCATCCCTAGGAATGTCTGAGAAATTTGTTAATGGTTCACCACCCTGATCCTATAGATATTCATAGGAATCACTTGAGAATATAATCATCAATCATCAATAATAACTCAATTCGATGCTCAGGATAATGTCACCCACCTTTCTGTCTTTAGTAATCACACAAAGAATCCACTAGGTAACACCAATGAAGTTGTATATTGAGATTCATATTAAAACATACATATGTATTCTTATTTAAGAAGGAATATTAGTGAAAAATTTGACATATTGTAAACATTACACTCAATTGTACATGAAGGGTCTTAATATGGATATCAAGAAGTACCAATGGGAATATGTATCATAGCATCACATTATATCACTACTAATGTTTCATGTTAAATTAAGCATATATAGAATCATAGTTTATAAAAATTAAATTTGTTAATTTATAAATTTAATAGTTATGTTGGAAAAAAACATAAAACCATCATTATGGCAACAACCCATTGCATGCTTACATGTTTTGTTTGAGTTATAAGGTGACACCTACAACCATCTCAATAAAGACAAATAATGCACTAGATTAGAATCAGCTAAGCATCAAGGAACCCACTTTGGTTACCTACATCAATACATGGAGATTTATCCAAATTGAAATGATTGAGGTCAACTAATAAAAAATGGTATCCCTATTGGGACCGTTGGAAAAATAGAACAGGTGTAGAATCATCCCTCTTATAATTTTCTAAAACTATGTAATAATCCAATGTTAACACCTGGAACACCCGAACATTACATCGCATGGAATTATAGAATATAGAGAACAACCTTTCCGGATACTATGGGTCTTACCACAATAATAACCATTAAGTGTTAGGTCGTGAAAAAATCTTTGTATGAAAAATTATCTAGGGGCAATCTACTCACCCATCATAGTTTCCATTTTCCTAAAATTTATCTAACTTAGTCTGTATAAGGGATAAAAAGGCTTACTAAGTGAAGTCTAACACTATAATAATTTTTGAGGTCACATGGACTCATAAATGAATAGTCTATAAAAATAGTACAGATGGGTTGTTAGTGACTATGGTGTTCTTCCATTACAAACTACACATTTAAATAAAATTTCCATTATTTTAAATTTAACATGAGGCATATCCATTAGAGAAGATACTATATATAAACATACCTACCTAAGAATGAATCAATACCACATTGAATGCACGATTGAACACCTGACCCTTTTGAATATTTTATTTTATTTTTATAGTGTCCAACGAAACTTTCCAAGGCACATAAAAGCTCATGTGAGATTTATGAACGGCCTATCTTACAACCAAAACACAAAGATATAGATAATTATTACAAAACTCTAATTTATTTATCATGATTTCTAGGTTGTAAATAAAAATAATAATTTATAGAAAAGTCGCAATGACCATAAAATCAACATCTGACCACATTGCATCGAATTTGCTACCTAAATCTCTAAGACAACCTATGGAACATCATCAACCTTGACATAGTATTATTACCTAATGACTAGAATCATGGAAGAAAAAAAAATTATTTAGTCCCTAATGATTTTTAAATTAACTATTCCAGCATA
This sequence comes from Viscum album, assembly GCA_963277665.1. Lineage (NCBI taxonomy): Eukaryota > Viridiplantae > Streptophyta > Magnoliopsida > Santalales > Viscaceae > Viscum > Viscum album. The sequence goes on along the minus strand of OY728140.1, from coordinate 175,416,546 downwards.
CCTCAATGAAACGACCCATGAAAAAATTAAAACAGCCTCATGGATCATCCTCTACCTAAAATGTTAAATATCCAAATCATTGGTATCTAATTCCACTATGCTACAATGGAATCAGGGATAAAATATCAAACATGTAAATTGAAAATTATTTAAGGTAAAATATAAACACAACATATGACATTATATTTGAAGACATACATCTACCCATACAATGTGTCTGATGGTGATCAAATTGGACAAAGAACAAGGGGATATCACATGGATAAAGGTAGATTGGGGTGTAGAAAAAGATAGGATATTCTAGCATAAATTATTAAGAATAAATGTGTAAAACAAATTAATATTTAGAGTGGAAAATTTCTATTTTATAATTTTTCTGAGGTTTATGATTAGGCTACTTTTTATGGTAAACCGTACACTAACCATGGAGGTTTCATAGTATTAACATGATTAACTAGCATAGTTTCTGCTCCCACTTAGGAAAACCATTTGAAAAATATGTACATCCCTATTAACTACTGTATTAAATGAAAAATATGTACTTTTTAGTTTTCATGGTTTTTCTAACATGTGCACCTATATAAATTGGGCTATCGGGTTAGTCCTTATTGTTAGAAAAAAAGAGCAACCTATAGTTAACATTCCTGAAACACCTAAATCCGTCTCAAATCCACAAATATTATTCCAAAACAACTTATTTATCATCTAGGCCTCATTTTTTTTATCTAAAACCCTCACATTTAGGCATTCTATTCATTGAAATTACATTCAAAATATCTAAAAAAATTAACTGTCGAGAAATTGTAAATTCAAAATCATTTTGATGTTTGTATCTAAATAAATATGAGTTAATAAAAGTACCTCATCCTGGTGAAATTTAATTCACCCAATTGTTTAAAATGAAATATTATTTAATCGTTTATGAATTACATCACATCTATATTTTTTTCCATGCATAATGATTCCTCTCATCCTCAATCGATATGAGATGTAATGGTTACCACTATTTGAGTATTAAATGTTTTTGATGTACACTTGGTGGAAAATATTTTTGAGTCACCAGAGACACCACTTCGAGTGTTCTTAGTTATTTATTTGGATCTATTTAGGGAATATAGAGAGGTTGATTTTACAGAATATAAACCCACAATGTTATCATTCAAAGTCACCGCTTATATAAATTATACACACACAAGAGGCATTTGTATACTATTCATTATAGAAGATATAATTAGAAAAGAAAAATTTCCATATAATAGAACATGATTTTAGCTGATGGTGGGAAAGTTATTGCCTCAAGAAATATGACTAATCAAATGATAAAAATGTAAAATTACCAATATTTATCATCTTTAAGGATTTTGTTTCTCATGGACTATCTCCTTCCAATATAGGAGACTATCTCCCCAAACATTTGGGACTTCCTGTTTCATTATACCATGAATACTTCTCTATAAGTTTAACTATCTCCACCCTCTTTAAAATAATATTTTTTTAGATATATATTACAATCAATATATTATAATATATTATCGTACATTGATCCAAAGGAATGATTACTTCATCGCACTATCCTGTAGATCGATCAACCTACCATTTGGCGTTGTATCTACACAATTATTCACTCACCCATATAGCGAAAGGGATATTGATTTTTGTATAATAAAAAAAATATCCATAACTAAAATATACTTTCCCACCCCAAGGGGTTTAATTCATAACTTTTTTTTAGGAACCATTATATCCCAATTTAATATAATATTGTAAAAAACCTACAATATCTCCCACATGTCTCTAATTTCAATGGTTATGAGCCCGTTCAAATATAATCATTCAAAATCAATATATTATTTTTCAAATGCATCCTCAGCTAATTGAGAAAAAACATTGTATCATTTTAATTGATTATTTTTTCATGGAATTCCACCTCATCTAGAGTCTATATGACCTAGATATGTGTCTCTTATCATTGGTGGGGTATAAACTATATAAACCCAACCTAAGATCACATTTAATCATCCACTCTGAGTCTCCACACAACTCATGGTAATAGACTGCCTAGTAATTCTTGGCCACCATTACAATCATTCTCTAGGAAAACTATTTTGGTAGTTCCCTTTACCCACCAAGGAGCCTAATATGATGTGAACCATGGAACACTGTAATATAACTATCCTCATGGGTATGAGGATATCTATGAGTTTTAATTCCAAACTATCAACCCAGTATATTCTTTTATATTTCTTAATTAGATGATAGAATAGGGTTTTCTTGGGTCATCATCAAAAATATTTATTGTGAAACCATTACATGTTTCTATACCCAGACATCTCTTTGTAGTGAAATTGATGGTTTTTTTAGGAACCAGAAGTATCATGAAATCAAATAGGGAATACAATCTTCATAGATTATCTCTCAAAATAACCATGTCTCTAGGAAATAATATATTAGAGCCCCCATAAAACCAATCACCAAACTCTCTGTAACCATATTCATCCATTTTTCTGATGGGGGGATTACTATATAGGAATAATTTGAACTTTACTGAAAATATAAGAACCTTTAAAAATAATATTCATTTTTGGAATAGTGCCTTGAACTTATTAACAGATTATATATAGGTTGAATCATCAATTAAAGCTGATGACATCATCATAGAGAGAACATGATTCATAATTTATGACCACAAATCCTTATAAATAATGAAATGTATATGAAATATATAATGGGAACATAAATAAATAAATATGTATTATTCAATAATGAATTTTTTCTAGAATTATTGTCACCAATTACACATGTCCTACTTAAAAAACAAGGTTAACATGATGAATAAACATTCCCTTACTCCATAGTGGTTGTTATGAATAAGAAGGAAATGTTTTATTAACCAAATTTCAATAAATCCCTCTAATTGTGTTCATTTATGGATATATATGTTGACATTGTAATCCCATGCATTATAGTGTCCATGTTTCAATACAAGCCAATATATCCCTAATATCCCATGTTTTCCATTAAAGGTAATCCCATTGGATAAATATATATTTTCCATTTACCCTTGGGTTTCTGGAATATCATCATTCATAATTAAAAGTGGATGTCTTCTCAAGTATGTGGGTCCTTCACCTTGATCTCTAAAGTTTTTTTAAAAACAAATCATGGAATAATGAGGTGATATTCATATAATCCTTTCATCTTACCTTTAAAGGAATATATTATTCCCACATATCCATAAGGATGGGTTCCCATATGCTTCAATTGACATTCCATAGATTAATTCCCATTTATTCATATATCATATGGATGTTATTAACCTTCTAGATCCATTAAATAAAAAAAATATTATTCTAAATATGATTTCCTATAATCGTATGATTTAAAATATTTCAAAATTTTTTGTTGTCGGCTGCCTAGAGGTCCAACTTGAATATAGGACATGATTTGGGAACCCAGTATGCCCATATCATTAAAATCAAACTATCAATTATTTCATGTTAATCCCATTCATCATTAAAACCCTAAAGTGTTCTAGTAGCTGAGTGATTGAAATTAGGATAGTAGTAAATCATGTTCAGAAGAAGATATGTTTCCTTGCACTACTGATGTTGTCCAACAATTGGTTTTGTCTCACTTTATAGAGTCTTACAATCATAGCATAACTATGGAATGTTCATGTAATCTTTATGAATATTTCTCTCAGATGATTATTGTTTTTAGATCAACATGGATGATCTCTATAAAGAGGACAAAGAATTTCTTTAGGAGAAGGTTCCAGTTTAAGAAGTAGTTCAAACCATTCTACATAGAAATAAAAGTATATACTATTTCATTCTCAATATTTTGTTTAATTTTAGAGATCAAGGATTTATTTATTTCATGATGTAGAGTTGAATTGAAAAATAAACTACTGGATGATATATATTTATCCCTTTAATTACTTTTACAAAATAATGGTGTAGGAGAAAAAAGTTGGGACCTCTAATTTTTGTTGGAAGTATATGAGTTTGGATGATTCTGGTTATTCAAGGGTTCCTATTATGGGACCACACCAATAAATGGAAAGTGAAAATTGATATAAAATATCCGATATGAAATTTAAATTTGGGAAGATATAATTCTTAATTTGTTTTTGGGGATGTGTTTCATCAACCCATTAAGGGTACTGTTTTCTATTTGGTTACACTGGTGTACACCACCTTTCCATAGACACCATTTAGGAATTAGTGACTCAGTTTTTTCATTGAGTTTAGATGGGATAACATGTTGTGCTAGTACATGATTGGGTGTATCGATGGTTAGAGACTAACAAAGCAGGCATAATGACATTCATGGCCAATATCCAGTATGGGTTGGCCTATGTTAGTTCATATGACATAGACTCTATATGTTTCAAAATGTAGGGACCTCTTGGAATCCTTTCCCCTTGGATATATGAAAATTTACTATCTATATCCAAGATTGAGATATTATGAACCTATTCTACTATTGGTACATAAGACTATTCTTGTTGAGTTATATTTTTGGAAAGTGTATTGAATGATATTCTTAGTGAATGAATCATTTAGGTATATTTCTACTATAAAACCTAGTATTGAGTCTCTCAATGTCCATTATGTCCACTCAATAATGTAAAACATTGCTTTTTTGTTGGTTGTTCGGCTACATTAGCTAATCGGTCGATCATATACCCATATTTTCATTTTTTTTATTAATGAGTATTTTATATGTGGAAGATGAGCATTTGACTGAGAACCGAAATATTCATCATTCATTTGGCTTTTGGTACTCAAACATTCTTACGACATTTATAGCATATTTTGAATAGATACATGATCATCTAATTTCTTTGTAATTCCTTCATTCTCTTTTAAATATATATGGACATTATTGTTGACATTTACAAATTCATAGAGCACAATAAGAATCATATTTCCTTTATATGGATACGAGTATTGATCTTTCTTAGAGTGTATAATTTTTGGAGAATAATGGTTCCCAAATTTGGTTTCTCACTTAACAGGTTTCTTTGGCTTGTGGGTAGTATAGGGATTCACCTTTTCCTCAAGGATTCTACTTTATAATATCTTCGAAGTGTAATCTGGAGATATTCTCTAGAATACCTTTTTATAGATGATCCTATGGAAGAACATGGTTTAAGAGATGTTACAAAATGTGGAGACTCAATTTTTCTATACCACCTATCTAGAAAATTATAAAATTGTAAGGGGAGGAGAAATTTTAGATTATCATGCATCTTGTAATGCATGATAGGGTTCCTCCAATTCCATTATTTCTTTTATTCTGCACTTTTAAGATATTTAATGACCTTGAAGGTGTAGTGGCTTTAAATATGAATATAACCCTATGGGATAGGGAAACTACTAAAATTTCACTATTACAGCTATTGCCTCAACTGTAATTATCCAGCTATTTTATGTTAAATGATGACTTGGGTGCAATTTGTCACTAGGGAAAATCTTCCACATGATGTTTGGATTTCCTCGACTGAGAAGCCTCCTCAAAACTTTTATATGTTTGATGTAAGAGACTTTTTATAGATTTATATCATCAATATCCACAATTATTTTATTTGGTCATATAAAATCAGCATTTAAAATACCGACTACGATGTTTAAATCGCAATTTTAAGAGTCATCCTTATGTTATGAAAATAGAAGATTTCAGTTTTTTGGAATTTTCAAGTATGAGACAATGGTTAAATGAAATGGTCCATGTTTTTGGAATATTTTTGATAAGTACAATAGATAGAAAATCAACGGTCGACTAATTTATATATCATAAAACATTATGTAATGAAATTTGATAATTATCAAACTTATTTACAAATTTCAGATGTTGTATGAATGAAAGGTCCATTTAAATATAAAGGTTAAATTATTATATTTATTTTATTTTATTTTATTGACCATTATAAATAATGAACAACTATTTTAAGTGGGTAAGAGTTTCATATTTATTCCATTGATTTAGATGAATATATTCCTCTGTAATTTTTTTAGAATACCGTCTGCAAGGTGGACAAGGGACAAAACATAAGTGGTATTTTATCCTTAGATATATATTTCTTCATAATCAACGTGTTCTATTCAAATTTAATGTGAAAATATTTTAATTTCAATATATATTGTGTTCGTTTACAAATAATATTATTTTAGGAAGAGGGGTTTATATGATTCCTCTTTATTTTGTAGGATTCTATATGTCCAAGGGTGGCTCATGGATTAACCATTTCCCCCATTCTGTATTGTGGTTGAGAACGAATTTAATTTTCCAAATAAGGAATATCATGTGTATTTAGATTCATTCTTTCATGTTCTTTATAATATGATGGGTAACCTAACGTGTACTAGGCAAGGGTGGTCCTTCTGGATAAAAACATTTCAAAGAGAGGATGACCTTTGCAGGGAATGTGATAATTGGAATCACTAACATCAAGGTTTGATATCCTATCATACAGAGAAATCATGAAACATTTTCTGTAGGGAGGGACATCGTTTTGGATAGTGTCAATCGGATGACATTATACCCATTTGATCTTATGATAACAATGAGATCTTCCATTGTTATTATCATGAGAAAATTTCCCATGATTGATCATTGTATGGCCAAGAAGAGGATGTTCAAGGTAAATTCATTAGAGAGGTTATCCAGAACTTCTTGATGAAAAATTAATAATATGAAATTCTAAATTTAAAAAACATATTTTAAGATTTGATAGACTATCAATAGGATCTGAGGACAACGTTGACAAATGTTTGAGGGCCTAAAGAACAATATCAAAAATTAGTGTAGGAATTTGGGATTACATTAATAATTTTGATTTTCATATTTGATAATTATTCTTATATATTCTCTATAAGTTTGATTAAGTCCCATTTATTGAACAAATACATTCAGCTATGAAATATTACCTATTAAACTACAAGGTAATTTCCAAAATATACTGAAATTATTTAGTGATTTTGGTAGGAATGTGTGCTTAAAATAAAGTGGAAAAATAATAATTGGGTGATGATCTCCAGTAAGAAAAATAATGTGTTCCCATGCTTTTAAAAGCTAGTTATTTTTCAAAATATTCTCTTAAAATGAATTTTAATTTTTGATAATTGTGTTATACGTAAGGATGAGTTTAATCAAACTACGAGATATTATTATAATATAATTATTTGATAGTTATCTCGTAGGTGTAGGATTACTAGGTATGAATATTAAAAAATAAATTATGAAATACATATTATTTAAATATGACTAATATTAATTCATTTCTAATTGATTAATCATAATTTAAAATAAAAATATTTTGAAAGTGATGGTAATATTTTTCTTAAAACTGTTTTTATGTGAAAAAGTCTATTTTTATGTTAATTAATTAATTTATATACTATTTTTGAATTATTATAAAGAAATATATGTATATGGTATATTTTATAAAATATTTCACATTTCATTTAACATTTTTTAGGCATGGTATGATAATGAAACATGTTTTATGCATAAACATGAATTTTTCTGAAAATCATTTTTCACCGTGTGTTTCACTCATATAATAAAATTTACTTCTACCTCATATAGGTATTTAATAGGATAAACTGGATTATTTATTTATAATTATTAGTCCAAAATTAGTTATGTTTTTATTTTTTTTATTTTATAGTAATAGAAATTTTGGAAAATCTTATCACACATTTAAAGGGTGAATCTTGTTAACCTAGGATAAAATTTGCTTATAAAGATGTAATGTTAATTAATAATTATTATTAGATAAATTTAATTCATACCTTATAACCATAGGATTGAAAATTGGTTGTTTAAGGGATAATTTTACAACCCATAATGCTATGTGACCTCATGTGTGCCTCCCCATAAATATTATGATTCCGACTAGCAACAACGACTATGTCCATTAGTGGGGAGATTATACCATCGGTACCACATCATTAGATCTATAATCAACATTAAAAATATAAAATAAATATTAATAGTAAATATTTGGATTGATATAAATTTAATAAATTCCATAAAAATAAATAATCATTGAAAGTGGAGAGCATAAGTAGATTAGACAATGAAGATTAAAAAACAACTAATAATGTGTCGGTTCATACGATGGTCGTCCTATCCCACTACAAGCTCTACACTACTTGTCTTATTATTCTTCCATGGAAACTCTTTCCTTTTATTCCTCATGATATTTATAAGTGCACTGTAATGACCAAGTATGTTTTCTGTACAAGACTCATTTGGACATCACCAATTAGTCATTAACCTGAGGTGATCAAGTATACATGTTTATTTCATAATAATATTAAATTTTTAACAAGAATAAAGAAAATACCAAACCAAGTGATCGTGCACTAACAATCCTTGCAAAAACCACTGGTTATACCTACTACGACATCATAATGATAATCAAGGATTCAAACGAATCAAGGAATATCCCCAATGCTAATGAATCATGGAACTTAGTATCATGTGATTGAGAGACTTTTCATCACTTTGAAAAAAGGATTTCATGTTGTCATCATTCCCTAGGAATCGAGAGCAACTCCAAATATTCTATAAATCAAGAAAATACACATTGGAATCTTATAGTCATCAAGTGCATCACATGGAATCCTCGAGGCATTAACGGTTCCCTACTCTCTGCATAGGTCCCCTATCATTATCATTACAAATTTCACGAACTCCCCTTTTAGGGGGTAAAAATTTCACGATGGTCCACCTACCCTCGATCAAAGAATAATACCCCAATAAAACATAATATATCATGGTATACGAGCAATAATAACAAATCATCATGATTAAGGTAGAATAAAAATACATGTGATCAACACAGAACATGAAATACAAGCAACAATGTACTCATGGAATAGTGGGATACATGGGAAATCATAAAATATCATCATTAGTAAGGTAACACAATTATACCTGTGATAAAAATCAAACATGAATAACACAATACAATTTACACATGGAAACAACAAAATGTTTTTAAGGAAACACACACTCACACACCCATTTGTGATCATAATCTATTAGGGTCATCAAATATGACTATGAATAATAATATAAAGGATATACATGTAAAAAATCCAAAAAAATAAGTAACATCCTACCTTAGTAGCTGTCGATGTAAAAAGAAATGACATTCTTGTCAATAACACCTCTTCGTAGACTGATTATCATAAAAATTGACACTTTAAAGCTCAATTAATTATCATGGAATCTTCAAAAACATATCTCTTACTTTATCTAAAAAATAAATAAAATATCACATGAAATTATAAATTCTATCTCCAGGATGTTTTCTGAATTATTATTCGAATTAAACACATGTGCTCTCAATAATTTCATAAATAACAATGTTTATATGATATTTTATAATAAATAATATTTAAAAAAAATTAAACATGGTAATATCTTATAGATAATCATTTTGAAAAATTATTTTGATAATACCTCCTAAATTATTATTTTATAATTATCTCTTGGTAATTTTTTTAATTTATCCTTTTAAAATTATCTTTTAACAATTTCTTATAATTTTCTATTTAATAATTATATCTTGATAAGTTCTCAAGAATTATACTATTAAAATTCTCATTTCATAATTTTTATAAATTATACTTTTATAATTATCATTTTATACTATCTTATAAATTATCCTTTTAAATTTATCTTTTGGTAATTTATTATATATTAATTTTTGAGAAATTACCATAAATTATACTTTTATAGTTATCTTTTTACAATTTCATATAAAATATCAATATGTTATTATCTCAAAAAATTATCATAAATTATCCGTGATAATTTATTTTATGTTTAATTTTATAAGTTTTAACAATTACCATTTTTTAAAATTAAATAATGATCATTTGATAATTTTCAACAATTATTTTATTATAGAATTTTACAATTACTATTTTATAATTATCACAATTATGATGGTACAAGATTTTTCAAATATCAGCTGCTAAGTTTACAAAATCGTCATTATTCAAAATTTCATAATTACAGTATGATAAATTCTCATAAATATAATTGTTTAAAATTGCGTAATTATTAATTGATACTTTTCTACAATTATCATTGTTTAAAATTCCATGACTCCTGTTTGTTAATTTTCCACAATTATCACCACATAAAATTGTGCAATTATCATATGATATTTTATATAAACTATCCTTTGATAATTAATTGTAATTATCCATCAATAATTATGGGAATATTATATTTTATTTATGTCAGTAGTTTTTCAAAATGGATTTATCTAATATTAATATTAATTATATTATTGTTTTTAAAATCAAATTTTTTGCTTAATTTCTATAATTAAGTAAATTATGGAATATGATTAATAAGGAAATAAACAAATAATCTTTCATCCGTGAAGATGGAAAATGTGGAACCCTACGTGTGCCTGAAATAACAATAAAAACCCAAATCAGATCATTTGAAATATCACCAAATGCTTGTTGGAAGATCTAGAGTCCCTCAGAATCTATATGATTGGCAAACAAAGAAGGCCGGTCGGGTTGGCCACACACACCACATACATTTATAACTCATAATCAAAAATCAAAGTTTGAACCCATATTGAAAATTAATTTAAGGACTAGCACATTAATTTCATACTAATAATGTGTTACTAGTAGAAATAAGTAAAAATGGTTTAAAACCAAAGCTTTTGGAATTTTATGGAATTAAAAATGGAGGTTTTCTACATTTATTTTTCGAAGAGGAAGAATATAATATATTACATTAATTAAATTCATATAAAATAATTAATATATTACTTTTAAATAATACTTACGTAAAATCATAACAAATTACCAATTCCCATTAATGTTATGTGATGCCTAGTGTAAAACCCACATTCCAGACATAATGTTGGTTTCTAATTTCTCAAACAACACACCATTTTATGTATATTATATTTTTTTTCAAAAAAATAAAAATATAATTTCAACATTAAATAACTTATCCTCACATGTAATCTTCCCAAACCTATAATGCTCACAAATTTTATACCCCTTATTAGATAAACACCATGTCCCATACCTTATAGTGTTCTCATATTTCTTATACGACATAACTTTAAAGATATATTATATTATTTTATTAAAAAAATCATTTAGTAATAATGTTAAATAAATTTCCCTTTTGTGTGATCTTAGAAAATGTCTGAAGATCATTTATTTTATACCCCAAATAGGGTACACGCCACATCCCAGATATCAATATGGTCTCAGATTTCTCATATGATTCACCATTTGGGATATATTCAATTATTTGGGACAAATCATTTGCACATAATGTGATATGACTAATATTTCTATTCCTTCGGTGTTGAGGATCTACGAGCATTAGAATATTGCACTAACATATTTACTAACAATGAAAATAGTCTATAATATATTCCACATTTCTATATGGGATAATACCAATATGAAAATCCGATAATACATTTACTAAATTTTTTTTCTGAATTATATTTTCACATAAAAATACCAATAAATCATTTAAAAATTGGTTTTTATTACCTTTGAAAAATCAAGACATTACAATTTTATCTCTATAAAGAATTATCATCCTTGATAAGTATCTCTAGTGGTATTTATTAAACAACTGAGTCCACTAAGCCCAAACATCAGTCTCACGCTCCCAAGTCACTTCCTGGATCCATTCTTGGTACTACCAAATTAAGACTAGTGGTACTATCATTCCTCATATCACATTCCCACATTGATCAATGACATATCCTAGATGATTCTCATAAGATGAATTAGTCCCCATATCAATTTCCTCACAATCTATATCATGGCTAGGATTAGTTATGTACCTCTGATTCTGGGACATATGAAACACATCATGCATACCTTTAGATATAGAAATGTGGTTCAGATGACAGGCCACTACCCCCATACGCATGTTGATAATAAATTGTCAATAAAAATGAAGTGAAAACATACACCATTTCTTTAGATATCTCCTCCCCAACTAAGGACTTACTCAGGATAAAAATGGATCACTAATATTGAACTCCAAAGGTATCCTCTATCCATTATAATAACATCTCATTGTATTCTGGGAGGTGATCATCCTCTTTAAAATCATATTCACTCTATTGGAGTCCTCCCAAACCAAACAGATCCCACAACTGCTGCCCCACATTCCTTATTCCAACCAGTGGTGATTGACATGATCTCACATTATATTCCTCTTAAGGTAATAATAGAATCCAATTATATTAACCATTAGTGATGGTGAAATCAATAATATATTGGTTATAATTATATTCTACCTAAAATTCAAGCATGAAAGATCAAAGAATATCCTTGTCTGTTGGTCATAGAATGGTACACCAAGAAGAATCTCATATGAGTCTCTAGGGATTTCTAAAATCCATATGAAAACCATGACAAAAAATATCCATCTCTATCTAAAATGAAACTAATGAGTGGACTCCATTTAGGACTATGACCTCTCATACATATATCATTCCCATCTCCTCAATCAAGTGTGTTTCTATGATCGACACGAAGTGATTAGACATCATTAACCGATCAATAAAAACCCTAACTATTTTACCAACCCCATGGGTTCTTTGGTAAACCAATCAAAAATTCCATTGAGATGTCGTCCCACATACACATATGTATTGTGAGTTTTTGTAAAAACCCAACAGGATTCTTCTGCTTGGGATTCACCCTCTGACATAGAAGGCATCAGGATATAAAACCACCAATGTATTCCTTTATCTATAGCCACCAAAACTACTTCCTAATGTCAAGATACATATTGGTCACACAATTATGTACTACTATTCTAGAGTCATCATAATCCATCATCAGTTGCTATCCAATATTAGTAGGCACTACTACTCTTCTATGTATCATGATCACATCAATGTCATATATTGACTATGTGATTGTTGAGACATCACCATATAGTTTTTTCCTCATTAAATAAAAATATAAGCCTATCCTTTTCCTATCATCACCTTTTCCACAAATCGATATTGGACTAATAAGTGAGAATAATTAATAGAACTATGTTCCCCTATGGTATCCATCATGAAATCATCTAGTAAGCTCAAAAAACATCTTTTCTTTTCTGATGTCCTCTCACAAAGATCCAAGGAAGTGTAAATATTATTGATAAGAGTATCCAAAATGAATTTATCATACCCAATTTTATATATAATCTCAATGTTAAATATGTGCAGAAATTCAACCCAATGCCTCTATTTCAGTTTTTGGTCCCATTATGTGAAGATATAGTGAAGGATCCTATGGTATCTATAAATAAAATCTATATCTAATGATATAGTGTTACCAATACATTAGAGCATAGACCAAGGCATCTAATTCCACAACAAGTGTAGATTATATCATATCATAGGTTTTAACAAATGATACCCATGACTAAAACCTACATAATTGTCATAATCACCACTCCTAGAATAATACAATATGCATCATTGTACATTTCATAACCAATCCCAGGATCATGGAAGCATTGTACCGGAACTATCATAAACATTTACTTTTTTTCAAAGAACATACCATCCCATTGTTCCAACTAATTGAACTTCACTTCTATATTTTTTAGTGATTTCATGGGTGTGGAATGTTTGGAGTGGTCCTGGGAAAACTATGATTAAAATCCTACTAAACCCAAAAGTTCATACTCATAAACATGTTCAAAAAACATGTCCATGAAATCAGTAAATCAAATTTCTATGGGGCTACCATTATATTATCCCTAGATATAACATTTTATAGAAACTTCACCTCTCAAATCCGAAAGTCACACTTCGATGACATTGCATGATACCTATATTTAGGAAGCATAATAAAGTCTATCTCTAGGTTCTTAGAGTATTTCTCTTCTATTTTCAAGTAGATAAAAATATCATTGGAAACACTATGATTACAATGTCTACCTATGGGTGGAATATATAATTCATGGAGTACATGGACACTTTCAGTATTTTTTTCATCCCAATCATCATTACCATGTACGCATAACGTATATAGAATCTCTAAAGCAATGTCATTAGAATTTACTCTCTAACTAATAACTAATTGTAGATCTATCATTGATCAATTATGGAGAACCACATTGCACCACATATCTGATCTAAAAGTAAATAGATTATAGGAAATGGACATTGCTTCTTTAACATAACCTTGTAAATCATTTGGAGATCCACATTTATCTAAATACTGCAGTCCTCATTCATGGAAGAAAACATAGGTAACCCCTATGTGAAGTACTCCACATTATGAATCAATTCCTCTCTATGTCATCAAGATGAACTTTTAGCTCTTTAATATCAGTTTGGAACATACGATATGGGATATCAAAATTGGATTTCATCCTAGAATGAGCTCTATTTAGCTAAACATATATATCCTTCAGACTCTCTACATGGTCAAATATACACAAAAATTTCAACACAAACTCAATATCCCGAGGGACTCTAGTTCCCTAGTTGGATGAATTATATTTGGGTTGAAGTAAGGACATATTTGACCATAGATTATAATTCTTTTTCCTATGACACACACTAAGTGAAAGACATCCAGTTGAAACCACCCTTCTTCCAATACCATAGATAAGGTGTGGGAGAAATCTCATTTACATTCTCTTACATGTCCATTGTTAATGTTTAATCCTACTCCCTTGATGAAATATTTTTACTGTCTCCCCATGTCGTTCTATGAACTATGTGAATGATACATCATCTATACCATGAAGGAAACACACATCAATAAAGAAAAAGATTCATTAGGTTAAATCCTAATCAGTCTATGGGATCACACATAGATTCTCTAAGTAAATATATGGTATCAAAAGAGGGTATTCCAAATATTTTACCCTTAACACATGGTATACCCATCCTAGCAGTAACCCTTATTTTCATCCCATCATGTTAGTCACGGTAATCAAATATATACTAACACAATTTCAAACTCATTTAAACAAAATAATAAAAAATATAATATATAACAACAACATGGAAACAAAGACATATCACAAAAAGATAAAAAATCCATAATAGAGAGTACAAATCTAGGTATATAGTTAATGAACTACTATGAAGCATGAAAATATGTATATATAGGGAATGCAAATCTATGTTCTGATTTATGATGAATCAATTCACCTAAAATCTCATAAATCAAAAATCAAAAACATGTGTTGACCCAATGTGATTTTAATCAATTAATAACATTGAAACATAAGTTTCACAGTGTACAAAAACATGGAGATCCACAGTACAATGTTGGCCAGGAACTTTCATATTTCTCCTTCTAGATTCCCTACCATTTTTTCGCCTATCTAACGTATCCCAACCCATGGAAAATATAAAAACAATTTAGCAACCCCTGATCCTCTAATAACATTTGTTAACATAATGACAAGATACATTGAGGCCAAACTATAATGATATGTGGCCTCATGTGCACCTCCCCGTACACAATCGGCTTTAGACTATAAGAGAGAGTTTATTTTCATCAGTGAGGAGACTATTGACTCGGTATCATGTAATATGATCAATAATCAATAATAATCTATATAATAAATAACTAGAGTAGGATGTGGAAATCAAAAAATGGAATAAATTTCATATGAATAAAATAGATTACAAACTAGAAAGAATAACTAATATGGATAAAGTAGATAAAAATGATAAAATGTAGGCCCCATTAGATTCTATCTTCTCACATCATCAAATCTATACTCTTTATCTCCACAATCTACCATAGGGTGCTTTCCCTTCTCTGGATCCCACTTGAAATTTTAAATTTCCCTAAGATTATTGAGAATGTTTTGAGTACATGATTTATTAAAAACCCACTAATAATTCATTAAATATATGTTCTCAAGTATACAATTGTATTCTATAAAAATAATATTCTCACAATTACCATAATGTATAATCTAAGACCAAGTGGTTGTATTCTAACACAGATGCCAAAACCCTAATCCCAGTCTGTTTTAGCTCCATTCTAGATGGATAAACAATTTTTAATAAGATTTGTAACGCCCTAACCCTAGTTACCCGGAGTTGGTGCATTATTACATAACATTTCCATGATCAAAAAAGGTCAAATCTCAAAATAACGGTTAGTATAGTAGCATTGGAAGTACTAGATACATTCATAAGGTTTATATGACATCCTAAAATTAAAAACTACAACAACATTTCATCCATATACCAAACTCATATCCCCTCAGAATATCCCTGTAGGTCAGTCATAAAATACTTCTCCACATCTTGGGAAAAATAAATCGTAGAATGGGGTGAGATCATATGCTCAGTAAGGATAACAATATAGCGGAAACATTCATAAATAAGAATAAAAATTTAAGGAAATTTATAAGAATAAAACAAGAGCCTTTTAGCCAAAATTTTTGAGATCCAGGTGAACACCTTCTCCCAATAAAATTTATATAAAAAGAATAAACAGTACAAGACAACTCAGAGAAGGGGGGCCTTAGACAGCCTTGTGTAAAAAGTGCCAATCCTATGATTGTGCAGAAGCTCATTGCAGTAATCAGGAAGTACAAATGACCAAATTGAGCTAGCCTCCATAATTTCCCTTTTTGAGAGAGTGTCTGACACCTGATTTGTCTCTTTATACACATGAGACACATCAAAAGAAATTGACTCAGCAGGGTGCAGAGAATTAACCCATACAGCAAGCATCTTCCATGGCACATTCCTGGATCGTTCCTTCAGAATCTGTGTTGAAACAGAAGAGTCTGATTCGATCCACAACTTCCGCCAACCATAACGATCCATATATCCAAAGACTTTATCATTTCCCATAGTTCAGCCTCAATTGCATTGCCATTGCCTATGTAATGAAAGAAGCATCCTTTAAAAATCCTCGATACGTCCAGAACACACCACCACATCCAGTAGGTCTCGGTGCACCGACAGCTGCCCCATCCACATTCACCTTTAACTAATCAGTTATTTGCGGGATCCACCTGATATATTTCACCACTTTGGGCCTCTTCTCCCTGCCACTTACACCTAGATATCTCAACAAAAGAAAATCAGAAATGCCATTTATCATTGAACCAAATTGATTTACCGGGGAATACTTAATGAATCAGTGAATCCTCATAATACCCTCCTTGAATGAGGGAATTCCATTGTTGAAACCAATACTGTTGCGGGCCTTCCAGATGAATCAAATTAGAGAAACAGTAACAGCAATGAGCAGGGACTTGACCTACTCACTGCGGCCAGCTTGCATGGTCGAGGTTAGCAACGCACTAACCGGGTGAGAGGATAATTGATAGTGGAAAACATCACTCAAATAACTCCATAACCAATCAGAAAAAGGGAAGAAAATAAACACATGATTGACAATATCATCCGCAGCGAAACAGAGGAAGCATACTAGTGCAAAAGTTATTCTCGTTCGTTGAAAAGAAGATTGTAGCGGCATCCTTTGCTTCCAAATGCGCCAAATCAAAAGTGCATCAACAGGAGTAATGTAAGGAATCAGCACGCCCTCCACCTAATAAGGTACACAAGTCGCATTGCCACATTGAAGCAGATATGAGTCACGGCTGGAGAAGCACCCATTAGGCGTCAGTTTCCATATGAGGATGTGATAGTCAACATATTCATACATAGAGATATCTGTCTGTGGGTGAGTAGGAATGATGGAGTAAGCCTCTGGATTCCCCTAAAAATCGTAAATGGAAAGACTCCTTAAATACAAAGGAATGATGGTAGAGTGATTAATTGGGGAGGACAGCCACTGCGTGCTCCAGCGATTCATTTGAGAATATTCACAAACCAGCCACTTAGCCTATGTCATAATGTAGGAGCATACATCTCTGACGGATGGCCAAACAGAGGATTTCATATACACATTTTGAATTCTTCTGTAACCTGCCAACAAATCTACTAGACAAAAATTCCAGAGAAGGTTCAGTGCCAGATAAAAGTCTCCAGGTGAAGTTTTGAATCAATGCATCATTTAAAATCCTAACATCTTTCACCCCCGTCCCTCCCATTGCCACAAGCCTTATACAGTACTTCCATGCCACATTTATAAGTTTCCTCTGTTGTATCGATCTATTCCAAATGAAATTTCTAACCATACCACTAAGCTCCCTGAGTAGAGAAACTGACCATTTATAGAGTGAGAATGAATAAACAAACATTGAAGTGGTAACAAAATTCACAAGACGTGTCCTACCTGCTTGAGACATGTTCTTCCCTTTCCAACTGGTTAACTGATTTGTGATCTTAAGTGAAATATCCTCCAGGTAAACTCTTTTCACTCTCCCCCAAAACAAAGGCAACCCAAGGTAATTAAAAAGTAGTGCACCTCTCTTAACGCCAAGCCTTGTAGCTATTCTATTTTGCCTCACTATTCGAATTCCTTCCCCAAAGAAAATAAAATATTTCTTCCATCTTATAACCTGGCATGCCACTTCCTCATAGTGATTGAAAATAAGCTTTATACAAGATATGGTTTTCCTATCAGCTTTGGAGAAGAGAAAAATATCATCAGCATAGAATAGGTGCGAAGGGGTAAAGCAACCCCTCCCATATGTCATCCTCTGATAGACCCCATGATTGACAATATCATGAATGGATATGCTCAGGTAGTCTTCAGCCAACGATAACAACAGCCCAGATAAGGGTTCACCTTGACTAACACCCTGAGAGCATTGCATAAATCCCCTGGGTGATCCATTGACAAGAATAGATAACATAGGACTTTCCAAAATACATTGAACCATACCAATAAACTTATCTGAGAAGCCATGCATGATCAAAACATTGAAGATAAAATCCCATCTTATGGTGTCCAATGATTTTGATATGTCAACCTTTAGGGCCATATTCCCATCTCTCACTTTATTCCTCATAATTTTAACACGCTCCGAAGTAGTGAATAGATAGTTCTGAATATTCCGGCCAGGAACAAACCCAAAATGATTAAAAGAAATAGGAGATCTTGTGATCTCACCAAGCCGAATTTCCATGATTTTACTAATGAGTTTTGGAATATTGATTCCAATAGCAACTGGCCTGAAATCCTTAATATCCAAAGAATTCTCCTTCTTGGTAATCAGAGCAATAAAGTTTGAGTTCATCCCAAATGGCATGTTGGAATGAAGAATGAATTCTCTTACTGCTTTAGTCACTTCCTTATAAAGGATGTCCCAATAAAACATAAAGAACTTGTTGGAAAATCCATCTGGCCCAGTGACATTGTCCATGTTTAAGGAGAAAAGAGCATCATGAATTTCTTTGATCAAGGGGATATCAGTATGTCTTTTGTTCTGTAAATCATCAAAACTAGGATCAATGCATCTAATTATTTTATCTGAATTGTCCACCACAGAATCAGAATAATGCTTTTCAAAATAGCATGTCACAGCGTTGGCAATGTCACTCTCAGGGGTAAATGTTCTATCATCAATTTTTAAAGCCTTGAGATTCCTTCTTACCTTCCTCTCCCTGTGCATACAATGGAAGAACATGGAATTCCTATCCCCTTCCTTCAGCCATCTCACATTGAACTGATTTCGAGCCAGGTTTTCTTTAAGTGACAAGAGACTATCAAGCCTTGAGGCAGCCTGTATCTCCTCTTGAGATGGGAGGTCTTGAAGGATATTACATTGATGGAACTCAGACAAAAGTGAGTCATACTCTTTAATACCATGATCAAGGTTGGAGAAAGAATTCTAACTCCACACCCTTAGTCTGGATTTTACAATTTTCAATTCACTAGTGAGGGTATTCAAAGCACTTCCTTGAGCAACATCTTTCCAGGATTCTGCAACATTCTCTCTACACCCTGGCACAACCAGCAATGAATTGTTGAATTCAAAGGGAAATGGAGCTGATCTCAAACTTCAAAAACAAATATAAATTAAGATGGGATGATTATCAGAGTGCAATATAGAGAGGGTCATTCCAGAAACATCCATTTCCTCACTTTTCCCACCCAACTGCACCAGGCACCTGTCAATTTTACTAGCTTTCCTTCCATTAAAGGTGCATTGACTCCAGGTAAAAGCATCACCTGATATAGGCACTTTAGCCATTCTGTACTGGTAAATACATAAGGAAAATTCTCTTGCTAATTCCCTAGAGAAATAACTTCCAGTTTTTTTCTTCAGGTATCATAACAATGTTAAAATCACCAAGTACCATCCACCTCATGTCATTGTGCTCATCTTTTTCCGTGAGATTCCTCCACAAGCTTCTTCTTATTAGATAATGATTGAAAGAATAAACAAAGGTAACACACAAAGGATTATATTGAGAGCAGCAGATCATGGTGACAGACTGTAGATCACTTTGGAAGGACTCAACTGTTATAGTATTATGCTTTAAAGCCCATAAGGATTCCAATTCATTATCCATTTGATTGGAAGCAATGAAATACTACCCCAAAGAAGACCAATTAAAGGCCATCCACCTAGAAAATTTCATTCAGGGTTCAGCAATGCCAATTAACATTGGTTTATTGGTCTAAATTATGTGCTTCAGGGCATTGAACATGGGAGAATTCCCAATTCTCTGGAAATTACAGAATAAGACTTTCATTGATGAAAGGATCGCTGCCGAGTACAGGGGACTACATAGCCTGTTGCTATGCATTTCTCTGATTCCGCCAGTTTATCCCCTTCTGTATCAGATAAAGATCCTCTAGTAGATTCACAAGCATCATCATCAGTGGATAAGGATGTGAACCTATTCTCTGAAATAATTGGTTCTGTAAATGTGGTAGGAAGAATCATATTTGCAACCTTCGAAGTTTTTACCTGTGAAAATCCCCACCCATTGAACCATCCTCTTTTACTAGTTTATCAATGTGTAGTGCAGTATTGTCCGGGATTTCTGGAGCCTCTTTCCTGGGATCCTGCAAACTGGGAGATCCTTCATTACCACCAGGTAGCTCATTATCATCCTGACCTTCTGGAGGCCCTTGAAAAGTCTCCTATACCAGATTTTCACTTGACGATCCTTGTATCACAGCAGAATCCTTATTGGCTGTTCCAGAGTCCTATACAACATTTAGAGTATTCCCCATATCAGCCTTGCCCTGATCTTTCTCATCCTTCCTATCACTGGATGGATCCAAACCGTTATTATCACCATGCTCACCAACACCGGCAGCATTGACTTTCAGTGGATTCTCCTGAGCCTTTGGCATGACATTCACTACCTGCTTCACAAGAACCTCGGACATAATTCCTTGATCTTTTTATTTCCTTCAGCAATGTAATTCATCATGACCCTTAATGTTACAAATTGAATATAATTTCTTCCTGTTACATTCTGCAAGGAGATGCCCAAAAATGTGGCAATTACAACAAAATTTGGGTTTCCTCTCATAACCAATATCAAGGTTGATGCTATCATCTTTGGTGGTGAAGACAAATTCCTCAACTAAAGTGTTATCCATGTCAACCTCCACCAATATTCTAGTATAATGCCCAAAATTGGGATTGTTTGTCTGCTTATCCAGTCTAATAGGATTCCCTACAGAAGAGGCAATATCCCATAGAATTTTCGGATGCCAATATAACAAACTCAGTTTATGGATACGTATCCATACCTATGCAAAGGAGTTCCTAACAAATCTAGGATCAAAGTTCCGATCCCACTCATGAATCCGAAGGAATCCGAGATTAGAAGGGATATACCCCAGGCTCCATGCATGCCGATTGCATTCATCATATGGGAAGACATTGTGATAGAACCGCTTCCCCATGGCTGTCATCTTCCAGTCTCAAAATCCCCATATCTCTGCAATCCTATTAGTAAGCTCATGAAATTTCCATGGTCGAACACCTTTTGGGATAATCACTCGGGAAATAATGGAAAATTTACATAGACTGACTCGCTCCTCAACCGTGGTCTGATTCGCAGAGATGTGTGTGATGCGCCCTTTTCTGATAATCCTCCCTGAATTTTCCGCATCACAATCCAAGAAGGAGAAACCACAATTTTGCTTGGCCACATCAGCGAAGATTTTCCCCTAAATAAAATTGTCTTGAGTTGCCAATTTCTTCGATTTCTGCTTCGCGCAGATACTGAAGAGATCACGATTCCCTATCAGATCTTCATCTTTCAACTCAATCTCATCCCTCCCTATTGTATCAACATCACCCTGCTTAGGTCTAGGGATTTCGCCACTCGGCTCTTCGGGAGTTTCCATTCTTCTTTGGTCCAGAAATATAAAACAAAAGCCTTTTAATGTTGAACTTTATCATTATATAGAAATGATAAAATCAAATGATTCCATTTACTTACTCACATTGATATTCTACTAGTCGAAAAATCACATGCAATATTAATAGCTACTTTTATAATGATGGAAGGCATAATGCTAGAATTTTATAACCACATACTCAAGGCCTTGTTCCAAGACTACCAATAAGATTTTTTCAAAGATTTATCCCAAGACACTAGTTTGTCTCATGAGACCTATCGATGCATTGAGTAGCTATAGTGGGCTCCACCTGTAACTTACTAAGTCCAATGAATTCCTCATATGAAAAGGTTTAAACATAACATAAACATTCATTTTAAAACTAGCATATGAAATCCCAATACTTTATACACAAACCATGAATGGTGTAAAAATAACACATCCACAGTCAAACATATCACAAAACCTTCAATAATATATGGAACTTTTGTATCATAATAAATCAACTTCAAATTAGCTTAAAATCCATCAAAAGATATTGACATAGATGAAATACAAACCTTTTTAGAGAAATATATCTTTCTATTTTGAAATCTTTTAAAATTCATATAATTATAAAAGAAAACTTTTAATTTTTAAATATTCTTATAATCTTGTAAGATAAGCTTTTATGATTTTATAACAGCAGAAAATAGCCGCACCCACCATATAAGTTAAAAAAATACATTCTTACCTTACTTTTGGTGAATTGGTTATAAAGGACCTTTTTGGAAAACAACATAAATATTACTTTATAGACATCTTATAAAAGTCAAAAAAGTGAATAAATGAATTTAAAACATAGTCTATAAAATAGTAATAATTTTTTGAAATATACTTTTATGAAACATGGATGTGGATGATAAAGAGGTCCCAGTAGATACTTACGTAAAAACAACCCCGGATAATAACGAAATTGTGAAATTAACCCTTACCTTTTACATTTCCTTGGTAAATGGTAGGTTAAACTCCTGTATAATTGTGAAATAATTTCTATTATATTATAAATGAATCATATACATTAATATGATATCATATATGATCTTTTAACATTGCTTTGTTAATAATATCTTAGTATTATCATTGTTTTTGGTGTTAGCGGATTTTTTTTCTTTATATTCTTTGTTATGTGAGTAATATTTGTTATGGATGGGATGTATCTTATTCATATACATAATGATATCAAGTCTTTAAATATTATTTTTAATCACCTAATGAAAATTAGTCTTTAATGGATCCGATGGAAGATGAACCTCAGCGCATTCATGGAGACGGTAATCCATATGTACGCACGAATGACAACATCATTATTTTGATATTAAAATAATATATAATTGGATGGTATATCATATATAAAGAATTATTATAATGAAATTTTTATTATTTACAGCAACTACACATCATTATTATAACCATCCAAATAATGATATATTGAATAACAATTACACCACGACGAGGAGACGGTTAGCCATAAGTATGCACATATGGTGACATGTCATTCGATGGATGAATAGAATAATGAATTTAGTTATACCATATTTATAAAAACATCATATTATATAGAAGATACTATAGTTATTATTTCATAATGGAAACAATAAATAAAAAGTAATAGGATGAAGAATGAAACTTGAAAGAGGTGATGGAATATATACCTCTTTTTCGGGTTCTTCATTTTGATTTGATCAAAAGGACTCCATAGGATGGATTTATGACTAAATTACGGCCTCTAGGATGAAGGGGGGAAAGTTGGGAGGGTATTTGGGAAATTTTTGGATGATCCAAAAGGCATTTAAGGTGTAAAATAGAGGGAAGGGGGAGTGCCCTTTTATAAGAGGGGTGAGGGGCACCATAGGAAAAGATAGAAATATTATTTTATAAAAAAATAATTTTCGGTTTCTAATTGATCCAAAATGATTTCATTAAAGTATAAGGTGGGGATGGTTCGAAAAAAACTCAACCAATAGGTTTCAAACATGTTTGGGTCACTATATTAACATTATCTTTTAGATTTAACTCTTAGTTAAATAGTCTGACATTTACCACATTTCTTTGTATTTTTATATTATATAGTTTGTAAACATGAAATATACTTCCAAACGAACCCAAATTGGTTCATTAATTTTTATCATATAATTATATTAGTCTTTTGGCTGATCCTTACACTTTTAGAAATATAATATCAATCAACAAAATAATATTTGTTTTAAAAAACTCTTTTATGTCAATTTTGACACTATTTGATATTTTGGTTTTCCTAAATTCATAACAGAATTCTTACTTGGAAACAAATTCATCTAACCAACCCTAATATGACCTATTAACCTAGGAAATTAGTTTAATTCCTTAAAAGTCTCAAATTACATTTATTTGGATATTTATATTGTCAAATATTTTAATATTTCAATAATTAGGTAATTAATACATCATCATCGTGTCATTAATTTATTATATTATCAAATGTCTAAATAATACAAATAAAATACCATTATGTAGGAAATAATTTTAGATTTCTAATGAATATTTATAGTCGAATTTATCTTCTGTGGAACCCAATATTAAAAATGTGTTAGTTATTAAACATTGATTTTAACTCTTTTAACGCTTCTTTAAATAAAATAATAATAAGTTCCCTAACCTAATCCAAGTGGACTAAAAAGGTTCATATTTTATTCCTATGGTTGTTTTGGTCTAATTATACTTATCCAATATAATTAGGATATGTGTGAGGTACTAATAATATCATTTTTACCCTTAATTACCCTATTTACTTTTAACCGTGGTAAATAAAAGTAAAAAATTACTATTCACCAAAAATTATTTTCATCTTATTGAACCACATTTTACTTACTGATATCATCTGTGTCTCTCGGATTTTTGAAATTCAACTCACAGAAGCGGTAAAATTATGTTTTATCTGAATTTGCAAATTCTCCTAGGAGGTGGGTAAAAGACGGTGAAAAGTTCAATAAAATTTTTATATATCTAACATTATTAAAAACTGACTCCAATTAATTACATTGAACTTATATAGGTATTATGTATATATTTTGACTGAAAATAAATTTAAATAAAAAAATAATTATTTAAATAAAAATTTGACTTTAAACTATAACTCAATATTTTTCACTATTAATCAAAAATTGAAATGTTTCAGAAAAATACAAAAAAAATTACCCTAAGATAATTTTGACATTCCAAATACAAAAATGAAGTCCATTTTGAAAGATAAAATTTATAAAATTTCAAAAAAAGTGTTTTACTATTCATAATGGCTTGTTTGATTGGTTGTGGTGTGTTAGAACTCGAAGTTGCGTACAACACAAGCTATTGTATTATTCAACAAAAAGTGTAATGTGGATGCTTGTGGTGTTACAAGAATCATTTATTATACATGATGCTAATGAATCCTTATATTAAGAATCATTTTATCATTAATCTTTGCATCACTATGCATCATGGGAGAATGTTTTTTAGCATTCCGTATCCATATGGAGTTACATTGCATTCACTAGGCATCGAGAACATACTTCTTGGATTCCAATAGTCATTAAGTGAATCACATTATACCCCAGAGGAATCATTTTATCAATATCATGTGCATTATTCCGTCATCATCATCATTATAAATCATGCTCACTCCCCCACTAGGGAAAAAAAATACAACAACATATGTTTTTTTGGACTCTAATTTTAGGCATAAATTTAAAAAAACTATTTCAAATTATTGTAAGGGGTAAAATTGTATTTTACCCATAATATATGATCTTGGTTAACTTTTATGACAACTCTATTGGTCTCTAAATATGTTGTTTACCCTGGGTTAGTTTTGGGGTATAATTTCAAGTCATTTAAATTTTAGGCGAAGAAGTAATAATTAATAAATTAAATTTTAATTTATTCACACAAGTAGATTTGATACAATCATACCAATAGAGTGTCAAAATTAGTTTATGTATTCTCCATTTAGCCTAGAATGAGGATTTCATGCAAACACCCCCTTTGGGTTACTCCTTTTCATGATAGATATAAAATAGGGATAGAGAGGTAAAGAGAGACAAATAGGAGAACATGGGTGCCACCGTAGAGTGGGGGACAAGGCATATTGTTGTATGATGATTGTGGGCCATCAAAATGGGAGAATATTAAGAAAATTCCACCAAAATGAACCCCATTTTAAAACTTTAAATGAAAATACACATATTTTAATACATTTTTAATTTTTAATTCCCAACTTCAGTTTCATAGATCCAATTGGTGGTCAATGCTACTTTCAGGATAGAAATAGGGGTTACAAGGTGTTTTGAGGGGTTTTGTATAGGAAAACCCTTCTTCACTGCATGTGATTTAGGAAACTTGCATATTATGTTCTTATAGTTTGGGTATGATTTATTTTTTCAAGGTACACACCAGGAATCAAAATTAAACACCATATAATGGGACTCGACCATGTAGCCCAGGCCACCCATGTTATTGGAACAATACTTTTGGATTACAAAACCAAACCATGTGTGGGTCAATTTCTATGTAGATGTTCATGACTAGGTATAGTTCATGAAAATTTTTTATAAGGGACATTGTAAGGTACTCCATCTAGGGTACACCTCATGTACCCTTCATACTTGTTGGGAATTTGGGTATTTACATGCTATGTCTCTCTAGAGTACACGCCATCGTTGGCCTTTAGGGTACACCCCATGTACCATTATAAGAACCCTAATTTTTACATAGGAATGAATCCATTAAAATATAGGCCTAACCATTACATTAGACCTAATATAGATGCCCAATGGGTTAGAAATGGTCTTAGGGTTGTCCGGGGAATGTTCAGAGACCATAACCTCTCTCTTAGAAAAAACAGGCTTGGTGCACAATTTCAAGTAAACCGTGTCAGAATTCCACACACGTAGTAAAACTGTGAAGATTGAGTTTTCTAGACAGAACCACCATACACGATAGGTACATGGTTGGCACACGGTCATGAATCATAACCACATGAGCGCCCTTTTTTCTCAGGTACCCGTGCATGGTTAGCGTAGGGTTTGTTAAACTATGCACATGATTTAAGGGTAAATTGTCCTTCACCCCCTAATAATCAAATTAATCCACCTCCAACTTCCCTAATTTGAGATTACGTATGATTAACCTATTTATCCTTCAATTTGGGTCATTCTGAAGATCTAACCTTTGAATCATGAGATATCCTTCCTCAGACAACCGATTGAGATGTCGTTTGTCACGTTGGATGTATAAGAGTATGTACTAGATTCCTCTTGAGTCGTTCTCCTTATCATTATCATTCGACTATGATATCGGGGTATAATCATTTTTTCTATTTTTCTTAGATCTACTCTATTGTGATCCAAATTAAGTGTCAATAACAAATGAGGAGAGTCATACATCCCTATGGTGGGTGGTCTGTAACTCATACTTATTGTTCAATGATTTTGGATTTATCATGTGGTGCTCATTGATTTCATCGGGTGCCATTTATTGAATTTATATGACATATTAATAATAATTAGAACAGTATGGATATGTTCTGTCCATTTATTTGATTAATTATTGGTGTTTATGACCACAACTCTATCACTTCAATGTACAATGTTATTGCATAATTATTACTTAGTGTCCTGACACATTTGTGCCACCGTTTGGGTGTGCATTATCCCGGCCTCTCTAAGGCTGATCTTTTCAATATTAAATGAATTGTTTATGTTTTGAATTGAATATTTTTAACTACCATGTATGATTACCACTTGAACCACCTAAGGTATGTGCTTTTATTAATATCTAAATGTGATGATGAAATTGGAAATAACATTTATTATATTACATGACCGTATTAAATGTGATTGTATAGTAGATTTCATATATGTAGCACCCCTTACCGCATGAATGAAAGGTGGAAAAATGAACATTGAATCTAGAATATGCCTTAAATGGATTAAATGGTTGTATTCTACATGGTATTGTCACAATAATGAAAGGAAATGCTCAGACCAAATGAAATGATTAAAAGGTTGTAAGATACTATACCGTATCACGAAAATGAATGGAAAGTCTTTAACTGAATGAAATATTACATGAATTAGAAATTAAATATAAACGCCTTAACTCATTATCAGCTTGGATTATTTTCATATAATTCCTTAAGAAACCGGGAACAACATTTTGATTCAATGATATGGATTGTGGAGGTTAATACCCACCTAGATCATGATCCTTTTATGTTCTTGTATTCTTAGTATGACACCATAGGATCCCTTCATATTATTACTGGATTCCTTGGATATACACCAAGAATCGTGAATTGAAAGGTAGGAGCCATGGTTATATCCTATAGGGCCTTGTAAATGCTTAGCCCCATCTTCCCTTAGAGAATCACCTTCGATTCGGTTGGCACCTTATTGTCAAATTACTTAGAATATGCCCATGGAATTACACTCTTACCCCATACATAGAAATTGTTACAACTGAGTTGGTCACCCCTGAGGTCTAACCTGGGTCATTAGCTTGGGACATTGACTATCTACACCATCATGAGACTCTATCATTATTATCCCTGACTCATGTGAAAAATTAATATAAACTTGTAATTGATTAATTAAATGAACTTATTACAGGTTTAGACACCAGCGAAAGGATGAAACAGGTACTTGGGTATTTTGTTACATTGTGTTGTATTACTTTATATATTCATTCCTGTAGACTATTACATTTCCATTACATGACTGGATGTTATAGAAACCATTGGTGGTGGACAACTATGATTTATCTCACACCCTCCCTAGGTTTTGTTTGTTACTCGGGGTAGATTACATGGTTGTGGTTGTTGAAAAAGGGAAGAATAGGGATTCATATACTTGATTTTATAGTGCATCATATAGAGCCTGATAGAAGATGACCGAGTCGGATCTCGGGATGAATCTGGATAGTCTTTTGATTAATTAATAATTTTATAGATCATGTTATTCATGGTGTTTTTTATCCATGTTTTCCAATTTTCTAGTGACATTGCATTCCATTAGGTGATGAATGTTATTCCTATTGTTTTGATTATTTTTTCTATTGTATCAATTTTCTATTGAGCACTTGGATTTCTTATATTATGTACACTATTTACCTATGTTATTTTATTCTATTGTTCTACACTCTAGGATTGAGGGAATAGACTCCCCAAGGACACACCCTAGGCCCTTGCTATTTTTTGGTAGCCTCTGGCTTTCGGGGAGATGTTCATGAGGTCATATGGCCCCCTAGGCTCTGGGCACCAATTGAGTGGAATATTTGTCCAGTATTTCATAAAGTGATATCAAAGGATGGGTATTTTATTTTATTGCTTTTTTATATTGAGATATTTAATTGGAGATTATGAACTCTTGGTACATGGTCATAAGCCATTATTCAACGTTGTGATCCCATGTTCGGGGTAAAAACCATGTTTCCTAAATTATAATTGTTGTTCTACGTTTTTCTATTATAGTTTACTTCATTTCACCTTTGATTGTTGCACATGTTGTGTGGTGTTTTTGATTATTACTATATTTGATGATTTTTATTTATTCCTTGGACTGACGATATTAGGGAAAGGAGAATTGTCATATAAATCATTATGGGAACCTAGAATTCACATGTCATGCATATTTAGATGCCATATATGTGAATTTCACAACTTTTCATTTCATTATATGCTAGTGATTATTGATTGATTCTATGATAGTAATCTTATGATTGTATTTCTCTGAGATGTGATTGAGTGATTTCTTGTATCACTTCATGAGGTGTATGGGCCCTCGTGGGTGGGGATGAGTAATTTACCGAGTAAATCGATTATGTTATAAATAAATGGGTAGCATTTCTAGTGATAGGATTATGTAAACTGATTCATCAAAAATCACAACACATTATAAAGTGAATATTGAAATCTAAAATTAATTGGTTGCACATATTTATCCATCGTTGTCATGTTTATGAAAGGTACATGATTGAACCTGAAAATTAAATGTAAAACAAAATTAAACTTATACTTGATCACTTAATGATACCTAGAAATATAATTGGGATGTTTGGGTATTATACCTTCGGTAGTGGTTTTTCTTGAATTCATCTTCGTCTAGTGATTCTATATTTCTGGTAAACCATGTTTTGAAGATTTTTCATTGCATTTTTAGACCAATTATTCCATGGAATCCTCATATCATAGTCTAGGAAGGTGGCGACGACCATGCGCCAGAAATTGTGGTCCCTAAGCTACCCGTCTTACCTCTAGGAGTGCCACTCGAGGCACCACATGAATTAATTGATTTGGGCACTAATTCCCCTGTTCATGATAGTTTATTATATCTGATGTAGTCAATGCATGATGCTCTATGGCTAGAACCTACAATGGCTGATCTGACTCATGAGTTTCTATAGAAGTATCCTCCTACCTTCTTAGGGGATTGTTGTCCACAAGCTACTGAATCATGGCTTGAAGCCACCTTGTCTATATTACGGCATATAGAAACACCTTCATAGTGGATAGTCAAGCTTTCAATATACATGATTATGTATTATTTCTAGCGTTGGTGGGATGTGATTACCCAGGATGGTCATCATTATCTCATGTTACGGGTTGATTTCTACACTACCTTTTATGATCAATTCATTCCTCAGATTCTTAGAGCTGACAGAGCTAGAGAGTTCATGCATCTCAAGCATGGTTTTATTTCAGTTATGGAGTATTCAGTATGTTTCAATAAATCATTGTGCTTTGCACTTCCTCTAGACTGTGAAGAGATTTCCCATGTTAAATGTTTCGAGGATGGCCCCTGGTATGGCATCCATATATAGGTCAATGTCTTTTTCCTACCTACATTCTCAAAAATAGTAAATTAGGTTCATATCCCTGAGCACAACCTAAGGGGTGACAATAGTACCATGTTTAGATGACCAATGCCACTTCTGGCCAGTAGTTCATCCGATGGCAGGAAGAATTCTCTTGAAGTTTCTAGTCAGAACAGTGACAATGAAAGTGTCCATTCTGATAAATTTAATGTGTGTCATTAATGTGGAAAAGGGGGGGATTAAAAGCCTTAGTCTGATAGTAACCCACTAGAGTGTTGGGATTATGTCTATATAGGGATTATTTAGCATTTCTATAGAACCATTCCACCAGGTTATAGTGGAAAATGACCCACACCAGCTCCACCTTCAATAGAATGTTATTTTATGCCACGATAGGCTGGGTTTTGGAATTGAATATGTAGGTCAAGCAGAGAAGGAGGTCATGATCATGGTATCCAAACCCCTAATTAGCATCAACACCAACAGAGCAGTTATGATCATGGTAGTATATCTGTTGGACATTTCCATGGATTAAGTCAGTTCCATGCATTGTATCCAATATTTATGGATCAGGCTGCGGGGCCTTCAATAGTACGATGTACTATTCTTTTAGCCTCGACTATATTGTCTGCTTTATTTAATATATGTGATTTGAAATCTTTTATCTCTGTATTTATTGTGGAAATTTTCATACTAGATATAAAGTATCACTATGTTGTAATGACCCTAGATAAACTGTTAGGGGTAACAACATAGGGAATACACTAGTGTAGGGTATGTCCCAATGAGGTAAGAAGTTACCCTTTCTAATGGAACCTCTTCTTTCTCGAGTTGAATGGCTTTGATTTCATTCTCAAAATGGACTGGTTGGTTCACTATGAATCTTTTGTAGATAGATATCACTGCATAGTATCTTTTACATCCCTGGAATAAAGCATTTATTTTAATAAGGGGGAATGGTAAGTCCAGGAATAGAATGATGGGCCGAAGCATCGTTGTCTAGGTGGAGTGACCACACAGATAGCTCATATTTTAATGAACGATAAGGGTTTACGACAGTACAACCTCCATCTAGTAGTGGATTGTTTCGGAAATTTTTTCCCAGAAAATGTTTCTTGCATACCTTTGAATAGAGAGGTAGAGTTCAAGATCGAACTTCTTCCAAGAGGAGATCTAGTGCCTCTTCCTAAATATAGGATTGAACTTATAGATCTTTAAGTTCTAAAGTAGTTGTTAGAGGATTTAGAGGCCAAATGTTTTTTACAGCTCAGTACATCCTCTGGGGGGTTTTCCCGTGCTTTCTGCCAAGAAGGCTGATAAAACCTTATGGGTATAAATGGATTATAGAAGGTTGAACCATCTTACAGTCATGAATTGGTATCCACTACCTCGAATAGATGATCTCTTGGACCATCTCGGAGGAGAAAAGGACTTCTCCAAGATCAACCTAAGATTGGGTTGTCATCAGTTACGGGTCTGACCATTAGAAATGCCTCATACATCTTTTTGTAGAAGTTATTTTGTATATTAGTAGCTTGCTATTCCGTTCTATCTTAAAAACATTCCCACTGTCTTCACGGATCTAATGAATAGGTTAATCCATCCCAATTTGAATTACTTTTTTTGTGGTATTTGTGAACTACATCTTTGTGTATTTTCTCAATCGTAGAAACCATTCCATTCATTTTGAGATTGTTCTGAGTACGCAGATAGAGAAAAATATTTACATGAGGCCTGCTGTGTTCCACTTTGGGATCAACAAAATCCACTTATTAGGACATATAATATTAGAATGAGGTGTATCTATTGACCTATAAATGGTTAGTGAAATCGTTTCATGGGAGCATCCCAAGAATGTGTTTGATATAAGAAGTTTCTTGGGGATGATAGGATATTACAGGAATTTCATATATAAATTCTCACACCCTGATTCACCCCTTTCTAGTCTTAAAAATATGTGTGTCAACTTCATGTGGTCATAATCATGTGAGAAATCGATTCAAGAGATGAAAGGGAGCCTTGTCTATGCACTCATTCTAATTCTTCTTGAGAAAAGAATAGTGTATACCATCTTTTGGGATCCATCAGGTATTGTCCTAGGAGTAGTGTTGATGATTGAGAAAAAAATAGTTTTATACAGATCTCGGAAGTTGAGGCTGCATGAGAGAGACTACACGACGCACGACCTTGAGCTAGTAGCAGTTTCACATGATTTGGATTACTGGAGATATTATCTATTGGGTGATCACATTATGGTTTACGTAGACCACAAGAGCCTCAAATATATCTTCTCACATCATGACTTGAACCTCATACAACGATGATGGGATGAATATGTTCATTCCATTGATTTTATGCTTTCATATCCACATGGAAATGGAAATGTAGTTGATGATGCATTGATTCAGAAGTCTCAAACAAATTCTATACAGGGAGACAATGATGAATGGAAGATAATAGACATCTTCTCTGAGTTGAATTTTGATTTCCATTATAGTCATGAGAATCTTTACCCCTCATCCTTGATAGTTACATATTCCTTCCATGAGAAGGTGAAGAGTCTGAAATTTTCAGACCCTGAAGGCTTTGTCCTCCATGATAGTATGTTAAGTGAAAATCCGCCTAGATATTGGTTTGTGGTTATAAACAACGTCCTTCATCTAAGTGGATGTATCTGGGTTCCAATAGATATTATAGAGGAGCTGATTAAGGAGTCCCACTCCTCTATGTGGTAAGTTCTTCTCGGAATCTCGAAGATGTATTGAGGCTTGGGATGTTAGTATTTTGGTCATGGGATGTAATTTCAGATAGTATGATTTATCACTAAGTGTTCCATTAATCAATAGGTGAAATCAAAGCTCTGGAGACCTGTAGGCCTTCTACTACCACTTCTAATCCCAGAATGGAAATGGAAATGGAAATATTTTACTATTGATTTTTTAGTGAGCCAATCGAGGTCATCATGGGGTAGTGATTCTATCTGGGTATTCATTGACTGAAAAACATAATCATCCAATTTTATTCCTATTTGGGAAACATTCCCAATTGATGAGCTGGGAAAACTAAATTTCATCGAGATCATATGAGTACACAAGGTTCCACGTACTATCATTTCAGATATTGATTCTCATTTGACAGCATGGTTCTAGTAGGGTTTGCAAAAATCTATTTGAACTCATGTTCTTCTAATCAAATTATTTCACCCTCATATCGATGGACCATCAAAACAGATAATAATTGTTCTAGATGACATGATATAAGCATGTTTCCGTAATTTTGGTAGTTCTTGGGGGATTTATATCTCTCCCTCCAATATTTACTACAATAATAGCTTTCAAGATACAATTTAGATGGCTCTATTTGAGGTTTTGTATGGTAGGACATGTTATTCACCCCTGTACTGGCATGAGGCATGTGAGGTGGCCCTACTAGGTCCTTGTCTTGTTCAACAATTTTCGGAGTAGGTTCAGCTGATCAAAAATCTTATGAAAACTACTCACTGTAGAGAAAAATATTATGATGATTCATTTTGACAACCACTTGAGTTCAATTATGAGGATTTTTCTTTTTGTCGAGTATCACCCATTCGTGGGCATTAACAATTACAAATGAATGGAAAATTGATGCCTTCTTTTTTAGGGCCTTTTTAAATTCTATAAAGAGTTGGGTGGTTATCTTATCAGTTAATTTTACATCAGATGTACCATTCCATGCATGAATTCTTTGTTGTTTCATAGCTTCGCCAATATCATGTTGACCCATCTCATACTTTTTTTTAATGAGCAAGTTGAGTTACATGCTGATGATACATTTGGGGAGTATCGAGTAGAAATCGTTGAACGAAGAACCAAGGCTCTCTAAGGCCGGTTAGTCCCCCAAGTATGGGTTTTATGACCACACAAAAAGGTACAAGATCAGATTTAGGTGGGGGAAGCTGACATATGAGCCCAACAACTAGATTTTATTTCAGACAATGTTTCCCCTTTGATGAAATGTGAACTCAGGGATGAGTTTATATAAGGGGGGATATTGTAAAAACTGGGGTTTTCACTCAGATATGGATCCTTTTAATTTCCATAGAAAAAAATTAAATTAGACCTAATATAAGTGCATAAGGGGTTAAAAAAGGTCTCAGGGGTGTCTGGGGAATGTTAAGATCCTAAAACCCATATTTATTTGGAAAAACATGCTTGGAGCATGATATAGAGTAAACCAAGCAAGAATTCCACATAGATTATAAGGCCAAGCAAGAATTCCACACATGTTGGAAAACCAGGTGGATTATGTTTTTTCTAATAGATCCACATAACACGATTGGCATATAGCTGTTCAGAATATATGGGTCAGCACCCCATTTTCCTAGCTACACGTGCATGGTAAGCACACATTTTTTCAAACCGTGTGGACAAACTATGCATATTCGTTTTTAGTGGTAAACTATCCTTTTGTCCTTTAATGATATAATTAAGCCCCATACATATTACCTAGTCTAAGATTATGAGGTATTAACCAATTATTCCTTCAGTTTGGGGATTTTTTAACATCTAATCATGGAATCAAGAGATCTCCTTCAATCGATAACCAATCGATATGTTGTTCTTCATGTTGGTTGTGCAACAGTCTGAACTCTAGTCCTCCTGAGCCATTCCCCTTTTATTTGGCTCTCAATTGAGGTATTATGATATTGGAGTTTTTCTTTTTCATAGATATTATATGATTCAAGGAAAATCAAGGGCCAATACCGAAGTAGGAGAGTCATACAAGACTAAAGTGGGTGTTCTATAACTCACACTTAAATTCCGTTGATTTTGGATTTGTCGTATGGGGGTGACCGATTTCTTCGAGTGTCTTTTATAGTCATTAGAACTGTGTGGATATGTTATTTCCATTTATGGGATTAATCATTGGTGGTTATGATCACAACTCCATCCCTTCCTTGTTTAAGGTTATCGCATAATTGTTTCTTAGTGTTCCAACACGTTTTTTCCACCGTTCATGTGTGCCTAGTCTTGACCACTCTATTGGAATGATTTTCTATGTTAAATGGAATATTTATATTTTAAATTGTATAATGGGAATTACCAAGTATTCTAACTATTG
The DNA here is from genome assembly GCA_963277665.1 of Viscum album. Taxonomy (NCBI): domain Eukaryota; kingdom Viridiplantae; phylum Streptophyta; class Magnoliopsida; order Santalales; family Viscaceae; genus Viscum; species Viscum album. The sequence goes on along the minus strand of OY728140.1, from coordinate 175,380,331 downwards.
ACCTACCTATAGTATGTGCTTCAATTGACAAGTAAATGTATAATGGAAATTGGATTGTATATTGAGTATATGACTTGACGGTATTGAATTCAAATGAATAGTAGGTTGCGTATCTGTAGCACCCCTCAGCACATTAATAGAATGTAGTGGGATAAACATTGAATATAGAATATTCCCTAAATAGATTAAATGGTAGAATTATACATGGTCGTGTCACACTAATGAAAGGAAAGGATTGAACCAAATGACTAAATTAAAAGGTTGCATACAACATGAACATATCACACAAATGAAAGGCAGGTCTTGAATAAAATGAAATATTACCTGACATCATAATTAAACTGAAATTTCCTGAAAAAAGCTACCCTTGGATTCTGATAGGATAATTCCTTAAGTACTCCATAACCCCATTTCAATTCAAGGTTATAGCTTGCATAGGTTTATACCCGCATAGATTCTTGTCCTTTTCTATTTTTTGATGCCCGGTATGACACCATAGTAACCCTTCATATTATTATAGGATTCTATGGATAATATTCTTAGATCCTGCTTTGAAAAGTATGTTCCATGTTACATCCCATAGGGCTCTATCTCTGCGAAGCCATGTCATTCCTTGGATGATCACTTTGGATTTTGTAGGCACCTTATTATGGAATTCCTTATAATATGATCATTAAATTACACTATAACCCCAAGCAGGGATATAGTTACAATTGAGTTGGTGACCCTTTAGTGCTATGTTTCCTTGGACATTACCATGGGTCGTTCACTATCTACACCATAATGAGACTATGTCAATGTTGTTCATTCCTCACGGGATCTATAAATATAAACCAGTAATTAATTAATTAGATGAACCAGTTACAAGTTCAGACACCCGTTAAGGGCTGTAGTAGGTACTTGGGTATTTATTTTCATTTTACTACATTACTTTATGAATTCCATCACATAGTTAAATTTCCATTACATAGGTTATATTATGAAGGTCCCATTTGTGGTGGACCACTAGGATTTATCTCATGCCCTCTTGGGGAGACATTTGGTTCTCAGGGAATATTACACGGTTATAGGCGTGGACAAAGTGAAGCATACAACTTCAGATAGTTGACTTCTAGCGATTTAGTAAGGAGAATAATAGTAGATGACTGATCCAAAGCATGAGATTCTTGGTATAGTCTATTGATTCATTTATTATTTTTTAAAACATGGTTTTCATGATATTTAAATCCATTTTTCTAGTTTTCTAGTGACATGAAATTCCCTATGTAGTTGAATATTATTTTAGTCATTTCAGTTATTGTTATTTTTTCCTCTATTTCTTCTGTGCCTTCTGATTACTTATATTTCATCTACTATTTACCTCCATTATTTGTATATGTTATGCTACAATTTGGTAATGAGTGAATAGTCTCCCCATAGACACACCCTAGGACCTCCATGTTAGTCGGTATCCTCTTGAATTTGGGGAGATGCACATGAGGCCTTATGGCCCACCATGCTAAAGGAACCCGTTCAGTTGAATCTGTGTCTGGGACATCATAGAAAGGATAAACACACTGTGTAGTCCCATGTTGCCACCATTCTGAAGGATTATCATATCTTTTTCCCATGACTCAGAAATTGGACCCATGAGTTGTCCATTATAATTTCATTTTCATATAGATCATTATGGAAATACATATATGGTGTTTTAAGGACTTCTTGTTTTATTTTAAAGATAAAATATAAATAGATAGGTTGTTCATACAATAAAAGATATATATTTTCTCCTAAAAGAGTTTTTTAAAATGAGAAATTTGGGTTGGATGATTAGATAATCCTAGTTGGAGACCATTATATAAGATGTTCCATGAGATATATCCCTTGACTAGTTCCCTATTGTATTCTTTTTTGGACATCTACCATTTGAGATGTTTCCTTTTAACCTAAGAGGTCATGAGAAATGTTATTTCCAAGGATTCTTTATAGGATTCCTCTAAATACGTTTTAACCTAGAGGATCCCATCTGGGATTACCCTATCTTCTCCCTATTACTAGGGGTCCCCAATGGGGTGCCTTTACTTCCATGTTGACCTAGGGAATCCATAGTAGTATCTCGTTATCTTATTACTATTCCAAGGATCCCTTGATGGTTGCCTCTATTGCTTAATATTTGGGGATCCCATGTAAGATTCCTCCTTCACCTTACAACTAAGGATCCTATGTAGGATGCCTTCTATTACGCATGGAATTTGAGGATCCCATATAAGATTCCTCTTTTACCCTACATATGTGGATCCCAAGTTTGACTCCCTCACCTATGAACGAACCTATAGGTTCTTATTTCGTATTCCTCCTTTAACATTTCTATTGAGGATCCCAAATAGAACAGCTCTCAATGTTTGACATGAGGGGCCCATGGGGTGTGTTTACGTTTGACTGACCAAGAGTTTGTATATCGGGTTTCTGTAGGGATGGTATCAGCTGTTAAATTTGAAACTAGTTTGAACCTGGAAGACCCTAAGTCTATGATAGTAGTGGTGGGTTTTGGAATTCACCCACACTCACTCTTTTGTTTATAGTCAACTTGTTTGCCCTTAATTCCATGGCGATTTCCAAAGTTGATTTCTAGTTTGTTGTTGTGAGTAGCACATGATGCTTCCTTCTTCTCTTTGGGATGTACAAATGTTTCCCTTGGAATCTATATTCTTAGAAATGTTATTTCTTATATTTATTTGAATACCCAGATGCACTACCATGCACATGGATTTTGATTATATATATTTTTATTATTATATTATTTGTATTTATACAGGTGCTTTATGGTATCAAGATGTAGACAATATGGTTATGATATATTGGTCTGGCATACCTAGTGATGATACTCATGGATAATTTCTATCTCATGGATGTTAAAGATGAATATACTGTTATTTGTTTGAGATTTTATGAGGTTGATTACCCTCACCACTATTTTAGAATGGAATCCTAGATGATTATACTCATGGATAAATATTCTCTCCTGAGGGAAAGGGATGGTTATGGTATTTTCTGATCTGTTACATTGCCACAATGTTGGAAATTGCGTTTTACATATGATGATACATTGAATGATTTTGTTATTCTGGATAATAGGGATGAATTTACTCTCCCTTATAACAGACCAACAAAGGCGGGTATGGCATCTCACTGGTGAGCTCCTATTACTAATCACCTATGGGTGAACCCGATATGGAATATTTGAGTCCCAATGTCATGACACCATTATATTGTGACATAGGGCTCAAACATTGGAATGGATTTTCATGGATTGATCGGATTGATTCCTATATCAGTGACCAACTTTATAGGATATCCAGATATACTTCCTGGGAATCCTTATTTATAATGATTGGAGGAAAGTACGAGAGAACCCTGGGTTAGGATGAGTAACCCATTGTGATGAAATAGCTTACTTAGAGACATTTACAGTGTTTCATGGAAGATGTATATTTTGATATGGATTACATAACCATAGATCGATATAATTATACATGGATATGTGGCATGATGTTGATCTCAATGTACAATTTCATTTGATGTCCAAGAGATCAGGATTACATAGCCATTGATTTAATTATGATGGTTTTTATATTATTTCCACAACATACTTGTGTTTATTAATTTCTTTTATACTGTCATAGGTATGGGATAATACATATATACACATATAAAAATGGACATCCGTGAAAAAAATTGAATAGTTGATTAGGAGTATGGTCCCGAGGGTGGAATGTGGCCATGCATTATTGGATTTTCTTATATTTTCATTTGATAGTTAGCTAGGCTGTACATATTTCATTTCCATTCAATTTTGGATGAGTATATATATGTTCATCTGTGGGGTGGCCTACTAAGATTATTTATCACCCCTTCATGTGATCTTGTTGTATGTTTATACCTTATGAATGCATTTTCGGATGAGCACAATGGTTTTTTGATTGGGTTGATGCCTAGAGATTCATGATCAAGATGAGTTCTTATGTAGGATATTCTGATATTGATTGGTTAGTTAGATATTATTTTAATACTGGGTATGTGGTCTAACTATAAGTTAGTTGTATACCCCTATAATTTTATTTATGTTTATTTTTTTTTTTTGAAATCTGTATTTTTTTCTCTAGTGGGTGACCCATTTTGTATGTATTGGGTAGCTGTATAAGAGTTTATATAATTATAATTTATTATTACAACATGTTCTATATCATATTATTTATTGATTCTTCACTCTATTTATTTTTTGTTGCGTATAATACATATCCATTTCCAATTTTTTCTTACTCCGATATGAAGGGAATTTTCTACCCACTATCACACCCTAGGCCCTCACTGCTAGCTGGTAGACTCAAGAATGTAGGGAGGTGATTTTTATGCCTTATACCAAACTATATCGGAGAACCAGTTTAGTTGTATCAAGGTAGGGTCATTACAAATTGCTATTATAGGTGTTCTTAAACTAGTTTTTACCATTAGGGATTTGTTAGATAATATTATTAGGAATGTGTTAGAAACTATGATGGTTATAATACAACATCATCGATAACACTTATTTCAGTAAAAGGTCATGTTTTCCAAGGAATGGGATTGTTGTTCTGATCTATGATATTGTATTTGTACATGATTTTCACATTGATTTGTTAACATGTTTTTTGGTTATGATGATTTGTTATGGAATTCTAGATCTTCGCCTTTGGAATGATGTAAGAGATGGTTTTTCACTCTTGGATGCCAATGGAAATTTCCATATCTGGAATTATATTCTCACATAGAGCTGAAATCAAATACACATTCTATTATGCGAATAGTGCTAATGATCACGGAAACATGTATAATGTATCACTATGATCCAAAGTAGTTTTTTTTGTATATTTGTTTGGTATCATTATATTAAATTTGGACTACATATATATATATATATATCATTCTGATGGAATGTTATGTGGATTTGCACTTAGGTATTAGTGTTGAGGTTGATGACTCAATACACGTGTATGGGGTGTACATTTATTATAGTCCGTTGACTAGGAATGTGATTCCCATGTTTTGAACCCTTATTATGTGGTTATATAGTAGGATTGGAGATCACAATGCTGATTGGTACCAACACATTTCTGGAAAACTGGACAATATAAGGGTATTACCTTATACAGATGCCTGATGACTATAAATTTAGACTTTTTTTCTATGTCGGTGGCTAAACCTATAGGGATAATTCCACTATAAGGATGTTCAGTGTGGATTAGGAGCTTATAGGATGTATTTTTAGTTTTACCCTTAGAGGTGTTGTGATCTTTAACTTCTTTAGAGAGGTTTTATTTGTTTGGATAGGTTGTCGGACCTAGTGACATTATTGCGAGACATTTCCCTTAGGGTTATGTGGGAGACCTAGGTCCCTTATCTAGACTCAAACCCTTGTAGGACAAATTTCATTTTGATCAAGGGAACCCTGTATATGAAAGGTTGGCCCATGTTTGTAGATGCCTCTTTAGGATGTGAGATTTGTTTTACACACTTCTTCAGTTCAATGAATGGATGGTTATCAGGTTTTATGAATATAATCATGTAAATTCCTTTATATTATTAGAAGATCCTATGTTATATTTTTATTAAGACTCTTTTAAATGGATAGGACTATTTGGGTTCCTGGTCTGGTTAACTAGAACTTCCACTTTTGTTTAGTGTAGTTAGAGTGTGGGTAGATGCTTCTGAATCGAACGACTCTGGGTGATGGAATATCATTAATGAAACATTTAAATAAGTCTGGGGGTGCCCATTTCAAATAGGAGTTCCTAGGTTAATTCTAGCTTAATAAAACTGATGTTCCATGTAACATAGTCTTCTTGTACTTGTGTGAATGGATCAGTAGAGTCTGATTTGGGAAATAAAGGTACACACCATATTCATGTGTTATCATTTAAATATTAAATTGGTGTGTGGATATATGTGAGATGAGGATTTTTGTTTTCAATAATTTTAATGGGTATCATTTACCCATATTTTTGGTTAAATGACAGATGTCCCTCCATGGAAAAGAAACATAGAGAATAAATCGGGTGTCGTGAGGCGGTTGACCCGGGGCTGAATATTGTTTTTGTATTGAGAGGATAGTGATCATGTCTCATAGAGAGATATAAATTAAATTCAATAGAATATTGGTTTAATTACTTGTAGATATATTAAATCTCTATCTTTACATCATCATGAGTATTCAATGATAGCATTGCCCGTACGCCAATCTCATTTTATTTTTAAATGGTCTATGCTGGTTGATACTGAAACCTCTTTAGGTTGTGCTAAAGGAGAGGTATAAGTTAATCTATTTGGTGTGGAGTGCACCATTGGATGTTTTTTGGAGATGAACATAGATTTTAGTTGAACTTATTCATTTTCTATGAGATTTTGAACATTGGTTTTGTTTTGAAGACATGATAATTGTATTCCTATGATGGGGAGTCCCAAATAGGTCATAGTTATATTTATCCTATTTAGAAGAATGGTTTTGATGACTAGACATGTCATTGGAACCTCAAGATAGTTTTTTCCCATATTATTAGGGTGACATAATTGTTTGTTGTCTCACAACTATGCTTCTTGGGGTTGAGAAGGTTTATGGTGGGTAGGTTGTAATGACTCATGTTTTTCCTTACTAGAATTTTGGAAAAAAAATTAATTTTTTTTTAGATTCCTGTAAGGAGAAAATAGTCTTTTACCATAATAGATTATCATTGATAATTTTTTGACAACTCTTTTTGTCTCAGAATAGGGTGCTTCCCCTTGAATGAAGTTTGGTTGAATTCTAAGCTTGTCAAATTTTATTATAATAACTAATATTTAATATTTAATAAATTTAATACTAATTTATTCATATAATTTTTAAAGAAATATTTGTTTAAAATTTCATCCTATTAAGATTCCATTACTAGTGTTGAGTCCAGAATCAGTAGTTTTTCCTATGTCGGTAATTAGCGACAGTTGGTCGTCGGGGTCATCCCAAGCCACCATTTTTTCCTTTCTTTTCAGTCCTTATTTTCCATTTCAATCCATTATTTACTCCTCCAGGTTTCCCAAGGATAAAAACTATGGGTTCTTACTTTGCAAGATAGAGAGTAAAGTGGGAGAGGGAGGGGAGAGAAAGGAATAATTGTGCCACTATTGAGCTCTGGACACGCCTAATCATTTTACGACCACCAGGGACCGATAATATGAGTGAATCCTTAAAGAATTCCAACCAATGGTATTACATTATTATAATTTTTATAAATTCATATATATTATTTATTTTCATGTTTTAATACCCTACTCTAGTTTCTTATAACCCCAGGGGGTCAATCTACTACTTTTGGGTTGAAAACAATGGTTTCTAGGCATTTTGAGGGTTTTCTATTTGGGAAAACCCATATAAATGGATTTTGGTTCAAGGGAGACATGAAATGTGTTCCTACTATTCATTTAAGATGAATTTTATAGAATTAAATACTGTTTATGTGAATTATAGATCATGCACTGGGACTCAGCCATGTAATAGAGTACCTGATCGAGCTATCTTTGTAAGGGGAATATATTGTGTGGAGTACATGGCCAGGATCTATGTGGGTCACATTCCATGTAGATGCACATGTGCATGAAGAATACAATTCCATTTCATGTGATGTACATTATTTTTTACCCCCTTTAGGGTTCATGACATGTACCCATATTTCATGTTGTATACATGGGTATTTAAATTCCATTTTCACTAGGAGTACATTCCCATGTGGGACCTTGAGGGTACACGCCATGTACCGGGGTAAATATTCCATGTAATCCTCCATTTTCCATGATTTTGTGGATTTTTAATATCTTTCCAATCCAGAGTTAGAATTGCACCCATGAGTAGTTCCTTCAGCGTAAATGTCAATGTAGATAGCAAGGGAAAGACCCGAGATGTGTTTTAGGGAATCATGGGAGTCTATTTAAGATTCTGTCTAAATAGTGTGGTTCTTCTTATAGAAATCATATTTAGTCATCTCTTTAAAAAGTGATTTGAAATAAGAATGATATTTTTTGTGTTTGGAATACCTAGTTTATGACCATTAAATGAGATGGCCCAAGATATATCACTCTTGAATGATTTCTTATACCATTAATTTAAGGAACTCTCCCATGTGAGATGTTCTATTCAAGACAAAGAGGTAGTGAGAAAAAATATTTTCAAGGATCCCCTATAGAATTCATCAACATACATTTCATCCTAGAGGATCTCTTGTAGGATGCATCTATCTTGTTCTAATTACTAGGGTCTCCATTGAGATGCATTTTCTTACATACAGAAATGGGGAATCAATAATACGATCCCTTTATATATTTACTATTCCAATGATCCCTTGATGGATGCATATATTTCTTACCCATTGAGGATCACATATAGGATTCCTACATTTCTTTAGATATAAGGATCTTGATTAGGAATACTTTTCTTATGAATGGTCTTTGAGGTTCCCGTGTATGATTCCTAATTTACCATACATTTGAGGATCAGGAGTTACAGACCTTTGTTTATTCATGTACCTTGAGGATCCTATGTTGGATTCCCCCTTTAACATTTCTACTGGGGATATTAATTAGGATTCATAGCTTTTTTTCACATGAGTAACCCAATGGGTTCCTCGCTATTTGTCTCACCTTGAGTTTGTGCATTGACTGTGGGTAGATATTGTAGTGGGTTTCTCCTTAGAACGCTTTCGGAACATGTAATCCTATGAGGAAGTAGTTGTAGAGGTGGGTTTAATAGATCATCCACAGTCACTCTTTTTTTTATACTTCGCATTGATTATAGTGATTTATTGCTCATTTACAAAGGTGTTTTCTAGTTTATGGCTATAGTGCTAGATGCAAGCATATTTCTTCTCATGCGGATGCCCAGATGTTTTTTTAGGATCCTTCTTCCGAAACATGTTATTTATATTGTCTATTTGAATACCAAGAGGTACTAACTAGTACCTAGATTTTGTGATCATTTTTTTATTTTTATATTATAGTTATTTCCACAAGTTCTTCATGATATCCATCTATTTATCCTATGATTAGGATATATTGGTATGTCATCCAATATAATGATACTCGATGATGATTCTGACATCTTGAGTGATAAGGATTATTCCACACTCATATTTGTTTATCTAAGGAGGATGATTATTCTCACTTTAAAATGGGATTTAAATCTCAGATGAATAAACTCCTGGATGATTACAGTCTCTTGAGGGATTTGGGTGATTACGCTCTCCATGATTGGTTACATGACCATGATGTCGGGTATGGTGATTCATATCATAGGATATCCAGAATGATTACACTCTTTTGGATTATAGTTATGATTAGACTATATATTATTTAAGACCATCATTATTGGGAAACATATCTCACCTATGATCTCCCTTTACATATCACCTAAGGGTAAGCCCCTTACAGATTATCAAAGTCACAATGTCATGACCGACTATAGAAAAGGACTTACAGAATACAAATTGGACTGGATTTACAAGGAATTATCACAGTATGTCTGAATGAGTTACCATATTTATTGAATATCCATATGTACTTTCCTGGAATACATGTTTATAGTAATTAGAGTAGAGTGCAGGTGAACCTAGGGTTAGGATGTGCATCCCACTATAAAGAAGTAGGTTTCTTCGATACATTTATGGTGCTGGATGAAGTTGGTATATGTAGATTGGATTATGGGCCCAGAGATAAAATTAATGATATATAACTATAGTGGCATGAGGCCTTGATCAGTTCCCATTTTAATGGATATCTAGGCGTTTAGGATTGGAGACCTGAGAATTGACTAGTGATGATTTTATGTTATTCCATTCACCTTAGTCTTGTATATTCATATTTATATATATCTATAGGTTTTAGAATAGAAATATATAAAAATATAATTATGGATATCCATGATAGCACATTCCCAATTTATGGGGGTTATGGACCCTTGGGTGGAATGTAGCCTCACATTATTGGAATTACATATCTTCTCAGTTGTGAATCGGCTGGCTAAGCATATTTTATTTTCATGCACTTATCGTATCATATTTGTATCATCATCAATAAGGTGTCCTACTCAGATTATTTCTCACCCCTACAAATCCACCTTAGTTTACATGTATAACTTTTGTTCTCATTTCAAGTTGACCATAGTTTCTTAGAAGATATGACTGAGGAACCTAGTTTATTGATCTTGTGGTGCATCTCATGTGGTTTCTTCTAATTAGGCTAATTATGTTAACTAGTTTCTAGAGACTGGGTATATGGTCTATATCAATTTTATTAGTAGATCCATTTACTAGTATTTTAGATTCTTTTCTTTTTCTATATCTTTTTGGTTAAACTAGTGGGTAACCCATTTTGTATGTCAGGCAGAAAAATTCCAGTTTTTATACAATTATCATTTATTATTATGTCGTGTTCTATTTCAGTTTTTTAATGCTTCCACAGTCATTTTATTTACAACTGTGTATGATACATAGTTATTTCCACTTTCTTTTTAATGTAATATGATGGGATAATCTCCCTATTGTCACACCTTGGGCCCTGGCAGCTAGTCAGTAACCTTTTGAATATGAGTATGCAAGCTTGAGTCCACATAATAGATAGGCTCAGAGCACAGATTTAGTGGCTTCCGGGTCAGGACATTTGAATAAAAATATCATGATGGCCCACCTACCTTGTCCCTAATAAAATACCCAAAAAGTAAAAATTACATTGAAAGATAAATGAGAAATTATAGAACATGATCATAGGTAAGGTATCCCCACAATACATGTGATCAACATTAAACATGAAATGAAATCTATGATGTACTCTGACTCTGTGGGATACAAAAGAAAGCATAAGGCATCATAATAAGTTAGGTATCACAAAAATACATGTGATCAACATCAAACATGAATTATAAGCTACAATGTACTATTGGAAACAATATATGGTTCTAATGGATACAAAAGCACCCACATGGGATCATAATCTAGAATCGTTATCAAATTTTTATAAACATAATAAAAATATGTCAACATGTGTTACAAATCAAAAAAAATTAAGTAAATTCCTATATTATAAATGATCAATGTTGAAGGAAAGGATAAACATGTCAATAGATCCTCTTTTTGTTCTAATTATCATAAAATTAAACACAACAAATATCACAATTTTACAAGACATACAAGAATTAAAAAAAGTTATTTTATATAAAAAATAACTAAAATATCAATTGAATAGATAAATTCATTCTCATATACAATTTTTGAATTATCTTCTAGGTCAACACATGTGCTTTTAATATTCTCTTCAATAATAATTCTCGTTTATTAAATACACTTAACATATCCTCTTATAATAATCTCTTAATAATTTCTTAAAAATTATCCTTTTAAAATTATATTTTGATAAATTCTCATAAATTATCTGTCTATAATAATGTGAAGATAATTTTCATAAATTAACCTTTTAAAATTATCTTATGATAATTTCTCATAAATTATATTTTTATAGTCATATTTTATTAATTTATCTTAAATTATCCTTTTATAATTTTATTTTGATTATAATTCAATAATTATCTTTTAATATTTGTAAATTTATAATTAACTATAAAATACCCTTTTATTAGAATCTTTCTGATAATATCTCAAATATTATTTTAAGATAATTTATCATAAATTACCATTTTACAATTAGGTTTTTATATTTTCTCACAAATTACCCTTTAATATTATCACACAATAATTAACCATAAATTATCCATGATAATTTTGTTTAATTATTGTTTGACAATTTTCTAAAAATATCATCATTTAAAATTGTGCAATTATCATTTGATAATTTCCCAAAATTTTAATTCTTTAAAATTCAATAATTATCCTTTAATAATTTTAAACAATTATCATTTTTCAAATGTTTATAATTATCTTATGGTAATTTTCCACAATGATAATTATTTAATGTTGCAGAATTATAATTGTTATAATTTTTCATAATTAGCATGGTTTAAAATTCAGTAATTTTTATATGATATTTCTCCACAATTATCATTATTTTAAAGTGTTAAATTAACAATTTTTTAATTTCCAACAATTATCAACATTTAAAAATTCACAATTAACATTTCAAAAATTTACACAATTCTCATTGTTTAAAATTTTTTAATAATTTTTTGATAATTTTCAACATTTATCTTTGTTCAAAATTTCATGATTATCATTTGGTAATTTAAATAAATTGTTCTTTATAAAAAATCCATGGAATTATCCCTCAATAATTCTGGGTTAATAAAATTTTATAAAAAATTCTAAATTTTTATATGGAATTAATATATTCATAATTCTGTATTTATTTTTTTTTCAAAATCTACCCATTATTTTCATTAATATTTAAAATTAAATAAATAATGGAATAATATAAATAAATAAATAAGAACTGAGACATTTAGGAGGATAAATGTGAAATATACATTTTCTTGTAATTGAATGAAAACATGGATTAGATATTTAGAGACCTCACCCAACATGTATAAGTGGGTTCTAGTGTCAATAATACTCCATAGGATTGACCACTAGATAAAGACGATTGGTTTGACTACCCTCACTGCGTATATGTCCAAATAAATTTAAATTATCCATGTTAAAAAATGATTCAATCTAAAATTAATGAATGGCTCATTAATTTCACTCATAAAATTTGTTATTGACTAAAATTGTTGAAAAACAATAGATAAGATGAAAAATATAGTAAATTTAAGTAATCCAATTCATATAAATTTATTTAATAAATATAAAAAATGTATCCTCAATTGTGATGTTTAAAAAAATTCTATGAAATCGAATTTTATGCCCCTACTAAGGTAATCCTCCTTACCCAGACCTAACTTCGCTATCATATTTCTCGTACGACCCACTGTTTGATAGATATTATATTATCTTTAAAACAATATTAAACATATTAAATAACTTATCACCACATGAAATCTGACCAAACATATGATTCTTAAAAATTATATTCTGTGCCTTTGGTAAACATCGTGTCTCAGAAGTAACGATACGTCCAGATTTCTCATTATGTGCACTATTTGGGAGATAATATTTGATTTAAGAAATATGATAAAAATATTTAATAACATATCCTCATGTATGATCTGACCAAATATCTGATGATCATAAATTCTAAACCCCATATAGGGTAAAAATCACATCCTAGACATAAATATTCTCTCATTTTTCGCATATCACACATCATTGGAGTGATATTTAATTAGACTAGAATAATCACCCATGAAAAATATAATATGTTTTATATTTTTATTTAATAGGTGCTTAGACACTATAAGTATCTCAACCCCACACTAACTATGGTATAAACTATCAAAAAAATATCTATTGAATATTCCATGATGTTATATGGGATTTTAACCCTCTGTAAATCCATTAAAACATTTATTATGTGTTTTTTATTGAAAAAAATATATTTTATCATAAAAATGAAAATAAATCATTAACAAAGTGGTTTTTTATTATCATTAAAAAATCATGATATTAAATAATTTGTGTGATTAAATGTGTAACATGAACATTTAAGATGAATTTGACATATTAGTGTTATGTTAGAGGACTATATTCCAATTAAATCAAAGAATTTATGCCTTTTATTTCAAAATAAATAAATAGTGTCTAAATTGATAATAATTTCATTTGATGAAATTAATATTTTATAAAAGTATAATGAAATAATAATAATGCTAAAAGAATATATTAGGGATACTATATGGTCTAAAATTTCATTACCTTCTATTTTATTGGGAATTTTTTACCATTTATTGAGAATAACATTAATATATTTTTTTCTTGTTCGAAATTACAATAGTACCCCTACCCTCAATTATAAAAGGGTTCCAATCGTTTCTTTTATTAACACAAAATCAATCCTTCTATATCAACCAAAATATACCGTGTTATCTTATTCAATATCTGATCCACATTATATAGTTTTTTTTATTTCCAAAATACTTACACTAGAGACCTTAAGAGGATACCAAAGGAAGTTGATTCAATGAATAAGTAATCACATTAACAGATAAATTTAATTTTAATAAATCTTCTACATAGAATATTTCTATATTGTTATTATTATAATAATTTTAGTATCATATATATAATAAAATTTTATTATTAATATTAAAAAAAATTATTCATCATTTTTTCATCCAATGGGTAGTGGTTGTATTTCTCATGCGTATGTAAGACTTACCAACTCCACAGGGAAATAAAATTGATTTTCCATCAGAAAATTTCACATATGGTTATTATGATGGTTTTAATATTTATATATGATATTTTTGAGTTACTAATTGTAATTTAATGTTAATATCATATCTACCTTCATACCTTCCATACAGTTGTAAAATGACAGCATCATTCATGCGTACTTGTGTACTACCACATCCAAGAAGCAATAAGATTCATTAATATCTTTTTTACTTAGATTATATTAGGGAAACATTTATTGAATATATTTGATATAATGATATATTTTTTTTTTAAATTTTATATTAAATATCTTTCATTCTATCCATCAAAAATGTAAATAGGGTTTATGTGTACGTACGACCTACCTCACCTTGAATATTGTGATTTGATTTCTTATAAATAAATTTTATGGATGAATTTAAATACTTATATAATAATTTTATATTTTATTTAAATAAGCTTTTACATTTCAGTGATATTAAGACTATGATGGATGTAAAAAACAAAAAATATAGTACCAAAACAATCATGAAAAATGAAGTCCTTATCACGTAGAATTGTGATTTAAATAATGAATTTTTATTGAATGTGTGATAAAAGATGAGAGGTAAATAATATATTGTATAATATAAATAATTATTATGCTACAATATTTTATAAATATATATATATTTATTATATAGTACCTTTAAACACATATGATGTAAATCTTAAATGAGGTAAGGGGTTTTTTCTTACCTTTACTTCTATGAGACACATGCCATATTCACCAATTATTACCTTAATGTGGTCTATATACACACTATGAATGTATTTTATTTTGACCAAATTTAAAATTATCAGGAATTACAAATCCTAAAATGATTATTTTTTTTCATGAGTCATATTACTCAAATAGTACACATGTGGTAAAGGTGTTGTGTTACAAAATCATTGTTTTTTGGATTATTTATAATGATGATTCTGAGAATGAAATATTATGATAGACCTATCAATAAATTCATTAAATGTTATATAATATTGTTATTTATTAATTATTCATTTTTCTTATAATTTTATTGGCCAAAAGTACTCAATTATTGATTTATGATATTGGAAAAAATATGAATGGATTTCATTAGGTTAAGGGTGGTTATGTTTTTAACCAAGGAAGGTGGTTACAATATTAAAAAACAATATTGTTACATTATATCCAATGAATGTGGTTACATTATAATCAAGGGTGGTGGTTACCTTAAAAACATGGAATGAAATTACATTATAACTAAGGATGGGTGGGCTTGGAATAATGTAGACATGTAATGTATTTGTTAGTGATTGATATCTAATAAGATAAATAGTACCGGAAATGCAAGTTCCAGTTCAGTAAGGGACTCTTTCCACTATGAAAATGATTTATTTGAAACGTGTATACTATGATTGTTTGGGGATTTAATATGATATGCTCTGATATCCTTTGAAATAAGACCTTTATAACATTGATATGATTATCTTTGATTATTATTATTCCACAATTCCTTGTCTTATTAAAATTTTATTATCTCATATAATATGTTTTTTTATTTCATTATGATTTCTATATTTTAAAATTAAATTATTTATTTGATTAACAATGATTATGATATTTGAACTGAAGGTTACAATTTTTAAATTCGATTATTATATTCTCATACACTTATTCTCATGTTATGTTTAATTGATAATTTATATATCCAGTGTCTACCTTATTGAGAATATGGGATCAACCTTTATTGTTTTTTCTTTCCCTGAGTTATGATGAAATGTACTAAGTACAATATGGCTAATTAAGAGGATATTTATGATGAATGTATTAGGAGAAAATTATATAACAGTTATTTATGTGTCCATATTTCTAAATATAATATCGCTATAAGATTAATGGATGTATTATTATGCTATTTAATGAATATTTATCTATTAAAATGTGATATGTATGTAGGAAAAGAATGGATTAGGAGAAAATTATATACCAGTTTTTTATGGCATGTTGATTATGTTTTTTATTCATATAATTAATGCATTATACATATTAGGTGATGGTTTGGGGATAGGATTTCATATCCCATTGAAATATCAGTAGGAATTATGAGAAAACACACTTTTTTGGACTTATTATATATTTTTTGGTGTATATATATGTACTATTTTAAAAAACTCCTTCCCATAGCATCGATGGTAGGGTTATGAAGCCTGACATTATGTAGTTCATTTTTATAAAATCAGTTATTAATTTCAATGCTATTATTATGAATAATATCTATTTATATTTTTAAATATGATTTGATTATTAGTGTGGAATCATTTTATATTCATTTACTCATTCCATGTTATTCTTCTAGATTATTTTATTCCTTAAATGGAATATGTTTACAGTTATTTACCTCACTATATTGATTATTCCCAATTCAATCATAATTAAATAAACTATAAAAAACCATTTTTAATCATATCTTCTCACCGATTTTTTATTATCTATTCCCCTTGATATAAAGAAGTGATATTTGAATGAGTTAAAGGAAAGAGAATATTTACATTTACTATGTTTCATAATTTATGTTTTCAAATATTTTGGAGAATGAAAAGTTTGATTATAGTCTGTTAAACAATTTGGTCCTTTGGGATGTGACTCATTGTTTCTAGTTCCATTATATTTATGTAACAATTGATATTTCTTACTAGGGATCATATCATTACAGTTGGTATTAGAGTATTTTTAGAAGAAACCATTGGAACTAGATTTAGGAAATAACATATTTGGTAACATAACTCTATGAAAAACTTTGAGGATATGTTTAAATATAGGATAACATCCTATTGAGTTGGTTAGTTTGATATAATGTAGTTCTCCAAGTAATGTTTCCCTATTTAGATAATGAACATTGATATATATATTTTCACATAAATAAATTAAGAGGTAACAACCCAAAAAAGAGTTATTCATGTATATCACAGCCTTCATTTTGGTTCATGGAATGTGTTCCATTACTATGAAACTAGTATCACTATCCTAGGGGATATTCTTAGGTTAATTCACATCCTCATAGGAACCATTGAAATATATTTGAATAGATGATGACCATGAATAACATAGGATATAACTAATATGTCATTTAATAGATATATGGTGTCCTAAATTAAAAATATTATAATTTTTTTCATGATAATGTTTTTTCTTACTAGGATTATTTTTTACATATAATTATGTTTAATTTTATTTAATGTTTGTAAGAAGAATAAAACATGTTAAAGTTGAATGTGATTGAAAATGGTGTTCTTGTGAGAATAAAATTGGATGAAAAATAGAGTGAATTATATTTTGATAATTCATAAATAATTATCATTATATATGAAACATTCTCCAAAACCAACTATTGGACTCATTAATGAATATAAGGGTAGATTTTTTAGAGAGCTCAGATTTTGGAGACCATGACGGTAATAAGACTCAATTTCATTTATTTCAACACTGTGGAAAGAGGCACACCAATGAATTTTACAATATAACGAGGAAGTGTATTATGTGTGGAATAAAAGAAATTATATCAATAAATTTTAAATGAAAAATAAAAATATTGATGGAATAAAATAAATATAATCCTTTTTCACCATTTATAGTATAAAATTTTATGTGTGGGGAACATAACTCTTTTCTAACTCAATGCGCAAATATAATCATTAATTCCATGATCATTAAAAATACTATATTTTTTAATCATTGATGTTGAAGTATTAAAGTGTATACATATTTATAATTGAGAATAATGTGGGTGAAGTTTTATTCCATTGATATTTTGGTTTTAATAATCATGAAACAACTACATATTATATAATAGTGTATTTTAATATTGAATTTTAAAGCATAGGTTGAACGGTACTGATGACCTAGAAAAGTTATTTAATGGTATGGTGATGGATAGACACATGATTAATGTACATATAACCTTTAATATATGCATCATGTTAATATAATATTTTATATTCGACGTAAATAAAATGATTGATATAGATAAATTAAATTTGAAAATATTTATGTCCTTGGAATTAATTAGTGGTTTTAGGGAATCCTTACTTAAATTTACTATATTTATATATTTATAATAACATTTGATAATCTGAATTTTCATTTAAGAAACTTGGAGGGACATATATTTTGGATGAATTCATGTTTTCTTTATGTATTTATGTTGATTTATGTTATTACCATGTTTTTTATAGAATATATGATTGGGTTATTCACAATTATTTTATGTGACACTAAGATATAATTTTTAATTTTTGGGTCCCAAATGTTTTGTTATTTTTTTAAATATATTTACCTTCCATTGAGTTATTTGGGATCCTGAATTTTTTTAACACAGAATTCTCATGGGTTTTATGTTTAACTATATATGGAAATGATTGAGTAGAAAATTTGTAGAAACTATAATGGTTTTAGAGATTAAATTATTATATTGGTTAACATGTTCTACAGAAATGGGTTTTGGTAAATATTTAGAAATAGATGGAATGATATGTTAATTAATTATGGATATTTATAATAATTAGGAGGTAATTATAGTGATTCAAATATAAATAATTCAACTTAAAAATTCATTTCTAGTATTTTGATATGATATTATAATTTATCACAAAGAATGACATAGGGATGATCTTGTTATTAGAAAATGAAAAAAAATAAAGTATTTATATATCACTTGTATTAACTATATATTAATAGAATCCATTAACATTTGGAAAAGGATATTGAAAGAAAAACATTATCTATATACTTTCATTTCAAATTAATCAATTTCCATTTAACACATCATAGATATATTGTTTCTTGTTAGTTCAAATTCATCGAAACATTTTCTCCACCACTATCTATTAGTCCTTAGGTGTTTTTTTCCACCTCTATATTTTCACATCACTATAATTATTTCCCATTTGGAAACCTAGTTTTGTGTTATTTTAGATGAAATTAAGATTCAACAATAACTATTTTATGAGATGGTTTTATTAACCCTTATTAAAATGTGGGATTTAAAAACACTAATTTTAAAATTTCAATGCTTTCTTTTCCAATTAAATTATCAAATTTAGAGGGTAAAATTTATTAATGGGGTTAGAGTATGACACTCCGATATTTTAAAACAGATAATATATTCAATAAAATATACAACATCAATCACTAAGATTAAATGATATATGAAATAACATTATTAAAATACGATTTTTATAGAATATTTATTAAATTTTGGGGAAATAATAGGTTTAAATATATATTTAAAAAAAATAATGGTCATACTCAATAAATATTTTTTGTTTAATTCTTTTAAATTAAAAATTAATTTTTAGTTAGTTCATATTATAATTTGAAAATACTTTTCCTTTAAAAAAGTATTTTATTTCTCATTCTGAAAAAATAATAAATTTAATTTTATCCATTTTTATAATACTTTTGTATAAATTAAATTTTTTTAAATCAAAATTTAAAACAATTATTTTCTAAGTTTTTTATCATTTTATATCAAATACATATTTTATAATAATAATGGAAAGTACTAATTTTTTTTAAAACAGTATTTTTATTTCAAGTATTTCCAAATTTACTTTTTATATTAAAATTATTTAATATTAAAAGTAGTTATATTATTATTTTATTTATCCAATTCAGTTAATTATAATCTATTTTAATGTTTAATATTTTAGGAAAACATTTGTGAGTTTAATAAGTTATTTTTCTAAAAAACAATTTTTTATTTCCTTTTATGTATTTATATTAAAATTATTTCTTAAAGATTAGGGGATTGAATCCCGAAAACTAATAAAATAATTTGAGTTATGAGGTTCAAATTTGGTATATTGGAACCTTTATATTTTGGTCAATATGAATAGTGAACATAGTAAATATTTCCTCCTTAGTAAGTGTAAAATAAGTAAATTGTGTATAAAACATTGGGACATATATTTAAATTTTCATTAACTTTTTCCTTCACCATATTAGAATTGTGGATTTCTACTATTTACATTTATGTCTCGAATACATGTATATGTGGTTCCAAAATTCATCAATCAAGACCATAATATAAATATGAGTAATGATATATTAAAAAGTGTCACATTCTTGTATTTAATATGTCTAATATTTTATCATAAGGGTAAAAAGTGGTTGTGCTCCACTATAAAGCTTTATATGAAATAATAATTAATTTTATATATCATATTAAATTACTATTGATTGAATAATGACCATAAATGCATAGGTAACATTAAAACAATATTTATTAATTTAATAGGAAAATATAATAAATGATTTGAAAAAATTTTAAACGTAACACAATAAGGATGAATTATTGTGTTTTGAGAAATATTATGTTAAATATTAAAAATAAAGATGTGTGAATGAATTTTATTTTAATTCAATATTTTTATTGTATTCATTAAAGTCAAAATAAATTAATAGTGTCAAAAAAGATATTAATGATATTTTATGAATATAATATATTTATAAATGATTTAAAAATATAAACAATATTTATATAAGACAAGGAGGATAATATATGATCATAAATCTCATCCTATTATAATTTTTGTTCCAATTTTTACCTAATGTTTAATTCATTATCCCTTTAGAGTGAAATATTTTTTAATGAGATTAAGGTTCAAAAATGTTAACTAAGGGGTTAAACCAAAAACTATTTTTTTTAAAAAAACTTAACCCTATAAATATTTCATTAATTGATAAAATTGTAACCAAAACTAATTTATATTCAATAAAAAAATTTAATACTTTTTATTGATAATTACTTGATTATAGTTTTAATGTTTCATGAAATTTTAAAAAATACACCGCCCTCCACTTATAAAAGGACACCCATTCCCTCTTTTTTGAAACCACTAAGAGCCTCTCAAAATGAACATTAAATAACACAAAATATTTTAAATATATATATATAGGATATGGGGTTTCAGGTGCCTATTAATAACTAACCATAGGCCCCTTAAGGGATGATTTAAGGGAGCGATTTCGTTGAAGATATAATCATCTTTACCGACTCTATCAAGGAATGTTTTTCTTCATAATATTATAAATATTATGTAACCATAAAAAATAACTCTAGTATCATAAATATATGGATATGTTTTTTATGATTCTTATAAATCTGTCATCCATCTCTTTTCGGTCCTACAAATAGCTAAAACATCACTTGTGAATACATTAGACTTATCGCCACCATGTAGTAGTGTGATTTTTTTCATCACCGTATTACAAGGATTTTTATTAATATGGAAATAATTAATATATGATATATTTATGAGTATACCATAATTATGTTATTAATTATAATATATACCTTTTTAACATCTAATCTATTGGAAAAAGATAATGTATCTCTTTCATACGTCTAGAGTACCACCTCCCCCAAGCGATGTAATCCATTTTTCAGTTAAAATTTTCATGGATGGAAATGTGGAATTATTTAATGAATATATGTGATATTTATATTATTGTTAATATTTTTGATATTATGTAACCATAATCAATGTACAAGGACCAAAACTACTGAACCAAAACATACATGAAAACGAAACAGTTATGTCTCGAAATTGTTGTTTTAATAAAAATTATCTAATAAATGGATGAGAACTGGTTATATGTAAATTATATATAGTGTGAGATGTTTTATTAGGGTTATGTAATAGATTTATGATAAATATGTATTTACTATATATTATATTTTAAAAAATATGAAGGATTTCAGACAATAGTTAAGGGTTAATTTCAAGATCTCCTCAATATTCAAAATAGTTTATGTTAAAATTGATGAAGTTTAAATTAATAAATAATTACATTTTTAACTTAATTTAATTTTGACTTCAAAATTAATTTCAATAAATTCATTTTTTCCTTTATTTTTCCACTTTTTATGTACTAAGTATATGAAAAAAATAGTATTTTTATTTAAAACCATATATATTTCCATACTCAGTCATGAATATTTTTCTTCTATATCTATAATATCTATAGAATGTTTTAAAGAATATTGTTTAAATCTATCCAATTATTTATCAAAAAAAATTTACCTACCTTTGAAATTTTTAAGAAATTAAAATCAATCTTACAGTTGTGTTTTGAATTATTTACTTTTAACTTTTCATACAACAGTTTGAAATGTTTTTTTAACTTATATGTCATGAATGGAACTTCCCACCATCACTGATACTCAATGTTTTGAATGATAAATCACATGTTTAAACATTTTTATTAATGTAAAATATCTTTCATAAAATTAAGGATATTTGTATATTTTAAATAAGTTATTTTAAACTAAAATGAGTATTTTAATCCTAATGTTTTCCATATAATTTCCTTCTATAACAACAGACATTTTTGAATATTCTAATTTACTAAGGATATCAAAATAATCCATAGAAAATATTTTTGTAGAATGTTTACATTTTTTTGGAAATTTATTGATATTATTTCCATATATTCTTCTCATATGTACAGTTATTGGTTTTAATGCATATTGGATATGTTTTATTATTTATTCACATGCGGAATGCATTGGAATTATTAAGTGAAGAGTGGGTACCAAAAATATATATTCCCTACAATATTTATTTGGTCTCGAGAAAAACAATCTGTAGGATATCACTATTAAATTTTTTTTAGTGTATACCTATGAATAAATTAATCTTTCATGCCTCAAGGACTCAATTGTAAGTTAAATTTGTCCATAATTATTCATTACATCATAATGAAATTAGTTATTAATTTCCATTTGATTATTTTATATAATACTAAAATATAATTTTGATTTTCATGTGATTATTTATATGGCAGTGTTTGATCTTCATTTACTCCTATAATTTTATTCTTCATACTCAAGTTATATATTATATGGCATGTCTATTTAGTTATTTTGATCTCTATATTCATTATTACATGTTTAGTAATGACATATTACACTGTACATTACCCTTAATGAGCATTAAACAACACCAAATTTTTGTTTTCCCTTCCCATAAATATGATGAAGGAATCCTAGAATGAGTTCAAGTCTAAAGAAAATTTACTTTCGATATGTTCTATATTTTCTGTTTTCAATTGAAAATTGTGATTCAAGTATGTATGTAGTTTAAAAATAAAAAAAAATCATTCATTATTCTAGGATGTGATTACATGTATCTAGTTCCAATGTTATATTGTAACCACTTGATTTGAGCTACTATGGCTTGGGTATTTAACTGCTCAGGATCAAAGGATTATCATGATGTTCTGGCGATGTCTTTAGGAATGAATAAATTCAAAGTTGGCATTCACTACATGTTATCATGATTATATAGATGTTCATTTTTTCAGATCCATTCAAATCCAAGATGATAACTTCATATAAATTCATAGTTGTCATTCACTACTTGGGATCAATAACATCCTCTAATTTAGTTTTCATGCAAAAATAGATTTCATTGAAGAATTTATATGTCTCCATATAAATATCTATATGGAAGTGAAATACTCCAAAGTGCTGTGATATAGTTGGGAAAATAATTCTACATGATCTAGCTATGGAAATTGTATATGTGGTGATATTCTTTCAATAAAAGAATAAATAATCTCAAAGTCGGATGAAAAGGTACAATGACAATCATCAGTGAGATCTAATGTAATAATATTTTTATATGGTATTTTTATGAATATATCCTCGGGAAAATGTTTTATTATTTGGAATTAAAGTAAATAAGAGCCCTACATATATCATTCTCAGTAAAAATCATAATTGAATAGGGTTATTATCTTATCAATTTATGCTTCCACGGAATATCTCTCAATTTAATGATGTGTTCCACATATCTCTCCTCAGTAAGTACATACCTGATACAACACATTTAATGAAATACAAGGATATACTGATGGATCAAGAACTCCCTTATGAGGAATAAAAAATGGATATTTAGGATCATAGAGAGAAATTAGTACCAAACAAGACAACTCACCTTATAAATGTTTTACTATGAACCAATAAAATTGAGGAATCTACATGAAAAACAAGGGATGGGATGAAAAAGAGATATGTTTAGTTTTTTTAGTCAATGTGATATAAAATTTGGGGAAAATTTATTTTAAGGGGGTAGAATGTAATCCAATAAGAATTTGTGATATATTAATAATGTTTATTTCATTAATTTCTTACAATACATGAAACCACATGTCTAAATGACCTATAATAAAGTATACTATTGAAACCTAGATAGTAAATTAGTAGAATTAATATTATTGAAATATTTTTATAATAAATATTTTTAAATGATTTAGGTAAATAAAATGTCTTTTTAACAGTCATTATATGCTTTAAAAATTCATTTTTACACAAAATGGTTCTTTTTTTATTTTTGTGAGAGAATATTATAATTAATTTTTGGTTCATTTATAAATATAATTTCATAAATGTGATATCAACTATTGAAATAAATATATCCATATTTTCTTATAGTTAATTTATGGAAATTTTATGGAAAGACTGATTTTTTTCTTCAGAATAGTGAAAAAAATATTTTTATTAGAAACCGTAATTTAGATTTATGTATTTATGAAGTAACATTTTTAAAAAATTATTTCTAAGTAAAATTATTCTTTTTATATTTATATTTATAATATTATGTGGATTATAATCAATTTTACTATTTAATTTTTTGTAGAAAACATATTAAAATTAAATGAATTTTTTATAAAAAATTATTTTTCATTTCTATTTCAATATTTATATGAAGTAAATTTTTAAGACATATAAAAATTGACTCTTTAAAAATTATTTTCATTTTTTTAATTAGAAGGCCTAAATTTTCTAAATATGTTCCTTTTATTTTTTTCATTAGGAATAGTAACCATAGTAAATATTTATTATCATAGTAAAGGTAAACTGTTATAATTTGAGATAAAAAAATATTACATGTTCCCTAAATTAAGTCTAAATAATCCATTATAGTATTTTGTGTGTATATTTCATCCATTTTCAATATATTGTTCAATATATGGCTATATAGTGCCATTTATATTTGATTTTTACCTTTATTATATTTTTTTAAAAGATAACGTAAAAAATATCACCATATTGAGTTTAATATCACTAGTATTTATCATAATGTAAAAAAGAGGATAGGTTATAATAGAAATATTTATGAAAATGATTAATTAATAATTTCTAACAAAAATATTATTTCAATTATTTAAAATTACCCTAAATTATTGTAAAATCAC
Source organism: Viscum album (assembly GCA_963277665.1). NCBI lineage: Eukaryota > Viridiplantae > Streptophyta > Magnoliopsida > Santalales > Viscaceae > Viscum > Viscum album. The sequence continues at coordinate 175,354,771 of OY728140.1, read as the reverse complement.
GACCATTTTTTTATTAAATTAACATAAAAAATTAAAGGATTTTAAAAAATATTAAAATTAATCCAATTTTGAAGAATTATTCAGTTACATGTAGTTTTTTTTTGAAATATATGATCATAGAAATATGTTAATTTTTTTATTCAAATTTCATTACTATCATGTTTTTTTAAAATCAAATTATGTTAATATTGTCAAAAAGGACATTAATAAAGTATTATCAAAAATAATATTTTATTAAATTATTTAAAAATAATAAAAATCATGAAAGAGAAAAAACTACTATGGTAAATGATATAAATTATAATTCCTTGTCCAATTATTTTATATTATTTACATTATAATATAAATTATAACCCATTGGTAGTTAAAAAGGCGTTGTTGTGATTGAAGTTAAAGTAGGTCTACTGATGGGTTAAACTAATAGGAAATGTTTAAAAACCCATATAAAACTATCTAAATTTTATTAGATTATGGAATTTAAAGTAAATACTATATTATATTTTAATATCTTTAAATATTGACTAATTTTGATTGATAATTGATGTATTATTTGTTAATGTTTCATGTAATTTCAAGAGTGCCCTGGCTCTCACTTTTAAAAGGGTAGGTAATATTATTTCCTTATCACTACTTTTTAGTCTTCTTTATCAATTAAGAACAACATCATACCATCCTATATTCCTTATATATATATATATACACTCACCAGATCTTAGTTTATATCTGAACTACCATCCACTCTGGGCTTCTGGTGTAATCCAAAAAAGGATTTTCAACAAAGAGGTAAAACTCTTGACCACATATTTTCAATTTTATTTCTTACTATTCATATTATAAATTTATGGTATCTATTGTAAAATAATAAATTATGCATTTTAAATTTATTTAATTGTTATTATGGTCATTTAATCACAATTATTCAAATTATTTTATTATGTTCAAAAATAATAATGTTGCTTGTGCGTATGTGTATACTATCACCTCCACGAGGTGATGTGATCCATTTTTTCATTCCATATTACATGGATGATAATAAATAAAAATTATTTTATTTTCTATTAAATATATTATACAATAATTGTTTTATAAATATTTATTATTATTTTTGTTTCTTTCATTTCATCAATCAAATTGTCAAAATAACGTTCATGGGTACGTACGACCAACCATATCCTTAAAGGTTATAACTAAAAAATTTATCTCTGCCTTTTATGGAAGACTGTAATATATATATATATATATAATATATAAAATTTATATAATTATTATAATTATAGAGATTATGAAACCATGATCAATGTAGGTAGACTATAGTTGAAAAATCAAAAAATACATGAACAACAATGTAGTTATCACCCTGAATAATGATTTTAAAAAATATAAATTATTAAATATGTGATAAGATTTTATAAATCACATATGGAATGATATATATCTGTTTAGTTCTATAATATATATATATATATTTAATTAATCTATAAATAATATTCAAGAGTTTCAAAAGAATACAAATAATAAAGAATCGTGAGGTAGGAGATTTAAGTCTCCATCCAATTTTATTTGGGATTGTCTATGATTAAATTTACATTAACTAAATTATATGATCTATATCTAATAAATACCTTTTATTTAATTATCCCTTGTCAATTTCAATATAATATATTTTTTATCATTGATTTTCCATAATGTATATACTCAAGAATCCCAAATCTGTTTAAGAAATACCTACTATGTTTTACTAGTCATTCAATAATATTTTTAATCTATATCATTGATATCTTCAAATAAATCTCAATATTGGTTTTTATAGTCTATTATACCCATTTAATTTAATTATTACCTATTATTTACCATTCATATACATATTTCAAATTAATCTTCATGTCACGTTCCAAATGAGATACTTTTTATGAAATGTTTGAATGAAATATCAGTTTTGACCAACAAAATGTGAAAATATTTTTCCACTATCATGAACTCTTGATGATTTGAATATTCCTTTTCACGTTCCCAGGTTTATTTTCAAAGAATATATTTTCTATAATACTTAATAAATATTTTAACTATGTTTTTATAATACAATTTTTTAATTTTCCACATTTAATATAAAAATGATCATTTAAAGGAATTTTCATCTATGATATCAACCTTTGATGTTACTTAGCCATTTCTAGGTGTATAATCTGATGATACCAACCTTATTATTTCTATGCATTTTTAATAATTATGATAATGAGATATTTATTAAAATTGATTTTTTATGGGTTATTCTATGTTGAATTTATTAAATGCTTATGAAACCAACAATCTTTTCATGAGAGAAGATATGATTACATGATGACTGTTTTTTATTATTTTATAACACATACATATTATTTACATTATGGGATTAGCGCCCTGTAATTATATATCCCTCTAATGAATTATGTAATATCTTTATATACCATTAATTATTATCGATATAGGTCTATTTGATTGACCCATTATGGGGGGAAAGTATATGTACTTGATCCACGTTGGTAAACATGGAGATGTGGTTGATCAACTATTGGAAAATGGTGATGATACAATATACATTGTGATATGGGAAACATGTATTGATTCCCGACCCAATATGATTTGATAGTCTCGATAGTAAATATTACCTTATGTAACTGGTCCATTCCTATAAGTGTGAAAAAACATTATTATTTCAATTGGATATTATATTAAGGTTCATGATTGATTTTTTATGTTTTCCCTCTATTCTGAATCTTGTATTTTGAAAAGATAATGTTTTATGACATGATTCATGTTTACATTCTACGATATAGGGGGAACGAACATTGTGTGTTATGTTCATGATCTAATACCCGATGATTATGTTATTCATTAATATTATAATTTATTAAATCTCCCATGATTATACATATTGAGAATCTGAGATCACCAATTATTATATTTCCTTTCATTGGGTATTGAATAAATTTTATAAGTTTGGTATTTATAAAAGGGTAAAAATTGGGAAGAAAAATATGGGAGATGAAGAAGAATGTACCTAAAATATATTATTATGTTTCTAGTCTCAAATGACGGAAAACCATTATATTTATAGCATGGATCATATTGTTTGTAATTTATTATTTATATATTAACAGGTAACATCCATATCAAAATGTGTCAGTTGCTATACCTATGTTTCCTTCATATATGTTACCTTGAATGGTTTTATGTAAGGTATGTCTAAGATGTGTAATTTGTTAGATGAAAATTGTGTGAGATGATGATGATATTTCCTGAAATATGATCATTATGTATCTAATAACCAAATACATGAATCTTTTACAGTTCATGGGAATGAATTATTATGTGATGTACTGATTACTCATCTAAAATAATGAAGATTTATCTATATTAAACCAAGAATTCTACATAGGATTATAATTATACATTCATCTTATGGATCCACTATAAATACATGGTTAAAAATCCTGGAATGAAAGAGTGACCCTCCTTCGACAATGTATTTCCCTAATAATGTATGTTTTCTATTTGTTCTTCCCTTCTGTAAGAGAACTCAAGTAATTTACAATAATTAATTACCAAGATAATTAGGGTTTCTTTTTTCTGTAGATTAGTGTGAACATATCAGGTGAATGGATCATATTTTAATTATCCTTGGATTCAATTTGATTATTCAGTGTGCTTGGTGGATGCTTGAGTCCATTCAATGTGGGAGGTAACCAATGTTGTCTTAATTCTAACATCAACCCTTCCTTTCCCCTTGTTGGAATCAAACCACTTTAATCTCTCCCCCATTAATAAATATTTATGATGGAGAGAGGGTGGGCCTATAATTAGTTGTAAGCCCCAACACATTATTTCTCAACCAAATACACTTATAATTTTATGCATTCGAAGGATTCCCCATGAGAATTAGTCACACAAAATCATCTAATGTTTCACCATTTTGGAAACGATCATCCCCAAAACATGATGTTAAGTAGCTTGACTAACATTCTAATCACATGGAATAAAATATCATGATAATATCCTTACCTAATGAGATTAAATTTCATATTATGTCCTATATACATGTCCATAAATTAATAACCTCAAACAACATGGTTTCTTGGGTTCTTTTAAGTAGGATACATAGTGTTCACTTAGTTGTTGAAACATAAAATCACCAACCCTCCATTGACATTCTCATAAGTCCATATTCCCCATGAATCCCTATACAAATTTTTTGTCGGGTTGTATCCTTCATGAGGTCATACATCACTTTTATTCAGGTCAAATTCTCTATGAAATATTCTCAATGAAGGATACATTCTATCATGGTATCTCCATTCTCCTGATAAATCCTTCTCAAAAATTTATGGAGACATTACTTCTTTATATAACTGAATTTCCTCCATTGGTATATTTTTTTATTAAGAAACATGTTTTTTTCAATGAACCATATTACAACTATATGAATCAACCCCACACATCACATAACTGTAATACTTATGAATTTAACTGAGGCTCAATAATACATATTCATCATTGATTCAAACAATAATGGGACACTCATGCAAAATAACCAAAACATACATCACTAGGCACATTTCAATGAATATTATTTATAAAATGATATTATTATGAAAAGATTTATCCATATCTCGTTACCTAAAAGTGTGTGAGGATTCCCCTTGAATGGAATAAAATTATATAGGTCCTTATTCTCTTTACTAGGATATCAATAAATCTATTATTATGGTCTCAATATTGATTTCACTAACATATATTAATATACTATATGGAGATAAGATTTATATTTCATAGCAATGTGGATAGAAAAATTGTACCATAAATTAAGAACAATTAATTTTTAAAGAACAGATATTGATAATTTCTAATACAAACAGATGTTCACATTGATATATGTTAAAATAAAAAAATCTACATAGTTATGACCACACCCATGAGATGAATTAGTAAGAATTTATTAATATGACATTAATATATACTAGTGTCCAAGCATAGGGATGAATCTTTTAAATAAGTTTAAAAAGACCAAACACGCACCCTTTCAACAAAAATACATACTATGTTTTTAATGGAAATTCCCATAACACTATTTAACTATGGATAACATGTTTTTATCCACATAGAATACAAATAAATCACTAATGTGAATCATGCGTCCGAGATTCCCCTAGGAATAATCATATGTAATTATTGTTGATAAAATGCATTACATGATATATAGGTAGGGATGTTTGAATGGATTAAGACTTTTTTTTATATTTTATCGATAATAACCATATCTTATTAAATGAAATAATTTCATGTTTTACAATAGGAATCGATATCATAGAGTTAATTCACTGCTTTTCTTAGTCTGTATTATATTCACTCTTGTTGAATATGATATCATGATATCATTAACTATGAATACCAAATATCCACTATTTTGTATTGAATCACAAGATATGGTATATTAATATCATAACACATGATTCATCAAGAATAATATAAATAAATTTTATATATTATTAAAGGGACTATAATAAATAATATGACTTTAAAATCCAAATTTTTTATAATGTTATCATGAATTTAATTACATGTAAATTATTCTACTCCACTTTTTTGTTTTAAATGATCTAACCACACTTGTTAGATATAGAAGAAGAAATTAATGAAAAAAAAATTAAGATCACTATTCCAAAAATATGAAAATATTTTTACATAAATTATGCAACAAGTGTATTTATACTTTACATAAGTGAGGTATTTTACATCATGAACATCTTTTTTGATGGATATCAAATTAAATGAAGCTGTATAAAATGTCACCTTCAAATATATCGATGTTCTAGAACTAAAAAAACAATATCATATGTGATATAATTCTTTTATATAAAACTTCCACGAACCTAATTATGAAAAATATGAATGATGAATAGATCTTTGAGAAGGATAGTTTTTGCAATGTCTTGGACAGACTTGAAAATACACACACTCACATATCGCCCTCTAATGGGTATTGTCTCTTATTATTAATCCCTCAAGGAAACATCACAAGTGCTTAGTTATTAAATCACACATTATAACTTGATATTAAATCTTCAAACAACTCCATAAAACCCTTGTGTAATTATATCACAAACCACATACATTGTATTTTAGGTAAAAACTATTTCTTAATAAATAACATAAAATATTAGATGAATATACAAAATTAATATTTTACTTTAATATTTATCATATGATATATATGTATATAGTTCCTTATAATAATAATAAAAACACTACATATGATATTAATTAATACTAACATATGATTAAATTTGGTAGTGGCACTCATTTTCATTTTTGGACTTATTATATACCCTTATCGTATAATTCTATAAAAAATAAAATTCATGAAAAAACCCATTATTCTACATTCTATAAATTTTTAAGCAACTGGTAATGTCATTCTATATGATATATATTTTATAATTATACATATATATTATAAATATACAAAGGATTTAGGACACATATCCTTTACATGGGTAATTATCTATTAAACCATAATCAATTGGTCATCAGGTTGAAAGGTTTCTTATGAGGGTGGATGGTTCAAACATAGAGGGATGTCATGGATATATCATAATCATCCAATCATGTGATTGAGGTAAAAGGGGTTAGTGTGTATTATTAGGAAATATTGGTGCCTGAAGGTATATTTGGGAGTTCTAGGTGTCATCCCCATATTGACCAAAATGTAATATTGCACATAGGGGTGCATTACTTTGTTTTTATGGACAATAAACATTAAGTAAAATCCTCTTAAACTCCCACTTATAATTAAAACACGTTTATTTAATTTTTAAGAGGTTTGATCAATAAAACTAGATAATTATTTTTAAATGGGATGGATGAGATCTTGTTGAATTTTTCACTAGATGACTATTAATAATATGTTTCTAATATTTTGAAAACTTTTTATGATATCTTGTTTGTAATTATGGTTAAATAAATTATAATTATAAATCAATTCAATTATTTTTTGTTAATCTTAATGAAAATTAAAAATTAAATTTTTAATGAAATACCCATGTGATTATTTGAAAACATAATTAATCTAAAAATATTTTGAGTTTATATATAATGGTATATATTTTGTATCAATGATTTAGAGTACTAATAGATGATTAATGTTACTATTGATCATTTGAATAATAATTAAGGTTAAACTCAAGATGATTAGTACATATATAATATGAATTCGTGTTATAATTAATTAGAAAACTTCTAGTATAGGGGATATTTTTTGACTAAATAATAACGACTTTTAATTTCAAGAGTTCAAAGTTAACCATCCATAGAGAATATGAAAAACATAACCCCTTAAATACAATACTTAATAATTATAGTCTATAGGAATTTCCATAAATTCCTGAGAATGGGTTATTAACTTTTGATAATAATTAAGACTAATTAGGATGTTCATAAATCAGAATGATAATTATTAAGGTTGGTGATAAAAATATTTTCATGATGAATAAACAGTCATTCATTTTAAAATTTATTGTGTAAAACATAATGGAATTGAATTACTTGATTAAAACATTAAAGGATTAAATGAATTTTAATAATTAAATTGATGGATTTATTTAGATAGAAATATATGTAAAATATGATAATGAATTCTGTATATTTTGGTGATGCTTTGAATCACTTATGGTGATTCGAAAATAATTTAATAATAATGAAACACATATATAATGTAGATAATGATATCAATATTAATATTTATTTATAAACAAGATAATACAATGATGGAACTAATAATTTGTTTTAATTCTATATAATTAAGATATGAAAAATAATGGAGAATGGTATTATGATGTTTTTGTTATTATTGAGGGAAGTTTTATTCGATATAAAGATTCATAATTGGTCGAGTATTATGAATGTTGTGTTGAGAAAACCCTCATTATATGTTTAATTGAGCTGACTGGAATATTGATGTTGATGGGGAGAGTAAAATAAATTTATTACTCTCATAATCACTGACTCACTTAGGATAGAGTTGGATGACATTATTTTAGATTTTCTGCTCTTCTCACATAATACACAACATTTAAGACCAGTGATTATTTCTATATCAATATAATCCTAATATCACTAACAGCTCTAGGTTGTGATCATTAGTGACACAACATAGGTTTTCTCTCTTCCCACCAACTATTATGGGGTTGATATTAATGATGATCAACCATGAGTGTACACTCTTTCTTCCATATAACTTCTCTCTTGAGTAAGATTTTGATGCATTGAGTACAAACACTTATCTGAAACTTATATATTTTCTCAAGGATAATAATACATAAAGGTTTCACTACAACATGAGACCAACTATATATATATATGCACATATCTATAATGTTATAGTGGTATACTTTGGGAGATTCATTTTAGGTGGGTTTTATATTTGTATGAGATATAATCACATTATTTTACCATATTCTTTATCATTAAATTATCATTTACATATTGTTTGAGTGACTTATAAGATTATTTGAGGGAGTTGTATCATGATTCGCTGAATGGCTATAGTGATATGACCATTCCCAATTTTCAAGAGTTTGAGCAGATCAAGGTATTAGGATGAGTGCATGGATTCTTAGTTTCCACTAGCAGGGTATGGTTCCTAATGGAATATTTCTTCGTAATATTGATATTGTGTGAAAATAATATATAATTATATACATATTAAAATGTTTTTATTTGGGGACCATGATGATGGCGGTCCTCGGGTTTCCTAACAATAAATGATCATAAATATTAATTTTAGAGGTGATGACATTGTACTTTAATTTCATCCACTCATTTTTTTGAGAAATAATGTAGAAACTAATCGTTTATGGGATCATATCCCAAAATTAGATAGATATAATTATTATTATTACTAAACCAAACATGAACACTTATTATTTATTTCTCTTCTATTCATTATTGTTATAAGGTGTTGATGGTGGAGGTCCACATATGATAATGATTTTAGGAAATATGGTAGACACTTTTTGGAGTCTCCATTGGGAAAACTCACTAGGTTATCTCATATATTTTATTACCTTTATTTTGGATGTTATACTTGTATAAAGAGATTAAATTGATTATTTCTCTTTATATTATTTATGTAAATGTTATATTTTTATATGTTGGATCACATTATTGGATATTTATTTGTATCATGGTTGTTGAAATTTCATATTATCAAGAGATAAGTTATGATTAGAGGTAATTCTATACATTATCTAATGGGAAACCTCTTAACTATTCCCCCTCACATGACCATCGGGATAAAGGTATTTTGAGTTTACGTTCAAGAATTATATGATGTTTCTATCACACACAAAACTATAGTGATTTCCTTTTCCTAAAAAAATATAGGCTAACACTACAAAAAGTTTAAAAATCCAACCTGAAATGAGAAATTTATAGTCAAATAAAGAAAAAAAGATAATAAGGAGAATATTCAGAGATTTTAGTGGTTTTTATCATTTAGATGAATGAAAATTTTGATTTTATTGAATCATTAACCATAAATTAAACATAATAACCATAAAACAAATTTAACAACATTAGGGTTTTAGAAACCATCTACATGAGTTTTCGTGTCCACTAAAGGTTTAATATTTTACCCTAAAATTCATATGTAATGGATAGAATGGGACCATAACTCTAACATGATCATTAGAATCAAAATGAATGTACACAAAAAATTCAGTGGAAAAAAAATTTAGTGAGACTTTATATTTATCCTACCAAACTACAAGTAAATTCCACTAAAGTTATATTATTCACATATTATAGAACCTAATGGAAAAATCCTTTACACTTGTAAACCTTTAATATAGTTGTTTTTGGAAAAAATAATCCCATTGAAAATAAAAAAAATCACCAACAAAAATCTGTTTTTATTGAGGAATAATATATGAAAAAATAAGTAATATATCCAAAAGGGGGAGGCCTAGGGAATCTGGAAATAAATTTTGTAAGAACCCAGATCTTCATCTCAGGTATGAATCTTGATTTTTTGTGTTTTTTAGAAATTATCTGCTTTTAGAAATTTAAGAAGTACACATCATGTACTTTGGAGTACACATCGTGTATCCGGTTTCTATGGGTGCTCGAATACATGTCGGGTAATAGTCAAGTACATGGCCATGTGGGGTGACCTAGATACCACCTAAAGTGGGGCCCATTAAAGGCATATATCCTCCATGCACATTTAAATGACTTGTCATTTAATTTTGTTTTAAATTTTTATATCAGACCAAGGTCACTTCTTGTTCACACAAAACACTTCTTCACATCACGTCTCACCCAGGATGGACCAAAGCTGATGATTCTTCTCTGATCCCCAAACCCATCGTCCATTCTCCGAATCAACCATCATTGATTGTTTTGGAATCTCCACAGTGATTTCTTCCTTCTTCTAGTGCCTTGTTTACTAATTTCTCTCCTTTCATGAGATACCCTTGGTTAAAAATTTTATATTTTTTTGTATATCTACTCCATTATTTGTCGATTCAAGGGTTGACACCAGTGTATATAGATCATACAATGTTGAGGGAGGTGGTTTGTGCTTTTTTATAGTTACTCTCTTAATATTATGTGCAAAAGTGCCCAATACCTTAGAACAGGGTACTACTAGTTGTGTGACTTTAGCCCTATTAATTCTTGATATTCCTTGTGTTCCTGAGTAGAGGTTGTTTAATAGTGATTATTGTTATATTCCAAGTTATAGATGTGTTTCCGAGGTTTTTTTTGATATTGAATAATTGGTCTAGCTTTTCCGGTTAGGCTGCTTGTTTTCCATGCCTAGTGTTGTTTCGATAGATTGATATTATATGATGATATTATATGCTTGTATCTATTTAACCATTAGTTCATAATGGTTACTTTGTCTATTAAACATTATTGTGCACGATTGACTTACACATGGCTATGGGAACCTACTGTAGTAGACCATAGGGGGAATGAATGTTATGGGATTCTCTAGAGTGTATGTTTACATTTTCATTGTGAGACCATAGGGGGTGGAATTTGTGCTCTCTCAGAGTATCTTTAGATCCACGTTGTGATACCACATGGGGAATTGGACATTGATTTCTTCCTCAGAGTGTTTATAGTTACCGATATGGTACCAAAAGGGGAATTGACAGGGAGTTCTTCCTTAGAGAGTCTTTGCTAAATTTTAACCATTGGAGTTAGACTATAAGTACATCCCAGCATGTTCCTTGTGTTTGATAAGTTGAACAAGAGGGGTTAGGCTGTGATTACTTTCAATTGGGTTACTTTTATTGGATTAATTTCTTACTAGATATATGAAAAGGAATGCAATTAAAACTATATGATTGGTTAATTTTGAGTACTTCCTTATTTACCTATTCATTTGGCTTATTTTTTCCATATATATTCAGTATCTATCTGGAACAGATCTTTGGGTTGTTTCTTATTTGGATTCATCACACCCCCTATTGGGTCATGGTTTTATTCCCAAATAGATTACATTTCTGTAGATACAGATAAGTGAAATCACCCCACTATGTCAGGTAATTGGATATTGTAGAGCTATAGAGTATGGGACCTATCTGAGGCTAGCGATGCTAATGGGGTTTATTTTTTTCCTTATACTTTGGTGTAGTACTGTATTCCAAAATTATTACTTGTTTGGATGCTTTCATAGACATATGTATCATGAATCATATAAATATGTTCTCTTGTTGTTTATATACATGCAGTCTTCTGCTTTTTATAGTTGCATGTTATTACTAGTACTTACAATATTGTTATCCATTTATTTCCAAAAAATTCCTCTTGTAAGTAGATAATAGTTTCCTGACTATCAATACAAGGCCCTCATGACTAGTCGGAAGCCTCTAGCATTAAGGAAAATATGATTGAGGACATTGGACCAACCGGGTAAGGGGAACCTCTATGTGGTACCCGGAACTGGGATGTTACAAAGTGGTGTCAAAGAGATTATATTATTCTAGAAAGACTATTTGGAGCCTATAAACAGGGATATGAAGGAATACATATATGTTAAAATGTTGTGCTTGGGAGTAGCTAACCCGTGTACAAGGGGAAATCCCATTTACCTCGTACGATGTGATTTTTCTGGTTTTGAAATTATTACAGCTGATTTGATTTCACCATTGGGTGATTCACATGTTCTGTCTGGTTATTGTATAAATTTTTCTGGTTCTATTTTTGTTGCAACCCGATGAGATGAGGGTATGCCTTTTCATGAATCATATAGGCACATTCTATAGATCACATGTCATGCATTATTACTTTTCCAATTAGGGTGCATTACTGATTTTATGATGCTGTGATAGATGTTATGATAAATATGCATGTTGTTGTGATATATTCCTTGAATGAATACCTTCTGTTTGATAGGGTATTGTATTGGGAAAGGTTCCGTTTGAATAAATGACAATATTTGGTCCTTGAGGTGTTATGGCCCTCATGGATCAAAAATTGGTGGATAATTGCACTATTATGATTGTATATGACATGTATAAGATGCCAATATTTGATTTTTAGGGAGTACCCCCCCCCCCAACAGATCATAATTTGACACTTTAATGTTTTTTTAGTGTTTTTTGGGTACCTTTTTAGTTTTATAGGTTTAATGTTAGGAAAAAACCCAGAATACTTGGCCTGTAATTATTAATACACACCTTCTGTCCTTCTATTCAGGAAGGAACAACTTTTCATAAGTACAAATTGTGTACTGTATGTACATGCCATGCAATACTTAATCGTATGATAGGTTGTGTGGACAGAGACACTGGGTTGTGAAATCCTTGGTAGAAAACACCATGTACCAGACGTACACGCCATGATGTATAGACTATGTGTCCAACCGTGCGACTAACAAAATGGATGGATTCAACTAGAGTAGTACATGCCTTTCGTAATTGAACATGCCATATAGATTCAAGCCTATAACCAGTTGTGTGACCAATGGAATGAGTCGGTCAAAACCATCTAGTACACGTCGTGTCTGTCATGCACACCCTGTGTCATTTTATTCTAGGAGAACCATGTGGGTTAGTCGTGTTGAAGAACTCAGGCATGGGAAAACTATTTAAGTACATGTCGTGTCTTGGGAGACACGACGTGTGTATGAGGTGTTACATAACAAGGGTTGAAAGGAGTACATTCCCATGTGAAGGAAAAATGGAACACAGCAAGTAGGTGACATACATGCCGTGTATCCAGTTTTTGAAAAACTAAAATTCTTTCTTTATCCTATTCTTTTCATGAATTATTATGTTTCAGTCCTTGTTTAACATGAACTAGGGTATTTACCTGACCATCAAAATTCATAATACCAAGATGTCTTCTAGTTGTACGCCAGATAAACGGAAGTGATCAGACACCGTTCAAGGTAGATTAGGGACTACCAACAAATACTCTAGTCCTTCAGATCATGATACCAGCTACAACCCTAGATACATGTGCTAATGAACAGTTATGAAAATTCTTCATGATGTTATTGCAGACATTTCAGGGAGTACTCCATCCTACCCCATCTGTGGAATAGTTGACATAAGTCTTATTTTAGTACCATCCTCACACATTCTCAGGGGATGGAGGACCTCAGGTTGCTAAGTCATTGTTGTATGTCATGCTATATATCTTTGATCATCTAGAGATTCCTCCCGAGAGGAGGTTGAATCTCACTACATATATGCTTCGGGACTCCACCAAGATATGGTGGGATGTGATCTCACAAGAGGTATGCCAGTATGTTATGGCTTGGGAAGAATTACAGCATTCCATCTACAATTAAGTCTATCCGGAGACTTTGAGGGCCGATCGAGCCAAATAATTCATGAGTTTGGAGAAGGGTAATCTCTTAGTCATGGAGTATTCTTCTCAATTAAAAGAGCTTTATTGCTTCACACCCATATCAGAAGTTTATTAGTTATTCTTAGTGAGGATGATCGAGGATGGTCTTAGGCATGACATCAGATCTTAGGTGAACATCTTCAGGTTGACTCTCATCACCTTTATAGTCAACCAAGAACTGATCATGGAGTGCAATATTTGGGATTATGGAGTTGTAATCCATGGAGCCCTGAAATCTTGATTTGGTACCCCTCCTAAAAATAGAAGGAAGCATCATATGGTGTCTACATGTGGAGACCTTAGTAGGAGAGATACTACTTCAGGTAGCTAGGTGGTATTCTACTAGTGTAGAAAGAGTGGGCATATGAGGCAACATTTGCCAAAGGACCCAGTGGAGTGTCAATATTGCGATAAGATGGGTCATCTACAGCATTTAGGTCAATTAAACACACCAGCTATAGGTGATAGGGGTTATACTATGACTCCTTGTTCAAGAGAAGCACCACCAGTTTCACATCAATTTGGGACATGGAGTTCTTCAGGATGTTCAGGCCATGCTAGAAGTCATGGAAGTGGAAGCCAGTCGGCTAGATTTTAGTGACAACAGGATGGATCAACATAGGGTGCTCCTGTAAGGTCGTAGGGTCTCAGTACGTGCTAGAATTTTGTTTTTTTGCAGAACTAGAAGGAGCAGGACATCGAACCCTCTGCAGTTCGAGGTATGACTCAAGTTGCCTCATCTATGTCTTCTTCACTTCTCGATACATGGACTTCCCATAGTTTTATATTTTTCTATTTTGGAAAGACTTGGGATATGTATTTTTTCATCTACTGATGTATTAACACTTCACACTATATTGGGGAAAACAAATACTAGTGTAAATTATTTCAAGGAGTAACCTCATAAGGTTTGTAGTTGTCACTTATTATGGGACCACTATGTCTGAGAGATGGCAGGTTATGATATCATTCTCGGAATGGAATAGTTTGTTCCCTTCAATGTAGTTATCGATTGATATCACCATAGTGTGAGTTTCACATCACCATAGGGGGATTCGTTTCTATATAAAGGCGAATGGGATGTCCATAAAATAATAGCATGACCCAAGCATCCTCGGTTGGGAGAAAATATATCCTGGATTGCTAGTCTATATCTGGATGACTAGAGGACATCATAGTTGGACTTTCCTCTAGTTGTGGATAATTTCAGGGATTAATTTCCTGATGAATTTTTAGGATAACCTCCAGAGTAAGAGGGCTAATTTTCTATTGAGCTTATTATATGTTTTTCATCGTTGTCAATTCCTCCTTATTGGATGAATACACAAGAGTTACAAGTGCTCAAGAAGCAGATAGAATAGTTACAGGAAAAGGGTTTCATCCAACCCAGTACTTCTCCAGGGGGTTCACCTATCATTTTTGCAATGAAGATGGATTATATCATTAGACGTTATGTGAATTATCTATTGTTAAACCAGTTTCCAATCAAGAAATGATATCCCTTAACAATAATTGATGACTTATTTGATCAACATCGAGGGGGAAAGGTGTTCTTGAATATTGACATGAGATTAGGTTATTCTTAGTTGTGATTTAGAAAATTTTATATACCTATTACTACCTTTTGGGTCATGTACGGTCTATACAAGTATGTGGTTATGCCATTTAGTCTCATGAACACACCTATAGTTTTCATGGCACTAATGAACCGAGTATTCCATCTATACTTGCATTTTATCGAGGTAGTTTTCTTGGATGTTATCTTGGTGTACTCTCACACTTGACACGACCATGCCACACATATGGAGATCATTTTCAGTACACTAATATGAAATCAGTTATATACTATTCTCTCAAAATGCCAGTTTGGGATGGACCAGATTCACATTTTGGGTCATGTTACCTCAGAGATAGGAGTATTAGTAGACACAAAAAAAGTGATTGATTTTGTTTCTTGGGGGAAGCTTAAGAACGTCTTTGAGGTATGGGGTTTCTTAGGGTAGTATGGTTACTACAAATGTTACATACAAAACTTCTCATACTCCGTAGGGCCACTGACGGACCTAACCAAGAAGGGTTCGAAGTAGTTCTGGTCATATTCCTATATGTGGGCCTTTTAGGAACTGAAAGAGAGATTAACATCAGCACTGATGCTAGCTTTTACAGAGCCGTTCAAGAGTTATACAGTTTACTATGATGTATAAGCTATCGATCTGGGGGTAGTTCTTATGTAGGGAGAAGGAGTCCTTGTGAACGAGTCTCAGCAATTGCGGCCACATGAGAGGAATTACCTGACACATGATCTTGAGTTGGATATAGTTTTTCATGATTTACACTGTTGGGGACATTATCTTCTAGGAGTGTATTTTTTTCACCAATCAAAAAGTCTCGAATATATCTTTTTATAGTGCAATCTTAATTTGATACAATGAAGGTGGTTTGAGTACCTTCAGTCTTTTGACGTTGATCTTGAAAACTCATAAACATGCACTTCAAGAGGCAATAAGTGAGAATCATCTTATGGATATGTTCTCTAAGAATCATTTGGTGGTGCACGATAGACCGTAACAGACGTTTCTTTCTTCTATAGTTGTTACCTCTACTCTACTTGATTGAGTGTGAATGATGATGTTATCGGATTCTAATGGCCTGGTTATAAAGAATTTTGTGTCAAGGGATGTCCCTATTCTTGGATAGACCATATATGAGGATGATATCTTGTGTTTTCATTGGTGTGTATGGGTTTTTTCAGAAATAAACGGGATGATGATCTGAGATTTTCATTCATCGGTTTGGGCTGTTCAACCTGGTGTCACCAAGATGTATCGAGATCTGTGCTGTCAATATTGGTGGCCAAGTATAAAGAGAGATGTTGATGGGTTTGTCATGAGGTGTTCCACCTGTCAACAAGTGAAGGTGGAGCATCGGCAACTAGTAAGGATTTGTAGCAGTTCCCTATTCCCAAGTGGTAGTGGAATGATGTTGGGATGGACATTATGATATCTTTACCAATGTCACTTTAGGGGAATTAGGCAGTTTGGGTTGTCATTGACAGACTCATGAAGGTTTCACAATTATTTTTAATCAAGGAGACCTTCAGTGTTGATGAGCTGGTAATGTTGTACATCTGACATACTATATGATTACATGGAGTTCCGCACTCTATTTTTTTAGATAGGGACACTTTTTTTACTTCTCGATTTTGTAAAAGAGTACAAAGGGATTTGGGTGCCGATGTACTTCTAAGTATATCTTACCCCCCTGGACAGATGGAATGTCACAGTGTACAGTTTAGGTTCTGGATAACATGCTTCGATCATGCATCCACGATTTTGGAGGTTCTTGGGAGAAGAACAAACCTCTTGCATAGTTTTCCAACAATAATAGTTTTCAGGAAACTATTCAGATGGAACCTTAGGAGGATTTTTATGGTAGGACATTCTGATCACCCTTATGTTGGCTGGAAGTAGGGGAGGTAGCTATAACGGGACCTCGTCTTGTCAAGGAGACCATAGAGCAGTTATAGTTGATTGAGAGGAGGATTGATACTACACAATCATGACAGAAGTCTTATGCTGATCGAAAGAGACGACTTCTGGAGTTCGAGGTCAAAGGCCATGTTTTTCTATGTGACACACTAAGGTTGGGATAAAAGAGTATTATGAGACAGGTAACACATTCACCAAGATATCATAGACTTTTTGAGGTTTTGGAGAGAGTTGGGTTGCTTTCCTATCAGTTGATGTTACCTTAGAGGTATCAGGATATACATGACTTCTTCAATGTTTCTCACCAATGATGTTACTTATTAAACTCGTCTCATATTTTTCAATATGAGGAGGTTAATCTAGAGGTGGATGCATCATTTGAGGAGCATCCTATCAAAATTGTAGATCGTAGTGAAAATGATTTCGGTGGTCCTTTTATTCCTCTAGTATGGGTGCTATAGCACCTCAGGCGAGTAAAGGACGAGACATGGGAGAGGGAGGCTAATGTACGACTACAGTGGCCATAGTTGTTTGAGGATTATTCTTTTACGAAATATTTCTAGGGAAATTTGGGGAAACATTTCATTAAGGGGGGGGGGGGTGTTTGTAAGAACCTGGATCTTCATCGAAGTTATGGATCATTATGTTTGGTGTTTTTGAGAAAAAAAAATAGTTTTTGGAAATATAACGAGTACATGCAATGTACTTTGGTGTACGAGTCATGTATCTGGTTGTCATGGATGGCTGGATAATGGCCGTGAAACATCCGAGTACATGTCCATGTGCAGTGACCTAGAGACCACCTAAAGAGGGGCTCGGTAGAGGAATCTACACACCTTGTACATTGGAAAGTCACATCGTGTACTTTTATTATTAATTGTTATATCATACTGGGGTCTCGTCTCATTCAATGAAAACACTTCATCCTATCCTATATTGACTTGGAGTGACCAAAGTTGACAATTCTTCTCCGAGCCCCCGACCATCCGTCCTTTCTCCGAATCAACCATCGTCGATTATGTTGGAATCACCACTGTGAGGTCTTACTTCTTCTAGATTCTAATTTTCTGATTTCTCTCTTTTTACGAGATATCCTTGGTTGAATTGTTTAGAGGTTTTGTAGATCTACATCATTCTAGGTCAATTCATGGGCTGATTCCATAGTATATCGATCATACAAAATTGAGGTAGGTTGTGTTTCCCTTTCCATAGTTAGTCTATAAATATTCTGTGGAAAAGATCCCAATACCCTAGAAGGGAGTATTGCGTGTTTAGGGATTTTAGACCTATTAATTCCTTCCATGCCTTGTGTTCCTTAGTAGAGGTTTTTTTAGTGTGAATAGTGTTATTTTCTATGCTATGGATGTGTTTCCCATGTTTTTTTGATATTGACCGTTTTCTATTGCTTTGACGGTTAGGCTGCTTCATTTATATGCCTTGTGTTGTTAGGATGGTGTGATATTATCAGATGCTATTATATGCTTTTTTTTGTTTATCTAAGTTGTTATGGAATGTTTTTGGATAAGTAGTTCATAAGGTTTACTTTGGATATTTAGCATAATTGTGCATGATTGACATACATGGGGCTATGGGAACCTAGTGTAGTAGACCATAGGGGGAATGGATGTTGAGGGCTTATCAAGAGTTTCTATTGAGTTTTATGTTGTGAGACTATAGGGGGGTGTACTTTGTGCTCCCTCAGAGTGTTTGTAGTTTCATGTTTGGAGACCACATGGGGAATTATATGATGAGTGCTTCCTAAGAGTGTCTATAATTACTAATACGATACCATAGGGGGAATTGCTAATTACGGCATTCTTAGAGAGACTTTTCTAAAGTCGAACTAGAGGGGTTAGACTGTGAGTACTTCTCAGAGGGTTGATTGAGTTTGATTGGTTGAACTAGAGGTGATAGGATGTGAATACTTCTTATAGGGTTACAAGTATTTATGAGATTCTTACATGATATATGAAACTGAATGCAATTGAAATAGTTAGATTTTTTACTTTTGAGTACTTCCTTATGTACTGCTTAATTTTTCTTATTGCCTTTCATATATATTCACTGACTGTTAGGAACATATCTTTGGGTGGTTGCCGACAATGATTCGTTTCAAACCCTATTTGGGTCATACTTTTGCTCCAAATCATATTATATTGGTGTCGGTATAGATAAGGGAAGGCTCTCTTCAATGTCAGGTACTTCACTATTCTGGAGCTGTATAGCATAGGACTAAGCTGAGGCTTGCGATCCTGCTGGGATTATTTTTTTTCCTTGTAAATTTGTTTACTGATGTATTTATGCATTGCGACTAGTTTGGAAACTTTCATAGACATATGTATCTTATATCATTTATATATGTGCTCTATTTTTACCTACTTGAAATCTTCCATTGTTTATTGTTTCATGTAGTTATTACTGCTTCCGCTATTGTTATCAGTTTATTTCTAATGCATTACTCAACCAAGGAAGGAATAGTTTCCCCACTATCACACCCAAGTCTCTCACTGCTTATTGGCAACCTCTAGTATTTGGGGAAATGCACATGAGGCCATTTGAATAACCAGGTACGGGGTACCACTGGGCGGCATCCGGAACTGGGACATTACAAATTTCATTTATAATTGGATATAATTTAGAATAAATCAAAATGTTATAATGCATCAATTAAATCCCTCTCAGAGGCATCCAATGAATAAAAAAATGGATTTACTTCTCTATATATTAAATGAAGGGATGAATCTATGGAATAAAAATATATGAAATATAAAATAAGATAGATGATAGACCATGTCGGTACATCTGGGTTTTCAATAATTCCATGGACCAAAGACATGTTTTTTAAATAAATGTGATTTAATGATATTATATAACAAAAATATAAATCCCATAGAGAAAAAACATTCCATTGAAAATTGTTGAAGGTTCATGGGCCAAAAATTATCCATAACAGAATTCAACATCTAACAATCATTACAAAATAAACTATAACTAATTGTCGAACTAAGGACTTTGGAATAATGGGTATATTTGTTGAAAACAATGTTTTTAGGACTATTTTATATATTTCTATTATATTATAAATCATTTTATCATTGAAATATATAGTAATATCTATCAAATCCATGATGGTAATGTTTATTTATCATCACAACAATGGATAGTTTAAATCATTTGATGTTCATTTAGAAAAGTAACACATTATAGGAGCTTTGTAGAATGAAATAATTTTGGGGTAAATTTCATTATGAGAACACTAGAATTTTTTTAGAACAAAATGAAAAGGATGTGACTAATATTCCTCCTTAGTGATCTAGTGTTGAACATGAAAGACTAAAATAAAATAATATATTTTAATGTCTAAAATTTTAGAAAAATATCAATTCCCTTACCGATGTGAATATATAATTCCACGGTAGTTGAAATCGTTAGGAATAGGTGAGAATTATTTTTTTAAAATGGTCTTTTACATTATCATTATTTTGATGAAAAAGATGTTAGATGTTTTAAGATGTTTTTATTAGTGGGTAATGAATTCCTTGAGTTGTGGAATATAACAAAGATCATTTTAACTAAATATATGAATTCTATATAGTGTCACCCCACATGAACATAAAGCATGGAGTGAAGAAACATTTATGATACATTAAAAAAGAAAAGGCTCCCCCATAATATATTATAAACATAAGAGGTCAAATATAGATATAGAAAGATATATAAGTAGTTGTGGATTGTCAATAATCATTAAGGAACACCATAAGGAGTGATAGGTAATTCTATGAAGATATGGATTCTATATCTATGGGGGAACTCCCAGGATTAATATGGGTTTTATAGCCCAATATTCTTTTAAAATATAACATTATTCTCATCCTCCATCCACCTATATTTCAAATATTTCCATGTAATTAGAATACTTTTTATCCAAATAAGATACAACCATGGAGTCATGTATTGGAGAACCAATTATGTGAGATGATAATATAAATAACACATTAAACATTTCAAAAAATTATTTCCTTCGAGAAAATCTAATTAATTACTACAATACATTTCCACTATGGGAATATACATGATATGGATGTTGACAATGAACTCCAAAACATGACTACATATATTATTCATGTTTTCCCAGTGTCCTCTTGTATACCACATATCATCCAAAATGAAATACATGAAGATAATTTCAATTTTTTTAGTTACAATCATTGTGACTTATAAAATAGATAAAATATAATGCTGGAGGGATGAAGGTACTCTTTTAATAATATATATTCTCCAAAAAATATAGAATGCAATTTTTTAAGTTTCATATTCATTCTGTAATAGTTAATAAATATTGAGTCAAAATGAAATACCTTTATTGGAATATGATTTATGGGGGATCTACGATTAAAAAACATTACACTCATGAAATAAGAAATATTCCAAAATTGGTAAATTCTTTTATTCAATTCATATAGATTGAAATATATATATTTATATATAATGGATTCAATAGTTTTACACTTTAACGACAATATTCAAAGGGGAGGTTCAAAAAAACCTTAAGTGTGACATTAATAATTATATTGATGATAATTATATCAATAGAAAAAAGAGATAGGTTTTTCTTCTGTTCCCATGGAGACTCTATTATTTAGTAATTTGTTTCATTTCCATGAACTGGTTTAATATTCTACTAAATTATAATTATTTAATAATAATAAAATTTAGGGAAAGGGGGTCTTACTATGTCATGAAAAATATAAACGATATTATCATAAGCAACTAGATTTGATTCCATATAATAAATGAACATTATAACTTGAATTAGAATAATATTAAAATACACTATCAAATGTTCAAGTTTCATTAGTATATAAATAATTTGATGATATAAAAATTATATTTTTTTCATAGAAAGTGTATAACAACTACACATTATAATGAGTACATAAAGATGTAATAAAAATATGCTCAAATATCTTTTATATGATCTAGAGTTCATATATATGATTGGAAATATATGATGTTTCAAGATGCATTTTTAGGATCATAACATATTGAGACATTATATCATGATGTTTTCACAAGGTCACCTTCATGGATTGGGGTTATGATGAAAGACCATCCAAAAGTAATTTAACACATTTAGGTGTCATTGGATATTCCTATACATGAATTTCTCAAATGGACCTCAGACATTACATTATTATTATTGGATATCATGAACCACATACTTTGATGTATGGTTAAACCTATGGAGTCATTTTATCAAAACAAGTAAATACATGTAGGGTAAATCATAAGTGATATGATATTAATTAAATAAATCAAAAAATTACTCTTACCTCCCTTACTAATAGATTGATGTATCAAAAAAAAATCCTTAAATTAAAAATTATATCATTTAATCCACTACCAAGGTAGTTCATTATAAAATTCATTTCCAAAAGACAAATAAATGTAAATAAAATATTTAATGTCTTGAAAAAATAATGTATATTACATGATTAGATATCGAGAATCAAAGGATTATATTATCTAGTAGAGTTTCTAGAATGATATTTTCTTATTACATTAACATCATTCTCTATGAGGGCCTTGATGTATTTATAGTTAATGATGTTGGAATATTGGGAAGTAAATCTTATTCAAGAAAATGGTGTCGATGAGGGGAACAAGATAGCAGTACTAGAATTTCATTAAAATATATTTAATTTAATACACTACACCAAAATTTGAGTTTAGCAGTAGTTTTTTTTCTATTTTGCAACAGTTTAAATCTTTGCTAAATTTTTCTACGATGATTTTAAAAAAACTGCCACTAAATAGTGTGTGTATGTGCATGCCCATGGGCATGTGCATGGGAATCTAAACGTGCATGTGCATGTTCAATATATAGAAACTCTTCATTGGGTGAGATTTGAACCCCTTACCTCTTGCATATTCTCTAACGACAATACCACTCTAGCAAACTCTTCATGTGGTAAATAAATATAAACAAATATACTTATATATATAAATTGAAAAAAATAATACATAAAAAATTGATATAAAATCAATAATTATAAATAAATGAAAGATAATCCTTAATAAAAAATAAAAAATAAAAATTTAATATTTAATAAATTATTACTAAATTATTACTAACAAATTATTAATTAGTCTTTAATTATTGTTAATTATTAAATATTACTAATTAATAATCACTAATTACTTTTTACTAATGAATAATTTCTCATTAATGAATAATATATAAATAAATAAATAAATATTAAATATTAAATATTTAATATTAAATATTAATAAATAATAAATAAATAATAAATAAATAATAAATAAATAAATAAATAAAAATTAAATAAATAACAAATACATAAATAATAAACAAATTGTAAATAATAAACATTAAATAAATAATTATAAATAATAAATAAGAAACAATATCTAAAAAATAATAAATACTAAATAAATAATACCAAATAAAAAATAAAAATAATAATAAATTAATAAATAATAAATAAATAAATAAAAAATTAGTAAAAAAAATTATAATAATTCAATAATAAATAAATATAAATAATTAATAATTAATAATTAATAATAAATAATAGTTTAAGAAATAATTACTAATAAATACTAAGTAATACATAATAAATAATTAATAATAAATACTAAAATATTAAAATATTAAAATATTAAAATATTAAAATATTAAAATAATAAAATGATAAATGATTATATATATATATATATATATCTATAAACCTATATACTTATATCCAAATTTATATAAAAATATATAAGCACATATTTATGTTACACTAATATAATGAAACACAGTAAGATTTATAATTTTATATGAATATAAATAATATATATAAACAGAAAAAAAATATAAATATATCTATGTATATATCTATACATATATCAAAAAAAATTATAAACATAAAAATAAATAAATATTTTGAAATGTATAAAAAATTGATAATTATTTATTTTAAATGAAAAGAATAAAAAATATTTACGTACATTTGGTTTACACACTAAAAAACATTTCTATGTAAATAGGTATTTATACAATTGATTTTATAAGTAAATATAAGAAAATATGTATATATTTAATAATAAATAAAACTATAATGTGAAAAATGATAATGTTTCAAAACCATAACATCAATATGAATGTAATGCCTAAAAATATATTGATTCCCCATCAAAAAAACAAGACCCCATTAAATGAGGCTAAAAAACTATAGAATTTTAAAATATTGGTGTACGCATAAAACACATAAAATGTTAAGAAACATTAACAACCCTAATACACCAAAAAACCAAGAAATGACCATAAATTTGTATATGGGATTATATTTCACCTCCAAAACTAGAACTATAAAATATAATTAAATTAAATTTGATGTGATGTGTGGTACATTCTGAACAGACACCCAGATCAGAAGTTTTCGCTTTTTAAATTTTAAGAAACTGGGTTCGGGGAAAAAACACAAATTTAGATGTATTATGGGCCTTTTGGGGAAATAAGAACTAGAAAGAAATATTTGATATCAACATGATACCATCTTGGACATATATCTCATTGTTGGCCTCGATTTGAAATGTGGTAGAACTAGAACGGACACTCGGATCAAAAGTGATAGATGATTGATGTTAGAGTTAAATTTTTCTTAATTTTAATATATATGTTTCCTTTGATTATCACAAGATATAAATCTCATTTGTTTTAATATCATTTCATAATCATTGATTTGACTAGTTTTAGAGCTAAAACTAACTCTCGGATAAAATGTTTGTGTCATTTGATGCCAAAGTGTGAATATCAGCTTAATGTAATTTTTTTTTTCACTTTACAATTATTATTAACTTCTAACTATAAATATTTATTAATGGAAACATTATAATTTATTAAAATTATAAATAATAGAATATATATGATAGTAAATAAAATATAATAATTAACAATCAATAACAAAATATTTTTTATTTTTTTATTTCTATTTAAATGTAGTTTTGAAAAAACAGCATCTCAAATTAAATGATATAAAAAATTATTAAAAAATATTTAACAAACTCTTATCATAGGCTTTTAAAAATTCAATTAAAATTCGTCCATTAAATTTTATACAGAAAAACTTTTAGGGGTAGTTTTGAAGACTATTTTGAAAAAACCATTATAAAATAATTTTTTCATGTTGTGATAGTAGAAATAAATATTAACCATGTCTTTTAGAACAAAAAATATTCACGAATTTTTTATTGTATAAATTCAATCATTATATACCGAGTTTATAATATATTAGATGAATTTTATATCCTCTTTACTTCCCCCAAGGTAATAAATATATTTTTATTCATATTTATTTTGAATAGATTGATTTAATTATTTTTTTTAGCTAAATATTAAAATAAATATTCATTCATGTGCTTACCAAATATAATATTTTTTATATATTGTATCTATAACATTAATTTATTATAAAAATTATTCAGCGATTTGATAAATTGTTGATTCATGGCTAATGGGGTTGACCCGATAAAAATGATATATTTATTTTATATCATTTAAATAAACTTTATCTAATTTATTTCAAAAGGTAAATTTAAATTTACACATGATATTAGATATTATAATAATAATAATCTTAATATTATTGATTGGTAGTTATTTAGAATTAATATTTGATGAATGAAAATTATTAAATTATTTTTCATTTACTATAAATAAATATTCAATATTACTTCATTTTACAAATAAGAGTGTTTTTGAGGAAATAATAGAAACTCTCAACTCAGGACCAAGACTATAAATCCTCAACCCTCCCACTCATTATAGTAGAGTGAACATGTGAAATCCTTGGTGATATAAATGATAAAAAACATCATGTACTTGGTTACTTCAAGGTAGCAATGAAAATACTAAGAAAATATTTTTAATATTAATTTTTCATGGGTAGAAACAATGAAACAATTCATAAATTATATAATTTATGGAAATAAAACATGAAACTATAGTGTTTTCATAAATCAATCAAAAAGAATTCATATATTTAGATTATTCTGATTTCAAATTAATTATAAATTAAATTTGAATAAAATCTTATATATGATATTTTATGTTAGGTCCCATGAATTTGTTAAATATAACCATTATAAATGATAAAAATCCAAATTTTGGTATCCTTCCATTGCTACTAGTATTCCCCAATAAAATTAATTGATATTAGAGTGGACTCTATCTAAATTAAAATTACAATTTTATTAAGAACTATGGACATTCCTTCCTAATAAATTTATTTATATTTTTTTCTTCTTATTCTAAAAGGAAGGAAAACACGTTATTCTATATTACTATAGTCTTGAATAGGTACATTCTTGTTAAGAATACTCGAAATTTCTATTCAACAGTTCCTTGAATTCTAATAACTTCTCATGTATACGTGGCTTGAAATACCAAATTACATGACATGCTGGAATGATTAACTAGACAAGTAGTGGTCTATGGTAATCACAACACAACATGTGGATTGACATGCAATTCCAATTAGAATCATAGTATTAACTAGTAACACATATTGTGATTTCATAATTTTTACATGTCATGTAACTACATAACACATTTTGTAACCCCACAAGGTATTTATGTCCTATATATGACGAAAATCATTATGGTAAACCATGAAACAGTTGTACATTTGGCACATTGACTAAACATTGATTGATGTGGACTACCCTGAATTTCATGGTGTGTAGATGGTTTTTAACATAGTGTAACACATGAAAAATCATGTTAGGTGAAAATTTAGACCATATGCGTGCCATGTTGGTCTAAAAATTGTATAATTTATGAATGGTCCAAACTATATGATGTGTTACTCTTAATACACACTATGTGACATGAATTGTTGCGCACCAGGAACACACCGAGTGATTTCCATTATATCCCAAGGATATAAATGTATAAAAATTATTATCCTCAATAATTATACAGATGGATGACATGTAATAGTTTTCTTACATTCTGTGTACTTCAAGGTCATTCCTCGTATATCATCGTACAACATTTAATGGATTCCACTCATTCTAGGCATATCATGACTTTTCATATAGACATACCATCCACTTATGTATATAGTACATGATAAGGACCAAACATAGTGTGATTCACATAATATATCATGTTATAATGAACAACATGTAACTATTAAATCATAGACATATAAATCATTAAAAAACATGTTCTGTAACCTCTAGTATATACACTAAAAATGTATTAAATTTCATAAATGAACTAAAATTGACATAGAGGATCACATATGTGTGGAATCCTTAGTACAAATCATGTACCTCGTTATTTTAATATTATAATTAAATTTTATTTAATTTATTTTTAAAAATGATAAATGTGAATATAATTATATCTCAATGAACATTTGGACATACTATTAAGTGAAAAATTGATCAAATAACTAGTGAAAGAATTCATTAATTCAGTAAATTTATCTTAATTATATTTTATTGAAATGATGTTTAGAAAGTGAATGTTTAAATTCATTTCATGTTTGTATTAAACCTAGTCTTGAACAACCTACATATTTTTATATTTTTTTATTTAATTTGATTGCTTATGATGAAGTATCATGTGATTATTTATATTATGTTAAATTTATTAAACAACATATCATCCATTCCAACTTTTTAATTTTTTATCATGTTTGTAAAATATTTATTTAATGAATCCCTAAAACCATGGTTCCCCTCACATATATGTGGGTCAACATAAAAAATATATCATAACATCTAGTTAAAGGAAATTTTTTTTGTTGATATATAGGTTAAATACAACCAAGGATATATATTGGACCCTAGGGAAATTATATTACTCAAGAAAAGGATTTGATTTAGAAGTAACATTCATGGGATCAAGGTTTGTTTATTTCTAGTCAATATTCCATCAAGTAGAAAAAATAAAGATGTTCATAAAATTATTTTTTATATTCTTCTTGTGCATCAGGATTTTTTAATTTATGTGGCACATGGTTTATTTAGATGATTAAATATGATAGCGTAATTTTAATAAATTCATGATTAACTGTAGATAAATTAAATTAAATTATTATGTATAAATTATTTTATGGTAAATTTTTAACTAATTATAAAAATCACATATAATATTAATAGACTTGTGAAAATAGAATAAATATATTTTTATAAAATTATGAAATAAAATCCATAAAAAAAATACTAATTTACTAAATTTCTTATATTACTTGAGTTTGAATGCCATCAAACTTCAAATTATTGGTATATCGCTCGACCAGGTTTTTAAAATTATTGGTGAGTTCTAACGAATGTATTTATCTTTAGTAACCAACTTAGTATCAAGATTAGTTTTTCTCATGATACGTGATGTCACATAGTGAAAATAATTGATAAATTATCAGTTTGAAATATGATTATTTTAGGGATAAATCAATGAAACAAGGAGGCATTAGTTAAAGTAGTTTTCATTTAAAGAAACCATAAATACCTTAGATTAATTTGATAATAGTAAAATATGGTTTATTTTAAGTTAAATATAGAAACAATCCACAATAATACACGAGTGAACATATAATATAAATATAATAGCGAATGATGTCGAGATTAAATTAATTAGCAGGAGACTAATAAAATCATTACTATATTATAACGCTTAATTAAGAAAATATACTTTATATTTTTTTCGAACATTGAAATTAAAATATTGAAGAAATTGTTATCATTATACTGTAATTTAAATTTCACCCCCAATAAAAATTTGAAAGGGTTCTATATGCACTTGAGAACATCAATACTATATGAAAAGTTATTTTGTTTGTTATATTCCAAAATTCTATATGAACAACCTTTGTGAGTGAGAATAAAAAAGGAATCCTATTATAAGAACATGGAGGATGATTTTTATTTCAGTTTCATCACTTTTTATGAAATTTTTATGGATCTAAACATGAAAAAATAATACATGGCTTCATTTACCCTGACAACTCTTCTCTTGTAACATAAAAACGAGATAATGTGGATATAGGTATATAAGATTCTCACTTCATTACATAAGTATAATCAATATGATGTTTAAACTACTAGTTATATTTCATTCATGATGTTAAATTATATTGATTATTTATTGATGTTTGGAATACGTATAGATATAAACCTATCAATCAATCCCTTCATATCATCCATTAAACTTATAATCAATATTTTAATTTAGAATTACATACTGAACTCTATAGAGAAACCATCCATGAATATTTTAAATATTATTGGCAATGTAGACATGGATACATGAAAACATGGGTCCTCATTACTTATATTGATTAAAGTGAAATAAAAAGATAAAACATATATATATATAATTTAGATTCAATGAAGATTTTTAAAATTCCTTAAAAAACAAATTATTCAGAGGGAATGAAATGGACAGCAGGCTATCTATTTTGTAAGTGGGATGTAACACCTCTAGTAGTGGATATAAACTGAATTTAAGAATATGTATGTAGAATATTCCCCTTCAATTTACACCTATAATTTAAATTAATATTTTTATTTTAACTTATTTGGTATTCAATTAAATAAAACACTTATATTTATTTAAAAATAATGAAACCAAGGATTATCCAAAAAATTAAAAAAATGTGTATGTTTTTATGTAACTAAGGGAGTTTTATAGCTTAGTGAGTAACAATGAGGTCTCAATATCACATTTTCACATGAATGTTTCATTCAAAATAATTATTTAATATTCAGTGGCCCATGGAAAATATTTTTACGGTATATAAATCATAATTAATGCTCTAATAGTACATGAATTAAAGTGTTTCAATATAATTAATTTATATTTAATATTAATTATAAATATAAAATAATATATAATTATAGAAAGATAATTATGGGGAATTAATACTAAAGTAAAATTTTTAATATATATTTAGAAGGATATTTAGAATTTATATGGGGAAAGTTTTGGTATTTTAATATACACCCATTTTATTTATGGAAAATAAATTGTTAAAGATAATATTCCATAAATCCAAAATTACTCAAGAATCATTTCAGTAATATATGTGTAAATGATTATATAGAGAATCTATATTTAAATGAAAATAATTTTTTAAATTCCATTCAGAGATATTATATTTAAAAAATGGAGTAATGCATATATATGTTAAAATATATAATACATTTGGTGTTAGTCAGTCAGTGAAAATCTAAACCAATTGTTCATTGATCAACTAATTTTAGAGTTGAACTATTTATAAACTAACATTATCATATAAAAATAATAGTTACGATATTAAAAATGTGGAATATTTATGAGTATTAAAAATATTTAAATATTCAATAATTCATTTAAAGGTATGTTTTACAGATAGAAATGTTAATACCTGGCCATATTCCAACTGTGTAGAATAATAGATACCATATAAGTTATAATATAAATTATATATATTTTTTCAAATAATTATGTGTTTTTATGAAGAAATTTACAAATGTAGTTTTAGATATAATCACACATTCTGAAAATCACTTAGTGCATGTTGATTAATTAGATCAAAATCTAATTAAGATATATTTATCCCTATGATAAATACGTTTATTTAAAGTGATCGATTATATTTCTATAAGAGGAAAGAAGTTATATTTACATATAGTTAGAGGTAAACATTCTTAAATGATGATAATGAAACAGATATATAAGATCGTTCATTTGAACAATAACTCCATAAGGCTAATAGGAGGTATTGTTACGGTGAATATTATAACATATGAATGAAAATACCAAGAGATAGTTTTATATTCACTATGTTTGGTGATATATTTGTTTCTGAGAATAAAGAATCTTATAATGAAGTAGTAAATAAAAATATATTAATATTGGGGTGTTCATATGAATTTATAAGTTGACTCCATATGACAAATTATAGTTCATTATTTTTGTAGTTTCTCAAGTGGATGTGAATTGCATAAAGGGTATTAAATATAAATCTATATAGGGCTTGTAAAATATTTCCATATAAAGAATAATTGGTCAATAAACTATATTAGAATCTTCTTGAAATTGCTAATAATGAAATTTTTTTCTCCTTTCCTCAAGATAAAATAAATTCTAAGTTCATTTATCAATAAAACCATTGTTTTATAATGTAATTTGTAAATTGATTTGATGAAACACTTCCAGAATATTAATTTTGTAGAAGATGAATATATGAAGTAATAATAAATGGATGGATATATCACATAATTATAGTAATTTATACACGTTTCAAATATCCATTAATGGGTTGAAGAGGGAATCATAGCCATAACCCTAAAAATTACCAATAATGCTTTTAAATTGTCATAAATCACTTTGTGGTTGAGTGAGAACCACAGAATGGTCAAAGATATTGGGATAACAATCCATAAAACAGAATATTTGTTTTTATGACTCCAAAACCTGGTTAAGCTTCTTTAATAATGAATGTGAACAACGTATTTATAATAAGTTAATGGGATCACTATTATTTTCCAATAAATATATATTAATAACATAAATAAAGTAAATTTTTTGTTATATATTATTTCATGACTAAGATAACAAGTATTTATCAATGAATTACATAATGTAAAAACCATTTTTAAATGTAGTAATAGATAATATGTCAAATCTAATGGGTTAAATAAATATTAAAATAGTACATATATGTTAAAATTTTGAAAATACAACATGGATGAGATTCCCTATAACCAAACCGTTAGATATAGTAAAACATATATTTTTTTCAAACTCTTATTGATACCATAATAAGAATCATGATCATAAATTGATTATAATTTTCATCGTTTAAATTATTTACAAATTTAAACTCATTTATAATCATAAATTCATAGAACAAAATGTATAAATGCCTTTGAAAATTTGATACATGATATTCTTATTTTATAATATGACTTAAATATTTGTGATAAAATTCTCAACTCTAAAGACCAGAGAATTACATGTAATTTTTTTATTTACATGGGAATTTTTCAAGATTATGAAATATGACGGTGCTCGATTCCGAGGCCCAGAGTGCCCGGAATGATCCGTCAAAGTTTTTTTAAACTTTAATTATCACGCTTAAACATTTTTCCTGAAAAAGTGGAAAAACACATAAATGGTTACTCAAATTAGAAATCTGATGGAACTGTTGTGTTAAAGATGTCAGGTTTACCCTAAGTGTGACATATGTTTAGTCAGGGTGGGCTTCCTGTGAGAAAAACCAAAAATGGAATAACCGTAAATGAAATAATTAAATAAATTATTTTATTTTTCAAATGCTAATAACTCACAAACGGTAGCTCAGATTAAATATCTGAGACAACCACTAAACTAGTCAGGGAACATTTTATTTTTGCAGATACTAACTTTGGCCAGCACGGGCCACCAATGAAAGTAATTTTTTTCCATAAATAAAATAATTAAGTAAAATTTATTTTATTGTAAAATCAATAGATTTTAAACTGTTACACAGATTTGAAATCTGAGAGTACCATTGGGTTCATTGGGGCGGGTTTCACTTGCGAAGAGTCTAACCTCAACCGGCACGGGTCAAGGGTGTCTGGTAATAATTTTTTCAGAACTTTTTTTTTTGTGTACATTCAGTAAACGTACTGGCGGGTTTTTATAACATTTAAACCAGTTCTCAAAAACTGAAATCTAAGGGAAAATTTGAACTCGCAGTGCCGATATTCACTTAATGAGACTTTCACCTCGTCGGTAGTTGATCGAGGGAGAAAGTTAGTTTTTCTTTTTTTTTTCTTAATGAAATATAAAATAAAAATAAAATTGTTCAAACATTTTATTTTTATTTGATTCACCCATTTGAATATTGTGGAGGTGGGACCACATGAGTTTTATCCTACATGTGAAAGTTGAGAAGTGTGGACCACCATAGCTTAGCCTCCCATGTGAGGTTATGATGGTGGGGACCACCCAAACTTATCCTCGAATGAAAGGCTTTTATGGTGGGGACCACTAGGGATTAGACCTCCCTTTTAATTGAGAAAAAATCCCAACTCCACTCATTAATGTGGAGGAGCATCTTGACTTCTTCCACATTAAATTGTGCCAATGCACCACTTTATTATGCCAACACAAATTAATTGGCTTGACCCTTTTTAAATATTAAGTAACAGTGTCGTTGGAATTTAGGAAGGTTCCTAATAAATGAACCATAATAAATTCCACGATCGTTACATACTGCTCTCACTCTCTTATATATATATAGAGCTTGGGAGGAGGATTTTTGATGGCTTCACCAAGTGAAAAAGCACTGGTAAAGGGCAGCGACGCCCAACACTTTGAGGATTATGCGCTCCAAAGACGAATGCCCCACTGACGAAGAACTCCAACCTCCTTCGACCTTATTCATCGAGACATCTTCCGACATGGGATGTCCACATATTTGACTATGAAGAACCGATGCACGAGCCTGGAATCGGAGGTGGGTGGAGGATGAGACGAACCTTGACAACTTCAACTCCTTCTTTCTTGCGCCTACGACATCAAGAGAACAAAGGTAGGGTTTCTATTTATGTATTATTTTATTCCCTCGATTATTTCTTTCTAAAAACAAAGAACATGGATCATCTTATTATCAAGTTTATCTGTGGATGATTTCCTTGTGGGTAGGGAATAAATTTTTTCCTGAATTTTTAGGGGGTTATTCATTATTTTATTAACACTTCCCATGTTCTCCCCTCTTTTTCCTTTGCGGGTTTGGGAATAGAAATTATCGAGGTATTATGGGAATTGATGTTTTAAAATATCTTCCATGCTTGTTATTTTTTTATGTTCTTGATGAACATTTTTCTACCACTCTAAATACGTCGGGTGTGGGCCAAAAAAAACACGGCCCGACCCCCACTATTCTTCATTGTTATGTTCATCAAAATGGAGGAAGGCGACAACGACGTCGAAGGCGACCAAAGCAACTATCGTGCCACCTGTGGCCTCTACGACCCACGCCCCCCCCCCCCCCCCCCCCTCGACGCTCCACTTCCCCGGGTTGAATCGTACTACCCCTGCTGTGCCGGACTACTAGCCATCTGATCCCCTGGCCGAACCGGCCCCTCGCGACGCCCCGACTGAACTGGCACGTGCCGTCACAGCACCTCGACTGAACCAGCATGCACCCTCGAGGCACCCCAGCCAAATCGGCCCTGTCCCTCGGGCTGAGCCTCCCTCAAGGCTCCCTCCGGGCCAACCCAACCATGTGACGCCCTCTAGGATGAGCCGCCCATGCGGCGCCCTCCAGGACGAACTTTCCTCACTCCGACCCATGGACGGTCTATGCCCTTGTAGCTGGGTCACGCCCTCTCATCCCTCCACGGCTTGCTGGACTGGGCCCAGCGGGCCGGTCCAGTCCAGACCCAACAGTTAGGCTGGGTCTACCCGAACCGTGTGGGCCTAGACTGGGTTAGGCCGGGTTGGTCCAACCGGGTCAGACCGGACCTGGGCCCACTAGGACCCTTTACTTTCTTCTAGACATATCTTTGGCACCAGACAACTGTTTGACTAACCGCCAGCTACGCTAGTAATCTTGTAGAATGAAATTCTCTTTGTGTATACCCCACTAGAGTTTAAGGTATAGTTGAGATACAATCAGTTTGGATCATGCACGAATCCAACTATTCCCTCAGGACTAAAATGATAATAACTCACAGATCGGGTGTCCGATTAATGTGTCGTCTGTTTTATTGAGACCGCTATGACGTGGCAGAACTTTTAGATACTTCTTTGTGGTACTTCTTTCTAGTTAGAGTGTCGGCCAGTATATTGTCGATTGGATCCTCCCGGAGACGATCGAGGGTAGTGCGCGGAACTAGTAGATGGCTGAGACCGGATGACTGCTGACCATTTGACTCAGAGTTACTCTACTAGCCCAGTGGGGTGCTCCTTGGTGTCACGACATACCCACATTGGAGGAGAGCTCTTGGTGACGAGGTATACCCACGGTACTTGACAGGAGGAGTACTAAAGTAGGCTACAAGGGGGAGCACGCTTGGGGACATTGCAGACCCATGGTGGGGAGCGCCTATGTGTGACACAGTAGACCCAACTTACTCAACAGGAGGAGTACCTCACCAGTCCATGGTTTTTGGGATGCGTGCTTCGTGTCGGGGCATACACATTGTACTCAATTTAGAATTAGTTATCCAGCTGGCAGGATTTCGATAATGTGACTGGGGATGTTACTTGATACTACACCTTCAATAAAATCATTATTGAGCTGAGTCATTTTTCTTTGTTTTCCCCATGATTGAGATGGATCACATGATAACTTAGGTATATGTATGGACATATAATTAATTAGAGTTATATGTTTATTTCATTATTTTTTATTATCCTTGTAATATTTTTAAGACCTTGAGGGTGTTGGGGTACCTAATGAGTATCGTTATACTCACCACTATACTGGCTATGCCCACAACATGTTGTATTGGATGCAGACGACAGACAGTGCTGACTGAGGTTGAGAGTACCAGGACTAGACGGTACCCAGAGGGGGACCATACGAATTTTTGGTATACAGAGGAGATGTGTGGATGTGGAGTTCTGAGGAGACGATCTGTACCTACCCTTCTCGTAGGAACCTCAGAGGACGATCCAGTTACTGTCTTTTCTTTTTCTTCAATTGTATTGCATTTCAGTTATACTTGTACATTCCAGTTAAGCTAGTATGCAGGCCTCTTTTACTTTCAGCACTCTTTTGTTATATAGTTTACATGGTGTTTCATCTAGCTGGGTGCTTTCTTGTGTGTGTTCTAGGTTATAAAAGAAATGACTTCCTAGTTTTATGGAATTATGCCTTTGGTGCTATTATCCAACCCCTAGACTATGAAACGAGGGCTTGTCGTAGTCACGACATGAGACCTGAGGGACGGGTGTGACAAATTGATATCAATGGAGTCGGTTCTACCACAGAACATAGGACTCTGATCATTTATGTGATGCAATAGTGTTAAGTACAGTGAGTGTGGTTTCCAGTTCCGGGAGTCTAGTGTTGGTGCGGCGGCTGACGTATCCATACACCAGGTCCCTAACAATTGATTTATAACTAAGTTCACAAAAAAACTGAATGTGTGTGAGTTTTTTAAGAGTTTTCTTTAAGTAGGTTCGCCAGATCAACTCCCTATGTTTAACCTTTTAATATTAGTGCACCATTTTATTTTCAATATGCCTTAACGCAGACAGGTAGAAAGAGTTACAAGAGTTGTATGCACCGATTACCCACCGAGCAACGGGGCTCGGATGCAGGTCCCTCTTACAATGTCGGCACCTTCAGGTGGTGTACCAACAGCACTACCACCTGTTGGGTAGTAGATACCAACAAGCACACTGGATTATGGTGCACGCTGACTGAGCATGTTGCACGAGTTCCAGCAGTAGAGGCCTCTAAGGTTTTGAGGCGAGATAGTTTCCCACACAGCTGAGGGCTGGCTGGAGGTGGTTTCTAGAGTTTTCCACCTTGTTGAGACACCAGTAGAGTAGATGGTGATCTTAGCAACTAGCCCTTTTCAATGAGAGACCATGAGGATGGTCGACATAGTGATGAGGATTCGGTATGAGGAACATTAACTGAGATAGTACCTTCAAGTTGTGTATCAGCTATATCAATACCCATTGGTCAGCACTTACAACCAGCGGTACCGG
Organism: Viscum album; assembly: GCA_963277665.1. NCBI lineage: Eukaryota > Viridiplantae > Streptophyta > Magnoliopsida > Santalales > Viscaceae > Viscum > Viscum album. Next base: position 175,317,664 of record OY728140.1, on the reverse strand, counting down.
TAATGGACACATATAGGCTTAGTGCCTTACGCATGACTCAGAATTAGATACCCCTCAGGTTCCAAGCTGAGCCGACTCATAGGGGGATAAGGACTGGCTTGAGGAGGTGGTTGAGAGTTCTCTAGAGCTTCTATAGCTTCGGAAAGATGACATGTCGGTAGATGAGTATTCATCGAGGAGTACCGATCATTCATGGTACTCGATGAATACAATAAGATCAGTTCTTCAGAGCTCATACCTCTGAGCGAGATGTCTTTAGGGACATCTGAGCTAGAACTCTTTCTCTATGTGTTCATACTTATGTTAGGGTGATAGAGAGAACCTTTTTGTTTGAATATTCCTTGGTTTAGAGGATGCATCCAGTGAATGTTAGTTGTGGGAAAGCAGGAAACTGGCACCTGCCTTAATGACTTGGGTGTTTGAAAATGTTTCGAGAAGAAGAAGTGTTATGAACAAATGAATCTGCAGGGCTGCAGACATTAAAGCAGAGCTAGGGGAGCAGCAAGAGGTGGTGTACATTTCGACATGTTACAATAACCCCAAATTGTGGTCCCCTCCAGGCTCAGGGAGCTGGAGGACGAGGGGAAGAGAGTAGCTACATGCAGTCAAGGAGTGCGACACTAGGGTTTTAAAATGATTCAAGGTACGGTCTGTGTCTACATCTAACTACCGTAAAATAGGCATAGGTACCAATCATTCCTTCCTTCCAAAAATCTTGTCCAAGACCTAGAGTTTTTGGTTAAACCATTGACTTGACCCCCACGTATGGAGATACCTTTGGAAGGAGACTTGATAATCACACATATGATGACGTTGTGATCTGACCCTTGAGGTGAGAGTTTCAGTTGGAACCTCTTTGTGGAAACATCGAGGCCTTATGACATTAGTTTGGGTACAATTGGAAATCCTCAATTCATACTCAAAATGAATATATTAGTAATAATATTTTTGGTTTTTCTATAGCGTTGGGATGATTTTTTCCTTAGTCAGTGGAAAAAGAAACCCAGGCAGCACAGGATAAACTCATGCATAGGAGTGTGCAGCTGATCACTCGCGAGTACCTCATCCTCACCCCCATGGTAGAAGAAGTGTTGGGTTTTATGTTACCAATAAGTGTGGATAGATTTACTCTAGGATAATTACTTAAATATAGTCTATACCCCTAGGAAGGGGAACATAGTAGCTGATTCACTAAGCAAGAGGTTTGTCCTGCAGCTGCTGAGTTAGGTGGTAGCGCAGCTAGACGCTTGAAGATATCCATTGTGGATCGAGATGGAGCAACTTTTCATCAGTCTATTATAGTCAAAACCTCACTTCATCAGTGATTCCGGGAGGCGCAGCGTGGGGACACTGACTGCAAGACTCGATGAGCTCAGATATCCAGAGTACATGTACCTGATGGATTTTCTGAAGGTGGGGAGCACATCTTCCTCTTAAGAGGGCGTACCATGGTACCTATTTCTCTTTAGGAGGAAGTGTTGAGGGAGTTCCATACTTCCCCTCTAGTGGTACATCCAAGAGTGGAGAACCTGTACCAGGATCTACGATGACAACACTGGTGGCCGGGAATGAAGAAAGCAGTTGTAGAGTTTGTTTCTCAGTGCCTCACTTATCAGCAAGTGAAGGCGGAGCATCGGGTACCAGCAGGCTTAGTTAAGCCTTTATAGGTTCCAGAGTGGAAGTGGTATGGGATATGAATGGACTTCATGTTAGGACTTCCACGTACATCCACGGGACAATACTCATTTTGGGTGATCATCGACCGACTCACCAAGTCATCCCACTTCCTACCGATCAGAGAGATTGGTTCTATAGGGGGCTTGGGACGCCCCTATATTCAAGAGATGGTGTTGTTACATGGAGTACCTTTGATGATTGTCTCCGATGATGATGCACGTTCTATTTCCCAGTTATGGAAGGGGTTGCGGGAGGCTTTCGAGATGTAGCTTCATTTGAGCACCGCCTCCCATCCTCTAACGGATGGTCAGACTGAGTGGATAATTCAGTCCCTTAAGGACAAGATGCATGTTTTTTTCCTTGAAATCATTCACATCTGAGAGGATTACATACCTTTGGTGGTGTTTTCATAAAAAAATATATCACTTCACCATTAGGAAGGCACCTTTTGAGGCATTATATGGGCGACCTTGTATATCACGTTTGTGATGGACTGACCCATGGGAGTCAGCACTAGTGGAACCAGAGATGGTACAAGCTAACACAGAGAAGGTGCAGATCCTCCAATATTGGATGAAGACTACACAGACAAGGAAGATGTCATTGTCCTATAGGAGACATAGACCTATGGAGTTTGAGGATGGCAACCACATCTTTCTAAAAATCTCACCTCGATGAGGTTTGCCGAGATTTGGTTTGAGACAAGAAGTTATCTATGAAGTTCATTGTACATTTTCAGGTCCTCAGTAGAGTTTTTGAGGTGGAATACCCATTAGCTATTCCACCTCAGTTGCACAGGGTGCACGACATCTTCCCTGTATCCCACCTGAGGGGATATGTGAATCACAGTTCTCACTTCATCGACCACGGCGAGCTAGATATCAATGATGGGGCAACGTTTTCGGAGGTTCTAGTGGATATTGAGGATCGACAGGGGTGGGTACTTTGTCGGCAGTCGATACCTCTGGTACGCATATGCTGGCAACACAAGAACCTCCAAGAGAGCATATGGGAGAAGGAGGCTCATATTCGTGCTCAGTACGCTGACTTTTTTTCATAGTTTTTGTAATGTGGCTATCAGGGGCACAAAGCCCTGAGGTGGAGAGAATGTAATGTCCAAGAAATTCCAGGTAATTGTTTTTAACTACATGAGAATTTTTCGAGACTTTGAAATCTAACAATGCTCGATTCAGAGTCCCAGAGTGTCCAAAATGATCATTTGAAGTTTTGTTAAGCATTACTTAGCGTGTGTAAGTAGTTTTCCTGAAAAAAGTGGAATAACTCTTAAATTGTTACATGGACCAGAAATCTGAGGGCACTGTTGCACTTAGGATGGAAGTTTTACCCTAAGCGCGACTTAATTTTAGTCAGTGCGGGCCTCCTGTGAGAAAACCAAAAAAATGGCAATACCGTAAATAAAATAATTAAATAAATTATTTTATTTTTCAAATGCTTATTACTCAAAACGGTATCTCGGATTAAAAATATGAGACCACCGTTGAACTCTTATTGGTGTGCTTTATTTAAGATGATAATAACTTTAGTCGGCAAGGGCCACCAGTGAATTTTAGTTTTTGGTCGTAAATAAAATAATTATGTGACAATTTTTTATTTTTAAATCTATAACATTTAAATGGTAACTCGGATTGGAAATTTGAGAGTATTGTTGGGTTCTTTGGGGCGTGTTTCACTTGGGTAGAGCCTATCCTCGACTGACACGGGTCAAGGGTGTCTAGTAATAATTTTTTCTCAACTATTTTTCGGGTACGTTCAATAAACGTATGAGCAGGTTTTTATAACATTCAAACTGGTGCTTGGAATTGAAATATGAGGGCACCATTGAACTCGCAGCGCCGGTATTCTCTTAAGGAGACTTTATCCTCGACGACAGTTGGTCGAGGCTGAAATATAGTTTTTGGGTTTTTTTCATGAAGGAATAAAATATAAATTAAATTGTGCCAACATTTTTTATTTATTTGAAGCACCCATGTGAATATTGTGGAGGGGGGACTAGAGAAGTTTTATCCTACATGTGGTAGTTGACAAGTGGAGACCACCATACCTTAACCTCCCATGTGAGGTTATGGTGGTGGGACCACCCAAGTGAAACCTCCCATGAGAGGTTTTGGTGGTGGGGACCACCCGGGATTGTACCACCCTTTTAATTGAGAGAAACTATCAAATACCATCATTAATGTGGAGAAGCCTCTTGACTTTCTCCACATTAAATTGTGACAATGTAGCACTTTTTTATGCCAATGTAAATTAATTAGCTTGACCCTTTTTAAATATTAAGTAACAGGGTCATTGGAATTTAGGATGGTTCCTAATAAATGAACCGTCAAAAATTCCATGATCTTTACTAACCTCTCAACCTCTCTTATATATATAGGGCTTTAGAGTAGTATTTTGGATTGCTTCATCAAGCAACGAAGTGCAGGTAAAGTTCCACGACGTCCAACACTTGGATGATTATGCTCTCTGATGAAGAACGCTCCACCGATGAAGAACGTCAACCTCCTTCGACCTTCTTCTTCGGGAATTCTTTTGAAGTGGGACATCCACATCATAGACTATGAAGAACCGATGCAGGAGCTTGGAATTTGAGGTGTGTGGAAGAGGAGATGAACGTCGACAACGTCACCTCCTACCTTTTTACGCCAATGACATCATGCGAACAAAGGTATGGTTTTTATTTAAGTATGATTTTATTCCATTGATTCTTTCCTTCTTAAAACCATGAATGTAGATCAAATTATTATCAAGTTGATCTGCGGATGTTTTCCTTGTGGGTTGGGAATAAATTAGTGTAGGAAGTTGTAGGGGTTTAATCATTATATAATTAACACTTCCCATGTTCTCCCCTATTTTTCCTTTGCGGGGTTGGGAATAGAAATTATCGAGGGATTATGGGAATTGTTGTTTTAAAATATCTTCCATGATCGTTATTTGTTTATGTTCCAGATGAACCACTTGCCACCACACTAAATTTAGAGGGTGCGGGCCAAAAAATCATGGCCCGACCCCTCGCCATTCTTCATAGGGGTGTTCTTCGAAATGGAGGAAGGCGATAATGGCGTCAAAGGCAATGAAGGAAATGGTCGCCCCACTCGCAACCTCTGCGACCCGCGCCGCCCCCCGCGATGCTCTATCACCCCAGCCCGAAACGTGCCGCCTTGGATGCGCCGGCCCGCCGACCTTCGAAGCCCCTAACCGAACATTCCCTTCGCGATGCCCCGGCCGAACCGGCTTGCGCCCCTCGCGAGGCCCCTGCCGAATCAGCTCACACCCTCATCGTGCCCTGGCCGAACCATCCCCCACACCCCAGGACGATCTTCCCTCGTGAATCAGTCTGGGCCGAGCCACCCACGAGGTAACCCCAGGAGGAACCAACCTCGGACCGACCCACGGTTGGTCAGCACCCTTGTGGCCGGTCAGTGCCCTCGCGGCCTGTCCTCACCCTCGCGGACAGTCTGTATCATCTCGGCCCTCCGCAACCCCTTGTGGCATGTTGGGCTATGCCCAATAGGCCGGTCCGAACCCAAGGAGCTAGCCCGCCCAGACCAGGATGAGTTGGGTCGGTCCAACCTTCTTCGGCCAGACCCGAGCCCAGTGCGACCCTTTACTTTCTTTTGGACATATCTTTGGCATTGGAAGTCTGTTTGACAAACCTCCAGTGGTGTTGGTAATCATGGAACATGAGGGTCCCTCTGTGTATACAATACTAGAGTTTGGGGTATGGTTGTGATATGATCGGGTTGGATCGTTCATGAATCCAATGGGCCCCCCAGGACTAAAAGGATGATAACTCATAGATCATGCGTCTTATTGATGTGTCGTATGTTGGGTTGAGACCTCTATGATGTGATGGACCATTGAGATACCTCTTTGTGGGACTTCATGATAGTTGGGGTATCGACCAGCAGATCATGGAGCAGATCCTCCCAGAGATGAGCGAGCATAGTACAGAGACCTAGTAGCTAGCTAAGACCTGACGACTGCTAACCATTTGACATAGAGTGACTCTACTAGCCAGGTGGGGAGATCCTTAGTGTCACGGAAGACCCACAGTGGAGGAGTGCACTTGGTGACATAGCCTACCCATGATACTCGACAGGAGGAGTACCTCAGTATGCTACAAGAGAGAGCACGCTTGGTGACACGGCAGACCCACAGTGGGGAGCACCTCTATGTGATGTGGTAGACCCACAGTGCTCTACAGGAGGAGTACCTTAGTAGTCCAAGGTTATTAGGAAGCGCTCTTGGTGTCTCAATAGTCCCACTATACTTGATCGAACAGGATTTCTCCAGCAACTGAGGTTTTGATAATGTTACTGGGGATGTTACATGATTCTACCCCTAAAATAAAATCATTGTTGAGTTGAGTCGGTTTTTCTGTGTTTTCCTCATGATTGAGATGGATCACTTGATAAATTAGGTATATGTATGGTGATATACCTACGTAGAGTGATCTGTTGATTTCATTCTTTGTGGTTTATCCTTTTTGGATTTTTTAAGACCTTGAGGGTCTCGGGGTCCATACTGAGTTTCATTATACTCACCCATGCACGGGCTATACCCTCACCTTGTTCTGTTGGATGCAGATGATGGACAACACTGACTAAGGCTGAGAGTACCAGGATAGGACGGTACCAAGAGGTGGACCAAATGGATTTTCGGTACACAGAGGATACAAACAAAACATAGAGTGTTGAGAAATGATGTGTACCTACCCTTTAGGTAGGAACCCTAGAGGACAATCCAATAGTTGTATTTTCTTTTTTCTTCAGTTGTGTTTGATTTCAGTTGTACATGTACTTTCTAGTTGGGCTTGTATTCTGGACCCTTTTACTTTCATCACACATTTTTTATACAGTTTACTTGGTATTTTGTCCATCTCTCTGCTTGCTTATGTGTGTGTTATAGGTTATAAATTAATTTCCTTCCCATTATTATGGAAATATGCATTTGGTACTAGTCTCCATCCCCTGGCATATGGAAGGCAGGCTTCGGGTAGTCATGGAATGTGCCTCGGGGGACAGGTCTTGACATCAACAAATAATACTCTTTTAAACAAATAACACATTTTAATATTCTCCTTTTTGGAGAAATCAAAACATATGAAATAGGTTATGTATAATTATTAGTGAGGGTAAACATATTAGATATGAATAAAATATAACATGAGATCATAACATGTGTATATTGATAAAATATCATGATCAACGTGTGTGGCCACATCATAAGTGATCCATACTATATAAAATAAGGATCGAAAACCACAAGTCATTTAATAACTCATTTTCATAAAGTAAAACATGTTTAATATTGTTGTGGTGACCTAAGTCAATAATAATTGTCCAATAAATATAACATTAACATAATAATGTGGGATATTAATGTGACATAAACATGTTTATAAAAAATTATTTATATTATTAAGACTAGACTACAATACCATTGTAATAATGTTGATTGATTTTAATAGTGTATTAATTTTACTCTCTATTCTTATTAAAATAATTTTAAAGTTAAAATTTATATTTTTTAACTCCCTATTCCCAAAAAAATATTCTATAGAGTCCCATAGTGAATTGGGTTCCCTCCTCAGTCCAGTACATATAGTTGGCAGTTTAACATAGTGGATTTCAAGTCATTCTATAAGATGTAAAATCAACGTATATAAATATTTACACAACATATTAGTATTATCTAAGTTACCCATAAGTAATATAATAAAAAACCAAAAACATTTCTTCCACATGGACAAGAAATGTTTTTAAATTCCATCAAAGCATAATTATCCCATAGGAAAGAAAAGGACAATATGCAAATTTCCATAATAAATTATAAAAATAATTCAAAATTTCTAATTTATATGGTATATATACACATATCTCCTATTAATATTAATAAGAATTAATGTATTAATACATATATGGAAACACTTTTATATGCGCATCTGAAAATGTCCCCAAAAAATAAAATTATTACAATTTTCCATTAATAAATTATATTTTAAACAAATAAATTCACATTGAAATGGGAATTTAAATTACATTTCAAAAACATTAAATTTTTTAAAAAATTAATAACTAATAATAGTAGATATAATTTAATGAAAATATATTCATGGAGAAAGCATTAAATATAGACTTTTTCAAACCATTATAAAGAATATAAAAATTGGAGAGTGTAGATACCATAAAAAGATTCATTTATAAAATAATTATTGAATAATTGAGGGAAACTAAAATGACAGACAATAAAAAATTCATAAGATTTAATAACACTCTAAATAGTATAAAAAAAATTTGGCATGGGGGAGAATGATGTCGATAAAAAATATGAGATAAGGTTTTTTTCTTTTAATGGAATACTTTCACTAGAAAGGTGAATTAATGAATTGTGAACTGTTAAGAATACTTGTAAAATAATTAATTAAAAATAGAAAAATAAATTATGTTTTTAGAGTTATAAAACAAAAAATATTATAAAAAATAAATATACACACAATAAATCTGAAATTGAATGTGATATTTGATATGAAACCCATACGATATTGTAAAGATTTGATTCAAATTATATTTAAATATATAACATGAAATGAATCATTAAACAACATGAATAAAAATATAATCATGATATAATATATGAGTGATGCATTATATACATAATATAACATAAAATTTGTGCATAATGTGGAACATGTCACAAAGATGGGAATTTAAGATGATAAATCCTTACCAGTTTTCCTACACAGTTTGACCTTCTCTACCAACATATTATAAAAACAAAATATAATTAATAATTTATTAAAGAGAAAAATTATTGTTTATTACCATTTATATTAACCTTATATATTCTTTTAGTACATATTTATTAATAATTTAAAATTATTATTGATCGTGAGTCATTATTAGTTTCAGAAACCCCTTATCATTTTTAGTATAATGGTTTTGGTAATATTTCTTTTTTCATGCCCTAAAAAAATGAAAATATTTAAGTTATATTGAATAGAAGTTACATATTGAGTTAAGAAGTTCTAGATTCATTCCCTAGGGGTTTCAGGTATAATTTTCTACGAATAAATCCATAGTATGTTTCTTTAAGAGTTTTTTTATAAATAAATGTTTTGGATATTACTATTCAATTATATAATAATATTTCAAGATGAAATACCTAAAGACATTAATTTAATACTAATATAATTTCTCTATTGAAACAATGTTTTCGAAACCATCCATGAAAAATATTTTTTGTATCATTCATGTGGATGGTTAAACTTTCCCAAAGTAGAATATGTGATAATAAAATGGTGGGTATTATTTTGAAGTAATTTTATTGAAGATCCTAATTATACAAGTATAATGATATTAATTATATGTTAATAAATATATAAATTGGAATTCAGAGTTGTAAGAAGCATAAGATACATTAAAATGAGGATAATTACTCATTACTAACAAAGAGAAAATTTTATCTGTATTCGATGCCATATTGTTTTTGAAAGAATTATAAAATTCTATTAAGACCATAAATTACAAAAAATGGGAAATTATTAGTATGAAATGAAATATATTTTAATATTTCGAAGAATAATAATAATTGGTGTGTCTTGGAATTCTTAGAATCGGGTTATGTTTTTAAAACTGAGGGGTTTTTGATATTACAATTTAAAAAATAAAAATTAAATATATTGAAATTAAATATTATGAATCCAAGAACAAAATCCAATATTTATTCTTCATATACCAGGGAAAGGATATAAAATAAGGGTTAACTAAAAATATTAGTAATGATTTTGTATATAAGGATTGATCTTTAGTAATTAATTAATAGTCAATATGGCCTGCTCAACAACATAAAAATGTTCCATTTAATCAATATCTTAAAGAAGATAAATAATATGGTATGAATAAATGATGATCAAATAATAGTATATTAATAATAAAATTATATTGATACTTATTCATTTATATCATAACTATTCAAAAATATCACATGGAAATCAATAATCGATCATATAATTATAAAATGCCTAATTTTAGAAATCTCAATCGTACCTTGATGGCCTCATGATTAGACGTCCTATAAATATTTGTAAGACCTCAGGTAAATACCCAAAGTAAATTGTCTCATTAGACTTTCCAATTCATCATGAGGATATATAATTTTGGGCCCACCCCACACTTAATAGGTTATATATATTCATCACAGGAATAAACAAATAACGATTATACAATATGACTTGTTCAAAATGAATTTACATTTGAAGATGTAGCATACAGAATTCCAATACATTTCCTAGTAAAATGTTTCAAAAAATATCCATAGAAATTATAATAATGATATAATTACTACATTTCAATATTATATTATAAGTAAAACAATGGTTTTTTATTAATTAAAATAAATACCTTAAAAAGAAAATTACAAAAATCTAATGAAAAAAACACTCTTTTCCATTTTAAATTATTTATAAAAACAAAATATTAAGAAAAATATTATTAAAAATATTTCATTTGAATTGAATCATTTAAACATGTAAATTAAGATTAAAGTAATTCATTTTTCATGATGGGGGGAATATTATTTCCTTCTCAATATGTTAAAACAATGATTCCTTTCACATTTTTTGTAAAACATCCACAAAGTACCTAGTCTAGAAAATTATTAGAATAATATAGTAAAACATTTATATTGAAAATAAAACATCAAAAAAATTACATTAAATATTTATTATTGACTTTTAAAAAAAATCATGAAAACATTTTAATTAAAATAGTTTCGTGGAAGAGAAAACAATTCCAAATCGAATAGAATAAAAAGGTAGTTTTACATAAAAACAATATTTTGGACTCTTGACTACATAATTGTGAAATATGAAAGGGGATCATGTAATTTAAAGAAAAAAATAGAGAATAAAATAATTGGTTTTAAAATATATAGATAAAATAATTCATATAGTGGAGACATAAACATATAAAATCCTGAATAATGGTGAGATTGTGAAATAATTCCTTACTATTGTTGTAATGTTTGATTCATGACCACCATGAGTGAAATAAATTTTATAGGTACTTTTAATAACATGAAAATAATGATATTTATAGTATAAAATATCAATGAGGTAGTATAAAACATAACAAATGTGGTGGTTAATATGAAATTTGTCACATGTAAACAAATATGAAGTGTGAAAACCCTTGAAAATATCATATCATAGGAGTTGGAATTTAATATATGATGTGATTATATGTAAAAAATTTAAATATAGATAAAAATATGTGTAAATAAATCATAATACAATATATAGTTATTTCACACATAATCACATAATTGCATATCAAATGAAGTCGAATTACAACCCAATGAATGGAAATTGAGTCATAAAACCCCTTACATGTAATGCCCTTACCCCAGTCACCCAGATTTGGTGCATTATTACATAATATTGGAATGATACAAGTAATAATGTCCCAAAAAACTGATCATTTTAGTATCAATGGAAACAAGATATATACATAAGTTCAAAATTTCGACTTGAAAAAAATAATACATTAATTTATTCGATTAGAAATATCAAAGCCTCCTAGATTATGCATGTAAGTCACTCATAATTAAATTCTTCATATCCTGGGAAAAAGAATCATAAGAAAGGCGTGAGCTCAAATTCTCAGTGAGAGTATGCAATATAGCAGAAGATAACATAAACAATAGGTGTGGGGAATAATTGAAAACAAATGTCATTACAAATAATAAACTTGCACACATTATGGTAGTAATATGAGATGATTAAATAATTCCATAATAAAAAATAGTCATGGATAGTCTACTAGTCTAATAACCATAAGAACCATGAATATTATTTTCATAGTGAGGGAATATATAATGACATACATTTTAAAAAATTTTGTCAAGGCCTCAGCCAAGCCTTCTAAAATTGATTTAGGCCTCAGAAAAAAACCATATATCAAATTGGGAAAGGCCATGGCCAATTCCAGGACTAATTGTCTCATTATACATACCGATACCCCAACGAGCTATATGGGGCTCCACCTATCACATACTATGTCCAATAAATTCCTCATATGAAAGGAATGAAACATAAAATAAACATTCGTATTAAAATTAGCATACGAAATGTAAATCCATTATCCATAAACCATGAATCCTAAAAAAATAACACATCCACAAGAAAACATATCACAAAACCTTAAATATAATATGGAATATTTGTATCATAATAAATCATATTCAAACAAGTGTAAATTTTATCAAAGGATATTTACATAGATGAAATCCAAACTTTTTGAGAGAAATATCTCTTTCTATTTTGAAATCATTTAAGAGTCAATGAATTATAAAATAAAAAAATTATTTTGAAAACAGTCATATAAACTTGTATGGTAATCTTTGAGAATGTTATAATGGCGGAAAATAGCAGCACCTGCCATATAATTTAAAAAACATTCTTACCTTAATTTTGTCGAAATTGTCATAAAGTACATTATTTCAAAAACAATAAAATGATTCCTTTCGAAACATATAATGTCAAATAAGGGTATAAATGACTTTAAATTATATTATAGGAAATATTAAATTATTTTGATATATATTTTTTAGAATACATGGATGTGGATGATAAGGAGGTCCCAGTAGATACTTATATAAAAACAACCACGAATAATAAAGAGAATGTGAAATTAACCCTTACCTGGTACATTTCCTTGGTCAGGGGTTCATTATCCTTATATATAATAATTAAATCATTGTTATTAAATTATTCAAGATCCATATACATAAATATGATATCATATATGATCTTCTAATATTGTTTTGATAATAATATTTTAGAATTATCGTTGTATCGGGTGTTAACTGATTCGTTTTTCTCTATATGTTTTCTTACATAAGCCATGTTTTTTTGGATATAATGTATTTGATTCATATCCAGAATGATATTAAGTTCTTACGAATTATTTTAAATCATCAAATTAATATTATTCCTGAATGGTTATGGTGGCGAAATGAATCTCATTGTGTTCGTAGAGATGACAATCTGTACGTAAGTGACAATATGATTGTTTTGATATTAAAATAATATGTATATATACGGTATATCCAATATACTGAATCATTAAAATGTTTTATTTAGTATTGACATCAGTTATACATCATTATTATAGGCATCCAAAAAAATAATGTATTGAATAACAACTACACCACGACGTGGAGACTCTAAGTCATACGTATGCAAGTATGGTGACTTGGTCATTCATATGATGGATATAATAATGAATATGGTTGTACCATTTTTAAAATAACAACACAGTATATAGAAGATACTTGAGTTATTATTTTATAATGGAAGCATCAATGAAAGAGGATGTGGACGAAAAAATAGAACTTGATAGAGGTGATTAAATATTTACCTCTTCTTCAGGTTATTCCTTTGGATTAGATCAAATGGGCTCCATAGGTTGTATTTATAATGAAACTAAGGCCTCTAGTTTGATGTTGGTGAAATTTGGAGGATATTTGGGTAGGGTTTGGCTGCGTCAAATGGATTTGGTGGTGTGATTTTGAGTGATGGAGAAGTTCCCTTTTATAAGAGAGGTGAGGGGAACCTTAGGAAAAGATTGAAATATTATTTTATAATAAAATCAATTTCGGTTTTTATAGGATCCAAAAAAATTCATTAGATGATAAGGTGGTTATGGGTCGAATCCAACTCAACCAATTGGGTTTAGATAGGTTTGGGTAACCATATTAACCTTATATTTTAGATTTAACTCTTAGTTAAATTGTTTCACTTTTTCAATATATTCTGGTATTATTATAATAATTAGTTAATAAACGTACTGTAAAATTACAAGAGAACCTCAAGTGGTTCATTAATGATATACCTATCATTATATATGTTCTTGGGAAGAAACATAGATTTTTAGGACTATTACTGTAACGCCCCGACCCCAGCTACCCAGAGTCGGTGCATTACTTCGTAACATTGGCATGATCACAAGAAACATCAAATCCCGAAAGACCGATTGGTTTAGTAGCCTTGGAAACACTTGATATAATCATAAAGTTTTACATTACATTTCAAAGTGAAAAACTACTACAACAACAAAGTCTTCATATCCACACTATTAACCCCTCATAATATCCCTGCAAGTCATTCATAATTTACTTCTTCACTACCTGGGAAAAATAAAACATAGAAAAGGGGTGAGCTCAAATGCCCAGTAAGGATAACAATATAGCGGAACATTCAAAATAATCATAAACATTTAAGGCAATGAATTACTAAAACAAAAGCCTTTTAAAATTGAACTTCAACATAGTATGGAAAAAGTAAAATGAAATAATGCCATTTACTTATTCACATGGATATTCTACTAATCGAATAATCACATGCAATATCAATAACCACTTTCATAATGTTGGAATGCATAATGCTAAACGTTAATTTCTTTGTCTAGGCCTCATCCCAAGACCTAGGGGTTACTTCTAACCGGAACCCAACCCGGAGTGCCTCTAATAACCGGACACCAACCCGGAGTGCCTCTAATAACCGGACACCAACCCGGAGTGCCTCTAATAACCGGACACCAACCCGGAGGGCATACTTTTACCAGTCCCTAACCTGGAGGGCTTACTTTAACCAGTCCCCAACCTGGAGGGCTTACTTTTACCAGTCCCCAACCTGGAGGGCTTACTTTTACCGGTCCCCAACCCGGAACATACTTGTTTAGCACATTCATCCGAAGAAAAGTTTGAAATATAACATAATCATTCGGATTAAAACTAGCATACGAAATGTCAATAGTTTCACCATAAACTATGAATGGTATAAAATAGCACATCCACAGTCAAACATATCACAAAACCTTCAATACAATATAGAAGTTTTGTATTATAATAAATCAACTTCAAATAAGCGTAAAATCCATTAAAGGATGTTGACATAGATGAAATCAAAACACTTTTTAGAGAAATATCTCTTTCTATTTTTGAAATCATTTAAGAGCCATATAAAATAAAACATTTTCTTGAAAATATTATTGTAAGATTGTAAGGAAAGCTTTGACGATTTTATAACGGCGGAAAATAACCGCACCCGCCGTATAAGTAAAAAAAAACATTCTTATCTTAATTCTGTCGAAAAGGTTAAAAAGGACCTTGTTTTGAAAACGACGGAAAGATTCCTTTATAAACCTCTTAAAAAAAGTCAAACAAGGGTATAAATGAATTTAACCCATATTCTTGTAAATAATAAAAATGTTTTGAAATACATTTCGATGACACATGGATGTGGATGATAACGAGATCCCAGTAGATTATTACGTATAAACAACCTCGGATAATGAAGAGATTGTGAAATAACCCTTACCTTGTACTTTTCCTTGGTTGGGGTAGGTTAACCTCCTGTATAATGGTGAAATAATTGTTATTAAATTATACAAGAATCATATACATTAATATGATATCATATATGATCTTTTAACATTGCTTTATTAATAATATCTTAGTATTATCGTCATTTCAGGTGATAATCGATTCGTTCTTCTTAAATGTTTGGTTACGTAAGACATGTTTGTAAAGGATAGATTTAATCTTATTTATAATCATAATGATATTAACATTATTTTTAACCCTAAAATGAGAATAATACTTGAATGGATACGATGGAGGATGGATCTCAGTGCGTTCGTGGAGACGGTAGTTCGTACGTACGCACGAACGCTACTTCCATTTAATTTTTATTTTAAAAGAATTGAATCCAAATGATAAATAGGTATATTACTATTCCAGTATAATATAATATTTTATATATGTTACTTAAGTTCATTAACACCATCCTTTATACGTTCCATGTGTGGTATGAACGAGTCATATCATTTTAAGGGGGCGGTAGTCCGCACTTCCTCAAATGAAATTATCGTATGTATATACAACATGAAACGAATAATGGTATGAAATAAAATGGAATTAAAGAAGCTTATATATAAAATATATATCATTAATCTCATATTTAATTACAGTGCCATCATAATGGCCACCATGAGAGGCGGTAAGATGTATTTGAACAATCATCGTTTCGTGAGGCGTTAGCTTGCCATCCACAGAAACATTATGTTCATCATCCATTAGATGGAGTTGTGTGTATGTGTAGTTTGAATCCTTCTTATAACAACATCCTAGTATATTGTGGATACTGGTGTTGTTACAAAATAAAGGAAATAAAAAGATTTTGGGGGTTGGAGAAGCAAAATAAATGAAAATAATTTAAGAGAAATCGTTACCTTTAATCTAGGTAACTCACTTTGGTTGGAACCAAAGGACTTATTGAAATGCTTTCTGCCTAAGGGGAAGCTTCAAAGAGTAGGAGAGGGATTTGGGGAGCTTATTTGGGCAGAGTTTGGACGAGCCAAGTGGCTTGAGAGGTGTGAGGAAAAGAGAAGGAGGAGTGCCCTTTTATAAGAGGGGTGAGGGGCACTTTTGGAAAAGCTAGAAATATTAATTTATAATAAATTCATATTCGGTTTCCAAAGGCTCCAAAGTTGACTATTCAAAGGCTGAGGTGGGGATAGGTCGAAAACAACTCATCCAATAGAATTTATACAGGTTTGGGTACTTATATTAACCTTATCTTTAAGTATTAACTCTAAGTTAATTAGTTTCACTTTTACAATGTCTCTTTGTATTTTTATATAATATGGTTAATAAACATACTATATACATCCAAGCGACCCCCAAGTGGTCCATTAATGATTAACCTATCATAATATAAGTCTCTTGGCCGAACCTTAGATTTTTAGGAATTTAATATCAATTAATAATATAATATTTGTTTTAAGAACTCTTTTATGTCAATTTTGACACTATTCAATAGTTGATTTTTGTGAAACTCATAACAGATTGATTACTTCGAAAAAAGTCAATTAAATCAATCCTAATATATCATATTATCCTAGAAAATTAGTGTAATTCATGAAAAGTTTCATATTATATTTATTTGGGTATTTATAATATCACTTATGTTAATTTTTTACTATTTTAGTAATTACTGCATCATCATTGTGTCATAAATAAAATACATTATTTAATGTCTAAAAATTATAAATAAACCATTCTTATGTAGGAAATCTTTTTATCTTTCTAATGAATATTTATAATCGAAAATCCAACATGTATAACCCTATGTAAAAATTGTTCTTCTAAAAGATGTAAGCTTATGCCATTTTTATTTTTATTTTAACTTTATTAATATAATGTGTCCCTACCACATACAAGTGGCTCCAAGGGGTCCCCAAATTGACCCAAGGATGCCCATGGTCGGGTATGTGTCCACCAATAAGGTTAGGACACGTTTTAGGGTAATTTTGTATTATTATAATATTATTTTTTAACCCTTATTTACCAGATTTACCCTTAACCATGGTAAATAAAATATTTACCGCAGTAATTATTCAAAATGTCTAAAAATAAAAGTTACCCATTTACACAATTTGAACATCCTGATTCCAAATATGGAATCCATTTTCCTAAATTCAAAACACAGAAGTGGCAGAAATTAATTTAAAATTAATTCCCACTGTCAAAACAAAAAGCGTGTTTTTAAGAGATAATAACTATCAAAAGATTGACACTTGTTTATGTTCGGTTTAATTGTAAAATTATGTCTAATGACCAACATTATATTAAATGGTAAAAATATATTCTAAATATACTTTAAAACCACTCAAATGCATAATTTATCACTATTAATTATTCTGATTAAAAAAGTTGTTTTTAATTAAAATTTAGTAATTTTCACTATTCATCAAAATATGAAAGTTATCCGAAATGTACCAAAATTTCACCTTAGGCTAAATTCGATATTCCGAATCCAAAAATGAAGTCCATTTTCAAATATAAAATATATATAATTTCAAAAAGTAGGTATTACTATTCATAACGGCTAGTTTGATCGGTTGTGGTGTGTGTTAAAACTCGACGTTGCGTACAACACACGCTTCTGTTTTATTCAAAGGAAAGCGTACCGTGGAAGCTTGGGATGTTTCATTTTAAATTTTTTGATGTCTCCATTTAGTCAAAAAGTTTAAAATATTGTATTTAAAAAGGTTTCACTATCAAAATTTGATAAAAGTGCAATACTGAAAATGAATCTGTTCTTGCATTATGACTAAGAAACTCATAATATGGATTCTAAAATTATAAGGATTATATAAAGTTAAAAATGTAGTTAATGCTATTCATGACCTCTTTTAATGGATTTTTTTTGTAAGTCATGGTGCAATTGAACTCGGTGTTGCTTGTAGTGCAAGTTATTGAATTATTTTGAAGAAATAACACACTATGAAATCTTGGGGTGTTACATTCTCCCCTCCTTCAATAAATTGCGTCCTCGCAATTTGAAATTGTTCTTCGAAAATAAAAGGTTTAAAATAGATAATATATTTGTGGGAAAATCCACATCGGAAATTGGGTTACTAAAATTTAGTCTTAATATGAGGAAAAGAGAAATGAAAGGGTCACCACCAAATTATGATCTCTATTAGGAGAACATTGGTGGCAATTAGAGATATATAATTGGAGGAAAAACGTAAATATTTATAGGTAGTGATTGAGGTCATCAATCACAAACAAGTGTATAATTGAGGTCCTTAAACTCATCAATCTATGATGATTTGAAGTACCATCGGTTCAACAAAACATAGGGTATTAGGATAACACATTTTTGACGTTTCAAAATATCCTAGTTGAAATCCCACATCGAAAAATGAATTAATGAGGCCTCTATTTAAACTAAAGAGTGGAAAGTATGAAGATTACCGAAAATAACACATACTATGGTTCCATGTAGGTAAATATGGATATGGAGGAGAAATCTAACCATCAATTATCTGATGGAGAGTGGTAGAGAACATGGCTATGAAAGGGCCAACAATCCCAAAGCCATAAATTAGTGATGATTTAAGGTACCATCTAGGACAACATTTTTGTTCTAAGTTCCTTTTCTTAACGTTGTGGAATTTATTTATTAGATTGGATAAGATCATAAGGAGGTATACATACTTTATAATTAGAGTTTTATCCATTAATAAATTTCTACCACAAACTCATCTTTCACTCTAAAAGATAATAGAATGTAAAAAAAAATCTATTTACACTATTCGTATAGGGTTACAAAATAAACGAATTTATAATTCATCTACAAGATCTTTTAATAAAAACTGCATTATTTAATCCAGGACATCTCGTGGGCCAGTGGTAGGTGATACACCCTTGTCGCCCTTCGGTTGCGGGTTCAAGTCTCACGGCCTTGCTGGACGCGACGGGTTGCCGCCCGACCTCCGGGTTGTCCTTTTATGGAAATCCAAAATAATCCAAACTAGAACTATCCAAAATACTTCTGTCCAAACTCACAGTCTAACATTTATAAGGAAGGTAAACATAATATAGATCCTTTTTACCCCGTAATAGCATATGAATACCTTCATCTTGTATTCTTTTAATAAACTGAAACATCTTGAATTACCATATTCCTTATTGATTATATTCATGCTCCCCTATTCCATATAGAATGCTGTATATACTTCATCAATCCAAAAATGTTTTAAACCCCAAAACAATTATGGAATATACAAATCATTAATCAGTTTCAAGGTAGTCAAGAATATCCAACATAATTTATCCAAATCAATCATGTATTATTCTAAAATCACTAACTCGGTATCAGAACCATATTATGGTTTATATTTCTCTCAACCAAATATTTTCCAAAAATTTATCCTACTATTGAGTCACATTTCTTTGTTCCACACAATCTCAAGTCCTTAATGAAATAGTACTGCAGTACAATCCTTATATACTCCATAATTATTATAACAAGTACATTGTTGATACAACACTCAATTGACATAATCAACATAAGAACTCTAATCATTCCTCTTCATATGTGGTAGTATCATAACTTGATTATTATCCAATAGCATCATTTGCGGCATAGTCTGATGACTGGGGCATAGGTTCGCGTAGTGTCCAAACTCCTTGCAAATGAAGCATTGTACATTTGAAACCATTTTCTCACCCTTGCAGTCACGTACTTTGTGCCCTTTTCCTCCACACTTATAACAAACTCCCATTCCTTTCAGGCAAGTTCCAGGGTGTTTCTTTCCACAATTACCACATATGGGAAAATTCTTCTTTTCCCTCTTCCCTTTATCCATCTTTCTCTCTTCCATCCTTTTCTTCTCTTGCTTCCCTTCAAATCCATATGACTCAGTAAACTCTTTACTTATCTTATCAACACATGATATTATTTCTTCACATGATGATAATACATGGTAGACTATTCCTCTTATAAATTCTAGCTTAAGACCATGAAAGATATGATCCTTCCTTCTCTTTGGATCATGTGCATTTCTGGAGTTCTCATTTCTTCTACTGGGCGCCATTTCTAAACAATGGCATACACTAGATCAGTTTATGAATCAAAATACATAATCCCATACTTATAAAACACTTAACATAAATTGAACTATTTATGGATATAATCCATAATCATAAGAATGTTTTCTTTGAGGAAGTATATACTCATAATCCCTTCAAAATGATTTGTAAAGAAAATGAGAGTTATCCTAAGCATATCCCCCGGGAGTGTCGTAACCAAGAGTGCAGCAAGGCCCGTTGTCGTGCACCAGTTCCCGTTCGAGTCTAGCTCAAAGCGGTGTTTTCGGGTTTTACCCCTAGGTACATCTGTGCCAGAGCCGCCTCTACCTGCTCGTATCCAGACAGGGATGTATTGCTCGGAAAACTCACAAAATCTCTACAATACCAAAATTCTAGGAAGTTCTTCTATACTAATCCTCAAAGTTCATCTTAGGTCTACGTGCTCTAATCAGAGTTTATCTAAATCTAGTTTCCAAGGTTTGTACTAAACTTCCTCTGATACCAACTGTAACGCCCCGACCCCAGCTACCCAGAGTCGGTGCATTACTTCGTAACATTGGCATGATCACAAGAAAGATCAAATCCCGAAAGACCGATTGGTTTAGTAGCCTTGGAAACACTAGATATAATCATAAAGTTTTACATTACATTTCAAAGTGAAAAACTACTACAACAACAAAGTCTTCATATCCACACTATTAACCCCTCATAATATCCCTGCAAGTCATTCATAATGTACTTCTTCACTACCTGGGAAAAATAAAACATAGAAAAGGGGTGAGCTCAAATGCCCAGTAAGGATAACAATATAGCGGAACATTCAAAATAATCATAAACATTTAAGGCAATGAATTACTAAAACAAAAGCCTTTTAAAATTGAACTTCAACATAGTATGGCAAAAGTAAAATGAAATAATGCCATTTACTTATTCACATGGATATTCTACTAATCGAATAATCACATGCAATATCAATAACCACTTTCATAATGTTGGAATGCATAATGCTAAACGTTAATTTCTTTGTCTAGGCCTCATCCCAAGACCTAGGGGTTACTTCTAACCGGAACCCAACCCGGAGTGCCTCTAATAACCGGACACCAACCCGGAGTGCCTCTAATAACCGGACACCAACCCGGAGTGCCTCTAATAACCGGACACCAACCCGGAGGGCATACTTTTACCAGTCCCTAACCTGGAGGGCTTACTTTAACCAGTACCCAACCTGGAGGGCTTACTTTTACCAATCCCCAACCTGGAGGGCTTACTTTTACCGGTCCCCAACCCGGAACATACTTGTTTAGCACATTCATCCGAAGAAAAGTTTGAAATATAACATAATCATTCGGATTAAAACTAGCATACGAAATGTCAATAGTTTCACCATAAACTATGAATGGTATAAAATAGAACATCCACAGTCAAACATATCACAAAACCTTCAATACAATATAGAAGTTTTGTATTATAATAAATCAACTTCAAATAAGCGTAAAATCCATTAAAGGATGTTGACATAGATGAAATCAAAACACTTTTTAGAGAAATATCTCTTTCTATTTTTGAAATCATTTAAGAGCCATATAAAATAAAACATTTTCTTGAAAATATTATTGTAAGATTGTAAGGAAAGCTTTGACGATTTTATAACGGCGGAAAATAACCGCACCCGCCGTATAAGTAAAAAAAACATTCTTATCTTAATTCTGTCGAAAAGGTTAAAAAGGACCTTGTTTTGAAAACGACGGAAAGATTCCTTTATAAACCTCTTAAAAAAAGTCAAACAAGGGTATAAATGAATTTAACCCATATTCTTGTAAATAATAAAAATGTTTTGAAATACATTTCGAAGACACATGGATGTGGATGATAACGAGATCCCAGTAGATTATTACGTATAAACAACCTCGGATAATGAAGAGATTGTGAAATAACCCTTACCTTGTACTTTTCCTTGGTTGGGGTAGGTTAACCTCCTGTATAATGGTGAAATAATTGTTATTAAATTATACAAGAATCATATACATTAATATGATATCATATATGATCTTTTAACATTGCTTTATTAATAATATCTTAGTATTATCGTCATTTCAGGTGATAATCGATTCGTTCTTCTTAAATGTTTGGTTACGTAAGACATGTTTGTAAAGGATAGATTTAATCTTATTTATAATCATAATGATATTAACATTATTTTTAACCCTAAAATGAGAATAATACTTGAATGGATACGATGGAGGATGGATCTCACCGCGTTCGTGGAGACGGTAGTTCGTACGTACGCACGAACGCTACTTCCATTTAATTTTTATTTTAAAAGAATTGAATCCAAATGATAAATAGGTATATTACTATTCCAGTATAATATAATATTTTATATATGTTACTTAAGTTCATTAACACCATCCTTTATACGTTCCATGTGTGGTATGAACGAGTCATATCATTTTAAGGGGGCGGTAGTCCGCACTTCCTCAAATGAAATTATCGTATGTATATACAACATGAAACGAATAATGGTATGAAATAAAATGGAATTACAGAAGCTTATATATAAAATATATATCATTAATCTCATATTTAATTACAGTTCCATCATAATGGCCACCATGAGAGGCGGTAAGATGTATTTGAACAATCATCGTTTCGTGAGGCGTTAGCTTGCCATCCACAGAAACATTATGTTCATCATCCATTAGATGGAGTTGTGTGTATATGTAGTTTGAATCCTTCTTATAACAACATCCTAGTATATTGTGGATACTGGTGTTGTTACAAAATAAAGGAAATAAAAAGAGTTTGGGGGTTGGAGAAGCAAAATAAATGAAAATAATTTAAGAGAAATCGTTACCTTTAATCTAGGTAACTCACTTTGGTTGGAACCAAAGGACTTCTTGAAATGCTTTCTGCCTAAGGGGAAGCTTCAAAGAGTAGGAGAGGGATTTGGGGAGCTTATTTGGGCAGAGTTTGGACGAGCAAAGTGGCTTGAGAGGTGTGAGGAAAAGAGAAGGAGGAGTGCCCTTTTATAAGAGGGGTGAGGGGCACTTTTGGAAAAGCTAGAAATATTAATTTATAATAAATTCATATTCGGTTTCCAAAGGCTCCAAAGTTGACTATTCAAAGGATGAGGTGGAGATAGGTCGAAAACAACTCATCCAATAGAATTTATACAGGTTTGGGTACTTATATTAACCTTATCTTTAAGTATTAACTCTAAGTTAATTAGTTTCACTTTTACAATGTCTCTTTGTATTTTTATATAATATGGTTAATAAACTTACTATATACATCCAAGCAACCCCCAAGTGGTCCATTAATGATTAACCTATCATTATATAAGTATCTTGGCCGAACCTTAGATTTTTAGGAATTTAATATCAATTAATAATATAATATTTGTTTTAAGAACTCTTTTATGTCAATTTTGACACTATTCAATAGTTGATTTTTGTGAAACTCATAACAGATTGATTACTTCGAAAAAGGTCAATTAAATCAATCCTAATATATCATATTATCCTAGAAAATTAGTGTAATTCATTAAAAGTTTCATATTATATTTATTTGGGTATTTATAATATCACTTATGTTAATTTTTTACTATTTTAGTAATTACTGCATCATCATTGTGTCATAAATAAAATAAATTATTTAATGTCTAAAAATTATAAATAAAACATTCTTATGTAGGAAATCTTTTTATCTTTCTAATGAATATTTATAATCGAAAATCCAACATGTATAACCCTATGTAAAAATTGTTCTTCTAAAAGATGTAAGCTTATGCCATTTTTATTTTTATTTTAACTTTATTAATATAATGTGTCCCTACCACATACAAGTGGCTCCAAGGGGTCCCCAAATTGACCCAAGGATTCCCATGGTCGGGTATGTGTCCACCAATAAAGTTAGGACACGTTTTAGGGTAATTTTGTATTATTATAATATTATTTTTTAACCCTTATTTACCAGATTTACCCTTAACCATGGTAAATAAAATATTTACCGCAGTAATTATTCAAAATGTCTAAAAATAAAAGTTACCCATTTACACAATTTGAACATCCTGATTCCAAATATGGAATCCATTTTCCTAAATTCAAAACACAGAAGTGGCAGAAATTAATTTAAAATTAATTCCCACTGTCAAAACAAAAAGCGTGTTTTTAAGAGATAATAACTATCAAAAGATTGACACTTGTTTATGTTCGGTTTAATTGTAAAATTATGTCTAATGACCAACATTATATTAAATGGTAAAAATATATTCTAAATATACTTTAAAACCACTCAAATTCATAATTTATCACTATTAATTATTCTGATTAAAAAAGTTGTTTTTAATTAAAATTTAGTAATTTTCACTATTCATCAAAATATGAAAGTTATCCGAAATGTACCAAAATTTCACCTTAGGCTAAATTCGATATTCCGAATCCAAAAATGAAGTCCATTTTCAAATATAAAATATATATAATTTCAAAAAGTATGTATTACTATTCATAACGGCTAGTTTGATCGGTTGTGGTGTGTGTTAAAACTCGACGTTGCGTACAACACATGCTTCTGTTTTATTCAAAGGAAAGCGTACCGTGGAAGCTTGGGATGTTTCATTTTAAATTTTTTGATGTCTCCATTTAGTCAAAAAGTTTAAAATATTGTATTTAAAAAGGTTTCACTATCAAAATTTGATAAAAGTGCAATACTGAAAATGAATCTGTTCTTGCATTATGACTAAGAAACTCATAATATGGATTCTAAAATTATAAGGATTATATAAAGTTAAAAATGTAGTTAATGCTATTCATGACCTCTTTTAATGGATTTTTTTTTTGTAAGTCATGGTGAAATTGAACTCGGTGTTGCTTGTAGTGCAAGTTATTGAATTATTTTGAAGAAATAACACACTATGAAATCTTGGGGTGTTACAATTACATAATTTAATATTATAATATTTGTTTTAAAAACTCATTTATTTCAATTTTGACACTATCTAGTATTTGGTTTTTGAAAATTAATCACAAAAGTATTATAAAAAAATACATTGAATCAACCCTAACATGTCATATTCATCTATAAATTTCATTTATGTCAAAAAAACATTAATATTATATTTATATTTATATGTATAATACCCTTTATTTGATTCATTCATTAATAAGGTATTTACTGCATCATCATTGTGTTATAAATAAATTTAATTATTTAATGTAGAAAAATTATAAATGAAATAAAATTATGTATGAAAGATTTTTATCTTTATAATGAGTATTTATAGTCTAAACGATAACTTATATAACACCATGTAAAAAATGTTTTACTAAAAGATATATGTTTATGTCATTTTTGTATTTACATTAAATTAATTAATATAAGGTGTCATTATCACTCTCAAGTGTCTACATGGGGTCCTAAAATCCACCCAAGGATGACCATGGTCGGAAATATGTCTACCAATAGGAATAGGACACATTCTAGGGTAATTCAGTATTATTATAATATTATTTTGTTACCCTATTTACAAGATTTGGACTTTAACCATGGTAAATAAAATATTTACCGAAGTAGTTATTCAAAATTAATAAAAATAAAAGTTACCTATTTACAAAATGTGTACCTCATGATTCCAAATATGATATCAATTTTTAAAAATTCAAAACACAAAAGTGGCAGATATTAACTTAAAATTAATTATCATTGTCAAAACAAAAAGCGTGTTTTTACGAAATAATAACATTCAAAAGATTGACACTTGTTTATATCCGGTTTAAATGTGAAATTACATAAAATGACCTAAATTATATTAAATGATAAAAATATAATCTAATTATACATTAAAACCACTCAAATATATAATTTATCACAATAAATTAATTCAATTAAAATGTTTTTTAACTAAACATTAATATATTCACTTTTCAACTAAGATTGAATGTTTTTAGAAAAGTACAAAAAATTTAACCTAAGTTAATTTCAATATTTTGAATTCAAAAAATGATGTTCATTTTAAAAAATAAAATTTGGAATATCTCAAAAAGTGATTATTAGTATTCATAATAGCAAGTTTGTTTGTTCGCGGTGTGTTAGAATTTCGAAATAGCATATAATGCCAGTTGTTGAATTATTCAAAGGGAAACATACTATGGAAGGATAATGTGTTATATTCTTCCCTCCATCAAATAATTTAATCCTCAAAATTTCTAGAATACTACTACATAAAATGATTCAGGTGGTTCTTCATCATAAGTTCCTCGGCTTCCCATGTTCCTTCTTCTGTCTTATGGTTTCTCTAAAGAACATTTCTCAGAAGAATCTTCCGGTTTCGCAAAACCTGTTCTCTGGTATCAATAATCTTGACAGGCTCTTCACAATAAGAAATATCAGGTTCTAGTTCAATTTCTGCATAGTTGAGTACTTGTGTTGGGTCAAGCATGTATTTTCTCAACAATGATATTTGGAACACATCATAAATTTTGGAGAGACTTGGAGGATTTACCAAACATTAAGATACAACTCTAATTAATTCTAGAATTTGGAAAGGTCCAATGTAATTGGGACACAATTTTCCCTTCTTAATGAAAGGTATAACACCCTTACATAGAGTTACCTTCAAGAATACATGATCACCTACTTGAAATTCCAAATCCTTCCTTCGATTATCGACATTTCTCTTTTGCCTACTTTGTGATTCTTTTATGTCTGTTTGAATAATCTTCACTTTTTCTATTGTTTCCTCAACAAGTTCTGGTCTTAAGAATATTTTTCACCAATGTCATCCCAACATGTTGGTGTGTGATATCTCTTTCTGTATGATGCTTCATATGGTGCCATCTAAGTACTTGAATGGAAACTATTGTTATAGGAAAATTATACCAAATGTAAATATTGATCCCACATACCTTGATTGTCAAGTGACCAAGATCTCAACATGTATTCTGTGGTTTTAATAGTCTGTTCTGATTTTCCATCAATTTGATGGTGGTAGGCAGTTCCCAAACGAAGTTTTTTGTCTAGTTCCTTGTGAAGACTTTTCTAGAATCATGATGTAAAATGGGTATCACGATCAGAAACAATCGATAGGTGTACCCAATGAAGTCTTACAAATTCATTAATATATACTCTTTCAATACATTCAAGTGGTAAATGTTCTCTTATTGCACAAAAATGTGGTGACATGGTATGATGATCAACAATGACCCATAATTCATTATTCCATATTGGAGTCTTTTTTAGCCCCAGGACAAAGTCTATAATAATATTATCCCATTTCCACTTAGGTATGGGGAGAGGTTGCATGACTCTTCCAGGTTGTTTCCTTCAAGCTTTCACATGTTGTAAAACCATACATCTTGAAACAAAATCATAAATCATCCTCTTCATGTTGTCTACCAAAAATGTTCCTTCAAATCTCTATAAATCTTTGTGGTACCTGGGTGTATAGAGCAATTGGAACAATGAGAATCATCCAACAGTTCCCTTTTTAGATTTGGTATATTAGGAACACAAATTATCTTCCCAAATTTTGAAATTTCATCGTCATATACGAATTCACTCAATATCCAATCATTTAGAGCTTTAATTTTCTTTTGAAACACCTCATCATTTGTCTGAAATATTTTTATCCTTTCTAGTAATGATGGTTTGGAAACCATTTTTAAAATTATTGATGTTTAATTCCCCATGGTTTTTCCCATATCTATTTTTATTAGATCCATGAATATAGGATTCCTTTCAACTATCATCTGGTTCAAAATTCTATGATCCATTCTACTCAAAGCATCTGCCACATTATTTTCATTCCTGGGGTGGTAGTGTATAGTGAAATAATAATATTTGAGTAGTTCAAGCCATCTCCTTTTCCTCATGTTGAGATCATTTTTTGAGAAAATATACTTCAAACTCTTATGATCAGTATAAATCTCACATTTTTTACCATAGAGATAGTGTATATATATCATCGGAACAACGATTACAGATGCTAACTCAAGATCATGAGTGGGATAGTTTTTCTCATTTAATATTAGTTGTCATGATGCGTAGGAAATAACTCTATCATTCTTCACGAGGACACTACCAAGTCCTTTATTTAAAGAATCACTATAAAAAACAAACCCATCGTTCCCTGATGATAGAGTCAAGATAAGAGAATTGAATAATATTCTCCTCAATTCTTGATAACATTCATCACACTCTTTTGTCCAAACAAATTTATCCCATTTACGTGTGATCTTGGTTGATGGGTTAGACAACCGGGAAAAATTCATGAAGAAATGTCAATAATATCCTACTAAATCAATAAAACTGCATACCTCATTTATACTCGTCAATGCTAGCCATTCATGGATTTCTATGGCCTTTGATGGATCAAAAAATATTCCATCTTTAAAGGCAATATGGCCCAGAAAAAAAATCTCTTCAAGACCGAATTCACATATGCTGAACATCCCATAAAAATAATTTCTTATGGGGTATTTCAGAATAGTGTGCAATTGATTTTCATGACTATTGTAGATTTTTTAGTATACCAAGATATCATCAATAAATCCCACTACAAAGTCATCAAGATATTCCTGGAAAACTATATTCATTAAATCCATGTAGACAGAGGGTGGATTAGTAAATCCAAAAGGCATTACTATAAACTCGTAATGCCTATACCTGGTTCTAAATGTTGTTTTTGGATTGTCTTCCTTCTTCACACACAACTGATGATATCCATATCGAAGGTCAATCTTTGAAAAATATTGGGCTCCATGAAGTTGGACAAATAAATAATCAAGGAATGATATGAGATACATGTTATATATTACTATAGGTTTGTTCTCCCTGCAGTCAATGCACAACCACATAGATCTTTCTTAATTATTAACAAAAAGGATAGGGGCACCCCATGGAGAAACACTAGTGTGAATAAATCCATTATTACTCAGTTCCTTTAGTTGTTTCTTTAGTTCCACTTCTTCCACAGTGGTCATTCTATAAGGAGTCTTCAATATGGGCCTTGAACCATGAACTAAATCATTGGAAAACTCAATTTCTCATTATGGAGGATGTCCAAGTAAATACTCTAGAAACAAATCAATATATTCTAGAACAATAGGTACATCCTCTATTTGAACATTCCTTTCCTCACCCACAGTATTTTTCATTCTCTTATTACCCAATAAAATAATTTAGTAGTACTAATGGGGGTGGATCTAGTTAAATGATAGATAGTGATGTTTCTGCTCTAATGATAAGGTACTCCTTATCATCATCGATAATTGTAACCACCTTCTTCTTACTATAAATGTTTGCATCATGGTCTGAAAGCCAGTCAATACTGAGGAATATGTAAAATTAAATGATGGGTATGATGTTGAGATCAGTAGATAAATGTTGTTATTATGCCTTAATGCGAACTAATTCACAAATATTTGTTTTAATGATATTTCCACTAGGAGTTTGGACTGAAAACTCCCTTGTTAAATAAAATTGGAAATATCTATTTTTCTTATAAAACTGGGAAGATATGAAACAATATGATGATCTAGAATCAAATAAAGCATTGGATAAACTAGAGGAAACCATTAAATTACCTACCACAACGTCTTTCAGAGCATCACGCTCAGTAGTTGTGATCACATAATCTTGGCCTTGATCAATTGGCCTTTTTCTGAGGTAATTTTCCATGACCCTTATAACATTGAATGTAATAATGTCTCATCTCCCTATAATTATATCATTGACCATTGGTTGCTTCGTTCTTCCCCTTACATTCAACAGCAAGATGGCCTTTCTGTCCACATTTGTTGCATACTCTTTTTCCTTTTAGACATGCACCAAGGTGCTTCCTTCCTCAATTATCACAGGGTGGAAATTCAACTCTACTCTTCTTCCCTATTTTCTTATTTCCTTTAACAGAGTGTTCAGCAGATCTCTTCTTCTATTTTTTTTAATTAAATTCATAAGACATAGAGAATTCCTTTTCTATCATGATAGTATATGATACAATATCTTCATATGATGAGAAGAATTGTGAGACTAATTATCCACATAGAAATGGTTTCAATCCATCAAATAAACAATCAATATTACTTCTTGGGTTACATATATAATCTGAATTATGCCTTATTATCCTTATAATGTTATATTTATACTTTGCGACATTCTCATCCTCCTTTTTGTATTAGACTCATAAATTTCATTTCCATATCCCCTTGATGGTCCTGAGGAAGGTATTTTTCTAACAAAATCTCTTCAAACTCACTCCATTCCATACCTAATACATCTTTATCCTTCTTTTTGTTTTGAATTAATGACCACCATTTATCTGCATCTCTCGTGAGGCGATAAACTACCATGGAAAATTTTTCCATTTCACTACTCCTCAAAGCATGAAATATTTTCTCTAAATAAATTATCCATTTATAGGCTACAAATTAATTTTAGACCCATTGATCGTTGGTGGTTGATGCCTCATGATGTTGTCTAACAATGATCCTCCATGTTGTGGATCAAGGTTCTCCATACGGGTAAGGTTATTCTTCATAACCTGAGTGAGTTGTCTGAGTATGGTGATAAGTTGATCATTACCAGTTGTATCACAAGCTCCAATATAATTATCTTGGGTTAGAGGTAAATCCCTACATATAATATGTGCGTTGATACAGTTTCCATTCCTTCCACTAGGCACCATTTCTAAACAACTGCATACACTAGATTATTTTATGAATGACTATACATAATTCAAAACTTGTAAAACACATAACCTAAATTAAAATATTTATGGATATAATTCTTAATCAAAAAAGATTTTCTTTAATGATGTATATACACATAAACCATCCATAATGGTTTGTTAAAAAAATGAGAATAATCCTAAGCATATCCTATGGGAGTGTCGTAACCAAGAGTGCAGCACGGCCTGTTGTCGTGCACTAGTTCTCGTTCGAGTCTTGATGAAAGCGGTGTTTTCGGGTTTTACACCTAGGTACATCTATGCCAGTGCTTCCTCAACCTTCTCGTATCTAGATATGGATTTATTTCTTGGAAAACTCAACAAATATCTATACTAAAAAATTTATAGGAAGTTCTTCTATACTTATCCTCAAAGTCTATATTATGGTACTGTTATCTAATAAGGGTTTTTCTAAATCTAGTTTCTGATTTGTGGACTAAACACCCTATGATACCAACTGTAACGCACTGACCCTAGTTACCTAGAGTCGGTGCATTATTACATAATATTGGTAGGATATAATAAATCATGTTCCGAAAGACTGATCTGTTTAGTATTATCAGAAACAAGATATATAAATAAGTTATACACTACAACATGAAAATAAATACAACCCATTTTATTCCAGTAAAAACATTCAGGCCTCCTATATTACGCCTCAAAGTCACTCATAAATAAATTCTTTATATCCTAGGAAAATGAAACATAAGAAAAGGGTGATCTCAAATGCTCAGTAAGAGTAAGCAATATAGTGGAAGATAACAAAAACACTAGGCCTGGTGAATAATTGAGAAAACATGACTTTGAAAATAATAAACATGTACACATTATTGTAGGAATATGAGATGTGTAAATAATTCCATAACAAAACATAGTAATTGGTATTCTACTAGTTTAATAAACACATGAACCATATATATTATTTTAATAATGAGGTAATGTATAATGTCGGACATTCTGAAACATCTTGTCAAGGACTCAGCCAAGATGTCAAAAAATGAATTAGGCCCCGGCCGAAACCATATATCAATTTGGGAAAGTCTTCATCCAATTCCACATCTAATTTTCTAATGATATCTACTAATTCACCGAGGAACTATTACAGGCTCCACCCGTCACATACTAAGTCCAATACATTCTTCATATGAAAAGGTTGAGACAAGAAATAAACATTCGTATTAAAACTAGCATATTAAATGTCAATAAATTAACTATTAACCATGAATGGTATAAAAATAACACATCCACAGTCGAACATATCACCAATCCTTAAATATAATATGGAATATTTTTATCATAATAAATCAACTTCAAACAAGTGTAACTTTTATCAAAGGATGTTGACATAGATAAAATCAAAACAAATTTAGAGAAATATCTATTTCTATTTTGAAATCATTTAAGAGTCACATAATTATTTAAAAAAACATTTATTTTGAAAATAATATAATAATCTTGTAATGGAAGCTTCAACGATGTTATAATAGCTGGAAATAGGTGCACCCGCCGTATAAGTTAGAAAACATTCTTACCTTAATTTTTTCGAAAAGATCATAAAGTAACTTGTTAGGAAAATGACGGAAAGATTCCTCTAAAAACATATAAGGTCAAATAAGGGTATAAATGACATTTACCCATAGTCTAGTAAATATTAAAAATGTTTTGAAATATATTTTTTTGAAAAACGGATGTAGACGATAAAGAAGTCCTAGTTGAAACTTGCGTAAAAAAACCTCAGATAATAAAGAGATTGTGAAATTAACCCTTACGTTGTACTTTTACTTGGTCAAGGGTTCGTTAACCACATGTATAATAATTAAATCACTATTGTTAAATTATACAAGAACCATATTGATAAATAAAATATCATATATGATCTTCAAATATTGTTTTGTTAATAATATTTGTGAATTATCATCATTTCAGGTGTTAACTGATTAATCTTATTTTATCTATTTTGTTATGTAAGCCATGTTTTTTATGGATAGGATGTATTTAATACATATTCATAACTATATGAAGTTCCTAAATATTATTATAAATCATTAAAATGAAAATTATTTTTGAATGGTTACGATGGGGAAATGAATCTCATCGTGTTTGTGGGGATGGTAATCCGTACTTACGCACGAGTGCCAATATCATTCTATTGATTTTAAAATAGTTTGGAAATAGATTATATATCATATATAAAAAATAATTATCATTTTATATTTTTTATTTACATCAGTTATACATCATTATTATACCCATCCAAAAAATATTGTACTGAACAACAACAACACCACGACGTGGAGACGGTAAGCCGTACGTACACACGTATGATGTATTTGTCATTCATATCATTGATGGAATAATAAATATGTTTTTTACATTTTTATAATAACATCACAGTATATATAAGATACAAGTTATTTTATTTTAGAATGGAAACAACAATGAATGAATAAGTGGATGAAGAAAAAGAACATGAAAGCAGTGATGAAATATTTACCTCTTCTTCAGGTTCTTCCTTTAGATTTGATCAAAAGGGATCCATGGGATGGCATTATGATCAAAATAAGGCCTCTATGTTTATGTGAGAAAAATTTGGAAGATAATTGGGTTGGTTTTGGCCGAGTCAAATGGATTTGGAGGTGTGATTTTGAGAGAATGGGAAGTGCTATATTATGATAGATGTGAGGGAGACCTTCGGAAAAAATTGAAATATTATTTTTTAATAAAATCATTTCCCATTTATACAGTCTCTAAAATGCATTATTTCAAATATATGGTGTATATTGGTAAAAAAACCTCTCAAATAGGCTTTAGACACGTTTGGGTCACCATATAAACCTTATCTTTTAGATTTAACTCTAACTTAAAAAGTATAACTTTTACCATGATTTCTTGTATTATTATAATAATTTGATAATAAATATAATATAAAATGATAAGCGAACAAAATGTCATTAATTAATGATATACGTATAATTATATTACTTCTTTAGAAGAACCATATCTTTTTATGACAATAATATAATTAAATAATATAACATTTGTTTAAAAAACTCTTTTATGTCAATTTTGACACTATTTAGTATTTCATTTTTTTGAAAGTCATCACAACTTGATTATATCGACCCAAATGTGTTGAATCAACCCAAACATGTCATATTCACCTGTAAAATTCGTATATGTCATAAAAACATTGAAATTATATTTATTTTAATATTTATAATACCATTTATTTGATTCTTTCTTTATTAATGTAACTAATTCATTATTATTGTGTCATAAATAAATTTAATTATTTAATGTCAAGAGATTAAAAAAAATTTAGGAAATCTTTTTATATTTCTAATGAGTATTTTTAGTCATAATTCTAACTTATATAACCTCATGTAAAAATTCTTTTACTAAAAGATACATGTTTATGTCAATTTTGTGTTTACTTTAAATTAATTAATATAAAGTGTCATTATAACTCTCAAGTGGCTGCATGGGGTCCCAAAATCTTCCCACGTATTCCCATGGCTTCACATGAATCAAAAAATAGTAATAGAACTCATGTTAGGATAATTTATATTCTTATATTATTATTTTTTACCCTTATTTACAAGATATATCCTTTAACTACGGTAAATAAAATATTTACCGAAATAATTATTAATAATGTCTCATAAAAACGTTAACTGATTACAAAATTTAGAAATATGGATTATACATATGAAATCCATTTTTTCAAATTCAAAACACAAAAGTGGTAGAAATTAATTTAAAATTAATTCCCGTTGTCGAAACAAAAACATTCTTTTGAGAAATAATAAATATCAAAAGATTGACAATTGTTTATGTCCAGTTTAAATGTGAAATTACGTACAAGGACCTAAATTATGTTAAATGATTAAAATATAATCTAATGATACTTTTAACCCACTCAAATATGGAATTTAATAACATAAATTATTTTGATTAAAAATCTTGTTTGTGAATTAAAATTTTGCATTTTCACTATTCATCAAAAATTGAAAGTTTTCAAAAAAGTACCAGAAAATCACCGTAAGCTAATTTTGATATTTTTAATTCCAAAATGATGTCTATTTTGAAAAATAAAACATACAAAATTTCCAAAAATGGGTATTACTATTCATAATGGCTAGTTTGATTGGTCAGCGTTTGATAGAATTTTGAAATTGCGTACAATGCAAGCTATTGCATTATTCAAAGGAAACGTATCGTGGAAGCTTGAGGTATTACATTAAATTAGGTGTGAATCATCACATAAATTATTTATATTCATAAATAATAAACATAGTTAATTATTTACATTCTAGAGAAGATTTTCATTTTTATTATTCCATTTATTTTATGACTCATAATGTTATATTTAATTACACAATAAATTAAGTTCACATCACCTGTTTTGATGATATTCAGTTCATTTGTCCAAAATGACTTTATGGGATAACTATGATAATATTTCTCATTTTTTTATAATATATAGAACAATAATTATTAAATAATTATCATTTTCAAACCGAATATATTCTTCTAATACCAACCATGATATATGATTATGAAAAATGAACTATATTACAGTCATTGATATAGTAAGCTATACAAATGAATTAGTGACATTTCCAATTTCCCACAGTTACAATATAAGTAGTATAAGCGTTATTTTAACTTTATATAATTATATTCATATCATAAATAACATATCATTAATTTAAATAAACATTTATATATCATCAATATCTTATGGTGAAAAAATAAATCACAACCCTTTGTGGAGCTGATTGTCCACACATACACTTAAATGACATTATCATTTTTCAATTGATTAAATGGTCATAGATTAGAAGAAATTGTTTCTTTTGGGAATGATAAATAAGTCATTACTTCCATATATAAACATTAAATACACCATTTTTACCATTTGTGAGATGTAGTGATGGAAAATAATTTCATATGTTTATGAGGAAGGTGTACACTATACAAAGGACCGATAGTTTCATTTACAATTTAATGGAATAGGATATGGATATAAGGTATATAATTAAAAAATAATAATCTATATGAATAGAATATTTTTTAGAAAATTATAAGATGATTAGGAGGTTAAAGAAGAACTAATCAATTCCTACTATTAAAAGCTATACTTCTTAAAATAACATCATTTTTATTACACCTTAAGAACAATAAGGTTTCCATTATGTCTGAAATAATCCCTTTATAATTTCTTAATGTATTTTAGGAAGGATAAATGGATGTTTTTTCATGAAGAAAATATCTCTTTAATTATTCATTGGAGAGAATAAAGGGTTCCCTTTTTTAAGTGAGGAAAGAGAATTCATGTAATTAACTAATTTATGAAATTAATATAATTTTTTGAATATTAAATTGATTTAATTTGATCAAATTTTAATATAATATGATTATGAATTTAAAAAATAAAATAAAATATAATTTTGTAAAATTTATCTGAGGTTTTTAACCATATATTATTCTTTTATCCCTTATTAACTCTTTTGATGATTACCATGATAACAATGTTTTTTACACATTAGGGGTCATGATAGTTATTATAAAAGGACAATTGGTTAATATATAGTCCACAAATGATATTTTTGAGCATATAAAAATCACTTGGAAGAAGATAGATTTATATTAATTTTAAATAAATTATACAGTTATTATTTATTATAATACATCCTTAAGGTCATTTTTGAAACTATAAATCTTTTTGGAATAAATAATTATAGAAAAATAAATATCATATAATAATTTCATACATCCCAAACATGTACAATTTATCAATCAAATTTGTGTAAAAAACTATTCATTAATATTATATTACTTTTAATATTTTTAGAAACATTTATTTTATTTTTCTATTCATTTAATAAACAATCTGTCAACGTTGATTAAGAATTTAAGTTAACAATATCATCAATCATTTTTAAAATAAATCCAATGATAAAAATAAAATAAAATTTCAAATAAACATTTATAATTCAAATTAATAAATTTTACCCCGATGAAAATATATAATTGATATTCAAAGATGAAAAGTGAAATTTTTGACTTTATATTTTAAATAAAAATTATATATGTAAAAATTAATGTAATGTTGAACCATGTTGTCTTATATACAAGACGTGGAAAAAAATTTCTGAAATACACTAATCTAACTAGACAAATGCAAGTGTTCGGGTCATATATTACATCCTATCATATTATTTGTAACCTTAACTACATGATTTACCATTACCATAATGCTAATTATGTAATACAATTACTATTCATAATGTTCCAAATTATAAGGTTCTTACTATGAAAATCATGAACTGGTAATTGAAGGTATGGAATATATTTTCTATGAAAAATATTTCAGAAGTGGTAGGAATTAATTTATGATTAAATCTCAAAACAGAGGGGAAAATATTTCCCGATAAAAATGAATTTTTATGTGTAAAAATGTTTTTTTACCAAAATTATTCATAAAATTTATTCTAATGAACTCAATTAAATTATTAATAATATAAAATAAACAATTTAAAATTTTAATAATAATAAAAAATATGGATCTTCTTAAATTCAAGAATCAAAAACTATGTTTTCAACAAAAATATATACTTTTCACTATTTATTGAAAAATAAACCTTTTTAGAAAATTCTAAAATAAATTCCCACTATGTTAATTTTTAATTTAAAATTTCAAATTTGATGTTTATTTTCACCAAAAAATTATAATGGTGTAAAAACATTCATATAATATTTTACCATAAAAATCAATAATGATCTTTTTTAGGGAAGCATGTTTTTTTTGAATAAAATAAATTAGATAAAAATATAGCCTTTATTTCCAAATAATTAACCAATAAATTTTTATTGATTCATACAATCATATATTTCTCTTAATGTGGTTAATCATATGCATACATTCCAATTTAGTGAACTTATTAAAATGGTACCATTTAAATAATAATAGGTTGTGGGTAGTTTTCGATTGGTGTTGTTTGTCTTAAATGATATCAAACAAACTATTCCTTTTAAAATTTTGTTGTGTTATTGGTGTGGAAATTTATTCAAATATTAATTTAATAATATAAAAAGGAAGTGATGTTGCTTTAATTTGGACAAAAATTTAAAATTAACATGGATATGATATAGAGTGGTCTTGAAATGCCCCCTTAAACCCATTTAATGATAATAGTGTGTGACATTTTTGTGACTTTATACCTTGAGTTTACACTATTTCTTCATTTTATCTTTTTCAGTGGTGATAAAATATTACATTACTTACTGCTTAAAAATAAAATTAACCTTATAAAATAATTTTTATACAGTGATTCAAAAAATTAAATAGATTCATTTAAAATAATTTTTTTACAGTGGTAAAACTTTATTTTAGTATGAGTGTGCACAATTCTAGAGATTAAATTTTTATGAAAATGAATTGTTTAGAATAAAAATTAATTACTTACTTATTTTCAAAATTAATCATATTAGTTTAAGAACGTTATTTTACTCATTAAAAACATCATTTTTTAAAAAACAATTAATTTAAAAAAAATTGGTTGTCTTGATCAATCATGATGATATCATTAATTATAAGATATTTATAAAAACTATATTTTTTTATTATTCACATAATGATTAAAAATTCATAAAAATAAATAATTTTCAATCTATGATAATTTTAACATAATTACTACAAAATTGATGATCATTTTATCAAAATCATATTTGGAAAATTAAAAATTTATCATTTAAATGAAAATATAAAATAGAATGGAAAACCGTTTTAATAAGGAAAGTGGATACTAGAAAATAAATAATTTTTAACATATTTTACATCAACTACTAATTATATAAGGATTAATATATTTTTCTGTTCATTAATTGTTTTATCAAATTATCTCCTCAAATTTTTTCAATTTAATTAAAGATAAAATTAAGCAACACATGAAAAATAGTTCATTGAAAAATATCCATTTTCAATATTAATTGATTTTATTATCATCACACTAAAATTAAATATATATCTTCGAATAATTAGATTTATTTAATTTATTGGTTCTATAACACATAAAACCATTCTTTATATAATAATAATATTATATAAGGTATCAAAATAAAAGTAGATTTTTCGTCCATGTCCTACATGCCTCTAATACCTAAAAACAATGGGATTCCAAAAAAAAGACATGTTTCAATTATAAAGAAATTACTATCAAATTAAAAATACTTTTGTGGAGAACTCAGAGACTTTCCATTCCCATTGATGATGTGATTATAAGAAAGAGAACTAATACATGTTCGAAATGATAGTATTGTTGTAACGGAAATGAAGAAGTTGGTGGTTATATATTCATTGAGTGTAAATGGGAATTAGTTATGTGGAGAGGTTTTGGGGATATTTTTAGCTTTTTGGGTCACTCCATTGGTGATATGATTTCATTTCTTAACTTATTTAAAGGAGCAATAATGAACCTTCAGGAATGTATTTTTAGGAAAACTATTCTTCCCATGATATGTTGCTACATTTGGGATGTTAGAAAAAAACTTGCCCAAATGGATTCTCCACCTCACCACTGGAAATGCAGTTAAAATCTTGTAGTCATGTAATTGAACTAGGTCTCCTGGTGAAGTGGGAAGATTCCATTATTTCCTTAAGACATTTAATGGAAACCAACATCATCGTGCCTCCTTTTTCCTCTATCTAGGGTATATAGATCATTTACAATCCTCTAGAGTCTGGCCTCAAACATATCATGGGTGGATCATGTAATCATGGACATGTTCTTGGAGGTAGTGTCATTAAGGTTATGTCTGGTTTGGTTATCTTTAAATTTAGCAGCTTCTATGAAAATAGAAATTCAATCAAGGCTGAGGAAAATGTTCTTACAATGGGATTTATCCCTTCCATAATCATAGATAGTCCATTATTTCCATTGAAATAGACTCATTGGTGATTTATATATCCTTTCAGGGAATGACCCAAACCCACTAGTCCATCGAGTATCTCATAAACAATTTTCATAGGTGACTTTCTAATGGAAGGGGCTTCGGTCACATGCATCACCACGGTAATAATGTTTTTGAATACATAGTTGCACGAGGAGGCCTTTATTTAACCTGATTTTTTTAGGAGGTATTGTGTACCTCACCCTTGGAGTGCGTCAACCTAATTGGAGGTGACATAGTTTTTATGCACTATTTTAGAACTCTATGTTATATTTTTAACTTTTTATCTACTACCTTTATTTAAAATTTTTTAATTTTTTTATAATAAAATTTAACAAAACAATATATTTTTATTTACATAATGGTTTATTTTAATTTTATTTATCTTAAGGATAATATGTATTTTTTTCTTACAATATATTATGTTTTATCATATATTGTAATAAAAAAACATTGTTAATTTTATATTGGTTTTTAACTTCATACATCCAATTCACCATAATATTTATTTAAAGGAATATATTTACTAAAATAGCCAGTGTTACATTCTATCCCACTAAAACTAATTAAATACTTTTAATTTTTATTTCCCTTACAGTTGAAAATTATTTTGGGTTTCTTAATCTAGACAAGACTAATGATATAATTTTAAATATGAATTCAACCTCAATATCATTGTTAGGACTAGGAAACTCATATTCTCCCTATTAATAAAATTTATTTAAATTGTCATTTATTTATACAATTTAAAAAATATATGATTCCTTAGATTTTTATATGAAATTTTTTATTCTATAGGAATACCTTTCACAACATTAATTTGCTGGTTTTTCCCATCTAAACACCGAAATACCCTAGTTATAAAAACCATGAAAATATCATACAGCCAAAAATTAATTCATTATATTAATTATAATTTTTAATTCTAATATGTATTATCAAATAAAGACATCACATTAACATATGAATAATTATATAAAACTATAAAAAACTTATTTTTAACCTACAACATCAAATTAATTATCAAATTAATATAAAAAAATAAGAAAAAAATAAATAATTCCATAACATATGTGAATTTAGTTTTGGTAGACCTATACTACACAATCTAGTGCTAAAAACATAATCTTTACTCACTATCTTTGAAACCATATTAGACTAACATCGAAAAAATCATATAATATATATATTATTTTCATATCTAGATAGTTATTATCATTGATAAACATATTTTTATATAACTTAAATGATTAGTTTCATTACATATTATATACACGGTTAACTTCTTTTACAAAAAAGTCTTAAAATTTCCTAAAAAATTATCTACACATGATAGACTTAAAGAGATAAAATAAATAAAAATATTCTCCATTAATTGGAAAATAGAGACATATGAAATTTTTGGGCTTATATGATCACTTAAATAAATCATAATCGATATAAATAAATTATTATAAGAGATCATAGGATGAGATTATGTGTATGAGAACTTAATCAATTTTATTGGACATAACATAAGTGAATTATAACAAATAAAACATAGATTACAAACAATTAGTCAAAACATAAATATTGGAAACAATATAAACCATTTTTGA
Organism: Viscum album; assembly: GCA_963277665.1. NCBI lineage: Eukaryota > Viridiplantae > Streptophyta > Magnoliopsida > Santalales > Viscaceae > Viscum > Viscum album. The sequence continues at coordinate 175,276,246 of OY728140.1, read as the reverse complement.
TAGGTTTTTTAGATATGATTCAATATTCACTTGCTATTAATACCTAATATAGGCATAAATACATTTCATAAAATTTTAATATAAGCATAAGCCCAAAAAACCATTTCATTTTTTTAGAATCACCAACAAAACAATTTTAACATTTTGGGAGGATTAATTAGACGATTGGGTTCCCACCAATTTTATATAATCATGTTTGATGGATTACCACATTAAATTGTGATTAATGCCCTTTCCCATAAACATTGTATACATCTTAAACATAGTCCCATAATAGACTTGGTATAATCATCATTCCGATAAATTAATTTTAAAAATTATCATAGTGTATTGTGTTTTATCTAAGGTCCATTATATTAAATCCTATGATATATCATCCTTTAACCAATGAGTATAGTAAATTCATGGAACCAAACATAACATAATGATATACATTAAATAAGTTTTCCATGCGAATGCGATATCATTCTTATTTTAAAAATAACATTATTATATTATGGGAAACAACCATGCATCATGAAAAATTATTTAGGAAAATTAAATAATTAATCAATGTAAATATGATAGATTGTATGAATAATCTATATCCCTAATATTTCATTATAATAATTAAAAGATTATAATGTATATTGAATCACATTTATAAGAGTATTTGAAAATTTCATGGAAAAAAATAATTAATACCATGTTCTCTTAATAGAATATATTTTAGAATGAAATGTTCATGACAATATGGGAATAATTATTTCATTAAATAAACATGGAAACATAGAAAGTTATATTTTTTAATAAATATAAATATTATAGTAGGAAAAATATTAATGTCAAAAGTATTAAAAATAGATTCTTTTTACACCTTTGTAAGAATGTAAAAACGACCTCTATTGAAATCGTAAAATCCATTCACTTCAAAATAATGAAAATAAAATATATTGAAATAGAAAAATGACATTACAAATTCATTTAGGTATAGTTAGTATCATTATTATAAAATTTTAAATAATATGGTGATGGAGAATAATGAGTTATGACTAAAAAGTAGAGATAAATCCAGTTTAACTTAAATGAATCCTTATGGTGGAATTATGTTATAAATAGAATATATATCATTATAACTCATATAAACCTTAAAAATAAATAAAAATTTATAGAATAGATTATATTATATAGTGAAATAGTATAATAATACTTAAAATAGTAATTTATACATAAATATTCTTAAGTTCAATGTGAGACTCCAAAGGAAACCATTTAGAAATTGGTACCTTTTGATATAAATTTACATTAATGGTTTAAAATGAAATAAAAAAATAAACACCATGAATAAAAAGATCTTAATTATATAATATGTCAAATATTTTTTATATACATGTTATAAGTGAATATACATGTATAATATGTAACATTTCTAATAATAGGAAATTTGAAATGAGAAACCTCTTCCATGTGTTATATCATTCTGTGTTGTTGTATAACCTCATAGTTAATAAACTAATACTAATAAATAATTTAGAAAGAATACTAATTCATGCTAATTATCTATTATATTAATTTATTATATTAGTTTAGTAAATATATTTTATAATTTTCAATTATTGTTTATCATTAGTTTTTTATAATTTTAACCACCCATTTTCTATTTTAATATGAATGATTTATTCATCATTCCTTTTTTGTTTGTTTAATATTTTATATATGGGAAATTATCTTTGAATATAAGTTCCATATTGATTTTATATATAAAAGGTATATTCCATGGGTCTTCTGTTTGTGGTTCTCAAAGATGGTTTTTGTAATTCAATAATTACGTAAAATTTTATCAAATAAAAGGTGGTATATTTATAATGTGTTGAATTTAAATATTTACATTCTAGATAAAAAAAATCATTTCAGAACTATTCATATCATATCATAGTTGTAAATATGTTTATATAACCATCGATGACATAACATTATTGGATCAGTCTTGTATATGGTCAAACCAACCAAAAAAAAATTATGGTATGATCAATGGAATAGAATGATTATGAAGTGCTTTTAGTATAATATCATCATTAAAAATGTATAGTGATATTATATATGTTTTATAAAATAGATAATGAATAATTTAAAAGAGATATATAATGAAAATAAATGCTAATAAAGTGTAATATTTCATTTTTTATAAATGGGATATCATTTTTTCTCTTAGAAACCATTTTATTTTTTGTATTTTATTATAATTATTTGTTGCGATAATTTCACCATTGATTTATTAATTTTAAATGATATAATACATTTGCAAAAAAATTATATAATGTGGTGTTTGGTTTTAGTTGTTATATGTAGTGCATAATATATTCCAAGTTAAATTATTTTTAGAGAATTTAGATGAAACATTAAAATCAGTAGAATCATGGGTGAATGATAAAATATATTCACTGGATTTTTATATGTTCTGAAAAATTCAGTAATGTCATTAGATGATACAACCTATTGATAAGTTCCTCAGAATAGTGATTCTATGATTTTGTTGTTGTTTCAACAGATCTTGAAGAATTTGGAAATAAAATATTTATATTTTTCACAAATTAATAAATAAATATGAACTTATCAGTGAGGACTATACGATAAAACATATAAGTGAAATCAAAATTCATATGGTAATTTTTGCATTTTATAAATTCTTATATTAAATTTTTGTTTTAATTAGTTTTCCTGGGTGTTTACTCATTACGGTACCAAAATTTGTGGTTTTTAATTATAATGATATTTAGAATTCTAAAATTCTATTTTTTTATACTGATCAATATGATTTAGGTATTTCATTTATATGAGGATAACATATTTTTCAATTTTTCACGATGAAGGGAATTCAGGGATTAAAATACGTAGTTAATTTTTATCAGATTTATCATGGTCTTCTTGGGATAACCAGACATATACACCTTCAAAACATTTTTATAGTCGACCACATCTGAGGATTGATATACATGACACATTTTTGTAGTATCAAAGTCCCTTCATACAATTTTGATTCATGGGTGGTTTTCTAATAATATCATTTTTGTATTTTTGGTATTTTAATCCTTACTCCATTAATTTTTTTATAATATGTTTAGTTATATATTTTTCTAGTGCATACTAATTTATTTTTATGTTATTATCTTTATTATAATTTTAATTTGGTTAAAAAAATAGTTTTACACTTATTATTTATGATTTTATGGTATGATCAATCGTTGGATTAGTTTATAGATTATGTTGGATAAAATGATGGTCTTTTTTTACTAAAAATCACCTACCCCTTATATTTTATATACCTTAGTTTTATGGTAAAGAATTTTTTTATTATATCGAGTCTTTAAGATCGGTATTGAGTCTTATTATAGTAATCCATTATTATCATACATTGGTATAACTTCATTTTTATGAATATTCATTAATGTAGAAAAACACATGCTTGAGGATCATAATCGTTTTTTTTCAAATATGGAGTCACAAAAAACTTGTGCACTGGTAAACTACATCATCTCCCACTATCATCATAATGACTAGAACCATTCTTAGATAGATCATGCCTAATACAATTATTCATATCATGGGTAATGGAATTATAGAAAATGTTGTTGTCGGATTCTCAGTACGGGTAGAAAAGAGAGATTCATAAACATAACATGAACAATATGGTTTTAGAAAATGATCATAACATTTAATGACTATACCCTACATATCGAAGATATTAGTCATGATTAATGGAATATTTATTTGTTGTTTAGAAAACATTTATCAAAATGGAATCAAATAAAAAGATCTATGAGAGAATAAAATAGGTATAAAACACATATTTGTCAAATACACATAAGCATAAAAAATCATTGAAGTATTTTAAAGGATCACTAGAAAGGATATCACAATGGGATGGGTTCTCTCCCCAATTCTTCCTAGTAGTCTTGGTTCACTCCCAATACCATAATATAAAAAAAATTCCATTAAATAATAGGTTTCGTTAAACATTTCTATCAAATCTGTCTCATGAGATATAAATATTTAACCATTGAATTGGAGGGAGAAATATGTCTTAGCCATCAAATTATTAAAATCATATATGTGTGTGACCCAATGTCATAATACATTCATTATATCAAAAGAAATTAAATGAAATGGGTTTCACAAATATTTCATCATATCATAACCAATGTGAAAATATAGGTTTCAATTTCATCATGAAATCACTTTTGAAAAAAAGAATTGTGTTTCACAATAATTTAACCATGGGAAAACCTATCGAAAAAGTAGTGGTTTTGATTATCATTTTATCATGGTATAACCCATTGAAGAAAAAACAATTCATAAACATATAGTAATCATACACATAAATCATTCATATAAATAAGAAGTATGTGACTGTTGGATCATATCACTATAAATTCATAATTAATATCAATGGATTTAATCTTATATGGAGAATTAATTTTAAATTATTATTCTGGCCATTTCATGAAGAATATAAAATTACTTCCAAAGTAACATATTATAATTAAAAAAAATTAAAATAAATTTCATTGAATATAAACTGAAAAACATATTAAAGAATATTTTAAATAACATTTAAAACATTTATGGAGGCTAATATGTGTTTTACTATGAAAGAACATTTTCAAACATTTTCAAAATCAATTTTTTCCTTTGAAATCCATAGTTAAAGAACTAAATATTTTACAAATATTTTGGAAAACATTTTGAATGAAATTTTAATTGAAAAAAATTCAAAACATTATAAGAAATGTTTAAAATATTTGAGAAGTATGTATAGTTGGAAATAATATTCATATCTGTCATTTTAGAAACAAATATTCTTTTCATATTTTTGGTGAAATATAAATGTTAAATATTTGTAAAATGAGATGAAGATTCCTTTCAAAATTAATTTTTCAGAAGTTCAAAAATTGGAATATTTTTTTTATAACTATTATAGTAAAAAAGTAAAACGTTTTTTAAAATAATTTTAAATAACATGGTTTTGGATGAAAAAATATTTCCGACCGCGTATAGAAATAAAGCCTTATTGTATTAAAATCATTTTACATATTTATTTATTGATCAAAGAGTGTAAAAATGGTACTATTACATGAAAAAATATGGAATAACCAGAGAAAAATAAAATTTCTGTCTCTATTAATAGATATAACATATGATTTTATCATTAGAAACATAATCATAAATAATCCCAAAAATGATGAGATTTTACATACAATCATTACCACATTGGTAACTTTGAACCATAATCCCCATGAATGAAGTACATTAAATGGAATTAAAAATTTCATAGGGACAAATATAATAAAGACATTATATGTTTAAGGGTATTTATGTACACCTCGTGAGAGAATATAGGTTCATAACATAACATATGCATCAAATAGGGTATATTGAGACAAAAATACCTTTTCGCTTTAAAAACATTTGAACTGCAAACCCTGTGAATCTGAGAAATAAAAATTGATATGTAAATATAAATATTTTAATGTTAACAATAATAAAATAAATTCATGGGATGTTTGTAGACCACATAAAAGAGATATGTGGGGAATATGGCATGTATCTGACATATGTAAAAAGTGAGACATAAATCTATTACCTTAAGTATAGAAGTTTGTCACAAAAATTCCAACCCTTTGTATTTTAAATATAAGTTTATTATACATAGAATATATATATAAATATATATATCATTCCATGTATTATTTTATTATGGTAGTTTATTACCCATTTCTTAACAATTCAGTGTTAATGTAACCTTTTAGATAATAACTACATTATTTTTCGTGTATGTTTTGAGTTTTTATATTTAGTCTTCCGACTTTAATAATGGTTTAATAAACACCATAATTCTAACCATGATATAAATAACACATATATTCATTATATATATTATTATTGTAATCAATAAAATTTAGTTATAGAAAATAAAATATGTCATTCATGGGGAAGGTTGGTCAAACAAAAATAGTAAAGCTAGTTCTATTTTTCATACCACATTGAATGAAAAAATGATAATAGATATATTATTATTATAGAATAATTTTTATGAAAAATATATCACATATATTTATTTAAAAAATTATTAATAAAATCCATGTAAATCGTGAACTAAATACATCACTTCGTGAGACGGTAGTCCGCAGTACACATGAGTTATGTTATCACATTCCCTAAAAAATAGAGTAATAAGATATGTGTTATATACTGATTAAATAAGTACAATAGTATCAAAAATATCATATATAAATAAAAAATTTATCATCATGCCAATGAGCCTGTACCTAAGTGGTAAAGGCTCCGTCTTGGCATCCAAAAGACCAAGGATCAAATCCGGGCAGGGAAAAATTTCTGGGGTACTGAAGTAGCACTATAGCGGGGGCACTTTAGTTGTACTGTAGCAATGGGTTAACTGTAGAGGCGATAAAATTGTAGGGGTGGAGGCACTATAGTAGGTGCTATAGTGGAGGAAGTATTGAAGTAGGTACTGGAGCAGCCCGAGTATTGTAGCAGTACAGTTCATCGAGGGGTCATTTAGGCCAAAAAATGGTCTTTCAAGCCTTATATTTAGGCCACTTTGCCTTGGGCCTTCGGGATATGTAATGGGTCTCCCTCTACCCAGTCTTAAAGAGGTATTTTCATTAAATAATAAATTTAGGATTCATCCCCAACCATTTAAAAAAATCCATCATCATGTCAAGCCATTAGAGGTGGTAAGAAAAACATGAATGACATTGGTTTGTGAGGTGGTATTCTTCCGAACAAATGGATGATGATTTTTTAACCGATTTAATGGAAGTGGAAATGAATTTAGGAAATTAAGTTAATATAAATAAATGTAATTATATATAAGTTAATATGGTTAATTTATATGTATTTTATAATAATAAATTAATGAGTTGTAGGAATAAATAATAATAAAATACTCATTGATGAATGTTACCTCATGTTCTGGTGTCCTCCTAATGTTTTCACAAAATAGAATTACAAGGTTAGTTTTTTTCCAAAATTATCCTTACATGATGAGTGTAGGGACATTTTTAGGTGATTTGATCAGGTATTAAAAAACCGAAAATATTTTTATTGTGTTAATAATATAGGAGATAGGGTTGATTTTTATATTTGTGGTGAGTGACACACTTTTATTTTTTTGGAAGTAATGTTTTCTGTATTTTTCATAAGACACGCCGGTCAAAGTTAGTCTACTTAGAATATAATACATTACAGTAGTGGAATAGGGTCATCCAATATAATTTAGATAAGTTTATAGGCCATTTTAACCCTTATCATTTTTTTCAACCCCATATTTACCCTTTTTTACCATAAAATTGGTAAATAATTTTAATTGTTTTAATATTCATTATGGTCAAAAATTAATTTGAATATATTAGATTATATTTATTTTGAGGATTAATAATATGGAATCAATTTTGGAAAAATTTATTAACAAAAGAGACAAATTTTAATTTAAAATTATTCCCATTAATGTGGTGAGAAATATGGTCTTTAAAGAAACAACCTGAAAAAGATTACAATGTTCATATATAAAAATTCATTATAAAATTGATCAAAATGAAAAAAAATATATTTATTTATGTATAATTTCAAAAAAATATTAAAAAAATTAAAATATAAATTTATTTATATATAAATTAAACTAAAAGGTATATTTCTATTAAAATTTTGTATTCTGTACTATTAATAAAAAATGAAACATTTCCGAAAAATCATAAAAAATGTTTCAAATATAATTTTGAAAATATAATTTCACAACAGAATTTTAATTATCAAATTATTTTTCATAATGTGTTGAAATTTAATTTTATTAATGGTAAAACAAATACAAAAGCATTTTTTTGTGAATATTACTTTGGAAGCATTTAATGATTTTACAAAAACATAAGTACTTTTTTTATCAATATTCATTATTTATATAAAACCATTATAATTAATATATAAAATTTATTTTTTACTACTCATATATATATGATTGATATCTTTGTTATAAACATATTTTTTAAATAACTAAATTGTTAATATATGTTATGGTTTTGTTATAACTCAGTGTCATGGGTGAAGCTAGCTAACCCATTGGCGCTTGTAGTTCTAGAATAAATATGTGTTTCAAATCATGAATGATATAAAAGAAATTTATTTCATTTGGAAAAAGGCATAAAAAATCATCTTTTTATATTGCACAAAACATAAAATGAACTTATCACCAGAAATTTACCACTTTGATACAACAAAATGAGGATATTTATTCATCATCATATCCTTAGGGTCCCATATAAATTCCTCCTATAGGTGGTTCCATATAAAAACATTTACTAGGTAAGTGGTTTTTTTTAAGAATTTTTTGTACTGTCTATAATATCCAGCTTTTATTCCTCATAGCATTGATATTTATTAAGTGGTACGATCATTGACTTCCATACATGTGAAGGTTCTGGTATTTAATTCCTCATGACAGATACATGGAACAAATTGTGGAAATTATGTGTTTATAAATGGATCTAACCTTATTTTCCATTTAATTCTCTATCACAAGACCCAATAGATATTTTCTACAACAATATTTTATCATGATGGAGTTCAAAATTTCATTCAATATTGGGAGTCATGGATATATATCAATATGATTTAGTGGAAGAAATTTTTTTTAGAGAAATAAACAATAAGATGGATTTGATCACAAAAACCTTTTAAATCCAAAGCACATGATATCAACATATATTCATGGGTTTGAATTGTACTTTTAGACTGACCATATATCTATGGAAGATACATAGTACTGACAATCAACATCACATCAAGAGATTATTGAAGACTTCATCAGTACTTTCAATAAAACTATAGATCCATATTAGAAACCATAAAATGTGGAACTTCGTGCAACATTATCCTTCATTAATGTTTATCTTACAATGATTACATACAGTGACTTTTTTTATAGTGGTGAAGTGTGCTGAATTTATATGGAGATAGACTACAAAAAATATAAAATAATTCACTTTAGATGTTTTGGGTGTCTAATGAAAAATACATGGTGATTTTTTCCATTTCCATTCTGGTATTTGTAGTAGATGTGACCTCCCCCTACACTTTTATATTTCATCCAAAATTTTGAAACATACCATGAACCGAGATAAATTTTTTTTGATATCTCTATTCTTTTAATAGCACCATAAATACAGTTTCAAATCTCTATGTATCTTCATACTTACAGAATGAATAAATAATGAAGAAATACGATCATCATATAAAACACTCGTTAAAATATTATATTGGAAGAACACAAAAACGGTTCATGAATCTTATCATTCCATCACGATGGAGGTTATATTCGGGAACATTTCTAACCATATGTTTCTGCACAACATGTTCTTTTTATGAAACATTAATCATCACATGGGTATATGGTTGAATATTAAATTGAGCAAGATATTATTTTAACCCTCTTTCATGATTTCATGATTCATCCTTTTCAAATCAATAAATTTTCTAAATTCTATAATCCTTTTCATGGATAAGACAACATGATCCTTTCAACTCAAACCATCAAACAACTTCTTCACTTTCCTAGGGTGGTAATGTATTGATCGGTAATAATATTTAATAGTCTCTAAATATATTATTTTTCACATATTTGACTCCTTCTATGTTAATATAAACTTTAAATTATTTATATCAGAATATATGTCCCACATTCCTCCATAAATATAATGCATCAATATGATTATTGAAAAACATACATAAGATAACTCCAAATCAAGACTTTTTAAATTTTTCTCCTAAATCTTCTATTATCATGATCTATAATATATATATCTATTTCACTATTCATGATAACATATCCCTATACCTCAATGGATGCATCACTATATATTAGAACCCATTCTCCAATATAGGTTAATGTAATCCTGGGTGCTCTAACTAAGGTTCTCTTATGTTGCTTGAATGTTTCCTCACATTCATTAATCGAGTGGAACATCAAACCCATATAAGTTAACATAATTAGAGTATTATATATTAATCAGAAATTATCCAAAAAAGTGATATTTTCCATCTAAACAATGAAATCTAAAAATCATAGGAATTTTTTGTTGTCCTAAAAAACATTTAATTTCTTCCATCTCTTATGGATCTACTGATATACCATACATTGAGATTATATAGACCATAAATGATACATGTTTTATCCAAAATTAACATAGTGTGATTTTTTTATATTTTCTCTTTCTGAGGAAATTTTGTACAATTCTCAAGTTGTCTTTATGCTCTTCCTTGTTCTCTAAATAGTTAAAAATTCCATCTATAAATAAATACACAAAATCATTAAGGTAATCTCAAAAAATTATTCGTTAAATCATTTAAGAAAGAGGGGTAGTTAGTAACATTTAATGGAATCACTATATAATCATAGTGTACATATCTTGTAAGCAGTCGTGTCTTGGGTGTATGCTTCTTCTTAACACTCAATTGAAGATATGCAAAATCAAATACAATCTTTGAAAACTATCAAGATCTATGAATTTGGTCAAACAATTCACAAAATATTTGTAATAGGATACATATTTCTAATTATGATCATTTTTGGATCCCAACAATCAATATAGAAGCACATTGATCCATCATTATTTTCACCAAATTTGCAGGTTCACCCTAAGGTGACACAAATGGATGAGAAAATACCTTTATAAGGACATCAATTTCATTCTTATTCAATTCATGTTACACAATGTCGACCATTCTATAGGGATACTTTGATATTTTTAGGAAACAAGGTGTGAGTTCTATTGAAAACACATATTCATGTTTTATTGGAAGGCAACACAACTCATCGTGAAAAAATAAAAACATTCCCCTATTATAGGAATATTATTAATTTCATATTTCTCCCAAACCATTTGATAGAAATAAACATTATTAATGGTAACTATGAACCATATAATAGATTTTATATGTATAAGAAGACCATACTTATCATCACAATCATGAATACTGTATACTAGTTTTAAATAACAAATGTCATTGTCATTCCGTGACAATTGATGTGGGATTTATGAAAATGAAACCAATTCATGCCTATGATAACATCAAATTAAAACAGTACAAATGAAAATATTTATAGGAAGAACATCCCCCCCACATTATCCAGAGAGGAATCATAGTCCAGAGATGTGGTCAATATATAATTGTTGTGTTTCACTGTTAATTCTACATATAATAATTTGGGTGGAATCATGATACCCTTATCAAAATTTTCAAGTATGAATGATTGGTTATATCAAGATTCATATAAGAAATTAATAGTTCCAGAGTGTAGAGTAATTACAACTTTCATGAAATTATTATCAAACCTCTCATCTGAATTAGTGATCACATTATATTTCCCTTTATCTCTTGTCTTGATAGGTTGTTGAAATATAACATCTTCATTAACCATCATATTTTGTAATTGGATAGAATAATTCCCATTTTCCTTACATTTGATACACAATAGTGGGGGTGGTGCATTCTCCAAAGATTTCTCCCTATTGAAATTATTAAATAACTTCATCCCAACAATATAGTTAGCCAATTCCCTAATTAACTCCCCTTCCACTAATAAAACATTTTCTAATATCTTCAAGAAAATTTCTAATATATTTCTTAAAACCCATTGATGATAAATAAAATCACATCTTCTTATTTCCAAGGTTCCTAAATTTTCCATTGAATTTCAATTTTTTGTACTTATCAGCACCATGAATTTGATACATTACTCCATCCTAAATTTTCTCCATTATATAACATAGAAAAATTTCCTCATAGATAATTTTTTCTCTGATGGAAAACTCCCTTCAAGTACATTGTTTTATGCCACTTAATAATTTATGAGACTTACATTTAGGTGGGAAAATAATACCACAATCCATCCTTACAATGCTTATAAAATTTTCATTATATTTAGCAACGGATTCATCATCCTTTTCATTTAATTCAAATAAATTAATCGCAATATTCATACAAGGAATAAAATTAAAGTAATTATTGAAAAATATGTTCATCAACTCATCCCAATCAACAGAGTAAATTTTATCATGTTGCATTATATTCTTGATAAGAATCCTCCATTGACATACTTCACCTTAAAACTAAATTTTTAAAATTTAAGGATTTTATTTTTAAAAACAGAAATTATTTTTGAATTTTGAATTTTAAATTTTGATTAGGGTAAATTTTATGGATTTTTCAAAGAAAGGTCATTTTTTATGGACAGTAAAAAAATTAAGCATTTTTTTAAAAAATACCTTTTGGATTATATATTTTTATGGTAAAATTATTTCTGAAATAAGTTTCTAATGTAATAATTGATAAATTATACATATATTAATCCAATTTATTTCATTATAATAATTTTTATATTGAAATTTGATATAATCAGTTGTTGAACATTTTGACATTTTTACTATAAAAACTTGGTTTCTCACCACGTCTATGGGATTAGCATGAAACTTAACATCCCCATTTTGTGATTTTAATTTTGATAAATAGACATACAAGATTGTATTAATTATAATATTTATGGTCTAATAACATCATCTTAATTTTTTACCAAAAAAATTGTTGATTTGATTAAAATTGATTATGGTGATTAAGGTAAAATTTATCATAGTAAGGGACTAATCCAAAATATCAAGGGATAAAATGACCTAAAAAACATGTCTAAAATCCTTTGGATGCCAAATTTTACACCACACACCCTATTGAGTGGAATTTTATGGGTTATTGTGATATTATTAAATGTATCTGTCATATATGAAAGGTTATATAAGGAAAAATGTAAAAGGGTATCATTATGTATCTTTAACATTTATAAAACTCTGAAATTTCTAAAAATACATCTTATTTTTTGTTATACATTTCCTATTGATATATAAATTGATTATTGTATTTATAATAATTTATCATTAATTTTTAGAGCTAATTTAGTTACTAAATTGTTTTGAGAAACATCCTCATAGTGATTATTTTGTTAATAATTAACTAAAATAAATGATACAATGGATATTAAAATTGAGGTAAATTGAATGACTTTTTGTCTTTAATTATTTTTTTGATTAATATATCATGATTCATAGATTTAAAACTAATATATCTGAATTCAAATATTTTTTGATATTTTAAAATTAATGTTAAATAAATAATTTATAAATTGACATTAATGTTATTTTACAAAAAAAATATTTTTTTTAAATAATTTAAAATTAATAAAAAACCTACATTCAAAAAATGTGATTTGTATGTTTGGAAAATTTGTGGATTTTATTTTGAAAAACAAAAAATATTTTTGAATTTAGAATTTTAAAATTTGATTAGAGTAAAATTTCGGGATTTTTCAGAGATAGTTCATTTTTTATGAATACTAAAAAAAATTAAACATTTTTGTTAAAAAAACATGTTTTTGATTATATATTTATTACGGTTAAATTATTTTTGAAATAAGTTTATAATGTAATAAATGATAAATTAAAAATATATTTATCCAATTTATTTCATTAAAATAATTTTTATATTGAAATTAGATATCATCACTTGTTGAACATTTAGAAATATTTTCTTTAAAAATCTGGTTGCTCACAATGTCTGTGGGATTAGCATGAAACATAATTTCCCCCTTTTGGGATTTTAATTTTGAAAAAAAGACATACACGTTTGTATTAATTATAATATTTATGGTCTAATAAACTCATCTTAATATTTGACCGAAAAAATTAGTTTAATTGATTAAAATTAATTATGGTGATTAAGGTAAAATTTATCATAGTAAGGGACTAATCCAAAATATCAAGTGATAAAATGACCTAAAAACATGTCTAAATTCCCTTGGATACCATAATTTAGACCACACACTCTCTTGGTTGAAATTTTATAGTTTATTGTGATATTATTAAATGGATATGTCATATATGAAATGTTATATGAGGAAAAATGTAAAAGGAAATCATAATGTATCTTTAACATTTATAAAAATATGAAATTTTTAAAGAACAACATATTTTCGGTTATACATTTCCTATTGAAATATAAATCTATTATTGTATTTATAATAATTTATCACTAATTTTTAGAGCTAATTTAGTTACTAAATTTTTTTAAGAAACATTATCATAGTGATTATTTTGTTTATAATTAACTAAAATAAACGACACCATAGATATTAAAATTGAAGTAAATTGAATGAATTTTTTACTTTAATTATTTTTTTGATTAATATATCATGTTTTATAGAATTAAAACTAATATATCTGAATTTAAATATTTTTTTTTATTTTAAAATTAATGTTAAATAAATAATATAGAAATTGACATTAATGATATTTTAAAAAAAAATTATTAAATGATTTAAAATTAATAAAAAACATAAATTCATAAATTTTATTTGTATGTTTTAATAAATATTTTATATTTTATATTAACAGAACACATTATCTTTAATAATTATTATATTTATTCATAGATTGTAAAAACAACAACACCATTGTCTGGTTTTATGTAGATATTTAATGCATCACTATATGCTGGATTTAAAGTTAATTTAAAAAACCTGGTATTTATAATTTTAAAAATCAGCTATAAAATTAATAATTCATTGAAAATATATTTTCTAATGAATATCACATTATTTTCTTCTTAATGGTTAAATTAAATAGGTTATAAAATTAAATGCATTAATAAAAAATGATGAAATTGTGGAATCCTGGATGTCATGGAACTAAATTAATATAATACACATAGATTCATGTGGTAGCGGTTTTTATAGACCATGATTTCATAATAACTCATTATTAATTTATTTTTGGGTCATATTAGGTGAAGGGGACCTCCTAAAAAATGAATACCTTTTGATATTTACAAGATTTCCACTCATCTACCACATTATTAAGAAATGAACTCTCCCCCTATTTTCACACTTTTAAAACCACTTTCCATTATATTAGTAATTCACTCACCGACATCCTTAAATTCATCCTTGAATCCTCCCTTTGGAAAGAATGCAATTACAAGGAATACCCTTGGTAAAAACCAAAAGGAGTTACCCAAAAAAGAGGTTAAACCCAACCTAAATCTCATTAATTTTATTTTCTCTCTCCACCACCTCAATTATACTCATTCCATGATGATACAACAACATAAATATCATCAATATATTCATATTTTTTTGGAACGAAATAGGAAGTCGATGGAAAAATATAAGAGGCGGTGAATTGTAGGTGTTATATTTTATCCTTTTAGCCTAAAAGGAATATTAGTTTAAAAAGATTAATACTAATACTATTAATTTGAACTCTTATAACTTTAAAAATTATAATTATAGTAGACCTAGTTCTAGTAAATATTGTAATTCAATTGATTGTGATACTGTATTTTTCAAGTCATAATTGAAACTTATCTTATTCACAGTAAAATGATTTGATCCGAGTGATCAGGTATTAGATAATAATTAAAATGGTTAGGATGATCAAAAAATAATATAATTGATTCAATCATAATGATTATAGAATTTTTTTGGTTATTAAGATGATCAATATCAGTGTTTTAAAAATAAATCATAATCAATATACTATAGAGTTATCGTAATCAAAATGGTCACAAGAAACAAAATAATGAATAGAAAGATGAATAACTAAAAACATCAATTTCTATTAAAATTAATGAGAAATGTAAAAGGATACAATTTTTAACCAAAAGGTAAGTTTATCCTTTCAACTAGTATAGAGGTACCTTGATTTATACTTTCCAGAAAGTGTGTCTTACCAACACCAAGGTAATCCCTAGATATGATGATCATCTATAGTTTTTTAACCTGTTCCTGAAATCCCTAGATTAAATAAGTAATCGACACCTCTATCTTCCTTGCCTCAGAAGCCCACAATCAATAAAATATTCGCACCAGTCTGTCTACCAATCTCTGAAATCCCTCAATTAAAATCTCAATTTATATTTTTTTTACAAAGAAAAACACAACTACTTGATGATACAAGTATTAGGAAAAATTTGTTCCCTACTTATAGACTTCATATTTTTTCACAATGTAGTAATTTGAAAATTCTCTCATTGAGTGTCTCCAATTCATCAAAAAGTTATGATCTGATCTATGTGAACTAGTATTTATAGCCTTCATCTCAATGGAAATATTTTTCCTATAATAGTCATATTTGTTCCTAAAATCATGGAGGGAATTTGACATCTGGCACTTCTATGGTCATATCATAATATAAATAATGATATCATTTTGAATAAAAGATCAAAACAATTCCACAACTATGTTTTTATTATAAAATAATTAATTTCAAAAATAAATGGTAATAAAGATAAGTCCAATAATATTCATAAAGATATTTAGAATGATTTGAATCATATTCGAGGATAATTTAATTTGATTTAAATCGTATATGGTGATTACAAAAAAACAATATCAGCTGAGTGAGATAGTAATCGTAATATACGATTATAATTTGGAAAACAAGAAATGTGGTTATGATTGTAAACCTGATATGAATATATGAATCAAAACATGATATAATGTTATGATTATAACTGTGATATGCAATTATGATTGTGAAAGTGATATGTGATTAAAATTTCAATCATGATATGCAGTAATAATTGTAATCATGTTATGTATTTATGATTATAAAATTGTTTCTGTAGTGTTTTACAAGAATCATAATCAGTTGTACATTCGATAGTTATGGAAGAAAGAGTTTGTGATTTAAAAATGAAAAGTAATAGAAAAATAAAAAAAAATATTTTAACTCCATAATCCACCCTTTTGGGAAATCACAAACACCAATTTATAATGTGAAAAAATTTAAATGTGAATAAATTTTATTTTCATAAGACTTAGAGTCATTTTCCTTTGTATTTAAAAAATATTATGAATAAAATGTTAATATGAAAAAACTCCCCCAAGGAGATCAAAATCCCTAAGGATCATATTTTATAAGAAAAAACTTTCCATTACAAATGGTATTCTGATTTTTAGAATTCATCCACCTATTGAAAATATTATTCCCCTTTGTAACACATTCTCCATTATTTAAAATCATTTCCCCGTTTGTGATTTAAAAAAGGGAATTGGGATGAAATTTTAAAAACTAAAAAGGCTTTTAGAAAACAAAATATGAAGATATACATGATATTATAATGTAAAAGGTAATTAAAATAGAATTCATCCGTATAAGTAAAACATTCAATCAAGTGAATGGAAACATCCACGAAGTATTTGAAACAAAATACAAAAAAAAATTCAAATGTTTTCATTTATTCTCTTTTTCCTTCCCTATAAGGTTGAAAATAGATGACATTATCATTTTTAATTCCATTAAATATTCCATAAGTTTATCAATAATATCTTATTGAGCCCAAAACGTTTCTCTCAGATCTAAAAATACATTATATTAATTAAAAATCTTGTCTTCTTAAAGATGATAATTATCTTAGTGAGCTTTAAGATTCACTTTAGGAGCCTGAATCTTTTGTCTGATCATTTAATCATGAGACAGATACTTTTCATCTTGAACTCTGGTTTCCTTTTATAGGAATTTAACACATATGGTTAGAAAGAAATTTTCATACTTTAAATAATATACATTGATCTATAGTTCCTCTCCTTATCTGGAGTTAGTATCTTTTGATGATCTGGGAATTTTAAAAGCCTTCAATTTTTGATTTGTTTCACTAAAAACTTTTTAAGAGTACGAGAGTGCATTTATAGGTTTACTTATTTATTAAATTTTATCCTAATGATTCTTGACATTTTCATCATTATTTTGTGACCACATATTATCTTTTTTTCATTCATTGTTATTTTCTACAGGACATTATTCAAAAAAATTGAAATTGGATTATGAGATTCATGAAATTTTCCCTCAAAACTTTTATGGGTAATATTCTTTCATTATGAGTATGTGAAATAATATCTATCTTTTCATTGAGTTTTTAAAAATAGGCAATGTTATTCTCCATCCTACTCAATGCATGATCAATTTATTGAACAACTTTGATTATAATTGTTCATTCAGAATCGGGATATTCATTGTAATCAAGAAGCTCACCATAACGAGTTTCTACTACCATACACTCAGTATTGAAATTCTATATTTTATAAGACTCTACCTAGTCTTCTTATTAATCTAGTATTTTAATTCCTTTATCGGGTATTGACTTCTATGAAACATACATCAAAGACTAAACACATAGAGAAAATAATTTGAATGATGTTGCTTACGAAGATTCCCTGGGGATTATTTTAGGGGAACATTTTATATTAATAGCTTCAAATTAATTTTCATTTTTCTAATACAATTATTCTTTCTATTCTTTTTATTACTAGATTTAAAAATTCTCATTTCATTCATCAATATATTCATCAATTTTTTAAAACACTGTCTTCTACTTCTTCTCATACTATTTCTTGATTGACAGTTTGACGATATGATTCTTTTGTAATGATATTTTTTCTATTCTCGTGGATAGATGGAAGTGATTTGGTTTGATCAACCTGTTCTTTTGAAACACTTTTTTAGAGGATTTTTTAAATCATTTCAACATTATGTTAATATCAATGGCCAAATATTTTTTCTTCTTCATTCTCTTTTTTCTTCCTCTTTATGAACTTCTTGATTATGAAATTTATCAACAAGTTCATTAGCTGGATCAATACCGAATTGGTTTTCACCCTCCTTACTTTCAATTTTTTCATTCTATAATCATATACAACTTCATTAGGTACAATTTTTGACTTTTCAACATTTTAGGAAGTTCTAACCCAACATTCTTTTTTTTTCAGAAATAATGGACTTTGACTGCTTTGGAGCTTGTTCGATTCCCCTAGATACTTTGTTTCCCTTTTAAAAATCAGCATCATTTTCAAAATTATTTTTTACAGAATTGAAATTCTATTTACACCTGCTAATTTTCTCTTCCTTGATAAGTGACACTTCGAACCTTTTTGGTTCAGATTAAATTTTCACATTAGATAGTTTCAAACATTTGGAAAGAAACATGCTTAAACATCTGGGAAATATGATCAATTGTGATTTGTTTGCTCCAAAATTCCATTTATTGATAGTTAGAAAGATATAACCCATAAGATTAAAATTCCACATATTCACCAAGTAATCTCGAAAAATAAAAATCACAAACATTGAGGGAATCTATATCTCCTTTTCTCGGCACTAAAAAACCTTCTATCCAGATATTTGTTTAACAGTTGTCACTAGAGAGATGGTTCAACTCTCTTTTGTCATCATAAATCTCAAAAGGATATTTCTCATCTCATTTCTTATAAAATATTACGTACGATTTGGGCAACATTTGAAATGGACAAAGGGTGCCACCTTCATAGGGTCCTCCCACAAAACTAGGTTCTTTTATTATTGAAGTGGTCTCATATTTCTCAAACATGGTGAAATAGATATTTCAATTTTCATCTATCTCCATAGTGTTATAAAACTATTTCACTCACTCAGTAGGGTCACAATCATTACCATATTTTATTCTTTCAATAATAAGAGACATCTAACCATGAAAATTTATTATTCTCTTCAAATATGATTTCTAATTGTCCTAGATCTTCTTACAGACAAACCATTATCATGGAAAGGTCATTGATGAGAAATAATTTGAATTCATTTGTTTGGGATATAAAACAGTTGATTCTAACATGAAATGTGAAATTTGTTCTAAATACTAAAATAATCAGTCTTGGATATTATAAGGGTAGAATAGTTTCAGTGCACTTCTATAAGAAAGTGATATGGGAGGAGGAAGGGAGGTGCCCCTTCATTTAGATTAGTTCTATATTCCATATTAGATCCAAATGATCTAATGGTTGATAATAATTTGAACTCATGAAGTGTTTTTTTAAAATTATTGTATTCAAGATGAATCTTATAATGTTTAAAACAAGCTAAAGAATTGAAATACGAACAACGAAAAAGTGTAATTGAAAGTGTATGGTTAAGAAATTGTTCATGTCAAAATCTCAAGACAGATGTATGGTTTTTAATAGGATTCAAATACGACAAAATTTTTAAATGAGATAAAATAGAATCCATGTGACCGATAAAATATAAAACATGCAATTGATAAAATTTTAATACATGAAACTGATAAAATTTTCAAACAAGAAACAGATAAAATCGTAATAGATTAATGTAAAAACAAATTAAAACATGAAAGTAGTATAATTTAAATAAATGAAACCAATATAATTTTAATACATGAAAATGATAAACTTTAATACATGGAAATGTTTTAATATCAATACATGAAACCAAAAAAGAAATTAATAAAAGTTTTATAACATAAAAAAACATATGTAATTCTTCTTTGAAAATGAGAAACATAATGTAATGAGATGGTTTAAAAAATAAGTATATATGAATAAATAATTTATAATTATCATTATTAGAATTAATTGAATGGATTCAAATCTATCAAAAGATAATGGTTTTCTAAATATTTCAGCATGTTGTTCGTGTGTTCTGATGAATTGTAAAATGATATCTCCTTTAATTTAATTAGTGATCCCTAAGAATGTGATGCCTAATATCAATGTGTTTTTAACATGAGTTATGTGAAGGGTTTATTTAAGGATACGGAAGTAGATTTATTACATAGTATCTAAGTTTTAGTAAACCTCATTCCACAATAACTAAGTGTGTGTTGTATCCAGAAAACTTGAAAAAAATAACATCTACAAAAAAATATTTAGCTGCAGTAGTAGAAAGTTATTTAAGTGTTGTTTCTTACCGGACTACGATACTAATTTTTATCATATGAAATTAAAATCTCATAATGTACTATTTATATCCATTATATTACCACCAAAGTCATCATCTGTAAATAATTTTAGTTAAAGATCAAGGGTATTTGAGGTACCGATGAGAGTACTTATACTTTTAGTGTTGTCATATACATACTTTTTTAGAATATATTTACTATTATTATTTTGAAATACATATAGGTTCCTTTTGGTTTTTGAGAAATATAAATACTCAGGAAAAATGTTAACTCACCCATCATACTCATTTCAATCTCAGATATCATAAGAATTTTAAATGAACTAGTTAAGGATTGTTGAGTTGAACTGAATATAATTTCCACGACATATATTTGAATAAAAAAAACATTTTTCGTCATTATTTATAAAAATGGTTGGATCAAAAATTCCATTGACATAATAGTTTGGTTAAAAAATTATGTAAGTCAATCATACCAGGCTCTATGGCCTTGTTTAAGTCCATATATAACATTGGTATGTTCAAAAAAATATCAACTATTCTTTGTATATTTAAAAACATGAGGTTGATCAACATAAACATACACTTGAACATACTCATTAATGAAATAACACTTCACATACATTGTAAAAATTTCGAAGAAAAAGAAAAGTATAAAATCAAATAGAATTAAAATATAATCAAATATTCCTATCGAAGCATAGGTTTCTTCACAGTATTTTACTTCTTGTTTATTATAGCCTTTAGAAACTAATCTTGATTTATTTATTACAATGATATCATTTTCGTCACATTTATTTTGGAAGATTCATTATACTCTAATTAAAGATGTTTTTATAGTTCTTTTAGCCAATGTCCTAGCATTGTTTCATTCGAATTCATTTATTTTATATTGCATATATTTAATCCAATATTCATTACTCAATGAATATCCGGACTTTTGGGTTAAATTTTGGAAAGGAATGCTAGATTCTCTACTTAACTTCTTAAATAACTTCTAGTCTTTACAGGTTGATTTACAGCACCAATGATACTATCACTAGGATGGTTCCTAAGAAGAAACAGACTTTTGTTTTGTAAAAAAAGTTCATCAACGTAGGGTAAAAATTATTCTATAGTGAAAAAATTAGAAACATCTTCTTGACTATTATACTTATTAAAAGTGTCTTCTAATGAAGGTTGATAATAATTTTTGGAAAACATATTTGAAGATGTTGGTTGAGGTTGTTTAAAAATCGATGGATCTGTTTAATAAAATTTAACCTGTACAATTTCCTCATCGGTACAAGAAATTTTATTGAAAACTCTATAATCCATAGATGTATTGGAATAGCCTAATAAAATGACATTAACATATTTGGGTGTGAATTTTGGAAAATTATCTTATGTATTCAAAATTAATACATTACATCAAAAAAACTGAAGTTTGAACCTTTTGATTTCTGTCCTATCCATAACTCATAAGGTGATTTATTAAGAAATTTCATGATTAAAGAATGATTTATAGTATAACAACAAATAATGATAACTTCAACCAAAAAATGTTTAGAAATTCAGTATTCACTCATCATGGATCATATTACCTCATGAAGAATTGAGTTTTATCTATCAAAAACACATTTTTAATTAAGAGTTCTTGGAGCTGAGAAGTTATGACTAATTACGTTCTTACTATAAAAATATTAAAAATATGTATTTTCAAACTCTCCACCATGTTCACTATGAATAGTTATCAATGGATGGTTTTTATCATTTTTAACATTAGATGAGAATATTTTAAATATGAAATGGATTCAGATTTCAATTCTAAAAAATAGACATATATGAATATATTGTGATCATAAACTAAAAACATAAAAAGTATTTTAATTTAATACATAAAGTATATATAGAACTGAAACTTTTCTTGGGCACAAACAGAAATGCATCTGATGTTAATATTCACTATTAGGCTTAATTCTAGAATTATATATCATGTTGTGTTGATAAGGGTCACAAACATTTAATAAATCAAATATATGATCTAGTAGATTCGTATGATGTCCTATCATAGCCATTTTATATATGTTAATATGGTTATAGTTCCTTATTATTCAATACCATAACAAATATTGGCCATTCATTGCACTAAGAAAAGGTAAGTGATGGCTTTTAAGTTCTTCCATGTTAAGCGTATAAAAATTCTCATGTGGATGGGAAAAAAGATTGAATTCATCCTTGAAATTTTGTACTAAGAACTAACCATTATAAAATTCACATGGTAACCTTTATCACACAATTAAATAATTCTTATTAGGATTTTCTTCTTCCCTTTAACAAATAAAAAAATTTAATTCATCTATTTTCCAAGAAGAACATTATTACCTATACCAACAATATATCCTTGAGAATTTTCTCCAAAAGTGAATTTCCACCATTCATATTAATAATATTTTCCAATGATGTTTTTTACTATTCTTATTCTATGAACACACACTATCATTGTACTATGTGTTGTTGTTGGTACTTATTTTTTTTCTTGATAAAACATTAATATTTTCGGAATCCAACCTCTTTTGGATCTGATATCATTAGAATGTAAAATATTAGGAATCCAAATATGTTTAGAAAAATGGAAATTATGGAAACCTAAGGATTTTATTTTCTTTAAAGAGTAATTTTTATCCCAATTTCATCATCATAGAAACTTATCACTGAATTTGGAACATTTAGGAACAAAACAATTGTTACTAAAAAATTGTTTGGATTGAGTAAAACCTATTCTAGAAATATTCCTAAAGGGAATAATTTGTTTATACATTTTATTATATTATTTCATACTAAAATTAATGGTTTATAAATGTATATTAAGATCAAATATATCAAATTATAATATAATGACAAAATTATTATCCTTATAAGTATTTTTTTAATTAGATTTTGACTCTAAATTATTTTTCTCAAAACAAAAATTTCAAAATCCATAGAATGATTATACATTTTCGAATTTACTTCCTCAATGTTGTGTGAAATAAAATAAATTTCAAAATATTTTTCATCCTGATCTTAAGAAAGATATGATTCTTCATTTTTTCAAACATAGATTCTATAATTTCCCTTATGAAGCTTCTTTTTGGTCATACTATTTTAATTTTCAAACAACATGGAAAATTTGGAGACTTATTCAAAAGATGGTAAAGTATATTATATTAAGGATAATTCTTAATCTGAATTAATATATCCATTCTCATTTATATTGTTTCCATTTAAATACATATTAGCTAATGATTCATCAGTGTGTACCTTTTCCAGGAAACATTGATTATCAAAGGGTATTCTTGAAATAATAATCATTTTTTTGGGTCCATATTTTTCATAATTTGAGGATTCATCAAAATAATATCCACCCCTTTCACACTAAGAATAATTTTCATTCATATCTTTATTTCCTTTAGGTTTGTACTACATTTATTATTCCTCTTAGGAGGCCTATCTTTTTTCTCTTTCCTTTTAAGCATTGGACAATCAGGTTCGATGTTTCTTACTTTCTTACATTCACGGCAAATGATTTATGAATCTTTCATGTCATTCAGATTCATTTTCTAATATTTATATTTAAAATCCTTTTTTCCAACAATCCTCTTCATCCTTTGTGAAATATTGCCTAACTCATTCTCTATGTGATCAGTATCACCTGTATCTTTCTAAACTACAACTTTCATAGACATTTTTTATTTTACAACATTCTCAAGAATTTTGTATTTTTCCTGATTTTAATTAGTAGTAAATGAAACACTCCAATTATTATTCTTTTTATTATCATAAACTCTATTTAATTGGTTATCATGTTGTATGGTAGTTCTAAATAATTCATTAAGAGTTACAATTGGGACTTTCCTTAACTCATCAATTGTTGTTCTCTTCAATTCACATTCATTAGGAATGATGTATATAATCTTATCTACAAGAATCTCTTCATCTAGTCCCTTTTCTCCAATTTAATATAGATTGTTTACAGTATTTAGGATTCTATATTGAAAATTAATTACAGGTTCTCTATATGGAAAAATAAAACCATGATAATCTTCTCAGAGCATGGATCTTCTAGTCTCAACAAAAATAAATGTACCAAAGTGTGTAACATTAAGTTTCTTTCAAATGCTATTAGTTGATTCACAAGAAGATATTTGCCTATATATAATTATGATCATATAATAAAGAAAGGTGATGTTTACATTATTGTTTACTTGATATTATATCTTCTAATGATTAGTAAATGTTGCAACATCCATGTTAGGAATTTTTTAATCTCCAAAAAGAATGACAATGATATCCATAGAAGTATTGATAAAAAATGTCTTAATTCAATCTCTCCAGTATTCATAATCATTTACATCAAAGATAGTTTGTATTATAGGATTTAAATTTTCAATATATCTAACTTTCATTAATTCTATCTTTAAAAAAATTCCACAATACATGTTACTATACTTAATTTTTATAGACAAAGGGATTAAGAAATATAATAACGTATAAAATAAAATAGAAAACAAGTAGATCTATAAACAGTGTAAATTGTCTTGTATAAAAAATTCTTGGAATCAGTATCACGGAAACCTACTCTTATAATAATTGTTTGATCGAAATTTGAAGGTAGATGGAATAATACAATAGGGGGTGAATTTTTGGTTTAAAACATTATTCGTTTTTATCATGAAGATAATATTATTTTAAAAATTCTTAAACTAATCCAATTTACTAGACCTCTTATTGTTTTAAAACATGTAATAATATTCGACATGGGTCCAATAAATATCATAATGAGAATGATTTAAATAATGTATTTTATATGTTGTAATTGAAACAAATCATATTCATATAAGAATGACTTGATCATTGTGAGTGTGTATGTGACTGTATCCATAATGGTCATGATGATGAAAAAATAATACAATTGATTCTATCATAATGTGTACAAAATCATATTGGAAATTAAAAAGATCATTACAAGTTTATTAAAAATATATTTTCATTAGAGTATATTATATATATCATAATAATTATGGATATAATACACAAAATAAAGAATAAAAAGATGAATAATTTAAAAAATCACATTCTTTTATAGTGTAGAGGAAATATAAAAGAACACAATTCTTTAAATAAATATAGAAGGGTATCCATTGACCTATGATATTGGACCATTGATTTATACTTCCAATAATGTTTGTTCTATCCACACCAAGGTAATCCCTCGATATGATGATCAAATTCAGTCTGTATGCCTATCCATGACATCCCTAGATTAAACTGGTCAACTGAACCCCAATCTTCATAGCCTTCGAATCACTAAATCTGTAAACTTTTTGCACGAGTCATTCTGAATATCTCCAGTATCCCATGATCCTTTTTACAATTTATCATAATCACATGATTAAAAAAACTCATTGATGATTCCTCAATTAATAATAATATGTTGACTACTTTTAGACTTCATAGATTTTTCACCGAGCAGTAATTTGAAAAAGCTCACGCATAGTTTCACAAGTTTGTCAAAATGTTACGAGCTCTTCTAAATGACCAAAAATTTATAGAAATCTTCCCAATGGTAATATTTTGGCTCTAATAATATGATTCTGTTTATTGAAATCTTGGAGGGAATTGGACATCAGACACATCAACAGTCATCTTGTACATAAAACATTGAAATCTTTTTGAATAGAACATGTAACAACTTCTAGGACATCATTTTGATTATAAAATAATTCATTTCGTAAATATATGAAAATTAATATAAGACCAATAATTTCAATAAATATATTATGTATGAGTTAAATCGTATTTGATGATAATGGTATTTTGTGAATATGATGAAAAACTATATCCGGTGAGTATGATTGAAATGATAATGTATGATTATGATTAAAAACATGATATGCAATAAAGATTGTAAACATGATATGTTGTTTTGATTATAAAAATGATATGATGATTTTATTATAAACATGATATGTAGTTAGGATTGTATTGATGATATGAGTTTATGATTGTAAACATGATAAGCAGTTACGATTGTAATATAGATATGTGATTATTCTTGTAAAATCAATTCAGCCTAGATTGATAGGAAGCATATCATGTTGTCAATTCAATACTTATGGAAGAAAGATTTTGTGATTTCCAAAAATATAAATATATAATATTAAAGAATACTTTTGACTTACAATTTTTTATACTAAGGGTTCGAAATACACTTACACATACTTCCATCTAAAGGGTAACAAACATACTATTTATGCATATAGAAAATAACAATCTAAAAAAGATTATTATTCATTCATCATTTAAAACCTATCATGGTGGGAATTATAAATGAAAATATATTTATATATTATATTTATTATATTTTAAAAAATTCATTTATAATTATTTTATAACACATACATTTATAACATCCATTTTGTGTAAATACGCTAATTTCATTTGAGTAAATGTGTACTACAACCCCATCAAAGCGATTTAATATGTTCACACACTACATGTAATTTATTAAGGATTTGTTTAGTGAAATTATATGATATATGTAATATAATAATTCTTCTTTAATCAAATTATATAAATTTATACATATACTTCATTTTCATTCATTCTTTAAAGAGACAATAAATTTGAAACAACGTTCTTACGTATGTACGACCTACCATCTACATGAACAGTTTATTCCATTTCATATTTATATAATATATAGGTTATTATAGTACACATATACTTAATATTCATGATATTTATATCATGGTTTACATTATGGAAATCATGATATAAGTATAAAGACCAATGACATAACAAATTAAGACACATACAAAATTAAAAGTGAGTATTACCTGAATCGAATATTTAACATAGAATTGTTAATAATGGGGTAATATAAATTCATAATAAATCCATATATAGTGTCATATATAAGAATATGGTTCCTCAATATATTTATAATAAACATATAAACCTGATGTATGATAGAGTACGGTGAGATTCATGACATGAGGTTAGGGGATTTCATCACACCTTTTATTTACATGACATACATGCCTTATTCACAAAACACTTTTTTGTGTGGTGTATATAATATTTATGAATGCAGTATATTCCTATTAAAATTAAATTTATGGTAATTTATATATCCATTTTATGATCTTTCTCTCATTAGGTTTATGTTTCAAAAGTTACCAAATCGGAAGGATAATTTTGTCTCGCATTTATTTCATTAATATATATGTTTGGTTATGCACCTACATTATATTTTTAACATTTATTTGATATGTAATATTTTGAATATAATTATTTTAATGATATTTTATGATTAATGTAATTTCATTTTCATACATGGTGTGTGTGATCCCATGTTACCACATGATAATTGTTTATTGAAACAATCCCATTGTCTATTGGTATTTTCTATGATTGTGATACCATTGATGAAATATTACGGTCCACATATCACATGAATTAATGATATTTATTATACCTAGTTTTTAGAAGATATCTTCATGTATAGGTACCATTTTCTGACTATTTGAATTTAAGATATCTAATAATGTTTTTTATGAAATTCATACATTACCTCTCTGTTTGTTGGGAGATCTATGTTCCTTCAAAACCATATTCTATAAGAAGATTCAAAAATTATAATACTATTATCCAATGATATTTAAAATAAAGTTTTTTACAAGTTTTTAACTTTTAATCATAATGGGTTTTTTAAAAAGTTATGTTCTGGTCATTTTATGGTCAAGGAACTTTTCTAAACTTTTTACATTGCAATAATATTGTTAGAAAAATAAAGATTTTCCCACTATCATTACCATAATTCCATTGAAGCTTCCTTTAAAATATAAAATTTTAATTTTTTTAAAATGGTTACCAAGACAAAAAAATTTCAATACATGTTCATGTTAAACATATAATTTTTCAAAGTATTTTCAAATTAATGGATTTCAAAATCACTTTAGTCTTATTTTATAAGCCTTCAAGATAAAGAGTTTTCAAAACATTTCAAAGATCTCTTTATATGTTTTCAATGAAAAGGGTTTCCAAAATTATTTCGGAGATGTATTTTTATGTTTTCAATTTTATTTTAAGGAAAATGGTTTTTAATGTGTTTTTTGTTTTAAATAACATTATTCAGAGAATAAATGGAATTTTTCTAATGAAATGTTATTAAAATATAATTGAAAATAATTTTTCATCAAATATGATATCTGTTGATGTTAGTCAATCCCTTATAAGAACTGATTCAAAGGTTTCATTCATATTCTTCCTTTGAATGGTTTATGTTTTGAGGGCATCATCTTTGTGAAAACTATTCCTCTTCCATAGGTTTAATTCTTCTGAATCCCGCTTATATTCATGTATTAGGATTTCATGAAATGATTACGAAACCTATCATTTTCCATAGATGAAGATATAATTACTTATTTACAAAACACCAATTTCATTTCATATGATTATGATAGGATGTTTATAAAACCTGTATTTGTTTATAAGTCATTATATAATGAATATTTTATTATCTTCTGGAACATATATGAATGGTTTTATTTAGAGATGGTTGTGACCTATATCTCCCTCTAAACCATTGGTTAATGATTCATATATCATTATATGATGATGAGAATCATGTTGGCATGCTTGATTTACTATAGGACGATGGGGAAACCTAATCCCTTACTAGTAAGGAACTATGACTGGTGATGGCGGTGTGTCATACCTAGAAGGTTTAATAACAATGAATATAGAAGATATGGAATCCTGACACACTATGGTAATATGGGGAAAATTTATCCCTTACATGGAAAGTAATGTGACTTGGGATGGCGGTGTGTCTCGCCGAATAGCTGTTGTTTCAATAAAGTGACATGATAATTTCTAGAAATGTATCTTGACTTATATGCTTCGATATCACATTATTATGTCATCAAATATTCCATGACTTATTCCTAAGGTATGATTTTATGACTTATTCTATTTATTTAAATATGGTTTATGTCTTATAAACATAAATTCATTATGCCAGTATAAATGTATATGATCATTCACATGAAGGGTATGATCGTCTAATGTAATGATCACATTATCATACACAAATTATAAATTTTTTTCTTATATGTCTCCCTTTTTTAACCTTACTATGAATCAGAGATCAACCCTTTTTATTTATCCATCACTAGGTTGTTAAGACAGGTATCAAGTATGATGTGTCTAAAAAGGGTTCTAGCCTGGATGAACCTAGTGAAAAATAATGTAGCTCACTAAGTTATCAGTGTTTAAGTTTCAATTTTTCCAAAAGCACTACTAATATAGACTTTGGATAATTTTAGTATAATTTATTAAGTATTCCCCAAAAGTGATGAAATGTATTTGTACATTACGACAAGGACATTATAGCTGGTGTCGGAGAAAATTATTAGTCATATAATAGAAATGAGGTTGAGAATCATTTAGTGAGATCCCTAGTAATATTTCTAAGGATATGTCTCGGGATGTCTCTAAGGATAATTATAAGGATGAGTTAACATTTAAGAAAATTCACTAGAATTTTATTGAAGGATATAGTGGTTGGATCCTAAAAAATACATCTATGACTGGATACTACAAGTGGATGTGGCTCTGAAACATATTTGTTTCAGGTTAACAACATTGAAAAGGTGTGTCGAGCATGAATATGTGTAACCTAGTACACGATAGTGATCCTTGTTACACAGCTAGATTTACACTCCAAATGGTTATTATTTTGGAATTAAAAAACACTTTAAATACCATCATGAAGTATTTAAGTTTAAAATTACTATAAATAACCTAGGATAACTCTTAGGTGTCATATATGAGAGAGGTAGGAGCAATGATTTAGGCATCCTATAAGTATTTATCTTTTAGAATTCAAATATCATGCTTTGTGAATCATGAAATATATAACTATTTTCAATATATTTTTCTATTAAGGATTAAAAAATATGTGTTTATTGGTCATAATGATACAGATAATTTATATTTTGATTAAGGGAAAGTAACCCTTAATGTGATCAAGAACTTGAGAAAAAATATATTATCTTGGAAAAAGATATGATTGATTTCGATAATGTAAATTGTTTATCATTGAATACCTAGGATCTGATTATTAATTTATTGTAAAACTAATATTTTCCATCATGGAAGATGTTTACAAATTCTTGTCTTCCATGAATATATGTAGGAACCTGTGGAATATTAAAGCATGCAAGTCTTCCAAATGAATTTATAGTAATTCAAGTTATTACGCTATTTCAATAGGATTCCCAATCATGGAATTCACATGTTTAGAATGTGACAACCGAGATATACCTTCTAATATTATGGTTTATCAATTTTAATCCTATTTCATTAAATTATTTCAACTTTTTTGGATTTTCATTTTGCGAAAGTGTTATATAGTTAACAATTATTTGAAAGTTTAAGTTAAACTTTCAATGAGGTTTATGAGATTATAATATTATCTGAATATATAAGGATTCATGTTTTATGGATAACCTATTCTATCTACTTTGTGTTGATAGAATCTGATGATAGATGGGATGACTTATCATGGATCTGATGATGTATTAATTCTATTAGAAATAAAAAAACCCAACCTTATATAATGGAATGAGAGATGAAGTGGAAGTTGATAAAGGAAAAACAATTGGTGAGGTTGTGCTGAAATAATGAAATTATATCATTCCATGAAAATTATTTAACTTTTAAAAATAGGAAAACAAAACCAAAAAATTTATCCTTGTATCTTTGTATCTGATAAATCAAACAGTCCCTTAGGTCATCTCAGATTTATGGATGTTTTTGGTAACATTCTGTTAAATATTTTTCTATCAAACCATAT
Organism: Viscum album; assembly: GCA_963277665.1. Lineage (NCBI taxonomy): Eukaryota > Viridiplantae > Streptophyta > Magnoliopsida > Santalales > Viscaceae > Viscum > Viscum album. Next base: position 175,244,542 of record OY728140.1, on the reverse strand, counting down.
TAGAGTAAGATGGATATATTCCTCTTTCATTTCCATTTTTTACTTCCCACTTATGATATCCTTTGTGGGAATGTAGTTATGAGTTTCACTAGGTAATAGTTACAATTCCTACTTTTCTTAAACGAATTTTTAGTATTAGTTTCTATGATGTGGGTTTCTGTGAATGGAAATCTAATATATCAATTCTTTGATAACATGAAAGAATTTCATGTGAGAAATTCATTTTAAGGGAGGTATAATATTAAACCCAGAGATTTTGGGAATTTTTTTTGAATAAAATTAATCATTCTCATATATTTCATTTCACATAAAACATTATACATTATTTTCTTTATATAAATACTATAGAGATATTTTTTTCTTCAATTATACAAAAAACCATGTTGATCTTTCAAAACATGCATAACATAGATTAGATTGTGGTACAGGTAATATTGAGATTTCTTGTAATACATGCATGACCGAGTTTTACTACCTTTTAATGGTGAGTCTATTTAAAAACTATGTTTTTAGACATTTATGAATTTTATTTTTAAAAATTAATATAAATTATATATCTTGAATAAAAAATTATCTTATGGGTATTTGTTTGGATTTTTCTCATAAACTTCATTTTTTATGAATTGTAAAAAATACAGCATTTTAGTTAAAAAAAACATTTTTTAAAATAATTATTATTGTTAAATTATTTTTACAATTAGTTTTTGATGTTCTAATAGATACAATATTCATATATTAATCCAATATAGTTAATTAAAATCATTTTTAAATTAAAATTTTTTGTAAATACTTATTGAACTTTTGAATGTTTTTAATTTAAAAAGCTTCTTTTTGACCACATATATGATATTGGCATAATGATTACCTTTCCCAATTATGTGATTTGACTTTTTAGTAAAATTCACACATAGTTTTAATATATATAATTTTTTTTATTAATATCAAATAAATTTTTTACCTAAAAAAGTAGTTGAAGTGATTAACAGAAATTATGGTGATTAAGATAAAATTACGTGAATTATGGGGATGAATCTTAATATTAAGGACCAAATTGACCAGGAAATATGTCCAAAATCCATTGGCTACAAATATTTCAACCAAATCAAATATTGGTTCTAATTTTTTGGGTTATTGGGATATTATTAAATAGTATTTCCCAATATAAAAGGTTGCGTAAGGAAAAAAAACCAAAGGAGGACTTTACTTACCTTTAAAATGTATAAAACATTAAGATATGTAAAAAACTTAATATATTTTTTAAAAAATAACCTTTTGAATTATAAATAAATTATTTTTAATATAATAATTTTTCATTAATTATTAGAGATTATTTTTTTACGAAAAATTCCCTTGAAAAGCCAACATATTTATTATTTAGTTAATAATTAACTAAATTAAACGATACTATAAATAATAAAAGTGAATTAATTTTTTTGGATTATTGTTATTTATTATTGTTTAATTAATTTTATCGTTATATATATATACCTTATATATTTAAAATCCAACATATTTTTGATATTTAAAAATTATAAAATAAATTAATTGTGTCAAAATTGATATTAATTCTATTTTACAATAAATCATATTTTATTAGATCATTTAAAATTAATAAAATTAACATATTATGCCAAGTTATTTTTAATTATTATTTATTATTTTTTATTTTTTATTAATGGACCAAATGATATTTTATAATTAACAAGTTGACACATTTATTAAAGAAATATTATTAGCATGATCCTGGTTTAAGTAGTCTTTTTTCACGTCACAGGCACTTTTTTTAAATTTAATTTTAGAAAAACATGGGATTCTATTTTTTAAAAAATAAGATATAAAATTAATAATTCATTGGATTTATATTTTCTAATAAATATCACTTTATAGTATTCTTAATAATTAAATTACAGAGGATAAAAAATTAGATGCTTTATTAAAAACCAAAATGAAACAAAATTGAGGAATTTGGGGAGTTAAGGAACCTTGTTATTAAAATAACCATATTTTTATGTGTTTGATGATTATATATACCATTAAACCATTATTTTTATAGTTTCTAGTCACATTATATAATGTATACCTTCCATTAATGAATTTCTTTTGGTATTTACAAGAGTTATAGTCATCCTCCACCATAAAAACACAAGAACTCTCCCCCTTCATTACACCTCTCAAACCACATAGGGTTATCCAATATCTACACTTTTAATTCTGAAAAATCACTTCATTCCTCCATTAATCGTTCCATAGGGTATAAATCATTCTAATTGAGCCCTCTGTTTAAAACCAAAAAGAGTTACCTAAAGAAGAGGTAGAACCCTTGCTGAAGCTCATTTCTTTTATTTTCTTCCTCCACCACCTAAAATATAGTTATTCCATGAATAGAAAATGAAATTCAAAATATAATGATATGTGTTTATTATAAGGGTTATACCTACACTTACACACATTTTCATCTAATGGGTAATGAACAAAATGTTTACATGTGTCACAAACTACCTCCTCAAAAATCAATGATTATTCGTTCTTCCTTTACCATGCCTCATGTTGGGAATTATGTTGAAAAATAAATGTATATACAATATATACGTTATATATAATAAATTTATGAATATTTAATTATTTTATAACACATACCTTTATACTTTCTATTTTCTATAATTATGATACTTTCGTTTGAGTAAGTGTGGACTACCGCCCGCTCAAAGTGATTTGATTCATTTGCACACAACATGGAATTTCTTAAGGATGTGTTTTGTAAAATTAAATTCTATATATATAATTATTATTATATATTCATTATATTACATAAAAATATACATATATTTCATTTTCTTTTTTTTCAGTACTAAAATAATACGGAAAAATCTTCATGTGCATGAATGACCTACAGTCTCCATTAATGGTTTATTCCATTTTATACTTCTATATTATATAGAATATTATCATAAAAATATATTGAATATAAATCATTTTTGTATCATGTTTTATATTCTGGGAATCAGGACATTAGTCTAGGTACAAAAGGGACAACAAAGTAAGACACATGAAAAAATTAAAGAGAATATTATCCAAAGTGAAACCTTGACATAGAAATGTTAATAAGTGGGTAATGTAAAGTCATATATAACTAATTATGGTATTAAATATAATAATATGGTTATATGATAGATTTTTAATAAATTTATATTTATTATATATGATATATTAATGAGTACGATGAGATTCAAGACACATGGTATGGGGACTTCATCTCACTCTTTATTTCTATGAGAGATATTCCTTATTCACCTCTCACTTATTTTATGTAGTGTATTTAATACACATTAATGTATTATATTCCTATTATACATATTTATTTATTGATATTTTCTTATACATTTTATTAGTTTTCTATCTTGGTGTTTATGTTTCAAAAGATAACAAATTGGTATGACAGTTGGGTCTCAATTATCATTCTTTATGACATATGTTTTTCTATGCACCAACATTATTTTTTTGAGGTGTATTTGAAATGTAATATCCTGAATTTACATTTTTAATTACATTTTAATATTCATTTAATTTAATTTTATTACATGAAGAGTATGATCACAAGATGCCTAGTGGTAAGTGTTTATTGAAACAAACCATTATTTTTTCGGGATTATTTATGATTATGCTTCCATTGATTAGATATTATGATCCATATCTCAAAAAAATTCAGGATATTTATTCTCCTTTATTTATTCAAGATATATTAATTTATTAGTAAAATTTTCCCACTCTTTTTTATTTAATTAAACTAAGAAAATGTTTTCATGACAGTATGACTTAAACTCTCTCTTCTATCAGGAATCTGTGTTCCTTCCAACCCATATTCTATAAAAGGTTTCGAAAATTATTTTACTGTTATCCTACAAAATATAAAGGTAATTTTTTAACCATTTTTTCATTTTAAACAAAATATATTTTTAAATTAATCATCTTTATGGCTTATGGTAAATTAAATTATCTAATCATTTTATGGTGCAAAAGGAAAGTTTGGAATTTACAGATTTAACTACAGTTCTGACCATCACTTCTATTGAAGTGCCCTTTAAAATATTACATAGTAATTTTTTTTGAAGAAAAGTTTTCATCTAATATTCTAGAAATTAATTTGTTAATTTGTTTTCAGGTAAAATGTTTTTTAAAATCATTTTCATTATTTATTTATTAATTTTCCATGTACATTTAAAGAAATGGTTCTCAAAATGTTTTCAAGATTCTTTTATAATTTTCAAGGTAAAATGGTTTCTAAAAAGTTTTAAAGATTATTTTATATGTTACAAAGGAAAAAGGATTCCAAAATAATATCATATATTTCTTTTTATGTTTTAAATTTTATTTTCGTGGAAATGGGTTTCAATGTATATTATGTTTTAAAGAACATTTTTCAAACAATTATTCATATTTTCCTAATGAAATTTTTTTTAAAGATATTATAAAATAATTTTAGATATCAGATGAAATACATTGATGTCACTCAGGACCTTATGGAAATGACTACACATTTCCATCATTATTATATCTCAGAATGATTTTTTTTATGAGATGATGTTGTTAAACTTGTTCCTCTTCCACAAGTTTTGTGCTTTCAAAATCATCATCATTTAAAGGGTTAGGATTTGATGAAATAATTATAAAATCTGTGTTTGTTCACATGTTAATATATAATTATACGTTTATGACACCCATTTAATTTCAAAGGATTATGATAAGATGTTTATACAACCCATCTATTTTTGTGAGTCATGATATGATGAATGGTTTGTTATTTTATGGCACATGTATGAAGGATTTTATTACGAGATGGATGGGACCTATATATCCCTATTATGAATTGGATAATGATTTATATCTCATGAGATAATGATTGGAATTTGGTCGATGGGCTTGGACCAATATGGGACAATTGGGAAACCAAATCCCTTACAAGGAAAGAACTATGACTGTGGATGGTTGTTTGTCTTGCCCAGTAGGTGTATTCACCATGAATATATAATATAGGGAAACCCGATATAATATGAGAATATGGAGAAAATAGATCCCCTACATGGAAATGACTATGAATGGGGGTGTTGGTGTATCCCTCCAAGTAGTTATAGTTCCCATGAAGTGCGTTTTCAAGTTCTAAAAAATCGTATTGAATTATAGGGAATTATATCACATGTTTATGTATGAAAATATATCATTTATTAATATTATTTAATGATCTTATCGATTGTTTTCTTTATTTCATTATGGTTCATGTCTTATGATCTACCAAGGATTATTCTATTATTCAATTTTATTATCTTTTATATGTAGGTTATGACCTTATATTGTTATTATAAAGTTATCAAACTCATATGATCTTCTTTATACATACATGTCTACCTATTTACCCTTAATGAGCATTTAAGATCATCCATTTTTATGTTTCCATCCTGATTTATGATGATATGTATTAATTATGATGTTTATAATAAGGGTGTTAGTCATGAAGATCCTAGTGGTAAATAATCTAGCTTGAATATGTATTAGTGTTTAGGTTTTCAAGTTTCCAAATGAACTAAGAAAATACAATATTTGGGTGAATTTTTTTTGTAATGTATTATGTATTCCTCAAAAGTGATATAATGTCTCTATAAATTAATAATGGGTTATTATTGATAATAGTGTATCTATGTTGAGTTTCATTTCCATTTTAAGTATCCTTCTTGGTTTCATGAAGGAATTTTTTGTGGGTGTGCTCGAGGATTGGTATACGATAGGCTATGTTGTGGGGAGTGAGCAATTGTTTTAGGGTGGATACACATTTATTCGGTTTAAATTGATCATTTACCATGGTTCATTGAGCTTAGAGTTTTTTCTAAGACAAATATAAGGATATTTCTGTGGTGGGGAGTACTAGATCGATCACAACTAAACATTTATTTATAGGATATTTTTGGGGATGTTGAGATATCATTCATTGTATGGTCATGAAAGTGGAAATGTGTAGATTTTTTGGTTGAGAACAAGGATAATGTTTTCCCACCAAGGATTCACATGGATAAGAAGGTTTATGGTTGTGAGGTAGTAATGACACATGTTTTATGGACTAGTAATTTGTGTATAATATTAAATTTTTCCTCATTAAAATGATTGTAAGGGATAAAAATGAACATTTCTCTTGCCTGGAGGATATCAAATAATTTTTCTAACCACATCCTTGGTCATAGGAGAGGTTTTTTACACTAATAGAAGAGTTTGGTAGATTTCTAAACAATTTTAATTTTCATGAATCAATTAATTAAATAATAAATTATCCTCACACATTAACTTTGATATATCTTTTTAATGGATAAATTTATTAACCATTCATCCATGTTGTGGAGTCTAAAATTTGGGAATGGCATAAACACAAGTTGGGTGTTGGGGCCCTGTCATAAATGTTTGCTTTTTCTTTTCATTATCATTATTTTTTTCTATTTTTTTCTTTTTCTCTATTATATTCTCTTGAAATACAACATGGGTTATCCATTACCATGAATAATAGAGAATATGGGTGGAGATATAGTGGTGGAATATATGTAGTGTAGAAGAGCTCTAGAGTATCCAGATTGTTGTGTTGTAGCCATGAACTTTGGATACAGGGGAAGCTTCAGCTGATTCTTCCCAAAGGAAATCAATTTTTATATTTTTTCTTAAATCCCCAAAGATTTAACATTTTCATGTTTTAAAACCATTTTGGAATTCATTAGACCCCTTATGTGTCCATCTATATGTTTTCAGGATTAAATGAGTTTTTTGTATGAGTTGTAGGGATTTCTGATAGGAAATCACAATCACACGACACGTGGATTAGAAATACACCCAATGAGTTATTCCAATATAAGGAAGATTAATTTTTGGATGTACACACCATCTATAGTGTATTTATGCAATGGACTGGTACTCGATCGTGTTGTGGATAACCCAGCTAGACTAACCATGCTAAGGCACATTATCTGTAGAGTACATGGATTGACACCACGGGAATCACACACAGTGTATAGGTAAACCGTCTGATAATTGAAAATGATAGTACTTGTGTGGTATAAGGGATTGTACCGTTGGAGGGGTACATTCAGGTTACATATCTTAAACTACTTTTACATGGTGTATTATACAAGAAGTATGGGTTGATTACATACTCATGTGATGCTTTAAGAGTACACACTGTGTATTTGGTATACATGTTGTGTACAACCCCCTTACTACACATTTGTGGGTTTTTCATATCATTGTTCCCAATATTAATAATTGGACACCTTCTTATTCATTTATGAGTTTTTTCTCTATAGAAATAATGATGGTGTAACCCATGATGTTGTTTGATGAATCCTTGGAGGTGGTTCAAGAATTGGAATAATGGAGATGTTCATTATTTAGTAATAGTTTCTTGCCATATTCTTAAGGTGAGACCAAATGTCAATGATGGTATTTGAGCTATATATCTAGACTAATGTTCAAGAGCCATTACTTTTAGGCCAATATTTTTTCTTTTCAATTGTATTAGAGGAACATGAATAGGATTTATCTACATTTTTACTATTCCTAAGGGGCCCATGTGGGATGCCTTCACTTACATTTGGACATGGTGAATCCCTTATTAGTTCTATATACTTTATTTCACTTATTGGGTATTATTTTTAGGATTACTTGACTTATGTGTTAAACTTTGTGATTCATATTTGGACCCGTATCTATTTTTTAACTTTTGGGACCTAGTGGGAGCCCTGATCTTTGACATACCTTGGGAAATTGTGTTGGTTTTAGGTATACATGGAAGTGGGAATCACATTTGAACCCATTTTTAACACATAATATATTATGGTAGTGGTATTAGTTTCATATTTAGGTTTTTTTCCACCATCGCTCTTTATCAATCCATTCCCTTATTTACTACTGATGCAGTGATTATCAGTAAAGGTGAATCTTGCCTTATGGAAGATGATCATGACATGATGAAACTTTCTACGTTGGTATTCTTAGAGGAGTTTCTTAGAATCGAGATTCTAAAAGGTTATTTTTATATTGGGATTCCTATAAATATTGTTCGGGGTCTATGTGTATCACTTATGTTTATGATGTTTGGAAATTAAATCCCTATTTTTGTGATGTTTGTCATGGTAACCCCAAGTTTATGATATTCAGGTAGCAATCCCATTATTATGATTCACATTCATGGAGTCCCTAAAGATAATACTCGTGGAATTCTACACACTCCCTTGTGACAAGGAGGATTAAAATCACCATGATTGATTACTATATCAAGGAAGTAGACATGATGCCCATCACCATTCATTTGAAACATACTCAGGTATGATTATGGTCTTCCAAACGATGGGGATTAATTCATTTTCCTTGATAGATTTCTTGACCAAGGTGAAAGAAATGGCCTTCCTTACCATTCATGTGATATATAAATATTATTCATGATTACTCTCTCTTTGATCGATGCATAGAATACATCATAGAGTATAGTGGAGGAACCATATTTATAAATGTGTCCATAAGTATAGAACCACCTTAATTATAGTGCTGGTATGTGAGTATCAGTGAGCCCAGATCTTGGACATCTATAACACTATAGTGGTCTATCAAGATCAAAAATATTTATGGTTATAGAAGAAGAATGTATTTTCAATTATAATTATGAACCCAAAGATTAACATAACTATATAATGATTTAGTGGTATGACATCTAGCTCAATAGACTTTTCACAGGATTTCTAGATGATCAGGGTTTATGGACCCAAATAATTACTGCAGTTTAGTGTTGCTTCTTTTTCATCTTACTCTTGTATTTTTTTAAAATACAAAAGAACAAATATTATTCAAATAAATTTTACAACAGACTACAAGATGGGATCTTTTTTCAATCTTTTCCATGAAAAGAAATAAGAGCAGCAAGAAAGTCTTTAAACCAGCTAATTTCCTGATTTAGTCCCATGTTGGCCAGACCATCTGCAACGGTGTTTTCTTCTCGATAGACATGTGTGATGATATAGTTAGGATCTATAAGATAATGGGTGAATTACATCCTTTGGATAGTAATAGGTGAAGCAAGATGAGTTATGCCATTCCAGATCGCTTGAACAATAGTCATCAAGTCACTTTCAATCCAAAGGTTGTTCCTACCGAAGAGCTTGTAAAAGGAAAAAGCATGAATCAAACCCAGCATCTCAGCTTCATGGGTGGTGTAAATTCCACATTTTCCCATAAATCAACCAACTATTTGACCGATGTGATTCCTGAAAGCAGCACCACACACTGTCGGTCCAATATTTCCCTAGAAGGTTCCATCAATATTGATCTTGATCCATCCATGTAGGCGGATCTCTAGAAAACCTCTAGTGTGTGATGTGGCTAACAAAAATTACCTTTAATCTGTAGTTGGTTTAGGATTCCAATGTCATCCACTGTGTTGTGAAAATTCCCCTATTGAATCGAGGTAGCTTCATATATGGCATTTAGGATCTTAATCCAACCTAGATTTTGATTAAATGAGTAATTATTATGAATAATAGCATTCTGATCATTCCAGATCACATGGTGTTGCACAGTAATAGTATCAAAGAAGGGTTTCATGATTTTTTTAGGGTATTATATTTAAATACGTTATTTATGTTCATCTTTTTCATAATTGAAAATCTGCCCCTTGTAGTCGAAATTGTCAAGAATGTAGTTCCAAAGAGAAAAAGTAGTAGCACAGTAGTGAAAGAGAAATTTGGCATCTTCTCTGTGCTGATTATAGATTTTTCACTTAGAGCAGAGTTGGATACCAAATGAATGGAGGAAAATTTCAATGATTACACTGTTGTGTGTAAGACACCAGATGAGGTTGAATCTCTAAGGTTTTTTCCCAAGGTTTGTTGAAGTGTTTTAACCAATTGTAATCACATTCATAGTTAATGAAATAGTTATTTTAGAAATTTTATGAGTTAAGTATACCATATTGTGCAGGTTCCAAAGTCAATAAATCATTAGTGTGGGAAAAAGAGTAGTTCTCAATGACATTCATAATTGTGCCAGGAAGGTGATCATGTTAAGAGTTTAAAATGTCTCTAATAGATATGTTTGTATTATCAGGTGTTTGATCAAGATATATAATAGAAATTAAAGGCATTCTAGTCCAGTTATCCAACCAAAATTTCATGGAGGAGTCTCTGGAGACCATCCATCAAGATTTATACATTATATAGGTGAATGAATATTTGATGGAAGGCATGATTGATGAATTAATGAAGTTTGAATTCCCCATTTTATTTTTGTCATGAAACAAATTTTTGAGAAATGTAATAGCTTAATAAGTATTGTGAAAAAGGTTCGAATTGTGTCTAGAATAAAGGTATTCATTAAAGTATGTGATATTTTTTATAACAATGCCACCATTTTCAGTGGGATTTCAAGAAGTTGGCCAAGGAACAATCAAAAGTTTCCATTCCTAAATACTTCCAGTCCAGATGATGTTCTTTATGGAGGGGTTCATTTTTTTAAAGAGACCAGTTGGCCATTGATAGACCATCATGGAGTTAACCATCATCAAGATAATAGTGGATTTATCAAGGAATGTACTACCTGAAATAGAGAGAGGTTTTCCTTTCCAAGAAGATAGCTGATTTAGAACTTGGTCAATAATAATCGCAAAGTGAAAAGATATAGTTCTACCCATAAAAATGGGAATGCCAATATAAGTGAAAGGGAGAATACCTTCTTTCAGACTATGGTCACTTATGATGTAATATTTTTTGTTGGATGGGAATTTCTTCCCAAAGAAGATGCAAGAATTATTCCAACTAATGGTTTGACAAGAAACCTATTCATAGTGTGAGAGCACATTTTTGATATTAAGAATGATTCTTTTATCCCCTTGAACGAAATGGGTTATGTCCTCAACATAAAAAAGGTGAGTATGAGCATTCATCTTCCTAGAGACATGTATGAGATATAGTGTGTTATGATCCACCAGATGGTTGATCATACGACTGAGGTAGTATTCTGCTATTGAGAAGAGAATGGCATAAAGGGGGTCACCATTCCTGATACTATTGGTGCATTTAATGTTTCCCTTAGGTGAACCATTGATGAGAATGGAGATTGATGTCGGGTTGAATATGATTTTAATTTGAGTGATAAAGGATGTGTTAAAACCATACCCTTGAAGGACATTGAAGATAAATCTCCCTTCCATGGTGTTGGAAGCTTTTCGGATGTCATGTTTAATAGCTATGTTTCCTCCTCTGTTAGTTTTAATCAAATTACTGGTGTGTATATATATATATGGGAATATATAAATATATATACACATACATAAATAAATATATAATTGTTGGGTCATTTCAATGTTTGTTAGGATTATGGGCTCAGGGTTTGACTATGACATCACATTATTTATTCTATTTTTTATTTCTGAAGGGTCTCGGCTAGGCTGAGCATATTTCATTGGAATGAAATTATGACAGCATAGATAAAGGCCCATACTTGGGGTAGCCTAATGAGATTATTTCTCACCCTTGTATGTGAGAGTTGTTGTGTGTGCATGTCTTATGTCCTCTTTTCTAGTTGAGAATATATTTCATGATAAATAGGGATGAGGCACAAGGTTTCATGATCGATTATAGTTTCTCGTGAGGATTATTTCTAACATGGTTGGAGCAGCATGATAGGGTCTTGAAGACTAAGAATGTGGTCTTGAATAGAGTTTGTTGCAGAGTCCTATACTTATATTTTACTTTTCTATATATACATCGTCTTGTATACTTGACATACTAGGTGACCGATGTTATATATTTTACATGACTGTTCGATATTTAATTGAATTTAATATATGATATCATCAAGTTCTACTTATAATAATTTAATTATTCCTAAATATTTTTATTTAATTCATTGATGTATATCTTGTTATTAATTTTTTGTTTACTATAGTATGATGGTGTAGTCTCTCCACTGACACACTATATTCCCTCTTTTATAATTTGAAGTCACGGCTATGTGAAGAGGGGAACATGAGGCCTAGTGGTGAACCATCTCAAAGAAACTATTTCATGGAATCGACATCATGAAGTTAAAATATTTATTTAGTGTATTTGATAAAATTTAGTGATATAAAATGAATTACAATATTCATGGAGATGGCAGGTCATACGTATGCATGAACATTGTATCTATATTCTTGTTTGATTGAATAAAATAGTGGTAAATGATAAATTATCATTATTTGATAATTTTTATGTCATATATGTCACATATTTATAATAATCACTTATTTAATACATTTTATGAATATTTTTAATGAATTACATCACTTCACGAGGCAATAGTCAATTATACACATGAGCTACATTATCGTATTCCCAAAACAATTGAATGATGGAGTGAGTAATATAATGTTTATAAAAGTATGATGATATAATAAACAATATATATATATATATATATATAATAAATCCATAATTATCTTCATTATTGATAGGTTTTAATGGACACATAAATGACATTGGTCCGCGATGCGATAAATCACCATACACACAAACAATGATTTCAAAATCCATTTGAAGGAAGTGGAGATGGTTGTGGGTATTTAATTAAAATAAAAAAAATCAAGGGATATTTAATATACTATAGTTATTATATCAACCTGGTATAGTAACAATTTATGTGGGGTGGAGTAAAAAATAAATCAAAAATGCTTAATGATGTATTTTACCTCTTCTTTGGGTATCTTCTTTATGTTTGCACCAAAAAAATTCATAGGATTGATTTATATAGAAACTAAGACCTATAGGATAATTGAATAGTATTTGGGAATTGATAAGGGTGAGTATTAGATATTCCAAATGTATTTATCATTTTTAGAAGACAGGTGAGTGGGTGGCCTTTTAGAAATGTTGTGAGTAGAAATCTTTTATTTTTTTAAAATAAAAATGTGTATTTTTTGTTTCTCACAGGGAACGAGGGTCAAAAAAAGATTAAATATGTATATTACACACTATAAGGATGAAATCTCTCTATATAATACATTTTAGATATTTATATATGTCATTTTAGCCCTTATCATTTTAGTTTTACACAGCTCCACTAAATAAACTCATTTTTTCGTTAACCACAGGAAATAATTTTTGTACTTTTTAATATTAATTTTTTTAAAACATATTTTTAACATATTAGAAAATATAAAATATTATGATTAAAAAAATGGAATCCAATTTTCTAAAAAAAAATAAGTGGAAATTTTTAATTTAATATTAATCCCACAAACACAAAGATAATGTTAGTTTTTAAAGAGAAAATGTTAAAAAGTTTAGAATATTTAATTTTTATATTTCGTATAGAATTAACTAAAAATGAATGAACTTATATTAAAGGATGTATATTTGAAAAAAAAAATAACAATAAACCCAATTTAAAATTTAATTTAACATTATAAATAAATTAAATGAAAATTATGTTTTCGATTAAAATTTAGAATATAAAGATATTTATCAAATAATTGAACTCTTGAGAAAAATATCAAAATTTAACCCATATATAATTTTAACATACTGATTAATTTTTTTTTTGAAAATCATTTTTCAAAAGAGTACAATATTGATTAAATTAATTTTCCTAAAAGTAAATAAAAAATCATTTTTGGACAAGATAATGTTTTCGAAACATATAATGAATTTAACAAAAATTAAGAACGTTTTATCAATTTTTTTTAATTAAGACCATCATAATTATTATTATATATTTATTTATTACTATTCCTATTTCTATGTCTAAAAACTAGGTCAAAATGGTCACTTTTAAATAATTATATTAATATTATATAGTGTGGTTTTATTAAAATTCAATGACATTTGTAACACAAGCTAATATAATAATAATTATATGGTGTTGTTTTGGAACCATGTTTTCAATGTAATTTAATTTATTTGAAAAAAATCATAAATATGCATGGTGATACCCTAATCCCTATTTTTTATTTTTTATTTTCTTATCAGAATCAAAAATCATTATTTCCTTACAATAAAATCATGATGATAAAAAAGTGATTGTTTTTAAATGGAAGGAATAACTATTAGACGTAAATAAAATATGAATCCAAATAAAAAAAGTAATGTAATGATTATGAGTAATTTCTAGATCTAATGGGGAAAATTGTTATAATAATGTAGTTTATGATTATCTAATGATGACTGAAGGTTGAAAAAAATCTCTAAAATTATGGATCTTCTTCAAACATAGATTAGAATTTTCGTTTTCTATCCTGATGTGACAAGAATAAAAAGATACACCATTATTTGAGCATGTCCTTACATAACATGAAGGGAATTCAAGATCCCCATGGATGGAGAATAGCACATGATATAATTTAGAAGTTAAAGGGATAAATTTTTCAACAAAATAAATGAAAGAATATTTGATAATTGAATATAAAAGAATGAACAATAATTATTATAGACACTTTTATAAGGTAAATGTGTACCACAATAAGTCACATAAACACCCACAAGAAATTCATCATAAAAAATAGTAGAAAAAATCGACATAGAAAAAGTCTCAAAATCCCTATGAAATAAGTGATCCATAGTTCCACCGATCTCGACCATCACTCTAGGTCCTATGAAACAAGTACATATTCCACCTATAAGTAGTTATTTCCCTTTTTTAAGACCTGTTATAGTTTAATCTTCAAGCACTGAAAGGGAAAAAGTAAGGTGTTAGAAAAAAATCTCAATAGGTTTCCACTAAATATTCTTAATATATTCTACCAAAAATATATCATTGTCTCTACAATTTTAATAAATCAAATTAATGGTAAATCTTTATCAATTTTTTAATAAATATATTTCCTCAATATATTTTTATGGAAGATTTATGAAAAATATTATCAAATGAAAAATTTTCATAAATAGAGAAAGTACATGAATAAAAAAGTTATGTATTCACATGAATGTAATAATAAAATAAAACCAAGAATCATTTTCTTAATCTAATAGATAAGTTTTTTTATTGCTCTAGGATCCTTAAAATATATGTTCAATAAAATTACTTCACTATTTTTGAACAAGTCCCTGAGGCGTATGCCATCCAAATAATCATTTGTCACCCCATAAGGGAAATCCTTCCAAATTTTGTTTAGTAATTGTTACCATCATAAATCCATTTATATAGTTTCATTATAAGTTCATTATTTTACTAATCACCTTATTAATAATCAGATACACATGGGATTCAATCAATAAATCCACTAATGGAAAAACCATTCATTTTAAATCAATTCAACATTAACAGTTTCAATTCCCTTTTTCATTTTCAAATTTCCATTTTAATTTTAAAACCAAAATAGTGTTTTTAATTAAATTAATTCCTTTAAAATTATTAATTCATTTATGTCCATGTTTATCTAGATTCAACATGAAATCCTTTTATTCCATCTTTTCACAAATGGAATAATATTTTTAATTCCCTTTAAAATAGTTTTCATTTCCTTAATCATTTATATATGGAATCAATCATGAAATCCTCATAAATAATTTTCTTTAAAGTAATTGAATTCACATTTCAACTCAATAAATCAATTATGGTTTTATTATTAGGGAAAATAATTATTTAATTACCTACATTTAGTCATTATATTAGTCGATGATTTACCAGAAATAGGATTCTCCAACATGAGAGACCATAGTTAGGAAGATCAAAGTAGATTCCATAGATTCAATATCCCAAAATAAAAAAGATCAAATCCATCAATAAAATGATGATTAATAACATAATCAGGAAGATAAAATAGTAATATGGAAGTCTAAATCAATATATATTTCACATAATGGAGAGGGGTCGATCTTTTACCCCGATATTTCCATTAAATGATATGTTGTTGAAGGAGCCAAAAAATTCTTATAAAAATAATCCAAAATACATAGATTTAATTAGTTTTTAATTAGTGTTATTTGGGAAAATAATGTGAGGAATATAATTTTAATTAGGATAATTAGGGAATTAAAGACTCTGTTTAATGATTTATGGGGTTATGCTACATAATTGATATTAAGTGTGTTCCAACCTGTGTTCACTCTCAGGATTCTAGAAAGGGTAGATTATTTTACAACATAGTTAGTATAAATATTCATCGTCCATGAAAACACCCACTACCAATGATTGCATAATTTTGAGGGGTGGATTCATGGTTTTGATAAATAGAGGGTCAACTGTGTGATAACCTTGAAACCCTCATATTGGGTGCAAGGATTGTTCGGTAAATCCACATGGTTTTCAAAAAACACCTTCTAATAGTGAATGAACTCAATGTTTTTAAAATATATTTAAAAAGAACAATAAATTAACCAAAATAGTCCCAGAAAAAAAGATGATCAAAAATGGGGTAAATAAGTTACTAAAATATGGTAACATAGTGTTAAAGAATCCACAATATATAAATACTATTCCCTAGAAATATTTTTTCATGAAGACTCTAAGCCATAAAATGGGTCCATTTATCTCTAATTTTGTAATGCCCTGACCCCAGAAGCCTGGAGTCTATGCATTATTTTAATAAATTGGCATGATTACAAGAAATCAAGTCTAGAAAGACCGATAAATTTAGTAGTCGGGGAAAATAGATTACATTCATGAACGTTACATTAACATTCAAACATAAAACACAATATAAATAATCCATTGATAATTACATTATTCCCCTATCATACCATTACATATCATACATAATACACTTCTTAGAATCCTAGGAAAACAAAAAAAAGTGTGATCTCAGAGTCTTAGTAAGGGTAAATAATTTAGTGGAAGAAATAAAATTTTAAGTCAAGATTTGTAATAAAAAATCTATTTAAACATAATCTTGAACAGAATATGGATAAAATAATTCCAAAAATTCCGTATAAACATGAACATGGATGTAATACCCATACCACATTTACCCAGAGTTGGTGCATTATTACATAACATTGGCATGATTACATGGAATCAAGTCTAGATGGACCGATCAATTTAACAGTCATGGAAAATAGATTACATACATGAAAGTTATATTACATAGAAGAAACTAAAACACAACATAAATGATCCTTTAGGAATTCCGTTAATCCCCTATATTAACCCTACTTATCAATAATAATACACTTCTTGGAATCCTGGAAAAATATAACATAAGAAAGGGTTGATCTTAGATGTTCAATAAAGATAACAATATAACAGAAACATTCATAAATAAGCATAAAAATTTATGGTAATGTATAATACTAAAACAAAATAATTTTAGACATAAACTTCAGCATAATATGAAAATATAAAACAAATAATTCCATTTTATTATTCACATGGATATTCTACTAGTCGAATAGTCACATGTAATATAAATATTCAATTTCATAATGATGGAATCCATAATGACAGACTTGATAACCACATAGCCAATGCCATGTGCCCAGACATTAAATAAAATTTTGTTTAGGCCTTCTGCCAAGATACTAGTTAGTATCATGAGACCTACTGATTCATCGAGGAGCTATAGCAGGCTCTACCTGTCCCTTACTAAGTCCAATACATTAATCATAAGAAAAGGATGAAATATAACATAAACATTCGTATTAAAACTAGAATACAAAATGTCAATACTTTATCCATAAACCATGAATAGTATAAAAATAACACATCAACAGTCAAACATATCACAAAACCATCAATACAATATGAAATATTTGTATCATAATAAATCAACTTCAATCCTGTTTAAAATCGATCAATGTATGTTGACATAGATAATATCAAAACATTTTGAGAGAAATATCTCTTTCTATTTTGTAATTCATTTAAAAAACATGTAATTTTAGAAGAAAGCATTTATATATAAAATATTCTTATAATAATTTAAGGGAAGATTCAATGGTGTTATAATGGTAGACAATAACCACACCATCCGTATAAGTTAAAAAATATTCTTACCTTTATTGGTCTAAAATGTCATAAAGTTACTTGTTTGAAACACGGCAGAAAGGTTCCTTTCAAATAATTTTATAAAAATTCAAACATGGGTATAAACGAATTTATCACATAGTCTATTAAATATTAAAAAAGTTGAAATTTTTTATATGAAACACAAATATGGATGATAAAGATGTCCTAGTAGATACTTACGTAAAAACTAGCTCGGATAATTAAAGAGATTGTAGAATTAACCTTTACCTTGCACTTTCCATTGTTCGAGGGTATGTTTAAACTCATATATGAAGACAATATAATGTTATTAAATTTTACCAGAACAATATTCATATTTATTATATCATAACTGATTCCTTTATAACTTTATACAACACATTTAATAATTATTTCCATGTTAAATTAACATTTTGGGTAAAAATCGCTTTCTTTATCGTACGTGTTTCAACTTGTTATTCTTGATCGTATCATTTAGATAATTATTTAAATAATTAAATAATATGATCCTTGATTAATATATCAAATATATATTTAGAATATAAATACTTATAATTGATAGAAATATGAAATTGAAGGCAGCGTTTATGGAGACAGTAGGTTATACGTATGCATAAACGTTGTTTCCATTTTCATATTTTATTGAATAGAAGTAAGTGAATAATATATATGTAAGTACATAAATATATTTATATATATATATATATATCTCAATTATAATTATTATTTCATATAATAATTACTTATTAATAATATATATTTTTATAATCATCGTTGAATGGTGAACATGGGAATAAATCTCATCGCATCGTGGATACGGTAATCTGTACGTACGCACAAGAGACAATATAATTATATTGATGGTGAAATCATATGTAATTGGATGGTATATCATATTTACAGAATCATTAACTTGTTATATTTATTATTTACATTAGTTATACTAATTATTATACACATCCAATAATGATGTTTTTTAATAGAAAACTATACCACGACTTGGAGACGGTAAGCTGTACGTATGCATTTATGGTGACGTCGTTATTTATAGTATGGATAGAATAAATAATATGTATTTACCATATTTATAATAACATCACGGTATGTAAGAGTTACAATATTTATGGCTTTGGTATGAAATCAACAATGAAAGAGGAAGTTGAAGAAGAAAATAACATGAAAGAGTGTGTTGAAATTATTACCTCTTCTTCGAGTGTTTCCTTTCGAGTTGATGAAAAGGGTTCCATAGGTTGGCTTTATAATCAATGTAAGGTATCTAGGTTGATTTTATAGAATATGGGAGGATATTTGGTATGGGTTTGTCCAATCCAAATGGATTCAGAGGTGTGATTTTGAGAGAAGGGGAAGTGCCCTTTTATAAGAGGGGTGTTGTCACTTTAGGAAAAGCATAAATATTAGTTTATTACAAAAATAATTTTTTTAATAATGGATCCAAATAAATTTATTTCGTGAATTAGGTATTTATGGATCGAAATACTCCCCAAAAAGTGATTTTAGACAAGTTTAGGTTACCTTTTCAACCTTATCTTTTAAGATTTAACTCTTAGTAAAATAGTTTAACTTTTACGGTGTCTTCTTGTATTCTTAAACTATATGGTTAATAAAATTTCTATAAACATCTAAGAAAACCACAAATGTTTCATTAATGACATATATAATATTATTTAGGCCCTTTTTTCCATCTTTTGTGTTTTGTAAATGTTATATCAACCAATAATATAGTATTTGTTTAAACAATTAATTTATGTCAGTTTTGACACTATTGGGTATTGGGTTTATTAAATGTCCTAACTACCATATAAATTTTAAAAAAATTATCTAATCAATCATAACATGTAATATTGACCTATTAAATTAGTGAAATTTATTATAAGTATCAATTTACATTTATTTGGATATTTATAATATCAATTATTTAAAGTTTTCATTAATAAGGTCATTATTTCATCATCATTATGTCATAAAGAAATTAAATTATTTAATGACTAAAAATTATAAATAAAATACCATTATGTAGGAAATAGTTTTATCTTTATAATGAATATTTATAGTTGAATTTATATTGTGTGTATCCCTATATAAAAAATGGTATAGTTATTAAAATTAACATTTAACACTTTTAACACTTCACTAAACAAAATAATAATAAATGTCCTAATCTAATCCAAGTAGACCAAGGAGGATCATATTTTATTACTAAAGTTTTTTCGGTCAAATTACACTTATCCAATAGAACTAGGACATGTGTTAGGGTACTTATAATATTTTTTTTACCCGTAATTAACCTATATACTTTTAACCATAGAAAATAAAAGTCAAAAGTAAGTATTCAAAAAAATCATCTTATTGAACCAAATTTTAATTAATGATGTCAATTTTTTCTCTCTTATTTTTTATATTCATCTCAAAAAAGTGTTAAAATTATGTTTTATGCAAATTTGAAAATGCTCTTAGAAGGTGGGTAAAAAATGTTAAAATGTTCAATAAAATTTTATACACCTAATTTTTTTTATAAAATGACACCAATGAATTACATTGAATATATATAGGAATTTTATATCTATTTTTACATAGTATTAATTTAAGTAAAATATATAATTATTTAAATAAAAATCCGGTTTAAAATAATAACGCTGTGTTATTCACTATTCATCAAAAATTGAATGTTTTCCGAAATATACTAACAGTTTACCATAATCTAATTTTGATATTATGTATTAAAAAATGAAGCCCATTTTATAAAATTCACTAAATAGAAGTTTCATTTATTAATTTAAAATTAATTAACGTTCTGAAAACCAAAAGGTGAGTTTTTTAGAAAAGGTTAAAACAATCAAAATATTGACATGTGTTTATGTCAAATTTTCATGTGAAATTACATATAATGACATAAATTTTATTAAATTATAAATATATAATCTAATTATACTTAAAAACCAATCAAATGAAAAATTTACCACAATAAATTATTTTGATTAAAAATGTTGTTTTCAATTAAAACATAGCATTTTCACTATTCATCAAAATATGGAAGTTATCATAAAAGTACAAAAAATTTGTCGAAACTAAATTTTTATTTACTTATTCTAAATTAGAATTTTATTTTTCCAAATTTAATAAAAAAAAATTAGGTATTGCATTTTAAAAAAATTCACCACTAATAGGCTGTAAAATTGAATTTTTGAAAAATACATCCTTTATATAAAAAAATGAATTTGTTTTTATATTATGTCTATGAAAGACATAATATTGGTGTTAAAATTATATCGAGTATATAATATTCAAAATGCAGTTAATATTATTCACAAATGCTTTTTGAACGACTTGTTTGGTAAGTTGTGGTGCGTTCGAACTCGGTGTTGCATGTAGTGCAAGTAATTGAATTACTTTAATGAGATAACGTACTATAAAATCATGGGGTGTAACATTATCCTTTCCTTCCATAAATTGCTTCCTCACAATTTTAAATTGTTATTTGAAAATAAATGGATAAAAATAGAAAAATACCATTATGGAAAACCCACATTAGAAATTGGATTAAAAAAAATTACTCCTAATAAGAGGGAATAAGAAATGAAAATGTCACAACAAAATTATGATCTTTATTAAGAGAACATTGGTTGGAATTAGAGACACATAATTGGAAGAATAACGTAAATATTTATAGGGAGTGATTGATGTCGTCATTCACAAATAGGTGTACAATTGATATCCTCAAATCCATCAATCTACGATAATTTAAAATATCATCGGTTCAAGAAAAGATAAGGTATTAGGATAACGCATTTTTGTTTTTAAGATACCTACCCTAATGTTTAAGAATTAATTTATTCCAAAAATAAGAGGAAACTTTATACATTACCAGTAGAGATTCATCCTTTAACTAATTTATACTATAAACTCATATTTCACTCCAAAAGATAATAGAGTTCGTAAATAATCTATTTATCTTAATCGTATAGGGTTCCAAAAATAATAAATATATAATTCATTTTCCAGGGTATTTAAAAAAACTATATTATTCAAACCAAGACTTCAATAAGGCCATTGGTAGGGTATGCAACCTTGTCATGCTTTGGTTACGAGTTAAAGTCTCATGGCCTTTCCGGACATGACAGGTTGTCCCCCAACCTCCAGGTAGTAATTTTAATGACAATACAAAAATAATCTCATGAAATATTTTAACCTTAATAATAGTATCCAATATAAATCTTAATCGATTAAAATGTTTAGACTTATCCAAAATACATCAATCCAAACACACAGTCCAAAATTTATAATGAACGTAAACATGATGAAAATCATTTTTCCATGTAATAACATTTGAATACATTCATCATGTATTCTTTTAAAACGCTATAACACGCTGAATTTCCAAAAAACATTATTTTTTTCATTAATTCTCCATTATACCTTATAGAATACCAGATATACACCTTCTATCCAAAAATGTTGTAAAATCCAACACTGATGGATTATACAAAAAATTAATCTTTTTCACTGTAGTAAAAAATATCTAATATAATTTACCCAAATCAATCATATATTATTCCAAAATTACTACCTTAGTATCAGAACCATATTATGGTTTATCTTTCTCTTAACCATATATTTTCCCAAAAAAATTAACCTGATATTGAGTCACTTTTTTTGTTTCCACATAATCTCATTTCCTTAATGAAATAGTACCACAATACAATCCTTATATACATTATATTTCTTATAACAAGTAAATCATTAGTAAAATACTCAAATGACACAATACCTTAATAAACACATAATAACAATCATCATTCATCTTCATCTTTAGTCATATCATATCTTGATTATTATCCAATAGTAGCATTTCGGAAATACTCTGATAATTTGGATATTGATTCGCATAGTTTCCAAACTCCTTGCAGGTGAAGCATTTTATATTTGAAATATTTTTATTACCCTTGAAATCATGTACTTGGTGTCCTTTTTCTTCACACGTATAAAAAACTCTCATTCCCTTCACGTATTTACGAAGGTGATTCTTTCCACATTAATCACATATGGGAAAATCATTCTTTCCCCTCTTCCCTTTATACATATTTATCTCTTCCATCCTTTTATTATCTTGATTCAGATAAATGCCATAGGACTTAGAGGATTCTTTAATTATCTTATTAACACATGATACAATTTCATCATATGATTAGAATAAGTGGGAGACTATTTCCATTTTAAATTTTTTCTTAATATAATGAAATATATGATCCTTTTTAATATTTTGATCATGCATATTTCTAGAATTCTAATTCCTCCTACAGGACGCCATTTCTAAACAATAGAATAAACTAGGTTAGTCTATTAATTGAAATTCATAATTACAAAATTGTAAAACACCTCCCGAAAATTGAAAATATTATGCATATAATATATAATCATAAAAAATTTTCTTTGAGGAATTATTTTCTCCTAAATCATTCATAATGGATTGTAATTATAATGTGAATTATCCTAAGCATATCCCCATAGATAGTCTCAACCAAATGTGCAGCAAGGCCTGTTTTCATGTACCAGGACACCCCGAGACAAGCCTAAAACTCCTTTTTTGAGTTTTCATTCCTTGGTACATCTGTACCAGAGCCGCCTCTGCCTGCTCGTATCCAGATAGGTAAGTATTGCTTAGAAAATACAAAAAATATATTCATTTCCAAAATTCGAGGATGTTCTTATATACTAATCCTCATTGTCTATCTTAGGGTAATGTCCTCTAATTAGAGTTTATCTAAATCTATTTCCATGGTTTTTAATATGCTTCCTCTGATACCAACAGTAATGCCTCGACCCCAGTTACCTAGAGTCAATGCAGTATTAAATAACATAGGATTGATTACAAGGAATCTAGTCCTGAATAACCAATCAATTTAGTAGTCTTTCAAAATAGATTACATACATGAACATTACATTACAAATAAGAAAATTAAACACAACATAAATGATCCTTTATGATTCCATTAATCCCCTAAATTATCCCTTCTTATCAATCATAATACACTTCTTGGAATCCTGGGAAGATAAAACATAATAAAGGGGTGAGCTCAGATGCTGAGTAAGGATACCTATATAGCAGAAACAATCATAAATATGCATAAACATTTAAAGCAACGTATAAGACTAAAACAATAGACATTTAAAAATAAACATCTGTAGAATATGGAAAAGATAAAACAATTCATTCCATTTATATATTCACATGGATATTCCTCAAGTTGAATAATCACATGTAATATCAATATCCAATTTTATAATGATTGAATGTATAATGACAGACTTCATAACCACATAGTCAAGGCCTTGTGCCAAGAATAAAAATAAGATTTTTTCAAGGTCTGGTTCCAAGACACTTGTTTGTCTCATGAGACCTACCAATGCATCGTGGAGCTATAACGATCTCCACCCCACACTAATTAAATTTAATGCATTCCTCATATGAAAAGGTTTCAACATAAGATAAACATTCTAATTAAAACTAGCAAACAAAATTTCAATACTTTATCTATAAACAATGAATGGAATAAAAATAACACATCAATAGTAAAACATATCACCAAACCTTCAATACAATTTGGATGATTTGTATCATAATAAATCAACTTCAAACATGTTTAATATCCATCAAAGTATGTTGACATAGATGATATCAAAACTTTTAGAGAGAAATATCTCTTTCTATTTTCGAAATCATTCAAAAAAAATGTAATTATAGAAGAAAACATTTATATATAAAATATTCTTATAATAATTTAAGGGAATATCCAATTAGAGTTATAACGGTAGATAATAACCACACCGGAAATATATTTTAAAAAACATTCTTACCTTAATTGGTCAAAAATGTCATAAAGTACTTTGTTTGAAGAAATATAGAAAGATTTCTTTCAAACCATTTTATAAAAATTCAAAAAACTGTATAAATGACTTTAACCAATAGTTTAGTAAATAATAAAAATGTTTTGAAATACATTTTTATGAAGCACAGATGTGGATGATAAAGAGGTCCTAGTATATACTTACGTAAAAATAACCTCGGATAATTAAAGAGATTGATGAAATAACACTTACCATGCACTTACCTTTGATCGAGGGTACATTTAACCTTTTTTATAATGACTATACTATGTTATTTAATTATACCAAAACCATATTCATATTTATTATATCATACATAATTCATTTATGACTTTATACAACCCATTAAATAATGATTTTCATGTTAAATTAACATTTTGGGTAATAATCTCTTTCTTTATGGTACGTGTTTTAACTTGTTATTCTTGATCGTATCATTTAGATCGTGAATTAAATACTCCAAGAATATAATCCACTATTTATATGTCATATATATTTAGAATATAAATATTTATAATAGATATTTATATGAAATGGAAGGCAATGTTTATGGAGATGGTAGGTCGTACGTACGCATAAACGCTATTTCCGTTTTCATATCATATTAAACGTAAGTAAGTGAATAATATATATGTAAGTATATATATATATCCACTAGAATTATTATTTCATATACTACATACTTATTAATAATATATATTTTTATAATCATCGTTGAATGGTGAATGTGGGAATGAATCTCATCACGTCGTGGAGACGATAATCCGTTTGTATGCACAAGAAACAATATCATTATATTGATGGTGATATAGTATGTAATTAGATGGTATATCACATTTACAGAATCACTAATATGTTATATTTATTATTTACATTAATTATAATCGTCATCATACCCATCCAAATAATTAAGTGTTTGAATAACAAACTACACCATAACGTTGAGATGGCATGTCATACATACACACGTATGGTGACTTCGCCATTTATAGGATGGATAGAATAACGAATAGGGTTTTACCATATTTATAGTAATATAAAAGTATGTAAGAGGTACTTTAGTTATTATTTTGTAATGGAAACAATAATTAAATAGTAAGTGGAAGAAGAAAAGAACTTGAAAGAGGGTGGTGAAATTATTACCTCTTCTTCGGGTATTTCCTTTTGAGTTAATCAAATAGGCTCATTAAGTTGTATTTATGATCAAATTAAGGAATCTAGGTTGATTTGAGGGATGTCTTGGGGATATTTGGGGCAGATATTGGCTGAGGGAAATGGCTATGGAGATGTGATTTTGAGAGAAGGGGAAGTGCCCTTTTATAAGAGGGGTGAGGGTCACTATTGGAAAAGATTAAAATACTAGTCTATTATAAAATAATTTTCCATTTATAATTGATGAAAATGAATTTATTTCAATCCTTAGATGGTTATGGGTCTAAATCCTCTCAACCAATAGGTTTTAGAAATTTTATGGTTACTATTGTAACATTTTCTTTTAGATTTAACTCATAGTTAAATAGTTTAACTTTTTCCGTGTCTTCTTGTATTCTTACACTGTATGGTTAATAAACTTACACTAAAAATTAAAGAGAACCTCAAGTGTTTTATTAATGACATATATAATATTAATTAATAAATTTGGAAAAAACATAGATTTTTGGGAATATTATATCAACCAATAATATTGTATTTTTTTAAAAAATTAATTTATGTCAATTTTGACACTATTTGGTATTTTGGTTTTGTGAAAGTCATAAAAACTTCATCAATTCGAGAAAATTATCAAATCAACACTAACATGTCATATTAACCTATAAGATTAGTGGAATTCAGTAGAAGTCTCAATTTACATTTTTTTTAATATTTGTAATATGAATTAGTTTAATATTTAATTAATAAGGTAATTAGTGCATCATTATTGTTTCATAATAAAATTAAATTATTTAATGTATCAAATTTATAAATAAAATATTATTATGTAGGAAATAGTTTAATCTTTATAATTAATATTTATATCTAATTTATATTGTGTGTAACACTATATAAAAAATAGTTTCATTTTTAAACATAGAATTTAACACTTTTAAATGATCTTTAAATAAAATAATAATAAATGTCCTATTCTAATACAAGTGGACCAAAGATGATCTTATTTTTTCATAAGGTTTTTTTTCTTCAAATTATACTTATCCATTATAATTAGTAAATGTTTTGTGGTAATTATAATATCATTTTTACCCTTAATTACCCAATTCACTTTTAACCGCGGTAAATAAAAGTCAAAAATTACTATGCACCAAAAATATATTTTAATAATATTGAATCACATTTTATTTAAAGATTTCAATCATGTCTCTGAGTTTTTTTAAATTCAACTCACAGAAGCGGTAAAATTATGTTTTGTGCAAATTTGCAAATGCTCTTAGAAGGTGGTTAAAAATGTTAAAAAGTTCAATAGAAGTTTATACATCAAATTTTAATATAAAATGACTCCAATGAATTACATTGAACTTATATAGTCATTATATATCTATTTTGAATAAAAATAAATTTAAATAAAATATATTATTATTTATATAAAAAGTCGATTTTAAATAACAACGTAGTGTTTTTCACTTTTCATCAATAATTGAATGTTTTTAGAAAAATAGCAAAAAATTACCCAAATCAAATTTTGATATTCTATATTCAAAAATTAAGTCCATTTTACCAAATTAAAGACATAGAAGTTGCATTTATTAATTTAAAAATAATTTTCATTTTCAAAACCAACAGGAGGGGTTTTAAAAAAAGTAAAAACTATCAAAAGATTGACATGTGTTAATGAAAACTTTAAATGTGAAATTACATATAATGACATACATTGTATTAAATGATAAAACTACAATATAATTATACTTCAAAACCATTCCAATAAAAATTTTAACACTATAAATTATTTCGATTAATAATTTTTTTTTCAATTAAAACATATTATTATTCACTATTCATAAAAATATGAAAGTTATCAGAAAAGTAAGAAAATTTTTTCCAAACTAAATTTGTTATATCCCACTTCAAAATAAGAGTATTAATTTTTCAAATTTAATATAAATGTGTTAGGTATTTCATTTAAAAAAATTCACCATTGATTAGAGGTAAAATTGAATTTTTGAAAAAGACTTCATTTATCTAAAAAATAGAATTTGTTTTTATATTTTTTCTAGTAAACACAAAATATGTGTGTTAAAATTGTATGGAGTATATAAGATTCAAAATTCAGTTAATACTATTCATAACTGCTTTTTGAACGGCTAGTTTGGTGAGTTGTGGTGCGTTCGAACTTGGTGTTGTGTGTAGCGCAGGCTATTGAGTTACATTAATTTGATAACGTACTATAAAATCTTGGGATATTACATTGGATATTGTACTAGTCAAATAATCACATGTAATAAATAAATTCATAATGAGGGAATGCCAAATTCAGGACATCATTGCCGCATAGTCAAGATCTCGTGCCAAGACTTCAAATACAATTTTTGTCAAGGCCCTATGCCAAGACACCAGTTTGACTCATTAGACCTAACAATGCATCGAGTAGTTATAATAGGCTCCACCCATCACTTAATAAGTCTACTTCATTCCCCATATGAAATTTTTGAACCATAACATAAACATCCATATTAAAACTAGCATATTAAATGTAAATACTTTAGCCATTAACCATGAATGGTATAAAAATAGCACATCCACAGTAAAAAATATCATTTCTCATTCAATACAATATGGAAAACAGTGTTAAAATAAATCAACCTCAACCAAGAACAATATCCAGTAATGGATGATGATATAGTTAGAAAATGATCACAAAAAATATTTGTATGAAACACCCCTTTTTCCTGAAATCATTTTAATGTCACACAACTTATAAAGGATGACATTTAAAAGATATTTTTGAATAAAAGTGTCTTATACCCCATTGAAACGTTTTTTATAGGAATTAACATTTTAAAACATTCATGTCTATATAAATAAGTTCTAAAAACCATTTTTAAAACATGGAGATTGATGAGAAATATTTATAAGAATAACTTTTTAAAACATTTAAAATGATGTTTTGGTTAAAGTGTACCTTAAAAGAATAAATTTGAAAAATTATTTAATGAAACATGGGCATAGATAATGAATATTTCCCAGAAAATACTTACACATGAACAATCTTGGATAATAATGAGATTGAGGAATTAACCCATACCATGAACAATCCTTTGGTCGAGTGTATGTTTAACCTCCTATATAATGACTATAGTATGTTATTAAATTATACCAGAACCATATTAATATTTATTATATCATACATGATTCATTTATGACATTTTACTACATTTTAATAATGCTTTCCATGTTAATTTATCATTTCGGGTAATATCTGCTTTCTTTATCGTACGTGTTTTAACTTGTTATTCTTGATCGTATCATTTAGATCATGATTTAAATACTTGTAGAATATAAAACATGATTTAGATATCATATATATTTATAATATAAATATGTATAATATAGAGATATATGAAATGGAAAACACCATTTATGGAGACGGTTGGTCGTATGTACGCATAAATGCTATTTCCGTTTTCATATCATATTGAACGAAAGTAAGTGAATGAGAAAAATGTAAATAAACACACACACACATATATATATATATATCTGGTAGCATTATTATTTCATATATTACATACTTATTAATAATAAGTATTTTTATAATCAACGTTGAATGGTGAATGTGGAAATTAATCTCATTGTGTCATGGATATGGTAAGTCGTACGTACACACGAGAAACAATATCATTTCATTAATGATTAAAAGGTGTATAATTAGATGAAATATTAACTATAAATAATAATTAGAATGTTATTTTCATTATTTATCTACATACTACTAATCATTATATCTATCCAAATAACATAGTGATGAATAACAAATTACACCATGGCGTGGAGACGGTAAGCCGTTCTTACACACGCATGGTTACTTTATCAATCATAGGATTGATAGAATAATGAATATGGTTGTACCATATTTAAAATAAAATCAATGTATGTAGAAGGTAATTATGTAATTATTTTGGTATGAAATAATAACGAAAGAGAAAGTGGAAGAAGAAAAGAACATTGAAATGGGTGATAAAATATTTATCTCTTATGTGCATGTTTCCTTTTGATTTGAACATAAGGGATCATTAAGATGGATTTATAATCATGGTAAGGACACTATGTGAATTTAGGGATGTTGGGAGGATATTAAGAAGGTTTTTTCCAGGAAAAATGGTTTTGGAGGTGGTATTTTGAGAGAAGGTGAAGTGCCCTTTTATAAAAGACGTGAGGGTCACTTTAGGAAAAGTTTGAAATATTATTTTATTATAAAATCTTATCCTGTTTCTAATAACTAAATCTTTATTTATTTAGAATATAAGGGGGGTATGGGTCGAAACCATCTCAACTAATAGGTTTTAGATAATTTTACATCATCATATTAACCCAATATTTTAGATTTAACTCTTAGTTAAATAGTTTACTTTTACTATGTCTTCTTATATTATTATAATAAATGGATAATAAACTTACTATAAAAATCCAATAAAACCACAAGTGGTTAATTAATGACATATTTATCATTATATAAGTCCTTTGGACGAAAATTATATTTTTAAGAGTATTATATTATTTAATATTATACTATTTAAAAAAACTAATTTAGGTAAATTTTTCCATTATTTAGTATTTTGTTTTTCTGAAAGCCATAAAATTATGATTACTTTGATAAAAATTCATTGAATCAACCCTAAAATGTCATATTAATCTATAAAATTCGGGTATTTAATCAAAATCTCCAATTAACAATTATTTGTATATTAATAATATCAATTATTTTAATCATTCGTTGATAAAGTAATTACTTCATCATCACTATGACATAATTAAATAAAATTATATAATCTCAAAAAATTATAAATAAAATACGAATATGTAGTACCTATTTTTATCTTTCAAATAAATATATATAGTCTAATTTATCTTATGTATAACCCCATATTAAAAACAGTTTAGTTATTAATATTTGAAGTCAACACTTTTAACTCTTGTTAAAATAAAATAATAATAAATCTCCTAATCTAATCTAAGTGTACCAAAAGGATCATATTTTATTAATATGGATGGTTTTGGTCAAAATACACTTATCCAATAGAATTAATAAATGAGTTGGGATAATTATAATATCATTTTTACCATTAATTTCTTATTTATTTTCAACCGTGGTAGATAAAAGTCAAAAGTTACTATTTACCAAAAATTATTTTCATCCTATTAAAAAAAATATTACATAAATATTTCAACCGTATCTCTCAGATTTTTGAAATTAAATTCACATTTGAGGTAAAGTTACGTTTTATGCAAATTTCTAAATGTGCCTTTGATGGTAAAAGACATTAAAATGTTCAATAAAATTTTATACATCTAATTTTATTATAAAATGAATCCAATAAATTACATTGAAAATATATAGGTACAATATATATATTTTTAATTAAAAAAATTTAAATAAAATAAATAATTATTTAAATTAAAGGTAAATTTTAAACAATAACGTAGTGTTTTCACTATTCTTCAAAAATTAAATGTTTTCAGAAAAATACCAAAAATTTATTTCATGTTAATTTTGATATTCCAAATTCAAAAATTAATTCTATTTTAACAAATTCAAATAATATAAGTTTCATAAATTAATTCAATATTTATTTCCATTGTCGAATCCAAAAAACATTTTTTTTAATATTAGTAAGAACTATCAAAAAATTGACATGTGTTTATATCGTATTTAAATGTGAAATTACTTACAATAAACTATATTCTATTAAAAGATAAAAATATAATCTAATTATACTTCCAAACCATTCAAATGCTTAATTTTACAAAATAAATTATTTCGATTAAAAAGGTTGTTTTAAATTAAAATTTAGTATTTTTCGTTATTCATCAAAATATGAATGTTATCAGAAAAGTACCAAAAATGTATCCATACTAAATTATTGCATACCTCTTCAAATTATGATTTTAATTTTAGTAAATTGAATATATAAAAGTGTCAAATATTGGTTTTAAAAAGGGTTTTCCATTAAAAGGCTGTAAAATTTCATTTTTTTAAAATTACTTCTTTTATAAAAACTTGAATTTTTTCTAAAATTATGTATAATAATCACATAATATAGATTATAAAATTTTATTGAGTATATAAAATTCAAAATTCAGAAAATACAATTCATAACCATTTTTTGAATGACTAGTTTGGTAAGTCGCGGTGTGCTCGAACTTTGTGTTCTGTGTAGCGTAAGTAATTTAATTACATTAAAGAGATAACATACTATGAAATCATGGGTTGTTAAATTATACACACTATCAATAAATTGTTTCCTAGCAATTTGAAATTGTTCTTCCAATATAAATGGTTTAAAATAAAAAATACATTTGTAGAAAACCCACATCTGTAATAGGGATAATTGATTTAGTCTTAATAAGAGGGAAAAGGAAATGAAAATGTCATCAAAAAATTAAGGTTTCGAATAGGAGAACATTGGTGACAATTATAGACGCATAATTGGAGGGAAAATGTAAATATTTATAAGGAGTGACTGGGGTCATCAATCGTAATCATGTGTAATATTGAGGGCCTCAAAGCCATTAATCTTAGATGATTTAAAATATCATATGTTCAACAAAACATCAGGTATTAGGTAAACCATTATTGGTTTCAAGATCCCTTCCATAATTTTTAAGAATTAATTTCTTCAAATAATAAGATAAAAATATATATCTGACATGTAGAGTTCCATCCTTTAACTAATTTCTACCACAAACTCATCTTTCACTTCAAAATAAAATAGAACTGAAAGTATTCTATTTATCCTAATCGTATAGGTTTCCCAAAAAATAAATTTATAACTCATCTATATGCCCTCAAAAACTACATTATATAATCCAGGACAACATGTAGGCCAGTGTTTGGTGATGCAACCTTGTCACCCTTCGGTTAGGTGTTTAAGTCTTGCGGGATTTCCAGACGTGATGGGTTGTCACCCAACCTCCGGGTTATCCTTTTTATAACAATCCAAAAATAATATTAATAAATGCATTAACCTTTACAATAGTATCCAATGTAAATCTTAATCCGTTCTTACATTTAGACTTATCCAAAATAATTCCATCCAAAATCAAAGTCCAAAATTTATAAGGAAGGTAAACACAATAAAGATATTTTTTTCCACATAATAACATGTGAATACCTTCCTCATGTATTCATTTAAAACACGGTAACACCTTGAATAAACATAAAACCATATTTATAACATTCATGATCCCTTATTACTTATAGTATTATAGATATACTAATTATATACATAAATTTTGAAAACTCTAACAGTAATTGAATAAACAAACAATTAAATAGTTTCATTATAGTCAATAATACCGAATATAATTTATCCCAATCAATCATGTCTTATTATAGAATCACTACATAAGTATCAGAACCTTATTAAGTATTATCTTTCCTTCCACCAATTATTTTTAAAAACGTTTATCTTACTATTGAGTCACTTTTCTTAGAACCATATAATCTCCAATACTCAATGAAATTGTACTGCGGTATAATCCGTATTTATTTCCATAATTAATATAACCCATACATCATTTATAAAAAATTAAAATGATATAATTCATTAATAACAACATAATAACAATATTCATTCATCATCATCTATGGTAGTATCATAACTTGATTATTATCTAGTAGCATTATTTAGAGCATACTCTGATGATTTGGACATTGATTTGAATAGTGTCCCAACTCACTGCAGATGAAGCATTGTACATTTGAAACCTTTTTAATACCTTTTCAATTGTGTACATTGTTTCTTTTTTCTCCACAATTAAAAAAAACTATAATTCCCTTGAAAAAATTATCATGGAAATTATTTCCACCGTTATCACATATGGGAACACCCTTCTTTCCCCACTTCCAGTTATAAATCATTCTCTCTACCATCCATTTCTTATATTTCTTCGCTTCGAATCCATAGGACTCAGAGAATTCCTTAATTATTTTATTAAAATATGATAGTATTTCTTCATGTGATGAGAATACATGGGAGATTATTTAGCTTCTAAATTTTTCTTTAATACCATGAATAATATGATCATTTTTACTCTTTGGATCAAGAGTATTTCTAGAGTTCTCAATCCCTCTACTAGGCTCCATTCCTAAACAAATGGCATACACTAGGTTAGTTAGTGAATCACAGTGTATAATTCCAATCTTTTAAAACAACTTATGTAAAATGAAAATAATATGCATAAAATCTATAATTAAAAAAATGTTTTCATTGAAGAAGTATTTACTCATAATTCCTTCATAAAGGATTTTAATGAAAATGTGAATTATCTTAAGCATATCTCCTAGGAGTGTTGTAACCAGGCGTGCAACATTGACCATTTTCATGTACCAGGATACCTTAGGTCTACCCCGAAACTCCATGTCAGTGTTTTCACTCCTCGGTA
This sequence comes from Viscum album, assembly GCA_963277665.1. NCBI lineage: Eukaryota > Viridiplantae > Streptophyta > Magnoliopsida > Santalales > Viscaceae > Viscum > Viscum album. The sequence goes on along the minus strand of OY728140.1, from coordinate 175,210,072 downwards.
CCTCTGTTCCATAGCTGCATCTACCTGCTTGTATCCATACATGGATGAATTTCTTAGAAAATACACAAAATCTCTACATTACCAAAATTCTAGGAAGTTCTTCAATATTAATCTGCAATGTCTATCTTAGGGTAATGTTCTCTAATCATATTTTTATTAAATCTAGTTTCCATGGTTTGTACAAAACTTATTCTTATACTAATTATAATTCCTCAACCTCAGAAGCCCAGAGTTGATGCATTATTTTAATAAATTGGCATGATTACAAGGAATCAAGTCCAGAAAGACTGATCAGTTTAGAAGTCTTGGAAAACAGATCACATACATGAATGTTACATTACTTATTCAAACATAAAACACTACATAAATAATCCATTGAGAATGTCATTATTACACTATCTTAACCCAACATATCAAACATAATACACTTTTTGGAATCCTAGGAGAGGAATACATAACAAAGGGATGAGCATAGATTCTAAGTAAGGGTAAATAATTTAGCAGATGATATAAAAATTTAAGCAATAATGTGTAATTAATACAACAGTAATGTAAACATAAACTTGAACATAATATGGATAAAATAAATCAATTATTACAATATAAACATGATCATGTATTTTCTACTAGTCGAATAATCACATGTAATAATTAATTTCATAATGAGGGAAGGCTTAACACTAGACATAATTACCACATAGTCGAGGCCTCATGCCAAGATTACAAATCAAATTTTTCTCAAGGACTTGTTCCAAGACAGTAGTTGCTCTCATGAGACCTACCGATGCATCAAAGAGCTTTAGTGGGATAAACTCGTCACTTAAAATGTCCACGAAATTCCTCATATGAAATTGTTGAAACATAACATACACATTCGTATTAAAACTAGCATATGAAATGACAATACATTATCCATAATCTGTCAATGGTGTAAAAAGAGAACATCCACAGTAAAACATATCATAACTCATTCAATAAAATATGGAAAAAATTTTATAATAAATCAACCTCAATCAAGACTAATATATAGTAAGGGATAATGATATAGTTAAAAATGATCAGTAAATTTCCTTTAGTGAAATACCCCATTTTTATGAAGTCAATTAAACGTCATGGAAATTTTGAAGGATAAAATTTAAAAGATATATTTGAATCAATGTATCTGATAACACTTCGAAACTTTCTTAAAGGAACTAGCATTTTAAAACATTCATGTCCATATAAATAAATCCTTAAAACCATTTTGAAAACATTGACATGGATGAGAATAATTTATAAGAATAAATATTTAAAACAATAAAAATGCTCTTTTAGTTAAAGAGTACCATAAAACAACAATTTTGAAAAAGTATTTCATGAAACTTGGACATGGATAATAAATATTTCCCAGAAAATACATACACATAAACAATCTTGGATAATAATGAGATCGAGGAATTAACCCTTACCTTGCACTTTCATTTGGTCGAGGGTATGTTTAACCTCATTTTAATGACCATAGAATGTTATTAAATTATACCATAACCATATTCATATTTATTATATCATACATGATTCAATTATGAATTTATACAACCCATTTAATAATTATTCCTATGCTAATATTACATTTTGTGTAAAAATCTCTTTCTTTATCATACATGTTTTAACTTGTTATTTCTGATCGTATCATATAGATCATGATTTAAATACTTCCAAAATATAAAAAATGATTTATATATCATATATATATAATATAAATATGAATTATAGGTATATATATGAAATGGGAAACATCGTTTATGGAGTTGGTAGGTCGTACATACCAATAAATGTTGTTTCTGTTTTCATATCATATTGACCAGAAGTAAGTGAATGTGATAAATTTTGACACACACACACACACACACAGATATATGTATATATATATTTATAGTAGAATTATTTTTTCATATATTACATACTTATTAATAATCCTTATTTTTTTAATCATTGCTTAATGATGAACGTGGAAATGAATTTGATCGTGTCATGGAGATGGTAAGTTGTACATACGCACGAGAGACGATATTATTCCCTTAATGATTAAAAGGTGTGTAATTGGACGGTATATTAATTATAAAAAAACATTATCATGTTATTTTCATTATTTATATACATATTAATTATCCTTATATCCATCCAAATAATAGTGTTGAAAAACAAATTTCACCACGATGTGGTGTCGGTAAGTCAAACGTACACACTCGAGGTGTCAGGGTGACCATCAAATTCCATTAATGATGGGGTTAGTAAAGGATCACTAATACATTGTTGCCTCTCAAGGTATATCTGGTGCTATGGTTACCGGTCAGGATCGATTGTTGTCTTCTCAGATGATAGGGGAGATAGCCGATATTATTTCTCTAGATTCTTCCAAGTCAAAATTTTCAGCAAAGTATTTACCACCACTGTATATGGTTCTCGATTATTCATTGTCTCTGGACTCTTGGTCGTATTTCCTTAATGTTCCTGTGTCCGCTTGGGAGGAAGGTAAATCTGCAAATTTATCCCTGGCCTTCTCCCGGCCCTACCCAGGGAGCTTCAGCCTCCTTCCCAATGCTTTTGAATATCCACCATTCATTCTCCTGAGTCAATAGGGAGGTCCTTATTGGTCACATATGGTTTTACAATGAATATTCGGGTGGTGGTTTCATGGAAGGCACCTTGAGAAGGGGTGACGAGGGAGGTGCGCGTTGCACGAGGTTCACCTTCCAGGATGATGTTCTTTTCTCTACTTCAACAGGATTTGGTTCCTTGTCCACCACTACCAACATCTGCTAACATACTTTCCTTGATTGAAGAATCAGATGTCCCTCTTAAATAGAATAATATTACACTAAATAAGTTGGCATCTTCAGATGGTCTCATCAGACCAGTTACCAGATCTATGTATAAGGAAGACGGTAAAATTCTATTGGCTCCAAAAATAGGCACTCCTGGCCAGATGGTTAAGAAATATATCATTTAATTTTTTCCTTGATTTTTTGGAATGATATAGGGTTGGGGTCACCCACAAAGTGAGCCTTCATGTCTTCTGATGTTTGGATGCATAATGTGCAGCTCTTTGTTATTTTGGAACCCAAACAAGACCCCATCAAGATCACTTTTTTTCATGAAAATGGGGTTTGGGAGTTATATGCATGATTACCCTAAGAACAAAAATATATGGATTTGCTCGAAAAAGGGGGTGCAGGTAGATGTGGTGTGGGATTTGGATCAATGTTTTAAGGTTCGGATATCTATTAAGGGAGCTATTATCCTGTTTTCTTTCATTTATGGAAATGGTGACGTGAAAGGTAGAAGGCCTCTATGGGATTATTTGGAGTCCTTTGATTTTCTTGGTCGACCTTTGTTTGTAGGCGGTGATTTCTTCTTGACTGTGGATTTTTTGGAGAAAAGAGGAGGGATGGTTACTGATAATGTTGACATGTAGGATTTTAGAGAATGCATTGCTCGCAGAGTGATTCTGGACTTGGGTTTTAAGGGATAAAAATACACTTGGTGCAAAAACCATAGGATCATCATCCGCATTTGAAGCTGTCAAGACAAATGTTTTTCCAAAATTCAAGAATTAGACTTGTTCTTGAAGGATACTATTTCCCATCTGTATCGAGTTCTTTTGGATCATGCTCGGTTACTAGTTGATTTGGAAAGAGGTGATCCTGATACTATTCTATTTTTATATTCCTTGAACTGGAACTGGACTGATGGCTTCATACAAATGATGAGAGAGTCTTGGGAGAAGGAAGTGATCAAGAGAGCGTCAATTGGGATTTCAAGGCATCTTAGGCATCTTACGAAGGACATAAAATGATTGTTGAGGAACAAGGATTCTGTGGATATCACGGTTGAATCCTTCCAATCATATATTGATACTTTAGAAGAGGGGCTATAGAACAACTGGGATGAGGGTATGTTTTTTATCCTTTGTGACGAACATAATCTTCTAACAACACATTTGTTGGAAATTGATAGGTCCATCAAGAAAAGATCCATAATTCGATATCTCAAAGAAGGTGACCGCAACAATGCTTACTTTCAGGCCTGTTTTAAGGAGCGGAAAAACATGAAAATCTATATCAGGATTGAATATGGGTCAAATACTTCTTATGTGAATGTGACTGGGAGGTTTCCCCTACAAGATTTTGAGAGTTTACTTGATGGAGAGGCACCTTTTCACGATCATGGCTTCTCGGAGGAAGATATGGATTTTATGGGTAGCTCACCAAGACTAATTGTTGAGGAGGATAACTAGGCTCTTATGGTTAGGCCTTCAATGGAGGAGATTTGGGGAATAGTTTGTGGCATGCCTCCTGACAGTGCTCCAGGCCCAGACGGATTCCCGAGAGCTTTTTCTGTGTCAGTGTGGGACTTTGTCAGGAATGATGTCGTTGAGATGAACCAAGATTTTTTCAAAGGTGGACCTATCAATTGAATTTATTCCTCTTCCGTGGTGGTCCTTATCCCAAAAGTGAAGGACACGTCAAGTATTAATCAGTATAGACCCATTTCCTTATGCAATGTTTCTTACAAAATTCTGGCGAGTTTGATTGTGAAGAGATTCATTGGTGTGATTCCTTGTATCATGTCTCAGGAACAACATGGATTTGTTAAAGGAAGAAGTATTCAAGATGAGATCTTCATTTCTAAAGATCTAGTGGATGATATTAAAAAAAATATTATTGGTTCCAATATCATCATTCATGTGGATATGGAGAAAGATTATGATAAAATGGAATGGGACATTTTCATTCGGTCAATGAGGATATTTGGCTTCAATGAGTGGGTCATTAATCTATGTTTCAGACACTACTCCCCATCGTGGTTATACATTTTGATTATGGGAAATGGATATGGTTTCTTCAAAATATTTCTGGGTGTGTGGAAAGGGGACCATTTGTCGCCCATTATTTTCATTCTGGATGAAGATGCCTTATCTCGAAACCTCCATAGAAGCATGGATGAAAGAATAATCCTTCCGTATAAGAAGACAGGGGAAGGTTGTATATCTCATCTCATGTTTTCTAATGATATTCTACTCTTCATTAATGGTAGGCAGAACTTGTTACATAACATCTTTAAGATGATGGCGGTGTATGGTGACATAATCTGTCAAAGAATCAATGCAAGGAAGAGCATTGATTATATTTCTAATAAGTGTCCTGATAGAAGAAGCAAGTGAATTCAAGACAATCTTGGAATTCAAAGGAAACAGTTTCATATGATTTATCTTGCGGCACCGATTTCCTTTTTTCGGATAAGAAATCCTTTCTTTGATGATACTTTGAACAGAATTTTGGGGAGAATTGTTAATTGGAAGAGCAGATTTATGTCTTTTGTGGGCAGTCTACGCTTATTAATATTGTTATAACTTCCATTCATATGCACGTTTTTTCAACCATAATTCCTCTAAAAGGAACCATAAATAATATGGAGAAGATCATGAACAATTTATTATGGGATGCACACTCTACAGGCCACTATCATTGGGATTCTTGGAAACGTATGGATAAACCAGTGAAATAGGGAGGTATTGGCTTAAGGGAGATTAAATATGTCATGCAATCCATACAAGTATGGTTGGAATGGTATTTTATTATGGGTGAATACTTATGGGCCTCCTTTCTTAGAAATTGTTATGGCGTGTAGTGGGGTGATTTGTACAACCATCGTGGAAAGCAGTCGAAGATGGATAAATGTGTTTTGCAACATTTATAAGAGTTGCAGGAGGTTACCCAATGGGTGGTGGGAAGAAGAAATATCAATTTATGGAGGTATAACTAGGTGGGAGAAAGACTATTTTTTCCAGGATGTCCGAGGCCTCACATGTCAGTGAAAGGGGCAAGCAAATACCCTTCCCAGTTAGAGGCCATCATGAGCAAAGAGTAGATTGATGTTTTCTATTCTATTTAATTCACGGAGGAGGAAGATTGATGATGTTTTACCAAGTCATACTCTGATATCTTTAATGGACTTGATTATAGAGGGTTGCTACATGAAGTACTTTCTCGGGATGAGTGGGCTTCATGATTTTAGTGTAAGTACATTCCCAAAAAGATGAATTTTCTGGTGTGGAGGTTGCGGAACTGAGAAATTACAACTAAAGATAATGTCCAAACAAAGTGTATTTATCTAGCCTCACACTGTTTTTGCTGTAGTAGTCCACACATGGAGTATGTTTTTCATTTTTTCTACTTGAGTGAGTGGACTATTGGCTTGGGGTCAGTTATCGGTGTTCAGATGGTTTCTAGGTGTGATTATGAGTCGCTGCAAGATTTCATTGTGTTCTGGTTTATGTGGTCGGACCACTCTGAGATAGAGTGTAGGATTCACTACATTGTGTTTTGTTCCATTTGTTGGATTTTATGGGATACACGGAATTTGACCAAAATGTATAAATGACCTTCGATGTCATATATTCAGGTAAAATCTATGACTCTCATACATGATATGACCTCAATATTGAAAGGAATACACAGACCATAGGTTCTTGGAAGTTTACTAAATAATCCAAATGTTTTTAATAGACTGCAAAGACAATGGGTTAGATGGATCACTCCAGTTAATGGTGTCAAGCTAATTGGTTATGTTTCATTCAGGAATGGTTACATGCGAGGGGGTGGTTTTCTCAGGGACAAAAATTGGCCAGTTCTAGTGGACTTCATTGCTTTTTATGGTTCGGGGAACTCCTTGTGTGCGGAGGCGAGGGACTTTCTCACCAGATTATCTCTTTGTAGAAGATTCAGCTTGTAGTTCCTGGAGGCTGAATTATATTTTGAGAAATTGGTATGGTCTATCCAAGGGAAAAGAGATCCTCCATGGAATCTAATTTATCTTATCGGAAGTTGGGTGACGAAAATAAATGAAGGGTGGAAGGTTCATCAGGTCTAGTAAGAAGCCAATTTTGTTTTAGATTCCCTTACTCGTGTAGGAAGTGAAGAGGAGCCGCATATTATTTATTCCAGTTAAGGTTTTCTTCCTCAGGATTGTAGGGATTTGTTCTTCGAGGATTCTCTCAGACTTCACTACTTCAGACCTCCGTGATTGTTATCATGTGCTTTTTATGGGGGATTCACCCATCCTTTAATAAAAAAAATCAATTGTAAAAAAATGTAGAAGGAACTAGATTTATTATTTTGGTATGTAAATAACAATGAAATGGAATGTGGAAGAAGAAAATAAAATTGAAAGGGTGGATAAAATAATCACCTCATCTTTTGGGGATTCCTTCGGATTTGAACTAATGGGATCCTTAGGATGACTAGAAGATCCAGTGAAGGCCTATAAGATAAAGAGAATGATTTTGCGAGGATATTTGGGAAGGGTTTGGCCTATCCAAATGGCTTTGGGAGTGTGATTTTGAGAGAATGGGAATTACCCATTTAAAATATAGTTTAGGGTCACTTTAGGATAAGTTGGTAATATTATTATATAATAAAATCAAATTCAGATTCTAATGGCTCCCAATTTATTTATTTCAAATATAATGTGGGTATGGGTCAAAATACTCTCAACCAATAGGTTTTAGACAAGTTTAGGTTACCATATTAACCGTATATTTTAGATTTGACGCTTAGTTAAATTGTTTAACTTTTATCATGTCCTCTTGTATTATTATAATAAATAGTTAATAAAACTACTATTAAAAGCCATGAGAACGTCAAGTGGTTCATTAATGACATATTTATCATTATATAAGTTATTTTTCCAACCCTAATATTTTTTGGAATATTATATCATTTAATAAAATGGTATTTTCTTTAAAAACTAATTTATGTCAATTTTGACACTATTTAGTATTTGGTTTTTGGGAATGTCATAACAACATGATTACTTGGAAAAAAAATTATTGAATCAACCCTAACATGACATATTAATCTATAAAATTCTTAGATATCATTAAAATCCTCAATTTACACATATGTTTATATTTATAATATCAATTACTTTAATCATTCATTAATAATGTAATTACAGCATCATCATTGTGACATAAATAAATTTAACTATATAATCACTACAAATTATTAATAATCAACCATTATGTGAGAAATATTTTTATCTTTCTAATGAATATTTATAGTCAAATTTATCTTTTTTATAACTCCATATTAGAAATGTTTTAGTTATTAATATTTCAATTTATCACTTTTAACTTTTCTTTAAATAAAATAATTATAAATGTCCTAATCTAATCCATGTAGACCAAAAGGATCATATTTTATTTCTAATCTTTGTTTTGGTCAAAACTCACTTATCCAATAGAATCAGTACATGTGTTGTGGTAATTATAATATCATTTTTACCATTAATTACACTATTTACTTTGAACCATGGAAAATAAAAGTCAAAAGTAACTATTCACCCAAAATTATTTTCAGCTTATGAACCATATATTATCCACTGATGTCAACCATGTCTCTCAGATTTTTGAATTCCAATTTATAGAAGTGGAAAAATTGTGTTTCATGCAAATTTGTAAATGTGCTGAGAAGGTGGGCATAAGACGTTAAGAAGATCAATAAAATTTTAAGCATCTATTTTTTATTATAAAATAACTCCAATGAATTAAATTTAACATATATATGTATTAATTATCTATGAAATCTTGGGTTGTTACAAATTTATTCCTCATACTTTAAAGCCTCATGAGAAACAGATCCATTCAATAGATTATACGATCAAGAGGTAGAAATATCCCAAGAAGTACCATCATCTCAGAATAATCTATCTGAACTAGTTTCACATTCACAGATAAATCGGGTTCAACATCAATTTTCTCCAAGATCAAAACATTTGATGGGTCAATGAGATATTTTTTAATCTACAATGATTGGATAAGGTTATGATTTGACAGAATTTAAAAGGGATGATCAAAATAGTAAGCCTTATTTCCAATATTCTAAATAACATCAAATAGTCCAACATAGTTTGATACAATATTTACCTATTTTCAAAGATATCAGTGACCCAACTAGGGTGAAAATATAAAAAAAAACAAGTCACCAACTATGCCTTATAATGTGCATCTATTATGATTAGTATAAAATTTATACAATCTATGTGCCATCATTATTCTACGATGATTCAACTAAATCTCATATGTCATCTATTAGAACAAACGTGTCCAAACCAATGTTGTTTTTCCAATCTCCAACCAACATAATAAATATTTAAATATGCATCCATACAAGGACTTACATGGTTCTATTTGTCATCTAGTCCTAATTGACTATCCTAAGATCCATTAAAATCAAGAACATGAGCATGGAAAATTTATTTAAGAATCCGTATATATTTATTTATTGAACATATATTCTATATATTAAATATAATACTAAAACTCACATATGATATGATCACCTCCTAAAGGAAACTAAAAAAACAATTTTCTGAAAGGATAATCCCTATTATAAAATATAATTGATGGAACTCAATAAGATATGAAAATATCATTAATATAAAGACATAACATTTCCATTAATAGGATTTTATCATGAATATGTATACAGTGATATGTTTTGGAACGAAAATTAATCACTACATATATAACATTCTTCCCTTAAAGAATACAAGGAATCGAAACCATGTAATCTGTTCTAATATCATCCCAATAGCATGTTGGCATTGGAATGAGTAAATGAAAACATGAGTGTTGTTGGTGCATGGAGGTGACTTGATGGAAAGTACAATAATTAGAAATAAAAAAAGAAATTCATTATCACATACCTATTTATTAAAAACCTAACCTCTTTTCATACATCAACTTTTTCATGCTTGAATTAAATGACCACTATGATTTATAACAATCACTCCTTTCCATTTTTCTCATAGGAAATAGTATGGAAAACAATTTCTAAAACATATGATACCCTCAGAAGAGAACAACCCCTCGCCAATGGTATACCCCCAAAAGAGAGTCTCTAATGACATAAAATTCATCATCAAGAAAATTCTCAATTATATTCATATAAAAAAGAGAGGAGTTCAAAGGGAAACGTGTCCACACAACATTGATATCTTCCTCCTGAACTCCCAAATGCAAGCGAGCAAAGATTTTGATAAAATTTGACTCATCCAATGATTCTATAAAAAACATTGTTATATTTCTTTTAAAAAAGGAATCAACAATTAAATTCCCCAGTAAATGTGTATAAGAAATGTTTAAATAAAATTACTATAGGTAATATACCCACACCTCTATAAAAGATTCATATACTTTTTTTAGAGGATATTACTCATACTGTTTTGATTAGGAAGAATGTAAGGCATTATTAGATAAGGTTATTCCACAATATATTAATATCATGCATCACAGTTTCATGCTCAAGATCATCGGTTGGTTATATATTCTCATATAGCCTAAAATATAGGTAAACATAGGACACCATGTGGTCACCCATTATGAAAATGCAACCCAAACCAAAATGTTGTGAATCAAATAAAGACACATATCCCTTACCTTTCTCTAGAAGATAGAACCACAGTGCATATTTATAAAATATTCTTTAACTCATCAAAAAAAATCAAACACTTCAAATCACATTGAAACATAAATCCTTTGTGAATGTGAGTCGAAATTAGATAATCAAGAATTGAGAAATATTGGTCAAACAGGTGGTAATAAACAATCAATCATAAGAAGCTTTGAAACATGGAAACATTTCATGGATTATTCTAACTTCATAATATCCTTCACCTTCAAACGATCAACTGAAATACCATATTCTGAGACCACATGTCCCTTGAACATCACTTTGAGAATCCATATAATACATTTCGATAGCTTGGAATAAATTGTATGATTTCTCAAAATTTATGGGACATGACATGTATTAGGAACATCATTCTCCTATGTCTTCGTGTAATGAAATATTTCATCCACAGAAATATCAATGAAATAATCGAGGTACTCATTAATTTCCCCTATCATCATATCTATAAAAACTATATGGGAATCTATTAGACAAAAATTTATAACAATGTACTCATAATTTAAAAAACATATTATTGAATATAGTTTCTTGGATGTATGATTATTTGATTCTCAAATGGTTATTACCTAATAAAGGATAAATATTCAGGAACCACATATCCCCTTTTAAATAGACAAACAAATCATCTATCATTGGAAATAAAATATTGTTCTTTATGACGAATCAATTTAGTTTTTAGAAATAAATAAAATTTAAAAGTGTTTCATCATTTTTACTTACAAAAATAACAAGCACCGCACATGGTGACACAATCAGGCAAATAAGTCCTTTATCTGGAAAATAATTTTTTGGGTTTTCAACTATTTCATTTCACCTAGTGTCGTATGATGAGACATAGTATATATAATCTATCTATCGGTACGAAGTTGAAAAAGTATTCTACTTCCCTTACCAGTGGACAACATAAAACATTTAATGGAAACACTTCAGGAAACAAGAATATATTTTAGGAATATCATAACTCAAATATTCTTCCTCTAGAAAACAATTAAACCCAAATATCACACTTCCCAACTCATGGAGAGGGTGATAGACTCTACATGATTTAAGGTTCCATTTTCTATGAAAGTCACTACACACCCCATCAGGGGTAGTAAAGGGGATCAAATTAAGATAATACTCAATGAAATATTTATTTGAAAGTTAAAAATACATTATGAAAATGACATCTATGAGTCTTATGTTGATAACTATAGTATTCTAGGTAAAATTAATATCTGATAAATAGAAAATAGATCAGGGGAATTAGGGACCGTTCTCTACTATCGTTTTGAGGGGAGTATAAATATCCATCACTTGAGACATAATAAAAAAAATATTTTTGGAAGATACACAATAAAAGTCAATATAAACCAATGAGATTCACTATTGTAAAATATCGTTGTCACTAAAGATGAATATATTGTTTTGGTACATCACCCAATGCCTTGACCAACATCTTCTTCATGTGGAGACATTTTATTGAGTGAAGAAGCATCTATCAATACTTTTGTGGATAAAACCTCATAGTTATTGAATAATATAATTTCAATTAAAGAATATTATGTTTTTATGACCCTATTATAGAATATCAGGATTAAAGGACATAAAAGAACATCTGTAGTAGGCCAAAAAAGACCACCTAATCCATAGAACTTATTTGGCTAAGAAAAAACTCTCGTTAAAGTCCTGACATTCCCACACTAAAATAAAGGCAATGAGACATTGAAAGATAAACTATAAAAGGGTTGAATGATCCCAATTATCTATATTTAAAATGATACTCATCACACTTTATCGTCCTTTTAAAAGAACTAAAAAACTACCACTGGGACTAAGAATAAATCCAGTCAACTATAGCATACCATCTAGGTGAAGTTCATCCTTAAATGTTCTATCCAACACTAAAATATAATATGAGATATTCAGTATGAGAACATATGATAAGATACTATATTTAAGACTCATCTTGAATATTTTACCCTTCATCTTATCATTTTTAGAACCTTGAGAGAAAACTGAAGATGTTCAGAAAAGTAGTTTTTATACAATTTTATACTATTATCATCTTTTTGAACGTTATGAAAATATATAGATTATTTAAAAAATTGGATTTGTATAGAACTATGTTGTTTATAATTCTTTGATTCCTTCCCACTCAAAGCCCTCGTATTTCTTTTCATTAACAATTAAATCTCTCTATCTTCGGATACCCCATTCTTGAATGAAGGTTGAATATTTCACATTTATATAATTTAGGGCCCCAAGAACAAAAAATTAATATATGTATTTTTCAAAAAATCCTCTTCTTCATATAGTTCAATAAACACCCATAGAAATGGAAGTTTCTACTAAAATATCTATTAATAATGATTTCTGGATATATCCTTTCGATGTTACTCAACTATAGGATGAATGATAAATGGTGAAGATACCTATATAAGTTATTGGAAAATATGCACCAATATCAATGTGAGATTCTAATCATATTAAGGTTTTTATTTCCATGGTTCATTAGCATCCCACTCTCTAGCTTAGTTCAATCATTTTATAGGGGTAATGGTAATACATAACTTCCTTAAGAAACATGATAACACCATCAATGATAATCATATCATCAAATCAATGAGTATATTCCAAAAAAAACAATTCCATTGAAAGGGATTAAAAATATTAGGTTTTAAATATATTTAGAACAAATTTAGTTTATATATTTTAATCAGATAAATTCATTCCTCAAGGATGCCTTTCCGAAACAAACATGGTGACTAAATGCTTTCTACAATGAGAGCAAGTTTGGTACACCCCTGTAACTACCATTATAGTATTGGAAATATATCCTTATGTCTTCCAAGATACCCCTAAATGTGTACTAACATCAATTATGGACATTAAAATATCCTTTGATACCATATTTTGATTAACCATCCTGAATAACCTGGTACATTGATAGTTGAGCTGGTCCTGGTATAGCCCGAATGGAGTTGTCGATCCTCGGTGGGTTGTGACTAGCACCTAACTTCAATAATAATTCAAAGGGAGTGATTTTCTCACATGATTAAGAAAATACTATATAAACGAATTAAATAATGGAATGAACTATCATCATTACAAACACTCTACAAGGGAAAGCTACCACCAGTAGTCAAATAAAAAACCCAATTAAAAACATCATCTAGAAGAAATTACAACATCCACCACGACAAAGTCTCAAAATACTTGTGTAATAAGTAGAAAATAGCTTCATGAGCCACCACCAACTATCTAGGTCATAGAAGTCAAGTACAACCACCACCTCAACATGGAAGTTTCCCTTTTCAAAACATGTTATACAATAATTTACAATGACCCTAAAGTAAATGTGGGGTGTGAGAAATAATATCCTAATATGATTCGACAAAATGATCCATATGAAATTCCATTTAAAACAATACATTTTTTCTTTAATGTAAACTAAAAAAAGCTATGTTAAATCATTTAAAAACCTTCATTCCATTTTTTAAAAATATACTTATATGAATGATATATCAAAAATAGATTTAAAATAAATTTTTCCATACAAACAAAATGATCAATAATAAATTAATTTTGTAATCACTAACATTTTATAATTGAATGAAAACCATGAAACATATTCATAATCAATAAGATATGTTCTTTTTTATATCTGATCCTCACACTACTAAGTCAATCAACAAAACCCAATGTGTTGGAACACACCCTTAAGGATAAGGACATCTAGATAATAAATTAGAATAATATCTGGGAAATCATGCTGATTTTTTTCTTATTGTGATTTCAATGATCAATCCATTACTAGGGATACAGAGTCTTAGTATATTCAAACTAATTAACCACTAACTACTCAGCCTCAAAAGTTATTTAATAAAAATAGAAATCAGAGTAAAATCATTCATGTCAGGTCAATTCATAATTTATAGTTTCACTACATAATATCTAGATCATCATGCCATTTCAATTTGAATAAAAAATAGTGGTTTTTCAAATTCTCTCATTTAAAAATAATCTTTCATTTAAATCCATTATCATAAGAATGGATATTAAATATTATAAATCCATTATTTCTCATATGAAAAGACATTTTCAATTCCCTTGAGAATTAATTTTATTCAAAAAATAACATTTATTTCAAATAAATCATTAAAACATCCAAATTTAATGTTTATAATACAATTTAAAATATATTTTAATTTAGGAACTAAATATTGATTTAAATTTTGGGGAAAATAATTATGAAACAAACTACCATTAATCAGTATATTAACTTATCAATAACATGAAATTAGAATAAAAAATGAGAATTGATCCATCACCATGTGGGGATGATACCCTCACATTATCCCATGTGTTTTAGGATGTGGGGAAATCCCATTCCTTCAATCCTATTGATTGAGGAATTGAACATTTCAAGTATATATCTATCAATGATTCCACAAAATAAGAATTTTTTGGTTCAAATACACATCTCCAAAGTCTATATCTGATTAATGTCCTCCATGGAACATTCTAAATAATAGCATATCAATTTTTCCCCACTTATGATGATGTATAGGAGGGGTATAAGAGGTTGATAAACTTATAAATTCCCCTCTAGAATTTATGTAAGGTGACTATATAGCTATTAATTAACTAAAATAATCCAGACCTCGATTCTTATGGCCAACCTTGATTTACATCCCCATGTCTCTTAAATAATATGATGTATATATTTCCTTGGTGAAAAAACACTGATATACATTAACATGGAATTATATGATGATGTATCGGAGGGATATCAATTTAAACACCAATAATATTGTTTTTTAGAAGATATCCATTGTTTAATGATGGAATTTAAAAGGATACATTCATCCCATATAACTATGGGTGAAGTCAGCATAGATATGATTATTAAATAAAAATTCATCCAAGACGTTCACTGTCTAATGTGGTTCACCAAAACATTCCATATTAATTAAAATAACAAGATTATTTGGGCCTTTATGGACTTCAATAATCTCGACCCACATTACATAAAGGATGTTTCATCAGTCCTGACTGGGGAACTCATGATCGATTTGATCCCATGATTCAATAAAATATCATTTATGGAAAGGGTATCAAGACATATTATGATCATGATGACATTGAAAAATGAGGATTCGACTTCAATTAGATATTAATAGTGTTTTTATATAATAAGTTTATTTTTTATTGTAATTAATTAAAGGTTTTTCTATTAATGTTCTATGTATTAGATATTCATTAAATTTATGAGAACTATTATTGTGTGTTATTTCAATGTTCTAGTTATTAAATCCCAACACTGATTCCACTATATTTCCAACCATTAATAAATGTTTAATGAATAGTGACAATAAAACATAATGATGATCCCCCTAATGTATAAATTTGATGAGGAATTTTAAAACATCTTTTCCCTCAAGCTACATAATCGAAATATTGATGTAAAAAATATTATGGTCAAATAATTGAAATTATACCTCTTCAATACCTCAGAGAGTGGAGGGATCTTCAGTGATTTATCAAATAGATCATGAATTTCTTGCCAGTTAAACTAATAAATACATCACGTTCATGATGTTGATAAAAATTGTGTCTCTTATTGATGGGGTGACACATTTTGATAATACTTAAAAAATACCAAGTGATATCAACTACACCAACCATTCCCAATATAGTTGATGGATTATAGGTCACTCGTCAAATAGGTTAACACCATAGAGTTATTGCTAAGTTCCCTAATAAAATTGAATAATGAATAAGGTAAGGAATATATTATTTATATTTTAGTAGGAAAATATAAAATATCATGACTTGATATTCAAATATCTAGATTAATTTCCTAAAAATAATTTTCAACATCTAAGTATATTTCATTATTTATAACACCACTAGTTCCACTTGGTACCTATAATTGATATATATATATATATATATATCATAAACCATTCAATATTGATGATGAATCTTGCTCAGTGAGTAGACATATATCTATTGTTCAACATTCCATTCATGTCATAAAATTTAATCATACGGAATGTGACATCTGATATTCTAATAAAATAACGTACATAAGATATCACATTAGTGATTAATGAGATATTGTGTGAGGTTTTTTTCCCTATCCATAACTCCCACAAATATGAGAAATAGTATTTTTTGGAGCCACTCAAATTCTGATTTTTGAAATTAATGTAATACATCAACATCAATAATTGTTGTCTCGGATTTTCATCATACCCAAACCCAGTAATTTACATCCTATTTTTCCATACAATGAAAATTTTAAATTTACAATGTGGTATAACACCAATCTTGCCTCATATGATGGATGTTATCCCTAAATTATCAAATATTTTGTCAAAATATTAAATGTTATTTTGAAATAGTAATTATGAAAATTTATGTTGAATAATCTATTATGAAGGAAGGGTTTTCTCCACAACCCCGATATGTGAGGACACTGATGGAAAATGTTCCCTTGAATCCAACATTTTGTTTTTTCCTCACTCAAGTAACACCTATGTTGATTCACTATCTAACCGAGTGATGTCCATGGCTGATCATAACATGTACGGAATGGTCATCTATATTATGGACTATATGGTGGTATCCACAACCCCCATCAATAAAATAGATTAAATAAATAAAACAAATTCTTCTTTAGTGCATGATGTTCTAATATCCCCATCAAGAAATTTTTCCACTAGAATTATTATCCGTATAATAGACTATCCCTAAAGTAGAATCCATCCATTTTAATGACCTAATAAGGAAATTATTTGGCATATGGGTCAAATTTATCACTTTATGATGGTCTGAATGAATACAATTTCATCTAAAAGAGATAATTTGATGGGGGTTCTCCTTATAGAAATTAAATAAATATGTATCCTCACTATGATATAGGATGTTTATGCAGGTTCCATCAATTATCATTATTTAGTTACAGAGATCTCCAATTAAATCAGGATACCTCAATGCTTTGATAAAATGATTATTCAAGAATATGTGGAAATCAAAAGGATATTTTATTCATGAAATATACGTGGAAAAATCATCCCATAACCACCAGAGTAATTTCACACAACCAAGTAATCCTATATATTTAGTGTATAGGGAATGAATGTTAGGGGGAAAATTCTTCTGTTACAACATGAAAGCTCAAGTGAAAACATACTTCTGTAAATATATTCTATAAATTCTTTGAATAAATACTCCTTAAGAATGGTTTTATAAATAATATAAACAAATTAGTCAATTATATAATCCTCGTTATAATTATTTCCCCTTACACAATATTGATAGACCATAATAGTTGTATAAATTATTCATTGTTTAGAAGGGTGTTTCAGAATTATGACAATGAATTAAATAAATATTCTCATCACTATGTGTAGGTTAATTGATATATAAGGGCCTTCAATAAAACTCTATAAAATATAATCTTGATTTTGGTAAAGGATGAAAATAAGTCATGTCCAAAAAAACTTCAGAATTCTTTTTGGTATTATCACAACTTGAATTGAAATTCTTTGCAAGGGACCCAATACACCCATGATTACAAAATTGATGTAGTAATAACCGTCAATGTTGAATTCCCCTCACTCGGAATTATAATTTTATTTATAATAGTTGAATAAAAACAATCCATGATTTATATGGATGTGTTATCCTGGCTATATGGAAAGATGTTTCACAGACCAACTAATCAAGAAGTCCATTAAAAAAATATTTCTTGGGCCTTATATAATAATGTTTGACATTATTGAATAACCCATTAATAATTCATTCTATCTAGTTTAACTCTAGTGAAAACAAGAAAAAACCCTCAAATAGTGAATCAATGTGGGATGGACCTTATGTGATATACAAGTTCTTCTCTAATGTATCCTATTTTTGAATCATAATGGATTAGAAACACAATACAACCATTACTAATGAAAGATTTCTTAAGAAACAATTTTCAAGAATCCACATCGAGTCACCATGTCATAATTGTACGATTGTAAACTAAATAGCCCTTCAAAAATGTTATGTAAACATAAACATTATGAAACTCTTGTACATGGTCCATGACCATAAAATACGTGAAATAATTTCCAGATTAAATGATGCTAAACTACATTGTGAATTTCCACTCTACATGAACTTAAAACACATCACATGAGGGTCCAAGAATGACAACCCTAACATCAATTCATTAAAAAAATCCATCATAAAAGACATTAATCTACATATAGAGGGATTATTCCAATGTCCTGACTCACTTGTGTGAGAGTTTGATTCATATGAGAGTTCTTCTTGCATGGCTTATTCCTTGCACGGGCCAACACCAACACAAAATTCCCCTTTACCATATATGTAGATGCTTTAATTGTATTGGGGAATTTTATTGAACAACTACTCAATGATTTATTCCAATCCTTATAAGATATGTATTGATTTGTAGATAAACTATTATAGGACAATTTGTAATAAAACAATATAATTACCCTTCCCTAGTATAAGTGCTCAACTTACCCATGGGATTGTTTATCTACTGGTGATTTATTGGAAGACCCTCAAGTTATGGTTTTTTTGTCCCATGAAGATCAAAATTCACATTTCCACACATATGATCTTGATTATTAAACATGTAACATGATTATTATAATTATAAGACATGTATAGATTCCTAGTCCTCATATCATAGGCCTAACAACATGTATCATCAATAAAACATTACCCCATACGTTTGAGGTTGATCGATATAGAGTTGAAATCATATAATATCTACATATGACCTGATTAATATTACATTAATATACATGGTGATGTCATAATATCTTATATAATGCTCCACCAAAAGTATAAATCGAAAGGTAATATAATTTAAAAACCCTTCCCATACACATAATCCAAATATAAGAAGGATCCTGAAGTAGAGAATTTGTTATCCCTGATCTACTACATACTATAAATTCCCATTTCCCCTATGTTTGAGATGGATATAAATTTTTTGGAAATTTTCAAGGACTATATATGGTTTTATTCTTACTATACCAAGATACATAGTGATTCCTATATCACATACCATAGAACCAACCACAAACCCTACCAAAATTCCATCTTTTTTCCATTGTTATTCAAGACACTTCAACATTACATTATCATCCTGATGAAAAGAATCATAAATAAATCCAAATTATTCACACTATTATATTTGGACATGATCTATGCTATGATATTTTATGAACTATGTGTTTCTTAATTAATCATCTTGTTGGATACACAATTATTCCTATTCCCCTTGCCTTGGTCCCGTCCACAACTTCAAGACATTAAAAACTATCATATTTCTAGGATTTTACAGTATAATATTATGTACTTTGGGTATTTTCATACAAAAAGAATAAAACTTCAACCCTAATATGCATGATATTGATCAGAATTGGATCTATCTGCATGTGGAACTTTACCTATAAATCTATTCCCATATAAATTCCCAATTTCCAGATATATGTGGTTGATGAATGAATGAGTATTTCAGGAATAAAATATGATATGATCCCATTAATTATAGGATATGCTGTTATTTACATTATTATCTTTCATAGTTAAAACCATGTGTTTTACCTTATTTAAATAAATTTATATTAGAAAAAGTATTGGATGTCCCTCTCTCATCACCCCTAAATGATGAAAGGATCCCTCATGCACTGATCAGTGGACATTGTAGCACTCCCAGTCTAGAAATCATGATTTCAAACTATATTAAATCATCATATAATTATGATGTAATATTTATCAGTAATTGAGCAATCCCAAATGTCTTAAAGCTGCTTAGAAGTGACCAAATTATGTGGAATAGATTTCTTACGTGAGTACCAGAACCATTTTATAGTTATTGGTTTAAGGTTTCCAACCATCATTTCCCTACACTAGGATAGTTCTCACTTCATTTTATAAGCCACTCCTCGTAATTGAATCAAAAAAATGATCCCTAAAATAAATCATAATTTTGTAATAGTAAACAAAATAATAAATCCCACAATATACGAACATTAAATGATTTAGGTAAGTCATATTATGTGGAACCCTTATTCGGGATTGATAGGTACATTGTTTTAAGATATTTTAGTGTAGTGATCCGCATCTAGATGAAATTCCCAATCCCATTTATGATCAAGATCTATGCATGATTCTTCTTTGTTTCATTCTCTATAAATTAACCAATGCTGAAAATCCCTCTTATTTAGTAACTCACTCTGTATTGGAAAAAAAGCATATAAATAACATGTTTCATGATTCCTGTATTCGTAGGAAAAGTATTGATACCTAAATAACATATCGGCATCCCATTTATAAATTTCACAATAAATATTTCCATTCTCCCTTATGGTTTGAGTGAAATCTATGTAATAGTTTCAAAAAAGATTCATTTATAGACATACTCTGAGAAAAAAAAAATCAGAAAAATATATTCTTTTTTCCTAATATTGTAATATTATTTATCTATATCAGACCCTTCCCAGTGCCCTCTTTTGATACAATATTTTATGAACTATATATTGAATTATTCTTATCCTTACATGATATATAGTGATGTAAGGATCCTCTATTTTGTTCCAAGACATGAATACTAGAAAGGGGCCTCCATTACCATAATATATTGACTTATATTGAGTTAAAGTCCAAGTTCATTACCTAGACATAAATACAATATGTATTTATGTCCCCTCACTAGAAAATTTTGCAGCTAAATTAAAATGTCTTATTTAATGTACTTGTTAAATCTATATAGTTACCCTTAGTATAGATTAATTCATTTCAAATATATCACCAAAAAATACCCATCCCCTATGTAGGAACATGATCAATATAACCATTCATACTCAATCCATGTGGTCCCTAAATTCTATGGAAATAATAAATGACCCTATCATCATGGTGGAATATTCCCTCATCCTAATGAAATATTATTTTTTAATATGGACCATTCAATTCACGAAATATTTAAGGTTTTATTCCTATTATATATGAGTAGGTATTGATTATATGATCTCTTATCCTAACATAATCCATGATTTCACATCGAACACCAACTTGAACCAATTTATTCAACTACTTCATCGTAAATGTTCATCCATTTATGTGTTCTATACTGTGTTGAATTTTTATCACATTTCATTAATGTAAGATATAATGTAAGACACTATAAAAATATAATTTTCATGTTGTCTTAAAGTATATGAAATGTTGGACATTGCACATGTTTTTTAACTACAAAAAAATTTGGTTCACCCAATATTTACTTAAACCACTTAGAAAGGATCACATGCATATGCCAATATCTTATCATGGGAGCTATATCCATAAAAAAATTATCGATGAGAGGTGATTAACTAAAAATGAATTTATATAATATTACCATTTCAAAATATTATATCTCAATGATTTTATATTTCCATATAATTTTAGAACTAAATATGGCTTGATATGTTTCCTAAATGTTATGTAGTGACACATAGATCTCAGATCCTATGCATTCCCACTATTTATTTGAAAAAGGTGGTATCCATTTTCTTATTTATAATATAGATGTATATAGGATCCTCCAATATATATTTTACTATGAACATGCATCAAAAAGTTATGTCATCCTTGTTTTTAGTCCTCATAATTCATTGTGATTCTTACCTAGTAAAATATTATAATGGATCCATCCTATGGTCATTATCAAATCAAATATTTTGTTAGATAATCATAAGACATGTCTCCATGAAAAAATTCATATCATAATTTCACACCAATTTTAGAAGTCTTTTTTAAATAATATTAAACAATATGATATTTTATTCTTATCATTATAACGTTTATTTTTATGACATGTGTCCATACCATAGGACATTTAGCGACATGGATTTTAGTCCTTATAACAATATTTTAAAATATATAACATATGGCCCAACACTCTTGAACATAATATTTTTAGATATTCATACTGTATGAGTCAACTTCCTTACGTAAGATCTGGATCTATTTAGGAGGATATATAAATAGAAGCCTCCACCAATATAAAGAGATCATTTATTCCCATAATTTCATATTTTCAGATCCAAAAAATATATAGTTGACTTTATGCTTTTTTCAAATCCTTGGATGTATCCTTGAGGTTTGGTTGTTAAACCATAAATTTTAATATTGAATGATCCTTCCATGAGTTTAGGTCAAATATGTTTAGGGTTTATGAATCATTTGTATCTACTTCCCTCTAATAGAAAAAATAGGGTTTTTTTTATATACATTTTTTCAAAAAAAAAATTTGAAAATACATCTAGGTTTAAAAATATTATTTTTCTACCCCCCAAAGGCGGCACCTGGTGTGCAGCCTTTGGGGAATTTTCCACCCAGCGAAAGGCGGCACACCATGTGCCGCCTTTGCCCAAAATATAACTACAAAGGCGGCACACCAGGTGCCGCCTTTGATTAAAATTTTTTTTTAAAATTTTTATTTTTATTTTTTTTTGTTTTGTTTTATATATATATATATATATATATAATAAAACTTTTCAGCAGAATTTTTCTGCTATTTATTATCCAGCGGTTCTGCCATTACAGCAGTCTGGATTCTAACTGATACCCTCACCCAGGACTCCCTTTTATAAGGGGGTTTTCCCTGAAAACAATACTGCATTTCCGATGTGGGATTCTGGTTCTCCTTTTCCTGCACAGTACATTCTGCGTTTCCGATGTGTGATTCTGTTTCAAGTACGCGACTTCGAAAGACTATAAAAGATAAACTATAAGACCAATACAAATAAAATTTTAAACACTGATTAAACATATAAGAAATAGTTGAAAACAAAAATAATTTCATAAAAAATGTTGATACAGATTAATTTATAAGCTTTCAAAACCACCCACTTGAAACTTAAACATATTTCAAGTACGTGACTTTGAAAGTTTATAAAAGATAAATTATAATATCAATACAAATGAAACTTTAAACATTGATTAAACATATAATAAATAGATGAAAACAAAAATAATTTCATAAAAAATGTTCACCAAAAACAATTTATAAGCTTTCAAAACCATCAACATGAAACTTAAAAATGTTTCAAGTTTCCAACTTTGAAAGACTGTAAAACATAAACTATAAGACCAATAGAAATGAAACATTAAACATTGATTAAACATATAAGAAATAGTTGAAAACAACAAAAACTTCCTAAAAAATGTCCATAAAAATTAATTTAAAATCTTTCAAAACATTCTACTTGAAACTTAAAAATGTTTCAAGTACACGAATTTGAAAGACTATAAAACATAAACTATAAGACCAATATAAATGAAACTTTAAACATTGATTAAATATATAAGAGATTATTAAATTTTTTAATTTTAACTTAGTCCTTCTAACTTTGTCGTAGCATTCAGATGCATTCCAACAATGAAAACCTCAACCAGCTTATGTGCTTTACACACAATAGAAACATCTTTGCAATTTTGTCATGCCCCTGAGTATAAATCAACCTCAAAAGCTCTAGATAATTTTTCTTGGTAAGGTGAGATGAGAAGGGAGGTATTATACCATCAGGAAGAGAGATTCTAGAAATGTGCAATGCTATGACAAACCTTTAAATGAAATGTGTCAGTTCCCCACTAGATGTGCATATTCCTTCAAAATTTTCATGCTGGAGATAATCCACCTTAAGTTTCACATAGTTTTATGTCTTCCATGTATTAATGTCAAACACTTCAACCAATTTGTTTACTTTATGGGGAAGTAAAACCTCATTCCTTTGAATATGCACATTACCATGAACATATAAGATCATCATTTTGCATGAAAAACTACTAATCTCATGTTCACTGAAATACCCCTTAACGTAAGAATGATACAAATAGTGTAAGTACCCAATAGCAAGATTCCAATCCATTTTGACTGGGCTATGTGGAATCATTGGTGTTTTCATCTGATTAATAATTTAAAAGGTTTCAAAACCACCTTTCTAAAACTCAAAAATGTTTCAAGTAAGTGAATTTGAAAGCCCATAAAATATAAACCATAAGATCTATTGAAATGAAACTTAAAACATGGATTAAAAATATAATAAGTAATTGAAAATAAAAACCATTTCTTAAAAATTGCTGATGAAATACAATTATAAGCTTTCAAAAATACTTCTTTCAACTCAAAAATATTTCAGATATGAGACTTTGAAAGCCTATAAAATATAAACTTAATGACTCATATAAATGAAACTTAGAACATAGATTAAACATATAAGAAGTAGTAGAAAAGTAATTAGTTAATTCTGGTGAGGGGGAAAACTATTAGACCCTAGAATTGAAGGATGATGGGGATGAGAAGGAAACATCAACCCCCACGCCCACCCCTTCCACCCATTCAACCAACTTCGGTAACTCCTATAGAAGTAGCGTTTCAAAAAAAATGAAATGTCACCCCACCACAGCTTCCTACATCCATATTAACCCCCCAATTCAGTTTCATTAAATGTGGACAGCCCCCATTTTTACCAAAGTCAATGATGCACTATTAAACCACCACTTTCAACCCCCGCCTCAAAAATACAAAATGCTTTGAGGGATGAGAAATGATTCGACACATTTCAATGTTCTAAAATGCACCGAATCATTTCTCATCCCTCAAAGCATTTTGTATTATTAAGGCGGGGGTTGAAAAGTGATGGTTTAATAGTACATCACTAACTTTGGTAAAAATGGGGGCTGTCCACATTTAATGAAACTGAATTGGGGGGTTAATATGGATGTAGGAAGCTGTGGTGGGGTGACATTTCATTTTTTTTGAAAAGCTACTTCTATAGGAGTTACCGAAGTTGGTTGAATGGGTGGAAGGGGTGGGCGTGGGGGTTGATGTTTCCTTCTCATCCCCATTATCCTTCAATTCTAGGATCTAATAGTTTTCCCCCTCACCAGAATTAACTAATTACTTTTCTACTACTTCTTATATGTTTAATCTATGTTCTAAGTTTCATTTATATGAGTCATTAAGTTTATATTTTATAGGCTTTCAAAGTCTCATATCTGAAATATTTTTGAGTTGAAAGAAGTATTTTTGAAAGCTTATAATTGTATTTCATCAGCAATTTTTAAGAAATGGTTTTTATTATCAATTACTTATTATATGTTTAATCCATGTTTTAAGTTTCATTTCAATAGATCTTATGGTTTATATTTTATGGGCTTTCAAAGTCACTTACTTGAAACATTTTTGAGTTTTAGAAAGGTGGTTTTGAAACCTTTTAAATTATTAATCAGATGAAAACACCAATGATTCCACATCGCCCAGTTAAAATGGATTGGAATCTTGCTATTGGGTACTTACACTATTTGTATCATTCTTACGTTAAGGGGTATTTCAGTGAACATGAGATTAGTAGTTTTTCTTGCAAAATGATGATCTTATATGTTCATGGTAATGTGCATATTCAAAGGAATGAGGTTTTACTTCCCCATAAAGTAAACAAATTGGTTGAAGTGTTTGACATTAATACATGGAAGACATAAGACTATGTGAAACTTAAGGTGGATTATCTCCAGCCTGAAAATTTTGAAGGAACATGCACATCTAGTGGGGAACTGACACATTTCATTTAAAGGTTTGTCATAGCATTGTACATTTCTAGAATCTCTCTTCCTGATGGTATAATACCTCCCTTCTCATCTCACCTTACATGAAGAAGTAATGTCAGTGTCTATGGTGAGGCTCTGTCCCACAAGGTGGTGTGAAAATGGTACGTCCATATCGAGAGCGACGTGTTCCATGCTGGGATGGAGTATGATGACCTGGAGAGGGATGATCTTCGGGCACTGGAACATCAATCACGGGAGCCTCTGTCGTAGTCTGAATGGAAGGAGGTGTCGGAGGGATGTCATCGTGTGCACGAGATCCTTCTCCCACTACGTAAGTAGAAGGGGTTGTCAGCATACCCTCGGGAAACCATATAGGCTGTGAAGGATCTGGTATGAAAGATGGCGGCATGGGAGATGACCCCTGATAAATCCCTGGAAAATAAATATTTGGCGAATACTGTGGATATCCGGTCAAAAAAGATGGATCCCATGCTGCATCCTGCTGCACGAACCCAGACGGGTCAGGCTGGACTGATAGAGCACCGACCTGTGCCTCTGGAACAGGTGAGGGCTCACGTGCAGCAGGACGCGGTCTCTGTCGCCGTTGTCATCGCTGGGGAACAACACCAGCTGCTGCTGCAGGTTCCTGAGTAGGACCCTCATCTCCTGGGATAGGAGCATCATGTTCCTGAGCAGGAACATCATGTCTCTGGGGTCTAGGATGGATGATACTTTCATGAATAGATCGACAAATCGGCATCGTCTCCTCCAAAGCAGCATGGATCACAGATAAACTAGCAACCTCCTCCTCCTCTGGATCAGTCATGCGACATAGTCGTCGTAGTCTGGTATGCTGTACAGAGATTCAAAATAAATTATAAAATAGCATAATAAATATATTATGTGAAATTTCTTGACTTACCAGATCCTGAATCCCTCTCCCGTGCTGAGTCAGATACAATATAGACTTCATTCTATACCATGGCTCATACTCTACCAGATCTGATAGGTAGAATCGCATCGTACGTACACCTGTGATACGATGCTCTGCTCGATTGTCCCAGATGGCGACATATTGGGCATGTCGTCGTCGCCAATCGACATGTTGTCTCCCCGTGAGCTTCAAGCCATGAAGCGCTGGTAACTGTCGTGGTGCAGGTGGAATCAGCTGAACACAGCAAAACTGACGCATAACTCTATCGGGCTGGTGCCACTCAATAATATGAAAGTGAATAAGTGGCACTACAGCCATAACCTCATGAAGTCCAGCAGTACAGTATGTAGGTAAGTCCTGAACCAGACTCCAGTATGGCATCCAATGAATCTGTAATGACATGTGACATTTCATCAGAGAAATTTGTTAACAAAAAACAAAAATGATGATATATACTTACGCTGTCAGGTAGTAAATTGTCCAACATGAGACGATATGCAGCCAAATTGTGGGTTGGAGCATCGATGAAACGATGTGCCTGACTCCACCTATCAAATACAACATTGAAAGTGATAAATAATCAGAAATTAAATATAATAAATCATAATACAATCAGAAACAAATAGATATGACAGATCATACCATCGTCCACGTGGAGCGTCCTGTAACACATCTATAGGAAGCCTCTGACCAACAGTAACAGGGGCGAGGACAGGGATGTGCTCCCATGCCCACAACTGTATAAGGACGACACATCCTCCGAGATTTGTGTGATCTGAGCGGCATGTCGTACATAATGCTCTATAAGTGTAGGCCAAACATGCAGATCCCCAACTGTATCTCCCGATCCGATCAAAGTCCTCCAGTAAACTAAGATACATCATGTGCACATGCACACCCGAGTGATCTGAACACAATGTACCTCCAATAAGTCGTAAGATATATGCCCGAGCATAACACATGATGGTTTGCTCATCAGCATCAGCAGGTAAATGTGCAAACTGCAAAGCAAGCCAAGGCATAGATATGGACCCACCATCTGTAGCAGTATGATCAGCCAAAATATCGACACCTAATAATCTCTGTGCCAGCTCAGCCCAATCCCCGATGGTGGGTCCAATAACTGCATCTCCCTAAATAGGAAGACCGAGTAACACTGCCACATCCTCTAAGGTGATAGTCATCTCTCCCTCTGGCAAGTGGAATGTGTGAGTCTCTGGTCTCCATCTCTCGACCAAGGCAGCAAGAAGGGGATGATCAGTGTAAGTGAAATCAGAAACGGCAATGGCGTAGAAGCCAGCACGACGTAAGTATGGTATAATAGCAGCTGGAGGCGCCATGTGTCGAAAATGGTGTGCTCGCCGCACCCTAATCCGTCGAACATCCCGACCCTCTATCACATCACGAGAAACATGCCTATGCTGCTCGGTGAGGAGTGGAGCATCATCCATCTGGAAGCCAGAAAAGGAAATTAGTATTCACTATAAAATATAAATATAATGTTAAACTTAATAGAATTTAATGATTGGTATAATGAAAAATATGTGATGTTTTTTTAGAAAACATTAAGGGAATGTCGTCATATTTTTGAGAACATTTATCTATCGTGTCTTTATATATGTTTTTACCATGAAAATTATGTTTTTTAAGATATGGTGTCATACATTTATATATATAAACATTTTATCCGGGTTATGTATGATTTATGAAGATCCTTTATGATAAATGTTTTAATATTTTTTTGTCTTCGATGATAAATAACCTTTTTTTAATAATGTTTTTGTTCTCTAAGATTACGTTCAGATTAATGGATTTAAAAGTATTGAATACAGTGGTTCGTTATTGGAAGGAGAGAAGTTGCTTATTGGAAATGTGAAACAATTCTTAAAAAGTTCATCTCTGATATTAACAACATATAACTGACTACATGAAAAGATCATGTTGGATACAACACATCATTGTGGCTGAGTGTGTGAACTCGATCCAGCAATGTTAGGACATCGTTTCCGGTTATGCCCTTCTTGATGACATAGACGACATCTCAACCTTTTCCCTTGTTCTTGAGGCCAATCCATCTCATTTCGTATCTTGTTGGTCTTAGGTCTTCCCCGTGGTCGTAATCTACTGATTTCAGGAATCAGTATGGGCTGGTCTTCAGGCATTGGGAAATATCGAAACTCCCCAACAGGCGTCCATGGCGCAGCATAACAGTTAGCAATGGCCTCAAATCGGTATACTGGATCAACATAAGCTTCCCATGATACGTTCACAGACGCACATGCTGCGATGGCATGTGCGCATGGAAACCTTAATGCTTGAAACTTCCCACACTGACATTGTTTTGCTTCTAGAAGTACCACAAATTTTTCACCACTGTTACCTGTAATGGGGTTACAATACTCTTGAACTTCAAATGCCGAGTCTTCCTGACGGAATAGACACACTCGATAACTGGAAGCTTCTTCAATGTTCTTGTCAATATCTCATTGAATGTTTTTTCCAAATCTTAACCCCTGTTGAATCCCATCTGAGGCCAGTTTTTGTCTATCAACGAAGTACTTGACACAACGATAAAATGTCTCCTGAACTAGGGCAGTAATTGGTAGCTTGCGAAGCCCTTTGAAGATGCCATTTATACACTCCACAATTTTTGTGGTCATGTGTCCATACCTCTTCCCCCCGTCATAGGCCGGTGTCCATTTCTCTTTTGGAATCTTCATCATATAATCATACACTTCTTGGTTAGCCTTGCGGATTTCTTCGTAACGCGCCTCAAACCTTCGTTGATCTGGCTCATATGCTACATAAATATGATCACAGGTCATAGAAAATATATTTTGATTTACATTAAAATAGTAAACATCAATGACAACATTACTTAGAAAGCCTCGTGATTGCATTCTTCACAGCCTCATTATGGAAGGTTTTGCGCACGTTACTAGCAATGTGTCTAATGCAGTATCGATGATGTGCATTTGGGGGCCTCCATGAATCAGGATCCGCATTGATTGCCTCATTGATTGCCCTATGTCGATCAGATATCAAACATACACCTCGAATGCGTGTGAAATGGTTGCTGATGCATGCCAAAAACCAGCTCCAAGATTCATAGTTTTCCTTCTCTACTATTGCAAATGCAAGCGGAAGTGGTGAACGGTTCCCATCTTGGGTTGCCGCAATCAACAATACGCCCTTATACTTTCCAGATAGAAATGTTCCATCAATTTGTATGAAATGTTTACTGAAACGAAATGCAGAAATACATGGGAGGAATGCCCAGAATAACCGATGAAATTGAACACAAGATTGATCTAATCGATTATCTTCAAACACATGTTCCTTTGTATTTATATGGTAGAAAACTTGGTTGTTGTGGCTCAGCATGGCTAATAATTGTGGCAACACCCGATACGAGTCATCCCAATCACCGTAGACCTTCCCAATTGCCTTCTGTTTCGCTATCCATGCCTTGTTATAAGAAATCTTATAACCAAAAGTTTGAAGAATCCTCTCTTGCACAAGGGCTATAGGAACATCTTGACAGGTCCTAATCATCTCAACGATAACAGTTGACACAAATTCGGCATCCAAAGCAGTGTGATCTTGTGTCAAATTTGGCTGAACACAAGAATGAGCTTCCTCAATCTTTGAAATTCTCCATCCACCAAATGCAATGTCTGGAATCGCCCTCAACCGGAATCTACAGTCTTCATCAAATTTATCACACCGTATAACGTATTTTTTTCTACATGATTCCTCAGCTACATATCTACAATGCCTCTCAATATGAAATCTTTTTAAGAAGCTCTTCAACGCATCCTTACTTGGAAAATACCTTCCATTATATAATGTTTTGTCCAACTCACTAAACCTGTCCACTATAACTCCAGGAAACTCTGTTGGAGGTGTCAGAACATTGTTGTCAAATTCAGGTACACGTTCCATTGCTTCGGACCAAGATTCAAAGGGTGGTGGATGATTTAATGTTGGTCGAGAATGTTCTTGAACTACTCTACTTCGAGAAACTACTACCTTATCTTCTCCAGCTCCCTCCCCACCTCCAGCTCCCTCCCCATCATCATTGTCTTCTCCGTCTGTTCCATCATTATTAAATTCCTCATCTGAAGAATGATTTATATGTAAATCCGGTAGATCATCTAAGTTGTCCTCCTCCACAACAGGGCGAACATCCTCAATTTCTTGGGATGAAGCTTCTTCAACAACTATTTGTGCATGTCTACGACTTCGAACATTTTGATGTTTTTGTACATTAGAAACTTCAACATATAACTCCATCATTGCACCATCAGACCGTTGGGAAAATAAAGTTCCCGCTTGGACCCAGTGCTCATCAGAAGCCAATGGACAAGCAAGATGCCATAACGTGGCAGGGAATTGCAAATGTCTATAACTAATAGACTTTATCTCTTGATGAGGACCGAGATTTAAGCAACCACGAATTCTATCTTGAAGATCAGTTATGGTAACACAATCAGATGTGTTAACCATAGATGTTGGCTGTATACTATAAGAAGCTCCTTGCTCGGTTTGAATTACCTTTCCATAGCAGTAAACACAAGCAAACATGTCTCTCTACATGAAAAATGTTTACTGATCACTGAATATGTCAATAATGTTTTGTTACGTGTTAAATAAATTTTTTTATCTTCTTAAAGGTATTTTAGTACTTCATGAAGTAAATATCAATCATCTAAAACATATCCCCTGGGAGTGTCAAACCAGGAGTGCAGCAAGGCCCATTGTCGTGTACCAGGATACCCCGGGTCAGGCCCGAAACTCCTTGTCGGGGCTTTCACCCCTAGGTACAGCTGTGCCAGAGCCACATCATCCACTTGTAGTATCCAGACAGGGATTTAATTTCTTAGATAACGACATAAACTTTCATGACACCAAAATTTTAAAACCTTCCTAAATTAAGCCACTAATGTTTTGTAGAACAATTTTTTAACTTTCCTAATGATATGTTCAATGATCTCTAAAAAATAAGATTCATTACAGTGCAGTTTAATCACTAGTTAAGTGTCGTTCACTACTTAAGTGCTGGTTAATCACTACTTAAGTGCTGGTTAATCACTACTTAAGTGCTGGTTAATCACTACTTAAGTGCTGGTTAATCAGTTAGGAGTTGGTCATTCACCACGTAATCATCCCTTAATCTTTACTTAATGACCCCTTAATCATCCGTTAATCGTTAGTTAATGACCCCTTAATCGTTAGTTAATGAACCCTTAATCATCCCCTAATCATCCCTAGTTAATCACCGCTTATTCACCCATTAATCGTTAGTTAATCACCCCTTAAACATTCCTTAATTACCCCTTAATCAGCCCCTAATGATTCCTTAATCGTTAGTTAATCACCCCTTAAACATTCCTTAATTACCACTTAATCATCATGTAAACATTCCTTAATTACCCCTTAACCATCCCCTAATCATTCCTTAATCATTAGTTAATGACCCCTTAATCACCCCTTATTCGTTAGTTAATCACCCCTTAATCGTTACTTAATCACCCCTAAAACATTCCTTAATTACCCCTTAACCATCCCCTAATCATTCCTTAATCATTAGTTAATGACCCCTTAATCACCCCTTAATCACTCCTTAATTACCCCTTAATCATTAGTTAATCACCCCTTAAACAGTCCTTTATTACCCCTTAATCACCCCTTAAGCATTCCTTAATTACCCCTTAATCATCACTTAATCATTCCTTAATTACCCCTTAATCATCCCCTTAACCCCTTAATCAGTCCTTAATTACCCCTTCATTCCTTAATTACCCCTTAATCACCCCTTAATCACTCCTTAATCATTAGTTAATGACCCCTTAATCACCCCTTAATCACTCCTTAATTACCCCTTAATCATTAGTTAATCACCCCTTAAACATTCCTTTATTACCCCTTAATCACCCCTTAAACATTCCTTAATTACCCCTTAATCATCACTTAATCATTTCTTAATTACCCCTTAATCATCCCCTTAACCCCTTAATCAGTCCTTAATTACCCCTTCATTCCTTAATTACCCCTTCATTCCTTAATTACCCCTTAATTAGTTAATGACCCCTTAATTAGTTAATGACCCCTTAATCACCCCCTTAATCCTTAGTTAATCACCCCTTAAACATTCCTTAATTACCCCTTAACCATCCCCTAATCATTCCTTAATCATTAGTTAATGACAACTTAATCACCCCATAATCGTTAGTTAATCACCCCTTAATCGTTACTTAATCGCCCCTAAAACATTCCTTAATTACCCCTTAATCACCCATTAATCACTCCTTAATTACCCCTTAATCATCACTTAATCATTCCTTAATTACCCCTTAATCATTAGTTAATCACCCCTTAATCACTCCTTAATTACCCCTTAATCATCAATTAATCATTCCTTAATTACCTTAATGACCCCTTAATCATCCCTTAATCATCACTTAATCACCCCTTAAACATTCCTTAATTAATCATCCATGGTTAATTACCCCTTTAATCATGACTTAATTATTCCTTAATCAATATCTAATTAGTCTATGATTATCTCTAAAATATTAATAAATTATTATTATCCCTAATTAACTAATTAAAACATTAATAATATAACTATTTATTTCTTTTCTTTAAATAACTACTACTACATACTTAAATATTTAAAATTAACTAATTACAATTAAATAAATAAATAACTTTAAAATAAAAAAAATACCTCTAAATGAAACTTGAAACAAAAATCTTGTACTCTTTGCGTCTCCGGAAGCACCACGAAGAAAAACTCAACTTAGAGAGAGGAGCTCTCAAAATTTTAGAGAGAAGAGGGTTTTTTGAGTGAGGAAGGGTGGGAGGGGCGGCTCCCTTTTATAGGGAAATTTTTGGCGAAGGCGGCAACGGGGAAGCCGCCTTCGGCCATTTAAAACACGAAAGGCGGCTCTTCCGGAGCCGCCTTTCGCAGAAAGAATTTCGAAAAGCGGACACTGGTGTGCCGCCTTTCGTTTCTTCAATGGTGGAAGGCGGTTCCTGGAGAACCGCCTTTGGCCCGGCAGAAACCGAACCGAAGGCGGCACACCATGTGCCGCCTTTAGGATGTAAAAAAAAAATTTTAAACCTCGATGTATTTTTAAAATTTTTTTTTTTGAAAAAATGTAAAAAAAAAATAACTCTCCACAAATTTCTTCCGCTCACCATCTGGGCCAGCATGAGAGGGGACATTCCCATCCTTCCTAGCGAGTGAAAACAATTCCTGGTGTCCAACATATTCTCCATTTTCACCAGCCACATCATCTCCTCAGAATTGCTCCTAGGATTTATCTGTAGATCCAGGCTTTGCGGTCCCTGAAACCCCTTGAGCCGCCGTCTACAATTTCACTAATACATTACATTGAAGGTGATAAGTATAAAGTGAATGATTTTATATGATATAAATGAAATAATTATGATATTGATCAAATATTTATCATTATTAAAATATATCATTTTAGTTCATATCTTATCAATTTATGGAAGATTATAATGTTGTTCATGTATGTGTGGACTACAACATTCCTGAAACGTTGTACCTATCTTGTCATCACCACACCACATATATGAAAAATATATTTATGTATATTTAAATAAATAATATAAAATATATGATATTATTATTACTAAATAAACATAAAATATTACTTAACACATTTTAATAATGATCTTTGAAAATTGGAAATGTTATTTTGGAGTGTGTACGACCTACTATATCTATGATCTTAATGTATATAATTTCTCAAAATCATATATCCTGATTTGTTATAAAAGTATAATTGATATATAAATATTATTATTATTTCATGTTTATTATTCATTAGTTGATTAATCTGTATAATATTCTAAACAAATAGAACATTCAAGACAAAACACACATGAAATAACAAGGCAATTAACACATGAAAAAATAAAAAAAATCAATGATTATTAACAAATGTCTGACAATAATATATAAAACGATCACATATGATATTAAAAAAAAATATGGTTATGTTGTAAGTTAATTTCAATTTTAGAAACACTATACATGTTGCTAAATCACGATCACCCAATGGAAACCATAATGTAAGGGATTTTCTTTCAATTTACATTATATTGAGACTTATTTGCTATTATACACAAATTCACATTTTATATGGTGTATATACATCCACATTTGTATTTAATATCATGATTAACTTATAATTCATGTTATTTTATGTTTTATTTTAATTATCTCAACCAAGGGGATTTGACTATAAAATTACCAAGTAGTAAAACTTATTGTAAAATATCACTTCTTTTGTGATTGTTAACTTTTTCTGGAAACAATCACTTTCTTATGATCATCTTTCACTAGGAAATACATTTCTATTAATTATTCATATTTTTCAAGTTGGATATTATTATTTCCTAAAACATAAAACATTTTTACATTTGGTGTTTAATTTTAAATTTATTTGATTTATTTGGAAATGTTGAAGAATCAGTATCATTTACTCAATACAAGTATTTTATAAGAAGACATATTATTCATGATTGAAATTTATAATTTGATATAGGAAAATTTATTTGAAAATGTAGTGATCGGTGGGTCATAATTTTATATATCCCCTCAATGCATCGAAAGGTCTCATGACACAAATCAATTGGTCAAAACCTACTTGTTTTTACCCAGTAGTTATAATCTATTATTTGAATAGTATATATAGTAGATATATAGTTAGATAGAAATGATAAGTTTGTACCTATGAGTTTTAAACTATCATGTGAAAGGTATCAACTGTATATATATCATATACCTGAGACATGATTTCCAATAATTAATCACTTCATTCATTGAGAATTCAATTATCTTTTTATTCATGTTATTAATACCATGATATTATCTCTCAATGCATTAAACTATAATTTTATTGATTACATGGAATTTTTTTAGTTATTCAGCTTTCCATATTGACTATTCCTTATCTATTCATGCATTCATGTTATTCAAATTGAATTTTCATTATATTATTTAATATTATATATATTTTTTCATCATTTAATCATGATATCTTCCATTGTATTTAAGCCTCAATAAACATTTTAGATCACAGTTATTTTGCTTCATTTCTGGAGGTTATGAAGATGAAATATTTGAATGATTTTTCAAGGATGATATTTATATTTTGTTGATATATATTATGGTTAATTTTCAATTCCCATTGGTAAATAAAATTTGATTGTGGGAGTGATTGTATCTTATGGGGGGAAATTAGTTACCAAATAAAAATTTCAATTTAAAATGTATTTCAATTAAATCGCCCATTTATACAAAACATCACATTTTATCAAAATAGTAGTTTGATATAATTTTTAATATTTTAAGATATTTCTCGAAATATTGATTGCGTTTTAGGTAATGTAATATACAATATTAATTTATCCATTGAAATCAGTTTTCTAAATTAAAATTGTATACAAACACTCATTATTTTAAACTATCAATGTAGTTGTTTCTCATGTAGGTGAAAACAAATTAAGTTTTATTGTATATAATAAAAACAAAATAAAAAAAACTCAAGGAATAATTTGAATACAAGAGTTCTAGTATCAATATGATACATCGTCCTCTCCAATTATAAATTACCCTCTTCCAAGTATATTATATAAAATACAATTTTGATGAAAAACCTGGATAGGTTTTTACTACAATATACCAACTATCCCGACCACCCATAAGCTCTTTCACAATTTGCATTGGAGAAAAAATCAAACATGAAAGAACCAATCCTCTACCATAACATGTGGGAAACAAAAGAAAAATTAGGTGAGAATATATATATAAATATATATATATATATATATATATCTTCTAGTATAAATTAGGATACAATGTGTGTTAAAATAGAACAGAGTAAGCCACACTACTTCAAATGTAATTATAAATAAAAAATTGGGAATTTAAGAAGAGTAGAGATATCATTTTTCTATTTCTAATATTCTCCCAAGATTGTGAGTCTCTAATGTAGTCTAAAATGAGGCTCGAGTTGATTTTCAAAAAAAATCTAAAGAATATAGTGTAAAAAACACCTTTTTTGAATCTGTATGATGTTTTATAGATATTAAATGGGATTTTATTCATATACAATTATTCTTTGGTATGAATCATTCAAGTATGGAACAATTAAATACTACTTTTCTCTCTTAATATGTACATGTGTAAATTTTCATTCAACACTTCTCACATTTGTATGAGGAAGTCCTTATCACCTTTTATTTACATCATCAATAAAAATAATCCAGCAAATCCTCTACTACTCATACATCATGTTCTAAACCAAACATTATTGCATATATGTAGTGAAATTAAATAACAATCATTACAATTTGTTTGAGAATTAAATTTGATAAACTATCATTCAGATAAATTTTATTAAAAAGAAACATAAATATTGATGGTAGGTATTTTGAGCAGTGAATCCTTTGAATAGAGACACTACTATTGTTGTCTCTGATAGTCTATGTTTGTGTCAGGATGTGATAAATTCGAATGGTTTATTTATATAGTTGTGAGTTTGGGTCTGGCAGTGTCTGAGTCCGGAGATGTGTGAGACTGGTTGTGACTCATGCTAACAGTGAGTCATCATAGTTCAAAACTGATTTTAGATCAAAGTAGTGAGCCTTTCATGGTAACATCTCAAGGAGATGGTGATACTTTTTTTTCAACGATACATGCTTTGTGGAGAAAATTTTCAACATCTTTTTAAATATCCATCTTTGTGGGGAAACATCCTTTTCGGTGTGTCAACGCCATAATGAGACATCCTTTGTGTTGAGTCTTTGTTGGTGGTGTCTCGTACAAAGGAAAATTTATCCAATCCATCTCTTAATATAAAATGATAACTGGAGGAATGAAACAAATTAATTATCACAATAATCATGATTTTATAATTATTAAAACAAGGAGGTCAACAATATCATCTCTTTTGATGATAATAAATCAT
Source organism: Viscum album (assembly GCA_963277665.1). Lineage (NCBI taxonomy): Eukaryota > Viridiplantae > Streptophyta > Magnoliopsida > Santalales > Viscaceae > Viscum > Viscum album. Next base: position 175,172,000 of record OY728140.1, on the reverse strand, counting down.
GGAATTTTATATTCATGATTTCAAAGGTTAATAATGAACTTTAAATTAAAATACATAGTATTTTTGGATATGTTTTTAAATAATGTAGTAAGGTATCAAAGGAATAATCAGAAATAAATATATCATATAGATGAAATGGAAGGTATAAATATATTGTGAAATATAGTAGTAAATAAAATTTCTATAAAATTACTCTTGAAAAAAACCACAGTAGAGTTCTCCCCCTTCTCGTATTATCAAAAATTTCACAATAAATAGGAAAATAAATATAATATGAACAAAATAGAAAAGGAAATATAAAATAAATAATAGAAATAAAAGAAATAATAGTAATCAATTAATTTCCATTCAAAATTTTATCGAGGGTAGAGTCAAATAGTCTCAACAAAAATTGGAAAAATATTCCCATCAAAAACAAAATTCCTAATTATCAAATCATCGATTATTAATTGGAAGAAATCCACTATCATTTCCCCTTTTCCATGAATAATTTAGAGGGCATAGAAGTTTGTCAAGGTGTAACCGTAGTATTTGTTAAGTATTTTGAATGGATAACTAAACAAATATCGGTAAAAGCTGAAGAATTTCAGGGATCTCGATTAAGGATTGGTCGTCTGTGTTGTATTGAATATATGAGATATATATATATATATATCAGTAAAAACATAGACGTAAAAGGTAAAAGGCGGTCTTTGGATACACCAGGATCAATGTACTTAGGGGTACTTATAGGAGGATTCAAGTTTGATGTAAAATGGGTGTCCTCATGAGCTACTACGACAGTACCGTGAACATGAAGAAATGTTTTCATAAGGTGTATGAATTCTATTATATTATTTCAACCACAATCTATTACCCTAAATAATTACTTAATTTCATCCATAATAGTATTCAATAGATGATCTATTATGTTCAACCAATTTATTTGTTCCTTAATAGCTTGGGTCATAGTAGGATTACTTAAATTTTCTTCCACAAATATACTTTGAGCATTCAACTCATGATTGTTGTTAATCCAAGAAAGATAATACTCGATGACCTTGGTTATAGTCTCTCAATATTATTTCATATATTGAATTTATTCTATGATCACCACATGATCCTGATAATTAAATTTCTCAAAATTTCTAAAAGTCTCCAAATGTAAGATACTAGCATCACTTGAAGTACTAATTGAGGAATTTCTGAGATCCTCATTGATAAAAATTATGATAAAATTAGTATAAAAATTATCTAGAAGAGAAATAGAACTGGATTTCACTGAGTCAAAACTTTATAAATTCCTAATAAGGGTATCCATTGAATTTTTGATGAAAGATTATATCCCTTGAAGAACTGATCTGAAATACTCTAGTTCATTATAGTGTCTTTTATTCTCAATTTTTCATCTTGGATATGGTTCGTTTTCTTTGTTTGAATACGGATAATCACAAACTAAAATAGATATATAACATCTTTTTCACCCAGCATGGTAAAAAGTGGTACTTGACTTTTCAAAAGCCAATAAAAATCAGAAATTAACTTCTCTATAAAAACATACATGTCACCCTTGGTGACCACATGAATAAAAACTGATATAATTTAAGGTGCATGATTTCTCATAAAGGAAAAAACTTTCTAACAAACCAGTAACATCAATATTATTTGTCATTGACTCTTTAGGATATCTTTTTTCTCAAATGGTTGGTCAAACAATCTTTGGGGAAATTTAAGGAAACAAACCACGATCCTCTTAAATCAGGTCAATCATAAATTTGAAGGCTTAACCATATGTTTAACTACTATAGAAACATCACATGTAGTGTCATAATATAGAAGGTGCACCAAAATATCTCTCAACAATTCCCTATTAATTGAATGTTCACCCTCAATGTGGTCATAAACTAAATACTTAACAAAATCATCCACATATCTCAACTAAACATCTTCATGGATCTCAACATATATCTACTCATCAACAATCTGATTTACTTGGTCAATTTTAATCATTTCATCCACATGATTCTCAAAGAAATAATTCTCGTTCTTCTACAATAACATGATACAAATCTATTGGATAATTATAAATAAATAAAATATTAACTCCATCATCTTAAAAATCCACATGATGGAGAACATTGCTTGGGGATTTCTCCCCCAAACAGATGAATCTCTATTTTATCTAGAAACAACATCCAATTCAACAATAAATCTCATCCTAACCTCTGTTATAAAAATATAACCATTTGGAGATGTTAAATGATCTTGAAGAATCTCAACATCATCCCTTATAATTTTCCTATTGGAACCATTTAGATTTGATCCTTCATCATCTTTATCATTAGAATCGTCATTTTTATCTCCTCTTCAATTTCCATTTCCTTATTCATCTAAATCATCACCATTCTCATTATCAATTTTGGAAATCCATTTGAAATGATTATTTTTAGATACATATGTATAATTATTTCTAATTTATATATTTTATGGAGAGTCTTAAGAAGACTAGGATATCTATAGGTGATAGAAGAAGATCAAGGAGACATGTCAAGGTCATTCCTAAATCAATAGGAAATCTATTATCCTCTTCTTTATTAGAAAATCAGCATATTATTCCTCATTAATGTTAGCGTACATAACAATTTCATCCGGCAATAGACCTGGGATAAAATGGTCTCTTGGTCTAGACAAATGACTTAGGGGATTAAATTCATTATATAGGTTTTCATTATCAATTATCCAATACTTCTTTTATGGGTTCCAACTGATCTAAACCCTTATAATAATTATTATAATCAAAAAAAATAAACTATAATACAATATATCTTCATAATTATAATTTAATACAACAATGGACATAAAAATAGAAAAAAAAATAAAATTTCAGTAGATTAATAAATTTGACTTATAGAATTGCATAGTCATTTCCATTATATGAAGAATGATAAATCTGTAATTGTCCATCCTCTATCCTATTTTTGTATGAAATAAAAAATCCAAATCTCGATACCTTGAGGTAGAAATGTCACCCTTTCATGGTATAGGAATTTATGGATAAATTTGAAGTGAAATTTTCAAACTCCATTTAACTCAGAAGCAATTGTCCATTTAGATGTTTCTACAACAATCTGCTTGGAAATAAATTATTTTTAGATGAAATCATCACTATCATAGGGAATTGTTCCATCATAGTCATTGAATATACCTTCATGTGGGAATTTTAAAAAACTAGAATTCTACCTGGCGGTAAAGGTGATTATATTGATATTAATCTTGTTACCGACACAATATTATTATTCTTCTTCAAACCCAAACTACACACACTAGTAAAACAGATATACCAACCTAGGATAAAGTGGTATATCATTTGAAAAGAATCACTATATCCATCCATGGATCTGCATGGAATTCATCACTAAAGACATACCTGCTAACAACCATACCGATTGTAATTATTTCCCAATAACCGAAACTATTTTTTCAAGCTCAGGGTTCACTAGTTATACTAGTTCATAATGACTCAGTTCCTCTTCCTACTTCATCATGGAACACTAATTGTCTGGTGAAGAATCCATATGTTGCGTCACTCTGGATATGGAGGTTGGTTTGGTTGGCTTAGTCGAAGGTCAAGGGATCATTGATATGTTGGTAGAGAAAGATCACATAAAGATTTAGAGAAAATAAAATGATGAATATATTTTAATTGAAACTAAAAAATACCTTCATTTATTATTTGGGATTATTAGGGATCCTAAAATTTTAAATTAGGAATCATGGAAAATTTAAAATCATTCAAAATTTTGAACTAAAATATAATAATAAAATAAACCATAATCAATTTAAAAACCAGTGGTTTCAATCATATAATATAAAATTTGACAAAGGAATGAAATATTTAAATTGGTGATAAATATCAAAACAGTGAGCAGTTCAATGGCGATAACTATCAATAGTAAGAAGTTAAAAGGGTGAGAAGTCACAATAGTGTGAAATAACTAACAATGATACATTCACAATGGTGAGACATACACAATAGTGATAAATTCTCAATAGTGAGAAATGTAGAACTTTGTGACATTCATAATGTTGAGACATACCCAACGTGAATCCCAAAAAATTGAACTTAACAAAAATTGATCATACCTAATAAATGATTGATGTAATTTATTATATCATAATCCACAGGCTTAGTGAATATTTCATCAATCTAATTTTATGTAATAATGTATTCACCCTTTTTAAAATGAACTCTCATAAGGTAATGTCATACATCAATATGTTTTGTTCAAGAATGTGACACAAGAATCTGTGAAATATTTATAGCACTTGTATTACCATAGTTTATTGGGAAATGTCGGAATTGATATCCATTATCAATTAATGTTTGTTTCATAAAAAAATATTGTTCGATGTAGCTACCTATAGCTACGTGTTCATTTTTAGTAGTAGATAATGAAATATAATTTTCCTTCTCGATACACCAAGTAACTAGAGAATCTTCCAAAAAGTGACATGTTCTAGAGATTATTTTTTTATCTTACTTATATCCACCATAAACAATTTCTGAATAACAATCTAAATCAAATTCTTGTCCTCATGGGTAAAACAATACTACATTGCTATTATATTTTAAATATCTTAAAATTATGTTTATAGAAACCATGTGTGACACCTTTGGATTTAACTGAAAATGAGCATACATAAACACACTAAACATAATATAAGGTCCTATAGTAGTAAGATAGTGAAGAATACCAAACAAACCTATGTAACTAGTTTGATCCATTGGTTTACCAGGTTCAACAACATCCAATTTATAGGTAGTACTCCTAAGAGTATCCGTACTCTTACTGCAATCAAAAGTAAAATAATTTTTTGAGATCCTATTTATATTTTCATTGATTTAAAAAAATTCCATGTTTATTTTAAAAATTTTGAACCCAAGAAATAAAATGAGTTCACCTATTATACTAATTACAAATTCATTTTGCATCATTTTTGACAAATTAGTTCATAATAATTTTTTGAAGATAAAAAACATCATCTACATAAATTGGAATGACTAAAAAATATTTTGAATTTTTTTTTACAAAATTTATAGGATTAGATATACAATTTTAAAAACCATTGAAATTTGGAAATTTCCTCAGCCTATCATACCAATATCTAAGAGCTTTTTGAAAACTATATAAAGCATTAATTAATTCTGAAACTCCTTTTTGAAAATGGGGATTTTGAAAACCTAGGGGTTGTTCCACAAAAACATCGTAGATAATATACAAATTTAATAATGAACCATTTATATGAATTTGATAAAGTGTAAAATTTAGATGACCTTAAAAAGCATGTTGTATTATAATGGATTCATGTTTGGATACTAGGGGAATTGATTCTTTATAGTCTATTCTTTCTTCTTGAATATAACCTTGTACAACTAGTCAAGCCTTGTTTCATTCTATTGTGACTGATTAATCTGCCTTATTTATAAACATCTATTTATTTTTTATTGTTTAAGTGTCTTTGGGTATTTCAACAAGATCTAAAACATTAATTTTTTTGAATTGATTTAATTATACTATATATACATTACCAATAATTCATCATTGATTGCATCATTGAAGGTATTTGGTTCAAGATGAGATAATAATTCTTGATGTTCAACATGAATACTAAGAGAAGCTCTAGTTTGTGTCTATATATCTAGGCATCCAACTACAACATCTAAATGATGGTACCTAAGGTTCCTAACAAATCTAGATAATGTAGGGATGGTGACATCAGGATTTTCTATAGGATTCGGTTCTAGATGTTCTATAAATTCTAGACAATTGGATGATTGTTTAGACTATTTTATAGTAGAATCAATTAGTTTGTAATTTAGTTTCGGAGTTTGTAAATAAATATCTAGTTTTTCTAAAGAGTTCATGGGATCATGTGGATATTTATCATCAAATTTGATATGAACCGATTCTTGCACAATATTAATACATTTTTTAAAAACTCTATAGGCTTTAAAATAAGCTGAATATCCTAGGATAATTCCATCATCACCCATGGTGGAATGTTTTTCAATATTATCCTTAGAGTTAAGAATAATTAATTTTCATAAAAAAATATAATGTGTTTGAAAATTGGATTTTTATTATTCCAAATCTCATAAGGGATATTTTTTAAGATATGTATAATTAAAACTCTATTGATTTTATAACAGGTTGTATTCACATCTTCTACCCTAAAGTAGACATGTAATTCATATTCATTTTGGATGGTTTAGGTCATCTCTTTAAGAGTTTTATTACTTATTTCTACAACTCATTTCTACCATGGTCTCATAGCAACGGTGAAATAATTAATATAGGAATTTTGTGAGAAAAAAGAATCAATGTCTTGGTTTTGAAACCGTTGGACACGGTCACTTCATAGTTTCTCAATACTATGTACACATATGTTTTCTATAAATATATCATACTTGGAAAAGTAAAAACATGATTAACTTTGGTGAGCTAAAAAGAACAACCATATATACCAATAAAACTCATCTACTAGTACAAAGGCATAGTACATCCCATTTAGAATATAAACACTATATGGTCTAAATAAATCAATATGAACTAACTCAAGATGATATGAAGTGGAAATATAATTCATTGATATAAAATAAAAATTATGTTTTTTTCCCATTTTGATTGGGGTTACAATATTTTTCATTTAGAAATCTAGTTTGGGTATATCCTTCAATAAAAAAATCATATTAAGCTTCCAAAGTGTGTGAATATTATAGTGGACTAGTATAATATTCAAATTCCATGGTTCTGTATCAAAATAAGTCAATAAGGATACATTTTGAGAAATTAATGAATTATGATCAACAACATAAACATTTTCATTACATAAAGAGGTAAAAACTAATACATCATTAGAATCAAAAACATTAAATGCATTTTTCTAAAATTTTACATAGAAACTATCATCATGTAACTATTAATTGTAATATGGTTATACTTCAATCCATTGAAAAATACTACTTTTGAAATTAAAACTGAATGAGTGTTTCAAATTTGGAAAAGGATAATGCTTTTCCCATTATCATTGTCACTAAAGCTGAAATGAACATTACCAACCATTATTAGGCTCTTGAATATTGTGTAGTTTCTTTTAATATTCGTTGAACATCGATTTTCCAAGTACCATAGACTATTATAGGATATGATCAAGCTATTTTTTTATGAAATAAAATTTATAAAAAAATGATTTCAGTATCCAAATTTTCAATGATCTGTAAGGGTTAGTAATCATGGCCTTATGAAACCATACATGTATAATTGGTCACCTATAAAAATATTTTATGATTTTTGAAATAAATAATTTCTTCGGTCCTACAGTGTAGTAACTAGAAATATATATTCTAGTATTATTTTTGGGCAAAAACGTGGTCTTAACTATTCTTCATTGTCTCAGTCAGTGTCGTAGACCTGTAGCATATTATAGAGTTACTTATTTACCTAAAACCTATATAATAGTTTATCTACCATAGTTTAACCATTATAAGTCTGAATTGAGTTGTTAATTAGACATTTTATGTCCAGTATCCTCCTTTATCAACTAATAATTCTTATCTTTTTCAACATATAAGTCATATTTATTACTTTAAGAAAATGAATCATAAGAACATTATACTTATCCTTAAAATCATTAAATGTTTCTTGTATCATTTGGAAATATTCATTCAATTATTCTTGATACACATCATCATCATTATGTTCCATCTCATAATTATTTGAACTAAGCTTTGAAAAATCATTTCAAATAGAAGGTAACCTAGTGAAAATATTCAAGAAGAATATATTTGCTCAATATGACTTTTATTTGTGAGTATAGTCAGAATAAATCGAGTAATATTCAAAGGAATTCGTATTTCTTTCATAGGTGTCCTAAAATTTTGTTACACTTCAATATACTCCTTTTTTTATTTTAGTTTTCAACAATATTCATTGACATGAACTTTTCTATTTCATTCATAACATGTAATTTCATTACCATCAGTCATCCATTATTTTTTCTAGTTTCCTTTAGAATCATACATTCATTTATAACTAGTATTTCTGGAAAAAATTTCTTCCTAAAAAATTTCATAAATCTATTGGCCATATAGTACATCTACTCATCACTGTCTTGAGAAGACTCACTATCACATGAACATTAAGTTTGGATATTTTCCTTTTCTTTTGATCTATATTCGGATGTAGTTGACTTGAAGGATAATTATATTATTTTTTCCCCATCACACTCCTCTTAGTAGACTTTAATCTCATATACTTACATCATCAATTTCTTGATCTTCTACTTGACTAGTAGTTTGTTGATGTCACCTGACTCTCTAATTAAAACATATCTACCTCTCTATAATGACCCAATGTTTTACCAATATATATTCCATTATTAAAATTCTTTTATATTGTATAAACACATATACACACAATAATCTCTTTATAAATGATGAATTAAAAAAATAAGAATTGATTCTAGAAATTAAGGAATCTATACTGATAAAATAGTAACTTGACCATTGGAATAGTAATGTGACCATTAGGAATTGTAAACTGAACTATTTAATTGTAACCTCAAAAATGAAATAATAAGTATACAATTGGTATAAATATTTCATTAAATGTTTTTGATTAATTTGATAATGTAAAAGAAAATTTATTTTCATAAACGGTATTCATTGATTAATAATTTGATTCTTTATAACTATGAGATAATTTTATGAAACCATTATTTATTTCTCAAAGTATTATAAAAGAAGTTTTAATTTTATTATTTGTATTTTCCATGTAAATGATGATTTTAATTAAAAATTAAATTTTCCATATTTATAAATTTAATTTCAATAAAAGGAGTTTATTTTTCAATTATACATGTCTCTAAATGGTTTGTGTTTTTTTTTTGTATTTTTCTGTAAAATATGATTTTTGGTGAATAGTGAATTACGAGAATTTATGTTGTATATACATCATATGTTAAATACAATATTTATTGAGTCCTGGATGATTTAAGAATAATTGGTTCGCACTCAAATGATATAATTACAATATTTAGTCTCAATAATAATCAATATTTTATTTCTTCATAAAATTAATAATTTAATGAATTAAATAATGTTAAAACACCCATATTCTCCCAAAAATATACCACCCCTCACCATTGCATCACCTCAAACATCTCAATCCACGAGTCTTATCCAAATTCTAATCAAATATACTCCCAATCCCCTATCCCACGTCCATGGGAATTTGGTCTTAATAAAATAGCAAAACCAATCCCATAAGGTGGTTCTTAAGAAGAAGGAATGAAGCAGAAAAACCCACTTCCTTTTCATTTAATTTCATTTTCAAGATCCTTTCATCTCTTTTTCACTCATCACCTCCCCTAATCCAAATAGTATGATAACTCCATTATCACAAATATTCAGGAATATACTTATTTTATTGGAATAATTCATCATCAGCTATCTTTCCACATCCTTTTATACAAAAAATAAAATAAAATGTCTTTTGTGATGTGTTAATTTATAACATTCATGGACGACTACGATTTCAATTTCAATTACCATCTTCATGACTAGTCATTAAACCATTCTTATAGTTGAGACATATAATTATATATGTATTATATCTTATTTATTTTTTTGGAATCGTTTTTACAGATGTTATTAATTTATTAAACCAAATGTGTTCCTTGTGATCAAAAACCACAAAAATAAACCCAACTGATTATCATTAAATATTTATCTAACAATTCATCCTCATTCCATAAACTCAAATGATAAATAATACTACTTTAACCTATGTAATATCATTAATATAATATAAGTTCAATTATGGATAATTACCCCCACCTTATATGACCTCTCATGCATGTATACAAATAAACCAATTATGAAAACAAAAGAAACAAACAATCCTAAAGAATGAAACTAGACATTGTAACACATCAAAAAGCTATAAATGATCATTTCAAACATAAGGTAATGGATTCTACATGATCCTATACTATTCCTTCATGTTATTGTTTTTATATTTTTAGCCAAATAAAATTGTTTTTGTTTTTTTTGTACATCATCTAAATACTATGTACATGTTTTAAACTCATTTATCAAGATATGTTCATCCTACTTTCTAGGGATATACATGTTTTTAATAGGTTCACTACTTGATTCATTCAGATATGGATGACTGATATAAGGAAAATTCCTGATCTCTTTCCCATTTTAATTGCATTATATAATAGGTTTTAGGAATGTATTTTGTTTTAGAAATTCATTTATTTTTATCATGAAAATATACATTCATTCAATTATAGTTTCACAAAATCAAATTTTTCTTTTCAATTTTAAAAAATTCTGAATGTTTTCCATTAAGCTGTAATAAAATTATATTTCTATATATTCTTAATCACTCTTTCCACTTCAGTTTTACATCATGTGTCATTATCAATGAATATATTCCCTTATAAATTTAAATATATTATTTAAATAAATTCTTTCATGGACACCATTATTATATTCCCTTTTGATATGCATTTTGACTTGGTTTTGATAGCCAAATATATTGATGGTTAAAACTTATGATTATGTTTTATTTATTATGTATTCTTATTTATTTCCTAAACATATTAATTAACATGTCATAATGGGTGTACCCAAATAGAGCTCCAATGCATTATGTAATGTTTAATATAATGAGATGTTATGTGTAACGGTCTTGGTGGTTACCCTAGACTTATATTCCTCTATTTGAAATGAGCCATGAATCATGATAAAGTCATATTTTATGTTTTAGACACATTACTATGATTATATGATTATATGGTCCCATTTGCTATATATTACGATTATTTTTGTTTAATTACGTTCAATTCCTTTTTATATCATTATGTTCTGCCTTCTAACCCATGTGTTAAACTTGATTTTAATGTTTATTCCCTTGTTGTAATTCTTAGCTCATCCCTTTATTCATGTTATACCCAGGTTATCCTATATAGATGCAAGGGCTCAAAGGAATTTAATATCTCATAATAGATGGTAAATAAATAATTTTTTTATTTAGTCCATTGTTTTCTGTTTCATGTACCTATTCTTCCAAGACTCTAGACTTTATGTTCCTTAGAATGTAATTTAAGGTTCAATTATACATAAAATCATGTAATGATATGTGTAAAAGGCTAGGGTCACTATATTTGTTATAAAAAATATTTTTTGAGACTAGTAATAGAGAAATTTGTTAAGAACCCTATGGATAATACAATGTATAATAAAACATCCCTAAATTTTGCTAAGTATAGAGTATGTTTTTTATTAATAAAATACATCCCTATCTAGATACAACATGTGTACATGGTTCTAACATAGATTTACCTAGGAGTGAAAAGTACGATAAGGTGTTATGGGCCAATCATGGGATAACCAGGTATATAAAAATGTGCCATAGTGAACAATGAGTTTGACACTCATATGGGATATGATTTAGTATATTTATAATCTCATTATGAACCATTATTAAAATAAATAATAAAATTCCCATAAAAATATATGTTTGGAAATAGATCATGGATAACCGCAATAAAAACCTAGGTAATGACATGTTAGGATATTATTTTCTTTTGAGGCTTTAACCTTTTATGTTTATGTTTCCTTTCTATTATTATTACCTAAGTGTTCAATCCCCATTAACTTCATATTATTTTTCATCTTTAATGGCATGAAATAGAATCACATATTTTAATAATCAAGTTGATGGAAAATGTGATGACATCCATAATTATTTTACAAATATGATTGGAATGGGTTCTCAAAACATTTTTATATTACTTTCTCAGATGGATCATGTTATGAACAACATATTTAATCACATGGAACACCCTAATTATCCAATGAATGTGAATGTTTTAATTGAATCTTTAGGCGGAAAAGTCCTCCCATGTTTAGTAGAGCTTCTGATACTCTCCTCATAGAATAGTGGATTAAATATATTGAAAATATATTCTCCATCATCCAATGCATAGAATAAGATAAATTTGTGTTGGTGGTCTACTATTTAGATGGGAAACTTATCAGTGGTAGAAAATGATCAAAAATAAGAAATCCAAGGTGGAAATTGATTCTATGGTGGAATTCAAGCTAATGTTTTTTAATAAATATTTTCCCTTAACCCTCCATATAAATATTGAAATAGGGTTCCTCTGACATAAGTATAAGGAATATGAGTGTATCACGATTAGTGAATAAAAACATACAAGGATATAATTATACACCTCTAACTTTTTCAAGAACAAATAATGTAAGGTGGATCACTTCTTTAGGGGACTAAAGATGAGTTTATGAAATGTGTTTGTGATTCCAGACTATGATTGTTATGATGAGTTTTTCTATTGTTCCCTCAAGGTTGAAATAGTGATCAGAGACCTACAATGGTCTCATAGGATTTGTGAAAGAAGATGTAAATGTATCCTAATATGTGTGGGTCTGTAAATAAATCCCTTATTGGATAGAGGACTTAATATCTCATATGATAAAATTTTGGTAAGAATTATCCTAGGAAATGTCTAAAAGGGAACCAAGAAATGCTTCAAATATGGAATAATGAGGCATCTATCTATGAACTAACAATGGGATATAAAGAACCACACTAATGTGGAAGAATAAAGGATGGTTCATATGAACTCTTATCCAATAGAATATTTTTTCTTCTTCAAGGTACATTAGATTTTTTCCAAAAAATTCCCTAAGCCTAGGGTTTTCAAAGGAAATAAACAAAAACATCTAAGGAAACAAGGAAGTGAGTATTTAATCTCTACTACTAAGGTGGATCTGGAAAATGATGTGTTGAAAGGAACAATGGTCATTCATTCAAGAGTGGTGAACATACTATTTGATTCTGGTTTGTTTCATTCTTTCATATCAGGGTTGTTTCGTAGAACTATTCATGCACCACCTTAAAATATGGTGGTTGGGTTATTTGTCAGAAAAACTACTATAGACATTATTGTATCCAAAGTACATAACTCCTCCTCGATTAAGGTATGAGTACTGAACCTCTTACAAAATATTATCATACTCCCATATGGTGGAGTTCGATCATATATTGGGTATTAATTTGTTATCTTTATATAGATCCAACATCAACTATTAGGAAAGGGACATCACACTTCATATCAAGAAGCTTCCACAAATTATTTACATGTTTGAGGAAGATGAATATACTTTAGAATTATCAACTATAGTGTGGATATTACTTCCTTTTTAGAAATCATATCTCACTCAAAATGATTGAGACAAAGGAGATGATCATTCTCTAATACATTCCCATCATGAGGGATTACACTATTATATTCCCTGAATAATTTTATGGTCTTATGCCTGATCAAGAGGTTGATTTATCGATTGAACATATTCATGAATTTCTAACTATTTCACATATACCATATAGAATTTCCAGAATTGATATATAATAAAAAATTAAGTAGTTATAGGAGAATCTAGAAAATGTTTTTATAGGCTCGAGTGCTTCACCCTAGGGTGAACCAGTCCTCTTTGTCATGATGTAGGATGAAAAAACATGCCTCTTTATCAATTATCATGATATAAATAAAATCGAGATAAAGAACATGTATATCTAGACAATAATAGATTACTTTTTTGATCTACAAAATGGGGTCAGTGATTTCTTTAAGGTGTACCTTCAATTTGGGTATCATCAATTAAAGTTGAGGAAGGAAGAAATTATAGTTACTTTCTTTTGAATGACGTATGGACACTATAAGTTCATTGTGATTTTCATTATACTCACAAATGATCTAACAATTTTTTTTTGAAATAATGAATAGATTCTTTTGTTATTTCCTCAATCAATTTGTTGTAGTGTTTATTGATGATATTCTGATATACTCTTGGGGTAAGGAGGAACATTAGGTGTATTTGAAAATTGTGCTAAAAATATTGCGAAGGAATAAACTATATGAAAAGGATAGTTAATATGAATTATATATGGAGGAAGTACCATTATTGGGTAGTGTTATCACAAGTAAAGGAATATTTATAGACACTTGTATAGAAAAAATGAATAATGGCCAAGGAAAACATCTGTAACGGAGATCCATAGTGTACTTGGCCTAGTTTGGTATTAAATATGATCTGTGAATAACTTCTCATGATTGTCAAAACCAAAAACCAAGATGAGACAGAAGGTAGTGATATTTTTATGGAATCAAGAATGTGAGGAATGCTTTAAGTAGCTTAAGAAGAGGCCTATCACAACACCAGTACACAAAACCCCGAAAATTGGTTGACTCTTTATATTGTAAAACGATTCTAAGAAAAGGTCATATGTTGTGTACTAATGAAAAATGATTAGTGATAGCCTATTCCATGAGGAATATGAAAATTATCAAGCAATACTATACGACACATGATTTTGAGTTTGAATCTATGATCATTACATTTAAAATATAGAGGCATTATATATTTGGGGAGAGGTGTGAGCAATATACAAATCATGAGAATCTCAAATATGTTTTCATACAAAAGTAGATTAATATTAACTAGTGAAGATGGATGTATCTCTTCAAGGATTGTGACTACTCAATTCACTACCATCATGGTAAAAAATGTGGAATATGCTCTAATTAGAAAGGATCCTACATATTTATCAATAAAGAGAATTGGGAAGGATAAATATTATTAGATTCACAAAGGATGTACATGGGAATCCTTAAGAGAGGAACTTCATCAATACGTTCTCAAATTATTTCACAACAATCCCGTATAGATAAAATAAAGTATTCTTGAAGAAATGATGTGGAAATTCAAATAAAAGGAGGTATCTATCAATAATGGGAAGTCCTCTAAGGTCAATATTTGTGAGGATGGAGTCATAATATTTAGGTCAGAACTATTTGTAACAACCAATCCAAAGATAAAGTAAGATATTCGGAATGAAGAACATAGCTCAAACTTCTCTATTAATTAAGGGATCACAATGATGTAGCAAGGTCTCTAAGATAACTTATGGTGGGACAGTATGGAAAAGAAGATCGCTGAATATAAATCAATGTGCCTGGTATATCAGCAAGTGATTGCTAAATGGAAAAATTCTAACGGGATGACGAAACCATTACCCAAATCAACATGCAACTGGGAAAACACCACCATGAATGTTTTCATTGGACTTACAAATACATATAGAGTAAATAATGCTATATAGGTTACTGTGGACTGTCCTATAAAGATAGCTCACATTATCGCAATTGGAGTGCAATTCTCATTAGATCAACGTCAACAGATATACATAAAAGAAGTGGTAAGGATATATAGAGTACCACTATATATTTTATCTGATAGAGATCTAAAATTCACCTCCAAGTTCTTGAAATGTTTCTAACAGGCTCTAATCAGATAGGTGGACTTTTTTACATCCTATCATCCTCAAACTAATGGAAAATTTGAGAAGAATATTCAGAAACAAGAATACATGTTGAGAGCATGTTCTATGGTCTTTAATGGAGGATGTGACAAACATATACCAGTAGTCAAATTCTAACACTACAATACTTTCCACTTGAGCATCAAAATGGCTCCATATGAATCCATTTACGAGAAAAGGGTAAAATTAGCATGCTTGGAAGAAGTTAGTGAACCTATGATACTAGGACCTAAAATGTTCAATGAAATTGTGGATAAGTTGAAAACCATTCATCATCACATCATGGAAGCCTAAAGTCAACAAAAGAGAAATGCAGAAAATCATTGATGGGACCAGATGTTCATGGTTGGAGACATGATATTCCTCTACATATCCACAATTAATTGGATCATGATATTTGTGAAGAAAGGTAAGACAAGTACTCGGTACATCAGCCCCTTTTAGATCCTTGATCTTGTCAGATCTGTGGCATATCAACTAGCACTTCCACCGACCATATCATAAGTAAATGATGTATTTCATGTATATACATGTTCCTTCACATGTACTGACATCATATGTGGTATAGTTAGAGAACAATCTTTCTTATGAGGAGAACCCAGTGGATTTTTTGGATTGTAGAGATAATTTTCGATATAATAAGACTACTCACCTAGTCAATGTACTTTTTCTAAACCATTATAACAATGATGAAACCCTAGAACAAGATATAGTGATAAAATAGAAGTATCCACACCTGTTTTGACCTTATAATGTAAAAAGATATTTCAAGGGTGAAATTTTATATGGGGGGAAGAATGTAATGAACCAATGTTTTATCTATAGAAATTACCTTTAAATATTTAAATCATATGGTTTAAACACATAGAGAACACAATACATGTTTTATAAATGATGAATGAATGAAATAAAAAGGATTTCTATAGTTTAAGGAACCTATACAAATGATATTGTAATGTCTAATTTGGACTAGTAATGCGAGCCTTATGAATAATAAACTAGCGAATTGAATAGTAACCTCACCAATGGAAGAATAAATAAAATTTATCTATATTCTATGTGAAAATGTGATATAAAAATATCATAGTATATGTTAATAACCATTTTAAAATTATTAAATAAGTGATGGTGATTTTATAGGTCCGAAATATTTTATTACAATATTTTGATTAATATATTAATTTAAAAGAAAATTTATTTTGATAAAATATATTCATAAATTTATATTTTGATTTATTATGATTATGATATAATTTTACGAGACTTTAATTAATTTTTTAGACGGTTGGAAAAGAAATTTTTATTTTAAAATTTTTATTTTCCATGTAAATGATGAATTTAATTAAACATTAATTTTCCCATATTAAGAAAAAAATTCATAAAATTGTGTTTAGTTTGTAAATATACTTGTCTAAAAATATCTAAGGTGATTTATTGGGATTTTTCGGAAATACATAAATTTTTTTGTGAATTGTAAAATATGGAAATTTATGGTATAAATACATTATAAGTTAAATACACTATTAATTGATTCATGGATTCTATAATAACAATTGGTTCAAAATCACATGATCGAATTATAGTATTTAGTCTTAGGAATCAATATTATTTCTTGTCTGGAGAAAAATAGTGAACTAATGAATTGAGTACACATTAAATTTGGTTACAGTGAGTATTCCAATATCAGGTGAATTGAGTACCCAATAAATTTTTAATTTAAAATATATTTAAATAAAATCCACTAATTTAAATAAAATATCCATGTTTACCAAAATATATGTTTCATATATTTTTTAATGTTTTAGAATATTTCTAAAAATATTGATTTGGTCTCAGGTAAAAATATATAATATTATTATAACCATTGAAAAAAATTTACTTAATCAAAATATTATAAAATACTAATTAAGATAATCTATCAAATTAGTGGTTTTTAATGAAAGTAAAACATGATCTGTTTTATAGTACACAATAGAAATAAAAACAAAAAACCATAACACATAGTAGAATTTTAATATAAGAGGTTCAGTCTCTAGATGAGACTGAGTCCTCTCTACATAGTAATAACCTACAGCCAAGAAGATTATATAAAATAAACATTTAATCCACAACATGGATTGGGTTTTACGATAGTATACCCACATTCTAGACCAAAAAGGGAATCTTCCATTAATTTAAATGTAGAACATATAACATAGACCACAACTATACCTCTACCACGACATGTGGGAAAAAAGAAAAATGAGGCGAGTAGATATGTATGTATCTTCTAGTTTAATTGAGAAGACAGTGTGGGAGATAATAAAATAGAGCAATCTCTAATATTATAAATGTAAATATAAATAATCAAAAATATCATTTAATAATAGAAGAGTGATCATGATTCTCTTCCCAATACGCACACTATATTGTGAGTCTCGAATGTTGTTTGAAATGAAACTGGGGTCTTGTTTCAGAATATTCATAAAGAACAAATTATTGCAATCTCCATTTCGTGAGTCTATAGGATGGTTTCCATATGTTCAATGGAATTATAGTCATATATAGATTATCACAAGTAATAATGATTCACGATGGCATAATTCACTGATACTATTCACTCTACACATGTATAGGTGTGTCTTTTTGTTTATCACGTTACTCATATGCATGAGGGAGCCTACATAATTTTTAACATTTGAAAAGTCCAATAGAATCTAATTGTTCTATTTCTCCATATAACACACATTATGAAAATATATTTCATCCATATCTATCAAGATATTAAGGAACAATAATTATAACATGTATTACAATTAAATTAGATAAACTATCAATTATATAAATTTAATTCAAAATAAGAATTATCATTGGTGGTATGTCTTTTTAGTGGTTAATGTTATTTGGTGGATCCTTGGAATAGAGAAACTACTATTTTTGGTCTAATTATGGATGTTTCTATATCTGGTGGTGAAACATTGGAATAGTTTTTTAATTTGGTGGTGAGTTAGGGTCTGGTGGTGTCAGAGTCTGGCAGTGTGTGAGGCTGGTGGAGGATCATGGTTTTGGTGAGTCATCCCAGTACATAGCTGATTTCAGATCCAAGTGGTGGTTCTTTCATGATAGTTTCTAAAGGTTACAGAAATAATTTTTTGGTGGTGAGACATTCATTGATGTGATACTTTTCTAAACTTTTTCAAATATCCAACTCAGTAATGAATCAATGATGATGAAGACTCAGCATTGGGGGTGTGTCATGGCTGTGGTGAGACTTCCTTAGTAACGATTGTTTGTTAGTGGTGTATAATAATTATGAAAATATCCCCAATCATTCTCATGATATAAAATGATAACATAAATCTTGAAACTAATTAATTATCAATATAATCTTAATTGGATAATCATTATAACAAGGAGTTGAACAATAATCATATATGAATCATGTTCCCAACACATTCTAAACTAATTGGTCCTTAGGGATTATAACCATTATATCTATGACAATACAATAAATTAAAAACGAGCCCTAGGTTACTGGAGTTGG
Source organism: Viscum album (assembly GCA_963277665.1). Classification (NCBI taxonomy): domain Eukaryota; kingdom Viridiplantae; phylum Streptophyta; class Magnoliopsida; order Santalales; family Viscaceae; genus Viscum; species Viscum album. Next base: position 175,153,019 of record OY728140.1, on the reverse strand, counting down.
GGTCACAATAGTTGGTATTAGAGGAATGGTTTTTAGGAACATTATGAACTAGATTATGGGAAAAATAAATTATAGAAAATAACCCCATGATAGAATATCAAGATAAGTTTAAAAGGGAATCCTATAGTTTTGATAAGTGGCGATGTGGATTTTCCTACTAATATATCCCAATATAGATAATATAGTTGACGTGGTTTAATCATAGAGGTGCCTGGTGGTAAAAAATCTTAAAAGGGAGCAGCAGACATTACCCCATCGTTATATGGTGCATGACAATGGGAATTACTGTGCACCTATTTTGGAACTCTTGGGGGATATTCTTAGGATAACAAAATTTTTATATGAAAACCATTTTAATGGATTTAGAAACAATGATATCTCCAAGAAAACAATATTTATAATTATGAGATTAAAAATTAATAAATTTTAATTTATGAGAATAAGAATTCATTAATTTAAATAAATTTTTAGAGATACATAACATTTAAGATTTCACATTATGATATAAGGTTCATAAATTTATGAACTAATATGGTATATGATATTTTGAGGAACTATATCTTAGAATGAGGAATGGTATACAATATACATAGAAAATATTGAGATTTCCCTACCGAGGAATCCAATACACCAGGTATTGAAATAGAAAAAATTATTTCTATATTAGGGATTAATAATTAGGTAATGAAAAATAAACATTCCCGGAGGGAGAATCCTATTACAAAATGATATTATCCTATGATGTATCAATTTATGTGATAGAAGCCCAGAAAATTTGGTGGAACCACTAATCCAACGATTCCAATGTAATATACAATGTCTCTGGAAATGTTAATTATGCAATTAGAACAGAGTGAAATGGAAAAGGTTTCTCATATAGTGTAATATCTCACGTGTGATATTGATGAAGGTGGTTTTTGACCAAGAATAATAGTGATGAAGAGGAAGTAGAAATCATATAATGGAAATCATTTATGGTGACATTATTTGAAAAATATTCTCTTCCTATGAAATAAACTGAAAATAAGGGAAGTATATATATATTAAATAAACAAGGAAATATAATGTTTTTATAAGAATGAGGTAACGTTACAAGGTTATCTAGGTATTTTAAGGGTTACATATGTAACAATAATTGAAATATAGGAAATTTTTTTGAATGGATTAAGCCATTTATTTAAATGGAAATAGTCCCTCAAATGTTTTCTTGATAAGAGGAAATAATTGTATGTTCTATATTAACAGAGGAGTAATTTTCAAGATCATACATATTCAAGGGAAACCAAGAGAAGAATAGGTTATTTGAACACTATGAGGAAGGAAAATATTTAATGAATAAGTGGAGGATGGAGTCATTTCTATCCTTTCAGAGTTGTTGAAAGAATCAAAGTGGGAAATATTTGAGGGAATGAGAGTGCATTAAAAGTGTAGCGATAATAGTAATCTATCTCATGAATGAAATGGGATGATCAAATTGAATGATATATAGTGATTAAGATGTAATAAAATGAGATATTATTCACTGAAATGTCCAAATCATCAATGGAATCCACTACAGAAGAGCCCAAGTTGAGAAGCTAATGATTTATGATCACTACAATTGAGGTGGATGTACTTAATCATATGGTTTCATATTCATTAATCCACAAATAAAATTTATCCAATGTGATATTTCATTCTATATCCTCACAATAATTTATATCTACTCAACTTTATATGAAAATTATACATTTCCTTTTTAATTTATGAATGAAGTTTTTAGTAAATACTCTCTGAGTAGTCTCATAGTAATATGGATGTCTCAGATAGTCCCCTTTATGAAACATAAATGGGCTTATTTTATGGATTTATTTCTGTACATATGGATTAATTAAATATAGTCCTTGGTGAGGAATAGATTTCAAATTTTGATGATGAAATTTATTACAAGAATTGGGTAAATAAAAGTTTTGAGGAAGATGTAGAACTAAATATATTTTGATTATAGGAATCATCATATAAGTCTTATCTAAATCTACACCCAGTAACTCTAATAAATGAGATTTTTGGGGGAAGGAGAGGGAATAAATCTGGGTAATAAAAATTAATCATCAAATTTAGGATGTACCTATTTTACAAGAATAAATTTTTTTTTAAGGATTTTCCTCAACATCCCCAAGATGGTGAAGTGTAATTTTCTATTGATTTAATCCTTGATAAAAGAACAATATCAAATAAACTCAATAAATTTCCATTGTTAAATTATTTGAGTTGAATATAAAACTAGAGGAGATGGGTGAGAGGGGATTTATTTAGTCTAGTATTTCACCATGGGGATCCTCAGTAAATTTTATTAAGAATAATGATAGGTCTATGAGGTTGTGTATTAATTAGTGGGGGATACAATCTATTACGATAAAGAAGATGTAAAATTTTTATTGCACTGATAAATTACTTTATCTAATTCATGGATCCCAATATTTTTCATAAATTGGCCTCCATTCAAGTTATCTCAAATTTTGAGTAAATAAGGAATAAATTCTGTATAAATATTCTAGAATGATATATAGTCATTATCAGTTCATAGTAATTCCATTTGGATTGTCTAATTAACCCTCTATTTTAATGCATCTAATTACTATAGTTTTTAAGGTTTATTTTATTGATTTTTTGGTATTCATTGAAAATATTTTTGTGTATTCTCAAACTTATTTGGACCTTGAGAATCACTTATTGATCATTCTTAGGACCATTGTAAGGAATGAATTATATGGTAAATTTATTATGTGAGACTTAAATATTAATGATTTTTCCTTCATATGACTTATTGTATCCAATGATGAGATCTCAATTGATCCTGTGAAGTCAAAGGTAATCATAGAATGGCCTATACCAATCAATTTTACTGATGTACATAGTTTTATTGGTCTTTAAGGTTACTATCAGTGATTCATTATTAAAGTTAATTGATTGGATAACCCATTAAACATAGTTTTATTAAAATTGGTTATGTTTTTTTTGATATAGGAATTAGATGAATGTTTTTGATGTTCTATGGTTAATATTTATCAATGGTCCAATTTTGACTCTACCATTTGGAAATGATGGTTTTGTGATATATAGTGATTAATCACATAAGGGATGAGGTTGTCTCATAATGAAAAATAATAAAGTTATTTCATATGAATCAAGGCAATTAATGACTCAATAATAGAACTATCTAACCCATGTTCAAGAGTGGGAATCAATAATCATTTATGTGAAGATATTAAGAAATTATCTCAATGGTAAAATATGTGAGAGGTAAACTGATCATAAGATCCTCGAACTCATTTTTTATATAATGATATAAATATGTGACAAAGGTTATGTATTGTGCATCATTAGGACAATTAATTATAAATAAAACACCACACGGTAAAAGTAAATAAGTTAGCATATTCATTGAGTTTGAATGATCATACGGTTTTTTCCCAAATGAATAATGGGAGGGATCCTATGTTTATTGATATTCTAAATATGAATATAACAACCCTATATTTTGAAATGTTATCATTTCATTACTTTTGTAGAAAATGCAAAACATTATAAAAATAGATGTATAAATATTGTACTGGTCTAGTGCCTTTAAAAATGTGGAAACAAAATTACAGGTACATATATGAGCTACATTATCTCAAACTAGGTTCTTCTATACTAGAACCCTTCTTAGAAAAATCAATCATAATACATTTCTTCCTTACCAGGTAAAGGAAACATAAAAAGGGGTGAGAACAAATTCTCAGTAAGGTTAAAGAAGGGAGACATGTAAGAATAATCATGAGCATAAGGGTATGAGAACATCATCTTGAAGATAGTAGATCATGCACTGCATATCAAAGATCATAACAAAGATCATGGATTAAATATTGGTAGTTCATAATACATGAATCATAATGAAGTAAATAGAATAATCCATAAAAGAATAAAATATAAATAAAATATGGAATTTTGGAAAACAAATAAACATATAATACAATTTCTTTTGTATCCAATGCATCACATCCAAGACCATCCTAGTGGACAATGTCCTTTACTGAACCTAGTAAACCCCCATTCCAACCCTGTATTATTAAACCGAGTGAACCCTCATTCCATCCCAATATTACTAAACTAATTAAACCCTCATTTCAACCCTATCTATCTCATGAGATATTAATCATTACCCAATTCATTGGAGGGAGATATAAGTCCCACCAATCACATAATGAAATAATGCATACATGTTCCGCGAGATCATAAATAATTATTTCAAAACCCATAAATGAAATGGGTGTCATAAAAAAATAATCATATCATAACCTTGGGAAAGATATAGGTTTCATAATCATTTCATCATAAACATAATCCATGAAAAGAAGTGGGTTTCGAAAGCATATAACTATTGGAAGAGAAAAGGATTTCATAACATCATGCCATCAAAGAAAATTAAATTATAAGAAAGAATATGAATTGAAAAAAATAATAATTTCATCATAATGGAATGAGTAACTCTGATAGATTTAATCATAGTTGGGAAATAATTTTGAAAAATATTTTGAAACATTTCTTTAAGAAAATGTCATTTCTTCATTAAAAATTCCTTTTATAACATATAACCATTTGAAAACATTTTTCTTGAAAATATATTTGAAAAATTATAATGTATGATTTTAAAACAATAAAACATTTTTCAAAATAATATTTCCTTGAAATTGATCTTCAAGGACCTTTTGATAATTTTTTTATAACATGGTTTTGTGAATACAATAAATTTCTAAATAAAGAGAATGGTGATCAGATTTCTCTTAAAAACATTTATTAAGTTCCAAAGAGTGCAAAAATGTACTAAAACATGAGGATATATTGAATAAAAATAGGAGAAGGAAAATCGTGAATATTCATGAGATATGTACAATAATATTTCATTAAAGGAAGCATAATCATAAGCAGTCATGAAATGTGATGAGATTGTCTCAATAAACTCTTATAACTAGGTAAAATGGGATCATACTCTCCATGAAAGAAAAGAAAATTAAACAAAGATTAAAACATCATAAATAATGTAAATTAATTATATAATATGTAAAATGGATGTATATACATCTTGAAAGAGATTTTAGGTTCATAACAAAACATGAGTCTCAAAGAAGGCAAATTGAGATAAAACATTTTTACGGATTTGGTATCTTTTGAATCTTAGAACCCAATAAAGAAGGATCTTATAAGGTACATGTAAATAAAAATTAATTCATGTACAATAGTATTAGAATAAATTCAAGGGAAGTACATATACAACACAAAATGAATGATTGTTGAACATTACATGTATCTCATGGAAATTAAAATTGATATGAAGTTCCCCCTACCTTGTGTCTTGACTCTTTTCGTACCAATACAAGCATTATATATAATAAATATAAGTTTATTATAAATATTTTATATAATAATATTCTTATATAAAATTCCATATATGTTCTGATTGTGAACATATATTATCTTCTTGTTAATGATCATATGTTAAGGTTTCAATTTTGGAAATATTCACTTTGTACATTGAAGTGTCTTAATTTGTTATATTGTTTCCCCTTATACTTATATCAAGATTAAAGAATTTAGAAAATGATATAAATATTATTTATATACAGTATATTTATATTATAATAATTTATAGCATAATTAAGTATTAATGAAATACACCGTTCATGGGGACGGTAAGTTGTACGTACGCATGAACGTTGTTTCCAACTTTATTGTTGTATTGAAAGTAAGTTAGTGAATGAAACATATATATATGTGTGTATATATATGTAAATTTATCAATATTACAATAGAATTAATATATCAAATATATAATATATGTTCACTATACCCAGTCTTATTATATTCCATGGGGTGTGTGAACGAATCACATCCATTTGAGGGGGCAACAGTCCACACCTCCACAAATGAGATTAACATATTAACAGAAAATAGAATGTAAATAGATGTGTGTTGTGAAAGGAATAATGAAGAAAAAATATATATTACATACTATATATGGCATATATAAATATAATTTCCATCCTAATGGACAACATGATTGGTGGTAAATGAGAAATGAACAATCAACATTTCGTGAGGCGGTAATTCACCTTAAACAGAAAAAATTTGTTCAATATCCATTATATAGATGTATGTGTAAGTTTAGGATGATAACATATCCTTAAAACATCCTAGTATATAGAGGATAATAGTGTTTTTAAACAATAATGGAATAAAAAGAGCAGAAGGTTGGAAAATAAAATTAAACGCAAAGAGCAAGAGAGAGGATGTTAACTCAGAATTGGGTTAATCCTTTTGGTTTCTGCCAAGAGGCCCACTTGAGGGAATTTATTCCCAATTGGAGGCTTCAAGGGAAAATGTATGATTTTTGGGGAGTGTATTTTTTAGTTATTATCCAAAAATAATAGGTTTTAGAGGTTTGAGAAATGGGTATAGGTGGTGTAATTTTATAGTGGAGGAGGAGTGGCACTATTGAAATAATTTTAAGAGAGAATTCTATGAATTATTTTCATGTTGAATGTCCATTAAATAATGGACCAAAGTAGATCTAGTTTATGATAGGGTATTAATATGGATAAACAATTTGTGTTTTAAATGTTTATATGTAATTTTGGATATTAAATTTATGGTTTACTACTTTATTAGTATAATATTTCTCTTAAGAGGTGTAATTAATTTTAATCACTTTCACAAATATTTTTTATGAAAATAAAATTTGACCTTATTAGAAATTAATTATTTTAATTATTCAAAATAAGGAATCTGTTTTTCCATATTCTAATAACATAAGTGGTATAAATTAATTTAAAAATTATTCTCATTTTTGAAACGATGATGCGAGTTTTTAATGTAAAAAATGTTCAAAAGTTTTCTTATTATTTATATCCGATTTCAATGTGAAAATTGTTCCAATGTCTAGAATTGTATTACATGATAAAAATATTATCTAATTCATCATTTAGATAAAAAATAAATATATTTTTCCCTATAAATGAAATAAATTAAAAAGTTGTTTTGAATTAAAATATGATATGTTTACAATTCAACTGATAATGAAGTTTGTCAGAAAAATTCAAAAAATTCACCCTAGAATAATTTAAATATTATGAGTTAAAAAGTGATGTTTATTTTATAAAATTCAAATTATAATTTTTTCTATAATTAATTTCTTTATTATAAGTGGTTAATCCGTGAAAATGGTGTTTTTAAATTGAAAAAATATTTTACCAAAAATCATATGTTTCATTATCAAAATGACCAATTTATACAAAATAATTGTTGAAAATATTTGAAAATTAAATATTAATATTCATATAACTATGTTTAATGGATAGAATATAATTATCTCCATTAAATTAAAGTAATAAAATGATATATTTTGTAGAAACATAGTGTTTCATGTATCGTACACCAAGTTAGTGTTGTTGTAATGTACACCATGTTAGTGATGCATGTAACATATGCGAAGTTAGTGTTGGGTGTAAAAGGTTTATTCATAATAGTGTATTGAAAGATATATATGAAAATTTACACTTATTCGAGAAAAAACAGGTCCACAAAAACTCAAGGTGTTACACTCTAACCCCCCCCCCCCCCAAAATGAGTTTCACCTTCAAAATTCATCACTTGGGTTAACAAATGTGGATAATTATATTTCATCAAATGATAATGTTCCCACATAGCTTCCACTAATTAGTGTGTTTTCACAATACATTGACCAAGAGAGTGGTCTTTTTTTGTAAAACTTTCTCTGATTGGTCAGTAATTTCCAAAGGTTGTCTCTCTTAAGAATGATCTGGCTCCAGTAGTATAAACTCTGAGTTTTGTACATGTGAAGGATCAGTTATGTACTTCCTCAAGAGAGATACATGGAACACATCATGGACTTGAGAGTGATTTAGATGATGTTCCAAGTTATATACAACTATCCAAATACGATCATGAGTTTCTATGTTACAAATATAGCTAGGGATTTGATTCCTTTTCTACCTGAATCTCATTACTTTATTCTATGGTGAGATTTTAAGAAACACATTTTCAAATAAATAAAATTCGATATCATGTCGATGATTATCAACATAACATTTATTCCTACTTTGAACTGCCTTGATATTTTGTTTAATTTTTCTAACCTTCCCAATAATTTCTTATGTGATCTCAGATCTTAATAGATTTCTTTCTCTAACCTCATCCCAACAAGTTTGAGCTCCATATTTCTTCCCATATAGGGATTCATACAGTGTAATCTGAATTCTTGAGTGAAATCTATTTTTTTAATAAAACTCCACTAGAGGAAGTTATTGATCCAAACCACCTTTGAAATTCAATGAACAAGATCTCAACATATACTCCATAGATTTAATTATTCATTCAGACTAAACATCTATATGAGGATGATAAGAATTGATGAAACAGAATTCTGTATCATGTGATTTCTGAAGACTTCACCATAACATTGATGTAAACCTGCAATCCCGATCTGATACAATATAGTGTGGTACTCCATAAAACATTACATCTTCATTGATGTATATCATAACTAGCTTATCAAGAGATAAGTCTTATATAATAGCAATTATGTGTGATGACTTAGTGAGGTGTTTGTGTACCACCCTTAAAACATTAAACCCTTTAGAGGTTTTGGGTAGTCCAACAACAAAATCCATAGTGATGTTCTCCAATTTCTATTCTATTTTGGGTATTGGATGAAACTCCCCTTTATAATATTGTCTTTTAGCCTCAACATATTAACATACCTAACACCATGATACATACTCTATGGTATCTCTCTTCATTCCATCATACTATAAGTATTATATTATATTCTTATACATCTTCGTACTTCCAGTATGAATAGAGAATGATGAACTATAAGCATCCTATAAAATCTTCTTCTTCAAATATGGTATGGATAGAACACATATAGATTTCCAACACCTTATCATTCCATCCTGATCATGGGTAAACATAATAACACTTCTACCATTTTTTCCGCTCTTCATCTTACTTATTCACCTCCTTAATCATCACATGGATAGAGGGCCAAATATTCATTTGAAAAAGATAATATTTCCCCCTTACTTTATGATTTCTTGTTCCATAATTTGAAAATTTAGAAATATTGGACCTTTTATGATCCTCACCATAGATTATCAAGCATGTTCATTTTGACACAAAGCATCATCCACCTAGTTCTATTTCACATGGTGGTAATGTATTGAGTATTCATAATCCTTTATCAACTCTAACCATCTTCTTTGGATCATGTTCAACTCCTTTTGTGTGAATATATATTTCATAATTTTGTGATCATTACATATATCACAATTTTCCCATATAGATAATCCCTCCATGTCATTAATGAAAAAATTACCGCTGGTAACTCTAAATCATGATTTGGATAATTTTTCATATGAATCTTAAATTATTGTGAGGCATAGGATATAACCTTGTTATTTTTCATAAGAACACATTCAAATCACTTCAATGATGAATCACAAAAGATTACAGACCCTTATCCACTATAGATAAATGTGAGCATAGGTTAACTAATCATACTTTTATTATGTTCTTTGAAATTTTACTCACTTTCATTTTTCCAGAGGAACATAATACCCTTCTATGTTAACTTGGAAAGAGGGTTAGATAGACATGAAATATTATCCACAATCCATTAATAATATTCACCTATTGTAAGAAAAAAGTTAGATCTTAGTCACTGTGGATATTCTAGGACATCTTTCAGTAGCCTCTGTGTTTTATTGATCTACTATTATACCATCTCTTAAGATGATGTGACCCAAAAATTAATCCTATTGCTTCCAAAATTATAAATTTGTAAATTTTTCATTTTATATATCCTATATTATGGTATTAATTAAAATTCTCATGTGTTCTTAATGCTCTTCCTTTTTTTAGTAGATAAGAATATCATCTATAAGGACTACCACAAACTTTTCAAGGTAATATCTAATGAATATATTCATTAAATCCAAAACAACTACAGGGGAATTAATAAGGTCAAAATGAATTACTATATATTCATAGTTACCATACATTTTATAGAATTGTAGCTTTGGTATATCCTCTTTCTTAACCGTCAATTAATGATATCAAGAATGAAGTTCAGTCCTAGAAATGTATTAAACTCTACATAGTTGATCAAACTATTCCTCAATACGGGCAAGTGGATAATTTTTCTTCATTATGATCTTTTTCAACTCATGATTATCAATTCAGAGTCGCATTGATCCATCGTTAATTTTTACAAAAAATAACTGGTGCACCCCAAGGTGACACACTTGGCCAAATGATTCCCTCATCATGGTTTTCTGGTAGTATCTTCTTCAACTAATACAACACAATCATGGCCATTCTATAAGGATTATTTGAAATTGGTGTGGAACAAAGTATAAGTTTTATCAAGAACTCAACACCATATTTTTATGGAAAAATAACCAACTCATCCATAAATACATCCTTAAAATCCTGATCAATAGGAATATAATCGATTTCGATCTTTTCCCCAACCATTTGAGATAAACAACCCTTTTGAATGGGAAAAAAGACACATACACTGGATGTAATCTCCATAGGAATTCCAGACTTATCGTCTCATTGATGGATAATCCTAGGAGGCTTTGAAATATAAAATCTATCTTCCATTAAATGAAAATTGATATGGTATTTATATAGATAAGTTCATTCAATGCCTATTATGACATAAAATTTGACCAAAGGAAGAATGACCCAATTTTCAGGAAGCACATTACCCAAAACATCAACCTAAGCAGAATCATTGAATTGATATGAAATCATCATACCATTATGAGGTTTGATTTATAATTCTACCTCTAACTATTTAGGAGGAATCATAACACACATATATAATTATTTAGATATAAAAGAGTGGGTAGATCCAGAATCAAATATGACAATATCAGTTCTAGAGTGGATGGTATCTGTACGTTTCATGATGTCGTTATCGTACCCCTTATCCTAATAGATTTTTTTCTTCAGTCATCATCCCTAACCATTTTGTACGGATAGTGGTTAGCATAATTACCATTCTCCGTGCACTTTTAGCACTAAATCTTGGGAGGTTCATTCTGGGCGTCTCTTCCTCCATTAACATATTTATCCAACATCTTCTCATCTCCCCAGTAATCAATTGAATGATGGCCTTTCCATACACACATAAAATATTTATTCACCCACTAAGGAAATTTAGTCCATGCTTCTTCCCATACATAAAGAATAAAGTAATGTTAATATTCTTTTCTCCATGGTTTTAGTTATTTCATTAAATTCAATCTACATCTTCTTATCAAATTTGTGATATTGATATGTGACTCCTATCTGCATTTAATCATTGATTGCACAATGTGAAATCTCTTCCTAGATACTAAAGTATCGTATACACAACTCCCTTCAAATAATTGGCTTTAGTCTACTAATGAACATATTAACTTTAATATTGGTATGGATGAGAATTCAAAAATTATACCTCGTATGTCTTGTGAAATTAGCTCATAGGTACCAACAAAATCTTAATGACTTTCTTCAACTCAAGGAACTCTTTTTCCATCATGGTATAAATAATTATAGGAAATTAATTATTGAAAAATATGTTCATGAACTTGTACCAATCCATGGATTCAATGTCATATTGTTGCCTAAAATTCTTGACTGTAGTTAACCATTTATTTTTTTCTCCTTTTAACTGATAAACCACCAGAATGAATTTCTCATGATCCGAACACTAAATAAAAGAGAAAGTCATTTTAGTGGTACTAATTCATTTTTCAACAATAAGTGGATCATATGAACCAATGAAATAATTTTGATGTTGCCTCATGAAAGATTCAATAGAATGTTATTACCACATTTTATTATTTAGAATTCCACCATAATTCATAGTTTGGGAAATATGTGTGACCATTGAAATAGTATTCTACATTCTAGATCCCAGACCATTCAGTTTCTCAGGAGGGACATCTTATCATTTACTCTCATAATTTCCATTAACATGGTTCCTTTGGGATTGGGCCATTGACTAAAACCAAAATCATATAATAATAAACCGTTAACATAATGAAGAACCACAAAATCATGAAATATCACTTATAGGATGATTTACATTTGAATCCTTACTTATTCTATGAAACCATAGGTTTATACCTAGTTATTCATAGATATATTATATTTTAAACCATCATAGTGGTTCATGAAGAGTGTGTCAATTCCCAAAGCATATTACCCGAGAGTGTCAATATCTGTGTGCAATAAGGCCCATTTTCATGTACAATATTACCCCAAGCCAAGCATGAAACATCTTGTCGAAGTATTTACCCCTAGGTAGATCACTACTAGATCCACATCCACTCTTATTATCTTGACAGGGATGTATTTCAAAGAAATCACTCACTTCATCCTTCAGTAAACATCTAGGAAAATATCCTATACATTTACTCATCCATATACTTAACCTTAGTCATGTACTTAGGGTTCTCACCAAGGTTTTTTCATCTTAGTTTCCATATGATGTCTAAACATTTACTCGGATACTAAATATATGGACCCTAACATTTTAGACATTAATATTATATAAATTTTTTGGGAAAAACAATATATTACACAAACAGATGCATACAGACCGTACTAGTCTAGTTCATTTGGAAACATATAAACACAATCATTGGTACATAAATGATCTACATTATAACCAAATAGGTTCTTCTTCACTAGAACTATTCTTAGAAATATAAAACAAAATACATATCATTAAAACCTTGGGAAGGAAACATAAAAAGGGGTGATCTCAAAGGCTCAATAAGGGAAAAAAAGGTAAACATATAAGAATAATCATGAGCATAAGGGAATTATTACATGATCATGAAGATAAAGGATCATACCCTACATATCAATGATCATAACAGATATCATGCCATAATAAATGGTAGTTCATAATACATGAATGCGAATGAAAAATATAGAATAAGCCATGAAATAATTACATATAAATAAAACATAGAATTTTAGAAAACACTCATGGATATAATATGATTTCCATAGTATCCAAGAATAACTTCCAAGACCATATTAGTGGAAAAAAATCCATTTCGAAATAGGTTGAACCCCCATTTCAATCCTATACTACTGAACAAGTGAAACCTTAATCCATCCCAATATTACTAAACTATGTAAACCCTTGTTCCATCCTGGTCTATCTCATGATATTTAACTATAACCTACAACATTATAGGGAAATATAGGTCCCACCCACCACATAATGAAATGACACATATATGTGCAACAAGATCATGAATAAACAAATCATAACCCATGAAATGAAATGGGTATGATAAACATGTAATCATATCACAACCTATGGAAAGTGATAGGTTTCATAATAATGTCATCATAAACATAACCTGTAAAATGAACCGTGTTTCAAAAGCATATAAACCATGAAAACGAAACTGATTTCGTAACATCATGCCATCAAAATATAATCCATTCAAGGAAAAAATATGAATATAAAAAACTGAATAATTTCCCCATAAATGAATGAGTATCACCAATGCATGTTATCTTAGTTGGAAATAATTTTGAATGAACATTAAAAAAAATTTAGGAAAATATACTTTCTTTGTTGAAAAATTACTTTTTATAACATACAGCCTTTTAAATATCATTTTCAAGAAAATATCATTTAAAATTAATAAAGGATTCTTTGAAAACAGTAAAACATTTTTAAACAAATTTTTCTTTCTAAATCCACTTTATTTATCTTTTTAAAACATTTTTTAAAACAATGTTTTTTAAAACAATGGATTTTTGATCGAAGATAAAAACATTTAAATTTTTAATAAAACAATCTTAAGTACCAAAGTGTGGGAAAATGGTACGAAAATAGGAGGATGTTTGGAATAAACATATTATAATGGAACTCATTAAAATTATTGATATATAGACCATAATATTTCATTAATGGAATAATAATCATAATAAATCATGAAAAGCGATAAAATGGTCTTAATAAACTGTTATAAATAGGTAACTTGGGATCATACGCTCCATGTCAGAAAAGGAAATTACATGATGGTTAAAATATCATTAATGAAAGAATTTAATGATATAACATGTAAACTGGAAGTATGTACACCTCGAAATGGAGTTTAGGTTCGTAAAAAATTATGACACTCGATGTATGAAAATAGAGAAAAGTCATTTTTACCGATTTGGTCTCTTTTGAAAGTTAAACCCCATGAAAGAAGTTTCAAAAAAGGGAGAAGTGAACACCCATAAATATATGTATGAAATTCACTTAATATAATCATGTTATGTACATACACAACACAAAATGAAATAGTAGTGAACATAACATGTATCTCCTGATAATTAAAAGTTAAATGAAATTCCCATTACCATGTGTCTTGAATCTCTCAATACTCATAAAAACATCCAGAATAGTAAATAAAAGTTCCTTATACATCTTTTATAGAATTATAATTTATATATATTATTATATATGATTTTATTACGACTTCATATTACCCTATTGTTAATGATCCCATGTTAAGGTTTCTCTTTTGGTAATATTCGCTTTGTTCTTCACATGTGTCTTAATCTATTATATCATTGGTCCTCATAATTATATCATGATTCCAGAATGTATAAAATATTATAAATATGAGGTATATACATTATATGTATATTATAATAATTTATATCATAAATTAGAAGGTAATGGAATACACCGTTCATGGAGAAAGTAAGTCGTACGTACGCATGAATGTTTTTTCTGTCATTATTGTCACATTGAAAGAATATAAGTGAATGATATATATATATATATATATATATTTATTTACAGTTATTCTAGTAGCATTAATATATCTTATATATCAAATAATTACACTATACCCATCCTCAATACATTCTATTTGGTGTGTGATCGAATCACATCACTTTATGGGGCCTGTAGTCCACACTTCATCAAACTATATAATCATACTAAAACAAAATGGAATGTAAAGATATGTGTGTTGTAAAATGAATAAATATGCATAATTAGATAATAAATATAATTTATCACATATTTAAATATATTTTTCCTTATAATGGCCACCAAGATTGGTGGTAAATGAAAAATGAACAATCATCATTTGGTGAGGCTGTAATTCTATATACAAATAAATTGTATGATTGATATCCATTAGATGGAGGTGTGTGTAAGAGTAAATCAAAAAATATTCATCAAAACAACAAAGTATATTTAGAATAATAGTTTTTTCAAACATTAATTGAATAAAACGGGTTCAGGGTGTATAGAATCAAAATAAATGGAAAGATCTTGAGAAAGACATTATCTATAAATCTGGTATCTCATTTTCTTTAGTGAGAAAATGATATCTTGATATGAATTATACCATAATGTATTCTTAAAGGTAAAAGGAATAATTTTTTGGAACTGTTTTGGGTTTTTATTGGACAATTTTAGGAGTTTTGAGGGGTGTGAGGAATGAGTATAGGTGGTGTCCTTTTATAGTGGACGAGGAGTGGCACTCTTGTAAAAATTTGAAGAGAGAATTCAACCCACATTTTTCATGTTTCATGTGGATCCAATAATGTAACAAAGTCGATTAAACATATTATAGGATCCTAATATAGATATAAAATGGGTTTTGTATAAGTATCTAGGTCATTGTGGGTCATAAATTTATGGTTTACTATTTCATTAGCATCATTTTTCTCTTAACCAATGTAAATAATTTTAATCAATTCACTAATATTTTTTTTTAAATATTTCCTTATTAGAAATTATATCTTATGAAGATTCCAAATATGGAATCAATTTTTCCAAATTTTAATCATAGATTTGGAAACAACTAATTTAAAAATTAATCCCACTGTCGAAATGACGCTGTGGGTTTTTGGTGTAACAAATGATCTAAAGTTTTCTTAGTATAAATATCCAATTTCAGTGTGGAAATGGTAACAATAACCAACATTGGATTATTTTTTAAAACTATTATCTAATTAAACTTTTATACCTAATTAAATTATATTTTATCTTTATAAATAAATTAAATTTCAAATCATTTCTTAATCAAAAGATGGTATTTTTCACTACTCATCTGAAAATGATTTGTGTCAGAAAAATCTAAAAAAGTCACCCTAGACTAATTTTGACATTCCAAATTAAAAATTGATGTTTATGTAATCAAATTATATCTATAAATGTGTCTAAAATTACATTCAATATTATAATCAGTTCATTTGATAAAATAGTGTTTTAAAAAATAAAAATGACTTATAAAAAATCATATCTTTCATTATCATTATATTCTATTTTTACAAATATTTTTTAGAAATTATTGTAATAGTAGTTATTAATATTCATATAATAGTTTTAATTGGCTATTTTATAATAATTTAGTTTAAATTATAACTATAAAATAGATGTTTTGTAGAATCCTAGTGTTGCATGTATTGTATGCCAAGTCTGTAAAGACCTGAAAATTTTGAGGATTTTTTTTAAATACATTGGAATTTGACGAGTCTCTGGCTTCTGACGGTGCTTTATTCCGAGACCCGGTGTGACCAGAATCAATTTCCGAAGTTTAGATCGGGTACGTCCAGAAAACGAATGAGCAGGTTTTTCTAACTTTTGAACAGGTGCATGAAATTAAAATCTGAGGGCACTGATAAACTCGCAGCGCCGGTAATTGCTTAAGGGGACACTTACCGTAGTTGTGTTCACAATGGAGGAGAAGATAATTTTGGGGGTTTATTTAAGAATTAAATAAAAATTGACGGAAAATTTTTTATTTTATAAGGTGGTTATTCCCTCCCATGGGTAGTTAAGGGTGGGGCCCACAAACACTTAACTATCCAATTGTGGATGTTAGAGAGGTGGGTCCACATGAGCCCCACCATTTAATTTACTCTAATCTCATTAAGAACCCTTCATTAAATTGGAAAACCCCCATTAAAGGCCAATCTCTCCACCTCAATCCATTAAATTATATCAACCCATAATTTATCGTGGATCCTTCCTCTTTCCCCCCATTTTAGTTAATTTCCAACACATTTTATAAATGGGAACCTTCCCTCTCCCTTCCTTAATTAATTTTCAACACATTTTATTTAATGTGGTAATTTAATTTTGGGAGTATCTTTGTGTGTATAATAAAATAATTGAAGGAACCTATTATTTTATTAAGGGTTAGAGCTTTCGTTGTGCGAGGAAGAGCGCCGGCCTCCAAAAGAGAACAACGAAGAACGCCGGCCTCTGACAAAGAACGATGAAGAACGCCAGTTCCTTGAAGAACAACGGCATGCCATCAATCATCTTCTCTACGACAGGAGAGAAGACGCCTTTTCCTCCTCGGTGCACTCCGACGTCGCCTACAATCCATTTCCTCGTGACGCCATCTACCACGACGCCAACGTTCTACATCGTTTGATGAGGTAGGGGATTTTGTGTATAATTATTTATGTGATTTATACCCTCAACATGGCATGTAATTGTTGGGTGATGTTTGAACCATTAACGCGGTGGGTGAGGACAAATAAAAAAGTCCGAACCCACCGCTACATTGTTCTTGATGTGAGGAATATTTGGCGATGAAGAAGTGGGACCTAAATGGCGATTGGAGGCCTTCACAGTGATGTGCGGGTCCTGAGATGACTGTAGGCGCAGACGGGAGCAAAATCAGACCACATGAATGACTCTGGTGTCCCGCGGAAGGCCCCGGCGGTGCGGGCCGCTGGCACGGCGGTGACATGTCACGCCGCCGGCAGAAGCCCTACCCTTATAAAGTTGCGGCGGCGAGGGCCGGATCTCGCAGCCGTGCGGGATCTAGTGGTGCCGCGGCGCCACCATGGCACCACGTCCGCAGAAAGTGGGGCCACGCCCCCCGCTCGGCTCACTAGCCGACCCAGCGCACCCCCCCCCAGCCGGGCCGGGGTGGGTCGCGCGGACCGGGCCACACTGGTCGGACCCGGACCCAGGTGTGGTCGACCCGGTTCTGGCCGACCCAGGGGGGTAGGGTCGGGTCGGCCCGGGCCCAGACCCCCCACTTCGGACCGTTTTCATTCTTTTTCCCATAACCTAAGCTACGAACCTCTGATCGATGCACTGTTAGTTGCGTATGAAACCTAGGATCAGGAAAGTCGTTTCGGTATATTACACTCGAGATTTTGGCAATGTTTTCTTACGTCCCGGTTGGTTTGAACCCGAAACCAACCGGGCCCTTGCAGCGGGAACGCTTATAACATAAGGACCGGACGTCCATTTGATGTGCCATCAACTGCGTTGAATTTTTATTGATGATATGGTCTTTTTGGCTTACTTCTCTTGAGGTTTGGATGTAGCTAGAGTACAGTCGTGTTGGTTTTAGCATAAAAACCAACCGGGCCCCTGGAACAGAAAAGCCAATAACTCTCAGACCAGGCGTCTGATTGATGCAACATCTGTCGCGTTGGGTTTCTTTTGTTGAGATGAACATTGGGATACATCAACTCTGGACTTCGTGACAATTGATGTATCGACTATTTTTCTCGAGGAGCGGACCCCCCCCCCCCCAGAATCGAGTATGCTGTGTGCGGGAACCCTAGAGCTGGCTGCGATTGCGACGATGACAAATGCACTTGGATCCTTCGTGGGATCGGCAACGAGGACGACTGTACTTGGATCCTCCGTGGGATCGGTAGCGATGAAGAACGTACTGGGATCCTCTGTCGGTTCGACGATGGTGACAACTATTCTTGTATCCTACGTAGGTCCGGTAGTATTTGGCCTCTGTACTTGTATCCTGAGTGGGTCCAGCAGAGTAGCTGGTCTTGTATCCTATGTGGGTCCGACATCTTAGCTGGTCTTGAATCCTATGTGGGTCCGACAGCTTAGATGAATCAGTGAATCAATCTGATCATCTCTATGGACTTACGATGTGTATACTTGTGTGATATGAGTATTGATTTTCAATCAGTATCATCTATGTGATTGACTTGCTTTCCTGTGTGGACTGGGTTGTGTTTTCCTGTGTGGACTGGGTTGTGTTTTCATGTGTGGATAGGGTTGTGCTTGGGCTCGAGAGTTGGGCCATTTTATAATTGATGACTTAGGTATATGTATGGGAATATACCTAAGTAAAGTCGGTTGATACTTCGTGATTGTATCTTTCCTTTGTGGTTTATCCTTCGTGGATTCTAAGAGACCATAGGGGTTCTTGGGGTCCCTATTGAGTTTCGTATACTCACCCCTACACGGGCTATGCCCGCACTATATTGTGTTGGATGCAGACGATGAACCGCACTAATCGAGGTCGACGCTTGTGGAGCTAGATAGTACCCGGAGTTGGACCACTTAGCAGGACGTACACGGAGTGGACGACCGGACCCAAGGAGGTGAGGAGACTATATGTACCCACCTTTCGGGTGGGATTTCTAGAGGACGACTCGGTGTTGCTATTTTACTTACTACTGTTTTACTTCCTTTCATTTGTACTTTACTTTTAGTTGGGTTTGTATACTGGCCCATGTACTTTTCAGCACTTACCTCGTACCTAGTATTACTTAGTGCTTACTTCATTTGCGTACTTTGTTGTGTTTTTGTTTACTTTATAAATGTCAATACCTTCCCTTTTTCGAGATTTATGCCTTTGGTGCTAGTCGCCAGCCCCTGGCCTATGAAAGGCGGGCTTGGGGTAGTCACAACATGGGTCAGGAGGACGATTCGTGAAAAATTGGTATCAGAGGAGTCAGTTCTACCGTAGAACTCAGGACTCTGATAATTTATTCTCTATGAAGAAATAGTGTTAAGAGTATTGAGTGTGGTTTTCAGTCCAGGGAGTCCAGTGTTGGTGCGACAACCGATGTATCCAAACACCAGACCCTGACCTCTGATTTCCGACTCAGTGCACGAAAACACTGATTTCGTGTGTGTTTCATTTCAAAAGTTTTCTTTGTGATTACTTTATGTTAGCTCACTAGGTATACTGTACTAACCGTGGTGCACCTGTTTCTTTTCAGGATGGCCCCACGAAGGCAGCCGACTAGGGTTCCTAGTTATGTGCGGGATGGCAGCCCCCCAAGTGACGAGGCGTCGGTGTAGGGCCCTATTACAGTAGAGGCACCGGCGGTACCACTACCCACTGAGCCATCGATGCTACCATCCCCAACTGCAGAGAGTGCACGCCGCCTGAGCACGTTGAAAGAGTTTCAGAGACAGAGGTCGCCCAGGTTCCGCGGAGAGACGGATCCTCAGGCAGCCGAGGATTGGCTGGAGGCTATTGTCAGAGTCATCAGTCTGGTAGGGACACTATCTAATCTTATGGTGGTCCTTAACGTGAGTCTCCAGCACGCAGCAGAAGGTAGATGGTGGAGCCCGATGCTCCCGGTGCATGATGAGGCATCTCTTATTTGGACGAACTTTGAGAAAATCTTCCACTCAGAGTTTGTTCCTGCCACCCTCCGTGCAGTGCGCATTCAGGAGTTACTACAGCTGCGGTAGGGCAACATGTCAGTAGCCCAGTACTCGGTGAGATTTACCGACCTCTCTTGATACTCCACGGACATGGTATGGGACCCATTCTTCTGGTCCTGTACCTTTGAGCAAGCACTGAGGCTTGAGATCAGAGCTTCGATGATTCCCCTAAGCATCCCGACGCTGGCGGGGGTGCTAGAGTGAGCCCTGTTAGTGGACACCTTTCTCTCCGAGCAACACTCTGCAGTGAGACCCAATGCAGGACGGTACAGAGCGGAGTCTTCTGCATCCGGTAGTCGAAAGATGTCGCAGGGGTCCAAGAGGACCAGGCCGTCAGGTGGGGGACCTCAGGATACAGGTTCAGTTGTGTGGGGAAAATTGCACAGAGCCAACCTTACTAGGAGAAGATAGTGATATGCATGCTGCGGGCACAACCACCTAGCTCATGACTTCCTGACCCGCCATGCAGACGAGCAGCAGACAGTGGAGGGACCTCCCAGGAAGAGGCAGAGGTTCAACTGTGGCGGTCCGCAGGGAGCAGGTGGACGAGGCAGAGGAGCTGGCCGAGCAGTGGGTAGTGGACGACGCTTCGAGGATCTACCACCACCACCCCCAGGAGGTCCACCCCGACCACAGAAAGCTGGCGGGCAGAGGCAGGCTCAGCTCCAGGCAGCGGAAGCTTACTACCACGACGCACCCGAGATGATTCAAGGTACTATCTGTGTCTACTCCACCCTTGTTTTAGTTCTTATAGACACAGGTGCGAGTCATTCTTTTATTGCCGCTTCCCTTGTTTGGAGCTCGAAGATTCTGACAGAGACATTGGCTCGATCCTTACATCTAGAGACTTCTAAGGGAGCAGACTCGATGATTACACACTGTTTCTGACAGTGTGAGCTTACTCTATGAGGTGAGAGCTTTGGCTGGGATCTTCTTGTAATGGCGTCAAGGCCTTATGATGTCATCTTGGGTATAGACTGGTTATCTATAGTCTATGCTCAGATCGACTGTATTAGGCTCAAGGTGCGGTGTGTCAACACAGATGGAACCAGGTTCACCTTCACCGGCGAGAACAGAACCTTCGCAGTATAGGATGGACTTATGCCGAGGGGAGGGTAGCCGATCACACATCAGTTGTCTAGTATCATCCTCGGATCAGTTGACGTGCAGAGTCCGAGATTTCCTGTTGTGGTGGATCAGTATGCAGACATTTTTCTTGACAACGTTCCAGGAATACCTACTCGTAGAGAAGTAGATTTCTACTTAGACCTATACCCCAGGACATCACCGATATCTACTCCAACTTATCGGATGTCTCCCGCCGTGCTTCGTGAGATACATGTATAGATGGAGGAATTACAGGGGAAAGGTTTCATCAGACCCAGTGTTCCACCCTTGGCTTCTCCGATTTTATTCACCAAGAAGGCAGATGGGGGATTGTGACTGTGTGTCGACTACCATCGCCTGAACTAGGTGACTGTGAGGAGCATGTATCCGCTTCTGAGGATTGAATAACTCTTCGATCATCTCAAGGGATCACGTTGGTTCTCGAAGATAGACCTCAGGTCAGGCTATCATCAGCTCCGAGTTCGGGATGGGGATGTGCAGAAGACGGCCTTCAAGTGTCGGTATGGACACTATGAGTTCTTGGTCATGCCCTTCAGTGTGAACAATGCTCCAGCAGTGTTCATGAGTCTAATGAACATGATTTTCTAGCCCTACCTCGATCGGTTTGTCGTAGTCTTCATTGACGACATACTGATTTACTTGACAACCAAGGAGGAGCACGCCTACCACTTACGAGTAGTACTGGATACACTCCGAGAGCACCAACTATATGGTAAGCTCTCGAAGTGCCAGTTCTGGCTTCGAGAGGTTCACTTCATGGGGAACGTCATCTCAGAGGCGGGAGTTGCAGTGGATCCCGATAAGGTCGAGGTGATACTTTCTTCGGAGCCACCCAGGAGCATGACGGAGTTGCGGAGTTTCCTAGGTCTGGCTGAGTACTATCATAGATTTGTGTCGGACTTCTCTAGAGTTACAACACCGATTATAGTTTTGATGATGAAGGGGAAACCCTTCGTGTAGTCAAACATATGTCAGCAGATCTTTCAGGAGATGAGGCCGATATTGACCAGTGCGCCCATCTTGAGGCTACCGAAGGAGGGTGTAGGGTACGTAGTTTACTACGACGCATCAGGGATTGGAATCAGGTGTGTCTTGATGTAGGAGTGAGTAGTGATCGCTTACAGTTCACGGCAGTTGAGGCAACATGAGCAGAACTACGCTACCAATAACCTGGAGTTAGCAGCAGTGGTCTTCACCCTGAATATGTGTAGGCACTATCTGGTGGACGCGCGCTTTATAGTATACTCTAACCACCAAAGTCTCAGGTAAATTTTCTCACAGATGTACCTGAACCTGAGACGGTGGCGATGGATTTAGTTCCTTCAGGATTATAACATTGAGATTGTCTATACTCCTGGGAAAGGGAATGTTGTGGCTGATGCTCTCAGTAGGAGATCAGACATTTAGCTACTTGGAGCGGTGATGGAGCTATTAGCCACTTTGCAGATATCCTTCATGGGTAGAGATGGGGCAGCCTATCTACAGTCACTGTAGAGACCCATATCTTGACGTACATGGACATTACATTACTTTTGCGGAATACTTAGTACATAACAAAAACACACACACAAGGATCGTAATAGTTTAGTGTCTTTGGAAACTCAGAACGTAATCTTCTAATCGTGGTGAAAGATCTTCAATATCTCCCATAAAGATCTTCCCTTTTTTTTACCTAAAAACCTTTCTTTATATCCTGGGGAAAAGAAAACATAAAAGGGTGAGCTCAAATGCTCAGTAAGGGTAAACAAAAGAAATATCAATCACATAATTTTCATAAGAACATAACTTTTTTGGAAATCGTAACCTGCAAAAGAGAGCATAATTTCATAACATGGGATAAATCATAGTAGTGAAATGAAATCATAACTTAAAACATTACTCATTGTGGCATACACACATAATCATAGCGAATCATTTCTTTTTAGTCAAGACTCATTGCCAAGACTATCTTAGTGGACAAAGTCCCTTTCTGAATCGAGTAATCCTCGTTTCAGTCCTGTTTCACTGAACCGGTATAACCTACCATTCCAGCCATGTCTATCTCATGAGATATAAAATCTTTACCCAAAGCATTGGAGGGAGATATAGGTCCCACCCATCTTATAATGAATCCTTTCTTATGTGTGCCACATAATCATAAAACATACATCATCGCATAACACATATAACAAAATTGGGATTCTTGAAACATCATGACATCATAAATCAATTCATATATGATAAAGGAATTCATAAACATAATTCCATCACAACATAGTCAAACCAATGTAAAAATATGGATAGAAACAGAACCCTTTATTATCTTAGATGGAAAATAATTTTGATAAAACACTTGAATTGAATTCTTGAGGAAAATATCCTTTCTTCTTCAAAAACATTTTTCCTTTCATAACATGTCATACAACTTTAAAATAAAAGAAGTTGATTAAAAATAAACTTGAAAACTTGTAAAGGAAGCTTCTTTGAAGTAATGTTTTAAAAATCCATTCATGCCGTATAATTTAAAAAAAAACATTCTTCGTACTTTTGTCGGAAAAGTCAAAAAGTACCTCGTACGGAAAAACGACAAAAGATTCCTTTCTTATTCGTTAATAAAAACTCACCTAAGGGTAAAATTGGATTTAAACTATTTCAAGTGGATGGAAACAATATTACATATTGAGGGAACATGGATGTGGATGATAAAATACACCCCAGTAAATACTTACGAATAAACAATCTCGGATAAAAATGAGATTGTGATATTTCCCTTACCTTAGGTCCGACTTGCTTTGTAAGTGTCCGAACCTCCTGTATAATGATTTAAATCATGTTATTGACTTATTACAGAATCATATTCATTGTTATGATATCATATATGGTTCACTTATGACATTATATTACCCGTTCTTTTGTAAATTCCATGTTAAAGAAGCGTTTTGGGTAAAATCGTTTCATTTATCGTAGGTGTTTTGACTTGTTGTTCTTGACATCATTATTACTTATATCATGATTTAATTACTTCCAGAATATAAAATATGATTTATATATCATATATATTCAGTATATATATATATAATAGGTAGATAAATAAAATGAAAAACACCGTTCATGGAGACGGTAGTCGGTACGTACGCATGAACGCTGTTTTCCTTTCCTTATTGTCTTGAAATGGAAGTAAGTAGATGACATACATATGTATATATATACATAAATCCAGTAGCTTTATAATGTCATATATTTCATTATTATTTCTTATATATACATTATAATCATTCTTAAATGGTTAATATGGAGAATGAATCTCATCGCGTCGTGGAGACGGTAGTCCGTACGTACGCACGAGCGATGATATCATTTCTATAAGTATTGAATTGAATTGGAGTGAATTATACAATATATCAGAATCAATATGATGTTTTAATAACTATGTATAGTTATTCTTTACACCATTATACCCATCCATGTAAGGTGGTGGTGGAAAATAGATTACACCACGGCGTGGAGACGGTATTCCGTACGTACGCACGCGCGGTGATTTCTTTTTCCGTAGGATGGATAGATGGTGAAATAGGGTTGTTTCATACTTATAATAACAAATCAGTATATGAGTGATACTGATGTTATTACTTCGTAATGAAACAACCTAAGAAGAAGAAGTGGAAGAAGAAATAAAGAGGAAAGAATTGGTAATGGTAATTACCTCTTCTTTGAAGCGCCTCTTTGAGACCTCCTCTTAGGGCACTAGAATTGGTCTTTGAGGAAGACCAGAACCTCTAGGATGTTGCTAGGGAAGTGGAGAAGAGATTTTGGCAGGGTTTGGCCGAGCTTGAGTGCTCAAATTGGTGTGAGGAGGAGGGGGAGGAGGTGTCCTTTTATAAGGGAGGAGAGGGGAACCTTAGGAATACCTCAAAATATTATTTTATATTAAAGTCAAAATCGGTTTATAATGGTTCCAAAGGGTCTTATTTCGAAGCTAAAGTGGGTATGGGTCGAAATCCTATCAACCAATAGGATTTAGACAAGTTTAGGTTCTTATTTTAACCTTATCAATTAGATTTAACTCTAAGTTAAATAATTTAACTTTTACCCTGTCTTTTTGTTTTCTTTCACTATATGGTTAATACACTTACTATAACATGCCAAACGAACCCCAAATTGTTTATTATTAATATATATATCCTTATCTAAGTCATTTGGCCGAACCTTAGATTTTTAGGAATAAAATAACAATTAATAATATAATATTTGATTTAAAAACTATTTTGTGTCAATTTTGACACTATTTGATATATGATTTTTGTGAAAGTCATAACAGAATTAAATGTTCGAACCAAGTTTCTTAAATCAACATTAATATATCATAGTAACCTAGAAAATTAGTGGAATTCATAAAAAGTCTTAAATTACATTTATTTTGGTATTTATATTATCAATTATGTCAATATTTCATTAATAAGATAATTACTGCATCATCTGTGTGTCATAAATAAATTATATTATTTGATGTCTAAAAATTACAAATAAAATACCATCATGTAGGAAATCTTTTTAGCTTTCTAATGAATATTTATAGTCGAATTTATCTTATGTATAACCCCATATTAAAAATGATTTACCTATTCAACTTTGATTTTAACTATTTTAACCCTTCTTTAAATAAATTAATAATAAATGTCCTAATCTAATCCAAGTGGGCCTAAATGGTCATATTTTATTCCTAAGTTTGTTTTTGGTCGAATTACACTTGTCCAATAGAATTAGGACATGTGTTATGGTAATATTAATATCATATTTACCCTTAGTTACCCTATTTACTATTAACCGTGGTAAAAAAAGTAAAAAGTTACTATTCACCAAAAAATTATTTTATCTCAGTGAACCACATTTTAGTCCTTGATATTAACCGTGTCTCTCGGATTTTCGAAATTCCATTCACAGAAGCGGTAAAATTAAGTTTTATGCAAAGTTCAGTTTTTAACCTACCACTTAGTAGTTTCACTATTCATCAAAAAATTGATGTTTTTCAGAACAATGCCAAAATTTCATCCCAAGCTATATTTCATATTCCGAATTCAAAAATGAAGTCTATTTTAGCAAATTCATAACATAAAAGTTGCATTAATTAATTTTATAATTAAATCCTGCTGTTAAAACAAATAGCGTGTTTTTAAGAAACAATATCTATCAAAAGATTGACACTTGTTTATGTCTAGTTTAAATGTGAAACTACATCCAATGACCAAAATTGTATTGAATTGTAAAAATATATTCTAAATATACTTTAAAACCACTCAAATTAATGATTTATCACTATTAATTATTTCGATTAAAAAAGTTGTTTTTAATTATAATTTAGTAATTTTCACTATTCATCAGAATATGAAAGTTATCCGAAAAGTACCAAAATTTCACCTTAGGCTAAATTCGATACTCCGAATCCAAAAATGAAGTCCATTTTGAGAGTTAAAATTTCTAAAATTTAAAAAGTGGTTATTACTATTCATAACGGCTAGTTTTAATAATATTTTAATAGCATATCATTGTTTCGTGAAACTCAGGATTACGTACCACACACGCTATCGAGGAAGGTTGCGATTGCGTGTAATGCAAGGCAAGTCAAGGATGCGTGTTGTGCAAGCTCCTTTTGGTGTAGCGTATAACACAAGACATTAGTAAAATAAAAAAGAATATTTTTCATAAAATCACGGGCTGTTACATTCTACCCCCCTTAAAATGAATTTCGCCCTCGAAATTCGTCGGGGTTATAAATGGTTTACTATTCGAAAGTTTCTTTAATAGAAACCCACATCGTAAAAGGGAATACCAAAACTTGGCTTGAAAAACTAAAGTATGAAATGTAACGATTACCCAAATAAACTAATCATTGGGCTTCCACATAGGTGAAAATATGGATATGGAAGAGAAATCTAACCATCATGTTCTGATGGAGAGTGGTAGAGAACATGGCTATGGAAAAGCCAGTAATCACAAATCCATAAATTTGTGACGATCTAAGGTACTATCTGATTCATCAGGTATAAGAGAACTAGGACAACATTTTTGGTTTTCACGATCATTTCCCTAAAGTTAAAGAATTTGAATTAGAATAAATACTTACTTTATTTTGGTACAATCTCACTGTTGTTCGTGCCTTTAACAATTTCCACTTCATCTCTTAAATAAATGATGTTGAATTTTTTTATTCGTGAAGTGTTAGCAGATCATGTGATAGAATGACGGTTCATTCCATCTGTTTCAAACAAAAGGTTATCAAAATTATATACATAAGTCGATCTATAGTGAGATTAATCACATATGGTTTCTAAAATGGACTTATACTTCATATATCATACTGCTTAATATAATAAAACTAGTTTCTACTAAACAGGGACTTCCTGTAGGTCAGTGGTAGGCGATAAAGGCCAGTCGCACTTCGGTTGTGGGTTCGATTCCTACAGCCTTGTCCGAAGCGATGGGCTGTCGCCCGTCCTGCAGGTTGTCCCTTTTTCTAAAACTACGTTACTATAACATCCCATCAATAATATCGAAAATCTTCTATCCTTAAACAATAATAATTTATGTCCAACATAATCCATTTCAATCTTTAGGCTTATCCATAATACTTTAGTCCACTCTCATAACATAGTGAAAACGATTACCAGAGATTTAATACTGTCGTTGATCCCCATATATCATAAGATATGTCTTGTTGGTCACATTCCAAACATTCAAAGTCCTTAATCGTGTATTCTCTTGAATACCTTAGTGAAAACATGAGTGCAGTTAAAAGTTAACACTTTCCACATACCAAAATCCTCAAAATTCTATATACTCAAACCATGATATCACTTAGTCCTTATATCAATCATGAGCTCATGAATACTATCAAACATTTAATTTTCTCCTTATCCCTTTATTATGCGCATAACATCTAAATTCCAAAAATATCTGAATAACCTTTCATGGATACTAGTAACATTAATCATACACTTTCAAAACACAAGGAAAGACAACAGTGTAACAATCCATAGATGTCTCTTTATTCCAAAATTACACATGATAAACATGTAATCATTCCACTACATTCTCAAACCATTGACCGAGCTTCAAAAATTCTTTCATCTCACATATCATTTGTAGTCTCTTCATCATCATCCACATAAATACTACCCATATGACCATACTGATTCTCTTCATGAGTCTTTCCCTTAGGGCATTTGTTTGCATAATGCCCATACATTCCACATTTAAAACACTTAACCATTTTTGATGTCGTAGCAATACCATTATCCTCATCCATGGTGTTAACCGACCCTTTTCCTTTGCACTTACTTGATTTGTGTCCTTCTTTTCCACACCCAAAGCATCTTCCAGTTCCCTTGAAACATTCTCCTTGATGCCTCTTCCCACATGATTTACATAGGGGAAATTGAACTTTCTTTCCTCTATGATCATCATGAAACTCCATCTTTCTCTTATTAGCCGAGTCAGGAAACTTACCAAATTTTACTTTATTGATCATGTTGTGAGATTGCTGATTCGGCATAATAATGATGTTTGGACATCCAAATCCCATTTCATTTGGTTTCTCAAGAAGAATATCATTCCATTGTCCATCATATCCTCCATTATTGTGAATCATCTTGTTTCCAGCCATTTTCTAGAACCCAAACAGAATAGTGTTAGATGCAAAAATCGTAATAAAGGGGGAGTAACTTAAATATCTATCATCTTTGGTTTAATCTAATATCGTTACCATAGTTCTAGAACTATATCCTATACGTATACTTATCCTTAGGGGCATCCCTAGACAAACCTTAGAAATATCTCTAGGGATCTCACTAACGTTTTCGCATCCTAGTTTCCAAAGGTTGACTAAACCTTTCCTCTGATACCAACTATAGAGACCCGTATCCTGACGTACATAGACATTACATTACTTTTGCGGAATACTTAGTACATAACAAAAACACACACACAAGGATCGTAATAGTTTAGTGTCTTTGGAAACTCGGAACGTAATCTTCTAATCGTGGTGAAAGATCTTCAATATCTCCCATAAAGATCTTCCCTTTTTTTTACCTAAAAACCTTTCTTTATATCCTGGGGAAAAGAAAACATTAAAGGGTGAGCTCAAATGCTCAGTAAGGGTAAACAAAAGAAATATCAATCACATAATTTTCATAAGAACATAACTTTTTTGGAAATCTTAACCTGCAAAAGAGAGCATAATTTCATAACATGGGATAAATCATAGTAGTGAAATGAAATCATAACTTAAAACATTACTCATTGTGGCATACACACATAATCATAGAGAATCATTTCTTGTTAGTCAAGACTCATTGCCAAGACTATCTTAGTGGACAAAGTCCCTTTCTGAATCGAGTAATCCTCGTTTCAGTCCTGTTTCACTGAACCGGTATAACCTACCATTCCAGCCATGTCTATCTCATGAGATATAAAATCTTTACCCAATGCATTGGAGGGAGATATAGGTCCCACCCATCTTATAATGAATCATTTCTTATGTGTGCCACATAATCATAAAACATACATCATCGCATAACACATATAACAAAATTGGGATTCTTGAAACATCATGACATCATAAATCAATTCATATATGAGAAAGGAATTCATAAACATAATTCCATCACAACATAGTCAAACCAATTTAAAAATATGGATAGAAACAGAACCCTTTATTATCTTAGATGGAAAATAATTTTGATAAAACACTTGAATTGAATTCTTGAGGAAAATATCCTTTCTTCTTCAAAAACATTTTTCCTTTCATAACATGTCATACAACTTTAAAATAAAAGAAGTTGATTAAAAATAAACTTGAAAACTTGTAAAGGAAGCTTCTTTGAAGTAATGTTTTAAAAATCCATTCATGCCGTATAAGTTAAAAAAAACATTCTTCGTACTTTTGTCGGAAAAGTCAAAAAGTACCTCGTACGGAAAAACGACAAAAGATTCCTTTCTTATTCTTTACTAAAAACTCACCTAAGGGTAAAATTGGATTTAAACTATTTCAAGTGGATGGAAACAATATTACATATTGAGGGAACATGGATGTGGATGATAAAATACACCCCAGTAAATACTTACGAATAAACAATCTCGGATAAAAATGAGATTGTGATATTTCCCTTACCTTAGGTCCGACTTGCTTTGTAAGTGTCCGAACCTCATGTATAATGATTTAAATCATGTTATTGACTTATTACAGAATCATATTCATTGTTATGATATCATATATGGTTCACTTATGACATTATATTACCCGTTCTTTTGTAAATTCCATGTTAAAGAAGCGTTTTGGGTAAAATCGTTTCATTTATCGTAGGTGTTTTGACTTGTTGTTCTTGACATCATTATTACTTATATCATGATTTACTTACTTCCAGAATATAAAATATGATTTATATATCATATATATTCAGTATATATATATATATAATAGGTAGATAAATAAAATGAAAAACACCGTTCATGGAGACGGTAGTCCGTACGTACGCATGAACGTTGTTTTCCTTTCCTTATTGTCTTGAAATGGAAGTAAGTAGATGACATACATATGTATATATATACATAAATCCAGTAGCTTTATAATGTCATATATTTCATTATTATTTCTTATATATACATTATAATCATTCTTAAATGGTTAATATGGAGAATGAATCTCATCGCGTCGTGGAGACGGTAGTCCGTACGTACGCACGAGCGATGATATCATTTCTATAAGTATTGAATTGAATTGGAGTGAATTATACAATATATCAGAATCAATATGATGTTGTAATAACTATGTATAGTTATTCTTTACACCATTATACCCATCCATGTAAGGTGGTGGTGGAAAATAGATTACACCACGGCGTGGAGACGGTATTCCGTACGTACGCACGCGCGGTGATTTCTTTTTCCGTAGGATGGATAGATGGTGAAATAGGGTTGTTTCATACTTATAATAACAAATCAGTATATGAGTGATACTGATGTTATTACTTCATAATGAAACAACCTAAGAAGAAGAAGTGGAAGAAGAAATAAAGAGGAAAGAATTGGTAACGGTAATTACCTCTTCTTTGAAGTGCCTCTTTGAGACCTCCTCTTAGGGCACTAGAATTGGTCTTTGAGGAAGACCAGAACCTCTAGGATGTTGCTAGGGAAGTGGAGAAGAGATTTTGGCAGGGGTTGGCCGAGCTTGAGTGCTCAAAGTGGTGTGAGGAGGAGGGGAGGAGGTGTCCTTTTATAAGGGAGGAGAGGGGCACCTTAGGAATACCTCAAAATATTATTTTATATTAAAGTAAAAATCGGTTTATAATGGTTCCAAAGGGTCTTATTTCGAAGCTAAAGTGGGTATTGGTCGAAATCCTATCAACCAATAGGATTTAGACAAGTTTAGGTTCTTATTTTAACCTTATCAATTAGATTTAACTCTAAGTTAAATAATTTAACTTTTACCGTGTCTTTTTGTTTTCTTTCACTATATGGTTAATAAACTTACTATAACATGCCAAACGAACCCCAAATTGTTTATTATTAATATATATATCCTTATCTAAGTCATTTGGCCGAACCTTAGATTTTTAGGAATAAAATAACAATTAATAATATAATATTTGATTTAAAAACTATTTTGTGTCAATTTTGACACTATTTGATATATGATTTTTCTGAAAGTCATAACAGAATTAAATGTTCGAACCAAGTTTCTTAAACCAACATTAATATATCATAGTAACCTAGAAAATTAGTGGAATTCATAAAAAGTCTTAAATTACATTTATTTTGGTATTTATATTATCAATTATGTCAATATTTCATTAATAAGATAATTACTGCATCATCTTTGTGTCATAAATAAATTATATTATTTGTTGTCTAAAAATTACAAATAAAATACCATCATGTAAGAAATCGTTTTAGCTTTCTAATGAATATTTATAGTCGAATTGATCTTTTGTATAACCCCATATTAAAAATGATTTACTTATTAAACATTGATTTTAACTATTTTAACCCTTCTTTAAATAAATTAATAATAAATGTCCTAATCTAATCCAAGTGGGCCTAAATGGTCATATTTTATTCCTAAGTTTGTTTTTGGTCGAATTACACTTGTCCAATAGAATTAGGACATGTGTTAGGGTAATATTAATATCATATTTACCCTTAGTTACCCTATTTACTATTAACCGTGGTAAAAAAAGTAAAAAGTTACTATTCACCAAAAAATTATTTTCATCTCATTGAACCAAATTTTAGTCCTTGATATTAACCGTGTCTCTCGGATTTTCGAAATTCCATTCACAGAAGCGGTAAAATTAAGTTTTATGCAAAGTTCAGTTTTTAACCTACCACTTAGTAGTTTCACTATTCATCAAAAAATTGATGTTTTTCAGAACAATGCCAAAATTTCATCCCAAGCTATATTTCATATTCCGAATTCAAAAATGAAGTCTATTTTAGAAAATTCATAACATAAAAGTTGCATTAATTAATTTTATAATTAAATCCCGCTGTTAAAACAAATAGCGTGTTTTTAAGAAACAATATCTATCAAAAGATTGACACTAGTTTATGTCTAGTTTAAATGTGAAACTACATCCAATGACCAACATTGTATTGAATTGTAAAAATATATTCTAAATATACTTTAAAACCACTCAAATTAATGATTTATCACTATTAATTATTTCGATTAAAAAAGTTATTTTTAATTATAATTTAGTAATTTTCACTATTCATCAGAATATGAAAGTTATCCGAAAAGTACCAAAATTTCACCTTAGGCTAAATTCGATACTCCAAATCCAAAAATGAAGTCCATTTTGAGAGTTAAAATTTCTAAAATTTAAAAAGTGGTTATTACTATTCATAACGGCTAGTTTTAATAATATTTTAATAGCATATCATTGTTTCGTGAAACTCAGGATTACGTACCACACACGCTATCGAGAAGGTTGCGATTGCGTGTAATGCAAGGCAAGTCAAGGATGCGTGTTGTGCAAGCTCCTTTTGGTGTAGCGTATAACACAAGACATTAGTAAAATAAAAAAGAATATTTTTCATAAAATCTCGGGCTGTTACAGTCACTCCTCCACTACTTCAGTGGGTCAGAGAGGCACAACGTGGAGATGTTGACTGTGAGGCACGACGTGCTCAGATATCCTCAGGGCTGGCACCCGATGGATTTTCTAAAGGTGGGGAGCACATCATCCTCTTCAGGGGGCGTTCCATGGTACCAGTTCACTACAGGAGGAGGTGTTGAGGGAGTTCCACACTTCCCCTCTAGCAGTACATCCTAGAGTAGCAAAGATGTACCAGGACCTCATACAACAGTACTGGTGTCCAGGTATGAAGTGGGATATAGCAGAGTTTGTTTCGAGATGCCTCACTTGCCAGAAAGTAAAGGCGGAGCATCATGTACCAACAGGCTTGGTACAACCCTTAGAGGTTCTGGAGTGGGAGTGGGATGGGATATCCATGGATTTCATGATGGGGATTCCATGTACTTCCAGAGGGCACGACTCTATATGGGTGAATATCGACCGAATCACCAAGTTGGCCCACTTCCTAGCTATCAGGGAGTAGGGCTTAGTAGAGAGAATGGGACACCTCTATGTTCAGAAGATCATACGGATTCATGGTGTGCCATCATCTATCGTCTCTAATTGAGATGCTCTCTTTACTTCCCAGCTTTGGAAGGGGTTGGAGGAGGCTTTTGGGACGCAGCTACGCCTGAGAACTGCCTTTCACCGTCAAATGGATGGGCAGATGGAGAGGACCAATCAGACATTCGAGGACATGCTTCGTTCATGTGTCCTTGACTTTGGTTGCAACTGGGATGATCACCTACCCTTGTTGGAGTTTGCGTACAACAACAGCTACCACTCCACCATTGGGATGACACCATAAGAGGCACTGTACAACCAACCTTGAAGATCACTTCTGTGCTGGACTGACCCGGGGGAGTCAGCACTCGTAGGACCAGAGATGGTTCGGGCTACAATGAAGAAGGTTCAGATCATCTAGGAGTGGATGGGGACTGCACTGAGCAGACAGAAGTCCTATGCTGATAGAAGGCGGAGACCACTTGAGTTCAAGGATGGCGACCATGTTTTCTTATGGGTCTCACCTCGATGTGGATTGCAGATATTTGGTCAGGACGGCAAGATATCTCCGCACTTCATCACACCATTCCAAGTCCACATAAGGGTAGGCGAGGTGTCTTATTTCCTGCCCCTTCCACCTTAGTTGCACCGGGTGCACGTCCTCTTCCACGAATCTCATTTGAGGAGATACATGCACGACCCAACGCATATCATCAACCACGGGGAGCTGGACATCGATGATGGGGCTACTTTTGTAGAGGTCCCGGTGGAGATCGAGGATCAACAGGAGTGGGTCCTATGTGGACGGTCGATTCCTCTAGTGCGCATTCGTTGGCAATACGAGAATCTCCAGGAGAGCACATTGGAGCGGGAGGCTCAGATGCGTGCTCAGTACCCTCATTTGTTTCCCTAGTTTATGATGTAGCTTTTAGGGGATGTAAATCCCTGAGGTGGGAGTAATTTACAAACTCATAAATTTTGAGGAATTATTTTTTTAAAATATTTGGGAATTTTACGAGTCTGTGGCTTCTGACAACGGTTGATTCTGAGGCACAATGTGCCCGAAATCAATTTCCGAAATTTAGCTCGGGTAAGTTCAGTAAAGGAACGAGCAGGTTTTTCTAACTTTTGAACCGGTGCTCAGAATTAAAATATGAGGGCACCGATTAACTCGCAATGCCGGTAATTGTTGAAGGGGACACTTACTATAGTTGTGTTCACAATGGAAGAGAAGATAATTTTGGGGGTTTATTTAAGAAGTAAATAAAAATTTTCAGAACAATTTCTATTTTATAAGGTGGTTATTTCCTCCCATGGGTAGTTATGGGTGAGGCCCGAAGCCACTTAACTACCCAATTGTCGATGTTAGAGAGGTGGGGACCACACGATCCCCACCATTTAATTTCATCTAATCTCCTTAAGAACACCTCATTAAATTGGAAAACCCCCATTAAATTTCAATCTCTCCACCGCAGTCCATTAAATTATGTCAACCCATAATTTAATGAGGATCCTTCCTCTTCCCCCCCTATTTAGTTAATTTCCAACACTTCTAATAAATGGGAACCTTCCCTCTCCCTTCCTTACCTAATTGTCAACACATTTTATTTAATGTTTTAATTTAATTTTGGGAGTTTCATTGTGTGTATAATAAAATAATAGGAGGAACCAATTATTTTATTAAGGGGGAAAGCTTTCATTGTGCGAGGAAGAATGATGGCCTCCAATGAAGAACGAAGAAGAACTCCAGCCTCTGACGAAGAACGGCGAAGAACGCCAGTTCCGTGAAGAACAACGACGCGCCATAAATCATCTTCTCCGCGACAAGAGAGGAGACATTGCTTCCTCCTCGGTGCACTTCGACGTCGCCTAAGATCCCTTTCCCCATGATGCCGTCTACCGAGATGCCAACGTGCGGCATCGTTTGTTGAGGTAGGGGATTTTGTTTATATTTCTTTATGTGATTTATTCCCTCGGCATGGCGTGTAATTGTTGGGTGATGTTTGAACCACTAACACGGTGGGTGCCGACCAATGAATAAGTCCGAACCCACCGGTACATTATTCTTGATGTGGGGAAAATTTTCCGATGATGATGCAAGACCGAAATGGAGATTGGAGGCCTTCGTAGTGATGTACGGGTCCTGAGATGACCACAGGCGCAGACAGGAGCAAAATCAGACCACCAGAATGACTTTGGAGGCCCGCGGAAGCCCCCGACAGTGCGGGTCGCCGGCGCGCCGCTAGTAGAAGCCCGTCGTGGCATCCTCCGTGGCGGTGAGGGCTAGATCCCTTGGCCGCGCGGGATCTAGGGGAGCAGCGGCGCCACCCTGGCGCTGCGTCCGTGGAAAGCGGGGGCCGCGCCCCCCGCTCGGCTCGCTGGCCGAGACAGTGCACCCCCCCCTTCCCCGGCCGGTCCGGGGAGGGTCGGGCGGACCGGGCCGTGCCGGTCGGACCCGGACCCGGATCGGGTCATCCCAGTTCGGGCGACCCAGGGGGGTTGGGCCGGGTCGGCCCACGCCCAGACCCCCCACTTCAGACCATTTTCGGTCTTTTCCCCATAACATGAGCTATGGACCTCCGACTGATGCGCCGTCAGTTACGTAGGAATCTTTGATTGATAACATCATTTTGGTATATTAAACATGAGGTCTTGGCAATGTTTGGGTATGACCGGTTTGGTTCGAACCCAAAACCAACCGGGCCCTTGGAGCGGAAACACTTATAACATAAGGACCGAACGTTCGTTTAACGTGCTGTCAACTACGTTGAATTCCTCTTGATAAGACGGTCCTTTTGGATTTCTCCTCCTGAATTTTGTATGCAGCTGGAATACAGTTGGGTTTGTTTTAGCTTAAAAACCAACCGGGCCCCTGGAACGGAAAATCCAATATCTCTCAGACCGGGCGTCTGATTGACGCACCGTCTGTCACATTGGGTTTCTTTTGTCGAGACCAAACTTTGGTATACATCAACTATGGACTTCATGACAGTTTATGTATCGACTCTTTTTCTCGAGGAGCGGACCCTCCCAAAATCAAGCATGCTGTGTGCGGGAACCCTAAAGCTGGATGTGACAGCGACGATGGTGACTGCACTTGGATCCTCCATGGGTTCGGCAGTGAGGACGACTGTACTTGGATCCTCCGTGGGTTAGGCAGCAACAATGAACGTACTGGGATCCTCTGTGGGTTTAATGGCGATGAATACTGTTCTTTTATCCTACGTGGGTCTGGCATTATTTGACCTCTGTACTTGTATCATGAGTTGGTCCAACAGAGTAGCTGGTCTTGTATCCTATGTGGGTCTGACAGCTTAGTTGGCCTTGCATCAAATGTGGGTCCGACATCTTAGATGAATCAGTGGCTACATCTGATCATATCCATTGCCTTGCTATGTGTATACATGTGTGAGTTAAGTCTTTATTATCAATCATTATCATCAATGTGATTGACTTTCTATCCTATGTGGACTGGGTTGTGTTTTCCTGTAAGGACTGAGTTGTGTTTTCCTGTGTGGACTAGGTTGTGCTCGGGCTCGAGAGTTGGAGCCATTTTATAATTGACTACTTAGGTATATGTATGGGCATATACCTATGTAATGTAGGTTGATAATTCATGATTGTATCTTTCCTTTGTGGTTTATCCTTCATAGATTCTGAGAGACCTTCGGGGGTCTCGGGGTCCCTACTGAGTATCGTATACTCACCCCTTCACGGGCTATGCCCACACTACGTTGTGTTGGATACAGACGACAAATATAACTGATCGAGGTGGAGGCTTTTGGAGCTAGATGGTACCTGGAGGTGGACCACTTGGAAGGACGTACACGGAGCAGACGACCGGACCCGAGGAGATGAGGAGACTATCTGTACCCACCCTTCAAGTGCGATTTCAAGAGGATGACTCGGTATTACTGTTTTACTTACTGCTGTTGTACTTCCTTTTAGTTGTATTGTACTTTTAGTTGGGCTTGTATACTAGCCCATTTACTTTTCAGTACTTACTTGGTACCCAGTTTTACTTAGTGCTTACTTCACTTGCGTACTCTGTTGTGTTTTGGTTTACTTTATAAAAGGTAATGCTTTCCCCTTTTCAGGATTTATGCCTTTGGTGCTAGTCGCCAGCCCCTGGCCTATGGAAGGCGGGAATGGGGTTGTCACGGCACGGGTCCCGAGGACGGGTCGTGACAAAGTCGGTGTTGCATGTACTGTACTCCATGTAAGTATTTCATGTAACATACACCAAGTAGGTGTTGCATGTATTAAGAATATTTTAAATATTTTATTGAAAGATATAAATGAAAATTTATATTTATTTAAGAAAAAAAGGTCCATAAAAACTCAGGGTGTTACAACCGGTATGAGAATTATTAAGGAAATGGAAATTTATCTAATTTTTAAAATGAATTTGAAAAAAATATATTAGAAATAATAAAAAGTTCTTAATCAAATGATGACAACATTCATTAGATTATTAATTATTTGAGAGATGTAAAATTATTATACTTC
The DNA here is from genome assembly GCA_963277665.1 of Viscum album. Taxonomy (NCBI): domain Eukaryota; kingdom Viridiplantae; phylum Streptophyta; class Magnoliopsida; order Santalales; family Viscaceae; genus Viscum; species Viscum album. The sequence goes on along the minus strand of OY728140.1, from coordinate 175,114,232 downwards.
ATTTGTGATGATGGTATTATAAAATTTGTAGAGAGAATATTTGTTCCATCTATAACTCATCTAATAATGTAATTTTTTTATGAATCTTATAGCATGAATTTATTTATATACCAATGAATAACGAAGATCTATAAGAATTCCATGGAACATTTTTGGTGGGATGACATAAATAAAGAAATTTCTGATTATATGTCCAGATGATTGGTTTATCAAAAATTAAAATCTATGAGATATAATATTGATGGTTTTGTGGAACCTATTACTATTCCAATCATTAAATGTGATGAAATTACTATGTAATTTGTGAAAGGAATTCAAAAGACTCCTAGATTTTCAATATGGGTTATCATTGATCACCTTATTAAATCTACACATTTCCAGGATATATGAAAAGATTAACACATTTATTACCACATAAGGGTCAAAATTAATGATATTGTAAGATATCATAGAGCACCTATTTAAATATTTTCTAGTCGATGTCCCTATTTTACATTTATGTTCTATAAAATTCATTAGAAGGATTTTAATTCTAAGCTTCATTTGAGCACTACCTACTTTCCTCGAACTAATTTGTAGTCCAATAAGAAAATAAAAAAAATTAGAAGACAAGTTGGGGTCATGATCACTTGAATTTTAACATATGTTGGATCAATATTTACCTTTGTAAGATTTTTTATATAAAAATAGTTCCCCTTAATGTTTTCTTATGGTACTATTAAAATAATTTTTGTGAAAGTGAAGTTGTTCTCCAACTTTCTCAGATGACTTTTGTGAAGAGAATATATATAGAGTCAAACTTCATAAATAAACATAAATATTGGTAATGTATATTCACGTTCACATTAAATAAAATCAATGTAGGTAAAATTATCAAGATGATAATCAGAGTAAAATATTTGAATTACATGTTGGAGATCATGATTTCATGAATTTATCTCCAAAGAAGGGTGTTATAAGGTTTGGTAAGAATGGGTAAATGAACCCAAGACTCATCAAACCCATTAATATCTTTAAATTAATTGTATTCTTTACTTATAATTTGTTAATTCCACTGAATCTCCCAAAAGTACATGATGTGTTCCATATATCATTTTTAGGAAAATACATGAAATTCCTTATTCATGTGCTCACCTATTAAGATATTGGATTTTAAATTGATCTATCGTACTTTAAAAAAATCCAACCATACTATTGATACAAGAGTGTTTTTATAATGGAATTGGATGACACATCTTGTAATGGTATATCGGATAAATCACTATGTGGAGGAAGCAATGTCGGAAATAGAGGATGTTATAAAGAAGAACTACACTCATATGTTTCGAAGGTAATATTGATGAATTTTAAAGGATATTCTTTAGGAGGTAAGAATTTATTACCCGAGGATGGTATAATATATTTCATTTAGAATAAATTTAAATTATTGAATTGCATAAAATGCAGGCAAAGTAGAGTTTAAACAAAACACAATTTAGTCACACATTATGAACATATATTAAAATTAATTTTTAACAGTTTTACAAAATTTATTTTCAAAAATAAAAATAAAATTTTAAATTATCATACCAATACTATCTTAGGGTGAATTGTTAGGATATTTTTGAAAATCATTATTTTTTAATGAATATTTAAAAATATTGATTTTTAATTTAAAACTGCATTTTGATTTTTATAATTTAAAATGATAAATTATATTTTTAATTGTATATAAGTAAGATTTGTTAAATTTTATTAATTAATGAATTTCCCTAAAACATTCCATACATTCCTCTCCAATTATATGATTCTATAATCTTCTTGGAAACTCTACGATGAAGGAATGCAGTATAAACCTAAAAGGTCTCCCTAAAGAAGAGGTGTAACACCTAGCCATGCATTTTCATTTTATTTCTTCTTCCACAACATTCAAATATTCCACATCTATAATGATATAATAAAAAAAATATCTCAAATATAAGTGTCTTTTATTATTTTGATTTTTTCACTAATATTCATGTCCTCTTTTATATAATTGGAAATTAAACCATCAATAATATGTACGGTGGACTGTAGTGTTATGAACAAATTGACTTTATTTTACAAAACCACCTCTCATGGATGGATGTAATGATGGAGTATAAGAATATATATATATATATATATATATTATTTATGAATTAAGTTTTATTTTATAATTACAATAAACCATTTACATAATTACCATAAAATCCATTGGAAAATGCTAATGTTGCTCATGCATACATGGGGACCACCGCCTCTATGGAGTGGTTTGATATGTCATTCATTTTATTTGAATTTTTATGTAATATAGATAATATTTCATGAATATATATTATATATATTATATAATAATTATTCTAGAAAGGTGAAATAGTATTTACATTTATTTCAATTCATACATCATGAAAATGGAAGCCACATTCATACTTATATGCGACCACAAATCCCCCATGAACAGTGAAATTTATTTTCTATATATTAATTTATTATATTACTATAAATAAATTTATAATTAATATATATGAAATTTTTATTATTTTTAAAATTTTGGTGTTTATGGATCCATTATCAATGTAAAAGGATAATAATTAATAAACAAAGACATATGTTAAAAACGAAGCAGTTATTACAAAAATGTGAGCTTAAAGTAGAATTATTAATAAATAGGTATAAAAGGCTATATGTAAATCATACATCTTATGATATATATGATAATGTTTATGTAATATAGAATTAACAAACATATATTTATTATATATGAGGTTCAAATGTTTGTACAGAGTCAAAACTTCATGTAATGGATTTCAACTCTCTCCATTATTTCTTGGATACAAATGCCATATTCACCACTTGTTTCATATATTTGGTGTATATAATGACCATTTGAAATTTTATTTCATGAATATACCTATATTCATAAAATATAATTTTTTACATTACGGTATTATCCATTATTTCATAAAATTACAATATTTTCAAATTTGAAAGTGGTGTATTTCTCACTTTTTTCTATAGGACACATGACTTACACACCACCCATTTCTTTTGTGTAGTGTATATATTATACCTGAATTTATATTAAGATTTATCTAATGAAAATAATGTGATATACATATCTATATATGGTTTTTTATTTCATGGGTGTTATGATTCAAATGTTACAAAAGTTTAACGGGTTTCATGTAAAAATATCTTTATGTGCTCAAGATATGGGGGGATTTGTTTTCATTAAAATATAAATTATTTCCCCCATATTTGAAAATAATTTTCAATGAAAATTCTCTTTTTATAATAATTTTTTCCTTGAATATTTTACTATGATTTTTTAATATCATTTTATCATATTTTTAATATAATTTTTAAATAAATTTTATACATGTAACCCACACAATGTACTTTTAACATTTATTACGTAAATGTAAAAGGAATATTTGTATTAATGTGTATAACAATAATAGTATTTTATATCATCATTAATAATCAATGTTATAAATATTACATTATTGGTTCCCATAATAATATTCAATAAAAATTTTTTCATTAAAATTTTGTATGTTTTTGTATTTTAAATATGTGACCGCATTGAGTAAAGGATATTTTCCATAAAAACTATTCCATGTGATATATGAAAATTTTATTCCATATAATATGAAACCCATTAAGGACGCTAAAAATTTACTATGTATGTGATCCAACGATACCAACATTACTCTTTTTCTAGATGTTTCGGGTTTATGTTGAGAGATTTTTTTATGAAATCCATTTCTTTTCCATAGCTAATGATATGATAAAATATTTATGAAAACCATTTCATTTCATTGGTTTTGATATGATTTCTCTTGTTTGACCAAATAGAATACATATATATGATTTTTACTTTCTAATGGGTTGTAACTATATCTCCCTCTAATTAATTTGGTAGATATAAATAATTCATGTGTAAATATATTAAATATGAACATGATTTCATGTTACAAATTTAATGCATGGACATGGATTTCATTTCCAAATGATTGATCATGGGATTGGATTTCATGTCCGTAAGGTTATTTGTGGAACTAGTTTAATCTCTATAAGGTTAGGTGTCAAGGTTTATTCATGTTAATAAGGTTATGTGTGGACTGTATTTCACATCCTTAAGTTTATGAGATTAATTATTTCCATGTATATTTTTTAATGAGTGAACTTGTTTATATTTTTATATGTTTACAATGTTATATACATTCATTTTTTCCACATTAATATTTCTATGTTATTATCACATGCATTATGTTATTCGATTTATTTTTGATTCATGTTTTAAGAACTATTGGGAATTGTATAATGAATAAATATGATGATAATTTCCATATACGTTATGGGGTTCAAATGTTAATCAAATATTCTCAAACATATTTTCTTAATTCATCACTATGTGATCATTTAAATTCCCCTTGTTTACCATTACTGAGCATCTAAGGTCACCAGTTCCTAAGATTCATTTATTAAGGTTATGAAGAAATATTTTAAGTAGGGTATGTTTAAGAAGTGTATTATATGGGATGATATTTATGGGTGATGTTGAAGATATTTCAATAAATAAGATGATTGAGTATCCATTATCCAAATAAATTAAACCATTGTTGATCTCAGTTGTGTATTTTTGAGATTTATTGAATATTCATCTAATAAGGTTTAATATTTATATATGAAAATCATTGTATTCTATAGATGGTATGAGAGGAAAGGTTTCATTAAAATTTTAAACTTAGATGAGAAACATTTACTATGGGACTTAGGGATATGTCTATTGATATGTCAATATGTTGAAAAATATCAGGGAGTTTTGGATTAGGATAGAGTGAGCGTGTTTAAAGAAATTAAATTCATGTCTTGATATGACATGTGGATATGGATGTGGTAGAGTTAAACATAGTTATAAGGAATTTGATAAGAGAATATTTAGATTTAAATTTATTATCACAATGTGCATGAATATGGGCCTTCCTACCCTCATTTTTTGACACTCTTGAGGGATATGTTCTAAAAAATCACATAAACATTAAAAACTATCATGAAGGATTTGAATATTTGATTACCTTAAATGATATGGGTTAAACCTAATGTGTAATAGGTTGAAAATTTGTGTTCTTGATTTAGAAAACCTATATTATATTTTTGAAAATAATGAAGTTTCCCTTTGTGAATATTATTTACTAACCCATTCTATTTATTATTATACAATGGTATAAATAAAAATAAACCTATTTAACATTGATATTGCTACAAAATTTGTTAATGAGAAACCAAGTGGGATTATGACTAGAGTTAATGATATTGTGATTAGTTATAATCAGTTTTCGGGATACATGATTTAAATTTTTCACCTTAACCGACTCTTAGACACACAAAAAATTATAATTATAGAGTTCACTGAGAGCTCCGGTGATGGAAAACTTGTAAGAAAAATGATTGAGTTTTCTATATGATTAAAATATGGGAATAACAACTAGAGGGAATGTATCAAATGAATGAGAAGATGTTTTTTGTGGCTAGATGAAGGGAATAGTGTCATTAATTTCCAATGAAAAGTATACTTAAGGAAATTGATTAGAATAATAGTTCCCCAAATAAATCCTCAATGGATGAATTATTTAAATGTTGAGTATATGAGAATTATTGGAATAAATGTCCTAGAATTAAAATCTCAATAATAGTATCCACATAGTTGTATGATTTAAGGGTTTTCTATTGATGATTAATGTGACTAAATGTGATATATGAATGGAAGGGGGGGTTATAGAAAATGATAATGAATCATAGCTAAATTGGTTATGAATAATGTTGATTGATGTGTTTATGTATTATAAACCATGAGTTATATTATATGTATCATGAAATATTTAATTATTTTTTGTATTGAATATTTTCCATTATGGTTTTTATGAGTATATTGAATTGTACAAATCACATAGATTGGTGATTTAATTTAAATGTGAAATTTTATGGAATAATTTTTTTTAAGTTTAATAGAACAAAAAAAATTGTTGTTAAGGTAATAGTTTATCATTAGTATAAATAGATGATTGATATTGATATGTAAATTATATATTACTAAATCACTTGTAACATATTAATATTTTGATGAAAATGTTAGTTTTATTATCATGTATGGATTTTACAACCAATATGGATTTATGAAAGTTATCCATTAATATATGGATTATTTAAGGAATGAGGATGTGTTAAGGTTTTCATTGAGGTCTTATGGTGATTTGTTTTACTACCATGTTTCTAGAATACATATGACCAAGGTATTCACATATTTGAAATGATATAATTAAGGGATACATTATAATAGTATGGGAAATAATGATACGAAAATTTTGTAAAATTAGTTAACTTATTTATAAATTTTTAATTTTTGATGGGTCATAATGTTTTCCATTGATATATTCGTTTTAGTTGAACATTGGATGAGGTTTTGTAAATTAATATATTGTTTCATAAAATGAATATTTTTTCATAATGGATAACATGTGGTAACCATTTTTTAATGATGAATATAAATAGATAGAAATACTTATAATTATATTAAGGATGTTATGACAAACTAGTGATTTGGGAATGAATAATTCTTCATCATATCCTATAGTAACAGATGATATGGAAATTGATCAATGAAAAACCAAATGTTGATATTTTTATTATGAAATTTAAAGCAATAAAGTAATTTTATTTTATAATTTTCACTATATTGATAGAAAAAATTCCATAAACATTATGAAAAGGATCTTAATATTTTTTTCTATTTTACGTTATTTTCTAATGGATCAGTATCCTTTTATCTCATTATATATTTATGATTTTTCATTCAATTAAAATTTATCTTGAACTTCTTTCATACTACTCTCTATTAATCCTTTAGCCTTGTTATTCTCTCCCATCTCCCTATTTTCACATCCCTCAAATGTTAATTTATTTTAAATCCTAGTTATTTTTTCTATATGTCTATAATTTCATTTCATGCTTTTCAAGTTGATGTTTCATTGAACCTTTTTAGGTTATGGGGTTTCCTAATGAATTTTTAAAGTAAACCCCATTGAGAATAGTCTAAAATTCCAAGGATAAAATGTATTAGGGGTAGGATATAACACCCAATATTTTATGAATTATTTTTTTTAATTAATATAATTTCATTGATATATTGTGTTACATTTATCACTGAGCATTAATACACCATTATTAACTATTTATATTATTATTAAAACTCAATAAAAATAACCTAGCCATAAAATTTTCTTGTATGAATCTGAATAACTAAATTATAAAAATTATATGGTTTAATAATTAGTATAATCAATTCATTTGTTATCAATTTATTAGAAATGAATATAAAAATAATTTGAATTTAAAAGAATTAATTTTTCAAAATAACAATTTTTTATGCCCAAGAACTGTTTTTATCATGGTAAATTAAATTATTAATTATCCTTCAATTATTTTAAAAAATTCATATATATTAAATATTTAATAATAATTTTTATCATTCATGTAACATTTTATCTAATCATTTGATAAGAAAAAATGATGTTTTATGTTTAAATATAGGTTTTTATTGAATATGTTTAATCATATTCAATAACACTAGTAAAAGTATAAGTATTTAAACTTTTTACAATGTATATTTTAAAAAAGGGAATTTTTTTAAATCACCGATTCATAATTATATTAGATGTAAATCAGGATAATTTTCTAAAAATATTACTTTCTCCATAAATAGTAAAAAATATAAATTTAGATTGGTAACATTATTTTTATTTTAAATATTTAAACATATAAATTATAATTCTAATTTTCTTTTAAATGTTAAAATAGTACATCTATATTATCAATAATCCAGTTTTACTAGTTGGAATCAATTGTAGGTTGATATTTGATATAATAACTTTTATACATAGAGAAATATTTTATTCGGCAATCCAATTTTTCATCATATCTGTCAGTTTAATTTTTAATTAAGATATAATGCTAATGTGATTTGATATTTTTAAAATAGATTAAATATTTTGAATTACAATAGTTATTATTAGGTAATAAGTCCCACTTGATTTTTTTTCATAATTAATTGTGAAAACTATAAAAATTAATTTCATTTATTAATGATGAAAGGTTTTACTGGGAGGTTAAATAAGTTTATAAGCATATTTTTTCTAATAAAATATATATAAATAATATTTTCTTGAATTATATCAATATTATCCTAACTGAGATTTTAATATTTGAAAATTATTTTTAATTATTTTGGGTATTTGATTTATCATTTTGGATTATTCTGGGAAACTTAAATATTTCTTTTTAGTGGGTCTATTTCCCACTAATAAAAGGAAATCTTGTCTCATATACACTGTACACTCCAAGAACGTTTTTTGTTCATAGAATGTTATCCAAAATAATTTCATTATTTCAATAAACATATTATAGAGTATATAGTTTGATTAAGAAGAACTCTTATAAAGGATTTATATATAAACATGATGAGGGACTATGAGGAATATGTGTGGTTTATAACCATGCATTATCATTTTATTTCATCAAACATATGGTTAAAATATTCAATAAATGTGATAATATAACAACATAATTATATTAATGTTATCTGATATTTTATAATATTAGACTTTTAAAAAATATATGACTCTTCTTTCATAAAATGGTATATAAAACCGATGATCATGTCTATGAAAGGAAAACTTCTCATGAACCGATGTACTTCATTTTCCAACAACTCCACCAAGAATTTGGATATATTGATGGATTAAAAGTATATATATATAAATAATATTTATTAAATATTTATAGTTTTCTAATTATAATTTCAAATATACATACTTACCATTCAATCTATTGGAAAATGATAATGTCATTCGTGCGTACGTGTGGACTACCTCGTCCAAGAAATGATGTGATTCATTTAACATTTTTTTACATATATATTAAAGAGGATATGGTTAATGAATAAATATTATATCTATAATTTAATAATTATTCTTTATGTTCTATTAATATCAACCTTTATTTGATTTAGTCTATCATGATTATGGAAATAACTCCCATGCCTACAAATGGCCTACTATCTCCACAAAAAGTGTAGTACAATTTTGATCTAGAACATTAATTGAATACTAAAAATACATGTATAATGAATATATATGATATTAATATTAGTATTAAAATTTGGGAGATGATGGAACCATGGTCAATGTAAAAGGACTGAAAAAAAAAGAAAAAGAAAGAGGAATTAAGAATTTGATATTACCATATATGTGATTGTAAAATGACAGAAAATTAAATTTTTATAATTGAATCACTTTTAAATAAACAGTTAAAACCCATGACTTCAGACCCAAAAATAAATAATAGATATGTTGGAAGGGAATTTAGGACTAAAATATTTATTCTCCTTAAACAATTTTTAAGATATATTGGTTACCTGGGTTTATGGTTCATTCATTAACATATATTCAAAATGAACAACCAACATGTCCTAGTACTAGTGGTACTCCTAAAGGATTATCTTTAACATATTGAATCCCAAAATAAGAATCTGGTCCTTCTTGTCGATCTAGGTATATTTATCCTCATTGAGAATCACCCTTAATGAACTCCCCATAATTCTAGAAGCATTCTGTTCAATAGAAACGAGGGTTAGAACCTTTTCTACCACTTCTTCGAAGCTCGTGAGTAATTCTAATGACTTTTAAAAAACATATAATCTAAATTTAACATAAGACAAATGACATGACTATATGTCTGGTTTCCTTTAATGTTATTCACTGGTTGTATCTCTATTTGATGTTGAATAATGTTCAATCCATCCTCTCTTTATGGATTCCATCTGGATCATGATTCTCATTAGTCTCATAAAAATATCTCCCAGAACCAATTCCTATATTTCATCTATACTATGAATTCTCCCTAAGACCTTATGCACATCCACGGAGGGCCGACCTGATCATCCACACATTCCTGAACCAGATCATCAATCGACAATCGTTCAAAACGATTACACAAATTAATGGCTACCTCCCCCTTCTATGACTTGTCCTGATAAATTATTAACCCCTAAATAATTTCTCAATACATTGTAACCTATTTAATTAACCTCCATGAGTTCATTAGAAACCAATATCTAGACTCCATCAATAATACCACTCCCTTTACACACCACCTCCGTATTTGATAAACCCAAGGGAGTCTTGGGAGGTTCCTCATTTACTTCAGATTCTCCTTCACTAACAGAAGAATCTCCTTCTATCTTATAGTGAGTTGCATATCCATACCTTCCATTATAGAGATAGTTTCATCTATTTCCCTTTCTATTACAGACTGAGTTTCATCTATATCCCTTTCTGTTGACAAGTGCATTTCACCATCTGAACCATGGAAGACAGATGCATCTCCCTGAGGAACCACCAAAACTGAATGACTCAGCCCATTAAGATCACCATACAGTCTAATAAATACATTCTTGAACTTCTTATTAGGAGGCATATATGTTGTGTTCTTCGTCCTTACCCGGGTTTCTTCACTAGAATTCATAATAATAACATTTTGGATGATTTAATAATATCATGATAAATCCCAATTCACTAAGGATTCATTTCATTATGCATTCAAGAATCTAACCCTATCGATAGATGAACAATGTATACCTCCACCATTTTTTTACCCATGTTGGAAGCCTTCTGAACTAACTTCCCATGTATGTAATCCTCAAGCTTATTCACCATATTATTTCATAGAGAACATAAGACATACCAAGATAGAAAAATAATCGATTGTTTATACATGAACTCCACACCAATAGCCACCCAAAATATTCCAATAGGAGGATTTCACACAACAATCTAAACATATAACCTTATTGAAATGGGATAGAAAAAATACCTAGTCAAACTATTAGAATATAGGTAATTACCAACTAGGTTGGATAATATACGAAGAGTAACTGGATTTTGAAAGGGGATTTAAAGGTGAGGAAACCATACCCAATCTCAATTATTGTAGAATCAAACCTTATATAAAAATAATATAACTATTTAAAGTGGATGAACTGAGTTCCATTTCATATGTATGATGTGCTTAACCATGATAGAATAAAATCTTCTTCATATGCGTACCTAATTCTGATATGCTTGGGGTTTAAGAGTTTGACGGTTTATCTCTCCTATAAACCCTAGGATCCAAATAAATTTTTTTCAAATAATTAAACTATAAGATTCAAATTCTAGATTCTATAAATCATCAGAAGATTTAAAATAGAGGAAGAGTCCGTGAATTCTAAAGAAGAAATCGAGAGCTACATGGATCCATCGAACATATCGGAAACATTCAAGATGAGAGAGATCGATGTGAATAGAGGAATGAATTTATGGTTTAGAAAAAGGGATATTTTTTATCACAGAGACCCATTGAGATGTGAATAATGACCCTTCCCCACCAAGGGGTAGGTGTCGGCACAAAGGTCATCAACACCATGGACATCGATGTTGGCCGCGCATGACATCTCCCTTTCCAATATTTTAAAATGGAATTTAAAATAAATAGATAATATAATTCCATAAATAAATAATATTTATATATTTATTTATTGGATTTATGATAAAACTAAATTTATTAAAAATATGGTTTTAAATTGTACACATATTTTTAGTATTTCTGGTAAAGGATTTCTAGTCTCTCTTTTATTTCTGGGAGACATAAGTAATATTCACCCCTCATTTATTTTATGTGGTTCATATGCTACCCCTTTGTATATTATTATCATGAATAATCATGTTTTTAGGATATTTAATTTTTAATTTTATTATATTTTTTATGGGGATTTGTTATTAATATTTTTTCAAAGTGATAATGGATTATTGTCTCACTTTTATTTTTCAGGGACACTCGAATTTTTTACTAGATTCATTTTTATGGTGTGTATACTACCCATGATTTTATTTTATGATTATATTATTGATAATTTTGGGATATAAATATACATCATTTGTTCTTTATTTAATCATTATTTAAATTCATAAGACATGATATTTTTAATGGTTTTTTTTCACAATCTTACATTTTCATGGTGTTGTTTACAATTATGTTTTCAATAATGAAATCATTTGTTATATATCCCTTGAAACACATGAAATTTATTTTACTATAATTACATATATAGAATAATTTATTTCCTTTAATATTTCTCTCTTTACATACTCAATGGAAAAGAATAATGTATTTAAATAAAATTTACATTATTTCTCACTTTTGTTTAAAATTATTTTCTTCAATATCTATGTTTTCAAAAAAAAGCAACGTTTTTTCTATGATTTTTTAATGTAATTTTTACCGTTGATATTTTTTTTAAAATGTAATAGGAATAATCCTATAATTTTTTAAATTATGTATTTTTTTAATTCTCCTATAAAATTATGGATGGAATCGTTATTTTAATGTATATGAAATTATGTATATTTCCAAATATCTTTACTACTCAATGATTTATAGATTACATTATAATTTTTAAATTTTATTTTCATAGAATAGTTTTCCTTTAAAAAATTTGATTTATTTATATTTTAATGATGTGATCTCAACAAGGAATGGATATTTTCTCATGAAATGTTTATAGTGTGATTTCAAAATAATTTTCCTTCAAATATGAAAACTATTAATAATACCTCTGATTTAATCAAAATATAATACAATGAAAACTCTAATATTAATTCTATTGATTCATTACATTTATGTTGAGGGGATTTTTATGAAGCCCATTTCCTTTCAATGGGTTGGGATATGATAATATTTTTGAAAAAGACTATTCTATTCATGGGTTTTGATATGATGAATGTTTTATGATTTTTTGGAACATATATGTATAGTTTTAATTTGGTAATGGTTTGAAACTATATCTCCCTCCTAATAATTTTTTAACGATGAATTAATCATGAGTAAATATTTTATTCATAAAACCGATTTCTTGTTAAAAAATTCATACATGGACGTAGTTTTTGTGTCTAAATTGTTAATCATGGTCATAGATTACATAGAGACAATGTAATGTGTGGACCTAGTTTCATTCTATAAGGATACGTGTTTAAATGTATTAATATCCTCATGTATATGGTTAGACTTGGTGTCATGTCTATAATATTATGCGATGGATTGATTGCATATCTTTAATTTAAAGTGCGAACATTTTTGAAAATGTTAACAATAGTCATTTTTTCATATTCTTATGTCAATGTTATTCTATAATGGATTATGTTCTTTGATTAATTTTTTATTCTTGTCTTCTAAACTATCATACATTATTCCATTTGTCAATATTTTGATATTTCTTATTAAAGATATACTTTTCAAATTTTAAGCTAATATTATAGTACTATAATACTCTTGTTATGAATAGGTGATCATTGATAACTCCATTGGTAACCATTGATAAACATCTTATATCATTGTTTTTTATGTTTCCTTTCCGTAGGTTATGATGAAATGTTTTATATAGGTTTTGAAAAAGGGGAGTACTACAGGGGATGATATTTATGGGATACATTGAATATCATTCATTAAATAAGAATATTTATTATCATGTATCCAATTAAATAAACCATTATAGTCTTTAGGTGTGTATTTTTTAGATGTATTGAATATGCATATAAAAGAGGGGTAATATTTATGTATGATAGAAATTAGTTACAACAACAAAGGAGGTGTATAATGGATGTTCTATAATAATAATAAAAATTCATTATATCAAATATATTAAATACATTATTTTACAAAGGAAACCATAAATTTATAAGAGTTATAAGAATAATTATAATTGAATGTACTTTATTATGATTTATATATGTTTATGGTGAAACAACCTTTTTATTACACCTTATGCCTCAAAGGGATGATATTTTGGTAGTAATTAAAGATCAAGTATGTGAGGAAGAAATATAATAAAGTATTATGGTAGGTAATGTTTGTGATAAAAGAATTATAATGTGTTTCATTATGATTTGATATTGTATACTATTATATGGGAGGTAAGGTAAATAATTTTAATGTAACATCCCAAGTAAATAATGGGTAAGACATTTTCATATTTATTAATATTTTTCAATTAAATATTAATTTTACATTAAAAGGTTTTCTATGTTTTATAGCGTACCCGATACACAACAACGGGTTGCTTTGAAATCTTTTGTTGCACACTAATAAAATAATATTATAATTTTAAATGGTAGTTAACTCCTTTCCATTTTATTGGCTGGAATGAACAAAATTAACTAAAATATGATTATACATGTTTGTTAAATGTATTTACATTTATCCAATAAAATTTTGAAGCTTAAAATGTGAATGAATCTAACTTTAAGCTCAATTTACATTAAGAGGTCGATTTATAACATTTTAATGGAGAACCATCGTTAAATATAGTTTTGTCCACATTAATACATTGTATTTGACCAAATAAAATCCTTATTTAGAATGGGGACACCAAAATTTACTTTGTGTAAATTTTCGTAATTTTTCTGATAAAGCTCATTTTGTATTGAATAGTGAAAAATAATGTATTTTAATTCAAAACTATGTTTTAATCTAATTTATTTATATAGTTATATTATATTTTTAATTGGTTTTAAAGAGTAATTAGAATATATTTTTTCCATTTAATCCAATTTTGGTCGTTGGAATTAATTTGACTTTGCAATTGGACATAAACAAGTGTCAATTGTTTAATAGTTATTATTTCTTAAAAACACGCTATTTGTTTTAACAACGTGAATTAATTTTAAAATTAATTAATGCCACTTTAATTTTTTGAATTTGGAAAAATAAACAAAATTTTTGAATTTGGAATATTAAATATATCATAGGCTGAATTTTTGATATTTTTATGAAAAACTACAATTTTTGATGAATAGTGAAACCACTTAGTAGTAGTTAAAAAACTAACTTTATCATTTAAATGAAAATTTACCACTTCTATGAATTGATTTTCAAAAATCCTACATACATGGTTTTTATTAGTAAGTAAAATTTGATTCAATAAGATGAAAATAATATTCTATGAATAGTGATTTTTGACTTTTTTTAACCGCTGTTAAAAGTAAATAGGGTAATTCAAGGTACAAAGAATATTATAATAATTAAAATTGCCTTAAAACTTTTCTTAAACATATTGGTTGAGTAATGGCCGACCATGGGAATCCATGGGTCGATTTTGGGACCCCATGGAGAAACTTATGAATGATAATGACACTTTAGATTAATTAATTTAAAGTAAAGGCAAAAATGACATAAACAAAAATCGTTTAGTAAATTAATTTTTATATTGTGTTATATAAGTCATATTTTTTACTATAGGTATTATTTAGAAATATAAAATGATTTCATAAACGATAGTAATTTTTTATAATTTTTAGACATCTAATAAATTAAATTATTTTTGACATAATAATGATGCAGTATATACCTCATTAAAAAATGATTTTAATAAATAAGATTGTAATGATTAAAATATTATCGAAAATATGTCCAATTCCAATTTGATGACTTTATTTCGACCATTAGTCTTCTTATCTTTTACTCTAATGATTTTTGGACCTTTAGAAACTGAATATCATTATATAATAAAATAATATTTTCACACTTTCCTAAAGAGCCCCTCCTCTCCCTTATAAAAGGAGACCACTTATAACCAATTCATCACACCTATACATTCTTTTGAATCATCCAACCTCTGCCCAATTAATCTCCCTACATCTCTCTATTCTACCTAGGAGCCTTACCTTAGGTAGAAGGCACTTCAACAAACCATTTTGGTTCAAACCAAAAGAAAATACCCAAATTAAAGGTATTGGTTTCTCTTAACTTCTTTTATTTTATTTTACTTCTCCAACCCCTAAACTCTTTTTATTCCTTTTTTATAGAAACAATAGTATAATAAATATACTAGTATGTTTTTATGAGAAGGATTCTAACTACACTTACCTGCACCTCCATCTAATGGGTGAAAAACATAATATTTCTGTGGATGGAAAACTAACACCTCACGAAACGATGATTGTTCAATTACCTCCTACCGCCTCTCATGGTGGCCATTATGATATAACTATTATTATATATGATATATATTATTTTTATGTTTTCTTTATTCTTCTGTATTTTACATTTATATCATACCTTTATGTTTTCCATTATGGGTAAACGTGATAATTTCCTTTGAGGAAGTGCGGACTACCGCCCCCTCAAAGGGATATGACTCGTTAATGTCATATGTGGGATGTATTAAGGATGAAGTTAATGATATTATACATGATATTATATTGGATTTATAATATAACTATGTATTAGTATGTTTTAATTCAATTAAAATAAGAAATAGAAATGAAAGTTGCGTTCATGCTTACGTACGACTTAATGTCTCCATGAATGGTGCATTTAATTTGATACCTCCAAATTTTATGTACTATTATAAATACATGTATATATATTTGATATATATGATATATATGATATCTAAATAATTAATATCATTCTGGATATAATAGACTATTGACCACATGGAAAACTTGTAAATATAAGGTGTTCATTTTTAATCAAGTACCAAATATCGAAAAAAAGAACATTATTAACATGAATGATTACACAATGTTTATAACAGGGTAATAAGTGATATAAAAATGAATAATAAAATTGAAAAATTTTCTTAGTCATGTATAAATTAAATTTATTTTATTATTAAGGATATTAAAGAATGAACGGGTCAAGTCGGACACGAGGTAAGGGATTTTCATATCTCGCTTTTAATTCCATGAGATTTCCATTGTTCACCACTTATTAATTGAATTTGGTGTATTGTGTACTTACATTTGATATATATTATCATGATTATCATTTTATACATGGTATTCTATGATTATTTGGTTGTTATTATCTTTTGGTCATACAGCTCAGTTAATTACAATGTGGTAAAGGGTTTCATCTCACTTTTTATTCCCGTGAGATTCATGCTATATCTTCCAATATTTACTTTTGTATGGAGTATCTACTGCCCATGATTGAATTATTTTTGTAATATAATTTTATTTATGAGTATTTACATCTTAATTTTATGATCTTTATTTCATGGGTTTTATGTTTCGTAATTTTCCAAATCGGTAAGGGAACCTTTTATCCCAATTTCAATTCATGGGGTTAATCTTATAATTCTTAATTATGTCATGCTATGATTATGTGCGGAATCACTATATATTTATTTATGATTTAATTTACACTCCAATTTTGTGTGGATATACTTTTGATACACATAATCACTCAATTGGAAAATTCTCATGTCATCGACATGAACATGATAAGATTAATTTTAACTCAAATTCGTTTCATTGAGTTAAACATTCAAGTCATTGGTTTAGACATAAAAAGATCATGTCTAAATTTACAATGATTTATTGACACTGAATATCCAATTATATTGAGTGTATTATTATTTTTCACACATTATTATGTAATTGATCTATCCTTAATCTAAGGATACAGTTTTTATAATGGATTTCGTCACAATTTACATTCCATTGAGACTTCATTGTTGTTATGCACTAATTCACTCTTATATGGTGTATATACTATCCTTTGTCATATTATATCATGAATACCTTTATTCTCATGATGTTTTAATGTATTGATTAAATGTTATTCCTCAATTATTTGAATTCAAGAGTCTCTCACTTTGATAAAAACTCTTTACCTAAAATATCATTTTAAATGTTTTAAAGATTTATTATTCTAAATATTTATCCTTAAGGTCCATGTTTTAAAAATGGTTTTGAGTTTTTATTTATATGAACATTAATTTTTTAAAATTATAATTGCATTAAAAGCTTCAAAGTGGTATGAGACACTTTGATTCAAAAAAAACTCTTTTTAATTGGTTAATGAAAATGGATTGATTATTTCAATATCTTGAAATTACTTATTATGATTGAAAATGAAAATTTATTAGTAAAATGATTATATTTTCAATATTTTATGTTTAATGATGGTACATAGACATTTTATGGATGGTTACGTAATAAACCATATGACGGGTTGTGTCGTGATAAACTAGGACGGGTGGTTACGTTATAACCTCCAATGCATTGGTTATGGAAGTCAGGCATATGGCTATCCCATTTAGTGATATTTGTGGAAGTCGGTCATATGGTTATTCCACTTAAGAATGTTTATGTCCCAATTTACCTTTATATGTTATGTCTTCTTCATATGGGTTTTATGTAAATATTTTGGTTATAAAAGGGTAAGAAATGATTTTTTGTTCAGTAAATAGTATTTACTACATCATAAAAGGGAAAAGTATTACTTATGATAATGTATTGATGGATTACTTGTTGTTTTAAAAATATAATAGTTTTCCTTCTTTGTGTATCCCTTACTGATCTTTTTATGCTCATCACAAGTTTTTGAAATGTTTTTCAAAAGACATAAAGTGGAATAGGGTCAAGGATGGGATCAAGAAAACTTTATGCTATCTAAAACATGGAACTAGACATGTCTCCTTTATTCAAGAGTTTTTATTTTATAAAAAAAATTGAAACTGAGTTGAAGTGTCTACATTGAAATTTTTGAGATGTAATGTAATTGTTATGCCTAATTCTCTAAAACTCTAAACCTGAAAAGATACCCAATGTGAATTATTCATTTAATTGAAGATTATGTAATGTTTAAGGCTGGTCCTAATAGTTGGTATCATAGGTCAGTTTAGATAACTTTATAGGATAGGGTGTTATCTAAGCATAAGTGACATAAACGTAATGGATAGAATATTGAAAAGAGTAGTAGTTATTTTGAATGAGTTTAAGATAACATGAATAAGTATTAAACCTCCTAATAAGATATTATATGATGATTTTATTGATATTCTAACACTGACCTTTTTTGTTTTAGTAAATGGTTGGATCAAGCAGGCACCAAAGTAACAGTGGAAGTGAAGAAAACTGTGACAGTTTTCTAAAAGAGAAACTAAATGAAATGAGAGCCGCAATGATAACTCTTGTGGTTATTCTCAACAAACTATCCAGAGTCATGATTGAAAACATGAACCATGGTGATTTTTATAAGGCATCGTATATGTGAGAAACAAATCTATACAAAATTTATAGTAATAATCATAAAGTTAAGTATGTTCAAAAACCTATGTGTCAAGGATGTGGAAAGAAAGACCTAGGAAAATGATTCAAAGGGGTGGGAAGATGTTATAGATGTGGGAATGAAGGTTAAAAATCATGAACTAGCCATGAAAAAAGGAAGCATCTGGTTGACTCTATGAAATGGAAACAAGTTCTTTCTAAGGGATCAATTGAATTTTTTAATTGTGGTGTGCATGGTCATTATACAAATAGATTTCCTACGAATATGTTTCGGGAATTGGATCATCGGGATTGTAAAAATATATTTTTACCAATAACTAATTCCATTCCAATTGAGGATGATGAAACTAACAATAACCAATGAAAGGTATGGATTATTTCTTAACATTGGTTTTGACATTATTGAATCTTAAGATATGATTCATGATTTTGTTTGTAGGAAAGAAATATTTCCGAATAAGTTGGTAAATAATGGTTAATGGATCATGAATAATGTTGAATTACTAAGAAGTCAACATATTTGGTATTCAAGAGTTATGGTAGATTGTAGGATGGTGAAATGCTTAAAAGTATTAAGGATCATTTGATGAAGGGATTACATTTGAAGACTTTTTAAAGTATGTGTAACCTTGACGATTGATATATGAAAAAATTATTCAAGGAATAATTATCTTTTATTTTGTTGATATAGTTATAAAGAACCATTTGGGTTTATATGATCCTTGAATTAGAGGCAGTTACAGGTTAATACTTTCTAGGATGAAAAAAATATAGGTTATTAGATAACCTTTGTGGTTAAAATATGTTATGGTTATTTTTGGATTAAATTATCTCTTTTTGGGAATGTTATAAAATTATATAGTTTTTGAAAAAGGACAACACGCAGACTGCATGACAACCCATCACGTCTGACAAAGCTGCATGAATCGAACCCACAACCAAAGTACGATTAGGATTTATCGCATACCATTTGACTACGTGAAGTCTTTGGTTAGTGTAACTAATTATATTTAGTTAAATGATTTTATTGATCAATAATATGTTTATTTGGGATTATATGTTTTATCAAATGGACATTCTTAGTATAGGAAAATTATTTGGTTATTAAGTGACAAATTTTATTTTGGAAGACATTCCCTCTTTTGGGAACACTATATGCTTAAGGAAAATAGAATACCTTAGTATTTAAATTGTAGAGTAATGGTTGAAATATTATTTTGTAAGAATATATGTTTTTATTGTGGACACAAGGTGATTTTGGTTATTTATGGAAATGATTAACCTATCGTACATAATATGTGATTAGGTTAATTACACTTCCGTATTAGGCTTTAGAAGTTTTCTATGTTATTTGGAGATAAATGTTAAGATTTATTATGGAAGAATATGGGATTAAATTCTTCTGAGTCTTGGTTTTCAATGTTAGTTTGGATTATATTGATTAATTTTAAGGAATGTTGTTTATTGAACATAGGGTATTATTTGATGAATTTTTTAGATTATGAATAATATTTCTTTTTATAAAGAATTATCCTTTTGGGGATTATTTGATCTTGTACTATACTTTTTGGTTTTGTTTAAGGTCTAAATACATGGGAAAAATATTTTTCATCTTTTTTGGATTAATTTATTCTATCTAAGTTGATTATAGTGCTTTTAATGTGAAAAAAATTCATCCTGAATACTCATTGTTTGGAGAAAATATGAGTTTATGTTAGAAATATAGTAAAGGATGAAAGTCTACATGACAAGTACGTATGTTTCAATATGTTTTTAGTTAAGCTCATAAATAAATTCCTCAACTTTATGAAAATTAATTTTAAAAAAACATTAACCTTTAAATTTTCCTACTGGGGAATCAAAGTCTGTTTAACCCATCTCAAGTTTTTGATTTTCTAGTGGTTAAATTTCTCCTGGACATGTTTTATATCACACTTCATTAGAACAAGATTGTTTTTTTCTCTTCCATATCCATGTTTTCATACATGTAATCCTGGTAGGGTATTATCTCAGGTGACCTTTATACTTCCCTTTCTTTCTTTTAAAATGATATATTTATTGACTCGTTTTCCGATGTGGGACTTCCAGTTAAGTTTCCAAGCCCTATATTAAAATTGCGAGGACACCGTTTCCAAAAGGAGGAAGGATGTAACATCTCAAGTAAATAATTATTAAGTCATTTTCATATTTATTAAAATTTGTGAATTAAATATTAATGTTACTTTAAAACAGTTTCTATGTTTTATTGCATACCCGATACGCAACAACGAGTTTCTTTGAAATCTTGTCTTGCACACTAATAATATAATATTATTATTTTAAATAGTAGTCAAATCCAATTCATTATATTCGAGGGAATGAAAAAAACTACAATATGACTATTCTTATTTTTTAAATGTATTTACATCTATCAAATAATAGTTAGAGGTTTAAAATGTGAATGAATCCAATTTTAAGAATAATTTATATTAAAAGGTTGATTTACCGCATTTTAATGGCGAACCATCTATAAATATAGTTTCAGTCACATTAATACATTATATTTGTAACACCCCAAGCTTCCTCGGTATGTTTCCTTTCGAATAATGCAATGACGTGCATTGTACGCAACTTCGAGATTTTAACACACCACAACCAATCAAACTAGCCGTTATGAATAGTAATACCTACTTTTAGAAATTATATATATTTTATATTTCAAAATGGACTTCATTTTTGGATTCGGAATATCGAATTTAGCCTAAGGTGAAATTTTGGTACTTTTCGGATAACTTTCATATTTTGATGAATAGTGAAAATTACTAAATTTTAATTAAAAACAACTTTTTTAATCAAAATAATTAATAGTGATAAATTGTGAATTTGAGTGGTTTTAAAGTATATTTAGAATATATTTTTACCATTTAATATAATGTTGGTCATTGGACATAATTTTACAATTAAACCGAACATAAACAAGTGTCAATCTTTTGATAGTTATTATCTCTTAAAAACACGCTTTTTGTTTTGACAGCGGGAATTAATTTTAAATTAATTTCTGCCACTTCTGTGTTTTGAATTTAGAAAAATGGATTCCATATTTGGAATCAGGATGTACAAATTGTGTAAATAGGTAACTTTTATTTTTAGACATTTTGAATAATTACTGCGGTAAATATTTTATTTACCATGGTTAAGGGTAAATCCGGTAAATATGGGTTAAAAAAAATAATATTATAATAATACTAAATTACCCTAAAATGTGTCTTAACCCTATTGGTTGATACATGGTCGACCATGGGCATCTTTGGGTCAATTTTGGGACCCCATGGATCCACTTGTAAGTGATAATGACACTTTATATTAATTAAGTTAAAATGAATACAAAAATGACACAAGCATATATCTTTTAGCAAAACAATTGTTACATAGGGTTATATATGCTGGATTTTAGATTATAAATATTCATTAGAAAGCTAAAAAGATTTCCTATATAATTATATTTTATTTATAATTTTTTGACATTAAATAATTTATTTTATTTATGACACAATTATGATGCAGTAATTACTAAAATAGTAAAAAATTAACATAATTGATATTATAAATACCCAAATAATTATAATATTAAACTTTTAATGAATTAAAAAAAATTTCTAAGATAATATGATATATTAGGATTGATTTATTTGACTTTGTTCGAAGTAATCAATCTGTTATGAGTTTCACAAAAATCAACTATTGAATAGTGTCAAAATTGACATAAAAGAGTTCTTAAAACAAATATTATATTATTAATTGATATTACATTCCTAAAAATCTAAGGTTCGGCCAAGAGACTTATATTATGATAGGTTAATCATTAATGGACCACTTGGGGGTCTTTTGGATGTATATAGTAAGTTTATTAACCATATTATATAAAAATACAAAGAGACATTGTAAAAGTGAAACTAATTAACTTAGAGTTAATACTTAAAGATAAGGTTAATATAAGTACCCAAACCTGTCTAAATTCTATTGGATGAGTTGTTTTCGACCTATCCCCACCTCAACCTTTGAATAGTCAACTTTGGATCCATTGGAAACCGAATATGAATTTATTATAAATTAATATTTCTATGTTTTCCAAAGGTGCCCCTCACCCCTCTTATAAAAAGGCACTCCTCCTTCTCATTTCCTCACACCTCTAAAGCCACTTGGCTCGTCCAAACTCTGTCCAACTAAGCTCCCCACATCCCTATCCTCCTCCTTGAAGCTTCCCCTTAGGCAGAAAGCATTTCAACAAGTCCTTTGGTTCCAACCAAAGTGAGTTACCTAAATTAAAGGTAACGATTTCTCTTAAATTATTTTCATTTATTTTGCTTCTTCAACCCCCCAAAATCTTTTTATTTCCCTTCTTTTGTAACAACACCAGTATCCTCAATATACTAGGATGTTGTTATAAGAAGTATTCAAACTACACATACACACAACTCCATCTAATGGATGATGAACATAATGTTTCTGTGGATGACAAACTAACGCCTCACGAAACGATGATTGTTCAAAAACATCATACCGCCTCTCATGGTGGCCATTATGATGGCACTGTAATTAAATATGATATTAATGATATATATTTTATATATAAGCTTCTGTAATTACATTTTATTTCATACCATTATTCGTTTCATGTCGTATATACATACGATAATTTCATTTGAGGAAGTGCGGACTACCGCCCCCTTAAAATGATATGACTCGTTCATACCACACATGGAACGTATAAAGGATGGTGTTAATGAACTTAAGTAACATATATAAAATATTATATTATACTGGAATAGTAATATACCTATGTATCATTTGGATTAGATTCTTTTAAAATAAAAAATTAAATGGAAGTAGCGTTCGTGCGTACGTACGGACTACCGTCTCCACGAACGCGATGAGATTCATTATCCATCGTATCCATTCAAGTATAATTATCATTTAATGATTTAAAAATGATGTTTAAGGACTTGATATCATTCTGGATATGAATAAGATACAACAAACATGACTTATGTAACAAAACATATAAAAGAAAATGAGTAAGTTAACACCCGAAACGGCGTTAATACTAAGATATTATTAACAAATCAATGTTAAAAGATCATATATGATATCATATTAAAGTAAATGATTCTTGTATTATTCAATAACAATTATTTCACCATTATACAGGAGGTAAACCTACCATCGACCAAGGAAAAAGTACAAAGTAAGGGTTTTCTTATCTCACTTTTAATTCCGTGAGAATTCCATTGATCACCACTTAATTATTGCATGTGGTGTATGTGTACTGCCCATGATCGTATTCATTGTGTAATATACTTTAATTTATGGGTATTTACATCATCATGGTATGATACTTCTTTCATGGGTGTATGTTTCGTAAGTTACCTAATCGATAAGGGAATTTGAGATTTCAATTTCCACTCATTTGGATTTACACATATTTCATTGATTATATTACCCCAAGATTATGTGTGGAATCACTATTCATTTGATTATGTCATAATTTCCACTCCCCTTCCTGTGGATATAAGTTGGATACACATAATCACTCCATTGGTAATTCTCAAGTCATTGATATGAATTTGATAAGAGTAATTTTAACTCATTCTCCATTTGTTGAGTTAAACATCCAATTCGTTGGTATTGTTTTTACAAGAATATGTGTGAATGTCCTTTGATTGTTTTACACTGAATATCCAATCATATTTAGTGTATTTATATTTGTCACACATAATTATGTCATTGATTTATCCTTAACCTAAGGATACAACCTTTATGAGAGATTTCATCTCAATTTACATTCCATTGAGACTTCTTTGATGATATACACCAAATCACTTTTATGTGGTGTATATATAATGTACTTTGACATAGTATATCATGATTCCCTTTATTCTCATGATATTACAAAGTTTTGATCACCTCAATTATTTGTATTCAAGTGTATCTTTTGCTAAGAATCTCTAACTAAAATACAATTTTTTAA
Source organism: Viscum album (assembly GCA_963277665.1). NCBI lineage: Eukaryota > Viridiplantae > Streptophyta > Magnoliopsida > Santalales > Viscaceae > Viscum > Viscum album. The sequence goes on along the minus strand of OY728140.1, from coordinate 175,089,053 downwards.
ATGTTTTAAAGACTTATTCATCTAAACCTTTCTCATTAATGTCCATGTTTTAAAAATGGTTTAAAGGATTTATTTATATGGACATTAATGTTTAGAAATAAAAACTCCTTTTAAAAAGTTTCAAAGTGGTATGGGACACTTTGATTCAAAAATCTACTTTTAAATGGCTTCTTGACAAATAGTGTGACTTTTAAATGTTTTCAAGAAAAGGGGGATATTTCTCTCAAATAGTTTTGATGATTATTTTCATCTATGTCAACATCCTTCATTATTCTTGATTGAGGTTAATGTGATACAATACAATCTTCAATATTGTATCGAATGAGTTATGTTTGACTGTGGATGTGCTGTTTTTATACCATTCATGGTTTGTGGTAAAAGTATTGACATTTCGTATGCTAGTTTTAATACGAATGTTTATGTTATGTTTAAACATGTTCATATGAGGAATGCATTGGACTTAATAAGTGACGGGTGGAGCCCGCTATAGCTCCTCGATGCATCGGTAGGTCTCATGAGACAAACTAGTGTCTTGGCACAAGGCCTTGGCAAAATCTTATTTGTAGTCTTGGAACGAGGCCTTGGCTATGTGGTTATGATAGTCTGGCATTATGCATTCCATCATTATGAAAGTGGTTATTGATATTGCATGTGATCATTCGACTAGTAGAATATCCATGTGAGTAAGTAAATGGCATTATTTCATTTTACTTTTGCCATACTATGTTGAAGTTCAATTTTAAAAGGCTTTTGTTTTAGTTATAAATTGCCTTAAGTGTTTATGCTTATTTATGAAAGCTTCTGCTATAATGTTATCCTTACTGAGCATCCGAGCTCACCCCTTTCAATGTTTTATTTTTCCCAGGAATATGAAGAAGTAATTTATGAATGACCTGCAGGGATAGTATGAGGGGATATGAAGACAAGATGTTTTTTTATGATGTAATGTAAAAATTTATGGATGTATCTAGTTATTCCAAGGCTACTAAACTAATCGGTCTTTCGAGACTTGATCTTTCTCATGATCATGCCAATGTTATGTAATAATGCACCGACTCTAGGTAATTAGGGTCGGGGCGTTACAGTTGGTATCAGAGGAAGTTTAGTACAAACCTTGGTAGCTAGATTTAGATAAACTCTGATTAGAGCACGTAGACCTAAGATGAACTTTGAGGATTAGTATAAAATAACTTCCTAGAATTTTGGTATTGTAGAGATTTTGTGAGTTTTCCGAGCAATACATCCCTGTCTGGATACGAGCAGGTAGAGGCGGCTCTGGCACAGATGTACCTAGGGGTAAAACCCGAAAACACCGCTTTGAGCTAGACTCGAACGGGAACTGGTGCACGACAACGGGCCTTGCTGCACTCTTGGTTACGACACTCCCGGGGGATATGCTTAGGATAATTTACATTTTCTTTACAAACCAATTTAAGTAATATATATATAAGATGAGAGTAAATGACCTTGGTTAATCCTAATATGTTTCAAATTGAGAATATGGTGACATTTTAATCTCTAAATGATTTTACGACTACTATTACTCACACAATGCTTTATGGTTTTAGTCAATGGCTGGATTCCAAGGAAGTCATAGTGACTTTGAGAATGATGTACAAGATGGGAACGGTGGTGGCAATGAGCAACAAAATGGAATGTTGATAGGCGTAAAAGATATCGTCTTTATGCCAAATCAGTTTTCCAAAAATATGATCAACAACATATATATTAACCAACTCCCAGACTCAACAAGGAAGAGAAAGGTGATAAATGATAAGAGCTCCAGCAATGGAGACCATGGAGAAAAGAACCCTCAATTTTCATCATGCAGGAAATGTGGAAAGAGACACCCAGGAAAGTGTCTCAATGGGACAACGAAATGTTTTACGTGCGGGAAGGAAGGACATAAAGTAAAGAATTGCCGAAGAAAAATGAAGAGTACTATGGAAGAAGATAAAAATGGTCCCAAGAGTCCATTTACAGTCATTTGCCGTAAATGTAGGGGACCTGGCCATTACCCGAGTGAATGTCCTATTCTATAGGATATTTTCTTGGTCAAAGAAGAAGCTATGTGGGAATAAATGGTTGGAGAAATGTTTAAAAAGTATTAGCACTCCTTGTTGATGGGTTTACTATGGAATAATTTTCTCTTGTATTTGTAACCCCGCAGTTTGCCATGTGAGAATGATATTTGAGGAAGAATTGTCTCTTCTCTTGTGGATTTGGGTATAAATAACCGTTTGGATTTATATGATCATTGGGGTTTGAGAGAATTATAAGTTATTCTAATTTGGGATGAAGATTCAAGGTATGATATAACATTTGTGGTTAAATTTATGATATAGTATTTTGAGGAATTTATCTCATTTTGGCAATATTATAAAATATAGTTTTTGAAAAAGGACAACACATAGACCGTGTGACAACCCGTCGCGTCGGACAAAGCTATGGGAATCGAACCCACAACCAAAGTGCGATTGGGATTTATCGCCTACCACTGGACTACGTGATGTCCCTGGTTAGTGTGACTTTTTTTTTTGTTAAATGATTTTATTGATCAATAATAAGTTTATTTGGGTTCTTATTTCATATAAAAAGAATACCCTTGGTATAGGAAAATGATTTGGTGATTAAGTGATAAATGTTATTTTGGAAGATGTTCGCTTTGTTGGAAACACTATATGTCCAAGGAAAATAGAATACTATGGGGTTTCATTTGTGGAGTAATGATAGATTTTTATCTACGTTTTTATTGTGGATTTATAGTGATTTGGGTTATTTATGGAAATGATTAACCTATAATAGAGAATATGTGATTAGGTTAATTACTTTTGAGTATGTGACTTTAAGAGTATCTGATGTCATTTGGAGATACAATTTAACATGGGAGACTACATAATCAAATTCTTCTATGTTTTGGGTTTCAATATTAGTTTGGATTATATTAAAGGATTTTAAGGACAATTGGTTATTGAATGGTATCTATTTAACTTTGGGGTATTGTTGGTTTAATTTTAGAAATTAAGATTAGTGCATATTTATCTCAATGAATATCCTTTTGGGGGATCATTAGATCATTCACTGACCATTTTGGTTTTGATTAATATTCAAAGACAATGTAAATATATGGTTTATCCTTCATGGATCATGTGATTCTATAGAAGTTTATTCTATCTCTTCCAATGTGACCAAGTCTTCTTGAATACTCATAGTTTTAAAAAAAAATGAGTTAGTGGTGGAAATTTATTAAAGAATGTAAATATACTTAAAATGTAAGTATATCTCATAATGTTCTTAGTCAATATCATAAATGAATTCCTCTTCCTTATGTAATGTAACTTAAAAAAAAAATGTTGTCCGTTTACTTTCCTACTAGGAGACTAATGGTCGTTTGTCTCAACACAAGTTTGTGGTTTTCTCATTGTTAACTTTCTCCTGATCATGATTTCTATCCCTCTCCATCATAACTTGACACTTAGTTTATCATCCATATCCATGTTTTCTTACATGGAATCCTAGTATGGGTTATCTTGGATGACCCTTATACCTCTCTTCCTTTCTTTTAAAGTGACAGTTTTATTGACTCTTTTTCCGATGTGGGACTTTCCATTATATTCCCAAGAAAAAATTTAAAAATTGCGAGGATGCAATTTATTGAAGGAGGGGAGAATGTAACACCCCAAGCTTCCTCGGTATGTTTCCTTTCAAATAATGCAATGACGTGCATTGTACGCAACTTCGAGATTTTAACACACCACAACCAATCAAACTAGCCGTTATGAATAGTAATACCTACTTTTAGAAATTATATATATTTTATATTTCAAAATGGACTTCATTTTTGGATTCGGAATATCGAATTTAGCCTACGGTGAAATTTTGGTACTTTTCGGATAACTTTCATATTTTGATGAATAGTGAAAATTACTAAATTTTAATTAAAAACAACTTTTTTAATCAAAATAATTAATAGTGATAAATTGTGAATTTGAGTGGTTTTAAAGTATATTTAGAATATATTTTTACCATTTAATATAATGTTGGTCATTGGACATAATTTTACAATTAAACCGAACATAAACAAGTGTCAATCTTTTGATAGTTATTATCTCTTAAAAACACGCTTTTTGTTTTGACAGCGGGAATTAATTTTAAATTAATTTCTGCCACTTCTGTGTTTTGAATTTAGAAAAATGGATTCCATATTTGGAATCAGGATGTACAAATTGTGTAAATAGGTAACTTTTATTTTTAGACATTTTGAATAATTACTGCGGTAAATATTTTATTTACCATGGTTAAGGGTAAATCCGGTAAATAAGGGTTAAAAAAATAATATTATAATAATACTAAATTACCCTAAAATGTGTCTTAACCCTATTGGTTGATACATGGTCCACCATGGGCATCTTTGGGTCAATTTGGGGACCCCATGGATCCACTTGTAAGTGATAATGACACTTTATATTAATTAAGTTAAAATGAATACAAAAATGACACAAGCATATATCTTTTAGCAAAACAATTGTTACATAGGGTTATATATGCTGGATTTTAGATTATAAATATTCATTAGAAAGCTAAAAAGATTTCCTACATAATTATATTTTATTTATAATTTTTTGACATTAAATAATTTATTTTATTTATGACACAATTATGATGCAGTAATTACTAAAATAGTAAAAAATTAACATAATTGATATTATAAATACCCAAATAATTATAATATTAAACTTTTAATGAATTAAACAAATTTTCTAAGATAATATGATATATTAGGATTGATTTATTTGACTTTGTTCGAAGTAATCAATCTGTTATGAGTTTCACAAAAATCAACTAGTGAATAGTGTCAAAATTGACATAAAAGAGTTCTTAAAACAAATATTATATTATTAATTGATATTAAATTCCTAAAAATCTAAGGTTCGGCCAAGAGACTTATATTATGATAGGTTAATCATTAATGGACCACTTGGGGGTCTTTTGGATGTATATAGTAAGTTTATTAACCATATTATATAAAAATACAAAGAGACATTGTAAAAGTGAAACTAATTAACTTAGAGTTAATACTTAAAGATAAGGTTAATATAAGTACCCAAACCTGTCTAAATTCTATTGGATGAGTTGTTTTCGACCTATCCCCACCTCAACCTTTGAATAGTCAACTTTGTATCCATTGGAAACCGAATATGAATTTATTATAAATTAATATTTCTATCTTTTCCAAAGATGCCCCTCACCCCTCTTATAAAAAGGCACTCCTCCTTCTCATTTCCTCACACCTCTAAAGCCACTTGGCTCGTCCAAACTCTGTCCAACTAAGCTCCCCACATCCCTATCCTCCTCCTTGAAGCTTCCCCTTAGGCAGAAAGCATTTCAACAAGTCCTTTGGTTCCAACCAAAGTGAGTTACCTAAATTAAAGGTAACGATTTCTCTTAAATTATTTTCATTTATTTTGCTTCTTCAACCCCCCAAAATCTTTTTATTTCCCTTCTTTTGTAACAACACCAGTATCCTCAATATACTAGGATGTTGTTATAAGAAGTATTCAAACTACACATACACACAACTCCATCTAATGGATGATGAACATAATGTTTCTGTGGATGACAAACTAACGCCTCACGAAACGATGATTGTTCAAAAACATCTTACCGCCTCTCATGGTGGCCATTATGATGGCACTGTAATTAAATATGATATTAATGATATATATTTTATATATAAGCTTCTGTAATTACATTTTATTTCATACCATTATTCGTTTCATGTCGTATATACATACGATAATTTCATTTGAGGAAGTGCGGACTACCGCCCCCTTAAAATGATATGACTCGTTCATACCACACATGGAACGTATAAAGGATGGTGTTAATGAACTTAAGTAACATATATAAAATATTATATTATACTGTAATAGTAATATACCTATGTATCATTTGGATTCGATTCTTTTAAAATAAAAAATTAAATGGAAGTAGCGTTCGTGCGTACGTACGGACTACCGTCTCCACGAACGCGATGAGATTCATTATCCATCGTATCCATTCAAGTATAATTATCATTTAATGATTTAAAATTGATGTTTAAGGACTTGATATCATTCTGGATATGAATAAGATACAACAAACATGACTTATGTAACAAAACATATAAAAGAAAATGAGTAAGTTAACACCCGAAACGGCGTTAATACTAAGATATTATTAACAAATCAATGTTAAAAGATCATATATGATATCATATTAAAGTAAATGATTCTTGTATTATTCAATAACAATTATTTCACCATTATACAGGAGGTAAACCTACCATCGACCAAGGAAAAAGTACAAAGTAAGGGTTTTCTTATCTCACTTTTAATTCCGTGAGAATTCCATTGATCACCACTTAATTATTGCATGTGGTGTATGTGTACTGCCCATGATCGTATTCATTGTGTAATATAATTTAATTTATGGGTATTTACATCATCATGGTATGATACTTCTTTCATGGGTGTATGTTTCGTAAGTTACCTAATCGATAAGGGAATTTGAGATTTCAATTTCCACTCATTTGGATTTACACATATTTCATTGATTATATTACCCCAAGATTATGTGTGGAATCACTATTCATTTGATTATGTCATAATTTCCACTCCCCTTCCTGTGGATATAAGTTGGATACACATAATCACTCCATTGGTAATTCTCAAGTCATTGATATGAATTTGATAAGAGTAATTTTAACTCATTCTCCATTTGTTGAGTTAAACATCCAATTCGTTGGTATTGTTTTTACAAGAATATGTGTGAATGTCCTTTGATTGTTTTACACTGAATATCCAATCATATTTAGTGTATTTATATTTGTCACACATAATTATATCATTGATTTATCCTTAACCTAAGGATACAACCTTTATGAGAGATTTCATCTCAATTTACATTCCATTGAGACTTCTTTGATGATATACACCAAATCACTTTTATGTGGTGTATATATAATGTACTTTGACATAGTATATCATGATTCCCTTTATTCTCATGATATTACAAAGTTTTGATCACCTCAATTATTTGTATTCAAGTGTATCTTTTGCTAAGAATCTCTAACTAAAATACCATTTTTTAAATGTTTTAAAGACTTATTCATCTAAACCTTTCTCATTAATGTCCATGTTTTAAAAATGGTTTAAAGGATTTATTTATATGGACATTAAAGTTTAGAAATCAAAACTCCTTTTAAAAAGTTTCAAAGTGGTATGGGACACTTTGATTCAAAAATCTACTTTTAAATGGCTTCTTGACAAATAGTGTGACTTTTAAATGTTTTCAAGAAAAGGGGGATATTTCTCTCAAATAGTTTTGATGATTATTTTCATCTATGTCAACATCCTTCATTATTCTTGATTGAGGTTAATGTGATACAATACAATCTTCAATATTGTATCGAATGAGTTATGTTTGACTGTGGATGTGCTGTTTTTATACCATTCATGGTTTGTGGTAAAAGTATTGACATTTCGTATGCTAGTTTTAATACGAATGTTTATGTTATGTTTAAACATGTTCATATGAGGAATGCATTGGACTTAATAAGTGACGGGTGGAGCCCGCTATAGCTCATCGATGCATCGGTAGGTCTCATGAGACAAACTAGTGTCTTGGCACAAGGCCTTGGCAAAATCTTATTTGTAGTCTTGGCACGAGGCCTTGGCTATGTGGTTATGATAGTCTGGCATTATGCATTCCATCATTATGAAAGTGGTTATTGATATTGCATGTGATCATTCGACTTGTAGAATATCCATGTGAGTAAGTAAATGGAATTATTTCATTTTACTTTTGCCATAATATGTTGAAGTTCAATTTTAAAAGGCTTTTGTTTTAGTTATAAATTGCCTTAAGTGTTTATGCTTATTTATGAAAGCTTCTGCTATAATGTTATCCTTACTGAGCATCCGAGCTCACCCCTTTCAATGTTTTATTTTTCCCAGGATTATGAAGAAGTAATTTATGAATGACCTGCAGGGATAGTATGAGGGGATATGAAGACAAGATGTTTTTTTATGATGTAATGTAAAAATTTATGGATGTATCTAGTTATTCCAAGGCTACAAAACTAATCGGTCTTTCGAGACTTGATCTTTCTCATGATCATGCCAATGTTATGTAATAATGCACCGACTCTAGGTAATTAGGGTCGGGGCGTTACAATATTTGACCAAATAAAATCCTTCTTTATAATGGGGACATCAAAATTTACTTTTTGTAAATTTTTGTAATTTTTCCAATAATGTTCATTTTTTAATGAATGGTGAAAAATATTATATTTTTATTCAAAACTGTGTTTTAATCTAATTTATTTATATAGTTAGATTATATTTTTAATTGGATTTGAACTGTAATTAGAATATATTTTTACCATTTAATCCAATTTTGTTCATTGTAATTAATTTCATTTTGAACTTGGACATAAACAAGTGTTAATCGTTTGAAAGTTATAGTTTCTTAAAAAAAACTATTTGATTTAACAATGGATATTAATTTTAAAATTAATTAATGAAAATTTTATGTTTTTAATTTGAAAAAATAAACATCATTTTTTGAATTCGGAATATCAAATATATCTTAGGCTGAATTTTTTGTATTTTTCTGAAAAACATCAATTTTTGATGAATAGTGAAACCACTTATTAGTAGTTTAAAAACTGACTTTTTCATTTCAATGAAATTTTACCACATCTTTGAATTGAATTTCGAAACTTCTACATACATGGTTGTTATTAGTAAGTAAAATTTGGTTCAATAAGATGAAAATAATTTCTGTTGAATAGTAACTTTTGACTTTTTTACGCGGTTAAAGGTAAATAGTGTAATTCAAGGTAAAAGGAATATTATAATAATTCCAAATTAACTTAACACTTGTTATAATTTTATTTTATGAGTAATATCCGACCATTGTCATACTTGGGTCGATTTGGGGACCCCATGGAGCCAATTATGAATGATAATGACACGGTAAATTAATTAATTTAAAGTAAAGGCAAAAATGACATTAAAAAAAATTGTTTAGTAAATTAATTTTTATATGGTTTTATATAAGATATATTTTAGACTATAAATATTTTTTAAAAATCTCAAAATATTTCATAGATGATAGTATTTTTTTTATAATTTTTAGACATCTGATAAATTAAATTATTTATGACACAATAATGATGCAGTATATTCCTCATTAATAAATGAGTTAAAAAAATAAGATTATAATGATTACAATATTATCGAAAACTTGTACAATTATAAACAAATGATTTTATTTCGACCATGAGTTATCTTATCATCAACTCTAATGATTTTTGGGCCTTTAGAAACCTAATTTCATTATATAATATAATAATATTTTCACACCTTCCAAAAGAGCACCTCCTCGCCCTTATAAAAGGAGACCACTTCTAACCAATTCCTCAAACCTCTCAATCCTTTTGGATCATCTAACCTCTGCCCAATTAATCTCCATACATCCCTCTTTTCCACTTAGAATCCTTACCTTAGGCAGAATTCACTTCAACAAACAATTTTGGTTCAAAGCAAAGGATGTTACCCAAATTAAAGGTAATGGTTTCTCTTAACTTTATTTATTTTATTTTACTTCTCCAACCTCTAAAATCTTATTATTACTTTATTTTATAGAAAAAAAAGTTTCCATAATATACTAGGATGTTTTTATGTGAATTATTCTAACTAAATTTACACACACCTCCATCTAATGAGTGAAGAACGTAATGTTTATATGGATGAAAAAATAACGCCTCAGAAAACGATGATTGTTCAATTACCTCCTACCACCTCTCATGGTGGCCATTATGATGGAACTGTATTTATATGTGATATATATTATGTTTATTTTTTATTTATTCTTCTGTATTTTTCATTTATATTATACATTTATGGTTTCCATTATGGTCAAACGTGATAATTTCATTTGAGGAACTGCGGACTACCGCCCCCTCAAAGTGATATGACTCGTTAATGACTTATGTTGGACATATAAAAGATGGAGTTAATGATATAATATATGATATTATACTGGAATTATAATATACCAATGTATCATTATTTTTTAATTCCATTAAAATAAGAAATATAAATGAAAGTAGTGTTCATGCGTACGTACTGCTTACCGTCTCCATGAACGGTACATTTCATTTCTTACCTCAAAATGTTATGTACTATTATAAATACATGTATATACTGGATATATATGATATATATGATATATATGATATCTAAATCATGAATATCATTCAATATATAATGGAATATTGACCACATGGACATATTGTAAATATAAGGTGTTCATTTTTGACTCAAGTACCAAATATCGACAAAAAGAATATTATAACTTGAATGATTACATAATTTATATAACATGGTAATAAGTGATATTAAAAGGAATAATAAACTTAAAAAAGGTTCTTATGCAAGTGTAAATTAACTTTAGTTTATTATTCAGGATATTAATGAACGAACAGGTCCTGTCAGACACGATGTAAGGGATTTTCTTATCTCGGTTTTAATTCTGTGAGATTTCCATTGTTCACCACTTATTAATTCAATGTGGTGTATTTTATACTTACATATGATATATATTATCATTATTATAATTTTATTCATGGTTTTCTGTGATTATTTTGTGGTTATTAACTTTTGGTTATAGGACTCAGTTAATTATAACATGGTAAAGGGTTTCATCACTCTTTTTATTCCCATGAGATTCATGCTATATTTGCCACTATTTCTTTTTGTGTAGAGTATCTACTGCCAATGATTGTACTATATGTATAATATACATTCATTTATTAGAATTTACATCTTCATTGTATAATCCTTCTTTCATGGGTTGTATGTTTCTTAAGTTACCAAATCAGTAAGGGAAAATTTTATCCCAATTTCAATTCCTTGGGTTAATCTTATAATTCTTAATTATACCATGATATGATTATGTGTGGAATCACTATTTACTTATTTATGTTGTAATTTCTACCCCCCTTTTATATGGATAAAATTTTGATACACATAATCACTCCATTTATAAATTCTCACGACATCAATATGAACTTGATAAGAGTAATTTTAACTCAATTTCCATTCATTGAGTTAAACATTCAAGTCATTGGTTTTGAATTAAAAATAACATGTATGAATTTCCTATGATTAATTTACACTGAATATCCAATTATATTCAGTGTATTATTATTTTTCACACATTATTATGTAATTTATTTATCCTTAATCTAAGTATATAGTTTTTATAAGGGATTTCGTCTCAATTTATATTCCATTGAGACTTCATTGTTGTTATGCACCAATTCAAACTTATATGGTTTTTATACCTTCCTTGTTCATATTATACCATGAATCCATTTATTCTCATGATATTATAAAGTTATGATTAAAATTTATTCCTAAATTATTTTTATTCAAGAGTCTCCCCTTTTTTTAACAACTTTTTAACTAAAATATCATTTTAAATGTTTTAAAGATTTATTATTCTGAATTTTTATCCTAATTTAGATGTTTTAAAAATGGGTTTGAGTAAATATTTATACGAATAATGATGTTTTAAAATTATTACTCCATTAAAATAATCAAAGTGGTATGGTACACATTAATTTAAAAAAAATCTCTTTTTAAATGGTTTATGAAAATGGATTGATTATTTCAATATATGGAAATTAATTCTTGTGATTGAAAATGAAAAGTTATTAGTGAAATGTTTATATTTGGAATATTTTATGTGTTATGATGGTACTTGGACATTTTATGGTTGGTTACATGATAAAACATATGAAGGGTGGTGCCGTGATAAACCAGGATGGGTGGTTACGTTATAACCTCAAATTCATTGGGTATGGAAGTAGGTCGTATGGCTATTCTATTTAGTGATATTTGTGGAATTCAACCATATGGTTATAAAAATTATGAATGTTTCTGTCCCAAGTTACCTTTATATGTTATTTGTTCTTCATATGGGTTTTATGGAAATATTTTGGTTACAAAAGGGTAAGTAATGGTCTTTTATTAAGTAATGAGTATTTACAAGTTCATAAAATGGAAAAGTATTACTTATGATTAAGTATTCATGGAATACTTGTTGTTTTGAAAATCTAACAGTTCTCCTTCATTGTGTATCCCTTAATGAGATTTTTATGCTCATCCCAAGTTTTTGAAATGTTTTTCACAGGACATAAAGTGGAATAGGGTCAAGGATGAGATCAAGGAAAATTCATGGTGTCTAAAACATGGAACTAGACATGTATACATTATTCAAGAATTTTTATTTTATAAAAAAATTGAAACTGAGTAGAAGTGTCTATTTTGAAATTTTTGAGATGTAATGTAATTGTTATTCATAATTCTCTAAAACTATAAACCTAAAAAGATCATCAATTTGAATTATTCATTTAATTCAAGATTATGTAATGTTTAAGGTCAGGTCCTTATAGTTGGTATCAGTTAAATCATTTAATATTATATGTAAACATATTAATCATTTATAGTGGAACCAAGTCACCACATATTTAAATGAATGATTTTATAGGTTCAAAATATACTCATCCATTTAATTTTGGGAATGTTTTAGGAAAATATTAATCCTTATTTTATACTTTCAACACCTTTAAGTCATTTGACATTAATCATTATAATTTATCTTCTTACCATATTAACATAATTAAATGAAAAAATTAATATGGTAATTTTAAATTTATATTTCCATTCAGATTCCAAATGGGAAAATTATTTCATTAGATTTAATCGTCATAGGAAGAATAAACTACCATTAATAAATGAAAACAAAAATCATGAAAATTTATTTTTTATGAAAATATCATATTTATATGTAAAAATAATTTATCAACAAAATAATGAAATAAATTAGTTTCTATAATAATTTATTTTTAAAATAAATAATATTTGATGTTATTAAACTTTTTTATAAATCCATAACTCATTTTAATCTTCAAATCATTCCATTTATTGCAATAAATAAAAAATAGATTCTTAATTTGAATAAAAATATTTTTTATTTACAAAAGTCAGGCCTTGGGTTCCCAATTTCAAAATATTGTTATGAAATATATTTTTTATTTAATTAAACATGTAAATTATCAAAAAAGTCTAACAGATGATTAATGGAATCTTTTAGGTAGATTTTATTACTATATACCAATGTTTTAAACATATTTTCCATTATTTACCATTACTAATGTGACATATATTTACCACAATTAATATAAAAAATGGATGAAAATTAATCAAACATATTAATAAAATTAATAATTTTGATTATCAATATGTGAAAAAATTTAATATATTAATTTTTCAACTATGGTAGAAATTATGTTTCATATATGTACATAAAATGCAATGATAAATGTTTTTAGAAAAATCTGTTTTAATACAAAAATGAACTTATACCCCAATAAACCGTACAGATTGTTCATATATAATTAATTATATAATTTATAACTAAATTATTTTATTTATAATTTAAGATAATATTAAAAAAGTGTAGGTATTTATTAATGAATTGAAATATCATTTTAAAAAAACTGCTAATATTTAAAATAATTGAGAAATCAATCTTGTCTGAAATATAAATATATTTCAAAAAATGTTAATTTTAATATGATAATTTTAAATTTGATATCATTTATTATTCAATATCTTTAAAAAAACCGAGACATTTTAATTAAAATATATTCTCACAAAAATAATGAAAATAATTTGTAAAGAAAATGTATATTTTATGACAAAAATAAATTTTTTTAAAATTGATTAATTTTTCTTATCCATTAATAAATGAATTTGAAAAATATAAAATATTATGCATTTTTTTATGTGTTTATTCCAATTCATATTTCCAATTTTAATGGGAATCTAATAATGGTAACACTAAAATGGCATTATGTTAATAGTATATGAGGATTTATTTAATCTCAGTGTTTCTTGCAACGCAATCCATAAACAAAGAAAACATTATATGATGAGAAATATATAATAAATTTATTGATTGCTATAATTTAATATTGGATTATAATATAATGAAATTGAATGTTTAATATCTAAAACAAGATTTATTTTCTACTCTTCTTATCATTTCTTTGATTTTAATTCCTTCTTACATTCACACTTATGTTTGATTCAAAATTAATCTTAAAATTAATTTATAAGGGGAGCCGACACTATATATTATTTCTTGAAGAATTTTTTTCCCATAATTTTTATATTATCTATAATTTATTAATGGATATCTATAACACTAATTTTCTAATAAAATATTTTATTTTTCAGGGGGTATAACTTTTATGAAAAAATAAAAATGCATTTAATGGTTTTGGTAAGTTCGTTTCTACAAACATTGAAATTATTTATCGAAGTATAAAAATAAAATATTTTTAATTTGTTTGTTTCAAATCCATTCATATTCCAACCATTTTCACCTATATTTGTTTAAGAAAATTATTTTCCACGTTTTTATTGTTTTCCAAAATAATATCTATTTCCGATTTTCCAATAATTATTATCTTTTAATGTAAAAGTTACCAATAGTAAAAATATATTTCTACTTAATTTGGAATGAATATTTTTAATTCTATTATGACATTGTTTTTCATCAACACAAAATTTATTTAATTCTTTTTATGCTTCACTAGACTTATTCAGTAATAGTATTATCGACATTCTTTATCTGGATAGATTATGATACAGACTTAAGGTAGTTTTCATAGATCCCATATATTTAAAGGGTTAACTTTACAATTATAGAATAATGAATGTTATTAATGTATTCCAGAACACCCATTTTATGCTTTATAATAATGATATCAGTGTATCTAATATTGCACTAAACATTATCAGAAAATACCTTTTATCTCTTGAGTTAAATATGTGACGAAAAGAACTTATTGATATGAATTTTTTATCCATTGACCAAATTGATATGATCATATTGTTATAAATGGAACATAGTAATATGTTTAAAATTTTACCCTTGTATATTTTATAGTGTTCACCATATTAAGTGTGGACCATGTGGATATGTTCCTATTTTTTTGTATGGTCCATATTGATATGTCTAAATATTAAGATTGGAATTTACACATACATTCAAAATGTTATGGGTTATCTATGATTATGGTTAGAAAGAATGTCACTATTATGCAGGATATATCATTATTATTTCCGAAGTTTACAAAAATATCAATCCATGATACATTTTTTATCCTTCCATGATGACCCTATAAAACGATTATGTTTTTCATTCCATGAATTTTTTTAATTAGATATTTCACGTAGGACCATGTTCTCAGATCATGATCATAGAAGTAAGATTTCATTCCTATATGACTCATGTATTAGGTTATGATGAAATATTAATGACCTGATACCTGATTTATAATCTATTTGTATGGGTATTGTTTTCATGTATTATCTTTACTTGTTCTCTCTTATGATCATTGATTGATATCATTTATTTTTTCAATTACATAGAACCTTAACTCACCCTTTTATTATGTTTCCATTACCTAGGAAATGAATATGTTTATTGGTATGATATGTCTATAAGTATTTATTTTGAAGATAATTTTATTCGAAATATTTAGTATATATTTTAATGTAATAATATCATGCAACTAATCTCAAATGGAACTAAAATTATAGGTTGTGAGGTGTTTATTATTTTGTGATGTAATAATTATTCCCATAAAATGATATAATAATAATTCACGATATTCATGAAATACCCACATAATCACACTTCTAGATATAGAGAATGATTTTCATAAATGTTTATATATCAAAGCAATTAGAGTATAATTCCAAGATCAATAGATCGGTGTATTTGGGGAAAATGAACATAATACATCATAATTATACATTATACTGTATAATATAACTATATACTTCACCATTTTCTTATATTAATATTTGAAACTCTCATTAATTCATATATTCAACTATGGGTATACAACCAAGAAATTGTGATCTAAAAGGATAGTAAGGGGAGGAATAAAAGTGGAGAAACATGTAAAAGGAAAAACAAATATATATGGGATAATGTAGATATCCCTAAAAAATCATAATTAAAGGATAATTATAAAACTCATGTGGTAATCATTCGAAAATGGCATAGAATGTGATATGTAAATAATAATGATTCATTATAACATTTTAAAAAATCATGTTGGGACTAAGCGTTTTTGTGGGGATTCAATGAAGATAGAAGATATTAGTAAGATATTGGTTTGGCTAATATAAGGTCTAATAAAAGATTTTATTTATTTTTTAACATATTATATTGTTGACCTATACAATAGATGTAATTGAATATAGTAATAGTATCTCAAGTTCAGCGGATAGGGGTTACCGGTCTAATGTAATTAGCATGATTTTTGAGATAATGTTTTATCGTTTCATGCTTAATAACACTACCAGACCAAATACTCAATGAATTTATAATCAGGAGATTATTTCTTGATCTTAATGTCCCTTGAATCATGGCCACAAAATGCATTCATGATCAAAGTATAAGTACAAAAAGGGGTTTTTGTGTTGTTTCTGTTGATATGTTATTTTCGTGGTTTGAATATTCAAATAAATGTTAGGGAATGTTTTTTGTTGTTAACATATACAGTTTTATTGGCCTATAATTTGTGAAGATATTAATTTTGTGTAATTATGTCAAATTATAAAGGGATTTCACTAGGAAATGTGATTTGTTAAATAAAGTCTGATGATCTTATACAATTTAATTAGTACGTTTTCATCAGTAGAACTATTTGTTTTGTTTCATGTTAATATATTTATTATTCCTATATTATGATCTTCTATGATGTTTAAATTTCATTTTTTAAATGTATGACTAGATAAAATTATCTTAGATATTTTATTGATGGTTTTGATTAAAATCATTAGATTAGAATAATATTATGAAGTTTATTAATTAGAATTTTGTGTGAGAATGAAATAGTATTATAGTTCTAATGAAACATATTATATGGTGGAAGTGTCCATAAGAATAATTCAATGACATTTATATGATGTTGTGGTGGAACACCTCTGGGAGTTTCATCAGTCAAATGTTCTGTGATGAAATTTTACAAGACAAATGAATAGTGTTAATTAGAACCTGTTAGAAATATATTATTATTATTTCATAAAAATATCAAATGTAATGATTGTGGTTTAGAAATTGAAAATTTTCAAATAATTATAGATGAATATCATGAAACTCATTAAGAAATATGGAATTTTTAATAATAATTCTATCTCCAAGTCTTATGAACATATCTTATCTTTTAGGAGAATTCGTTATAGTTTGTAATAAGACATTTATAAACAGTATAGTCAAACATTTTTAAGTAGAATATTTAAAATTATGATCAAACATATATATATATATTTTAATGGGTGATAAAACTATATAAATGGGATTTGGGTTATGTAGTTCTGTGTGAAATCTATGAATTTTGTGTAAAGAATAGTAGAATTTGAATTTTGGATGGATAAATATTTTAAAGTGGAATCAGTCTGATGAATACCTTATAATGACACACCATCAATTGGTGTAAGGTTGATGGTGTATTGATGGGATCAAATGAACAAGTTGAATATGCATAGGTTTGAAAGATACCCAATAGAGTTTCATATCAATTGATATCATATGGATAGTTTGCCGACATGATATGTAAAATACCACCTTGGAAGTGCTATCAATCTTAATGAAGGAAAAAAAGGAATATTGAATAGAAATCATATAGATTATACCATATGAACTTTGATCAAATAAACAGGGTTATTTCTCACTGATATATAAGAATGTAAAAAATATTTTATTAAAATATATGAATGTGTGAAGAATTTTCAATCAGAAGCAAGATAATAAATTGAATCCTGTTACTTGATGCTCTTATGGTTGTCACAAACACATTATTTAGTAATTTATCTGTGATATCTTCACATGCACTATAGAATGACAATAGATCTATACAATTGAAGGGATACTTCTTACATACTATAACCACATTCATATGTTTTTTCCTAGATTTTCATTACGTATTTGATTACATAAAAAACCTGAAATAAACTAGATAATCATATTGAGTATTGAACATTTTAAATACCTATGGTCCTATAGTTTTTACTGGTTGGATTTTTCCATTATATATTTTTCTCACTAACAGTATATGAAGGTAGTTTTATAATTTTTAAAAACAATAAATAAGGATATTTCCACTTCACCCCTCCACCTCTGAGCGATCCCAGAAATCATGATTGGTCATATCATGTGGTATTAGGGGGATGGATTTCATTATGGGAAATTTTCTAATGATTTATTGATATAATGTCTCCAAGGATGTTTTCTGATCTGTTAATAGAAAGGGTATTCATATTTTCGAGGGAAAAAACTACCATATTTGGAAAGATTTAATGTTTCCTTAATGTCCAATAACACCAATGAAATAAATAAGAAAAAACATAGAAGTTATAGATCTTGAGATTGATATTTGTTGATCTTAAAATGGGCGAAGATTAATATTTTGGTGACACATTAAGTAGATTAATTGACACTTGATACACTATAATATGCTACAATGATAAGATTAATGGTTTTACTCTTTTTGAAACAATTCCAAGAATTATTCAAAATAATGTCTGTTCCATTGTATCATCATTGGAATATTGAGATCCTAAAAAATTATCTCTATATGATAAAGAAAAAATTCCCAACACTTATAAATTATAAGTGAAAGTGAAATCAAGAACAATGAAAATGTTGATATAGGTATTTACTTCAACAAATACTAGCAGGGAAAGGAGAAGAATGTTATTGATAAAGAATTCAATGAATCTGAATGAAATATGATGTTAGTGAAAATTTTAATGAATTTATGACCTTTGTTTTGAGAAAAGCATAAAAGTAAAACTAGAATGTAACACCCCAAGCTTCTATGGTACTCTTCTCTTTGAATGATGCAATAGCGTGTGTTGTACGCAACGTCGAGTTCTAACACACCACAACGAATCAAACTAGCCATTATGAATTGTAATACCCAGTTTTTGAAATTTATAAATTTCATTCATCAAAATGGACTTCATTTTTGGATTCGTAATATCAAAATTATCCTAGGGTGAGTTTTTGGTATTTTTCTGAAAAACTTCATTTTTTGATGAATAGTGAAACCACTAAGTGGTAGTTAAAAAACTGATTTTTTCATAAAACATAATTTTACCACTACTGTGAGTGGAATTTCGAAAATCCGAGAGATTCAGTTAATATCAAGGAGTAAAATTTGGTTCAATGAGATGAAAATAATTTTTGGTGAATAGTAACTTTTTACATTTATTTACCACGGTTAAAAGTAAATAGGATAATTAAGGGTAAAAATGATATTAATATTACCCTGAAACATGTCCTAATTCTATTGGAGAAGAGTGTCTCGACCAAGAACAACCTCAGGAATAAAATATAATCATTTAGGTCCACTTGGATTAGATTAGGACATTTATTATTATTTAATTCAAAGAAGAGTTAAAAGAGTTAAAATCAAAGTTTATTTACTAAAACATTTCTAATATGGGGATACACATAAGATAAATTCAATTATAAATATTAATTAGAATGATAAAAAGATTTCCTACATAATGAGATTTTATTTATAATTTTTAGACATTAAATAAGTCAATTTATTTATGACACAATGATGATGTAGTAATTACCATAATAGTGAAAAATTAAAATAATTGATATTATAAATACCCAAATAAATATAATTTGAGACTTTTTATGAATTACACTAATTTTATAGGTTAATTTTATTTGTTAGTATTGATTTAATTACCTTTTTTCGAAGTAATAATTTGGTTATGATTTTCACAAAAATCAAATTTCGAAATAGTGTCAAAATTGACATAAAAGAGTTTTTAAAAAAAATATTATATTCTTAATGGATATTAAAATTCTAAAAATCTACAGTTTGGCCTAGAGACTTATATCATGATAGGTGTATCATTAATTGACCATTTGGGGTTCTATTGAATGTATATAGTAAGTTTATTAACAATATAATATAAAAATACAAAGAGACATTGTAAAAGTGAAACTAATTAACTAAGATTTAATACTTAAAGATAAGGTTAATATAATGACCCAACCCTATCTAAATTCTATCGGTTGAGTGTTTTTCGACCCATCCACACCTTAAAATTTAAATAATCTACTTTGGAACCATTAGAAACCGAATATAAATTTATTATAAAATAATATTTCTAGCTTTTCCAAAGGTGCCACTCACCCCTCTTATAAAAGGGAACTCCCCCTTCTCACTAATTCACACATTCAAAGCCTCTTGGATTAGCCATCACCTTCCCAAATACTCTCTAAAATTCCCTCACTACATCCTAGAGGCATTAGTTTGATCAGAAAGAAAACCTAAGGATCCCTTTTGATCAAATGAAAAGGAAGAACCCGAAGAAGAGGTAATGTTTTCACCACCTTTTTTCAAATTCATTTCTTCTTCAACTTCTTGTTTCTTTGTTATTACCATTATAAAATAATAACTCTAGTATCTTATATATATTTTGATATTATTATAAATTTGGTACAACCATATTCAGTATTCTATCCATCCTCTGAATGACATGTTGCCATATGTGCGTTCGTACGGCTTACCGTCTCCACGTCGTGGTGTAATTGTTATTCAATAAATTATTATTTGGATGGGTATTATAATGATGTGTAATAAATATAACATGATAATGATTCTGTATATATGATATACCATCCAATTATATATTAATTTAATATCAAAAGAATGATATTGTCGCTCTTGCGCACGTACGGACTACCGTCTCCATGAACGCGATGAGATTCATTCTCCATCGTATCCATTCAAGTATAATTCTCATTTGATGATTAAAAATAATGTTTACATACTGGATATAATATCTGTATATGAATAAGATACAACCTATCCATAACAAACCCAGCTTATTTAACAAAACATATAAAAGAAAATGAGTAAGTTAACACCCGAATCAACGATAATACTAAGATATTATTAACAAATCAATGTTAAAAGATCATATATGATATCATATTAATGTATATGATTAATTTATAATTTAATATAAATTATTTCACCATTATATAGGAGTTTATCCTACCCTCAACCAAAGAAAAGTACAAGGTAAGGGTTTATTTCACAATCTCTTGATTATCCGAGATTGTTTATACGTAATAATCTACTGGGATTTATTTATCATCCACATCCATGTTTCTTAAAAATGTATTTCAAAACATTTTTACTATTTACAAGAATATGGGTTAAAGTCATTTATACCCTTGTTTTATTTTCTATAATATATTTATAAAGGAATCTTTCCTTCGTTTTCCAAACAAGGTCCTTTTTAACCTTTTCGGTAGAATTAAGGTAAGAATGTTTTTTCTATCTTATACGGCGGGGGTGGCTATTTTCCGCCATTATAAAATAGTAGAAGCTTCCCTTAAAATCTTATAAGAATATTTTCAAAGTAAATTTTTTCTTTTATAATTATGTGACTTTTCAATAATTTCAGAAAAAAGAGAGATATTTCTCTCAAACAGTTTTGATTTCATCTATGTCAACATCCTTTGATGGATTTTATACTTATTTGAAGTTGATTTATTTTGAAACAGAACTTCTATATTGTATTGAAGGTTTTGTGATATGTTTGAATATGGATGTGTTATTTTTATACCATTCATGGTTTATAGTGAAAGTATTGACATTTTGTATGCTAGTTTTAATACGAATGTTTATGTTATATTTAATCCTGTTCATATGAGGAATGCATTGGACTTAATAAGTGACGGGTGGAGCCCGCTATAGCTCCTCGATGCATCGGTAGGTCTCATGAGACAAATTAGTGTATTGGAACATGGCCTTGAAAAAATATTATTTTTAGTCTTAGCACGAGGCCTTGGCTATGTGGTTATGATAGTCTGGCATTATGCATTCCATCATTATGAAAGTGGTTATTGATATTGCATGTGATTATTCGATTAGTAGAATATCCATGTGAATAAGTAAATGGAAGTATTTCATTTTATTTTTTCCATACTATATTGAAGTTCAAGTTTAAAAGGATTTTGTTTTAGTTATACATTGCCTTAAATGTTTATTCTTATTTATAAAAGTTTCCGCTATATTGTTATCCTTACTGGGCATTTGAGCTGACCCCTTTTCTATGTTTTATTTTTTCCAGGATGTGAAGAAGTAATTTATGAATGAACTGGAGGGATAGTATAAGGGGATAAGAGTGTGGAAAATGGAGACTATATTATTGTAGTTTTCATTTTATGATGTAATGTAAACTTTATTAATGTATCTAGTTATTACAAGGCTACTAAACAAATCAGTCTTTCGAGACTTGATCTTTCTTGTGATTATGCCAATGTTATGTAATAATGCACCGACTCTGGGTATCTAGGGTCATGGCATTACAGTTGGTATCAGAGAAAGTTTAGTACAATCCTTGAAAGCTAGATTTAGATAAACTCTGATTAGAGCACATATATTTAATATAGACTTTGAGGATTAGTATAGAAGAACTTCCAATAATTTTGGTATTATAGAGATTTTGTGAGTTTTCCAAGAAATACATCCCTGTCTAGATACGAGCATGTAGAGGTGGCTCTGGCACAGTTGTACCTAGGGGTAAAACCTGAAAACACCGCATTGAGCTAGACTCGAATAGGTACTGGTGCACGACAACGGGCCTTACCGCACTCTTGGTTACGACATTCCCAGGGGATATGCTTAGGATAACTCTCATTTTCTTTACAAATCATTATGAAGGGTTTATGAGTATATACTTCCTCAACGAAAACATTTTTATGATTATGGATTATATCCCTAAA
Organism: Viscum album; assembly: GCA_963277665.1. Taxonomy (NCBI): domain Eukaryota; kingdom Viridiplantae; phylum Streptophyta; class Magnoliopsida; order Santalales; family Viscaceae; genus Viscum; species Viscum album. The sequence goes on along the minus strand of OY728140.1, from coordinate 175,066,085 downwards.
TAGTTCAATTTATGTTAAGTGTTTTATAAGTATGGAATTATGTATTTTGATTCATAAACTGATCTAGTTTATGCCATTGTTTAGAAATGGTTCCTAGTGGAAGAAATGGAAACTCTATCAATGCAAGCACTCCATGTAGGGATTACCCACCTGCTCAAGATAATTAGTGGAGCTGGTGGTACAACTGGTGCTGATCAGATTATCACCATACTGGGACTACTCACTCAGGTTATGAATAATAACCTTACCCGTATGGAGCACCCTGATCCACAACGTGGAGGATCAATGTTAAATCGCTTCATGAGGCGAAAACCACCAACATTCAATGGGAGTAAAAATTTATTGGCAGCTGAGCAATGGATAAGATCCCTAGAGAAAATATTTCAGGCTTTGGGAAGTAGTGAAAGGGAAAAAGTTATCATGGCAGTTTACCGCCTCACTGGAGATACTGATCAATGATGGTCATTGATTCAAAACATTATGGAAGATGATGAAGTATCAAATATGGAATGGATGGAGTTAAAAGATCTGTTTTTAGAAAAATACTTTCCTCGTGGCCATCGAGAATATATGGAAAAGAAATTTCTGAGTCTGAGACAAAAGGAGTATGAGAATGTCACAAAGTATGAGGCTAACTTTACAAGGTTAGTAAGGTCTGCTAGAGATTATATACGTAACCGAATAATTAAAATTTATAGTTTCATTGATGGTTTAAAACCATTTCTCCATCGATCATTTGTCTCATAACCCATCTCGTCATACAAAGACATTGTCTCATGTGCTATCAAGACAGAAAAGGAATTCTCTAAGTCATATGACTTTAAATCAAAGCAAGAGAAGAAGAGATATGCTGATCTCATCTTCATACATATGATTTAGTTTGATATAATCCTCAGTATAGATTGGATTTCGTACAATGATGCGAAGATTTATTGTAAGAAGAAGGAGGTTACGATTTTTGATGATGATGATAAGGAACACCTTATCTTCAGAGAATAATCATCACCACCTAATTCTTATCTAGATCCACCCCCATTAGCTCAACTAAATTCAATTATTGGGGAGGAAGAGAATTAAATGACTACGGGTGAGGAAAGTAATGTTCAAATAGAGGATGTACCTATTGTGAAAGAATATGTAGATGTGTTTCCAGAAGATTTACCTGGACATCCTCCAGAACGAGATGTTGAGTTTTCCATTGATTTAGTTCCTGGATCAAGGCCTATATCAAAGACCCTTTATAGAATGGCCACTGTAGAATTAGTTGAACTAAAGAAACAACTAGAGGAATTAAGTAATAAGGGATTTATTCTCCCTAGTGTTTCTCTATTTAGAGCCCCTGTTCTTTTTGTTAAAAAGAAATATGGATCTATGTGGTTATGTATCGACTATAGGGAGATCAATGCTATAACAATAAATAACATGTATCCCCTACCTCGCATTGATGATTTATTAGACCAACTTCATGGAGCTCAATACTTTTCAAATATTGATCTTCTATCTGGATACCATCAGTTGTGTGTGAAGAAGGAAGAAATTCTGAAGACAGCATTTCGAACCAGGTACAGGCATTACGAGTTTGAAGTAATACCCTTTGGATTGACTAATACACCCTCAGTATTCATGGATCTGATGAAAAGAGTTTTCAAGGAATATCTTGATGAATTTGTGGTGGTATTTATTTATGATATCTTGGTATACTCCAAAAGCTACGAAGATCATGAAAATCACTTAAGCATTATCCTGAAGACTCTGAGAAGACAGGAATTATATGGGATGTTTAGCAAGTGTGAATTATGGATTCATGAGATTTCTTTTCTTGGCCATATTGTCTCTAAATATGGAATCTCTGTTGATCCTTCTAATGCCAAGGCAATCCAAGAATGTCCTGCACCGACAAGTATAACTGAGGTACGTAGTTTTATTGGTTTAGCAAGTTATTATCGATGTTTCTTCCAGAATTTTTCCCAATTGGCTAACCCATTAACAAAGCTCACACGTAAAGGGGTTAAATTTTTTTGGACAAAAGAGTGTGAAGAATGTTTCGATGAACTGAAGAGAAGATTAGTCAATTCTCCTATATTGACTCTACCATCAGGGAATGATGGGTTCATTATTTATAGTGATGCATCGAAGAAAGGACTTGGTTGGGTCCTTATGTAGAATGATAGGGTTATTGCCTATGCATCACAACAGTTGAAAATTAATGAGAAAAACTATCCTACTCATGATATCGAGTTAGCAGTTGTGATATTTTCTTTGAAGATATGGAGGCACTACCTCTATGGTGAAAAATGTGAGATTTATACTAATCACAAGAGTTTGAAGTATATTTTCTCAAAAAAATAACTCAACATGAGGCAAAGGATATGGATTGAATTACTCAAGGATTATGATTATACGATACACTACCACCTGGGTAAGGCAAATAATGTGGCAGATTCTTTGAGAAGAAAAGATCATGGAGTTTTGAACATAATGAGAATTGAAAGGGATTCTATTTTCATGGATCTAGTGAAGATGGATATGGGAATTACCATGGAAGGTGAGACATCAATACTTTTTCAAATGGTTTTCAAACCATCTTTACTAGAAAGGATAAAGAGTTCTTAGATCGGTGATGAAGAGTTTCGAAAGAAGATTAAATCTATGAATGATGGGAGATTGAGAGACGTTGTGTATGAAGAAGGAATTTTGAAATTCAGGAAGAGACTTTATGTTCCTGATATACCTGATCTAAAAAGGTAATTGTTGGATGATTCTCATAGTTCCAATTTCTCTATACACCCTGGGAGAACCAAAATGTATAGGGATTTGAAGGAACATTTTTGGTGGGACAACATGAAGAGGGAGATTGTTGATTTTGTGTCAAGATGTATGGTTTGTCAATAAGTGAATGTTGGAAGGCAACAGCCTGGTGGAGTATTGAAACCTCTTCCCATACCTAAGTGGAAATGGGATAATATCACGATGGACTTTTTCATGAGACTACCAAAGAATCCTAGAAGGAATGATGAAATATGGGTTATTGTTGATCGTCTTACCAATTCAGCACACTTTCTTGATATAAAAGAAGATTTACCACTGGAACGTCTCGCAAGACTATATATTGATAAAGTTGTGAGACTTCATGGAGTACCCCTATCGATTGTTTCTGATCATGAACCCATTTTACTTGAAGATTCTTGAAATGTCTTCAGAAATCCTTGGATACTGAACTTCATTTGAGCACTGCCTGCCACCCTCAAACAGATGGAAAATCAGAACGAACTATTCAAACCATAGAAGCCATGTTGAGATCCTGCTCACTTGACTTTCAGGGTATATGGGATCAATATTTACCTTTGGTAGAATTTTCCTATAATAATATCTTCTATTCGAGTATTCAGATGGCACCATATGAAGCATTATATGGAAAGATATGTCGCACACCAACCTGTTAGGATGAAGTTGGTGAAAGAAAACTTGTAGGCCCAGAACTGGCGGAGGAAACGATGGAAAAGGAAAGGTAATCCAAAACCACATCAAAGCAGTTTAAAGTAAGCAGAAGAGCTATGTCGATAACTGAAGAAAGGATTTGGAATTTCAGGTAGAAGATCATGTTTTATTAAAGGTATCTCCATGGAAGGGAGTTATACGTTTTGTTAAGAAGGGTAAATTGGGTCCTAGGTACATTGGACATTTCGAAATTCTAGAACGAATGGGGGATGTAGCTTACTGTTTGGAAATGCCGCCAAGTCTCTCCAAAGTTCACGATGTGTTCCACGTGTCCATGTTGAGGATGTACATGCCTGACCCAATGCATGTACTCACCTATGAGGAATTAGAACTGGAACCCAAATTGTCTTATTGCGAAGATCCCGTCAGGATTCTTGATACGAGAGAACAGTACTGAGAAACCGGATGACTCTTCTGGTAAAAGTTCTATGGTGAAACCATAAGATGAAAGAGGCAACGTGGGAACCCGAGGAACTTATGATGAAGAACCACCTGAGTATTTTCATTTGGTACCATTATAGAAATTTTAAGGATGAAATTATTTGAAGGAGGGGATAATGTAACACCCCAAGATTCTATGGTACGCTTCTCTTTGAATAATGCAATAGCGTGTGTTGTACGCAACGTCGAGTTCTAACAAACCACAACCAATCAAACTAGCCGTTATGAATAGTAATACCCACTTTTTGAAATTTATAAATTTTATTTTTCAAAATGGACTTTATTTTTGGATTCAGAATATCAAAATTAGACTATGGTGAATTTTTTGTATTTTTCTGAAAAACTTCATTTTTTGATGAATAGTGAAACCACTAAGTGGTAGTTAAAAAAATGAATTTTTCATAAAACATAATTTTACCGCTTCTGTGAGTGGAATTTCAAAAATCAGAGAGACATGGTTAATATCAAGGAGTAAAATTTTGTTCAATGAGATGAATTTTTTTTTGGTGAATAGTAACCTTTTACTTTTATTTACCACGGTTAAAAGTAAATAGGATAATTAAGGGTACAAATGATATTAATATTACCCTAAAACATGTCTAAATTATATTGTACAAGTGTATCTCGACCAAAAACAACCTTAGGAATAAAATATTATCATTTAGGTCCACATGGATTAGATTAGGACATTTATAATTATTTAATTCAAAGAAGAGTTAAAAGAGTTAAAATCAATGTTTATTTACTAAAACATTTTTAATATAGGGTTACACATAAGATAAATTATATTATAACGATTAATTATAAAGATAAAACTATTTCCTACATAATTATTTTTTATTTATAATTTTTAGACATTAAATAATTTAATTTATTTATGACACAATGATGATTTAGTAATTACCATAATAGTGAAAAATTAAAATAATTAATATTATAAATACCCAAATAAATATATTTGAGTCATTTTATGAATTTCAATAATTTTACAGGTTAATATGACATGTTAGGATTGATTTAATTAACTTTTTTTGAAGTAATCATTCTATTATGATTTTCACAAAAATCAATTTTCCAAATAGTGTCAAAATTGACATAAAAGAGTTTTTAAAACAAATATTATATTATTAATTGATATTCAATTCCTAAAAAACTAAAGTTCGGCCAAGAGACATATATCATGATATTTGTATCATTAATGGACCACTTGGGGTTCTCTTGGATGTATATAGTATGTTTATTAACCATATAATATAAAAATACAAAGAGACATTGTAAAAGTGAAATTAATTAACTAAGGGTTAATACTTAAAGATAAGGTTAATATAATGACCCAAACCTATCTAGATTCTATTGGTTGAGTGGCTTTCGACCCATCCCCACTTTAAACTTTAAATAATCTAATTTTGAGCCATTAGAAACCGAATATGAATTTAATATAAAATAATATTTCTAGGTTTTCCAAAGGTACCCCTCACCCCTCTTATAAAAGGGCACTCCCCCTTCTCAATAATTCACACATTCAAAGCCTCTTGGCTCGGCCAAACCCTACCCAAATACTCTCTCAACATCCCTAACTACAACCTAGAGGCCTTAGTTTGATCAGAAAGCCAACCCAAGGAGCCCTTTTTATCAAATCAAAAGGAAGAACCCGAAGAAGAGGTAATGTTTTCACCACCCTTTTTCAAATTCATTTCTTCTTCAACTTCTTCTTTATTTTTTATTCCAATTATAAAATAATAACTCCAATATCTTATATATGCTGTGATGCTATTATAAATATGGTACAACCATATTCAGTATTCTATCCATCATTTGAATGACATGTCACCATAAGTGCGTACGTACGACTTACCGTCTCCACGTCGTGGTGTAATTGTTATTTAATAAATTATTATTTGTATGGGTATAATAATGATGTGTAATAAATATAACATTATAATTATTCTGTATATATGATATACCATCCAATTATATATTATTTTAATATCAAAAGAATGATTTTGTCGCTCGGGCGTACGTACGGACTACTGTCTCCACGAACGCGATGAGATTCATTCCCCATCGTATACATTCAAGTATAATTATCATTTGATGATTAAAAATAATGGTTAAGGACTTGATATAATTCTGGATATGAATAAGATACAACCTATCCATAACAAACATGGCTTATGTAACAATACATATAAAAGAAAATGAGTAAGTTAACACCCGAAACAACGATAATACTAAGATATTATTAACAAATAAATGTTAAAAGATCATATATGATATCATATTAAAGTATATGATTCATGTATAATTTAATAACAATTATTTCACCATTATACAGGAGGTTAACCTACCCTTAACCAAGGAAAAGTACAAGGTAAGGGTTTATTTCACAATATCTTCATTATCCGAGGTTATTTATACTTAATAATCTACTGGGATTTCTTTATCATCAACATACATATTTCTTAAAAATGTATATCAAAACATTTTTCCTATTTACAAGAATATGGGTTAAAGTAATTTATACCCTTGTTTGACTTTTTATAAGAGGTTTATAAAATAATCTTTCCGTTGTTTTCCAAACAAGGTCCTTTTTAACCTTTTCGATAGAATTAAGGTAAGAATGTTTTTTAAAATTATACAGAGGGTGCGGCTATTTTCCGCCGTTATAAAATCGTTGAATCTTACCTTACAAGCTTATAATAATATTTTCAAAGTCAATGTTTTCTTTTATAATTATGTGACTTTTAAATGATTTAAAAAATAGAGATATTTCTCTCAAACAGTTTTGATTTCATCTATGTCAACATCTTTTGATGGATTTTAAGCTTATTTGAAGTTGATTTATTATGAAACAAAACTTCCATATTTTATTGAAGGTTTTGTGATATTTTTGGCCGTGTATGTGTTATAATTATACCATTCATGGTTTATGGTGAAAGTATTGACATTTCGTATGCTAGTTTTAATACGAATGTTTATGTTATGTTTAAACCTGTTCATATGAGGAATGAATTGGACTTAATATGTGACGGGTGGAGCCCGCTATAGCTTCTCAATGCATCGGTAGGTCTCATTAGACAAACTAGTGTCTTAGAACAAGGCCTTGACAAAATCTTATTTGTAGTCTTGGCACGAGGCCTTGGCTATGTGGTTATGATAGTCTGGCATTATACATTCCATCATTATGAAAGAGGTTATTGATATTGCATGTGATTATTCGATTAGTAGAATATCCATGAGAATAAGTAAATGGAATTATTTCATTTTATTTTTTCCATACTATGTTGAAGTTCTAGTTTAAAAGGATTTTGTTTTGGTTTTAAATTTCCTTAAATGTTTATTCTTATTTATGAAAGTTTCCGCTATATGGTTATTCTTACTGGGCATTTGAGCTCACCCCTTTTCTATGTTTTATTTTTTCAAGGATGTGAAGAAGTAATTTATTAATGACCTACAGGAATAGTATGAGGGGATAAGAGTGTGGAATATGGAGACTATATTGTTTTAGTTTTCATTTTATGATGTAATGTAAACTATAATAATGTATCTAGTTATTCCAAGGCTACTAAACTAATCGGTCTTTTGAGACTTGATATTTCTTATGATCATGACAATGTTATGTAATAATGCACTGACTCTGGGTATCTAGGGTCGCGGCGTTACATAGAAGTAATGATGTAAATATACCTATAATTTTCTTTGAATAAGGTTCTATTAGATACTTTTATGAGAATTTTACTTGAATTTAAGAAGAATAATATAGAGATTAAATGGATAAAGGATGATATGATATGTGAAAAAGTGAGGAAACTCCATGTCCCATATAACTATATAAGATAAAATAGTTATCCAAATAAAAAATACAATATTTTTTTCCATGTATGAGAAATATGAAGATAGTGAAGAAGATAGAAACTCAAGTGATAATGCTAGTGAAAAATTACTTATTGAAATTTTGAATAATTAAAAGTTCACAAGTGAAATAATATATTTCTGGGATGAAAAAATAAAAATAAGAAGATTTGATAGAGATTATTCAATTGTTTTAATTGAAATAATCTATTAAATTTACTGTTATCCATGAAAAGGAAAAAATGAAGTTGATAAAAATGATCTTTTAAAAACCCTTGAGAATATTTTTTTCCTAGAAGTTGATATTTATAAAAGGTATTGATCATTTCAATATGTTACATGATGAAGAGGCAAATATCCCCATCATATTTAATAAATATTATTGGTGGAGAATGAAAAATTCAATCTTTTTCAATAAAAATATGTTGATGTTATCAAAGGAGAAAAAATTATATTCAAAACCCACTTTTATAAGTTTTTGTATGCTATTAGAATACTAAAAATAAAATGGATCAAAAAACATTCACCCTCGAGGATAAGAACATGGTTTATAATGGCCAGATTACAAAAATATGGATGAAAATGTATGTTTTAAAAATAAGATGGATTGAAAATTATGAAATTTCAAAATATTCAAAGACTCAACTGAATGAATAAAATAGTAGATATTTTTATTAGGATGGAAATATATATATATATATATATATATATAATTATGAGTATATAAAAATAATAGTAAAAATAATGATCCATAGTTCTTTTTAAAAATAGGGATATAAGAACATAATTCTGGAGAGAATGAATGTTATAAGGGAAATATGATTTCTATAGATATTAATAGAACTATGGTGTGTTTTGGAATACATAAAATATTTTATGGTCGAATCATCAATTTTTAAAATGAATCCGTTAGAAAATAGAAGCACTTTTTTTGGAGAGTACACCTACTCAAAGAAGACAATAGATGAAAGATAGCTTAAATATTGAAAATATATTGAAACCCACTGAATCAACAGGTGAACATTTTTATTAGCTGTGTAATATTGAAAAAGGATTTCTTTTCATGATACTATTATAATGAATTATATATGTCAAATATAAAAATCCATATGAAGCGGAAAAAAAGGTAAGGAAAAATCCATCATTATTGATGTTTCAATCAAATGTTTAAAAGGAGAATGAACATGTTTATTGGATAGTGGGTTTTCTTCACAAATGATATAATATTTAATGTTGCAAAATAATTGGTGAGACTAAAATGAATTAATAGTAAATTTTGGAAATGATTTTTCCCACAAAATAAAAGGCTTTAGATATATTATAATTATGGATGAAAAGTTAAAGACTAAAATAGGCTCGTTTTTTGATGGATTGAAATAAAATTTATTGAATGTTTCAAAATATTGTGTTGAATTTTACTATTTTTAGAAGATTTGATTTTGTTTTCAAAACACTTAAATATTGAAATATTATTAAAAGAGGGAAAATAATCTTGTTAAAAATATTTCACATTAGTGGTGTATAGCGTTTCTGATATTTGATTATGATGGAAGAAAATCAACTAAGGAAATAAAATAATAGTAATATGTGTTAATGGAATTTGAGAATGAATAAAATCTAAGAAATAATTGTTGATATTAAGGACACAATTATAAGGGTATATTGGGGTGGTTCTATATGCGATATAGGAAATATTGGAAAACCATTACATTATAATGATGATATTCACAAATGTCATTTATAAGAGAAAATAAAAATGGACATATGTGAGATAATAATAATTTAATAATATTATTAATATAAGTATATTATTTCATTTATTAATTATTTTACTCAAATTTCATGTGTTATCTTTTTTAACCAGAAGTCAGATGCGCTCAATTGTTTTTGACATTCACGAGAAGTGATGAAACAATAATTTATATGTTATGTGAAGAAGATTAAAAATATCAGTTGTTCTAAATATAAAAATAAATTTTTCTGTGGTTATATTTAAATTAATTGAGTTTTCATTAGTTTAGTGTACCATACACACAACAATAGAATAGTTCTTTTGAAATAATAAATAGAAATTTGGTTGAGATGGTATGAACATTGTTGGTTGAAAAAGATAGTTGTCAATAAATTTTCAGGTAAGATATTAGCGTATCATTTCCTATTTATAATTGATGTTTTATATAGCATACTCTAATATAACTCCATATTATATGTATTATAATGAAACCCCATGATTGAAGTACAAAAGTGTTTTTGGTAGTCATTTCAATATTAATGTTAATAGTGAGTGTCTTGATAAGTTGGAATAGATTTGAGGGAATCATTCTTGGATACCCTTATAATGGTATATGATATAGATGTTATAATATAGAAACAAGAAATATATTTAACACTATTAATTGGAGAATTAATGAACACTAAGATAAAGAAGAATCATAGTCAGTTATAGATAAGAGAGAAAGTTAATATTAAGTTATCGAAATAAATAATTTGATAATATTATTAGTTAAAGTAATAATGTTGAAGAATTACTAGATGAACTCAACTATCTAAACTGATTAGGAATAGTTATTTTTATCTCAAACTAGTACAAAGATGCATTTAGAGGTCTAAAATATCATGGGGGGTCATAGGAAATTGGTTCAATCCAAAATAACATCAATCCCAGTTTTAAATAGATCAGAATATTTAAATGTCGAATGAAATTTAGTTGAATTATATATAAGGTATCACGAGTGGATTGATTATATGAATGAAGAGTTAGATAGTAATTTATATTATAAAACATGTAAACATATAACAAAATAAATAATGTATGTGATCAGTATAATGTGGGTGTTCTAAAACCTGTTGAATGAAAAAGGTGATGTGCTAAGAAATAATGCGAGGCAATTTTTAATGTATACTCTCAAATTGAAGGAAATAATTTAGATGAAACATTGTTCCAATTTCATGGTTTGAAACTATATGAATATTTGTTTCTATTATAATTCATTGAATATATAAGATATTCAATATGCATATCTAGTCATCTTTTCTCAATGGGGAGAAATATGAAGAAGTTTGTACTAAAAAAATAGTGTGGCTTCATTCTTCAAAATGATGAAGTATAGGTGTGAAATTTGAAGAAGGATTTGTATCTGTTAACGAAATATCTGAGATCATTGTAATATAAATTTGATTATTTCATAAGGAAAATATACTTTATAAATGATATAGTTAATAGTAATATCTTCATAAATAAAATAAAGTGGTTTCTGTCATTGGGATATTTTATGCTAATGATATTGTATTTACATGTAATGAGGAATAAAATATTAGAAATGTTTTGATGAACTGATGAAGTAATTTGAAATTTCCATTCCATGATAAATGAATTACATTCATGGATGAAAAATTTATCAAAATAAATAATTAAATTCCCTATCTCAAGGGTTTTATATTATGGAACTTCTGTTGATTATTGGATTTGAAGATTGAAATCATGTTTCCAGACATATACTTCTGGGAAAAGCATTAAAAAAATATAGATTTTGTCAATATGCTGACCTTAACGAGTTTAAGATGTTCATTGAATCATGTTATATCTAAAATAACCAATAAAATATATTATTTTCTTGTAAAAAATTCTAAAAGGTATTATAGTGGACCAAAAGAATCTTATCTCATGGATGGAAAGTGATTTCTTGGAAATATTTATGGCATAAATGAGTTTGGGTTGAAATATTATAGTGTTGGAAAGATTGATCCTACAAAACAATGAAATTTTCTGAAATATTTTTGACATATATAAATAATTTCTTTGATAACAAACATCATATGAAAAAACAGGCCTATAATTTTCTACACAAGAAATTATTTTTAATGGAAAAAAAATTATATAGAAAAATTAGGATTTGAAATGATATTTGTTGCATAACAATTGGAATGAAGAGTATGAAAAATATTAAATAAATTATGAAAATATATTTTTTAGACATGTAAATATAATGAATTTTTTTATGACTAATTAATAAAAATTAAATGAAAAATTCACTATAAAATAAAGGTAATATATTTTTGGGAAAATCATTTTTTGGAAAAAAATATTTTAACTCAATAAATTTAATAGATTATATATTTTTTATTAATTTTATTAAATTTATATAATCCATATTATGTAAAATATTTATAATTCATATTACTTTTTTTCTATGCAATAGATTAGAATAAATCCAATTTTATTTTTAAAAGGTATTTTTCTAAATAGATGTATTGTCTCATTTTGATCCCATATTTTAGAATAATTTTTTATAAAATTGTTTTATGAAATTGACATTTTTTTAAATATGTTTTTCAAAATAACCTGTATTTCTTTTTTGAGGGTTTTATTAATATATAGTATTTAGATTGATAGGAAAAAATACGAGGTTTTATTTAGAATTTTCTTATTCCTTGTAAAAAACTAAAACATATTTTAATGTTTTCATAAAATTAAAATTCGTTCAGATATATTTTATTAATCGTGTTTTTGTTATTTTAATCAATTTTATAGATATGTTTTATAATCAACATCTTAAACATTTGAATCATTTCCATTGGAAAATGACTTTTTTGTTGCTTTGACGTGATTAAATATAAATTAATTGTTTTCATTATTGTCAATTGATTTTTGAAAAGTGGATTAAATAATTGTAATTATAATAATATATATTAATTAATAAAATTATGATAATGTTTTTACCATAATTAATTGTAAAAACAATATATATCATGTATCTTAGAAAATATTAGAGAAGTTTTATGATGGGTTAAAATAAATATGCAACGGGTAAAAGGATTAAGAAACATATCTAATACATATCTGTAATAAATATTTTCACCGCATTGTAACATCATTGATGCAGATGTCACTCAATAGTGGCCCAAGACCGGTTGGATATATGGCCTCAAGTGCATATCCTAAAATACCAAAGTCTACTGATTATATTTATGGGGAGAGGTGTGTTTGTGGGAAGAATATTTCATAATAACTATAGTGTAGCACAACAGAATAATAATAACATATGAGTTCAGAAGCAATAAATCATATAGATAATTGATACCCATCAAACATATATAATAATATAAAATGGAATATCTTATACAATGATAATGATACATGTAATATGTCACTACAAAATATCCAAATTAGGAATATATGGAATTAGTAAAATAGATGAGTCAAAAGTAAAAATAAGAAAAAAGTACCACATATAGAATCATGAGCCTCAACTCAGTCATGTGCTTTATTAATACTAAGCATCAATTAAGATCCATTAGTAGAGCACATTCCCTTATAAATAACTACAATCACATAGTATTTTCGTGAACCCAAATCAGCCCGAACATGATATGAGACTAAATCCTAGTAGGTAACCACCCCTGGCCATGTTCCATCCTGTAAGTGAATCGAAATAATAACAACAGTGTCCATGATTTAATGTAATATCCAAGGAAGTACTGAATGTAAACATCCTATAAAGTGCATGTTCTCATTTAATATCTAATTGATTAAATCAATTTCATTTAGAATATAAGTCTTTGAATTTACATTCAATCATGTGAAACTTATAACAAGATCATTAAGTGATAAAATTTCTTTTAATCAATATTTTTCAGGGCTAGGAATATATCCTAGTTTCCCCAATATATATTCTTAATGTATTCCAAAACATGTCATCTATAAAGTGTAAGACAAACACTAAATCCAAGCATGTCCATTGTCTTGGAAAATTGGTTAAATAACTCATTTTATTAATTATTCATTTATAACTACAATTCCATACATAGAATATCTTAATGTAGAATCCAAGTATCACTTTAGATATAATATAAACTTGCACCCTATAAGCCCATCCATGGTTATCCTCACAAGAACCCAAGTATCGCTCTAGGTGTGGTATAATATCACTTCCACTTGACTCCATCCTTGGTGATCCACTTAGGGTGACCATCTTTCACCCATAGCATATATGAGAAAATTTCATTTGACTCGTTCCATGGAAATCCAAATGGTATCCAAGTATCACTCAATATATAATAGTCCGCCCCTATGAGTCTGTCCTTGGAAATCCATATAAGTTGTCAAAGGGTCACTTTTTCATAAGCACAATCAATGTTAAAGGAGGCCATCCATTGAATTATTTAGTGAAAACATGTGTTACCCAATGAATATAAGAACTCAATAAATTACTATCAATTTCTTTTAATCAATTTCATTTAAACATGTCAAGGTCATCACCTTAATCATTTCATCTAAAACTCACCTCAAAAGGTGACTCAAATCATGGGATAAACGTAGAAATCTTTCCTCTTAACTAATCATGGGGGGAATTCATTAAAACAGACATAAAATTATTTTACAAATAGTACATGGAATGTATCTCAGGTCATGTAATCCATTCCCTATTAATCATCAATTTTATATATCTTTTTATTTACAAATAACAATTCAAAAATTTAAAACCCCTTGACATGTGATAAAAGGAAAACCTCAATGGTATTCAAAAAAGATAATATTATAATGTCTATTTAATTAAACAACACACCCAATAATATGATTCCAATTTCATGGTACTAATCATATAAATATATATCCATGTGAGACATTAATTTCATCATCTATACCTATCAATTCCATTTAATGGTTAAACATTCTATCAATGGTGATGCTCTGAATTGTCTGTATGAGGCAAAAAAAAATATTAACACATATAATTTTAATGAACGGAATGAGCCCACATAATATATGTTAATAGTAGGTAGATCATCATGTATAACCTCATGATTCAAATCGTATCGAGACAAATACAAGGAATGAATGAAGAACCTAATAATATGGAAAATTTTCATGCACCGAATTAGCACATCCAATACCAAACCAAAAGAGGAAAGATGAAAAAGTAATTAAGAAATCACAAATGTTGATCCTTCAAGAAGAATAGTTCTTGATTTCGAGCTTGAATAGAGAGTCCATGGAAAATCATATATTTGGTTTCAAAAGGATATCCAAAGAGTTGGAGCAGTTATCTATAGGAAGAATGAAAAAATAGCATTAGAAATAGATAGTTTAGGGTAGTTTGGTAAATTCACCAAAAAATGGGTTAGATGGATGATTGGACAAACCATGGAAAAACCATTCATGATTTTCCTTAAGGAGTGGCACCTGCACAGTTTGTACACATGGTTTAACTAACTATGTGAAAACCCTGGAAAACTCCACTATCTAAATTGCAGAAAATAATATAGTGAAATAATCCCCAAATCAAAAGATTTATCAAATTGTGCTGCCTATTGCTTACTAATTTCCATCATCACACAGTTTTATATGACCATGTGGACTTCAAAAAATGGGTTATACAAATCATGTGATAGGTATTTTTCAACACAAAAATATGGGTTCATGGGGTCCAATCCAGCCCAGGACACCCCAGATACCTCCATAATCACAAAATGGGATTCACATTATGTAATATTTAATCATTTTTTTAAAATTTGGATGAAAATTTGTCGATATTTTCATCCTGAAATAACTATGTTCTCACAATAATCCCTCCTTAAATAAATTCGTCCATGAATTTCCTTCTGAAGGGTGGTCATAAACGAAAGATAATATCTCCAGAGACTACACTCAAACATTGGCCTCCTACTCCCTTTTCTAGTCCTATACAAGGTAATAATTCCATAGCTCTCATACTAGAGGAACTGACCACCCTTGCTGAACCTACATTCTATGATCCATATTATGTATAGGATGATCCTCAAAGGATTCCTCTACCTGTAACTAATCCTCCTCATACTAAAATGAATAAAAAGGGACTGAATAATAACGATACAAATAAGAGACTTGGAAGATTCCATGCATGTCTCAGTACATCTGAGGAAACATTAACCAACAGGATATCGACAAGAATATCTCTATAATCTCAAATGTCTTGAAATATCATGATGAATTTTTAATTTTTCTTTTCATCCTTATACATCCTTGACTCAGTGAGACTTTTAAAAAGACTTGATCCTAAACCATGAACAATAGGGGTCTGTTTAAATGATTGGTGTTTCATTTATATCAAGACTGCATAGTACACATCCACTTCTGAATCAGATTCACAAGCTCGGTGGTCTCCTAAACAAGATGATGTCCATGGATATATGCCTCTCCTTCTACTAACAAACACATGAGTGATTAGTATGGCCTTTCGTTCAATGACCCATTAGGCACCATTACAATAGTATTAATAATGATATTATTGTAAGATAAATCAACCTGGGGTATATTCCTCTCCAGAGATCTCCTAAATGAAGGATTGAATCTCAAAACGTGTAGTCAATAACCTATATCATTCGTTTTGATTGGCCATTGTTTTGAGGGAGGTATGATGTGCTCCGAAACTAAAATGTACCCAACACCCTCTATAGAACATTTCCAAACCATGATGTTAGTTGGGAATCCCTATCTCAATCGACAGTGTGTGGTACCCCATGGACTCGTAATATCACTTAGATATACAACCTCTAAAATTTATTCGCACTGAAGGATTCCTTAATTGTCAAGAAATGTGAAAAATTTGTGAGCTTGTGAATAATACCCCATACATCATAATTACCTCAATATGACCTCGGTAAACATATCATGATACAAATCATGACATCATCCCATTTCCACTCAGGGGTAGGTAGTTGTTGTAAAAATATATTTGCTCATTGTTGTTCCACATTCACCTACTAATAGGTGGAACACATCATGATAAAACTAGCTACATCTCCATTCACACCTTGACCCTAGTAACATAAATTTAAATACAGATATATATTGTTGACACCTTGATACACTAAAAATATGAATCATGAATATATCACAACATCTTCTAACACATGTATACTGAAACCACCATGCGATAATGAAATCATAGGATCTCAACATATCCTATTGTCCAACTAGGAGGAGGGTCATAACCTACCACACACTCCTGCCAGACTCGACCCTCAAGATCTGAAAGCTTCCCCATCCTTACTGTCTATGTAGGATAAAGTTCACCAGTAATAATGATGGTAATGTCATTAGCATACTATTCTACACCTCCAAGTGAATCTCAGAGAATAAATCCACAATTATCCACTTACTACAGGCTTGTTGCACTACCTATATTTTAATACACATACTCATCGCATCAACCAATATATTGCCTTGACTATGTGTATAAAGAATCTAGAATTAAATAGAGAGTAGATATTCAACCAACCTACCATGACTCAGATTTAGATCAAGTTATGTAAATAAGTAACTGAGACTTTTGTTGTCAGTGTACACAACAAAATTCTCTCCATGTAAAAAACATCTTTAAAAATTCAATGTTGGAAAAATTATACCTAAATAGATGTTGTGTGTCGATTAATTCCTCTCACGTGGAATCAAATTTTGGGACCCACATATTATGACTCTATCCAAAAACTATATAGCAATTAATCATATATCCATACATAATGAATCAAAATAATTAGTGTATATCCTTCCTGGATCATGAAAAATTAGTATCAAGGCTCAATTAAATTACACTTTCACGTACAGAAGGTCCATTTCACATGCATGTGATCATTAAAACTTCGCACCCTTATTTGTCAATAAATTAAATAGTTCTTCTAGGGATGATAAATATTTTATGAAATTCCTATAGTAACCTACTTTCCCTAAGAAACTCATTACCTCATAGATGCTCATGGGCTTCTCAAAGGAAACTACAGCTCTCACATTCTCTAGGTTGACTATGAATCCTATCTTTGAGTTGATGTGACCCAGGATATGATTGTGATCCTTCCATAAGTGGTACATTTCCTCTTTATTATATAACTAATTTTCTCTCAATGTATTCAATATTATGTCAAGTTTTTTTTCAAGGACATGTCGATCTAGTGAATACACCATGATATAATCCAAAAAAAAACCCACCAAAAAATCTAGATTAATATGGAAAACCCAATTCATCAGTTCCATGAAGACCACTGGGGTGTTCATGGAACCAAATGACATAACCATATATTCTGATAAATTATAACTACTATGAAAATCTATGTAATATATGTGTGATGATCTAACATTCCCCGGATGATTACTAGATCTCAAATCAATATTTGAGAAGACCCATGCTCGTAAATGTTGGTCAATGAGATCATATATCTATGGTAGAGGATGATAGTTCTTAACTATCATTTGGTTTAATTTTGGTTATTTCACACAAAGACAAAGGATTCCGTTCAAATTTTTTCAAAGGGGAATGGAGAACTACACATATATTTACTATGTAAGATATACTCATTTTCCTCTAAATCCTCTAGCTACAACTTGATCTCTTACACCTTATAAGTAGCAATCCTATAAGGATGAATGGATATCTATGAAATTACTAGAAGTAACTCAATAAAGAAATCTACCTATTTCATAGTAGGTAATCCTAAACAGTAATCTGGAATGTTTTCCCTAAAATGGCCAACCACTAGAGGGAAATATTCCTGATGTTTTCCCGGATTAAGAAGATATAAACTCAAAATCTGGTCTTTCATCCTACCCATCCAATGATGGTTATGTCCAGTTCAATTCCCCTTGACATCCCACTCTCCCTCTTAAATAAACATTCCAACCTATTTTGATGTGATGTTCACCCAATGATGATATAAATAAATGAATTCTTGATAGGAAACCAACTAGTATATTTTGAGAATGATGTTTATGCCTATCATCCTGGGGATAAATAGGTCACATATGATGGGTCACCTACCAATATCATAGGGTAACTACCTTTAATGATGTACTTCCTCTATTATGGTACTAAATGGAGTTTTGAAGAGTCATAAAACCATTGAAACAAAGAACACTAATCCCAAGGATCATCACAACGGTATAAAAAATAAAGATATGTGAATCCCTTGTATCGAAAAGTTAAGACACTAATGTAAAAGCTACAAAATAATACCTATGGCATTATATGGTACAAGATCCCTCTTCTATAAGGTCTATTGCATTGCCTATATCTAGAAAAAATCACAGCCATGTGCTACTTCCTAACTAACCTCTGTAGATCCAGCATGTTGTCACAGTAAAGCTAGGGTCTGGCTAACATAGCCACAACCAACATCTTGGCATGATTGGATAGATGCACTCCAACTCCCCAACTGATAAGAATTTGCTGACCACACACATAAATATTGAGTCAGTGTAGACACTCTCTTTGTGGATAGTAGAGAAAACGTTATACAAAAACATTGAAAATGAAACCTCTAGCTTCATGATCGACACATGATTGGATCCCTTATACTATGTGGCCATGTCTGTCTCATTCTACCACATTGGTAGCACCTTACCAGGCTACATGAGTATGTGATCTAGGTATGAATATCCACGTGTGTAAGGTCAGGACGACACTTCCTGTTACATTTCATTGTAGTTCCATATTTGGATGTTGAATCTCACTTGATCTCCCTCCCATCTCCTGTCAGGTTACACATGGTGATAATAAACTGATTGACTATTACAAACAATGAAATTAGCAAAAAATATATTAACCTAAAATTAGATTCCATTCCGGATACTATCCTTGAGTCCTCCAACATTAAATATCTTATCGCCCATAATAATTAGTGTGAAGTGTGAAAACTCAATAAAACGGGTTGAAAATAGATAACTTATAATACACCCCAATCATGTGTGTAATCTCTGAGGCTCAATTAGCCTTCATCAACTTTTGTAGATGTATTCCAAGAAGGCCAAATTAAAATCCCTCCCTAATATCCCCTAAAAAAATCCATTCTAGTATTGTAGTTACACCATCTATTTCTAGAATCACATAGAATATACAAATCTATATTTACCCTCTTCTTGGGATACATCTCCAGATACAGGAATATTGATATCGTAGCCTCTAGAAACTATTCCACAGAATGTGGTACACAATCTACTAAAAATGTGTATAGAAGCTATTGCGGGAACTGATGTTTCAACTCTACTACATTTAGGGTAGGTTGTGATTCTCCCTATATATTATACACGAAAATCATAATGAAATCACAAAACAATCCATCCAAACCACTTTTTGTTAATAATATTTGTTCCTCATTTGGATCTATAGGATGATCCATCGGTGCCCCATGAACCACCACCACTAGAGTATGTTCATCACCACCCTCCTAGAATAGGATTAGAGGTTGTCTTGGTGAAAATCCTCTGTAATTCCAAACATATTCCTCATGTCATGTTCATCTTCAAAAATACTAGATCAAAATCATAGATTTTGGAATATGATAGATATAAGCCTTCCAATATAAGACCACACACATTTTTTTCTCCTAGAGTAATGTTAGGGAATCATACAGATCGTATATGAAAAGATATAATACCTATTACCCACTACTAAGGTCGATATAGTGTTAAGTTCTCTTCTATTTTAATTTCTAGTATCAATTTTATTCTCATCTAGTATCACATTTATAATACAATTTTGTTTAAAATAAATGAACTGAATCATTTGCTAAATTCTGATCCATGAGTTCCGAAACTCCTCATGAACCAATGTATGTAGCCAATATATTTTACACTACAATACATTAAAAATAACAATTACAAGGGTAGGTATATATTTACATATCACGACAACAATTAAGATTGATGTATATTGGATTTTTCCAATATTAGAGTAATATATACCAAAGAAAAACCCATTAACAAACACATTTTCCTTTCTACCACTTTATATTTTCATCCGACAATAAGTCAAACTAGAAAATAATTCCCTGATTCCACATTGTAACCTCCTAGATTAGAATTCAACTCAATAGTTCTCTAGGTCCAGTTGGCCACATGACCTCAAGGGCGTCTCCCCAAATGTTCGAGGCTACCAAAAAGTAGCGAGGGCCTACGTGTGTCCATGGGTATAGAATTCACTCATACCTAGAGTGAGGAACATTGGATTAAAAATATACATTGTATTGTATAAGAAGTAAATCATATAGAAAATTGATACCTAGTTTGAATATATAAGAACATAAAAATTAATATCATATAAAATGATGATGAAATTTTCCGTATATCTCTACAAGATTCCCAAAATTGGTATACAAGGAATCAATACAATAAATGAGTAATAAGTAAAAAAAGGTTCAAAGTATCTAAAAATGCATCAAAATCCTCAAATCCATCCTATTATACCCTACTCAAAACCAGAAATCAAGAACCCAATGTATGGATCTTTACCTATTCCATACCTTCAATCACATAGTCTGTTTAGGTACCCATGGCCGCCCGAATATGGTGTGAGACTAAATCCTAGTATAAACAACCCAATGTCAACTAAAATCCAGTAAATCAATATATATAACATCAATAGTGTGAAAAAAAATAATGTAATGTGCAATGGATTACTAAACATGATCATTTTATAATGTCAAGGTTCTCATTTTATAGTCAATTCAATTGGTAAATTTCATTTATAATGTAAATTGAGGAATTAAAATTTAGGCATGTTCCACTAATAAAAATTTGTTAAATGATTAAATATCATTTAATTAATTATTCTTAGACCTAGAATGTTTCCCAACATCCCGAGCATAAATATGATCATAGGATACCAAAACTCTCCCTCCATTAAATATAATTAAAATACCAAATCCAAGCATGTGATTTCTCTCGGTAGACACATTATATGAGTCATTTATTTCTATATTTATTTATGAACCAGATCTAATCCTTATAATTACTAACTCCATATCTAGGTATCACTCTAGGAATAAAATAATCCAACACCATATAGGCCTATCCATGAAGATCCTCTCAAGAACCAAAGTATCTCTCTTGGTGTGGTATAACATCACTAACACTCGATTCCATCCTTGGAAACCCACTAAGGGATCCAATTATAACCATTGAATATAAAATCAAATTCACCTTGTGTCAATCCATGGAAATCCATATAGATTCAATGAATCACTCAACATATTATAGTCATCCCCTATAGTTCTGTCCATTGAAAACTGTAAATGGAGTCCCAGTGTCACTTTTACATAAGCTTGATCAAATACATATGAGTCTGTCCGATGTATTTTTCATTGAATACATGTGTCAACCGAGGAATATAATAATTCAATAAATCAATTTAAATTTCATTTATTCATTTCAAGGTCATCACCTTCGTTATTTCTTCTCAAACTCAACTTTAAAGGTGGCTCGAATCATGGGCTAAGCCTAGAAGGCTTTACTCTTAACAATTGTTGTGGAAGATTCATCATAAGAAACATCTCATTCATTAACAACCAATTCAAGTAGAGAATCTAATTTCATGGAATATAATCTATTTTATTTATCAATTTAATTAATAATTTCAATTACATATGAAAATTCAAAATTAAACATCCCATAATAAGGGGTAATGGGAGCACCCCAAAGGTACCCAAAAACTATACCATCATAAAGATCAATTTAATTAAAAAGCACACCAAAAGGGTTCATTCCAATTTCAAGGTACTGAACTAATAATTATTTCTCAATTGGCCTCATTAATTACATGTTTTATACCAATCAATTCAATATAATGATTTAACTTCATTTTAGGTGTGATACTATGACTATTGGGCATGCGGAACAACGTCATATATAAACACGTCAACTTTAAATGAAAGGCATAAGACCACATATTTTAGATTCATAGTGGATATATCCTCATGTTTTAGAAAAATATTCAACTTCAATTTGGAGAAAAAGTAGAATATTTGAAGAACCTAATAATAAGGAAAATTATATTGCATTATAGTGCAACCAATACCACACCAAAATAGGGATAAAACAAACATAATTGAGAAATTACTAATGTGGATCCAACAATATGAATGGTTCTACATTCCATGATCAGATGAATATTCAAGGGAAAATATTAGATTATTTTTCAAAAGGGGATCACAAATTTTTATGTTGTTGTCTGTTGGAATTATGATGAATTTGGTTTAGAAATAGATTTAATTACGGTTAGTTTGGTAAATTCACCAAAAGAATTGGGTCTTAGCATTTGGATTCATGGGTGGAATCACTATGTTCCAAGCTTGTAGACCTTTCTACATGGAGGGGATCTCCATATAGCTTGTTTTAAAGTTTCCCTAGATGCGTGAAAACCGTGAGAAATTCCAATGTCAAAATTGCAGACATTCATGCACTGGCATGCACCCCAAATCACATGTTTTTTACATCGTATGGCTTGTAGCTTCCCTCTATCCAACCTAACACGATTTTCTCTAACATTTGGTCATGTCTCTCATAGTTAATAATAACCATATGATATAAATGTTTCACCCCAAAAGATGATTTCCAGCCTCAAGAACCGATGTTAATCTCTTTTCATCACCACATACCACAATTATATATAATGATGGATATTATGATTATATATAATATTTATGATATAATTATAAATATAGGATTTGAATACCAAATAAACCTTCATACCTCGAAACCCATTGGAATACAATCCTATTTCTCATATAAACGGATGACTACCAACTCATGAACTAATTGTATATGATTTTGCATTTTAAATTTACAAGCATGGTAATGAGGATAGATATGATTAACGAATATGATATTTTTAATATAATTATACCCATTGAATTAATATATCACACATACCATCTTACTTTCTATTAAATATGTGATATGATAACAGTGTCTAGGTGTATGAAAAACTACCACCTAATGGAGAGATGTGGGTTTTCTCACTAACTCATTGCAAGGAATGTAATAATCATAAATTAAATTAATAAATGTTATTTATATGGAATAAAAACAACCCATTATAGGTAATATAATATTTTAATTTCTTTAATTTCATCCATTTAGAAAACTAAAACAAAATTCATGTGTACGTATGACCTACCGTCGCCGTTAATTGTGTATGTCATTTTATACCTCTAATTTTTTTAGATTACAATTAATATATATACTGAATATATATATTATTTATTCAATGGTTCAAATTATTGATATGATATAATAATTATCAATGTATGTAGAACAAAAATAAGAAACCAAAAATAATATGGAAAATGAAAGGGTTACTACCCAAAACATGATTTTAAAAAGGAATAGTTGATAAATGGGAAATAAAAGATAATATGTAAATATTTAGATTATATGATATACATGAGAATGATTATATAATATATTTAGTAAAAATATATTTATTATTTCAGAGGATCCAACTTGTATGATGGAATTCAACACTCAAGGTAAGGCATTTTTCATCTCATTGATATATATGTGAGATACATTACCTATCCAGGAGTTGTTTTTATATAGGGTGTATATACTTACAATTAATTTGTTTTATATTTATTATTATGAATATTATTGGGGGTAATATATCCTCTTTACCATCTCTATATAATTGTATTTTTCATTCAAATTTACCAAAGCAGTAAGGTATTTCTATCTCAATTTGACTTTCTAGGATATACATTATGTTATTCTCATATTTTATTTTATGGGGTTTATATAATACCTATATTCAATGAAAGAAAAAAAATTCCTTAGTATATAATAATTTTCAATTAATTTTTCTCTATCACGGGTCGTATGATTGAATGTAAACAATGTGGTAAGGATTTTAGGATACAGTCTCATCATTTATCATTATTGTTTTTTATTATAATTCCTATAATAAAATAATTTAATATATATCTCAAGAAACTAATGTGATTTATTATTCTATATTTATTTATAGATAATTCATTTTTCCCTTTCCTTTTACTCTCTTAATGGATTATTGACACCAAACGATATTTATTAATAAAAATAATATTCATTTATCCCTTACATCGAAACCTATTTTCCTAATGTATCAATGATTTATAGAAATTTTTTCAAATTTATTTTAACAATATCTATTAGATTTAGAAAATAACTAATTACTCATGTTTCCCTTTTCCAAAGTGTTCTAAAATTATTCTTCATATATTTTTTAAAAACAAAATCACGATTAGATATTATTGGAAAATGAAATAGTAATATTCATTTTAACATGTACATCATGGATTTTATTTCCAATAATCATGTCCAATAAATAATTTTAAAATTATATTATAATATTCAATATATATGTTTATAGACAAGGATTTTGGAAAAATTTTAGGGTTTAAAAATGACTTTTTAATGTGATAATTAATTTCTCTTTAAGAAATATTTTCAATTATTTTTAAATATTCCATTATATGATTCAAATGTTAATTTCAAATATAATTATTTTGGATTGTATTTGTTCTTTTAATAGTGTTTTTTAAATAAAAGTATATATTATTAAATAAATTTTCTCAATGATATTTAAATAATTTTTATAATATTGTATATTTATTTTCAATGATATAGAATTTGAATTTTTTTTATTTTTTAAAAATTATTTTTCTAAGTGGAAAGGATATTTTATAAAAGAAATGTTACATATGACCTTTCGAAATCTATTTCCATATAAGATGAAATATTTTGAGTAATTTTAGGCTTACTGAGGATATGAAACATTGATACCAGTCTTATTTTTCTTGTGATTTATTTTATTATGATGAAAATATTTCCATGAAACCTCTTCCATTTTTAGAGGTTATTCCATGATGAAATGATGCAATGTTTTATAATCCCATTTCATTTCCAAGGGATATGATAAGTTCAATTGTTTATGAAACCAATATTAATTCATGTGTTCTAATATAATAATTTTTTTACGCCCATTTATTTTCATTGGTTATAATTTTATTAATTTTTTATGAAGCCAATTTCTTTTCATGGGTTTTGATATGATGAATTTTTATAAAGCTAGATTATTTTAAGATGATATGATATTAAGAATTTTTATGATCTTCTGGAACACATATGTATAAATTATCTGATTTTTGGGAGCTATATATCCATCTTATACGTTGGATAAATATGAATTACTCATGATTAAATATGATATGAATGAACTGAATTACATTTCCATAATGGTATTTGTGATCCAAAGGACAGGATCCTAATGTTATTCATGAACCTAATTACATGTTTAATGTGGTATGAAAGGACCTATATTGCATGTCCATAATTTTATGAGGGTACCTGATTGCATGCATGAATTTTTATATGAGTGGATGATTTCATTTCAATTACATAATGATTAATCCAATATCCATTCTTATACATTAATAAGTTAGTATAGTTATGTGAAAGACAAAAATATATATATATTATTCAAATTTTATCTTCTCATTTATCATATTCATTTATTTCCATGGAATGTACATCTTGGGAACTAAAACCTTTCATTTTGTGACTCAATATTTGGATATTCAATATGAAGGGTATAGTTTTTATATGTCATAGTCATGTTCTTGAACCCTTATTCCCATTTTATGTTTACTTATTCAACATGTTTACCCTTAATGAGCATCTAAGCTCACCCTTTCTCTTGATTAGTTTACCAGGTTGTGGAGAAATGTTATAAGTAGGGTATGATTATGAAGACTGCAAAAGGGGGATATGTTTATAGGAGAAGGTGAAGATCATTCAACAAATAAGAATATTTTATACCTAGTCTCCAAAAGAACTAGACCCTTACCATAATAATGTGTGTATTTTCGTAATGTAACAAATAATTATATAAAAAGATTTATTATTTATGTATGAGATGTTTAAGCCACTAAAGTTTTGCTTATTTTCATATTTATATATTGGTTAGTCAGTTTGAATGATAAAATAAATCCCCATATGTTAGAGTGTCCTTCTTGAGAGGGATCTTAATTAGAGAGAAAATAGAAACAACGTTTAGTGACTCTCAGTACATCTAAATATATATATGTAGCTCCCGCTCATGTTGTACCACAATTAGTTTTAATAAAGAGATGTTTGTATGATTTATTTCTTGTTGTGATGTTACCACTTCTATTGATTTAAGATAAGAAATGTTTTATAAATATTACAATAAATATTATGAAAAATCTCATTAAAGGAATATTTATATATAATATCAATTCATCAATGAGAATGTGTATAGTGATGACCTAAATTTGGAGTCTGTTCCCATATTAGATAAATTTTCTCTTAACTTCAATAAATCCTTACTAAAGGAGAAACATCACATGCTAATGTTTTTAAATGGAATTCAACCTACCTCCCTTCATGTAACAACCCAAAGTTTCATTAATGGAAAATCTCTCTTGATCTAGTTAAATGTCTCTTTATGAAAAATCTTTTTATAAGATGTCAATATTTTTGGTTTTATGTTTAGAATTTTGATCGTTTCTAATATAGCTGTTCAACAGTGATCACATGATTAGTATAAATATAAGGGTTTAACAAATCCAATTTACTCAGACAAAAGAATCGATGGCCTCATCGAGTAGTATTTCTCCATACAAAGCCCATTTGTAGGAGATTGGAAAAGTGGTGGCATCTTTGGGCTTCAGTCTTGACCAAGCCCAAGATAAGATTCATCATGTCAAACTCTAATGGGACCGTCTACGGTAAAATTGGAAGTTGATAGAGATTACCACACAAGCGATGATATCCGAGCCCCCCCAAGAGTCTGTCACCATCGCACACATTACCCTTAGGTCTTATGCGGATTTTTTAAGGGATTATGTAACAAATCGATAGTACTATGTTCATGTACATTATTTTTTGTATATAATAATGTATATACTTTCTTGTCATTATTGATACATTGTAAATAGTTTTTATAGTGCAAATAGTGTTTTTAGTTATTATTTAATTAAGAATTCTATTTTATTAAATTAAGGTATTTTTTAATTAAATAATATTTTAATAAAATAATAATATTATTATTAAATTAATTTTTTAAATATAAATGATATTATAATTTTATGAATGCAACTGAAATTTTTTATTAAGGTTTGAAAGCCATTTTTGTCAAAACATGTGAATTTTAGATAAATGTCAGTTTTTATTTTAAAAGTAAAAATTAACATATTTATAAAATTATTTAGAAACAATAAATTTTATTTCTGGAATTAGGATATCGAAATTATCCAACGGTAATTTTTTCATAATTTTCTGAGATAGTAAAATTTTTGGGTAAAAATTAAATACCGTTTAAATATATAATGTGTTTTATGACATCATAATGACCCAATAGTAATGTAATAAAATAATATAAGCTTTATGTTCGGCCAATATATGTTTTACCAGTAAAATAATGTGATTTTGGGTTAGTTTGACTTACTTTTCAAAGCATTAATGGATCCCTCAAGACATATTAAACTCCATGTCTTTTTTAATTGTTTTCCATGGGAGTGTGACTCACCTCCACATAAGAAACCTTTTTATTTTAAGATGTTCAGACTTTGGATTTATAAAATAATTTTTTCCTCTTCCCTTTTCCAAAAACCATGGGCAAAAACCATAGTCTGGTTTGTGGTTTGGATTAATTTAATATAAGGGGTCCCAAACCTAAATAATAAAGAATTCCTTCACCTTTCCTATATGAACCCACCCAAGATCCCACTTCCTCCTCACTCAAACCTTTGGAGTTCGTCCAACCTCTGCCCTACTCTCTCTATAATCCTGCCAAGGTGCCCCAAGATCCCAAGAAGCCTCTCTCAAGCCTCTGTCAAGCCTTTGGAATCACACTTCCAAGTAAGGGGTTTTCTTCCTTTCACTTTTTGTCCAATTTTTTTAATATTGTTATGACCTTTTAATTTCAATTATAAATTATGGGGTATGGTTTCACACCTCCCCATACTGCCCTATTATTGTTTGAATGATTGGATACCCCTTTATCTCTCATTAAATTCCTCCCATGTACACCCGTTACTATGCTGAAATTTTGAAAGGAACTTCTCTCTCCTCGTTTACATTCAAGAAATACTTTTGTATCATGAATCAAAATTCCATTATAATTTCTGGGACATGTATCTATATGACCCCCTTGTTTTCCATTTCATGTAGATATGGTGAGACACCCCTTTCTCTCTCATCAACCATTTTTATGAATTCTTATGTCACGTCGTTACGCTGCCGAAATGGCACCGATTTTCTAAGCCAATGCCACTGTGTAGTGAATACCATACCCATTTATCCTTCAAGGGTATTCACCTTTATGCATGATTACCTATTTATTATAAAGTTTCATGTATGAATCTCACATTCCTTTATCGTGGAATAAATTATTATGTTTTATGAATCCATTTTTTATGATCCATGTGGCAGACTTATGCGTGAAATGAAATGTTTAAGAAGGGTACGCCCTTATAGTGCTCCAATGCATTGGGTAAAGTATAGTATCATGATACATCATGTGAAATGAGTGTTGACTCATGATAATTCAAGTGCAATGAGGGTTTACTCATGCTTTATGTGCAATGAGGATTTACTCATGCTCTATGTGCAATGAGCCTTGGCTCATGCTAATTCCATGTTAAGTGTTGTTGCCACATTTCCATGTTATGATTATCATGATTTATCACGCCTTTATGTTCATGTTTCTATTATTCTCTATTGATATTCCTATTGTCTAAAATGTATTGTACTCCTCATGTTATTCCATGTGTACTCCCTTACTGGGCTTTATAGCTCACCCGTTTCTTATGCATGTCCTCAGGTTATCCCATGAAATGATAAGTACGAAGGAATTTAGGGGTCATGTAAAGGAAGTTTTCAATAAAGATGTTGTATTTCATGTTTTAAGTGTTTATGTAATGATCCTAAGCCCCAGAGAAACTAAACCTCTGGATCTTTTTTTTGTATCAAGTGAAGTTTTATGTAATAAATCATGTTTATGTTTGAAATAAAAGAAGGGTTGTCATAGTTGGTATTAGAGGATAGGTTTAGTTATTTTTGGGATTAGGATTATAAAACCCTAGTAAATCCTTAGATACAAGACTAAGTATAATAAAAACATACCTAAGTTTGCTAAGTACTGATTAAGTGGTTTAACAAAAAAAATGCACCCCTGTCTGGATACGAGCAGGTAGAGGCAGCTCTGGCACAGATGTATCCTACGGGTAAAACCCGAAAACACCGCTTTGAGATAGACTCGAATGGGAACTGGTGTAAGACAATGGGCCTTGCTGCACTCTTGGTTATGATACTCCTGGGGGATATGTTTTGATAAATTCACAATCTTAGTATGAACCCTTATTAAGGGAATTAAAAAAATTCCCCTAAGATTATATGTTAGAAAGTAGATCATGAAAAGTCTAGACTGAAGCCTATAGATTCATAAGTTAAGGAAATAAAATTTAATTTATGTGTCAAAAACTTTTTCAATTGGGTTAACCTTTATGTGTTACCCCTAACTTTCCTTTTATTCCAGCCAATGGCCAGTAATAGGAGGACTCGGGCTAACAACCTATGTGAAGATCAGTGTGATGAATGTACTAATGATATGCCCAATCCAATGGGAGCGGGAATCAAGAACTTTGTCACGCTTCTTTCTCAGCTAACTCAAGCTTTGAATAGAATCATAGGTAAAGAGGAACATTCAACCCCCCCCCCCCAAGAAAGAACAAGTCGCTATCGAGAGCTTCATGGAACAAAGGCCTCCTAATTTTAGTGGATCATCCGATCCCATGATCGCTAAACAATGGATCAAATCCATTGAAAAGATATTCTCAATCCTTCAATGACCTGAACAAGAGATGTTTCTCCTGGCTGCTTATCGTATGGAGGGTGAAGCAGATCAATAGTGGACATTGATCAAAAATATGAAGCCTGAGGAGGAGATCGAGGCATTGTAATGGAAGGATTTCTGGAAGATATTTTTCGATAAATATTTTCCGCACACCCTCCGGCTTAAGATGGAAAGGGACATACTTTCCCTCAAGAAAAAATATGAAGAATCTATTGGGTCGTTTGGGGAAAACTTCACAAGGCTTACACGATACGCTTCCAGCTTTGTCGTTACCCCCGAATGCAAGGTTGACCGCTTCTTTGGTGGGCTGAATCCTAGCCTGCGGAAAGCATTAGCGATCTGTGACTTTGACAGCTATGAGGAAATTGTCCGATGTTCCCTCAAGGTCAAAATGGAGATCGGGGAATCATAGGGGTATCATGGGGAAAATAATCGTAAGGTGGACTTCAATGCTGGAGGTCTTATGGATAAATCCAACGGTGCTAAGAAGATCCAGCACCCCATTTTCCAAAAGTGCGGAAAGAAGCACCCTTGAAATTGCCTAAAGGTGACGAGGAAATGCTTTAGGTGTGGAAGAGAAGAGAACATAGCTATTAAATATCAACAAGAAAGACCCACAACTATGACAGAGGAGAGGAACTCTCCGTTCTAACCTCAACACATTGTTCATTGCTACAAATGCAAAGAACCGGGGCATCTTTCAAATCAGTCCCCAAATCCAAGGGTTTTCGGAGGCAACCAACAACCTCCAAAGCAGCAAGGAAGATCTTTTGCCATCACTTCTGCCTAAGTGAACCCCGACAATGAAGTGTTGATAGGTATGGTAGTTATTCATTCATGAATAGCGAACGTACTTTTTGATTCAGGTTCTATGCATTATTTTATATCTCGAGAGTTTAGTCGAACAATCCCAGCACCACAAATCATGGAAGTGAAGATGTCGGTGAGTACGAAAAATGGGTCAATCGTTGAATCCCATGAATATAAGTCCTCCCCTGTTATAATCTGTGGATTGAATTTCCCAGAAAACCTCATCATACTCCCTCTGGTGGAATTTGATGCAATTCTTGGAATGGATTGGCTTTCCTTATATAGATCCAACATAAATTGTTGGGAGAGGGAAATCACATTCCATAGAGAGAATCAACCCCTGATTCTTTACAAGTGTAAAGAGGAAGATGAATCTCCTTTAGCTCCATCATCTCAAGCATGGATATTACTTCCCTATGAGCACGCATATCTGGCTCATATGATTGAGTCCATAGAATAAACCATCCTTGAATAAATGCCTATTGTGAGGGAATTTTCTGAAGTGTTTTCCGAGGAATTTCATGGTCTTCCTCCTAGAAGAGATGTTGAATTCTCAATTGAACTTATACCAGGGGATCTACCAATATCCAAGACTCCATTTAGAATGGCTATCATAGAGCTTGAAGAGCTGAAGAAACAACTACAGGGGAATCTGGATAATGGTTTTATACCCCCAAGTGCTTCACCATGGGGCGCACCCGTCCTCTTTGTCAAAAGAAGGATGGGTCAATTCACCATTGCATCGATTATCATGAGCTCAAAAAAATCACGATAAAGAACAAGTATCCTCTCCCACGAATTGATGACTTGTTCGATCAGCTATGGGGAGCACAATACTTCTCCAAGGTAGATTTGCGGTCGGGATATTAGCAAGTAACTGTGAAGAAGGAAGATATCCCCAAGACTGATTTTTTCACAAGATACGGGCACTATGAATTCATGGTAATGCCTTTCAGACTCACTAATGCTCCAGAAAACATCATGGACTTGATGAATAGAGTCATTAGAGATTACCTCGAAAATTTTTTGGTAGTCTTTATAAATGAGATTCTAATATACTCAAAAAGCAAGGAGGATCATGAGGAAAATTGAAGACTTGTACTAGAGACTTTGTGCAAGGAGAAGCTCTAGGAAAAGTACATAAAGTGTGAGTTCTAGTTGAAGGAGGTCTCATTCTTGGGTCATATCATCACAAGCAATGGGATATCTATGGTCCCCTCCAAAACAGATGCAATTGAGGGATAGTCAAGGCCAACATTGCTAACGGATATTCATAGCTTCTTGGGGTTAGCTGGATATTATCGACGATTTGTGAGAAATTTCTCATGATTGTCCAACCCTCTTACCAAGCTAACTCGAAAGGGAGTAAAGTTTTCTTAGAGTGATGAATGCGAAGAAAGCTTCAAGGAGTTGAAAATGAGGCTTATCACTGCACCCATGCTCACATTACCCACAAGTGGGGAGCTTTTGTGGTATTTAGTGATGCTTCAAAGTAGGGATTAGGTTGTGTGCTGATGTAGAATGATAAAGTGATATCCTATGCCTCAAGTCAGTTGAAAATCCATGAGCAAAACTATCCAACGCATGATCTGGAGTTGGTGACTGTGTTCTTTGCCTTGAAAATCTGGAGAAATTATCTCTATGGGGAAAAATGTGAGATATCTAATGACGACAAAAGTCTTAAATATATATTCACACAGAAAGATCTTAATATGAGCCAGAGAAGATGGATAGAGCTCGTCACGAATTATGACTATTCAATACATTACCACCCTGGGAAAGAGAACAAGGTGGAAGATGCCCTAAGTATAAAGGACCCAACAATTCTATCAATGATGAGAATTGAGAAGGATCCAATCTTCTTAGACTTGATGAAGATGGACATGGGAATCATAAAAAATGGAACATCATCAATCCTTCCACAAATGATTGATCAACTGTCTCTTTGGGAAAGGTTAAAGGATTCTCAAAAGGATGACGTTAGAATTCAAGAAAAAGTGGAAGCTATCAAAAAAGGGAAATCCTCGGAGTTTAATGTTAATGAAGAAGGAATTGTGCGATTTGGGAAAAGTCTATATGTTCCATCACGTCTGAATCTGAAGAAGTATCTTTTAGATGATGCACATAGTTCAAATTTCTCTATTCACCAAGGGAGCACAAAGATGTATCGAGATCTCCGAGAAAACTATTGCTGGGATAATATGAAAAATGATATCGCTAAATATAAATAAAAGTTCCTGGTGTGCCAACAAGTGAAGGCAGAAAGGCATAAGTCTAAGGGGACGATGCAACCGTTTCCCATACCAGAATGGAAATGGGAGAACATCACCATAGGATTTTTCACCGGACTTCTGAGTACATCCAAAGGCAACAATGAAATATGGGTTGTTGTGGATCGTCTTACAAAGACTGCACACTTCGTTGCTATATGGGAGGATTTATCTTTGGATCAACTGGCACGGATATATAGAAGGGAAGTTATAAGTTTGAATGGAGTACCAATATCTATTTGGTCTGAACGAGATCCATGATTCACCTCTACGTATTGGAATAGTCTTCAACATGCTCTGAATACTGAACTGAACTTTAGTATGGCTTATCATCCTCAAACTGATGGCCAATCTGAGCAGACTATCCAAACACTTCAGGCCATGTTGAGAGTGTTCTCAATGGACATTAAAGGAGGATGGGATCAACATCTTCCTCTAGTTGAGTTCTCTTATAATAATAGTTTCCACTCAACCATCCAAATGGCACAATATGAATCCCTTTATAGGAAAAGGTGCAGAACACCGGCGTGTTGGGATGAGGTTGGTGAACGTAAGCTGCTTGGACCAGAAATGGTCGAGGAAAGGGTGGAGAAGGTGAAAACCATTCAGCAACATATCAAGGTAGCCCAGAGTCAACAGTAGAGTTATACAGATAATCATCGATGAGACCTTGAGCTTAATGTTAGAGACATGGTTTTTCTATGCATATCTCCATGGAAGGTCATGAGGTTTGGAATGAAAGGGAAGTTAAGTCCAAGGTAAATTGGCCCCTTCGATATTCTTGATCGTGCCAGGGCTGTGGCCTATCGACTAGTACTTCCACTTACCATGGCCAAAGTACATGATGTCTTTCATGTATCCCTCTTAAAAAAGTACATACCGGACCCTTCACATGTAATATCTTCTGAGGTGGTACAGTTTGAAGATGATCTTTCTTATGAGGAGCAACCAGTGAAGATCTTAGATCGTAGAGAAAAAGTTCTACAAAATAAGACAATGCCCCTCGTCAAGGTGTTTTGGCGAAACCACAAGTTTGAAGAAGCGACTTGGGAATCGGAGGAAATGATGAAGTTGAGTTACCCACATTTGTTTTATTGTGGGAAGAGGAAAATTTCGAGGGTGAAATTTCTCAAGGGGGCATATTGTAACGACCCAAAGTTCCATTAATGGAAAATCCATTTTGGTCTAGTTAAATGTCTCTTTATCCAAAATGTTTTTATAAGATTTCAAATTCTTTGGTTTTATGTTTATAATTTTGACCATTTCTAATATGTCCATTGAACAGTGATCACATGATTAGTATAAATATACGGCTTTAACAAATAAAATTTACTCATACAAAAGAAGCGATGGCCTCATCATGTAGAATTACTCCATACGAAGCCCATTTGTCAAAGGTTGGAAAAGAGGTGGCGTCTTTGGGCTTCGCTCTTGACCAAGCCCAAGATGATCATCATCATGTCATGCTTGAACGGGACCGTCTATGGGAAAATTGGAAGTTGATAGAGATTACCACACAAGCGATGCTATCTGAGCCCCCCCAAGAGTCTGTCACCATCGCACACCTTACCCTTAGGTCTTATGTGGCAGTTTTAAGGGGTTATGTAACAAATCAATAGTACTATGTTCATGTACATTATTTTTTGTATATAATAATGTATATACTTTCTTGTCATTATTGATACATTGTAAACCGTTTTTAAAGTACAAATAGTGTTTTTAGTTATTATTTAATTAAGAATCCTAATTTATTAAATTAAGGGATTTTTGAATTTAATAATATTTTAATAAAATAATAATAATATTATTAAATTAATTTTTTTAAAATATAAATGATCTTATAATTTTATGAATACAATTTTAATTTTTTATTAAGGTTTGAAAGCCATTTTTGTCAAAACCCATGAATTTTCGATAAATGTCAGTTTTTATTTTAAAAGTGAAAATTAACATATTTAAAAAATTATTTAGATAAAAGAAATGTTATTTCTAGAATCAGGATGTCGAAATTATCCAACGGTGAATTTTTCATGATTTTCTGATATAGTCAAATTTTTGGGTAAAAATTAAATACCGTTTAAATATATAATGTGTTTTATGATATCATAATGACCCAATAGTGATGTAATAAAATACTGTAAGCTTTATGTTAGGCCAATATATGTATTAACATTAAAATAATGTTATTTTGGTTTTGTTTGACTTACTTTTCAAAGCATTAATGGATCCCTCAAGACTTATTAAACACCTTGTCTTTTTAAATTGTTTTCCATGGGAGTGTGACTCACCTCCACATAAGCAACATTTTTATTTTAAGAAGTTAGGACTTTGGCCTTATAGAATATTTTTTTACTCTTCCCTTTTCCAGAAACCATGGGCATAAACCATGTTCTGGTTTGTGGTTTGGATTAATTTAATATAAGGGGTCCCAAACCTAAATAATATAGAATTCACTCACCTTTCTTATATAAACCCACCAAAGCTCCCACTTCCTCCTCAATCAAAGCCTTTGGAGTTCGTCAAAACTCTGCCCTACTCTCTCTAGAATCCTATCAAGGTGCCCCAAGCTCCCAAGAAGCTTCTCTCAAGCCTCTCTCAAGCCTTTGGAAGCACACTTCCACGTAAGGGTTTTTATTCCTTTCGCTTTTTGTCAAATTTTCTTAATATTGTTATGCCCTATTAATTTCAATTATAAATGATGGGGTATGGTTCTATACCTCCCCCATACTGCCCTCTTATTTTTTGAATGATTGGAGACCCCTTTCTCTCTCATTAAATTCCTCCAATGTACACCTGTTACTATGCGGAAATTCCGAAAGGAACTTTTTTATCCTCATTTACATTCAAGCAATACTTTTGTAACACGAATCTAAATTACATTAAAATTGTTGGGAAAAGTATATATATGACCCCCTTACAGTCCATTTCATGTAGATATGGTGAGAAATCCCTTTCTCTCTCATCAATTATTTTTATGAATTCTTATGTCACGCTGTTACGCTGCCGAAATGACACCGATTTTCTAAGCCAATACTATTGTGTAGTGAATACCATGCCCATTTATCCATCAAGGGTATTCACATTTATGTACTTTTACTTATTGATTATAAAGTTTCATGTATGAATTCCGCATTCCTTTATCGTGGAATAAATGATTATGTTTTATGAATCCGTGTTTTATGATCCTCGTGGCACACTTAGGCATGAAATGAAATGTTTAAGAAGGGTGCGCCCTTATAGTGCTCCAATGCATTGTGTAAAGTATATTATCATGATACGTCATGTGCAATGAGTTTTGAATCATGCTAATTCAATTGCAATGAGGGTTTACTCGTGCTTTATGTGCAATGAGGATTTACTCATGCTCTATGTCCAATGAGCCTTGGCTCATGCTAATTCCATGTTAAGTGTTGTTGCCACATTTCCATGTTATGTTTATCATGCTTTATCATGCCATTATGTTCATGTTTCTCTTATGCTCTATTGATATGCCTATTGTCTAAAATTTATTTTACTCCTCATTTTATTCCATGTGTACACTTTTACTAGGCTTTATAGCTCACCCTTTTCTTATGCATGCCCTCAGGTTATCCCATGCAATGCTAAGTACGAGGGAATGTAGTGGTCATGTAAAGGATGTTTTCAATAAATATGTTTTATGTTATGTTTTAAGTTTTTATGTAATGATCCTAAGCCCCAAAGACACTAAACATCTCGATATTCTTTGTTGTATCAAGTGATGTTTTATGTAATAAATCATGTTTAAGTTTGAAATAAAAGCAAGGTTGTCATACTTCAGAGATATAATATGTGATCTCATCCAACATCTAGTCTTTTATTTTGATAGTGATTTCCGAGGGTGGTGAAATTTTTTACATATGTCAATAAAATGTTTTGTGAATCACATTCTTAAGGAAGATAATATATATATAGCAAGTACTTAAGAGGGGAAGGTTCAGAATTCACAAGGTGTTAACTATTTTTATCTTTAGATGATATGGTTGTAAGAATATTTTTAATTGTATGTTGAATTTGTATTTTTTATATAATCATTTATGTTTAAGAATAATTTGGAAATGAATCACAGAAATATTTATTAATATTTGAATGAAATGTTTCTATAATCAATATTTCTAGAGAACATGGTTTTTTTCAATGAATCATGTTTCTAACGTAGTGTTCCCTTACATATTCCAAGAATTATGGGATGAAAAATTTATTTCATGTGTTAAATTGTTTTAGAGATTTATTTTCCTTGGTTAATAATAATATATAATGGTTGATATTTCTTGGACTAGTAGGTTTTAAGGTGTTTCGATGAAGTTGGATGATGATATAAAGTTGTTGTTTTATCTTAATGATGGTTTTATCAAAGTTTATCCTTTTGTTTTCCAACATAAAAAAATTAATTTTTTGTTATTTCCAATAAATGTTATATAATGGAGTGAAGCACCTCGACATCTTCAGATAAACATTACTTGTTTAATTTAATTAGGATTTTTTTCTTGAATGATTATCCAATATTTATTATATAGAATTTCTAATAATATGATTGGTGACATGAAGATCTGATGACACTAAACTATAAAAAATTTTCTTAATATCATGACCTATGAATGAATTCATTATATTATAGTATGGAAAAAATATGAGTTTTGGTTAGTTGTTTTTAACACTTCATGGTGAGATTGTATGAAGATTATGTAAATAGTCTATGATGTTTTGGAGTTACAATGAAATAATTTATTACCCATCAATCATTTGTAACCATTCGCAATAAGTGGAATATTCCAAAGTAGAAATGGAATTTGAAACGTAGTTTAATCAGTAAAGGAACATAAGAATATATCTTATAATATAACCAGTCTGAGTCCACTATATAAAACATTTATTTTATGAATTTATTTTAATTTATATAGAATATAGTTCTGAAAATCTGGTATGATGTATTTAAGTTAAGTTGATACATATTGGATAGATGAAAGAATCAAGGTTCTCAAAAATATAGTTTTTTATAACTTCCTCATGAAATGTTTTTGTATGATATTCATTGATTTGTGGTTGGTGTATGAAGGAAATGGTCAGGGAGTTAAGATTCTTGTCAATGGATGGTTGAGGTTTCTAGTGGATGGAAATCAAAACAATCCGTCAATGTTGTGCAGGAACACTATATGATGTTTTATTTGCTGAAAGTGCTACTAGGATGTTTCATTTTACAAATTAGTAGTAAAATGATGATCCATTTATATGAATTTTTATAAGAATTAATGAAGGCTTAAAATGTTATGATGTTGATCTAGTCATTCAATTCTCTTATACTACCAAAAAAATAGTGTGATACTAACCAGGTCATATCGTTTTTTGATGAAGTGTGTTATTACCGAGTCATAAGGGGAGTTAATATCTTTTTAAAGAATTTATTGAGATATTTTTTTTGAGTTTTCCTAGTGAAATGATCAAAATATATTTGGTGGGTGTTTTGAAATAAAGGTCAATCATTTCCCAATATTATCGGAGGTGTTATCCCTATAAAAATATTTTTTGTACTCCTAGGTAATGTGTGAATCTTTTTAATGTTATGAGAAGCACACTTGAGTTAAAAAATTGATCATAAAGAATTATAAAGTTAAAATGTTATGTTGAATACTAGATAAAGTATTCCATCAGTTGGTATTGGATGAATAGTGTGTAGAAGCTATCATATTAACCAATTATGGAGGCATTAGTTGGAATGCTATAATAAAGTGTTTCATATCTGGTGGTATTTCATTGATATTGTGCCAATGGGATTGGATAGAAAGTGTTCTAGAAGAGGTAGTATTTTAAAATAAGAAACTATATGTAGTGCACTGGAAAAATATCTAATGGTTTATTATAGAAGATACCATCAAACAAAAAACCAGTAGACTAAAGGTGGTTCCTGCCCACAATTGGCCATGGATGTGTAGAATAGGAATTACATTGGGGAAACAAATTTTGGAATAATGCTCAAGCATCATAGTGAAATAATACATAATATTTCTGTTGAATTTTCTTATATTTATTAAAAATTAATTATTATTTCATTTAACTATGAGAGGATCACAACAACAGCCAATTGACAATAGTTCATTTCATGTGAAAAGATATCCCCTTCTTACAGAAACGATAATCAAATTATTTCATTATAGTGGGTTTTATTATCCTTAAATACATCGAAAACAAGAAAAATACTATTTAATCTCATTAAGTAATGATACTTTAAAATATAGATATCATTATTGTTGTGTATTTTACTATTCCCTACATTTTCGTTTCTTCATAATAGGAGGAAAAGGATGTTTCATATGTTATAAAACCAAAAGAATATATAATCGTTGTATTAACCCCAACCCCTCTTAGTGATCACATAGATCCTGATTTGTCCTTCCAAATCTCATTAATTGGTTGTAGAAAAATATAAAATCATGTTCATCATTGTTTTGAGAAATCATCATTTTATAAAATGTGATCAAATCGTACATCCTGTTTAGGAATAATACTCATAATTTCCTGAGATATATAACAATAACCAAAGTATTAGAGAGTTATATAATTATGATACCTCCCATAAAATTACAATATTCTCATAATAATGTATTCTACATATAAGGTAAACTATTATCAACCATGGACATCAAATAAACCCATTATAATGGATTTCATGATAGAATCATAAAGATTGTAATAATAAATAAATCAAGAAATTATTCATTCAAAGTCTCATTAGCCTATATTTTTAAAAATCTAAATACTATAAAATATAATTTTACTTTAATATTGTTATTTTTATATTCAATTTTGTGAAGAATTATAACTCAATATTTTTATTTCTGGATATTCTGGCTATTATTGAAGAATACTGAAAACATGATGATCTAAATATTATTTAGATAGAGTTCATCAACAAGTTTAATGTAAACTATATAAGTAATAGTTTATCATTATAAATTGATGAGAATCTTTATTTAGTTCATCAAAAGATAATGAAGTAGTTTCCAATGAATCTACAAATTACACCAATGAATGTGGAATTCAATATTTAAAATTTATAACAAAATGTTTTATAAAGAGAATATATCCACAAATATAAGATGAACATTATATTCATAATTCAAAAGAAAGAGCTTCATTTGACCATTAAAAGGCTTTCTCCTACTTTTTAAATAAAAACTTATCATAATTGAAATTAATTTTTATGAGTGACTTTCTATGAATTAATTATTTGAGGATTTAATTTCATATCTTGATTAATTATATATTATTACTATTATATATTTTATATGCTGATATCATAGGTTTAATAAAGATGTATACTTTCATTTTGTTCAAAGTGATTGATTGCTTCTGTAAGATGATGTTAATGAAATTTTTTATAGTCATGATATAGGGACATTATATAGCTACGGAAAAATTGTGTTGTTGACAAGGACCAAAATCTTTAAAGAAAGATAACAGAGTGTTTAGGATTAGAGATCTAATACCTTCAAACATGGTGAATTTCTATGGATTCTAGTGTGGATTATATATACCTTTATAAATAGTTAATTTTTGTGGTATTCCATAACTAGTAGTACTCATAAAATTCAATAGGTCCAATTTATAGGGCATTGAGTTTGAAAAACATACACCAACAGAATAAATCAATGTTAAGGGCCTCCATGGATTTGAAGTTAGTTATCTTTTAATTTCAATTTCCAATTAATTTTTTAAAGTTAAATAACATGGATAAAAACTACAATCCTTCATTTAAATTGGTTATAAAACATATTTTTATTAATATCTTTATTGGACTGAATAGTTTATTAACCAACACATCATGATATGTTTTTATATTTTAACATTTTTAACTATTGTGTGTTGTTTTTTACATATCCATTGTGATTAACACTCTATTTAGTTGTAGGAAAATAGATCATACAAAATGTATTAAATCTAATACTATTAATCACTCTAATTTTTATGTTGATCATAATATTATATAATTTGGTAATTATGAACATGGGGGAGACTGAAAATTAATATTTTTTCGAACTAAATGTCACCCTCCCTCTTACATTCTTCCTATTATATTTATAAAATACCAAAATTATATTATATAAGATGAATCTTTTTAAAACAATAATTGAGAATTTTATAGAATTTTCAATATTTTACCAAAATTTTATATCACTCATTTCTTAGAGTAATCAGGTAGTATATAATGGCGTTTCACACTGATTATTTATATCGAGACCAATTTCTCATCTGGTCATATACTTTGATTTATTATGATCCTTCTTATCACACATTTCTTCCTTATAAAAACCTTATGTGTTATGGGTGATAATATCGATACATTGATCAAATAGGATGATGGTATGTTTCCCCTTCCACCCATGAACTTATTCATAGAAATTATTCCCAAGCCTAGGTCTCCCTAATATATTTAGGAAAATATCATGAATCTCATTATCAATTCCATAGTTTAGTGAACACTATTTCATTACATCACTGGATACATATGTTGGATGAACATGTTTTATTGTATATAATGTTTCTTTAGGATTCTTTAGATATATTTGGGTATGTTATTCAATTTTTAATATATTATATTGGTTAAGACATAATTTAATCCTATTTTAATCTCAATGGGAATCTCAGGATCATGACACAAAGAATCCTATAATAATCACGCACGGGAGCTCATAATAACCCTATAAGGAATCCTAGATTCATTAATGATAGTAATCATATATTATAACCAATGTTTATTCATTCTTGTCACCTGAGGCCTCACATTAACATCACATACAAAAAAAATAGGATATTTACCTAGGTATTCCATGTTTTTCCATAAGAGTCATCCTAAACTACTCACAAATTTTAATAACATATGATTGTTACCAAAGGTGACTTAAAATAGAACATATTCTCATCCCATAGGATTATTATAGTTTTTATATAAGGAATATCAATATCATTTCATTAGGTTGGATCATTGGCCCCTCACCTATGTATAGGATAAAGAGATCAGGTGATCATCACAGTACCTTCCTATGATCAACATATAAGGTACCTTAAGCTCATAAATTGGGGATGTATTTCTATTTCATTTTGTGTTTGAAATAAGTTATTCTCATAAAATAGTATTTAATATTCTCTCTCTAATTGTGACAATACCATATATTCTCATCACATATGGTCTAGACACATTCTTCATTTCTATTAGGGATAAAACAAAATATGTTTTTAAATTATAGGATATTGACATGTTTCGAGTCTATAGGGTATTATAGTACATACACTCATCCCATGTGGGTCGGACATATTTTTAGAGTCAGGTCTGTATGATGCCTCATACACTTATCACATAGGGGTAAGTCATGGTTTTGGTGTGTAGTGTGTATGGTATCAAGAATGCTCATCATGAATGTTTTGTTTAGAGGATTACATCATATAATGATGAAAATGTTTAGTGGGGGCCTTGGGATAATATAGTTAT
This sequence comes from Viscum album, assembly GCA_963277665.1. NCBI lineage: Eukaryota > Viridiplantae > Streptophyta > Magnoliopsida > Santalales > Viscaceae > Viscum > Viscum album. Next base: position 175,023,051 of record OY728140.1, on the reverse strand, counting down.
AGGTTATCTATATAAAATAATGATGATTAGGATTTAGAAAAAATATATATTCAGAGGTAGATGGGATTTTGTAAAATTATAGATAAACCTCATGGAGTAATCATTCATAACCTAATATAAAAGGTGTATCAAAATCCAAGTAGTTAAAGGTGAATATTTAAAGGACATGTGATATGAATGACTCATGTAATTAAACTTCATGTTGTAAGGAAATTATTTGTAGTTTGACATATTTTTTCTTAGGATATTATAGGTAGTTTAATATCTTTCGGTGATGGTGTTTTATACTGATTAACATCGTGCATTGATGACGATGGATGTTTTATTCCTTTGATAAGAATTGTGGGAGTAGTTTATCATCATGAACATAATATTATAATTCTGTAAAAATAGAAATAATGAGTGATGTAGTGGGTTTTATTAATTATTTTTCATACTATATAGAACAGATCATAAGGAAGTTTCCCTAGAGCAATTCTTGACTTGGGATTATTAAAAATTAGAAGACTAGGTTCTTATTGGGAATTTAAAAGAGAAAGTGGTTATTATAAAAAAAGTTATATTACCTTACCAGTTCTTGTGAAAAAATGAATAATTGTGTATTAAAATATGATTACAATCTTATATATTTTATTAACCTATGATTAATGTAGCGGGTCGATGGATAAGGGTCTATGATACTAGTTGTGCATATTTAATTTAAAATAGTTATAATAAATCATGTGGATTTATGTCCCATAAAAACATAATATTATCACTAGATTATTGTATCAAATAATTAATTATTCACATCTAATTAACACTATATTGTGGAACATGGGAGTGTCATGAAAAATGAAATTCATTAGAGTTGACCAAATATCACCAAAAAGGATATGCTAAAAAAATTGAACAATAATGGAATTGTAAAAAAAGAATTATATGAGGAATGATGTATATTTTTTAATTCAGATAAAATAGAGAATGTTTCCTAAAAACACCTCAAGTAGAGGTCAATGCATCGAGGGACTTATATGAGGAAATTCATGACTATTTTAGATTTTGGGTTTGACCGGTTTCTGAAACCCTGTGTCGTGTGAAATGATTGAATTTTTTATCGAATCCTAGGGGACCCTTGAAACTAGGATGTGTATGAGGTTATTTATAGGTTCCAATCATTTAGTTATTTTCATTCACACAACACTGAATAATTTTTATATGTTTTAGATTTCTCCCTATTATGTAAATTTTATGAAACATTACACGTATGATGAATATGTTGTTTTATAAAAATGAAAAATAATGTTTGGAAAACTATGATTTCCTTGAACCTTTGGACACTACTCTATAACTAATAATATTTGGTATATTTATAAATTCAATATTAAAAATGAATCAAATTTTCATCTATAATTTCATTTAAGATCTGTGAAAAGTCAAACAAACCATGAGAAATGATTTAGGCCCCTAGATTTTCTTCCACACATTTTTGTCCTTTGATATGTTAAGTTCACCCATAATTACCTCAATTGTTTTCAACATTAACACACTCATGATTATTATTTTTTGATATCAATAGTTATTTATAAGGTAGTACTTCTAATTTTAATTCTTTATAACTCAAATACTAGTAGTGAAATTATTTTTTAATGATAATATTTGTAAATATCAATGAGATATAATGAAGATTTTTTTATTAATATCAGTGTGGATAGATTTGTTATGGGTACTGGATGGTAAAATTACAATTTGAACCGATTATTCATTTTACTCATCATTATCATATACAATATTACCAAAATAAAAAGGTTCAAGATACATTTTTGGTTCAATGACATGAAAATTTTATAGAAAGATATGGTCTTATGATACGAATAATGGAATATAGAAAAAACAATTTGTTACCCCTTTTTAATTGATCACTTTCCATTATGATTTGTGGAAACTTTTAAGAACTAATTATCATGTTTTTGGTTTTGTGCCTTGTAAATCTCTAGTAAAAATTTATTAAACTATCAGGAACACAATTAATGGATTACAATAATTTAGTGAGAAGTAATTAATGAATGAATAAATTATAGAGATGGTTATAAACATTTTTATAAAGGAATTAGATTAAAAAGAAACTATTATTGATGAATATATGAATTTAATTAAGTGGATTACTATTGATATTATAATTACATTACATTAGTATGAGAGATAATTGAAGTGATTTTTTGGGGAGTATAAAATAATGAATGTTGTTTTTTTTTCATTTCACATATGGTACATTAACAAATTATTCTCAGCATTCAAGGTCTAATAATATATATATGACACCTGTATATAAGTAAACTTTTAGTCATTTAGAAAACAATGAAGCATATGTTTCACAACTTACAATATGTTTCTACAGAATCATCAAAAGAAATTATAGTAATTATGATTAAAATTTATGAAAAATAGAATCCAGAGAAGAAGGATTATTATGAGACAAGTTATAACAATTCATGAAATTGGGACATATAATTCCACATTTTTCAATATTTATAAATATTAATATAAATGGGATGTTAATAATAAGTTATAATTTAATTTTGAGAAAAAAATGTTAACTTTTGTGGTAGCGAGGATCCATCCTCTAAAAGTAATAGTGAATCTGAAACTGAGTAATTTGAAATTAATATTTCTAATAATTCAAAAAAACCTCAAAATAATATTTGTATGATACTTTTGGTTCCTCAAAAAACAATTGGTAAAATTTTTCTTAATGGTAATTTTATTTTTGAATCGTACATTGAAAATATTTAATCGTTATCAGATAATGAAGAAGATATTTGAATGATTTATGAAATGATCAACGATATTGATACACATAATAGAATTAATAAAATGATAAAAATTTAATGTTATTTTAGATAAATTTAATATTGCAATATATGATTAATGTGTTTCTAATAATTCATTAGAATTTATTAATTTAACATGTCGTCTAATTGTAAAATCTAGTTTAATCACATGTCCTAGTTACCTGGAATTTATAGTTAATATAATGTATGATGTTTGTAGTTATATAATTTTTGTAAACAATTTACTTCTGTTGGGGTATATATTGAAAAAATTTCTAAAATTTTAAAATCAATTTGTAAAACTGATATAGTATTTTTTACTTTAGGTAATAAAAATTATCAATGAATTTACTTTGTTAAAAAATGTGGACCTTTTTGTAAAAAATATCAAGGATGAGAAATCTTCATAATATTATATAATGAATATAAAATTAAATCATTTTGATTATATAATAATATATTTCAATTTAATTAATAGTTGTAAATCGTAAATTTGTTTAATAAATGTGGAATCTAATTGTAATATTTTCTAATATTTCTATACCTGTGAAAATTAGTGTACCAAACATTAATTTTTTTATTTTCATGAAAATTAATGGATATTAAACTATCAAAACCTATAGTATATGTATAGAATATGACTAGAGACATGTCCAATTTTGGAAAATTATAAAAATTTAAAGGGTATATGGGTTATGTTTTTTAAAAAAAATCTTAGCGTATGATACTATGTAATTGTAATATTTTGTTTCATGGAAAGAATCTTATATGTAATTTTTTATTTTTCTTATGACATGATAATATTCACATAATCATATTTAAATTATGTTATGAATGGTTCTCTATTAATTTTGGGAATAAAAAATTTACCATTCAATGTTCAGGTGGAGTTCCTGTTTTGTCTTCCAATATGAAAGATATTGTTTGCAATTTAATCATATAATACTTATAATGTAATCAATTTACATTCATTGAGTGATATTAAAGAATCATCATACATTTGGAATAGATGAATAGGTCACTAAATCTTATGAATCGTGTTTATGATTTATAAAAAATTACTTTCTAGTAATGTAATAGAAACTATGTTTTATTCAACTTGTTCATATGTTCGTTATCTATATGTAAAGTAAAATAAGCCTAGTTTTAATCTGACTAGTAAAATACTAAATTTTGGTCTTTTATATTCTATATACAAGGATATTTTTTATATTTCAAAAACTACAAGTATATGAATAAAACACAAGATGTATATTTCATTGAGGAATGCAATACATTTTAATGAACTTATGTTAAAAAATTTACATCAAATAAAATATATAAACAACAATATTTTCATCATTAAAATTAAAAATATAAAAATTATATAGATTATTATAGTAACCAGTGATATAGGTTGAGAGTTTAAAAATCTTTATATACAATTTTTCAAACATTTGGACATTACTATTGTATTTCTTCTTTGGGAACGTCTCTAAAAGTTGTTGTTGTCTAATGACTAAATATGACTCATTAACAGGTCACATGTTTTATGTTCAACAATTATTCAACGGGTGAATTTTTTTTGAAATAATATTTTAACATTTCATATCACATTACAAATAATATTTTACATTAAATTATATTTAATAAAATCATCTATTAAATATGGATTTATAAAAAAATATAATGTTTCTTTTGTGACAGTTTCTAGAAGAAATTTATTTTGTATTTAATATTAAATATCATCTGAATAAATTGTATTCAAAAGATGATGAAGATTTTTTTAGTATATTAAATAAATATTAAATTTTATAGAGTTTTCAATAAAAATAATCATTATATTTAAGATTATATAAATGTTATAGCTGATGAAATAGAACCTTATCTTTAAAAAATTTGGAAATCAGTCCCTTGAATAATTTTTTGGAAGATGATATTTTGTGGGAATCCAGTATTCAAACAATGGATGTCAATAATTTTATATTATACCAATGGGTTTCCATCTTCATGAATCTATTTTAAGATATGTAAATTTATTATTAGAAAGGGAAGAATATTCCATTTTTCCATAATATTGTTCAATCATAGGGAACCAACCTATTGATAATAGCATTGGAGACATAACATAACCTGTTATAACTAATTGTTCCTTTTTAAATGTGTTTGATAACCTATAATTTATATTACATCAAGGAAATAAAATTTACGATGAATCCTTTCACAACAAAAGAAATATAATTTCGAAGTAAGATGAACTAATTAAAATTCTAAGGAAAAATTTTAAACATTGGCTGAGATTATAACGGATTGTCCCATTATAGGAGTCAACTAGGTATTTTGGATGAAATTGGATGAAAATGGTGTTTTTTAAAATATGGTGAGGCTTATTAGATATATATATATATATATATATATATATATATATATATATTTAAGAATATGTTATATATTAATGTGAAAAGTTTTTAATAGTTTCAAGACATGAATGAATACAATTATCATTTACCTCTATAGCTATTTTTAACATTATATCATTTCAAATTGATATCAATATTTCCTCCTTTAATAGAAATGTTTAGGAGATATTTAATATATATTACCCACCTAAAAATAAAAGTTCAAATTTATGAAAAATTATTTTAAAACATATAAAGTCACTATACTGACATATAAAATCCTTGATAATAGAGTATTAAAAGTTTTCTATATTTTACCATTAAATATATTTTTTCAATAGAATATCATTTATGGGACATTTTATAAAAATAATTTTATATAAAATATTAATTTTCCAAATTTATATAAATTAGATAAAATTTAGATAACATCACGAAAATCAGGTTCCAAAATTCATGGGACAAATACTAGGTGAGTTTGTAAAGGGAATTATGGGTGACCATAAAATTTTTATTTGTTTGAAACTTTTACATAAAACTGAATAATACTTTTTATAGGTGAATAATTACATATGATATATACTTATATGATTTAGTTTTTATAATAATAATAATAGTAATATTACATCATTTAAAACATCGTATAAATTAAATCATGAATAATGTGATAGACAAATATATCCAAAAAATAATGATAATGAATAATTAGAATACATTACTATATATTGACTATATATTAGGTATTTTATACTCTTGTGTATAAGATATGAAGCTATTCCAAAGGAATCTCACCTAAAAGTGGTTAAGTATATTTTACATTATCTTAAGGGAACATTAGACCAAGGTTTGTTTTATTCTTTTATAATGGAGTTTTAACTTCAATGAAAATTTTGTAAATAATTTTATGGATTTTATATAGATAATAATGTCTCTTACAACACATTTGAATTATTCAGTGAATCATTGGTTTCATTTTCCTATAATAAAAAACCCTCAGGTGAATCTTCTATTATTAAGGCTAAATATGTGATAGCCAGAAAGTATTATGCTCATGTGTTGTTGATAGAGTATAATGAAATAGATTTTGGTTTTATTCATAGTGAAATTCTTGTTATATATAATATCATTTGATCTATTTCTATTTCTAAAAACACATCACATCATTCACATCGGAAGAATATTGATGTATGAAACCATTACATTAAAATAGAGATCTTATTACCAAATTTAATTTATATAAAACTCATATATCAAACATTTGTATGAAACATATAAAATTTTATTGACATTAATTCATTAAATTTTGGATTGTTATGATCAATATAATTGATCAATTTTTTCCCTTCAATTTCATATATATGCTAATATTAACAAATAATCTCAGAATGTGGGATTACATTAATTTTTTTAGAAACTAGACTATCATTTCTTATAATGGAAAATTTAATGTTAATTAAATTAATTTTAAAATATGTAGATTTTTTCTGATGAATTATTAGAAAATACATCACGAAACAACATGTAGATTCTAAAGTATAATGATAAATGTACTTTCATGTATACTCATTACTAATTATTATTACAAGAAATATAAAATTTTTACAGGTCTAAACTATATTGTATAATAACTCAACAAATTTTATCACTTATTTTTACATTCATGTTTTAGAAGAAGAAGAATAATCCACCATGAATATTTTGGTCTTAATAATTTATTTTTCTGCGACATATAAATCAAATTTTAAACATATTTCGGAACCATTTTCAAAAGTAAATAATATTTCATTTGAATTGATATATAAATTTTAAAAGGTATACTAAAAATAATTATCATTTTAATTGAATATTATAAATCAATCTAACAGATATTACTATATGTTATTATGACCATTGTCTTCATACTCACTTGATTTTTCCCTAGTAGTACTACCTAGTAAATTTTTTAGTCTAGGGTTTGTTTATTTATTTATTTATTATTTATTACTTGATTGATTTTTACTAGGGATTCCATTTTAAAAATAAAATATGGGGAGAACTTTATGGAAATTTAAGTTCCCATTCAAGAGATAATTGTAATAAAAATTATGTTTTATTTGAGATAAATTTTTTGGAAAATAAATTTTCAAATTTATAAATTTCATCTATTGATTTTTGTCGTTGGAAATTTGTTCTTACATTTTTTTTGAAAAAAAAAGTTAAACGATTCAAAATGTATGAAATTTTTCCCTTGGAGGGATTTTTGAATTTTTCAAAATGTTTATTTAAAATTTAATAACAAACATAGCCTTTTAATTTTTTCTTTTCCAAATAGATGAGTTTATTGAGACCATTAATCAGTTTAACCATAATATTCTATATCACTAAACACAGGAGATTATGGTTAACATAATTATATTATTATTATTTTTCATGTTTTATAGGAAAAAAATTCGATAATTTTATATATGATATTATATCTTGAGAATTTTTATAGTGAAAATATATTGATGTAACCTTTTTTGTTATGGTTCATCAACAAAATGGAAGTGAAAAATATTTTTGTAGTCTTCAATTCATTTTAATATCATGAGATATGCTTAGATCAATTAAATATGATGAATAAGCCTCTAATTCAACTAAAACATTTATTCAAATACAATCAAATTTATAAATTTGAGTTCATTATATCTTCAAATATAAATTTATCAAAACTCAAATATCATATGAACATTACAATGAGCATTAAAAATTGACTTGTTGTAAAAACAAATTGATTTTGAGTAGCTACTTATTACACTGAGTGCTTATGTATATTGTGATATTTCATTATGAGGGTATTTTTAGAGATTTATTTCTGTCTGTATTTCAATTATTAGGATGTTAACATTTTATAACATACAAATTGTGTGCATGATCCCTCAATATTTATGGATTCCAAGAGGAATAAAAATAAATTTTTGGTCATCAGGATTGATTGATTATAGATGTGGAAGATATATTTAATTAAAAAAATTGTGCATGAGGGACTTTGGCTATGGAATATGGGTTGGATATATTTATCTGGGTCATGTTATTCTTATTGGGAAAATATTTTCTCAAGTGATAAGACCCTAATACCATATTATAGATTCATTCTAAACAGATTTTACTGTGAAAGAGATATATATTATTAAATGTTTTGATTCAAAGGATTCCATATCTAGGATGACATATGCATTTTGACGAGATCAATTCCATGGAAATCTTGTATAGAAGAAAAACACCTTCCGACAAGATGAAATTCAAGGTAATTTAATGATAAAAAAATTGATTTAATCTGATAGGCATTTTCCTTGAACATTATTGATAATTGATTCCATTGATTAATTCTCTTCATCCATTTACATGGAGTTAAAATCATAGATTAAATAATATCCCTTACTAGGGTGCTTAGATTATTAAATAGTACATTATGAATCATTTTCATAGTTCTTTATCTAACTGTATCTTCATTTATGGGAAGGATGGCAATTTTTTATTTTTTCAAATTACAATTCAATCATTCCCCAATTATCATTTTCTGCCATATCTATTTTAAAAAAAAAATTACAAAAAATATATGGTTGGATTATCATTTTAGGTATTAAATTATTTCATTAATAAATAATAGATCATTAATATTTAAATGGATAGGAAAATATAGGAAGGATCCAAAAATGTCATTGAGAAAAAATACACAATCATTAATTGTGAATATTTTACAATAATTATAACAATTATGAATGAAAATGTATATCCTTAAAGGAAAAACATTTTTAAAAGTAAAAATATATTTAGTATGGATTTTCAAGTATCATGTTTTAAATAATAGATAAAACTGATGAACCCAAAATAAAACTATTTGTTTCTAGAATCTCCTTACATTATGTCCCATTTTATTTCATTATGTTTGTTCCTTCTATGTAATAATATTATCCTTATTAATCAACCAATTCTTTAGTTTAATATATTACATTTTTATTTTATATAATTTAATGTAATAATAATTAATTTATTATACATTTTGTTCAAAGAGAAGATGGATTTAATACATGTTTTGTTTTAAATATTTCCATTTTTCATAATTTTTGGGATTGTTGTTATTTTTAATTATTAAAATTTCAAATTATTTAATGAATATTTTTATAAATATAAGACTTATATTACATTATATTCACTAACCATCCAAGTAGTTGGTGATATGTAAAACGTTGATAATATCCTCATCAAATGATGAAACTGGTAGTTGTCGAAACATGTGCAAAGAAAATAAGGGAGTTTGTGTAATATAATTTTGTTAAAATAGTCATATCATTATCAACAAAAATTTTATGTTATCTACTTTTGTATTAAATATTTTATAAATTTAAAAAATGGAAATTCATTGGTAGAGTAGAACTAAAAATAGAGAGAAAACAATGAGAATGGAATCAAGGTCACCTCTTCATTGATTGATTATTACAATCCTAAAATCATTAATTCTTTCATTTATGAAACCCCCCAATATCCCTAGGCACATAAATAGTCATTCTAGAGAGATATTTGGAATTAATTTTTATTTGATATAGGGATTGGATTTTATTTCCCCACATAAATGAGATATGGTACTTATACTTTAAGAGAGGTGCATTTTTGTGTTAAAATATTTTTTATTTTATGATATAGGGATTTATTGAATAGTATTCATTTTCATAGTATATATTGCTCTATAAATCATTGAAGAGGGCTATTTTACTTAAAAAACAAGTCAAAACCAAATGAAATATTGGAATAACTTAATGTAAAATATTAAAAACTAATTTTTTTATTAGAATGAATTATGTAATAGGTTCCAAAACATCAAAAATGTCTTTATTAATTAAAAATATTGTTCTAAAATGATTTATTTTACATTTTAAATAAGTTTTGTAATTAATATGGGGTCATAAATTTTTTTTGTTAAGCATATATCATGATAATGTCATAAATGTTTTAGTATGAGTATAAAATTGTAATTATTACTATTCTTCAAAAAAAAATTTAAAGAAAATAGAAATACACCATGAAAAATTTGAATCTCATTATTACATAAAAAGAGTACATTTTAATAAATTAAAATTGTAAAAATTATTTTCTTTTATATAAAAACATATATAACATTTATTTTTTTTATTAAGAACAAAAACAATTTCTTTTGTTATAAGTGATTAAATTTATTTTCATTATTATTCATTAATTAATTTATAATTTTAATTAATTATTTATACATGTTCAAATATATATTGTATGGAATTCATTTTATAATTATGTTTAATATTCCATTTAAATAAATAAATGATAATATAGTTTTTCGGAAAAAAATATTATGTATTGTTATTATAATATCGTTCCAATTACAAATTTCATTTAAAAATGTAAATTAAAGAAAATTATAACTATTTTTTAATATGAAAAAATAAAAATGATTATCAACTTTTATAAAAACTAATAAAAATTTGAAAAATTTAAATTTATTATATAATATACTAATAAACTTTTTAAATGGAAATTTTTAGAAAATTGAAACATGTTCATGTATCATGATAATAGACAATTAGATAACAAATTTTCCAATATTTCACATTTGAAATGAATGATACCTCATTATTTTCATATAAAAATGTTATTTATCAGTTTATTATAATATATCCTCATGTAAATCGTCAAATGACATTATTTTCTTTGGTTTATGATATAATTTTTTTACTCTGAAAATATTTATCATTCTTTATTAACCATTATATTACAATAACTTTATTATAATAATTATTTGAATGTAAATACATTAAAAAAAGTTTTTTTATTATTCAAATAAAATTATATGTGTTAAAAGAATCATTAATAGAAAAAATTTTGTTTTATTACTTTTTAATAAATAGAACTCTAGTACATTTTCAATAATATTTTTGAAGAAAACCCTTTAATTGAAAAACATAATGTGATTCATAAAATAATATTTTATATTTTTGAAAATTAAAATAATTAAATTAATTTTACATTAATTTATCTAGTTTAAGAATAAAATTAATTTTTTTTGGGAAATTGGGGATGTTTCATTCCAGCTCCAATAGTGAAATTGTATCCTTGAAATTCTTACCTATTGATAAACACTTATTTATTATTCTCTAATTTTTACGAAAACATATATTTTTCTATAAATTTATCTTCAATATGAAACCCTGATGGGTTGTAAAATTACTCAACATATGTTTTAGGAAAATGTTAAACTAATATAGTGAAACTAGTTATACAATACCTTGTACTATATGTTCAATTCTTTTAAATTCATAGTTTCACACATAATATTCATTCAATATTGATTCCAAAAAATTAATCAATTTTGTATAGAAATATAGAAATCCATAGACCCACACTTTCAGAAATTATTTAAAATATAATTACTATATTTGATAATTTTAGTATTAACACAAACTCTCAAGATCAAAACTTATATGTATTTATGAACTAGTCACATAATACATAATTTTACTATAACATATAATAATACATAAATGAATTATTCATCATATTCCTTCTATTATATTTTAAAGTCTCTATAGTATATTTTCTCACCTTTGGATATACATCACATAAAGGTTGAGCTAAAAGATTTGTACGGTGAATAAGAAAAATAGAGAATCTAGGGACATCAAATAATATATTAGATGGGTGAGCTTAATCAACACAATAAAATCATAAGAAAATTATCATAATAAAAAGAATGAGTGAATCATAAGAAAATGGTATGGAATATGGAATATTCATAATAATGAAATAGCTTAACATTCTGGTAAAATCCCATACATATGTTGTGATTTATACTACCTACTTTTTCAATGATATCATTTCTGTATAAATTATAAAGACAAACACTTTGGTAGCATTCTTACCTCAATAACCACTAATCTTGTAGTCATATTGATCACCACATGGCCTCAATTGTGCCTCCCCATATGCCAGATGTTGTCGAATTATAGATAGAGTATAATGGTGGTGTGGTGGGGATCCAATACCCTCATAGACAAAGTCTCAGAATGGTATAATATGAGATAATAATTAAAAAGTAGGGGAATTAGAAATAATAAGTGAAAATAAGATTAAGATAAATATAATAACAAAAAAATATGTATAATTCCAAAATAAAATAACCATATATGCATGTCCATGTGATTCTACCTAAATAAATAAAAACACTCAACATTGGATATGATACAATACATGTAAAATCAAAAGAATAAAAGGACTATAGGGGGATCCCATTAAGAATCCCTAATATTATCTCAGCCATGTCCTACCAAGCTATTGAGTATACAAAAAAGAATAATAAATAAATCCATATACCTACAAAAACAAATATCTTCTTGGGTATCCCAGATCAATGGATACCATAGCAGGGTCTGAAAATAATCTCAGTAGCCCACCATTATCAGTTTCTTGGTCAATCAAATTAATTCTTTATAAATAGACTTGGGTGACAACATATGTGAATTTAATGCGATGAATAAATAAATAGACAAAAATTTAGTTAGGGTACCTAAATATTTACCCAATAGATTCAACCAACATAGGCTTCAACTATATTTCTAAACTGATAGATTCTGTAGAGGTAAAATGGTATGATCATGGAAGCCTATAGGAAGCAACCAAAGTGGTTTACTGCAAGCTTATTATTTATCTTGGTGGTAGCACCACTAGGATATCATCCAATAATTTATATACACCATCATAATCATAAATTAAATGATAATAATAATGATAATCCATCCCCCTGTAATAAATACAGGGTACCATCAAATCCATTAATAGAACCTTGAGCCCATCCAAGGAATTCTGTAATGGAGACCCATGGGTTTCTACAGGAGCCCTCATTATAAAAAACCCACCAATTCCATCTGAGGAATACCATAATGATTTTCATCATATCACCCATGGTATAGAAACATTGAGTCCATAAAAAATATCTGAGATAGGAGACTAGGTATCTCCTGAGGAATGGTATAACCATATTTCCAATTATTTCATCCATAGTTTCTCCACTAGTGATCTGGTGTCACTCACGATTATGGTATTCCACCTGAAAATCCTTTTCAAGACATTCCAATGGAATACTCCTAAGGCATGAAGTATAACTTTTCCATGAAACAAATATTCCATCTATCAATTACATTTCACAGAACTTGTGTTCTCTCCTGGACAACAAGTAGTCTTGCCATAACAACTAACGTCACACATTAACATGGCATTTCCTATATAACTAGATAGTCATACTAGGCAAGTATTTAATAAAATCCTACAGATATGTCCTAAGGCAATGGGAACAATTCACTAAGGAAAAACATAAGAACTTGGAGACATTGGTTGAACGTATGTCCTTTTTCCAAATGAATTCAATGAACCTAGTTGATGGGTTTTATTAAAAAATGTGATTTTTTCATTCCAAAATTCATTTCATTTAAATTAAATAATTTTATTTCATTATAATTTCTAATTTTTATAGCATTAATTTTATTTTATAATATATAGGTTATAACATATAAGGCTTGAGTATTAAGACTGAGTAATGAAGCACGAGCACAAGACAAAAGGCATGAAATACACGTATCGAGCAGAAAGAATTACATTAGTTTGTTAGCTAATTTAATTATATTCATTTCATTCAATAGTTTAATCATGACATTAAGAAAGGATCATAACAGGGGGGCCTAACACATGGTAAAAATTCCATATTAATTCAATTTATTAATTTGAGTCATTTATTAAGGATTACAAACATCATCAACGGTGTTCAAATAGACAAGGATTTAGGGAAATGGGTCTCAATAGAGGGAACCCCCACATCAGAGTGGATAATGGTAAGAAGTCACACAAGGTTGTGATTATCTACTCACAATGGTCTTATCATACATGGTATTTGGTTCAAAATAATTTACATTGAAATTTAAAAGCTTCACCGAAAGGTTCTAGTGTGCGGCACAATAGAGACCAATATAAAAAGTTACAAAATATTATGAAAAGAGATAAAACATTTAAATTATACCTCAAAATATCCACACATTCGATATTGATATTTAATTTAAAATGGATCAAGAGAATCATAGAAACTACTGAATTCCCTGAAAATAAGGTAAATTGGGTCAAACAATAAATTACACATTGAGAGTGAAGATAATAGAATATGGAAATAAAGATAAATAGGGGCTTAACGATAGGAATCTATAGGGACCGACAGTTCTCAAATTTCACAATTGAGAAGTGAGATATCCTGATCCCTAATGGGAGGAGGACGAGAAATCCACAGAGCAAAGGATGATCATCACATTGCATGATATGAAGAATAAAAGGATGAAAAGGGGATTTAACCTTGATAGGGAAAAATAGACATATCACCCCCCAATGAGGTTGCAAGGTTAGATTTAAAGATTTTTCAAAACCTTGTTCCAACCATGTGCATCATGCAGCTAATGATTCACACCCCTTTATGGTTGTCCCTTAAGGCTTGTTCAACATTGCAACTACCATAAAACGAACAGTGCACACACACTACAAAAATGGAACTAAATGTTTGGTTTGGAAACATAGTGGGGAGAACCATTCACAATATCTGTTGTTCATAACATCCTACGTATAGCTAGTGAAAATGTTTCACTGGTGGTTCATGTGATTTTAGACAAATTGTTGTGGCTTACAAGTACACAGAACCGTAGTGTTTTTGGGGGCCAGAACCTCTGAAACATGACGATGCACATGAGGGACCCCTCATGCCTTGAAACCCTTCTAAAAACAAATTAAAGTGTCCCAAAACTCATAATTCTATTGTGATGCTCGGTTTACAAAACAAACTATCCTCTAAATGACTAAATTCATAATCCCTAGATATTTCATCCAATTAAAAAACACAGTACAATACAAATGTGAAGAAATCAATCATAATTTTCATTCAAAATATACTTAATCTCATGAGATAAATAAAATTATCAAATTAATTAGAGGGCCATATAATTTGGGACCCACCCATCACATCATAATATGCCTGTAATCATGCTTATCCTAAATAAGGGAAACATTTCACAACAACATTCATCAAATAAAACCATGAAACCACCTGGTTATAATTATACCATCATAAGATATATAATTATAAATAAATCATTGAGGTTTGAATAAACATGATAGATTATTATGATGTTAGTGATTAATAG
Source organism: Viscum album (assembly GCA_963277665.1). Classification (NCBI taxonomy): domain Eukaryota; kingdom Viridiplantae; phylum Streptophyta; class Magnoliopsida; order Santalales; family Viscaceae; genus Viscum; species Viscum album. The sequence goes on along the minus strand of OY728140.1, from coordinate 175,007,649 downwards.
TTTTTATTAAAAATTATATGGTAACATTTAATTAGAAATGTAATAAGATAAACTTTTTAAGGATTAAAAAGGTTCGTCAAGGATAAACATGTTATTATTAATAATTATCAAGGATTACACATCCTAAAAAGGATGTAAGAATATGTATATACATAAAATAATAAATGGAATTTCATGAAGAAATAATTATAATTCACTTTGAAGAATCACGAAGAAAACTGAGAGAAATGGACGATTAACCCAAATAGAGAGAGTTGGGTTCAAGATTCCCATTTAGTTATGTACCATTTAATTTCATCACATTTGTGACTCTGGTGTGACAAAAATATTATTATTATAACATTAATCTATTAGTGAATTTTATTCATTTTTAGTAATTTTCATTTATAATCATTATAATTTATTTATTACTAACATGTTCAATAATATAATGGATTGACAACATGCATTATTTTCAATTATCCCATGAAATTATCTTTCAGGGGTTTTTTTATTTCTACTTTTTTATTTTTTTTAAATAATTAACTGTATTTAAGAATAAATTAATATAAATTAATATTACATAATCAATATTAACCTATAATGTAGGTTCTGATATATAAAGTGTTGACAATTTCTTCAAAGGTGTATGAAACCGGCCATTATCGGTATGTGTCAACAGAGAAGGTGGGAGAGAATATAGTATAAATTGATTAATATATTAATTAAAATATCAAAAATAAAGATTTATAATATAGATTTATTTTAATTTTTAATTTAAAACGTATAAAACTGGAAATTGTATGGTATATCAGATAAAATAAGAGAAAAAAATACACATGCATCCAAATTCCCGCATTGGTAAAATTTTAAACCATTACTAAAACTGGTTATGAAACTACAAAACAACTCTAAGTGTACTTAGAGACTTGTTATAGAAGAAATGGGAATATCATAGTCTCTAAGAAGTTAATGGGAAGTGATATTCCATGTGAATTGATATGAGGTATTTATACCTAAGGAGATGGGTATTATTGTGTAGAAATTGATGATTATTTTAACCTTATGACTAGATAATTTTTAAATAGTATTCATTCCATAAATATTATTGGTTTATAATTCCATATAATACGTTTATTTGAGTTAAAAACCTAGGTAAACTGAATGGTAACTATGAATAAATTAATTAATGTTAAATAATCAGAATAATATTATTAGTATAAAATATAACTTAGGTACCAAAACATCAGACATAGCATTATGAATTCAGAATAATGATTTTAAATTCAATATTTTACTCTTTAAATACAACATTGGTTGCGAAAATTTTTCTATAAATTTTAAAGTCAAAATTATATCATCATGATGTTTTAAAACTAATCGTATTTAAAAAAATAGTGTTTTTTACGATTAATGAAAAATCCATTTTTTGAAAAATATCAAAAAATAACACATTGAAATTTTTTGAGAATCGATTAAAAATGGTATTAATTATTCGAAATTAATATTATAAATTTTATTTATTTTTTATCTAAATAAAATCATTTACTAAATAATATGATTTTATTAAAAAATAAAAAATATTTCTTCTTTCATTAGAGATTGCATCAAGTATTATTATTTTTCAATAATTTTTTAATTTTTTATAATAAATCATTACTATTTTTATAAAATATTAATTTTATGAAATCAGCTTTCTAATTAATTGTAGTTAATATTTTAATGAACTAAATTGAGAAAAAAATGTTTTGTAACAAACATTATACATGATTATTATAAATATATAACAATGAACATTTTCGTTTTTGTAAAAAAATCATTCCTACATAAAAACATTATTAATAATAATATATATATATATAATGAATAAAATTTTATAATAACAAACTAAAATATTAAAAAAGTATATATTATTATTAAAATTGTTATATAATTTTTTAAAAGATGTTTATAGAGTAATAAAACATGTACACAGAAAATGAAAACATCCATTTATAAATTAATGTAACTATAATGTAATATAAAAATTAATGATAAAGAATTATATTAGTATGAAATTATATTTAACAAAATAAATTCCCATATTATGCACATAAAACACAGAATTATGTATTTTTTTTTCAGAAATTTATAAATATAGTATCATCTATAATTCATTGTTGACAATTAGATTACAGTGACAACATAACCACAAAGAAATTAAAATAAAACTATTGTTAATATCAGTGTATTAATCATATAAAATAGTTTGTGTCAAAAATATTCATGGATAAATTAAAATATATTTTATAAATTCATTTTATGAAATAAAATACCAATATACTTGAATTAATATTAAGAAAATAATAATGTATTGGAAGAAATTATGTGATTTATAAATTATTGTTTAGTATAATTAAAAAAATAAACTTATTTATCAATTAAATAATTAATTTTAGAACACAGAATCATAAAACCCCCCCATACAAATCTCGGTTGTCAAAATTTGTATGTCAACATAGATATTAATATTTCGTTCGATGTGATATTGAATATAGATCTATTGATGAAGATGGGATTCTATATGGATTATAAATTATATATTCATATAATATTGTAATCATAACTACTGTAATTCTTCATATTTAATTTGAATTTGAAAATGAATAGTATAGGGAAGGTGCTTTTGAATATTTTTATTATTCTTATCCCTGATTATAGGTGTTGGTGGTAATAAGGTTCCTCACCCATATGGTGAATAGTGTGATTGAAAAGGTTTTATATAATTTGTAAAATTCTGAGTAAAATATGACTTTAAAATTTATTTTATATAAGAAAATCATTCATTGGGATGGAATTGAATTGAAGTTTATTTGCCTTCCATGTTGAAAGAAGGGTTACTAGATGTGGATATTAATCTAATTAGTCATGATGTATGGAGAAGCTTATATATTTTAATTTTACCACATTAGGTATTAATTAAAATAAGTAACAAAAATAGTTTAATCCAAATACAAGATCAATGGATATTCAAAAAGAATATAATAAGTGAGGTCAACTTTCTTGGGTGAACATTCTAAGAAGCATGTATGTCTTGGTATTGTATGTAATGAGTATATTTTTAATGAATGATATCACTATTGGAATAATTCAACTATACATAATAAGTCTAGGTTTCATAGTTGTTATAGAATATTTTTCCCCACAATATGTTTTTATTCATCAATGAGAGGAATAAAATAATTCATGGTTTTAAAAATCAATTTAAAAATTATGGAACATAGAATTGGTAATGATGTAACAAAGGAAAAATAAGGGCACATATATCCTCAAAGTTTACCCCTATGAATAATAAATAGATAAACCCCTAGATAAGTATTTTTTTATTCATTCCTTAAAGAGTGAACTACCACATCTCTAATGCCGCTTCGGCGGTGGCGTAGTGGTGAAGGAGAGGGGTACAACAACGCCGTTCTTTGGGAGGTACATGGTTCGAATCCTGGGAGTCCGCTTTCGGGGCGAACCTCTCCCCCAGGATCCAATCGCCTTGCCGGGTCACCTGGTTTCTGATTGGGTGGGCAAAATGAGGCGCAACCCACCCGTGCTGACGGATTGCTTGACGAACCATCGCCGCCCGGGTTGTCACCCTCCGAGACGCTCTGCCATCTCGGCTGGGAATGGCTCCTTCCCAGCTGGGGCTCTCTCCAGAGTGACCTCTTCGTGGGGAGGGGGGATTCCTTGTGTGGAGGGTTTGAAAAGGCCACACATGGGAATTCCCTTTTAAAAAAGGTAACTACCACATCTCTAATATTTTGGAGAATTTTCTTCAATCACTTTAATGAACAATCCAATAAGCTAAACTACTTTACCAATATCTATAAAAGTAGGTTTCTCCCATTTTGAAGATAAACCACACTGGATTACGATGTTTCATCATATATAACCATTAATATCCTATCAATTCTCAAGGATCAAAAAATACTCATACAGAATATTGAGTGTATATTAAATAAATTCGTATTATATTCTCATGTTTAAAAGAAGATTCATTTAACTAGATGGGAATGGATAACCATGTTCATTGTGAATAGAGGAATAAATATGAATAATTTTACAGAAATGATTCACAATATATAGGATATCATTTCATGAGATGTTATTTAATGGAACTATATAAAGGGTGGGATGATAAAATCCAAATATTGGATATTTTATAACACACTGTAGGATTTGAGGTACCTTTAATAGATAAGTATTTAGAATCCCATAAAAATCTTTCATGAGCACCATAAATGGATATTTGGGTGGGGGTACATCATGTTATAGTCCGATAACCATCCAATAACCACAATATATTTATTAAGGTTCTTAACACCAAATATCACTTTTTAAGAAACCAAAATCACCAAACCTATTTTAACATTTTCATAGATGATTGTCAAAATAATAATTTCCATAGTATACAACATATAGAATAAGATTATCTATTTGTTTTCAATATATATACATAGTAAGAATCATAGTGGGTTACATTTGGAATGTTTATCATTTCTTATGGAATGTAGTCACATAAGAAGAGAAAAAATGTTGTAAAATGATTCCTCGAATTATTTCATTATGGTTTAATGATTTTATATCTACGATCACCCATATGATAATGAATTGTGGGTAAAATAATATTAAATGCTTCCAAATTTTCTTACTATTTTCTTTCCATATGTGAAAGTGTCCACCACCACTTCTTTGAGGGGGGATGGTGTGCCCTATATTGATTATTCAATGAAATAACATTAGTTCCAATAATTGTCTTGAAAACATTTATAATTTTCTTACTAAATGGTTCCATTATACCTAATACTAAATAGTATAGGTTTGAACAAGAAGTATAATTTTTCTATCCCAATGCTGGGTAATCGAGTAGTCTTTCACTCAAGCAAGGCATAATGTTATGAGACATGCTCTCTCCCACTCTATTGTTAATATTTGATCTTTAATATCATATGTAGTCCCACAATTCATATGGGGGGTTATTTCTGATACACAAAATATGTCACACGCTACTTTTGAATTAAGTTTTATTTTATTATTTCTTGGCATCAAGTTCTTGAGCCAAGGTTCGGGTTGGGTCCCAGTTTAAAAGTTTTTACGTTTAATGATTTTAGTGGGGTTCAAACTGGTGCACGAGCACGCAAGATTATCGGTAACTGTGTGGTGTCCCCAAATTCTTGTGCAGGTGCCCAAGTGGTCTTCGTTGAGGTGTGAACCTTGTGCACGATTTCGTAAGCCGTGCGACAAGCGCACAGTTACCCAGATTTCAGAATAAGATAAATAAATTGATCAAATTTTAAAAAACGAATGTTCAATAATAAAAATAATATTATTTTGTGAATTTTATTATTATTTTGTTTGTTATTAAGAATATTAATATTATTAATGATATTATTAATGTTGTTTTTTTGTGGAAAAAAATTATAAAAAATTATTAACTTTTTCATTTTTATAATAATGCTATTTTTATTATTAATATTATATTATTAATATTATTATTCTATTATTTTTATTAATGTTATTGATAATAATAATATTATTATTATTATTATGGAATTATATTTTAAACAAAATAATGTACCCAAGTGCTACTTTCGCGCACTTCCACTTAACCGTGAGCCTCGGCTAATTTTTTAATATGGGTTTTAGGAAAACAAAAATTAGGTAAAAGGGGTTAGGGTTCCGATATTTTTAAAACTGGGTCCAAGATGCGTGAACCCCATTCACGCATCACTGACCCCGGGAAGATGCGTGAACGGGGTTCACGCATCTTAACAGCGCTGAAGGATGCGTGAACCGCGTTCACGCATACTTCACGAAGTTGATGAATGATGCGTGAACGGGGTTCACGCATCCAACAGAAACTTTTTTTAAAAAAATTTTTATTTTTATTTTAATTTTTTTGTTTTGTTATATATATATATATATATATATATACAAACAAAACATAAAATTCAGCAGAATTTATCTGCTATTTAATATCCAGCAGAACTGCCATTACAACAGTCTGGATTCTGACAGAAACCATCACCCAGGGCTCTCTTTTATAAGAGGGCTTGCCCAGGAAATCATACTGCATTTCCGATGTGGGATTCAGGTTCTCTTTTCCTGCACAGAACATTCTGCATTTCCGATGCGAGATTCTGTTTCAAGTACGTGACTTTGAAAGACTGTAAAAGACAAACTATACGACCAATATAAATGAAACTTAAAACATGGATTAAACATATAATAAATAGTTGAAAATGAAAAGAATTTCGTAAAAATGGTTAATGAATAATAATTTATAAGTTTTCAAAACCACCAACTTGAAACTTAAAAAAGTTTCAAGTACGTGACTTTGAAAGACTATAAAATAAAAACTATAAGACCAATATGAATGAAACATAAAACATGGATTAAACATACAAGAAATAGTTGAAAATAAAAACAATTTCATAAAAAGTGTTGATGAAAAATAATTTATAAGCTTTCAAAACCACCAACTTGAAACTTAAAAATGTTTCAAGTACGTGTCTTTGAAAGATTATAAAATACAAACTATATGACCAATATGAATGAAACTTAATATACAGATTAAACATATAATTATTAATTACATAATAATTAATTAGTTAGTTAGTAAATTAGTAATATAATAAATAATTATAAATATTCATTACAATTATTAGTTATTAATTATTAATAATTAATTATATAATAATTAATTAGTTAATTAGTAATATAATTTTTAATTATTATTATAATTATTAATTATATAATTAATGATTATATTACTAATTAACTAATTAATTGTTATGTAATTAATAATTAATAATTATATTACTAATTAACTAATTATTTAATATATAATTAATTAATTTTTAATAATTAATAATTATATTGGTAATTAACTAATTAATTATTATATAATTAATAATTAATAATTATAATTAATAATTATAATTAATAATTATATTACTAATTATAATTACTAATTATATTACTAATTATAATAAATAATTATATTACTAATTAATATATAATAATTATAGTTAATAATTATAGTACTAAATAACCAATTAATTTTTAATAGTTAATCATTATTTTGGTAATTAGCTACTTAATTATTATATAATTAATAATTAATAATTAATAATTAATAATTAATAATTATAATAAATAATTATAATCACTAATTATATTACTAATTAATCAATTACTTATTTTATAATTAATAATTATATTACAAATTAACTAATTAATAATTATAGATAAATAAAAAATAATTATAATTAATAAATATATTACTAATTAGATAATTAATTATTATATAATACATAATAAATAATTATATTTAATAATTATATTATTAATTAACTAATTAATTATTATATAATTAATAATTAATAATTAATAATTATAATTATAATTAATAATTACTATTAAGATTTATATTACTAATTAACTAAGTAATTATCAATTAATAATTATACTACTAATTAACTAATTAACTATTATATAATTATATTACTAATTAACTAATTAATTATTGTATATTAGTAATTAATAATTAATAATTATATTACTAATTAACTAATTAATTATTAACTATTTGTTATATGTTTAATCTATGTTTTAATTTTCATTTATATTGGTTTTATAGTTTGTATTTCATAGGCTTTCAAAGGCACGTAAACGTATTTAAGTTTCAAGTTGGTGGTTTTGAAAGCATATAAATTATTTTTCATCAACATTTTTTATGAAATTCTTTTTATTTTCAACTATTTCTTATATGTTTATTCCGTATATTAAGCTTCATTCATATTTGTCATATAGTTTGTATTTTATAATCTTTCAAAGACACGTACTTGAAACATTTTTAAGTTTCAAGTTGGTGGTTTTGAAATCTTATAAATTATTATTCATCAACACTTTTTATGAAATTGTTTTTATTTTCAACTATTTCTTGTATGTTTAATCCATGTTTTAAGTTTCATTCATATTGGTCTTATAGTTTTTATTTTATAGTCTTTCAAAGTCACGTACATGAGACTTTTTTAAGATTCAAGTTGGTGGTTTTGAAAGCTTATAAATTATTATTCATCAACCCTTTTTACGAAATTCTTTTCATTTTCAACTATTTATTATATGTTTAATCCATTTTTTAAGTTTCATTTTTATTGGACGTATTGTTTGTATTTTACAGTCTTTCAAAGTCACGTACTTGAAACAGAATCCCGCATCGGAAATGCATAATGTTCTGTGCAGGAAAAGAGAACCTGAATCCCACATCAGAAATGCAGTATGATTTCCTGGGCAAGCCCTCTTATAAAAGAGAGCCCTGGGTGATGGTTTATGTCAGAATCCAGACTACTGTAATGGCAGTTCTGCTGGATAATAAATAGCAGATAAATTCTGCTGAATTTTATGTTTTGTTTGTATATATATATATATATATAAAACAAAACAAAACAAAATAAAAATAAAAATTAAAAAGAAGTTATTGTAGGATGCGTGAACCCCGTTCACGCATCATTCATCAACATCGTGAAGGATGCCTGAACGCGGTTCACGCATCCTTCAGCGCGGTTAAGATGCGTGAACCCCGTTCACGCATCTTCCCGGGGTCAATGATGCGTGAACGGGGTTCACGCATCTTGGACCCAGTTTTAAAAATATCGGAACCCTATCCCCTTTTACCTAATTTTTATTTTCCTAAAACCCATATTAAAAAAATTAGCCGTGAACCTCCTCCCTGCTCGCCCCCACTGCACTCGCCCCAGCCGCCTCACATTCCTTCCATGTGCACCCGCCTCCCCTTGCCTCTCGACCTCCAACCGACCATCGCCCTTCACCCTTGAAGCCGACCTTGCCAAACCACCCTCCGTAGCACCGACCTCTGCCAATCACCCTATCCACTCCCAACTTTCACCCTTAACCCCTAGAGAAGAGCCCCTCCGCATCACTTGCTAGGCCGCACCCCAACCCTTTGTATTTTGTCCCCCGCCCTCTACCCCAACGACAAGGCTGCCTCCCAACTCCCTCAGCTCCAGCCTTCTCCCCATCCACTCGACCTATCACGCACCAACCCATCGACCAGAAACACACTCAGACTCCTGGACTCCGGCCTCCCACAATCCTTCATAGATTCCTCCTCCTTCCTCAGCCTCACCGCACAAGCATAACCCCTCGCTCACCCTTTTTCTCCAGCCAGCAGCACAATCAACCCCCCAGTGGCCCCCCTCTTCCACTCCGTCTGGCCGCGGATTCCCATCGGTGAATCCACTTTTCCGGACAACGCCTCCAATATTTTTCTCACTTTGTTTTAAGGGTTTCCCTTCAATATGAACACACCCTATTGGCGTGCATTGTATTTCACATGTAGTTCTCATTGTTTTAGGAGCACGATTGATCTGCGAGAGAGTGTTCTTCCTTATATTGGGTTTTGGTTGCATCCACGCATGATTTAAGGTCGGTGAATTCTTGTGTTTTTATTTCTCACGCATTCCATTAATGCATGCTTTCATTCAATAAATTTTAATTATATTTTTCACCTTAAATATGCTTACGACTAGTTTTGGGTAGTGTATTCCTATTGACGAAATTTGATAGAACTAGTTTTTAAATCATTCTTATGTGTGGGTATTTTCCTTTATGTTTTGGATTAAATTCCAATTTAGCAATACAAATAATGAAGTCTTGTGATTTGTATGGTGTCCTACACTTTTAAAATTGGGAAACTAGTTGAGTCTCATGATTGCATTCCATAAATTGTTCAGATGGCTTATTAAATTGAATGGATGTTTACAAAACATATTTTGGTAGGTCCTTAGGGTGTGTTGGCTTTCAAAAAAGGAACTTGATTATGTAATTGGTGGGAATTCTTGTGTTGATACTTAGAAGTGTTTTTAAATTGTTTAAAATATTTATTAAAAAAATTTAGGTGATTCAATATCACTTTTTGAAATAGTATTGGTGCGTGTTTGTTTGGATCATTTTATGGATTGGTATGGTCATATCTTGGCATGTGGGTCAAAATGTTTTGGATAGGGTTTAATAATTTTAGATGGGCGTTGATGTTTTACTTAAATTATGTGAATAGTTGGTTTTGGTTTTAATGTAGTGGGTGTTTGGTTGAAGTGGATCTGAGATACCTCCTTGGTTGTTTATTGTTCTATTGTATGTCCTCACAAATTATTATGGCACCTTTGAAATGGTGTTTCTTTAAATAATTAGTTTTCTAAATAATTATTTTTTTTTCATAAATGTGGTTTTTTCTTTGGTGTGGTTCCCTTAAATGAAATCAAATATCATTTTCAAGGATTTGGACCATTTAGCCTTGAAATTTTTTTGGTGTGTGTATGGAATGGAGAAGGGCCCGTTTGAAAAATATCAAATATTTGGGTGTGGTTGGTATCCAAGGGACTATTTGGCACTTTGAACATAAAATGTGACGTTGAATTTTTTTTTAATTTATGTGGTTTGGAATGTTGTGTGTTTCTGGATGGAGTTTTAAATATTTTTCGAAAAATGATTTTGACATGGATGTGACGTGATGACCCATTTGCCACTTTCAGATTATGTGTGATATTTGGGTTGATTCTTTGATATTCTGAGGTTTTGGTCACTATATGCCAATTTAACAACATTATTATTTTGAAAATTTTATCTAATGGTTTTAATGATTTCCGGGCCTGACGACTCGGTTGGTACCTCAGAAGATAATATATATATATATATATATATGTGTGTGTGTTTTTGCGGGCACCTCTACATGGGGGATCTCCCTTATGGTTCATCATATGGAGTGTCTCTAATTGGGGTAGAAAGTGTAGTGAGATGGGTCATGCGTTCAGGGGCCTCCTAATTAAATAGAATTATTATAACAACTATGGGTTCATGGGAATCTTTTAGATGATCGAGTGATGGTTGCTGACCAACCCCGATTAGAGAGGTTGGTACCCCTGGATATGATGTTTGGTCGGGTGGGATTTTCCACTATATTAGCCCGTTTGGGGTGGCCATTTGGTTAAAAAATTCAGAGCTTCACCATACACCGGTAGGTGGTTTCAAAACCCATTACATCTAGGGGTATTATAGGGATGTTTTAGATCACCCATGGTTACTGGATTATTTTCATTCCTGTTTACATTCCGTTATACTGTTTTATTTCTAGCTTACACTACTTACATGTTATACTTGATCCCATATTGGTATAATTTGTTTTGAGGTTAGTTTATAAAATGAAAAATGATTTTGGAAATTGTATGTCACATGTGTTGTATATTTAAATGAGAAAAACATGTTTCTTATTTTAATATGTGAAAACCAAATTTTTATATTTTAATTTCAAACTTTTGTTAGTGGATTGTTTCGGGAAAGGTGATGTTAGATTCTGTTGTTTATCTTGGTAACCCTACTGATCATTATTAATGCTCGTGGCAATTTAATCATTTATGTTGGATGTTCCCTTTTCATTGGTTCTCTTGGCTGGATTTCTCATTATTAGAAAATGTTCGACCATTGGTTGGGTGGTGACATGGATGGTTGTGTGGAGGTAATTGCAGTTTTATGTTTTTTCTTCTACTAGTTTTATTTTTATCAGGAGTTTTTATTTATCTAATTATCTTATGTTTATGGGAAAAATCACTCCCAATGGTTAAAGTTTTTTTCCTGACACCGGTTTCCATCCCTTGGGGATCAAGAACGCACCTCGGTCCATGCCACAGACCGGCTCGGGTTACCGGCTCAGGGTCGACCAGGGTTGGTTTGTGACAAAATAGACTCATGGAATCTTCTTAGATGGATAGAAGTGGAAATTCATTAATGGGACACATAGTGTGAAAGAATTACTCTAAAAAATTATATAAATATTATATTGATAAACCATGTATCCATGAAAACATGAAAAGTTGAATCCTTATCCTGGAATCTAAGAGATTTGTTTTAGTATAATTTAATAGTATTTATTGGATTTGATTCACTCAATATAGAAGGATAATACATTTTTTTGCCCTTTCCTTTTAGAGGGGACATAATATTATCCCCTCTTTAGTGGAAACAAACTATTCACTTGTACCTAACAACATACTTGGTATAAGCCCCGGAAATTTGTCCATATCTTCCGATATCATAACATATAGGGGTTTTATTACTTTGAATGTGATGAAACGACACCGATGTAGAGGTTGGAATATGTTATCTGATGTAGATGCATTGAATTTCATGATGGATTAAAACATAATCATTTGTTATACTATTGGAACTCTCACACCAGGCTGTATACACATAGTTACTGGTGATGCTATCATAGAATAGTACTATAAACCCCATTTTCTAGTTCGTGATTGTCCCTATAATTTTAATTATTTAGTTCCTCCTCCTATTAAGAATGATAAATTTTTAGTGAGTGGTGATTCCTAATTCTTCTATGATATGGTCAAAAGATCCCATTGTGCGTTGGATTTATTCATCTAAAAATATATTATTAAATAAGTGTTACCAATAAATATATCTCAATGACCAGTTCTACACATAAAGAGATATAATTTCATATTTTAATTTCATGTTTTAAGGTTTATAATATAAAATTAATAGTTTAATAATACATGAATCATATATATCCAACATCATTAATTAATTATGAATATAAAATTTAAGACTCATATAATATTTTATTTCAAAATAATTTTATTTTTTATATAAAATTAAAATTAATTATCAAGGATATACCCAAAGTGGTTTTTATACTCTTTAGTGCTTACAACGTATTGTAATTTGACATAATTACTTATTACATATGAATAAATATAATCCTTTATAATTTTAAATGTTATATAGAAAAAATGATTATAGAATTGGTTCTTCAGCATACACGTGACATTTTTTAAAGAGGAACTAGATGTGTTTTCATATACATCTTAATATTACTTGATGATATTCATTGAATATAAAAAGGTGTATATAATATACATGGTTAAATATATTAGATCCTATTCTTGGGTTAGTTGGTTAATATATTAATCACCATTAATCTATCATTTATATATAGAGTGGCGAAAATCAAAAATAAATATTACTATACAAAAAATAATATAATGATGATAGTGAAAGGAGGAATGATGATGGGTCTTATAAGTATTGAAATTTTATAATAACATTATTAAATAAATGGTTTAGAAATAAATTACAATCACTTGAATATATTCTAGCTATTTATACTTGTAGATATCATTTATTTAATAACATGAAACAACTACATTAATTAATAGAGTTATGTATTTTTTTTAACCATTTTTTAAATATATTTTCAGTACCAAAATTACTTAAATAAAAAAATGTGAAGCTAAGTTATTTTTGATCATATACACTTAAGAAATAATTATCCCTAATATAAAATGGTAATATTGATGTAAATTATTATATTTATATAAGTGTAATTAACTTATCTTTTTTGATAGAGGAAGAAATCTAGAAAGAAATTATTTCATGGCCCTATATGTACTAGAGTTGGAATTTCAATATGAATTCCATGAGAATTAATCAGAATAATTATTAATGTTGAACATACTATCTATGAAATATAAAACTTGTATTTTATTGTATATCAACTCTATGAGGAGATAAATTATCCCAAGTGAATAATGAATCATAAAAATAATATGTAAATGGAAACAATATAAGATTAGATTGTTCATATGAATTCAATAAAGGATTCAATATACAAAATCTAGATTTTATATTTTGGTATTCCCTCATAAATTTAATCCCATTAGTGTATTTTAAAATAGAATCTGGTTTTATATGGTAATTTTGGAAAATAAATTTCATGATTATTTATTGAATACTTTTGGAAATAGCTGGCCAACATTTATATTAAAATATTTATATGCTAAAAATTTGGATAAAATAATTATTCGTGTCATAGAAACCTTCTATGGTCATGTATGTTTCCACATGGATGTTAAGAAATCCACTATTAATATCATCCTTGAAGAAAAACATATATTTTGTAATTGGAAATGGTTGTTGGAAATAAATAGTCACAATAATGAAATCATTTTATAATGATCCATATATGGGTGGAGTCAAACATCATGATCATGTAAAAATAATATTTATGACTATGTAAGATTTTTTTTCATGTTTATAATGATTGTGAGAAATGGATTTAAAATAACACACTGAAATACTAGTAATTTTTCCAAAAAATATGTCAATAAAATATAAAATAATGACTCTTAGTCTGCTATAAGTTAAGACTAAGATAAAACATATTTCATGATAAAATACCTAAATTCAGAGATAAATTTATAGGGAATAATTTCTACTACTATTGATCAGTATGTGTCCTTAAATAATGTCATAGTAAATACAAAGATAGTGAATTGAAAAATAAATGATAAAAATTCAATATTGATTTTTCCTATGACACAAAGTGCTAGATCTCTCTAATATGTAGTGTTATGGCATGGGAGGATATCTACTATATCTACTAATCCTGGCTTTCTTCCAATCCATGTGTCAATTTACAAACTCTCCACGTAATCAAAAACTTACGTGTCAAATAACCAAGCCTCCACACCGCGGAAGCCTGCCAGAATTTATTTTCTCTCCCTATCCAAGCATCTCGCGCTCGAGTTTCGTCTCCTCCCATTTTCCGAAACCAGAGAACCCTCGTGTTTCTGCGCACCGGGACCTCCACTCCTCGCTCGACTTTCTTCTCGTCACTACCTTTGCTCCTCACAAACCCCAAGATCCGAGTCTCCACACCGCTGAAGACTGCTCTTAATTTCTTTTCTCTACCTCTCGAAGCTTCTCCTGCTCTGGTTTTATCTCCTCCCATTCTTCGAAACCAGCAAACCCTCCCCGCCGCTGTGCTGATCCGCCCTTCCTTGCTAAAATCAGTCGACCTTTTTCTCAAACAGGCGCATTCTACTATCTTGTAGTGACGTTTCCTACCTTCATCGGGTCTGATTCTATTTCGCGTAACATCTAACCACTGTCTAGGGTTACCGGTAAACCTCCACCGATGGCTGCAACCTTTTACCAGTGTCTCTGCATCCCCGTGTACTTTTAATATGACATGCTCACGCTCGATTCAACTACTAGCGACCCCGCAGCCTTCATCATCCCAGACTTCACCTCCGTGAGGGTTTAATCGGCTCGCGAATTGGCTAACATCTACTTCATCGCTGGGTTGAGGTATCCTTCTAATTTTTGTCCACTGCTTCGAACCCCCCAACCCAGGTTAGTACATTTGACTAATCCAGGGATTTTTGGTTTTCAATTAGCTGTTCCCAGTGCGCTTGGCCGTCCCGGTGCATCTGCATCCCTGCTGCTCCTACGCCAACTAGCATGCCGTGGCTGTGGGAAGTTGCGTCTAACAAAACCTCATCATCTCGGTCTTCATATCTGTGACTTTTCATCCATCTCTCAAACTGGGTCACAGCCATTCACGCATGGTAAAAGTATCATACCTTTGCACCAGTAATGAAAAACGCTATCCAGTTTTGATCAAATTCTTTTGGTGTTCACATATTATATATTTCCATTTGATTTCTGGTTCCCTTTCTTTATAACTGAATTGCAGTGGGATTAAAATTATAGTTCTTCGACTTCTGTTAGCTGAATGTTTCATTTGTTTTCAACAATGGTGATGTTTGAATTGTGCAGTTATGGATATAATGCTTCCAGTCAAGTATCCAAATATTTATAACCTAACATGCTTCTGATTTAGTGCTATTGCAGGCCACTCCAAAGCTATCCAGTTTTGATTCAAATTCTTTTGGTGTTCGCATATACTATCTCTACTAATCCTGGATTTATCTATATCCATATGTCACTCTCTCAATTTGTTTCAACTATTTTTTTTATCACTATTGCTATTTTCGACAATGTTTTCTCACATTAATAGGGCTTCTTATTTCATTTCCAATTTCATTAAATAAAATTTTCTTTTTTTTTCAGGGTTATATCCTTTTAACAAACATAAATATTCATATTAATATTAAATATATTTAAATGTTTTCTACCAATAATATTCATATTAATATTAATATTGAATATGTGATGACATTAAATGTTTGGTTTCCATACAAACTATTTCTTTTTCATGTGGTGGTAATGGTTTTAATTTATCCCCAAAGTAGTTTGTTTCGAAGGTGTGTGAGGGAGTTATCGGTTAGTGTTTCCATACAAACTATTTCTTTTATGATATGAATTTTTTACATTCATTGTGCTTTTAAATTCTGTGTTTTTTTTACTATTTTAAAAAAATATATGTTTCAATATCCATTATGTTAAAGTATAAATATAAGGAGTTGGTACTAAATATTTCATCGATAGGTGATTGAGGCTGTAAAACCCCTCGCTTAAGGCATTTCACTATTTTATTGTGTATTTTTTTATTATAATAATGTTAACAGGTTCATATTTTTTCTTCTAATTTGTTCATATTTTTTTTCAAATAGGTCCATCTTTTATTCCATACAGGTATGTAGATTTTATTTATGATTACTGTCTTATTTCTCACTTTGATGAGTATGTATGAAGTTACTGGATTCAATAAAAATTTCATCTTTGCTGTGCTTACATGTTTCACATCATTTCCCCTCTTTGAAACTTCCTTTCTAAGCCATGAATGTTGGACATTAATGCGACTGGCTAGAAAATGGAATCAATGAGAGGTTGTAACAACCCTTGTTTAAGTTATTTCACTGTTTTATTATGTATTGTTTTATTTTAAGAGGGTTAACAAGTACATATTTTTTGGCTTTAATTTGTTCTTTATTTTTTCAAGCAGGTCCAACATTTATTCTATACAGGTACGCGGATTCTATTCATGATTATTGGACTATTTCCCATTGTTATGAGTATGTACAGAGATAATGGAGTCAATGAAGATTTTTTCTTTTCTGTATGTATGTGTTTCACATCATTTTACCTTTTTAACAGTTCTTTTCCATGCCCTGAATGTAGAACATTACTGCGGATGGATGGAAAAGGGAATCAATTAGAGGCCCCATATATTGATATTGACTTTATCACTTTGAAATTTTTATCTATATATTTACATCTTTTTGAATTAATCTCCCACATAATGGAAGAATATGTGATGATTTTAAATGATTGGTTTCCATAAAAAGTGTTTTTTCAGGTGCTGGTAATGTTCTTAATTTATCTCCAAATCATTTTGTTTCGAAGGTGCATCAGGAAGCTTTAGGTCAGTGTTTCCATACAAACTGTTTCTTTTATGATTTGATCGTTTTACATGCAGGTTGTTTTAAATTCACTGTGTTTTATACTGTTTTAACAAAATATATGTTTCAATATCCATTATGTTAAAATCTGAATCTATGGAGTTGGTACTAAAAGTTTTATCGATAGGTGACTGAACATGTAAAACCCCCGGCTTAAGGTATTTCACTATTTTATTATGTATTTTTTTTATTATAAGAGGGTTAATAGGTTCATATTTTTTTTCAAATTTATTGGTAATGTTTTTTTCAAACAGGTCCATATTTTATTCCATAAAGGTATGTAGATTATGTTGATGATTACTGTCATGAGTATGTACAAAGTTACTGGAGCCAATGAAGATCTTTTCTTTTCTATGCGTACGTGTTTCACATCATCTTCCCTCTTTGAAACTTCCTTTCCAATCCCTGAATGTATAACATTAAAGCATCATAAAATGTAATTGATGATAGGATGGAACACCCATGGCTTATGTTATTTCAACTATTCTGTTATTTATGTAGATTATGTTCATTTAGAGAAGCCTGTCATTACTTAGGATTACTTCAAGGTGAAATTGAGTTTACTGAAGCTATAAAAGAAGCATCTGTTTGGGAAACACTAGAATCGTCGCACATGTTTTTTTATCATATGTTGCAGAGGTTGTTTTCTCATATGTTGTTGTTATTCATTGCACAGGTTGTATGGAATGAAACATGACAGATATTTTTAGAAGATATGTTATATGTACAATGAGGAAGGTTACAAATAGAAGGCACATGTATGTTTACCCCTTATACATGCATGAATGACAACAAAATATGACCTCTTTATTAGTATTTATTTTTTTAACTTTGCTGATTGTTTTGGGATATATTCATTCAGTTTACATCACTAATAATGTTGCGTTTTTTAACTTATGTGGTATGTAATTCTTGAAACATATCATTATTTCTAATAATACCTCTATGAAATGGTACTAAAGCATGTCTTACTTTCTATTCGATTATCTCTTTTTTCAATAACTACCATTACAGATTTATACTCAATTATTACTCATTGGCACAATTGATTTACAAGAAACTATAGAAATATTTAGCAGTATGTTTTTATGGGTTATTCCACACATTTACTTCTTAACATATTTTCATCTATACAAATATCATTTTATGTCACATATATAACCCTTGGATGCAAGCAGTATAGGCTGTAAAGTGGCCAGCCATGAGAACATGGAAGTGTACTGAAAAAGAAGAGTATGACTGGGAAGATATGTGCCTCGATCCGTCCAAGGTTGACTTTAAGATCTAGAGTCCTTCCTTCTCTGAGTTTGAGTAGCCAATCACTTGCAAGACCAGGAATGGGTTCAAAAATTGATTTGGACCTATGGAGCATTCATCGGTCTACTCAGTCTCAGCAACCTTTTAATGAAGATCCATTCCAGATGCCTGGGGTATGTATGTTGCTTTTAGGGTTTTGATTTGTGAGTTTTTCATTGAGTTTTTATTTTTGTGGGTTAATTAGGAGTTGAAATTGATACATCCCATTTGTTTACTTGTGTAAATGCAATAGGATAAAATCTTTATATGTTCATGTGTTTTAATTAGACAGTTTTTATGGTTTATTCTACACATTTTACTTCCATAGGTATTTTCATCAATAAAAATATCATTTAATGTTACTTATATAACCCTTGGATGCAAGCAGTATAGGCCGTAAAGTGGTCGACCATGAGAACATTGCAGTGTACTGAAGTAGAAGAGCATGACTGGGAAGGTGTGAGCCCGGATCAGTCCAGGAATGACTTCAATATCTATAGTCTTGCCTTCTTTGAGTTTGCGTAGCCAATCACTTGGAAGAGAAGGAATGACTTCAACAATTTACTACGATATATATGATTTTTATGGTACCTTGGTGGAATAGGAGATCATCCAAGATGCTATTGACAGGTAAATTATTTGAATAATCACTGAACTCATAATTTATTATGTTTCAACAATAGTGTTAATAATGGATTTTGGGTTGGTTGTTATTCTCAATCAAATGATTCAGGTGGGACATCAACGCTGTTCAAAAAATACCCAAAAACATCAGTTTGGATCTTCTTGCTGAATTCAACGCCACCAACCAAATCGGCTATGACATCTTTACAGATCATGACCTCAGTGACATACCACACCTATCAAAAGCAGTTAGTCTCTCTCCACCCTTTGTACCTAAAAATTTCATGACAAATAACATTATTCTTTGTGATTAATTATGATTTTTCATAGACATGGTGATAATATAATTAATTATATTTTCTGTTACCATTTCTATTCAGTGGGGCATGTTTTGCATGAGATATCTAAAAGAATCCAAGTGGCTTCAAAACTAATGCAATCTGACACTGGACAAATACTTGGAGAATGGGATGGTTTCCATAACATTCATCATCTCCCTCATCACTATTCTACAAAACGAAAGATCAGAAAACTTATTATGAGGCAGATGATCATGTCAATGCCATCCTTCCTCCGCTACTCTAACATTCTCAATCACCTCTACAATGATCTAGGGACCTCTTAGGTACATTCTGTTTACATTATTTTAAATTATTTTTGTTTTTTTTACTTTTGTCCATAATCTTTCCTATTATCTAATTTAATTAATGATTTTCATGATTAACCATGTAGAGATTGCAAGAGGTGATAATTGGAAGTCGATTGGTGCAAAAAAACCCTCTTCGCATACATCAGATCAAATATGTGATGATTGAATTGTGAAAAAACCACAGCCACACTGGTCATGTTTGAGATCATGCACACAACCCTCTGCACCATAGTGGTAATGAACTGTATTTTCTTCTCTGACAATTGGTATGATTTATCATTTGTGAGTAGTACAATGTTTCTACATTAAGGTTTCCCCAGCGCTACTATTCATCAGTTGTATTACAGAATTCACTGCATGCATTAATGTTTTCATGAATGCAGTTGAATTTGAATTCAAATCACGATCCTCAAAAATTAGATATTCCTTTACATTAAATTCATCATTTCATTTTCCTACTATTTAAATGCTCTCTCTATATTTTATCCACTTCTATTCTATTATCATTCACTATTAAAATATAATTATAATTTTTTCAGCATTATTATTTCTTCTCAACTTTTATAAATACTAATATCTTATTATACGAAAAACTAGTAATTGAATGCACCGTGCAATATCACGGGCGAGTACTAGTTATTATAATGAATTGGAATCTAAATTATTTTATTTTTTTAATCTATTATATATTTCTTCATATGTAAAAAGGTTATTTTTTTCATAAGTTGAATTCAAAAAGATAATGTAAAAATAATATTAGTTGATCCATATAAGGTAGTAGTAAGAACATTATACCTGTAAAAGTGGATATGTAATGTATGAGTTCCTTATAACAAGGGAAAATGAAATTATAGTAGTAAATCGGTTACATATAAGGTTATTAAATACAATTGTATCCATATATTCATAGGGAGAGAATGTTTTTTTGTCTAGTGATTTTTATAATGCATTTTTAGTAATGAATTGTTCTATGTCATGGAAATATAAAATAATAGTAAATTGTTATCATAATACATATAATGATAAAAATATTCCCATGTTATTATCCAAGATGAAAAGTTCATATAGATATAAAAAAATTTAATCCTTAGGGATATCAAATCTTGAGGGTTTTTTATGAACGGGGTGATGTCATAGTATATAGAATAGCCAATGATGAGCATGTGGTTGGCCTTTTATCAAAATACTTACCATACAAATAAATATATTTACCACTTATAGATAACATGTTGTTAATTAAAAATATACTCTAGTGAATATTGTGGAGAATTAGATTTGATTCCATAAAAACAGTTCACATTGTACAATCAAATTATATAATATCATAAAAATATTATAACAAGATGATTGTTCTTTTTCATATCTTCAATGTGACATTTTACAATAAGTATTTGTTGCATAATATGGTCATAGAAGTTCCCACTATATTTAGAACCAATATAATCCATGAATATATTAACCAACTTATATCATACAATCAAAATAGAATTATTTTGGTTAGACACATCGGGTGCTTAACCATTAGCTGATAAACACCCATAATACTTTGTTGTTTTTTTCTCATGATGTTTTCACATGGTTTTCTCCATCTAGTAGGGTAATGCTGATAGTACCACCAATATAAATTTTTCATGTTTTTTTTGTTTGATATCTTATTCGTTAAATGGGTGTTTTAGTCCATAGTCATTATATTTTTGTAACTGGGTATCCTGAATCATGTAATTTGATATATTGAACAAAATCGAGATAATATATTCAGTGATTTAGGTAGTATATTATGTGTGTTTTTCTAGTGATAGGGTATTTATCAAATAATTTGAGGATATGTTTATCTGTTAAATATCAAATAAAGAAGATATCTATGGAATATTTACTAAAATGGAACTGTTAGATATATCCATGGTCATGGTATTTCATCGATGTGTTTTTTTCACAAATACCATGAAGGATGGATAATGTATATATGGTGATGACACTAGTATATACCTTATTTTATGATATATAAAAACAAAGGAATAATATTACAAAGTATTATTGATTTAGAGGTTGTAGTTGTTTCTCCATTAAATTTCTTCACAATAGGATCTTTGATGTGTTGCTTGAAGTGGAACTTGTTCATTAGGTAAGATCACTTAATGCCACTGTGTA
Source organism: Viscum album (assembly GCA_963277665.1). Taxonomy (NCBI): domain Eukaryota; kingdom Viridiplantae; phylum Streptophyta; class Magnoliopsida; order Santalales; family Viscaceae; genus Viscum; species Viscum album. The sequence goes on along the minus strand of OY728140.1, from coordinate 174,985,683 downwards.
AAAGGAATAAAGGTTCACACATTAATTATATCCAAAAAATCTCTAAATTCTACAAAATTTAATAATATAAATATATATTATTCTTAGACTATGGAATAATTATTATTGAATTATTATTGATCACATATATTAAATGATGAAATATTTTAGATTAGAATATATGAGTGGAATTTTACCACTTATTTATTATTCAAAAGGTTATAAATAAATAATTAACTATTAAAAGTTTAGTGAATAATGTAATATTAAAAATATTTGATGATTTTTTGGAATAAAATATTTAATAATTTTGAAAATTATTTCTATTTATTACATTAAATAGGTAATAATTTCATCTTCCATTGAATTAATGATTTTATGGTCAAATTAATGGCTTGATTAAGACGATATATTTTTTTAATATTATATAAATAAATAAATGTCATGATATATAAAATATATTTAAAATTTTATTAAAAAAATCAGGCCCACCGAGCCTTTAAATCAAGTGTCAACTCAGGGCATGTCTCTGATAATATATATGTATACACACACACACACACACACACACATATATATATATATTGATGTATTATATGGAAATGATGATATCTACGTTATCACTTCCTTTAAATATTTCATTCCTTTGTAAATAAACCTACGAAACAATATCTATATATTGATCCTACATAAGGCTCTCCCACTCCCTGGAAAACTCTTGAATGCTCTTGGACTGGCACAACACATGAACCAACGGGATGGTCCAGCCATGTAGTGTCATATTCTACCGATCATGGATCTCCTGTGGGTTCCCTATGAAAGTGGCTACAAACTCATTGTTAATTTCTCCCCAATCAATAACATGCATGGGATCATGACCATACATCCTCAACTGCAACACATTACAAATATTGTACACTTTTTCCAACTGTGGGGGTTGGGATTATTGGTATGAAACCACACCATCCCTCTCTTGGATCTCAAATGACCCGATGAAGCTTGGGGATAACTTACCTCCCAAGATAAATCTCCACATTCTTCATCATTGGTAGAATCTCAGAAATATTGGATTTACCTACTCAAAATATAAGGGTCTTGGATGTTGATATGCATAAGATTTCATCCCACTCCGAGTTGTATGTGTAACGACCCAAAGTTTCATTAATGGAAAATCCCTCTTGATCCAGTTAAATGTTTCTTTATGAAAAAAATGTTTTTATAAGATGTCAACTTCTTTAGTTTTATGTTAAGATTTGTGACCGTTACTTTTATAGCCGTTGAATAGTGATCATCTGAGTAGTATAAATATAAGGCTTTAACGAAACCATTTCTACTTAGACAAAGGAAGCGATGGCCTCATCTAGTAGAATTGCCCCTTACGGAGCCCATTTGTCAGAGCTCGGAAAAGAGGTGGCGTCTTTGGGATTTTCCCTTGACCAAGCCCAAGCTGAGCTTCATCAAGTCAAGCTCGAACTTGATCGCCTACGGGAAAAATGGAAGTTGATAGAGATTACCACTCGAGCGATGTTATCTGAGCAACCCCAAGAGTCTGTCACCATCGCACACCTTACCCTTAGGTCTTATGCGGCTATTTTAAGGGGTTATGTAACAAATAAGTAGCACCATGTTCATGTACATTATTTTTTTGTATATAATAATGAATATAATTTTTTTGATACATTGTAATTAGTTTTTAAAGTACAAATGGTGTTTTTAGTTATTATTTAATTAAGAATTATATTTTATTAAATTAAAGGATTTTTGAATTAAATAATATTTTAATAAAATATTATTATTAATATTAAATTAATTTTTATTAAATATAAATGATCTTATAATTTTATGAATGCAATTAAAATTTTTATTAAGGTTTGAAAGCCATTTCTGTCAAAACCCGTGAATTTTTTATAAATGCCGGTTTTTATTTTAAAAGTGAAAATTAACATATTTGGAAAATTATTTAGATAAAATAAATATTATTTTTGGAATCAGGATGTCGAAATTATCCAACGGTGAATTTTTCATAATTTTCTGAGACAGTCAAATTTTTGGGTAAAAATTAAATACCATTTAAATATATAATGTGTTTTATGACATCATAATGACCCAATGGTGATGTAATAAAATACCATAATCCTTATGTTCGGCCAATATGTGTTTTATCATTAAAATAATGAAGTTTTGGGTTTGTTTGACTTACTTTTCAAAGCATTAATGGAGCCCTCAAGACTAATTCAACACTTTGCCTTTTTAAATTAATTTCCATGGGAGTGTGACTCACCTCCACATAAGCAACCCTAATTTTTTAATAAGTTCGGACCTTGGAATTGTAAAATATTGTTTTCCTATTTCCTTTTCTAGAAACCATGGGAAAATACCATGGGATGGTTTGTGGTTTGGATTATTTTAATATAAGGGGTCCCAAACCTAAATAATAAAGAATACTCTCACCTTTCCTATATAAACCCACCCAAGCTCCAACTTCCTCCTCACTCAAAGCCCTTTAAGTTCATCCAACCTCTGCCCTACTCTCTCTAGAATCCTCTCAAGGTGCCCCAAGCTCCCAAGAAGCCTCACACAAGCCTCTCTCTAGCCTTTGGAAGCACACTTCCAAGTAATGGGTTTTCTTCCTTTCTCATTTTTTTGTCAGTTTTCTTTAAGTTGTATTTCCCTTTTTATTTCAATTATGAATGTTGGGGTATGGTTTCGCACCTCCCCCATACTGCCCTCTTATTGTTGGAATGATGGGAGAACCCTTTCTCTCTCAGTAAATGCCTCCCATGTACACCCGTTACTATGCCGAAATTCCGAAAGGAACTTCTCTCTCTTCTTTTACATTCAGGCAATAATTTTGTATCATGAATCTAAATTCCATTTCTATTGTTGGGACATGTATATATATGATCTCATTACTGTCCATTACATGTAAATATGATGAGGAACCCCTTTCTCTCTCATCAACCTTTTTTATGAATTCTTATGTCACGCCGTTACGCTGCCGAAATCGCACCGATTTTCTAAGCCAATGTCTTTGTGTAGTGAATACCATGCCCATTTCTCCATCAAGGGTATTCACCTTTATGAACATTTACATATTGATTATAAAGTTTCATGTATGAATTCCACTTTCCTTTATCGTGGAAGAAATGATTATGTTTTATGAATCCATGTTTTATGATCCATGTGGCACACTTATGCATGAAATGAAATGTTTAAGAAGGGTGCGCCCTTTATAGCGCTCCAATGCATTGGGTAAAGTATAGTATCATGATACATCATGTGCAATGAGTGTTTACTCATGCTAATTCAAGTGAAACGAGGGTTTAATCGTGCTTCAAGTTCAATGAGGGTTTACTCATGCTCCGTGTGCAATGAGCCTTGGCTCATGCTAATTCAATGTTAAGTGTTGTTGCCACATTTCCATGCTATGATTGTCATGCTTTATCATACCTGTATGTTCATGTTTCTCTTATACTCTATCTATAAGCCTATTGCCTAACATGTATTGTACTCCTCATGTTATTCATTGTGTACTCCCTTACTGGGCTTTATAGCTCACCCTTTTCTTATGCATGTCCTCAGGTTATCCCATGCAATGCTAAGTACGAAGGAATGTAGTGGTCATGTAAAGGAAGTTTTCAATAAAGATGTTGTATTTCAAGTTTAAAGTTTTTATGTAATGATCCTAAGCCCCAAAGACACTAAAACTCTCGATCTTCTTTGTTGTATCAGGTGAAGTTTTATGTAATAAAGCATGCTTAAGTTGTAATAAAAAGTAGGGTTGTCATAGTTGGTATCAAAGGATAGGTTTAGTTATTTTTGGGATTAGGAAACCCTAGTAAATCCTTAGATACAAGACTAAGCATAATAAAAACATCCCTAAGTTTTGGTAAATACTAAGTAATTGGTTTATCAAACAAATACATCCCTGTCTGGATACGAGCAGGTAGAGGCGGCTCTGGCACAGATGTATCCTAGGGGTAAAACCCGAAAACACCGCTTTGAGCTAGACTCGAACGGGAACTGGTGCATGACAACGGGCCTTGCTGCACTCTTGGTTACGACACTCCCGGGGGATATGTTTTGATAAACTCACAATCTTAGTATGAACCCTTATTAAGGGAAAAATTCCCCTAAGAATATATTTTAGAAGGATGATCATGAAAAGCCTGGATTGAATCCTATAGACTCACGAGTTAAAGAGATTAAAGTTTATTTATAAGTCATCAACTTTTGTCTTTGGATTAACCTTTATGTGTTACCCCTAACTTTCTTTTATTCCAGCCAATGGCCGGTAATAGGAGAACTCGGGCTAACAACCGTTGTGAAGATCAGCGTGATGATTGTACTTATGAGATGCCCAATCCAATGGGAGCGGGAATCGCAAACTTTGTCACGCTTCTCTCTCAGCTAACTCAAGTTTTGAATAGAAACACTGGTCAAGAGGAACGTTAAACCCCCCCTAAGAAAGAACAAGTCACTATTGAAAGCTTCATGAGACAAAGGCCTCCTACTTTTAGTGGATCATCTGATCCCACGATCGCTGAACAATGGATCAACTCCATTGAGAAGATATTCTCCATCCTCCAATGCTCTGAAAAAGAGAAGGTTCTCCTGGCGGCTTATCGTATGGAGGGTGAAGCTGATCAATGGTGGACATTGATCAAAAATACGAAGCCTGAGGAGGAGATCGAGGCTTTGGAATGGAAGGTATTCCGGAAGATGTTTTTCGATAAATATTTTCCACGCACCCTCCGTCTTAAGATGGAAAGGGACTTCCTTTCCCTCAAGTAGAAAGATGAGGAATCTGTGGGAGCGTACGAGGCAAACTTCACAAGTCTTGCACGATACACTTTTGGATTTGTCGTTACCCCCGAATGCAAGGTTGACCGCTTCTTTGGTGGGCTGAATCCTAGCTTGCGGAAAGCATTAGCGATCCGTGACTTCGACAGCTATGAGGAAATTGTCCGATGTGCCCTCAAGGTTGAAATGGAGATCGGAGAATCACAAGGGTATCATGGGGACAAGAAGCGGAAGGTGGACTTCAATGCTGGTGGTCCGATGGATAAATCCAATGGCACTAAGAAATTCCAGCACCCCACTTGCCAAAAGTGTGGAAAGAAGCACCCTGGAAATTGCCTTAGGGGGACAAGAAAATGCTTCAAGTGTGGAAGAGAAGGGCACCTTGCTGTTAACTGTCAGCAAGAAGGACCCGCGGCTGCGACAGAGGAGAGGAACGCTCCGTTCGAACCTCAACGCGTTGTTCAATGCTTCAAATGCAAAGAACCGGGTCATTTTGCAAATCAGTGCCCTAATCCAAGGGTTATCGGAGGCAATCGACAACCTCCACGACATCAAGGAAGAGCTTTTTCCATCACTTCTGCCGAAGTGAACCCCGAAAACGAAGTGGTGATAGGTACGCTAGTTATTCATTCAAGAATAGCGAACGTACTTTTTGATTCAGGTTCTACGCATTCTTTTATATCTCAAAAGTTTAGTAGAATAATCCCTACACCACCACAAATCATGGAAGTAAAGATGTCGGTGAGTATGGAAAATGGGGCAATCATTGCATCCCATGAGTATAAGTCCTCCCCTGTTATAATCTGTGGATTGAATTTCCCAGCGAACCTCGTCATACTCCCTTTGGTGGAATTTGATGCAATTCTTGCCATGGATTGGCTTTCCTTATATAGAGCCAACATAAATTGTCGGGAGAGGGAAATCACACTCCATATGGAGAATCGACCCCCGATTCTTTACAAGTGTCAGGAGGAAGATGAATCTCTTTTAGCTCCATCATCTCAAGCATGGATATTACTGCCTTATGAGCACGCATATCTGGCTCAGATGATTAAGTCCAAGGAAGAAACCACCCTTGAAGAAATGCCTATTGTGAGGGAATTCGCTGAAGTATTTCCCGAGGAACTTCCTGGTCTTCTTCCAAGAAGAGATGTTGAGTTCTCAATTGAACTTATACCTGGGGCGCTACCAATATCCAAGACTCCATATTGAATGGTTGTGGTTGAGCTTGAAGAACTGAAGAAACAACTACAGGAGAATCTGGATAAAGGGTTTATACGCCCAAGTGCATCACCATGGGGTGCACCAGTCCTCTTCGTCAAGAAGAAGGATGGGTCAATGCGGCTTTGCATCGATTATCGTGAACTTAACAAAATCACGATAAAGAACAAGTATCCTCTCCCAACAATCGATGAATTGTTTGATCAGCTGTGTGGAGCACAATACTTCTCCAATGTCGACTTGCGGTCGGGATATTATCAAGTAAGGGTGAAGAAGGAAGATATCCCCAAGACTGCTTTTCGTACAAGGTACGAGCACTATGAATTCATAGTAATGCCTTTCGGACTCACCAATGCTCCAGCAATATTCATGGACTTGATGAATAGAGTCTTTAGAGATTACCTAGACAAATTTGTGGTAGTCTTTATAGATGATATTCTAATATACTCCAAAACTAAGGAGGACCATGACAATCATTTAAAAACTGTACTAGAGACTTTGCGCAAGGAGAAGCTCTATGCAAAGTACAGCAAGTGTGAGTTTTGGTTGAAGGAAGTCTCATTCTTGGGTCATATCATCACAAGCGATGGGATATCTGTGGACCCCTCCAAAACAGATGCAATTGAGGGATGGCCGAGGCCAACATCGGTAACTGATATCCGTAGCTTCTTGGGGTTATCTGGATATTATCGACGATTTGTGAGAAATTTCTCACGATTGTCCAACCCTCTTACCAAGCTAACTTAAAAGGGAGTAAAGTTTGCTTGGAGTGATGAATGCGAAGAAAGCTTCAAGGAGTTAAAAAGGAGGCTTATCACTGCACCCGTGCTCACTTTACCCACAAGTGGGGAGCTTTTTGTGGTCTTCAGTGATGCTTCGAAGAAGGGCTTAGGATGTGTGCTGATGAAGAATGATAAAGTGATATCCTATGCCTCAAGGCAGTTGAAAATCCATGAGCGAAACTATCCAACGCATGATCTGGAGTTGGCGGCGGTGATCTTTGCCTTGAACATCTGGCGGCATTATCTCTATGGAGAGAAATGTGAGATATATACTGACCACAAGAGTCTTAAATATATATTCACACAGAAAGAGCTTAATATGCGCCAGAGAAGATGGATAGAGCTCATCAAGGATTATGACTGTTCAATACATTACCACCCTGGGAAGGCGAACAAGGTGGCGGATTCCCTAAGTAGAAAGGATCCAGCAATTCTATCAATGATGAGAATTGAGAAGGATCCAATCTTCTTAGAATTGATAAAGATAGACATGGGAATCATAAAGAAGGGAACATAATCAATCCTTTCACAAAGGATTGCTCAACCATCTCTTTTGGAAAGGTTAAAGGATGCTCAAAAGGATGATGCGAGAATCCAAGAAAAAGTGGAAGCTATCAAAAAGGGAAAATCCTCAGAGTCTAATGTTAATGAAGAAGGAATTGTGCGGTTTGGGAAAAGACTATGTGTTCCATCAAGTTCGGAGCTGAAGAAGGAACTTTTGGATGATGCACATAGTTCAAATTTCTCTATTCACCCAGGGAGCACAAAGATGTATCGAGATCTCCGAGAAAACTTTTGGTGGGATAATATGAAGAAAGAGATCGCTGAATATACATCAAAGTGCCTGGTGTGTCAGCAAGTGAAGGCAGAGAGGCAGAAGTCTAAGGGGATGATGCAACCATTGCCCATACCAAAATGGAAATGGGAGAACATCACCATGGACTTTTTCACCGGACTTCCAAGGACATCCAAAGGCAGCAATGCAATCTGGGTTGTTGTGGATCGTCTTACAAGGACTGCACACTTCATTGCTATTCGAGAGGATTTCTCTTTGGATCAACTGGAACGGATATATATCAGGGAAGTGGTACGGTTGCATGGAGTACCACTATCTATTGTGTCTGACCGAGATCCAAGATTTACCTCTAAGTTTTGGAAGAGTCTTCAACATGCTCTGAATACTGAACTGAACTTCAGTACCGCCTATCATACTCAAACTGATGGCCAATCCGAGCGGACTATCCAAACACTTGAGGATATGTTGAGAGCGTGCTCAATGGACTTTAAAAGAGGATGGGATCAACATCTTCCTCTAGTTGAGTTCTCTTATAAAAATAGTTTCCACTCGAGCATCCAAATGGCACCATATGAAGCCCTGTATGGGAAAAGGTGTAGAACACCGACATGTTGGGATGAGGTCGGTGAACGTAAGCTGCTTGGACCAGAAATGGTCGAAGAAATGGTGGAGAAGGTGAAAACCATTCAGCAGCATATCAAGGCAGCCCAGAGTCGACAGAAGAGTTATGTAGATAATCGTCGACGAGACCATGAGTTTAAAGTCGGAGACATGGTGTTTTTACGCATATATCCGTGGAAGAATGTCATGAGGTTTGGAAAGAAAAGGAAGTTAAGTCCAAGGTACATCGGCCCCTTCGAGATTCTTGATCGTGTTGGGGCTGTGGCCTATCGACTAGCACTTCCACCTACTATGGCCAAGGTGCATGATGTCTTCCATGTATCCCTCTTAAGTAAGTACATACCAGACCCTTCACATGTACTCTCTTCCGAGGTGGTACAATTAGAAGACGATCTTTCTTATGAGGAGAAACCAGTGAAGATCTTAGATCGTAGAGAAAAAGTTCTACGAAATAAGACAATGCCCCTCGTCAAGGTGTTGTGGAGAAACCACAAGTTTGAAGAAGCAACATGGGAGTCGGAGTATATGATGAAGCTAAGTTACCCACATTTGTTTTAGTGTGGGAAAAGGAAAATTTCAAGGGTGAAATTTCTTAAGGGGGGAATGTTGTAACGACCCAAAGTTTCATTAATGGAAAATCCCTCTTGATCCAGTTAAATGTTTCTTTATGAAAAAAATGTTTTTATAAGATGTCAACTTCATTAGTTTTATGTTAAGATTTGTGACCGTTACTTTTATAGCCGTTGAACAGTGATCATCTGAGTAGTATAAATATAAGGCTTTAACGAAACCATTTCTACTCAGACAAAGGAAGCGATGGCCTCATCCAGTAGAATTGCCCCTTACGAATCCCATTTGTCAGAGCTCGGAAAAGAGGTGGCGTCTTTGGGCTTTGCCCTTGACCAAGCCCAAGCTGAGCTTCATCAAGTCAAGCTCTAACGTGATCGTCTACGGGAAAAATGGAAGTTGATAGAGATTACCACTAGAGCGATGTTATCCGAGCAACCCCAAGAGTCTGTCACCATCGCACACCTTACCCTTAGGTCTTATGCGGCTATTTTAAGGGGTTATGTAACAAATAAGTAGCACCATGTTCATGTACATTATTGTTTTGTATATAATAATGAATATAATTTTTTTGATACATTGTAATTAGTTTTTAAAGTACAAATGGTGTTTTTAGTTATTATTTAATTAAGAATTATATTTTATTAAATTAAAGTATTTTTGAATTAAATAATATTTTAATAAAATATTATTATTAATATTAAATTAATTTTTATTAAATATAAATGATCTTATAATTTTATGAATGCAATTAAAATTTTTATTAAGGTTTGAAAGCCATTTCTGTCAAAACCCGTGAATTTTTTATAAATGTCGGTTTTTATTTTAAAAGTGAAAATTAACATATTTGGAAAATTATTTAGATAAAATAAATATTATTTTTGGAATCAGGACGTCGAAATTATCCAACGGTGAATTTTTCATAATTTTCTGAGACAGTCAAATTTTTGGGTAAAAATTAAATACCATTTAAATATATAATGTGTTTTATGACATCATAATGACCCAATGGTGATGTAATAAAATACCATAATCCTTATGTTCGGCCAATATGTGTTTTATCATTAAAATAATGAAGTTTTGGGTTTGTTTGACTTACTTTTCAAAGCATTAATGGAGCCCTCAAGACTTATTCAACACTTTGCCTTTTTAAATTAATTTCCATGGGAGTGTGACTCACCTCCACATAAGCAACCCTAATTTTTTAATAAGTTAGGACCTTGGACTTGTAAAATATTTTTTTCCTCTTTCCTTTTCCAGAAACCATGGGCAAATACCATGGGATGGTTTGTGGTTTGGATTATTTTAATATAAGGGGTCCCAAACCTAAATAATAAAGAATTCTCTCACCTTTCCTATATAAACCCATCCAAGCCCCCACTTCCTCCTCACTCAAAGTCCTTGAAGTTCATCCAACCTCTGCCCTACTCTCTCTAGAATCCTCTCAAGGTGCCCCAAGCTCCCAAGAAGCCTCTCACAAGCCTCTCTCTAGCCTATGGAAGCACACTTCCAAGTAAGGGGTTTTCTTCCTTTCTCATTTTTTTGTCAATTTTCTTTAAGTTGTATTTCCCTTTTTATTTCAATTATGAATGTTGGGGTATGGTTTCGCACCTCCCCCATACTTCCCTCTTATTGTTGGAATGATGGGATAACCCTTTCTCTCTCATTAAATGCCTCCCATGTACACCCGTTACTATGCCGAAATTCTGAAAGGAACTTCTCTCTCTTCTTTTACATTCAAGCAATACTTTTGTATCATGAATCTAAATTCCATTTCTATTGTTGGGACATGTATATATATGATCTCCTTACTGTCTATTACATGTAAATATGATTAGGAACCCCTTTCTCTCTCATCAACCTTTTTTATGAATTCTTATGTCACGCCGTTACGCTGCCGAAATCGCACCGATTTTCTAAGCCAATGTCTTTGTGTAGTGAATACCATGCCCATTTATCCATCAAGGGTATTCACCTTTATGCACATTTACATATTGATTATAAAGTTTCATGTATGAATTCCACTTTCCTTTATCGTGTAAGAAATGATTATGTTTTATGAATCCATGTTTTATGATCCATGTGGCACACTTATGCATGAAATGAAATGTATAAGAAGGGTGCACCCTTTATAGCGCTCCAATGCATTGGGTAAAGTATAGTATCATGATACGTCATGTGCAATGAGTGTATACTCATGCTAATTCAAGTGAAACGAGGGTTTACTCGTGCTTCAAGTTCAATGAGGGTTTACCCATGCTCCATGTGCAATGAGCCTTGGCTCATGCTAATTCAATGTTAAGTGTTGTTGCCACATTTCCATGCTATGATTGTCATGATTTATCATACTTGTATGTTCATGTTTCTATTATGCTCTATCTATAAGCCTATTGCCTAACATGTATTGTACTCCTCATGTTATTCATTGTGTACTCCCTTACTGGGCTTTATAGCTCACCCTTTTCTTATGCATGTCCTCAGGTTATCCCATGCAATGCTAAGTACGAAGGAATGTAGTGGTCATGTAAAGGAAGTTTTCAATAAAGATGTTGTATTTCAAGTTTAAAGTTTTTATGTAATGATCGTAAGCCCCAAAGACACTAAACCTCTCGATCTTCTTTGTTGTATCAAGTGAAGTTTTATGTAATAAAGCATGCTTAAGTTGTAATAAAAAGCAGGGTTGTCATAGTTGGTATCAAAGGATAGGTTTAGTTATTTTTGGGATTAGAAAACCCTAGTAAAGCCTTAGATACAAGACTAAGCATAATAAAAACATCCCTAAGTTTTGGTAAATACTAAGTAATTGGTTTATCAAACAAATACATCCCTGTCTGGATACGAGCAGGTAGAGGCGGCTCTGGCACAGATGTATCCTAGGGGTAAAACCCGAAAACACCGCTTTGAGCTAGACTCGAACGGGAAATGGTGCATGACAACGGGCCTTACTGCACTCTTGGTTACGACACTCCCGGGGGATATGTTTTGATAAACTCACAATCTTAGTATGAACCCTTATTAAGGGAAAAATGCCCCTAAGAATATATTTTAGAAGGATGATCATGAAAAGCCTGGATTGAATCCTATAGACTCATGAGTTAAAGAGATTAAAGTTTATTTATAAGTCATCAACTTTTGTCTTTGGATTAACCTTTATGTGTTACCCCTAACTTTCTTTTATTCCAGCCAATGGCCGGTAATAGGAGAACTCGGGCTAACAACCATTGTGAAGATCAGTGTGATGATTGTACTTATGAGATGCCCAATCCAATGGGAGCGGGAATCGCGAACTTTGTCACACTTCTCTCTCAGCTAACTCAAGTTTTGAATAGAAACACTGGTCAAGAGGAACGTTCACCCCCCCTAAGAAAGAACAAGTCGCTATTGAATGCTTCATGAGACAAAGGCCTCCTACTTTTAGTGGATCATCTGATCCCACGATCGCTGAACAATGGATCAACTCCATTGAGAAGATATTCTCCATCCTCCAATGCTCTGAAAAAGAGAAGGTTCTCCTGGCGTCTTATCGTATGGAGGGTGAAGCTGATCAATGGTGGACGTTGATAAAAAATACGAAGCCTGAGGAGGAGATCGAGGCTTTGGAATAGAAGGTATTCCGGAAGATATTTTTTGATAAATATTTTCCACGCACCCTCCGTCTTAAGATGGAAAGGGACTTCCTTTCCATCAGGCAGAAAGATGAGGAATCTGTGGGAGCGTACGAGGCAAACTTCACAAGGCTTGCACGATACGCTTCCGGATTTGTCGTTACCCACGAATGCAAGGTTGACCGCTTCTTTGGTGGGCTGAAGCCTAGCTTGCGGAAAGCATTAGCGATCCGTGACTTCGACAGCTATGAGGAAATTGTCCGATGTGCCCTTAAGGTTGAAATGGAGATCGGAGAATCACAAGGGTATCATGGGGACAAGAAGCGGAAGGTGGACTTCAATTCTGGTGGTCCGATGAATAAATCCAACGGCGCTAAGAAATTACAGCACCCCACTTTCCAAAAGTGTGGAAAGAAGCACCCTGGAAATTGCCTTAGGGGGACAAGAAAATGCTTCAAGTGTGGAAGAGAAGGGCACCTAGCTGTTAACTGTCAGCAAGAAGGACCCGCGGCTGCGACAGAGGAGAGGAACGCTCCGTTCGAACCTCAACGCGTTGTTCAATTCTTCAAATGCAAAGAACCGGGTCATTTTGAGAATCAGTGCCCTAATCCAAGGGTTATCGGAGGCAATCAACAACCTCCAAGACAGCAAGGAAGAGCTTTTGCCATCACTTCTGCCGAAGTGAACCTCGACAACGAAGTGGTGATAGGTACTCTAGTTATTCATTCAAGAATAGAGAATGCACTTTTTGATTCAGGTTCTACGCATTCTTTTATATCTCAAAAGTTTAGTAGAATAATCCCTGCACCACCACAAATTATGGAAGTAAAGATGTCGGTGAGTACGGCAAATGGGGCAATCATTGCATCCCATGAGTATAAGTCCTCCCCTGTTATAATCTGTGGATTGAATTTCCTGGCGAACCTCGTCATACTCCCTTTGGTGGAATTTGATGCAATTCTTGGCATGGATTGGCTTTCCTTATATAAAGCCAACATAAATTGTCGGGAGAGGGAAATCACACTCCATATGGAGAATCGACCCACGATTCTTTACAAGTGTCAGGAGGAAGATGAATCTCTTTTAGCTCCATCATCTCAAGCATGGATATTACTGCCTTATGAGCACGCATATCTGGCTCAGATGATTAAGTACAAGGAAGAAACCACCCTTGAAGAAATGCCTATTGTGAGGGAATTCGCTGAAGTATTTCCCGAGGAACTTCATGGTCTTCCTCGAAGAAGAGATGTTGAGTTCTCAATTGAACTTATACCTGGGGCGCTACCAATATCCAAGACTCCATATAGAATGGCTGTGGTTTAGCTTGAAGAACTGAAGAAACAACTACAGGAGAATCTGGATAAAGGGTTTATACGCCCAAGTGCATCACCATGGGGTGCACCAGTCCTCTTCGTCAAGAAGAAGGATGGGTCAATCCGGCTTTGCATCGATTATCGTGAACTTAACAAAATCACGATAAAGAACAAGTTTCCTCTCCCAAGAATTGATGACTTGTTTGATCAGCTGCATGGAGCACAATACTTCTCCAAGGTCGACTTGCGGTCGGGATATTATCAAGTAAGGGTGAAGAAGGAAGATATCCCCAAGACTGCTTTTCGTACAAGGTACGGGCACTATGAATTCATAGTAATGCCTTTCGGACTCACCAATGCTCCAGCAATATTCATGGACTTGATGAATAGAGTCTTTAGAGATTACCTAGACAAATTTTTGGTAGTCTTTATAGATGAAATTCTAATATACTCCAAAACCAAGGAGGACCATGACGAGCATTTGAAAAATGTACTAGAGACTTTGCGCAAGGAGAAGCTCTATGCAAAGTACAGCAAGTGTGAGTTTTGGTTGAAGGAAGTCTCATTCTTGGGTCATATCATCACAAGCAATGGGATATCTGTGGACCCCTCCAAAACAGATGCAATTGAGGGATGGCTGAGGCCAACATCGGTAACTGATATCCGTAGCTTCTTGGGGTTAGCTGGATATTATCGACGATTTGTGAGAAATTTCTCACGATTGTCCAACCCTCTTACCAAGCTAACTCAAAAGGGAGTAAAGTTTTCTTGGAGTGATGAATGCGAAGAATGCTTCAAGGAGTTGAAAAGGAGGCTTATCACTGCACCCGTGCTCACTTTACCCACAAGTGGGGAGCTTTTTGTGGTATTCAGTGATGCTTCGAAGAAGGGCTTAGGATGTGTGCTGATTCAGAATGATAAAGTGATATCCTATGCCTCAAGGCAGTTGAAAATCCATGAGCGAAACTATCCAACGCATGATCTGGAGTTGGCAGCGGTGATCTTTGCCTTGAAAATCTGGCGGCATTATCTCTATGGAGATAAATGTGAGATATATACTGTCCACAAGAGTCTTAAATATATATCCACACAAAAAGAGCTTAATATGTGCCAGAGAAGATGGATAGAGCTCATCAAGGATTATGACTGTTCAATACATTACCACCCTGGGAAGGCGAACAAGGTGGCAGATTCCCTAAGTAGAAAGGATCCAGCAATTCTATCAATCATGAGAATTGAGAAGGATCCAATCTTCTTAGACTTGATGAAGATGGACGTGGGAATCATAAAGAAGGGAACATCATCAATCCTTTCAAAAATGATTGCTCAACCATCTCTTTTGGAAAGGTTAAAGGATGCTCAAAAGGATGATGCGAGAATCCAAGAAAAAGTGGAAGCTATCAAAAAGGGAAAATCCTCAGAGTTTAATGTTAATGAAGAAGGAATTGTGCGGTTTGGGAAAAGACTATGTGTTCCATCAAGTTCGGAGCTGAAGAAGGAACTTTTGGATGATGCACATAGCTCAAATTTCTCTATTCACCCAGGGAGCACAAAGATGTATCGAGATCTCCGAGAAAACTTTTGGTGGGATAATATGAAGAAAGAGATCGCTGAATATACATCAAAGTGCCTGGTGTGTCAGCAAGTGAAGGCAGAGAGGCATAAGTCTAAGGGGATGATGCAACCATTGCCCATACCAAAATGGAAATGGGAGAACATCACCATGGACTTTGTCACCAGACTTCCAAGGACATCCATAGGCAACAATGCAATCTGGGTTGTTGTGGATCGTCTTACAAGGACTGCACACTTCATTGCTATTCGAGAGGATTTCTCTTTGGATCAACTGGAATGGATATATATCAGGGAAGTGGTACGGTTGCCTGGAGTACCACTATCTATTGTGTCTGACCGAGATCCAAGATTTACCTCTAAGTTTTGGAAGAGTCTTCAACATGCTCTGAATACTGAACTGAACTTCAGTACGGCCTATCATCCTCAAACTGATGGCCAATCCGAGCGGACTTTCCAAACACTTGAGGATATGTTGAGAGCGTGCTCAATGGACTTTAAAGGAGGATGGGATCAACATCTTCCTCTAGTTGAGTTCTCTTATAAAAGTAGTTTCCACTCGAGAATCGAAATGGCACCATATGAAGCCCTGTATGGGAAAAGGTGTAGAACACCGGCATGTTGGGATGAGGTCGGTGAACGTAAGCTGCTTGGACCAGAAATTGTCGAAGAAATGGTGGAGAAGGTGAAAACCATTCAGCAGCATATCAAGGCAGCCCAGAGTCGACAGAAGAGTTATGCAGATAATCGTCGACGAGACCTTGAGTTTAAAGTCGGATACATGGTGTTTTTACGCATATCTCCGTGGAAGAAGGTCATGAGGTTTGGAAATAAAGGGAAGTTAAGTCCAAGGTACATCGTCCCCTTCGAGATTCTTGATCGTGTTGGGGCTGTGGCCTATCGACTAGCACTTCCACCTACTATGGCCAAGGTGCATGATGTCTTCCATGTATCCCTCTTAAGGAAGTACATACCAGACCCTTCACATGTACTCTCTTCCGAGGTGGTACAATTAGAAGACGATCTTTCTTATGAGGAGCAACCAGTGAAGATCTTAGATCGTAGAGAAAAAGTTCTACGAAATAAGACAATGCCCCTCGTCAAGGTGTTGTGGAGAAACCACAAGTTTGAAGAAGAAACTTGGGAGTCGGAGGATATGATGAAGCTAAGTTACCCACATTTGTTTTAGTGTGGGAAAAGGAAAATTTCAAGGGCGAAATTTCTTAAGGGGGGAATGTTGTAACGACCCAAAGTTTCATTAATGGAAAATCCCTCTTGATCCAGTTAAATGTTTCTTTATGAAAAAAATGTTTTTATAAGATGTCAACTTCTTTAGTTTTATGTTAAGATTTGTGACCGTTAATTTTATAGCCGTTGAACAGTGATCATCTGAGTAGTATAAATATAAGGCTTTAACGAAACCATTTCTACTTAGACAAAGGAAGCGATGGCCTCATCCAGTAGAATTGCCCTTTACGAAGCCCATTTGTCAGAGCTCGGAAAAGAGGTGGCGTCTTTGGGCTTTGCCCTTGACCAAGCCCAAGCTGAGCTTCATCAAGTCAAGCTCGAACGTGATCGTCTACGGGAAAAATGGAAGTTGATAGAGATTACCACTCGAGCGATGTTATCCGAGCAACCCCAAGAGTCTGCCACCATCGCACACCTTACCCTTAGGTCTTATGCGGCTATTTTAAGGGGTTATGTAACAAATAAGTAGCACCATGTTCATGTACATTATTTTTTTGTATATAATAATGAATATAATTTTTTTGATACATTGTAATTAGTTTTTAAAGTACAAATGGTGTTTTTAGTTATTATTTAATTAAGAATTATATTTTATTAAATTAAAGGATTTTTTAATTAAATAATATTTCAATAAAATATTATTATTAATATTAAATTAATTTTTATTAAATATAAATGATCTTATAATTTTATGAATGCAATTAAAATTTTTATTAAGGTTTGAAAGCCATTTCTGTCAAAACCCGTGAATTTTTTATAAATGCCGGTTTTTATTTTAAAAGTGAAAATTCACATATTTAGAAAATTATTTAGATAAAATAAATATTATTTTTTTAATCAGGACATCGAAATTATCCAACGGTGAATTTTTCATAATTTTCTGAGACAGTCAAATTTTCGGGTAAAAATTAAATACCATTTAAATATATAATGTGTTTTATGACATCATAATGACCCAATGGTGATGTAATAAAATACCATAATCCTTATTTTCGGCCAATATGTGTTTTAGCATTAAAATAATGAAGTTTTGGGTTTTTTTGACTTACTTTTCAAAGCATTAATGGAGCCCTCAAGACTTATTCAACACTTTGCCTTTTTAAATTAATTTCCATGGGAGTGTGACTCACCTACACATAAGCAACCCTAATTTTTTAATAAGTTCGGACCTTGGACTTGTAAAATATTGTTTTCCTATTTCCTTTTCCAGAAACCATGGGCAAATACCATGGGATGGTTTGTGGTTTGGATTATTTTAATATAAGGGGTCCCAAACCTAAATAATAAAGAATTCTCTCACCTTTCCTATAGAAACCCACCCAAGCTCCCACTTCCTCCTCACTCAAAGCCCTTGAAGTTCATACAACCTCTGCCATACTCTCTCTAGAATCCTCTCAAGGTTCCCCAAGCTCCCAAGAAGCCTCTCACAAACCTCTCTCTAGCATTTGGAAGCACACTTCCAAGTACGGGGTTTTCTTCCTTTCTCATTTTTTTGTCAATTTTCTTTAAGTTGTATTTCCCTTTTTATTTCAATTATGAATGTTGGGGTATGGTTTCGAACCTCCCCCATACTGCCCTCTTATTGTTGTAATGATGGGAGAATCCTTTCCCTCTCATTAAATGCCTCCCATGTACACCCGTTACTAAGCCGAAATTCAGAAAGGAACTTCTCTCTCTTCTTTTACATTCAAGCAATACTTTTGTATCATGAATCTAAATTCCATTTCTATTGTTGGAACATGTATATATATGATCTCCTTACTTTCAATTACATGTAAATATGATGAGGAACCCCTTTCTCTCTCATCAACCTTTTTTATGAATTCTTATGTCACGCCGTTACGCTGCCGAAATCGCACCGATTTTCTAAGCCAATGTCTTTGTGTTGTGAATACCATGCCCATTTCTCCATCAAGGGTATTCACCTTTATGCACATTTACATATTGATTATAAAGTTTCATGTATGAATTCCACTTTCCTTTATCGTGGAAGAAATGATTATGTTTTATGAATCCATGTTTTATGATCCATGTGGCACACTTATGCATGAAATGAAATGTTTAAGAAGGGTGCGCCCTTTATAGTGCTCCAATGAATTGGTTAAAGTATAGTATCATGATACGTCATGTGCAATGAGTGTTTACTCATGCTAATTAAATTGCGACGAGGGTTTAATCGTGCTTCAAGTGCAATGAGGGTTTACTCATGCTTCATGTGCAATGAGCCTTGGCTCATGCTAATTCAATGTTAAGTGTTGTTGCCACATTTCCATGCTATGATTGACATGCTTTATCATACCTGTATGTTCATGTTTCTCTTATGCTCTATCGATAAGCCTATTGCCTAACATGTATTGTACTCCTCATGTTATTCATTGTGTACTCCCTTACTGGGCTTTATAGCTCACCCTTTTCTTATGCATGTCCTCAGGTTATCCCATGCAATGCTAAGTACGAAGGAATGTAGTGGTCATGTAAATGAAGTTTTCAATAAAGATGTTGTATTTAAAGTTTAAAGTTTTTATGTAATGATCCTAAGCCCCAATGACACTAAACCTCTCGATCTTCTTTGTTGTATCAAGTGAATTTTTATGTAATAAATCATGCTTAAGTTGTAATAAAAAGAAGGGTTGTCATAGTATGTATACATACTCTTATGATCTAGACCTTCTCTATCATCCCTTTCACCATATCTAGCCCTACAAGACATTTGTAGAGACCTGAAGCTTAACGTACATGGACATTAAATTACATTTGCGGAATACTTAGTACATAACAAAAAACACACACACAAGGATCGTAATAGTTTAGTGTCTTTGGAAACTCGGAATATAATCTTCTAATCGTGGTGAAATATCATCAAAATCTCCCATAAAGATCTTCCTTTTTTTTACCTAAAACTTCTCTTTATATCCTGGGGAAAAGAAAACATAAAAGGGTGAGCTCAAATGCTCAGTAAGGTTAAACAAAAGAAATATCAATCACATCATATACATAAGCACATAACTTTTGGAAATCTTAACCTGCAAAAGAGATCATAATTTCATAACATGTGGTAAATCATGGCAGTGAAATGTAATCACAATAATCATTACCTAAAACATTAAACTTTGTGGAATTCATACATAATCATAGATAATCATTTCTTGTTAGTCAAGACTCATTGCCAAGACTATCTTAGTGGACAAAGACCCTTTCTGAATCGAGTAACCCTCGTTTCAGTCCTGTTTCACTAAACCGGTATAACCTACCGTTCCAGCCCTGTCTATCTCATGAGATATAAAATCTTTACCCAATGCATTGGAGGGAGATATATGTCCCACCCATCTTATAATGAATCCTTTCTTATGTGTTCCACATAATCATAAATCATACATCATCGCATAACACATGTAACAAAAATGGGATTCTTGAAACATCATGACATCATAAAACAAACCATATAAGGTAAATGACTTCATAAAAATAATTCCCTCACAACATAATCAATTGTATTTGGATGGAAATAATATTACATATTGAGGAAACATGGATGTGGATGATAAAATACACCCCAGTAATTACCAAATTAAAAACAATCTCAGATAAAAGTGAGATTGTGATATTTCCCTTAACTTAGGTCCGATTTGCTTCGTATGTGTCCGAACCTCCTGTATAATGATTTAAATAATGTCATTGACTTATTACATAATCATATTAATTGTTATTATATCATATATGGTTCACTTATGACATTATATTACCCGTTCTTTTGTAAATTCCATGTTAAAGAAGCGTTTTGGGTAAAATCGTTTCATTTATCGTAGGTATTTTGACTTGTTGTTATTGACATTATTATTACTTATATAATGATTTACTTACTTCCAGAATATAAAATATGATTTATATATCATATATATTCAGTATATATATATAATAGATTGATAAATGAAATGAAAAACACCGTTCATGGAGACGGTAGTCCGTACGTACGCATGAACGCTGTTTTCCTTTCCTTATTGTCTTGAATGGAAGTAAGTAGATGACATAAATATATATATATATACATAAATCCAGTAGATTTATAATGCCATATATTTCATTATTATTTCTTATATATACTTTATAATCATTCTTAAATGGTTAACATGGAGAATGAATCTCATCGCGTCGTGGAGACGGTAGTCCGTACGTACGCACGAGCGATGATATCATTTCCATAAATATTGAATTGAATTGGAGTGAATTATACAATATATCAGAATCAATATGATGTTGTAATAACTATGTATAGTTATTCTTTACACCATTATACCCATCCATGTAAGGTGGTGGTGGAAAATAGATTACACCACGGCGTGGAGACGGTATTCCGTACGTACGCACGCGCGGTGATTTCTTTTCCCGTAGGATGGATAGATGGTGAAATAGGGTTGTTTCATACTTATAATAACATATCAGTATATGAGTGATACTGATGTTATTACTTCATAATGAAACAACCTAAGAAGAAGAAGTAGAAGAAGAAATAAAGATGAAAGAATTGGTAACGGTAATTACCTCTTCTTTGAAGCGCCTCTTTGAGACCTCCTCTTAGGGCACTAAAATTGGTCTTTGAGGAAGAACAGAACCACTAGGATGTTGCTAGGGAAGTGGAGAAGAGATTTTGGCAGGGGTTGGCCGAGCTTGAGTGCTCAAATTGGTGTGAGGAGGAGGGGGAGGAGGTTTCCTTTTATAAGGGAGGAGAGGGGCACCTTAGGAATATCTCAAAATATTATTTTATATTAAAGTCAAAATCGGTTTATAATGGTTTCAAAGGGTCTTATTTCGAAGCTAAAGTGGGGATGGGTCGAAATCCTATCATCCAATAGGATTTAGACAAGTTTAGGGTATTATTTTAACCTTATCAGTTAGATTTAACTCTAAGTTAAATAATTTAACTTTTACCGTGTCTTTTTGTTTTCTTTCCCTATATGGTTTATACACTTACTATAACATGCCAAACGAACCCCAAATTGTATATTATTAATACATATATCCTTATCTAAGTCATTTGGCCTAACCTTAGATTTTTAGGAATAAAATAACAATTAATAATATAATATTTGATTTAAAAACTATTTTGTGTCAATTTTGACACTATTTGATACATGATTTTTTGGAAGTCATAACAGAATTATATGTTCGAAACAAGTTGATTAAATAAACACTAAGATATCATAATAACATAGAAAATTAGTGGAATTCATAAAAAGTCCTAAATTACATTTATTTTGGTATTTATAATATCAATTATGTCAATATTTCATTAATAAGATAATTACTGCATCATCTTTGTGTCATAAATAAATTAAATTATATGATGTCTAAAAATTACAAATAAAATACCATCATGTAGGAAATCTTGTTATCTTTCTAATTAATATTTACAATCGAATTTATCTTATGTACAACCCTATACTAAAAATGTTGTAGTAAATATACTTTGATTTTAACTCTTTTAACTCTTCTTTGAATTAAATAATAATAAATGTCCTAATCTAATCCAAGTGGGCCTAAATGGTCATATTTTATTCCTAAGCTTGTTTTTAGTCGAATTACACTTGTCCAATAGAATTAGGACATGTGTTAGGGTAATAATAATATCATTTTTACCCTTAATTACCCTATTTACCTTTAACCGTGGTAAATAAAAGTAAAAAATTACTATTCACCAAAAATTATTTTCATCTCATTGAACCACATTTTACTTACTGACATCAACCGTGTCTCTCGGATTTTTGAAATTCCTTTCACAGAAGCGGTAAAATTAAGATTTATGAAGAAATTAATTTTTTTAACTACCACTTAGTAGTTTCACTATTCATCAAAAATTGATGTTTTTCAGAACAATGCCAAAATTTCATCCTAAGCTATATTTCATATTCCGAATTCAAAAATGAAGTCTATTTTACCAAATTCATATCATATAAGTTTCATTAATTAATTTTATAATTAAATCCCGCTGTTAAAACAAAGAGCGTGTTTTTAAGAAACAATATCTATCAAAAGATTGACACTTGTTTATGTCTAGTTTAAATGTGAAATTACATCCAATGACCAACATTGTATTAAATTGTAAAAATATATTCTAAATATACTTTAAAACCACTCAAATTAATAATTTATCACTATTAATTATTTCAATTGAAAAAGTTGTTTTTAACTAAAATTTAGTAATTTTCACTATTCATCAAAATATGAAAGTTATCCGAAAATCACCAAAATTTCACCTTCGGCTAAATTCGATACTCCGAATCCAAAAATAAAGTCCATTTTGAGAGCTAAAATTTCTAAAATTTTACAAGGTGGTTATTACTATTCATAACGGCTAGTTTTAATAATATTTTAATAGCATATCGTTGTTTAGTGAAACTCAGTATTACATATTACACACGCTATCGAGGAAGGTCGTGATTGCGTGTAATGCAAGGCAAGTCAAGGATGCGTGTTGTGCAAGCTCCTTTTGGTGCAGCGTACAACACAATACATTAGTGAAATTAAAAAGAATATTTTTCATAAAATCTCGGGGTGTTACATTCTACCCCCCTTGAAATGAATTTCACCCTCGAAATTCGTCGGGGTTATAAATGGTTTACTATTCGAAAGTTTCTTTAATAGAAACCCACATCGTAAAAAAATAATACCAAAACTTGGCTTTAAAAACTAAAGTTTGAAATGTAATGATTACCCAAATAAACTAATCACTCGGTTTCCACATAGGTGAAAATATGGATATGGAAGAAAAATCTAACCATCATGTTCTGATGGAGAGTGGTAGAGAACATGGCTATGGAAAATCCAATAATAAAAAATCCATAGATTTGTGATGATATAAGGTACCATCTGATTCATCAGGTATATGATCACTAGGACAACATTTTTGGTTTTCAAGATCATTTCCCTAAAGTTGAAAATTTGAATTAGAATAAATACTTACATTATTTTGGTACAAATCTCACTGTTTTTCGTGCCTTGAACAATTTCCCCTTCATCTCTTAAATAAATGAAGTTGAATTTATTATTCGTGAAGTGTTAGCAGATCATGTGATAGAATGACGGGTCATTCCATCTGTCTCAAACAAAAGGTTAGCAAAAATTATATACATAAGTCGATATATAGTGAGATTAATCATATATGGTTCCTAAAATGGACTTATACTTCATATATCATACTGCTTAATATAATAAAACTAGTTTCTACTAAACAGGGACTTCATGTAGGCCAGTGGTAGGCGATAAAGGCTAGTCGCACTTCGGTTGTGGGTTCGATTCCCACAGCCTTGTCCGAAGCGATCGGCTGTCGCACGTCCTGCAGGTTGTCCTTTTTCAAAAAAAAAACATCTATCCTTAAACAATACTAACTTATGTCCAACATAATCCATTCCAATCTTTAGGCTTACCCATAATACTGCAGTCCACTCTCATAATATAGTGAAAACAATTACCAGAGATTTAATACCATCGTTGATCCCCATATATCATAAGATATGTCTTGTTGGTCACATTCTAAACATTCAAAGTCCTTAATCATGTATTCTCTTGAATACCCATTGAACCTTAGTGAAAACATGAATGCAGTTAAACGTTAACACTTTCCACATACCAAAATCCTCAAAATTCTTTATAATCAAACCATGATATCACTTAGTCCTTATATCAATCATGAGCTCATGAATACTGTTAAACATTTTGTTTTCTCGTTTTCCCTTCATTATGCGCATATCATCTTATTTACAAAAATATCTCAATTACTTTGAATACCACATTAGACCAATACATAAATATTCCAATACTCCATGATACAATATTATTTTGGAATCCCATTACATAAACACTTAATCATTCCACCACATCGTTGTCATATTCAACATCGCCAATAGTGATCGCATGTGACTTCCCTTTGTCCTTTGCCTTCAGTGGTTGCTCATGTTGATCATCACTAACCCTTGGATTAGGGCATTTATTAGCATAATTCCCAATTTCCTTGCACTTGAAGCATTAAAGTGTTGGTGGTTCATTCTCTGCAGTGTTTGCTTTGTTCACATCATTAGAAACCCTTTTTACATTACTTCGACACTCAGCTGCTCGATGACCTTCTTTTCCACACTTAAAACATTTTCTAGTCCCTTTAAGACAATCTCCACGATGCTTCTTTCCACACATTGTGCATAAGGAAACATTCATCTTCTTTTCACCATTATTCTGAGATTTCTCCTTGAACTCCATCTTTTGTTTCTTGTCAAAACCATGAGATGGATATGTAACACCAACTTCCATTTCTACCTTCATAGCACAATGCACAATTTCTTCATAGCTACTGAAGTCTCGTATAGCTAATGCCCTTCGAAGACTTGGTTTTAAGCCACTGAAAAATCGATCAACTTTACTTTCAGGTTGGATGATAATGCCAGATGCATACCTTGCAAGTCTTGTAAAATTCGCTTCGTATATACCAACAGATTCATCATCCTTCTGTTTCAGCTCAAGAAACTCCTTTTCCATCTTCGTTCGAAGAATACGAGGGAAGTACTTACTAAAAAACAAGTTCTTGAACTCGTCCCATTCCATGGAATCAATTTCATCTCTTTGCCTCGTATTCTTGATAAGATTCCACCATTGATCAGCTTCACCTTCCAAACGATAAACTGCTAAGATGACTTTATCATGTTCAGAACATTGAAGAACTGAAAATATCTTTTCAGTGGTACTGATCCATTGTTCAGCAACAAGTGGATTGGAAGACCCATTAAAAGAAGGTGGACGTTGCCTCATGAAGGACTCAATAGAATATTGTTCCCTTCTCTGCTCATTTGGAAGTCCAGAATGCTTCATAGCTTGTGTAAGTATAGCAATAAGATTTTGCACTCCATCTCCCATAAAATTTGTTTGTTCATTGCATTGTCCATTGCATTGATCAACACGGTTCCTTCGGGTTCCAGCCATTGTCTAAAACCCAAAAAGAATAGTGTGAGAGGCAAAAATCATGCTAGGGAAAACAACATTATAAAGGGGGAGTATCCTCAATATCTAACTTCTTAGGTTAAAATCTATGATCGTTACCATAGTTCTAGGACAGTATCTTATACGTATACTTATCCTTAGGGACATCCCTAGACATACCTTAGAAATATCTCTAGGGATCTCACTAACGTTTTCGCATCCTAGTTTCCAAAGGTTGACTAAACCTTTCCTCTGATACCAAATGTAGAGACCCGAAGCTTAACGTACATGGACATTACATTACATTTGCGGAATACTTAGTACATAACAAAAAACACACACACAAGGATCGTAATAGTTTAGTGTCTTTGGAAACTCGGAATATAATCTTCTAATCGTGGTGAAAGATCTTCAAAATCTCCCATAAAGATCTTCCTTTTTTTTACCTAAAACTTTTCTTTATATCCTGGGGAAAAGAAAACATAAAAGGGTGAGCTCAAATGCTCAGTAAGGGTAAACAAAAGAAATATCAATCACATCATATACATAAGCACATAACTTTTGGAAATCATAACCTGCAAAAGAGATCATAATTTCATAACATGGGGTAAATCATGGCAGTGAAATGTAATCACAATAATCATAACCTAAAACATGAAACTTTGTGGCATTCACACGTAATCATAGAGAATCATTTCTTGTTAGTCAAGACTCATTGCCAAGACTATCTTAGTGGACAAAGTCCCTTTCTGAATCGAGTAACCCTCATTTCAGTCCTGTTTCACCGAACCGGTATAACCTACCGTTCCAGCCCTGTCTATCTCATGAGATATAAAATCTTTACCCAATGCATTGGAGGGAGATATAGGTCCCACCCATATTATAATTAATCCTTTCTTATGTGTGCCACATAATCATAAATCATACATCATCGCATAACACATGTAACAAAAATGGGATTCTTGAAACATCATGAAATCATAAAACAAACAATATAAGGTAAATGAATTCATAAAAATAATTACCTCACAACATAATCAAATCAAAATAATAATAGGGATAAAAACAGAACCCTTTTATTATCTTAGATGGAAAATAATTTTGATAAAATACTTGAACTTCATTCTTGAGGAAAATATCCTTTCTACTTCATAAACACTTTTCCTTTCTTAACATGTCATAAAATTTTAAACTAAAAGAAGTTGATTAAAAATAAATTTTAATACTTGTATAGGAAGCTTCTTGGAAATAATTTTTTTAGAAATCCATTCATGCCGTATAAGTTAAAAAAACATTCTTCGTACTCTTGTCGGAAAAGTCAAAAAGCACCTCGTATGAAAAACGTCGAAAGATTCCTTTCATATTTTTTAATAAAAACTCACCGAAGGGTAAAATTGGATTTAAAAAATTGTAGTTGGATGGAAATAATATTACATATTGAGGAAACATGGATGTGGATGATAAAATACACCCCAGTAATTACCAAAGTAAAAACAATCTCAGATAAAAGTGAGATTGTGATATTTCCCTTACCTTAGGTCCGATTTTCTTCGTATGTGTCTGAACCTCCTGTATAATGATTTAAATAATGTCATTGACTTATTACAGAATCATATTCATTGTTATGATATCATATATGGTTCACTTATGACATTATATTACCCGTTCTTTTGTAAATTCCATGTTAAAGAAGCGTTTTGGGTAAAATCGTTTCATTTATCGTAGGTGTTTTGACTTGTTGTTCTTGACATTATTATTACTTATATAAGGATTTGCTTACTTCCAGAACATAAAAATGATTTATATATCATATATATTCAGTATATATATATATATATAATAGATAAATAAATGAAATGAAAAACACCGTTCATGGAGACGGTAGTCCGTACGTACGCATGAACGCTGTTTTCCTTTCCTTATTGTCTTGAATGGAAGTAAGTAGATCACATACATATATATATATACATAAATCCAGTAGATTTATAATGTCATATATTTTATTATTATTTCTTATATATACTTTATAATCATTCTTAAATGGTTAACATGGAGAATGAATCTCATCGCGTCGTGGAGACAGTAGTCCGTACGTACGCACGAGCGATGATATCATTTCCATAAATATTGAATTGAATTGGAGTGGATTATACAATATATCAGAATCAATATGATGTTGTAATAACTATGTATAGTTATTCTTTACACCATTATACCCATCCATGTAAGGTGGTGGTGGAAAATAGATTACACCACGGCGTGGAGACGGTATTCCGTACGTACGCACGCGCGGTGATTTCTTTTCCCGTAGGATGGATAGATGGTGAAATAGGGTTGTTTCATACTTATAATAACATATCAGTATATGAGTGATACTGATGTTATTACTTCATAATGAAACAACCTAAGAAGAAGAAGTGGAAGAAGAAATGAAGATGAAATAATTGGTAACGGTAATTACCTCTTCTTTGAAGCGCCTCTTTGAGACCTCCTCTTAGGGCACTAAAATTGGTCTTTGAGGAAGAACAGAACCTCTAGGATGTTTCTATGGAAGTGGAGAAGAGATTTTGGCAGGGGTTGGCCGAGCTTGAGTGCTCAAATTGGTGTGAGGAGGAGGGGGAGGAGGTGTCCTTTTATAAGGGAGGAGAGGGGCACCTTAGGAATATCTCAAAATATTATTTTATATTAAAGTCAAAATCGGTTTATAATGGTTCCAAAGGGTCTTATTTCTAAGATAAAGTGTGGATGGGTCGAAATACTATCATCCAATAGGATTTAGACAAGTTTATGGTATTATTTTAACCTTATCAATTAGATTTAACTCTAAGTTAAATAATTTAACTTTTACCGTGTCTTTTTGTTTTCTTTCACTATATGGTTAATACACTTACTATAACATGCCAAACGAACCCCAAATTGTATATTATTAATACATATATCCTTATCTAAGTCATTTGGCCGAACCTTAGATTTTTAGGAATAAAATAAAAATTAATAATATAATATTTGATTTAAAAACTATTTTGTGTCAATTTTGACACTATTTGATACATGATTTTTGTGAAAGTCATAAAAGAATTATATGTTAGAACCATGTTGATTAAATCAACACTAATATATCATAGTAACCTAGAAAATTAGTTTAATTCATAAAAAGTCTCAAATTACATTTAGTTTGGTATTTATAATATCAATTATGTCAATATTTCATTAATAAGATAATTACTGCATCATCTTTGTGTCATAAATAAATTAAATTATTTGATATCTAAAAATTACAAATAAAATACCATCATGTAGGAAATATTTTTATCTTTCTAATGAATATTTACAATCGAATTTATCTTATGTACAACCCTATATTAAAAATGTTTTAGTAAATATACTTTGATTTTAACTCTTTTAACTCTTCTTTGAATTAAATAATAATAAATGTCCTAATCTAATCCAAGTGGGCCTAAATGGTCATATTTTATTCCTAAGCTTGTTTTTGGTCGAATTAAACTTGTCCAATAGAATTAGGACATGTGTTAGCATAATAATAATAATATCATTTTTACCCTTAATTACCCTATTTACTTTTAACCGTGGTAAATAAAAGTAAAAAGTTACTATTCACCAAAAATTATTTTCATCTCATTGAACCACATTTTACTTACTGACATCAACCGTGTCTCTCGGATTTTTGAAATTCCATTCACAGAAGCTGTAAAATTAAGATTTATGAAGAAATTATTTTTTTTAACTACCACTTAGTAGTTTCACTATTCATCAAAAATTGATGTTTTTCAGAACAATGCCAAAATTTCATCCTAAGCTATATTTCATATTCCGAATTCAAAAATGAAGTCTATTTTACCAAATTCATATCATAGAAGTTGCATTAATTAATTTTATAATTAAATCTCGCTGTTAAAACAAAGAGCGTGTTTTTAAGAAACAATATCTATCAAAAGATTGACACTTGTTTATGTGTAGTTTAAATGTGAAATTACATCCAATGACCAACATTGTATTAAATTGTAAAAATATATTCTAAATATACTTTAAAACCACTCAAATTAATAATTTATCACTATTAATTATTTCGATTGAAAAAGTTGTTTTTAATTAAAATTTAGTAATTTTCACTATTCATCAAAATATGAAAGTTATCCGAAAATCACCAAAATTTCACCTTAGGCTAAATTCGATATTCCGAATCCAAAAATAAAGTCCATTTTGAGAGCTAAAATTTCTAAAATTTTACCAGGTGCTTATTACTATTCATAACGGCTAGTTTTAATAATATTTTAATAGCATATCGTTGTTTAGTGAAACTCAGTATTACATATTACACACGCTATCGAGGAAGGTCGTGATTGCGTGTAATGCAAGGAAAGTCAAGGATGCGTGTTGTGAAAGCTCCTTTTGGTGCAGCGAACAACACAATACATTAGTGAAATTAAGAAGAATATTTTTCATAAAATCTCGTGGTGTTACAACGTTCCTCAAGAATCATAGTCCAACATAACAGTGACCAATAGGGTCTCATATACATGGCCTTGAAATGTGAAATAATGATAGTAGAGTGGTAAATATTAGGGTATAAAAACTATTCCAATGGAATGTAATCCTCTTATTACTAAACAATGTTTAACACAAAATCCATCAGAATATCCTCTATCACTTGGCTAGTGTGCTCTATTTCCCCAACATTCTGGGTTTGGAAGGCTGTATTCATCCTCATCTGGTTCATGAATTTCTCATAAAGACCTCTCCACAAAATTGATGTAAAGTACACATCCCAGTTGTCGAAAATAGTCAAGGTAACCCCTTGAAGTAAGCTCATATCTCGTATGTAAAACTTCCTCGGTCTCCCCCCTGAAATATAATACCTTATAGGAAGTTAGTGCATTGTATTCGTAAGTTAGTTAAATTTCATGTAAATGACGTTGTGACCTCTTGAAACACAAGAAATCCCTTTCATAAAGACAATGGATATTTCAACCTATTTCCCATTCATGATCTCAAGGATCTATAACAAACCTACCGATATCTGGTTCTCAGTCTTCACCTGCTTGAAATGGAGACACTAATAGATGAACTCATGCATGACCTGACACATGTCATCCCACAAAACATCATATTAATGTGTTTATACATCTTCACAACAATGTTATTCTCAACCAATGGATACATGATAAAATATATCATTACCTCATTCTGCCTCGTGGTAGGGACCACCATCCACCCTCAGAAAACAATGGCTTGACTCTCTCCTTCAAAAAATGCATCTTTTCTATAATCAGATGATATATAGTTGTGTAAGGCCTCATATTTGATGTCTAATGATTGGAATCAATCACACAATGGTGGAGTAGAGGTGTAAACACCATGGATTGAAGGAAAGTTTTTCCTTCCACCTCAACGTGGTTCAACTATAAGGAAACCAACTTATCTAATGCTTTTTTCAACAAATGAGCCTCGAATTGTTACCAATGGAATAAACCAACATGTTTCCCTTCAATGGAGTATATAATATTACAATGTCATAGTAATCTAGGATGTAAATTTAGAAACTATATATATTGTTCATGTCTATAATACCACCTTAGTTTAATGAAATTATCTTCTTAAATAAATTGAACTTATTTGATATCTTCCATTTCACAGAACTCCGAGCATAAACATATGATTAAATATAATTATTTAATTATTATTGTAATCACCTAGATATTTGAATGGTGGGAATTATTGAGTATAAATAAATTATGAAAATATGGTTTTAATTTTTCTATAAAATTATGTCATTGGTTACTAGTTAATTATAATAGAAAAGTGAGAGCCACATAAACCTAAAGGATGTGTTTCTATAAAGAAAATATTTTATCCCAAACTGGAATATTATATTAATCAAAAAAGTAA
Organism: Viscum album; assembly: GCA_963277665.1. Classification (NCBI taxonomy): domain Eukaryota; kingdom Viridiplantae; phylum Streptophyta; class Magnoliopsida; order Santalales; family Viscaceae; genus Viscum; species Viscum album. The sequence continues at coordinate 174,954,308 of OY728140.1, read as the reverse complement.
TAACAATTATTGAAATATCATAATGAAAAATTTATGACATATATCCAATAAAATGTTTTTTATATTTATCTAAAATGTATGATAGGCTTATGATATAAATAAATCCAATTTCATGCATAAACTACTATATATTTTTTAAGGTAGTTTTGTGGACATATGATGGTGCAAATATTTTAATTATATATTTTGACACATTTATAAGTTTTATTATACCAAATAAAGTAAACTTTTCAAATATTCATATCAAAATTATTTTAGGGTAATTTTAAATTTCAGAGAGCTTTTATTATTTTATCAATAGTGAAAAATATTAAAATGTTATTGAAAATTAATTTTTTGTCTAATTAATATATATAACTAAATTATATTTTGAATTTGTTATAATTTAAAATTATTTTAATTGTACATCGATAAATATAATTTCGGATATTGGAATCAATGTAAAATTTCGTTTTTAAATAAATTATTTAATGCCTGTGATCTTTTCACTTTAAAACCCTCTTTTTTTTGTTTTGTCTACAAGATAAGTTTTAAATATAATTTTTTCAACGATTTGAATTGATTTCGATAAAACAGATTCCATATTTGTAATCATAATTTATAAATTATTTTTTCAGGTTAATTTTTTTTGAATTATAAAATTCATAACGTGATAAAAATAATTATTTACAGCAGTATAGGTAAGAAAATGAGAAAGGTAAATGTTAAAAATTAAAGAATTAAAATTACTAAAAATTACAACATTTATGTGTCGGATGAGGTATTTCATAAATCTATCCATACACTAAAATATTAATATTTAGAGTTTTGGAAATTAATTCCACCTTAATTTGGTTGTCCTTAAATATAAATTGTTCAATATTTTATCACTTATACCCACCTCTATTCATGTATACATACCACCCCTCCCCAACACATTCCGAATCCAAAGCTTTGATGATCCCCATATATCTTCCCAAACCTATCCAAAATACTCTCTACACATTAATGTGCTACTGGTCTCAACAATATACCATACCCAAGTTTCTCAATAGGCCCTCAAAGGAGGTAAAATTAAAGAGGTAATTTTTTTAAAACACCACCCTTAGTTTCTTTTCTTTTTATTCATTATACTTTCCTCTTTCACCCATAAATGAATGATATCTCTAGAATCATGTAAATACTGGTTTTTATTTTTATAATAGAATATCGTATATCTATCCTTTTTGTTATCTCCTATTATTCAAATAACTGAATCTATTATACATGTTATGTTGGTTAGTCACCTCCGTGAATAATGATTTTTTTTGGTTTCCATTAACAACTTCATGTATGGTCATAAAAATAATTTTTTTTGGATAAAAAAGACTGTTATATGTTTAGTATAACATATTTAATGTTTTTTAATATATATATATTCATCATATTAAATAAAACTAAATTTATTCCTGGTGTTCGTTAAAACCACCAAAACAAACAAAAAGTTTATCATCAACATTTTATAAAATGATTCATCAACATACAATAAAAAATTGATATACGGGAAATTTTATACTTATTAAATTTAATTAATAGTATTTCATTAAACTTCTAGATTTTTAATCCCATTTTAAATGCTAAACCATAATTTTATAGAAATGAATAGATTATGAAACCATGAAAGAGACACACTTGAAACCATGATAAAAATTAAATATTATTAATGTTTTGGTAATAAAATGTAATAAAATCATAAAATAAGGAAATATGAATATGAATATAGTTCTATAATTCGTTAATACCTTTATTCAAGCCATTATTTATAATGTAAATGTACGAACCACTAATGGGAAGCAAGATGTATGGGTTTTTCTTCAATTTTTTTACATCAGTGAGATATATTCTTTATTCACCACCTAATCCTTTTTTGTGTTGTATGATATACCCTTGGATATATCATATGATGAAACTCATTTTCATAATTTAATTTAATTTCTATTATGATAATTATTACCTTTATGGGGCATTCGATTATATTGATTAAAATTTGTAAGGGATTTATTAAATCAATTTCCATTCATTGGATTACAATTCTACTTCAAATATTTGTTCATACCATTATTATATATGAAATGAATTTTTATTTACTTATACTATATTTACATATGTTTTATGTGAATATATATCAAATATAGTTAATTGATTCACTTTAATAATGATATAATCTTTGTGTAGGACTCTGTATCAATCTCCTTTTATTGAGGCATATTTGGATGTTATACAACAACCATATTATATAAGGCTTAAATACATAACCTATGAAATATAATTTCATGAATTTATATATTATCATGTTATTTAATGGGATTTTAAATACAATCCTTCAATGGGATTATAATTCAAATTTTTCAATGTGGTATGGGACACTTTGATTTAAAAATCCTTTTTTAGATCAATTATTTGATATATGATGTTTGATATAAAATGAAAGACAAGGGTTGGGGACTGGTTAATGAAATCCCCTAGATGCATCAGTAGACTCATGAGATAAATTCAGTTTTTGGAAACCCTTTATCATTTGATTTAAAGAATACATAAGTTTTTTGGAGGAAAAATCTTGAAAATAGTGTCTTGTGAAAGGTCTTGACACAAATTCGAGGAGTTTCTACACACATATTTAAATTAGAAAGAGGATTGATCTTGATAGTAACTATATAGAGGATATATCTTGATTGTTTCATGTTTCAACATTATATATTCTATTAGTAGTTTTATTTCATGTGATTAATCGATTAGATAAAACAATCACGGTCATGTTCTAAGTTCATGTTATTATTTATATAGAATTATTTGATCATATTTTATTCCATCCATATTTTGATTAAGTTATTAATTAAATGGAATATTTTTAGTCATTTACCTCACCATGATGACAATAATTTATTTATTTATTATCATACCCCTTATACATAACCCTTATTGATCATTTCAGATCACCCATTTCTTATGTTTTATTTCCCCATGTTTCAAAAAAATTCACTTCCACTGATATGTAGGGCTATGATAAGGGGAATAATGTTGTTCTAAAAAAACTTTTTTGTATTTTATTTTTAAAATGAAATTTAAATTTCAAATATATATCCAGATTACGAAGACTAATAAACTAATGAATCCATTGGGATGGGATTACTTGTATAAATACCAATGTAATAAAGTAAAGAAGTGGCTATCGGCTAAAGGGGTTAGGGTCATTACAGTTGGTATTATAGGATATTTAGCAGGTACCTTGGCAACGAAATTTAAGAAAATATAGATTATAGAACTTAAACATATGACAAAAATTAATGATAAGTATAGAAGAACATCCCAAAGAACCCATTTTTTATTATTAAGAAATTTTTTATGCATAATTTCTTGAATTTATGTTACTCCATATGTTGAATTATAGAATGTTTATAATTTTCTAAGATAATATAGTATATAACATTGTTTATTAATGTTACTCAAACAGAAGAAGTGTATTAATAATTTTGACCAATGTTGAGTCTTCCATACCGAGGAGGCCAATATTGATGTTATTTTAATAGATCAATCAATGACCATATTTGGATAGCCTACTTAGGTCATGATAAATAACTATGCCAAACATTTGGTCAAAAATTTCATGTGAGAGAATCCACCATTTTTTAGTGGGACTACTAGTCCATTAGTATATAAGAAATATATGAAATTCCACGAAATTTTATTTCATGATTTTGGATGAAATGAAAAGTTAAAAGTTAAATTTAATTGAATTATCTCAACAACATTGCTTGTTTGTGGTGGATGTTAATCTAGAATATTTGTGAGGATGATGAAATAGATTTCATGGAATTGAAGTCATTTAAGGATACATTATTTGAAAAAATTTAAACTTAAATGTAGACAAATTAGATGAAGAAAACATTCCATAGTTTCAATACAATATAAAAAGAAAGTGTTACAGCATATGAACCTATATATAGATGGTTAGAATCGTATTCAATGGATTTCATATGAAACACAGAATTCATAATTGGCCATTTATTGTAATGGGATTCAGCTCGGTCTCGGAAGGGTGCTGGTCTCTCAAACCTGTTATTCATATGATGAATTAGTTTTATGTGAAATATGGAAAAAAAGATAATTGTCAGTGTCTTATGGATTCAATGGGAATCAAAAGAAGAGGAGGGTTTTACAATCAAATCATAGGTTAAAGGAAGAAGATAAATAATGTCATGACCCCGACCCTAGAAGTCTAGAATCGATGCTTGAAACATGGTGTGCATTTTTTTCATAAATATATGCAGACAAAAATTACACATCTCATTTCAATATAGAGGATTGAATCGATTTAGGTTCTGTAAAATAAGATGCTGCTAAAACACTTCTTCCAGAAACTTGATAGAGTTATACATTGTATTGATGTTGACACAAAAGAGTACTCAAATAATTGAATAATCTACTAAATCCTGTGAAAAAAAATTTAAACATAGGGTGAGCGTAAGAATTCCCAGTAAGGGGTTTGAAAAAATTATAATAAATTCCCATTTTTAAAACAAAAACCTTTGGGACAATCTAAAAAACAATTTAAGAGGAAAAAATTCCCTTTTGAGGCACATCATCAATATATTCCGAGGTTACTTAGAATCATTCTTCAGAAAGACCTTTTAGATAAGACAATAGTGCTTTCTTAAAAACATCCATTAAAACGTAAATCATAGTGCACATATCTATACATGAAAAGCTTCAAAAGTGCATAAAGCTTAAATTGATCAATCTAACTCTAAATGTATAGTTTTAAACATTAGCATTCATATCACAATTCATTAGAATTTAAAATTAAATTCGTATAACCTCAACATTAGACACCCTTTATTTCCATTTGTATACTGGGTTTTCCTTATGCCTTCATTACCATTATCATAGAAAATTTTTAGCTGAGGAATATTCGGTTGGTCAAACAATCCCTTGGTTTACTATTTCCCATTACATAATGAGGGAATGTATAATTCTAGACATTATCGAGGCCTTGCGCCAAGACCATAAAACATGACATAGTATGGTTCAATGCTAACTACCAATCCTGATTCCCATTTTTTATGGGTCAAGGCTAACCGCTGACCTCATTTACCATAGTATCACATGACAAAGATAACTGCCAAGACTGTCGTACATAATGTCTCATGAGTCTCAACATTACCCAATGCATTGGAGAACTATTTGGGTGTGACCATATTATCATTTATGTCCAATAAATTCCTCATATGTCTAGTATGGTCATATATTCATAAGGTCCCATACTTACATTCTTAATCAATAATTATTTTTTACATACATGATCAACACTAGAATGGATCATGCCAAAAAAGTAAAAAGAACTAAACTTGTTGGCTTCAGATTTGACAGTGACATGAATGAAATAAAACAACATACTCTTGAATATGTTGTATGAACTAGTACACATAAAATAATGGGTTTATACATGAATACCAATTCTTTCATTAAAACCTCAAAAAATTTTACCTTTCTAAATCATGTTTAAATGTTTTTACATTGAGATACTCATGTAACCCATGCAATGCTTATTATTATATAAAAAAATTGACATAAATTATCAGAGGCATTTCTTAGGAAACAATTGGGATACAAATTATGGATTATTTTCGTTGAATTGATCATGCATAGAAGAAATATTAAAACATGTGTGCTCATGCATGAATGTATATTTATGATTAAACATGAAAACCATTATACCACTTACTTGAGGAATCATGTTCCAAAATACATATATGTATTCATGGAAAAAATATATATATTTATACTTATATATATAAATTGTATTTTTGGGTTCAGTATATCCCAAAAAATATCAAATAAATTCTTTCCGCAGTTGTGTTCTTCATAAAAAAGATATAAATAAAAAATGTATTGGTTTTATGAAAACATTTTTGTAATATAACTTATATAAATATATATATAATGTTACACATAACCATACATACATGAATTGAAAATAAAGGGTTTTCATATTAAAAACATAATAGACTAAACCCCTGCATGTATTTAATGTTTGAGGAAACATCACTTAAAAATATAAGATCACCATTCAAGGATCATAAACCCAAAGTGGGTTGTTATACAAAGAAATCATTCTTATAAGTATAAATTAAATATTGAAATTTTAAAAAAAAAGTTTTAGGAAGATATTATATAATTTGTGAAACTTGAATATAAATGGGAAGGATATTCATGTAGAATTTGAAGCATAAAATACCATGTGTGCATTATAAATTCAAAAATAAATTTAGAAAATCCAACACGAGTTAAGGTTTAGAAGTAATATCAAACTATTTGTGTATGTATATACATATATCTATATATACACAAAGATATAAAAGTTTTACAAAAATAAAACATTGAAAATTTATCCCTTACCTTGGTTCGAGGAGGAGGATAACCCGAGGAAGACAAGCTGAAGCCTGATGCGGGTTTGAGAGTGGATGAATTGAGGGGTTCTTTTGTGAAACGGGAAAGTTTATATAAACTATATTATATATACACAAAATATTTTAACCCTAATTTCATAGGATCTGAGGCCTATATTGCTTATTAAAATATTGGGGGAAGTCCATATAGAAAAATACATGAAAGAAGGGGGCCAATAGGGTAACGGGTGTGAAAAAATAAGTGAAAGGAATGATTGGGTACTAGCTAGCGCATGCCAAAGAGGAAAAAGACGGTGCAAGGGAGAGAATTTTGGAAAGATATTTGAGGATAGGGATTAAACATGGATTGATCCAATGATGGAGGATTAACAACGAGTTTAAAAAAAATTATTGATAGGTTGGATTAAATACGAGATAGATTGGAGGGACATGATCAGTGCAATGATTTTAAAAAAACTAAGATGATCACAATTATATCCTTGTTGGATCGGACGGTGTGTAAAAATGTAAAGATAAGCAGCGACCGCTGAGGTTTCAGTGCCGTGTTGAAATCGATGGCCTAGATCGCGCGTAGTGAGATCAGATGACATGGATTCAATCCTAGTAGAAAATTGTCTTCCCACATTGAATAGGTGAAGCTCACATGGCTTCCTTATATGGCTAAGGATCTAATGCTTAGTTCATAAAAAACACAACACTCACAATGGAAGCCTTATTCACCCCCCCACAAGCCACGACTTACCCCTCACCCATCGTGGCCTCGTACCCAATGTGGAACACTCTTGTCCATCATGCGTTCTTGTGCAACATTCGGGGAAACTATGACAGTGTTCGGGCCGACCTATGCTGAGGCTAAGGGCAAGGCTCAACCGCCTATTGCGTGATGCCTCCGTTAGCTTGTCTAGATGGAGGGGCCCATTGTGGTGTTTATTTTTTTAAAACATAACACTTCGTTATTAAAAAAAGGTGCATCTCGAAACAACAATTCCTTTAGTTTTTTAAACTAAAGGTCAAAAAAACAAGATAAAACTTCAATATATCCATATTAAACTTTTATACTAGAATTATAGAAATCAAAACACATTTTAATTCAAATGAAAATAGACATAGTTTAATTAAAACAATGTCTAAGAATTAATAAAGAAAAAATTTAAAACAGATTTGAAATATTTTCAAGGTGTTTGAAATTCTCTTTTCAAAGTCACTTAGGTTTAGTTAAAACTATTATAGTATATCCTTTTAAAGTTCCATATTAAAGGGTTTTTTATAATATTCAATTCATAACATAAATATTTGGAAAACTAAATTATATTTAATTTTTTAATTAATTCACCAAAAGAAAAACATCCATAATTATAGCCATCATATTTCAACGGTCACCCAAGGAAATGGTCGAGTTGATGCCTTAAAAACCATGCCTTAATGTGTCCTAATTTCAAGTCAATTGAAGAAAATGGTTCACGTTATTCCATTGGATCTTAGTGTAACTGATGTGGAACTGACCATACTAATGTATGTTTTAATGGATCCAAAGGACCCATATTACCTTCATGGGGTTTTTGTAGCTATGGGTGGTGCCCCTGTAAATTTGATAGGGCTTTTGATAGGTATTTTTGGGTAGTATGGCTTCTTGTGTTCTCGGTGTATTGTAAAACATTAGTGTCTTATTTAAATAAAAATCCTTGTCCCCATTTTGTATGATTCATTTGGATTGCAATTATCAAGAAAATAAACTAAAATAAAACAAAACCATATTATTATCATTACCTGAGAAAATGTTTTGGGGGATTACATTATCCCCTCTTAACAGGAATATTGTACTCACAATTCTTTTCGTACAACCATACTAAATAATACTCCCTGATGTTTCATTACCACATCCTCTATCGTGGAGAATCCTCATGTAATGCAAGAAGTATACACAAGTTGGTGTTCATCTCTTCTATGTCCTTTTACCAAACACACTTTCTATAGAAAGGGTTCCACTCTTTCATAGTGCATTCATTCTTCCAGAGTGAGGCTCGGATAGTGGAAAGTTCAAAGATGTTTGAATGGACAAAGTCTCTATGGACTCATCTGACTATCTCTCGATTGATAAACATCTAAGTCATAATCAAGGTTGTATAAGATGAAACTGAGTAATTGGTACATGTAGGTTCCATAAAGGTTTCCCTCCAAAGATTCCTCTTGAAATATTACTCTTGCTGTGATGTTCTGGGCTAGAGTGAAACATAGGAAAATCCCTTCATGTTATTTTCCCCTTCGCCTATATTAAGCCAGTTGGATCATTGTTATGCGGTGGTATAAGAAAGAATTCCCCTGGTAGGAATGGAAAATGTCTGGAATGTTTGATATTTCGTAAAGTTTATTGCACATTATTTTCATGTTTGCGAAGGTTATGCACTCTTCCTCACAAATTTTGACAATAATAACCACTAGTATCTCAACGGGGAGGGATAAAATGTTGTTTTGTCCTTCCAACAATAAAATAAATATTAAAGTTCACTTAGTGAAATCCACCCAAAAGTAAAAATGATGGAATGTAGAAAGAAGCTACAAGAAGTCGTATTCTCATTTAACCACTGATACCCAAAAAGGACTAATGGTTCCCCCAGTTCCCAGTGACACAAATTCCCAAAACAAGTTCAATACTCCCAATTTCTCTGAACCAAATGAAACCCAAGCAGTTCGGTTCAAACTCATGGGTGGACTTTTGGTGTGTCTAGAATGTGACTTGTGCGGTGTATAACTAAGAGACGTCATTACGTACTTGTTGTTTATACATAGAATGGGATGATTCAAATTCATGAATTTCAAATTCCATAATTTGACCAAAATGGTTATAAGGAATGTCCTAGAACATATATGCTACGCGGAGGTCTCCTACTACTGCAGATTATTGGAAGGCCATGAGGGAAGAGATTCCTTCAGCCGCAGTGAATCATCTAAAGAGACCCTCGAATTATTTTCCATGACATGAGTTGAATGGAAATTCGTATTTCATCATAAAAAGTTAGTCCAAACCCGCTCCTCGGTGGAGTTGAAGTTCCCGGGGAGAGTTGGACACGTCATAGAGGGGTTTGTATGTCATTCATATATGGTTATAGTTTACGATGTTATCGTGGATGAAAATAGAAATTAAGGTATCTACAACTTCTATAGGAAGAAAAAAAGACTTGTACCTTCATTTTGCATCTGAAAATTAAGAAAAAAAATCATATTTAGTAATGATTAATTATATTTTTCTTTCTTTTAGTTATTGTTTATTTGAGTTATCTAAACAGAATAATTTGATACCAGTTGTCGTGACCCCGGCCCTAGAAGTCTAAAATCTATACATGAAACATGGTTTGAATTTTTTTTCATAAATATATGCATAGAGAAATTACACATCTCGTTTCAATACAGAAGACCGAATCAATTTAGGTTTTGGAAAATTAGATACTGCTGGAAAAAATTCTTCTAAAAACTTGACAGAGTTAAGCTTTGTATTGATGTTGACACAAAAGAGTACAAAAATATTGTAATAATCTACTAAATCATGTAGAACATAAAGTAAAAAGTAGGGTGATCATAAGAATTACGACTAAGGGGTTTTAAAAAATTTAAAGAAATTCCCCGTTTTAAACCAACAACATTAGAAACAATTTTAAAAAAGTTTTTTATGAGGAAAAACTTACTTTATGAGGCATATCCTCAATATTTTGAGAGGTTACTTGAAAAAATTCTTCAGAAAGACCGTTTACACAAGACATTTATTCTTACTTAAAAACCTCCATTAAAACATAAATCCGAGTGCGCATATGAATACAAAAATGCATGAAATGTGCACAATTCAATAATTGATCAATCAAACTCTAAATGTATACTTGTAAACATAAACATTCATATAACCTCAACATTAGACACCCTTTCATGCCATTTTCGTACTTGGTTATGCCTTATGCATTCATCACCATTATCATTGAAGATTCTTAGACATGGAATATTATATTAGTCAAAAAATCCCTTGGTTGATCATTTACCATTACATAATGAGGGAATGTATAATGGTAGGATTTTTCATGGCCTTGCACCAAGACCATAAAACATGACTTAGTATGGGTCAAGGCTAACCATCGATCTCGTTTCCTATTTTATTATGGGTCAAGGCTATCTGCCAACCCCGTTTCCTATAGTAGCACAAGAAATGGATAACTGCCAAGACTGTCGAACATAATATCTCACGAGACGCAACATTACCCAATGCATGGGAGTGCTATCTGGGAACACCCATCTTATCAATTAAGTCCAATACATCACACATATGTCTAGTATGATCTTATATTCAGAGGGTCACATACTTACATTCTTAATCCATAATTTCTTTTACACACATGTTCATAACTAGAATGGATCATGCCAAAAAAAGTAAAAAGAACTACACATGTAGGCTTCAGATTTAACAGTGTCAAGAATGAACCAAAATAACATAATCTTGTATATGTAGTAGGAACCAGTACACATAAAATAATGGGTTGTCACATTAAATAACAAATATTGCATTAAACCCTTAAAATGATGCCTTTCCAATCCATGTTTACATGTTTTGACATTGAGATACTCATTTAACCCACACAATGCTAATTGTTATATAAAAAATTAAACATAAATGATCATAGGCATTTCTTGTGAAACAATTGGAATACCAAGTATGGATTATTTTCTGTGAAGTGTTCATGCATAAATGAAATATTTAAACATGTGTGCTCATTCATGAATGTATATTTATGATTAAACATGAAAACCATTATAGCACATACAGGATGAATAATGTTCCAAAAATATATATATATGTATTCATAAAAAAGTTATATATATTTATACTTGTATATATAATGTGTATTTTTGGGATAGGCATATCCCATAACAAGATCTAATAAATTCTTCCCACTGTTGTTTTATTCATAAACTCGATTTAAATAAAAAAGGATAGGTTTTATGAAAACATAGTTGTAATCTAACTTATATATATAATTTTACACATAACCATAAATATATGAATTTAAAATAAAGGTTTTTAATATTAAAAACATGATAGACTAAACCAATACATGTATTTCATGTTTGAGGAAACATTTTTAAAAAATATAAGATCACCATTCAAGTATTTTAAACCCACAGTGTATTGTTATTGAAATAAATTGTATGAATAACTATACATAAAATGTTGAAATTAAAAAAATTGTTATGAAGAACTTATATAATCTGTTAAACTTGAATATAGATGAAAAGGATTTTCATGTAGAATTTGGAGAATAAAATCCCAAGTATGCATTATATACTCAAAAATAAATTTAGAAAATCCAACATGAGTTAATGTTTATAAGTAATATGAACCTATATATATATATATATCCTTATATACACAAGAATATAAATGTTTTACAAAAATAAAACATAGAAAATGTATCCCTTACCTTGTTCGAGGAGGAGGAGAACTCGAGGAAGACTAGCTGAAGCCTGCTGGAGGTTTGAGTGTGGAAGAACTGAGGGGTTCTTGGAGTGCAACAGGTGTGTTTATATAAACTATATTATAGTTACACAGAGTATTTTAATGCCAAATCCATAGGATCCGAAGCCTATACGACTTATTAATTGATCAGGGGAAGCCCTTGTGGAAAAATGTTTGATTGATTAGGGCCTTCAGGTTCAAGGGTGTAGATAAAGAAGGGATAAGGAAGATAGGGTACTGGCCTGGTGCATGTGGAAGAGGAAGAAGATGGTGTAGGAGAGAGAAATCCAGGAAGAGATTGGATGCCAGGGATGAAATAGGAATTGATCCAACGGTGGAGGAGTAAACGCGAGTCTAAAAAAAGGATGGATGACTTTGATTAAATCGGAGAAAGATCAGAGGGCCCAGATCAATGCGGTGATTTTAAAAAAACTCGGACGGTCATAATTAGATCTGTGTTGGATTGGACGACATGTAAAAACATGGAGATTTTCCACGACCGCTGAGGTTCGATCGCCAGATCGAAATCGACGGCCTAGATCGCACGCGGCAAGATCTGACAGTCTGGATTCAATCCCAATTGAATATTGTCATCCCACATTGAATTGGAGAGGCACACACGTCTTCCTTGTAAGGTTGAGGCTCTGATAATAAGTTCATAAAAAACACAACACACAAAAAGGGGGCCTTATACACGGGCTCCCTCCACCACACATGCCTCGGCTTACCTGTTCCTCATTGTTGCCTCATACCCACGGTGGCACGCTCTGATCCTTCATGCGCTCATGCATGCCCGTAGGGGATACTATACCCAAGCCCAGGCCAGCCCGTGCTGAGGCTGAGGGATAGGCTTAGCCGCCTAGCGCGTGCTGCCTCCCTTATCCCGGTTATAGGGTTGGCCCCTATGTGGGGTTTATTTGTTATTGATAAACATAACACATTATTAACAAAAATAGGTGTTTCTAGAAATAAAATCATTTATTTTTGTAAACTTATGTTTAAAAACGCAAGTTATTACTTCAATATATCCATATAAAACATTTATACTAGTATTTTATAAATCCAAACATAGTTTAATTTAAAAGAGAAAATCATATTTTAATTAAAACATTGTGTAATCATTAATAATAAAAACTTTTACAATATTTTTTAAATATTTGAAAGTTGTTTGAAATTCTCATTTCAAAGTCACTCATGTGTAGTTCAAAATATTATACAATGTCCTTTTAATCTTTAATATTAGAGGTTGTTTTTTAATTTTCAATTCATTACTTAAATATTTGGAAAACTAAATTATACTTAAATGTTTTTAATTAATTCACCAAAAGAAAAATATATATAATTATAGCCATTATAATTCAAAGATCACCCATGGAAACAGTCAAGTTGATGCCTTATAAAATAATTCCTTCAGGTGTCTTAAATTCTAGTCAATTGATGAAAATAGTTCACGTTATTACATTGCTGCTTAGTGGGGTTGTTGTGGATTTGTCCATACTAATGTTCAATTTAATGGATACTAATGACCCATATTAACTTCTTGGGGTTTTTATTGTTATTGTTAGTCTCTCTAAAATTTTGATTGGGCTTTTGATATGTATTTTTGGGTAGTATGGATTCCAATGATCTCGGTGCATTGTAAACACTTCGATAATTTTTTTAAATAAAATTCCTTGTGTCCATTTTATATGATTCATTAAGATATCAATTAGAAATAAAATAAAATAATATAAAAATTAAACCATATTATTATCATTACATTAGAAAATGTTTTGGGGCGTTACAAATAAGGATTTTCCCATATGTGATAACTAGGGAAAGAATCAAACATGGAAATGATTGAAAGGATTTGTAGTTTTTTATAAGTGTACAGAAAAGGGTAACCAAGAAGGGGATTGAAAAGGGAAGAAATGAAACATTTATATTAAGTGTTTAAAATATAATTTAATGGGGAACTGTGCAAATAAATTTCAGAAGAATCAAAGTAGTATACATCAAATGGAGCTAAGGGACCAAGGTCATTCTTATTATATTAATACATATGAAATTGAGTGATTAATATGCTGGAGTATTTAGATATAGGATATTAGTTGTAAAATTATTTTTTTGAAGATATTTTCTACATAGGATTTATGAAATGTATATTTATTGTACTATAATACTTCTTATTGAGGGTTTAGATAAATTTGATGAATGGTACCAAGAAAAGATATTCTATTGACAGATGATCATTTAGGGAACATATGATTTGTGATGTATAACCCTTAACATGTGATTGATGTAGAGATGTAAATGAAAATCTGTTTATTATAGGTTAGTATTGGTGAACATGAATGTGTTTAGTGATTTTCTGGTTTATGTTATCTTTCATCGATTTACTATATGTCTGGATTTATAGAATATATTCAATATCCTGAAATCTTGTTTCTTGAAGAATTCTTATTATAATTAAGGATATAAGGTGATAAATTTATTTATATAATTGGTATGTGACATTAAGTATTATATTATGTTTTTTAAGAGAATATATTGTTATGTGTATTTTAGAAATTTAGTGGCCTTTATTATAAATTATTTTTCACTGAATTTTAACATACATATTTTTGATGATTCAAAACAATTATAACTTATGGAATAAATTATGTTGTACTATTAATACTATTATTTGTTGATATCACGTGACAATTTTCTGTAAATATTAACAGGATAAATGAATGAATTGTTTCTCTTATGAGTTATTAATGTGCTTCTGTTAAAAAGAATTCTACTTCAATATCCATTTATTTGTGTAAGATATTTAGTGAAAATAGATCATAGAAAAAAAAGGATATTACAATGATCATGGCATGGAAATTAATCATGTATGTTTATTTTCACAATTTCTTATCTAGATAGTAAAAATAATCCATCAAATCTATAAAAGGAATTTGAAATGAAAATCGAAATTCATTTATTTTTATTACTGAGAAATCAATGGACAGTTTAACACATCATAGATTTATTGTTTTGTAATTGTATACTTTATAATGACCATGTTATATATCACTCAACAACCGAACATGATAGTTCTTATTGAAATCCTTGTTCTAATGATAAATAAAATTATTATTCTAATGACATTAATGAATTTCAGTTTTAATTTATGTATTACATTAATATGAGACATGTTATGAAGTTGTATATTTATGAGTCCACCCCAGTTAATACTATCGATGAGACTCTATTGAGACTCTAATTTCCTACTTGGTTCATTGTTTTCCATGACACATGAAAAATATGAAAATCTCACTATGTGTGAGACACCATCATAGGACACATTGTCATATAAGATACCAAAAATGGATACACCGTCATTCATGCTTCTAGAACATAAATTTGATTATGAGTTATATACAACAAGAGGAGGCCCCACTTGTGTCATACTGCAAACATAATTTTTCTATGTATGAGAAACCTCCAAACCAAACAGCACCAATTGAGACACTACAAGAAATGTGAAATTGTGTCTATGTCTATGACTCCACTAGTATAATATCTCTAAAACAAAAAACCCCTAGAATTCGAGAAACTGCAAGACTATGCCACCACAACTATTTTCCTTATACTTATTTTTGAATAAATTTATTATAATGTCTACATTATTGAATTTAATTCCATTTTTTATTTTATTTATTTTCTCTAAAATGTATGATAGTTAGAATTGATGTGAGTGTCAGGTATATAGTATGAAGAACCATAGACTATTGGGATATTCCTACACCGGTTGACAAAAAGACAAGTTTACTCACTCATCTGTATATTTAGAGTGCGACATAAATGTGGATGAATCTAACTAATAACAACTTTATAGATCAATCTTACTGAATAAATATTGAGCTAAAATTGATTGAAAATAAGAAGATATCACCTAATTTAGACACTCGACCAGGAATCCAAAATACATAATCCCATCAAGCTCCTTTATCCAGTTAAGGATTAGTGTTCGTGACACCCTGTTATTATGATGTTTTCACAAAAATCTGACTAAAGTTTAACTACAAATTAAATATCGAGTCACAAGTTTCAATTAAATAGGCTGATCAATTCTATACCCTACACTTTTAGATTTATCTGTTATACTTATCTTTAGTACGTATTGACAAGTGGGTTGTATACTCTATTTTATATATGAACACTGTCTCTTATACCGAACAGGATGATACATATATATCTTCTCATATTTACTTACACCTATACTCCCATGGATAACAGTGGTAGAATTACTTGTTCATACTCAATTTTTTAACCCCTTGTATAACTATGGATGAGGTCCAGTTCAGCTTGGATAGTTTTAAAATATCGTAAAAACATACCAATATTGTGGATCATCTTTTTTATTTTATATAAACAACTTGGTTAAAAGTGATGACGATGTGGAGGGAACTATTTCTCAACCTGAGAATGAACCTCTTGTATTTATTATTTGTGCAATGTTATTTAATTTTGTTTTACATTATTTCCACTTTAAAACTGGAAATTGTTTTTACTGTAAACAAAATATATAATTAGATTGTTTATCTCAATTTTTTTACTTATAATATTTTTATTATAAAACCCCGAGATTTCATAGTACGTTATTTCTTCAATGTAATTCAATAACATGGACTACACGCAACACCGAGTTTAAGCGCACCATGACTTACCAAACTAGCCCTTCAAAAGAGGTTATGAATAATATTAAATGAAATTTGAACTTTATATAATCCTTATAATTTTAGAATCCATATTGTGAGTATCATAGACATAATTTATGAATAAATTCATTTTTTTCATATAAAAGAAGTATTCTTCAAAAAATATAATTTTACCGCCTTTTAATGGAGAACCCTCATTAAATCCAATATTTGAATCTTTTATATTTTAAATTTGACAAAATTAACTACATCTTAAGTATTGAGACATAATAATTTAGTTTCAATATTTTTTGGTGTTTTTATGATAACTTTCATATTTTGGCGAATGGTAAAAAATACTATATTTTTACTAAAAACAACTTTTTTAATCAAAATAATTTATAATTTTAAGTTATGAATTTTAATGGTTTGGAAGTACAAATATATTATATTTTTAACTTTTAATCTAATGCGGGTCATTGTATGTAATTTCACATTGAAATTTGACATAAACAAATTTCAATCTTTTGATAGATATTATTTCTTAAAATTATGATTTTTGGTTTTGCAATGTGAAATAATTTTAAATTAATTAATGAAACTTCTATGTTTTTAAATCAGTAAAATAGAATTAATTTTTGATTTTAGAATATCAAAATTAGTTTAGGGTGAATTTTTGGTTTTTTCTGAAAACATTCAATTTTTTTATGAATAGTGAAAAACACTGTGTTATTCTTTAAAACCCACTTTTTATTCAAATAATTAATTATTTTATTTAAATTTATTGTAATTTAAAATAGATATATAATAAAAATATTAGTTCAATGTAATTCTATGGAATCATTTTATAATAAATTTAGATGTATAAAATTTTATTGAACTTTTTACCGTCTTTTACCCACCATTTAAAAGCATTTAAAAATATGTATAAAACATAATTTTACCACTTTCGTGAGTTGAATTTTGAAAATAAAAGACACACGGTTAACCTCAGTAAGTAAAATTTTGTTCAATAAGATAAAATAATTTTTGGTAAATAGTAACTTTTGACTTTTATTTACCACAGTTAAAAGTATATAGGGTAATTAAGGGTAAAAATGATATTATAATTTCCTTAACACCGGTGTTTCCGACGCTTTCGTCGGTGCGTGCGTGCATCTGTCTGCAGTGGAGGACGTGCTGCATTGTTTCCCGGCATTCCCGCTTTCCAAAGGCAGGCGGCATTCGCTCCTTATTCAGGGACGTCTGCACCTTGATCAAAACGGGATGATGGGATGTCGGTTCTTCCTTCCGTGGATTCCTCCTCGGAACTCATCACCTAATCCAGGTCTCCCTCATAGATTTAATACGTTGGTCATGAAACTCATCCCAGTTCCATGTTTCCATGGACGCCGATTAATTACACTGCTTCTGGCGGGACATTCCAAAGGGTCCGGTCAAGGCAGCAACCTTCAGTCGGGGAAGTAGTCACGTCTAGGAATCAGTAGCGTGTCTGGATGCTGGGGAACTGGCATGTCTGTCTATTATCCCTTGTCATAGGACTTCTCGAGGGTGTGGAAGCCCGAGGCATCCCACATCGAGCGCGGGGAATTATATGCCGAAGACATATATCTGAGGTTTTACTCAGCTTCCTATGTTTAACACAGGGTATGCCGCAGGTTTAACATCCAGCGGAGACGGTTACGCCAAAGGTGTGTCATCCGAGGTTTTCCTCAGGAATCTCATGTTTATCATGAGGTAGGCCGTGAGTTTAATGTCTTATGGAGACAGAATGAGGCTGATCAGAACGTCCCATAGAGACGTATCAGGTTGGTATATCCCTAGGAGGGAACACCTGGAAGGTTTACCAAGGGGATGGATCAGAATGCCCAATGAGGACGGATCTGAGGTGGTTCGCCCCATGGATGGGAGATATCACACCATAATGGTTGATCTGAACACCACTGGGGGGGATTAGGGAAAGTAAACCCCAGAATGGGGAACACCAAGGTCTACCATTGGCTGGGATTGAACCTCATGAAGGTTTCCTACATACCCTGTGTAGAGGACAGGGACCAAAACCCAAATAGTTCGAAGGGGTGATGAATCTGGGTGTACACAGAGAACAACTACCCGGAGACATGTTGGGGCTTACGCGTCGATAACGGCCCATGTACTGCTTATAGTAGTGAGGAAGTGGATAGCATGATCCCACCGGGATGTGGCGGCCCGAGTAAGAATTAGGACAGATGATGGAAGGATGAATGAAGTAGATGGGTAATGACATGGGACCATCTCAAGGGCGATGGTGAAGTTGGGATTGATCTTCGAAGAGACCTCCTACGTATCCCCATGGTAGGGAATCAAAGTCCGCGTAGTTCGGGATGGTGCCGGCGATCCGACATGAAAGTGGACCTTGGACCGATGGATGTTGGGCTTGAACCTCGTGAGTTTTCCTACGTACCATGCCTTGAAATGGATCAAAGTCCTCGTAGTTCGGGTTGGTGCGCCGGAGGACCGACATGAATGTGGACCCTGGCCGATGGGTGTCGTCAGCGAACCGACGTGAAGGCGGACCTTGGTCTGATGGGCATAGTTAACGAACTGACGTGGAGGTGAACCCGGGGGTCCACTGGTGGTGGGCTTGAACCTCGTGGAGGCTTCCTACGTACCATGCCATAGCACAGATCAAAGACCATGTAGTTCAGGTTGGACGCCAGAAGGCAGACGTGAGCGAGGACCTTGGTCCAGATGGTGTGGGGCTTACACACTAGGCTACTCGGGTGCTGGTGAAATGACATGAAGGTGGGTCGGGATGACCAACGGATTGTGGGCTTGAACCTCAGGGAGGCTTCCTACGTACCACGCTGTGACATGGATCAAAGACCTCATAGTTAAAAGGGGGCTTCATCGGTGAACCAATGTGGAGGTGGACCTTGGTCTGATGGGTGGTGGGCTTGAAGCTCAGGGAGGCTTCCTACGTACCATGCCTTGACGTGGATCAATGTCTTCGTAGTTCAAAGGGGTCACAATGGTTTGCCGTCGGACTGGGACACAGTTTAAGATCATGCGGGACGAGGATGAACTTGACGTGAATAAATGATGGGTGGGCTTGAACCTCAGTGAGGCTTCCTATGTACCATGACCTGACATGGATCAAAGACCACATAGTTCAGAGGATGTAAGTCATCAGCGAACCGACGTGAAGGTGGACCTTGGTCCAATAGATGTCGTCAGTGAACCAACGTGAAGGTGGACCTTGGTCCGATGCATCAGCGAACCGATGTGAAGGTGGACCTTAGTCCGATGCGTCAGCGAACCGACGTGAAGGTGGACATTGGTCCAATGGTGGTGGGCTTGAACCTCGTGAGGCTTCCTACGTACCATGACTTGACATGGATCAAAAACCACGTAGTTCAAATGAGGTGTGGAATGCTATTTAACGTCATGTGGGACGTGGGTGAACCGACATGGGTGAGGTCGGAATGACCAGGTGATGGGCTTGAACCTTATGGAGGCTTCCTACGTACCATGACTTGACATGGATCAAAGACCTCGTAGTTCTGGTGTGGACGCCGGAAGGCCGACGTGAGCGAGGACCTTGGTCCGGATGGTGTGGGGCTTACACACTAGGCTGCCTGGGTGCTGGTGAACTGACATGATGGTGGGTTGGGATGACCAACGGATGGTGGGCTTGAACCTCTAGGAGGTTTCCTACGTACCACACCATGACATGGATCAAAGACTTCGTAGTTCAAAGGGGGATTCGTCGGCGAACCAACGTGGAGGTGGACCTTAGTCTGATGGGTGGTGGGCTTGAACCTCAGGGAGGCTTCCTACGTACCATGCCTTGACGTGGATCAAAGTCTTTGTAGTTAAAAGGGGTCACAACGGTTTGCCGTCCGACTGGGAGTAGTTTAACGTCATGCGGGGTGAGGATGAACTTGATGTGAATAAATGATGGGTTGGCTTGAACCTCAGGGAGGCTTCCTACATAACATGCCATGACATGGATCAAAGACCTCACAGTTCAAAGAATGGAAGTCTTCAGCGAACTGACGTGAAGGTGGAACTCGGTCTAATGGATGTTGTCAGTGAACCAACGTGAAGTTGGACCTTGGTCTGATGTGTCAGCGAACCGACGTGAAGGTGGACTTTGGTCCGATGCGTCAGTGAACCGACGTGAAGGTGGACCTTGGTCCAATGGTGGTGGGCTTGAACCTCATGAGGCTTCCTACGTACCATGACTTGACATAGATCAAAGACCACATAGTTCAAATGAGGTGTGTAATACTGTTTAACATCATGTGGGACGTGGGTAAAGTGATGTGGGTGAGGTTGGAATGACCGGGTGATGGGCTTGAACCTTATGGAGGATTCCTACGTACCATGCCTTAACATGGATCAAAGACCTCATAGTTCAGGTGTGGACACCAGAAGGCCGACGTGAGTGAGGACCTTGTTCCGGATGGTGTGGGACTTACACACTAGGCTTCCCAGGTGCTGGTGAACCGACATAAAGGTGGGTCGGGATGACCAACGGATGGTGGGCTTGAACCTATGGGAGGCTTCCTACGTACCATGTCGTGACATGGATCAAAGACCTCGTAGTTCAAAGGGGGGCTTCGTCGGCAAACCGACGTGGAGGTGGACCTTGGTCCGATGGGTGGTGGGATTGAACCTCAGGGATGCTTCCTACGTACCATACCTTGACATGGATCAAAGTCTTCGTAGTTCAAAGGGGTCACACCGGTTTTCCGCCGGACTAGGATGTAATTTAACATCATGAGGGACGAGGATGAACTTGACGTGAATAAATGATGGGTGGGCTTGAACCTCAGGGAGGCTTCCTACGTACCATGCCATGACATTGATCAAAGACCTTGTAGTTCAAAGGATGGAAGTCATCAGCGAACCGACGTGAAGGTGGACCTTGGTCCAATAGAAGATGGGCTTGAACCTCGGTGAGGCTTCCTACGTACCATGCCTTGACATTTATCAAAGACCTCGTAGTTCGAATGGGTGTGCAGTTTAATGCCATGAGGGACAAGGGAATATAGTTTAACGTCATGCCGAACGAGGGAATTGCCATGGCCGATTCTTACTCTAAGCCCATGTGAGTCATGCTCAATGTGAGAAACAAGAGGCAGCAAGGACCTGATGATCACATCACAAAGGGTGCATCTTTGAGAAGCGAAGAGGGGTTTACGCGTTAGGCGGCCCATGGTGCTGGGAAATACTCCAGGATGGAGGCCCGAAGTGCGGCAAAGCGCAGAAAAAGAGGGATTTGGGACCAATGATGGGAGGTGCCTCGTTCCCTATCACGCCCTCCACTGACCTTGGTAGTGGGGAAGTACAGAGATTCAGGGGTGCAGCCGTCCGCAATAGGGGTAGGGGATTACACCAAGGTGGTTGCCCTTCTCCCATGGACATACGCTACTCTGAGAAGGAGGATATCATACCTTGTGGAGGGGTTGACCCCGTATCTGTGGAGACGGGTGGCGTAAAAAATGTCCGAGCTGGGTGGACCCTACGTGCGAAGCATGGGGCCGGATCACAGTTTAACGTCATGTGTTGAAAATGGGGTGCTTGGCTATTTAACGTCCTGCAGCTTGGACGAGGTGGGTTTACTCCGCACCCCTAGGACTTACATGACTAACACCCTTTTCTCTTTGGGGGAGTGAAGGTACCAGTAAGGCCGTGGTCAAGGGGGGTCATAGAGCGAACCATCGAGGGGTCCACGTTAGCGTGGATATGCGAAGAAGCAATAGCCGTTAGCGTGCCTATGCGAAGAAGAATTATGAGATGCAACGCTACAGGTGGTGTTGTCCATGGGAGTTTGAAATTACATCGTGAAAACCTAGAGGGTCGCACGGGGAGAGGAATTACCAAGCAGAGGAGTGTGCTTCGCGAAGTGGGGTGCCTTGGCCTTAGCATGGGGCAAAGGTTTGAGTGGAGGGTGCTTCCCGAAGTGGAAAAGTATTCACGGAGAACTGCCTCACAAAGAGGAGGTGCCTCGCGAAGCAAGGTACTGCGAAGCAGTGTGCTTCGCGATGTGTAGCGATCCTGCCTTGGCATGGGGATCACTAGTACAAGATGGGTGTTTCGCGAAGCATAAACGCTCCGCAGCTGCCCGAGATACCTTGGGAATCCCCCTCCTTCGTGAATGACCTTAAGCTTCGCGAATGGCATCCCTCTCGGAAGAGGGTCTCAAAATGAGACAAAGCAAAGGCGTCACACGAAGTAGAAGTACCTCGCGGAGCTCATGAATACCGGGGCAACGGGTGCTTCACGATTCGAGAGTGGAGAAGAAGAAAGGTCAGATTTTTCGTCCTTTTGGACTCAGGGGGAGCCCGGTATTTATAGGCAAGGGGCGCTGCGAAGCAGAACTCACGCGGTGCCTCTGGTGCTTTGCGACGGGCTCGCGAACGTCAGGCCGTTCGCAGAGAGGTACCGCGCTGCTCGGGGGTGCTTCGCGTCGGTGCTTCGCGGCGGGCTCGCGAATGTTAGGCCGTTCGCAGAGAGGTACTGCCTCCGGTGCTTCGTGGCGGGCTCACGAACGTCAGGCCATTTGCAGAGAGGTACCGCGCTGCTTGGGGGTGCTTCGTGTCGGTGCTTTGCGCAACAGTGTGCGGGGCTTCTTCTTTGTCCCTTCCTTTCGTGCAATATTTTGGCGCCAAAAAATGCCCCCCCTCAAACTTGGAGCCGCGGAGGGATGAAGGGTCGAAGTCTGAGATAAAATCGCCAAAATTGTCGGTGGTTTGTGAGGCGACTTCGCGAAGGGGGCCAGCGGTGCCGACCACGGCCACAGGATCCGGACGAGCCACGATGCTCCGTGCGGGCGGGGCACGCCGCGAAGCTCCGGGGTCACCGCCTATAAATAGGGGGCCAACCTCTTTTGTCTTCACGCGATTTTATTTTCCTTTTACGCGCTCGATTTCGCGAAGCTCCGCGTACTCCACACCTGCTCTCCGCGAATCCAACTTCGCGGCGAACCGCGGGTCTCCGACTCCGCGACCGCACGAGCGAACTTTTGTTTTCCGACCTAGGTCAGACTCCGCGGATTGGATTCAC
The DNA here is from genome assembly GCA_963277665.1 of Viscum album. Taxonomy (NCBI): domain Eukaryota; kingdom Viridiplantae; phylum Streptophyta; class Magnoliopsida; order Santalales; family Viscaceae; genus Viscum; species Viscum album. Next base: position 174,930,684 of record OY728140.1, on the reverse strand, counting down.
AACCCATCTTCGTGAGAGATCTTTGTGATCTGGCTTCGCGATCCAGCTTCATGATCCTTTCTGAAAAAAATTCTTTTCTGAGTGTCAGAAACAAAATGGTCCATCGAGAAGCTCTATTGGGGGTGCTTGCAGATGTTGCCCGTCGGGATGAGATGGCCAACTGTTCGGGCCTTGGGGAGATGTTCTGAAGCCACTCGGTCCACATTTATTTGACAGAGCTGCTATCGGAGGGTCAGAATAATTATCCGTAGTGAAAGAAGCTGTCATTATATGGCTTCAGATTGAGGGATGACGTCTTCATCCCTGAGGCGAGTAGGGACGAACCAACTTGTTTGTATAGGAGCACGCCATGTCAGCACCAATGGTTTAGGGTGGCCGATGGTCATGCGCGAGAGGACTTCACCCCCATCACCACCGACTGTCTCTACAACCATATGAACAATATTGACGGGAAGGCACTGCAACCAGAGAAATCCCCTCCTCTCCACCGTACCATGCTGAAGGCGGCTTTGCTGGATTTGAAGAAGGGGTGGTCCGATGAGTGGGAACTATGCCAGGGTGGAAACTTTACTAATGACTGGGCCTGAGCCTACCGGGTAGGCACCTCATGCAAGGATTTTGGGGCCGAGCTGAGGAGAGTGGGTTTATATGAGGCGGCATGGGCCTCCCAATTCCACATTTACCAACTGAGACAACTGATGCCAGAATTGCTGAGCAGATGGTCATCTAGGACCAATACCTTTCACCTGCACCACGGGGAGGTGGGCATCAGCCTGTGGGATGTACACCACATTTTGGGGGTTCCGATCATGGGGGCCATGTATGATGAGTTCCTCCCCGTCATGAGCATGTGGGAGGATACAGAGCAAATTCCGCGACTGGCGTCAGCACTGATGGCACTCGTCCCTGGAGAGGACAAGGAAGCAGTGAGGGATGTCCACTTTAAGAAGTGGTTCAAGCGCTTCCTGAATTTCCCAAAAAATCCAGAGTTCCCTCTGAGGCCTCGAACTTGTCCGAGGGCGGCCCAACGGGGTAAGGAGCAATTGTATTGGAGAGTCTTGGAGGACACCCAATTGAAGACTTGGGGTTTCAGTGTTAGCACTGGACAATAGCCGATAGTTAGGCTGGCGACGTTCATTTTGGATCTCATCTGCGGTTGGATCCTACCGGTGAGGGATACCATCATGGGGGTGCGGCCCAACTCGTTTATCTTGGCGTCCATGCTGGATATGGGGCAGCGGGTCAATCTGGGGATTCCAAGGCTCGCCAAGCTGTACAGAATGCTGCGACACATTAGCGAGGGCATGAAGCCGCCAAGGATATGCGGGCCCTTCCACCTCCTGTATGGGTGGATTGCGGCGCACATCAGGGGGATCTATGAGTATCAAAACCCTATCTCGCCATCGGGATCAAACTTCCACCCCTCCATCCTGAATGCGGCCAGGAGCTTCCCATTCAAACTAACCTTGCCGATGGTGATGAACCGGGTGTGGAGGGCGGATGAGTTTAATTTCCACCCCTTCCCATTGCCGACGGGGATACTCCCTGACGACGGGCGGGGAACAGAAGAGCACCGGGCTTACCTCTTGGCCTCTCGAGGAGGAGTTTTGGTGGCACGAGTGGATCGTGAGCCGCTCTGTGAACCGTACACCCCACATCAGTTTGCGAGGCAGTTCCGGTGCCTCCAGCGGCTGACCCCGCAGGTCTACTGGGAGGTGCATCATGAGGAGCACCCGAGTGTGATGAGGAAGCTGTGGATCAAGTTCACACGGGAAGATGGGAAGACGCGAATTACATTGCCTCCATCCACCACCGCTTTCGGATTAGTGAGGGAGTATGCCATTTGTTGGGAGGCTGCTTACCCATGGGAGATGCTGAAGTAGCCAACTATTCTGGTTAGTGACGGTGGGACTCCTCTATCCTGAGGTTGGGGTCGGAGGACAGGTAGGGCCTCTCGCGGTGGCGGGGCTGCCGTGGCGGCGAGACCCGCACCAGCCGAGGGTGTGGAAGCAGCGGCAGATCCGGTGATTCCGGAAGAGCAGGGCCATCCGGAGGGGTGTCCACCAAGGGTATTTCATAGGATATCCACTCAGGCTCCGGGGAAGGGGCTGTGTCATATCAACATGGCAGAGGATGTCGTCTTCCCGGAGGCCTGGGACATTTGGGATGTCAACCGTCAATTCCTCAGTCCACCCGAGATATGGGCACACTTGAATCACCTTTGGATGGAGTTACTGGGCATAGGCCCAGTCCGGGGTGGTTTAATGGCATCTCCGGTAGAGGCATAACAATACTTGGACGAGCTGGAGGATTACGTTCACTCCAGTGGTGTCCCTCGCCCAATGATAGACCGGATGAGGGTACTGCTGGATCGAACGGTCCCCCAACAGTTGTCAGCCACAGATCTGAGGGAGCGCTTCCCCCTGCTGGAATAATCAAAGGACTCCTCTTAGGAGGATGAGGCTGGAGGAGGGAGCCTGTTGGAGGAGGGCGAGGTCAGAGATGAAGGCTCAGATTCCGACGATTTTGCAGAGGCTCTCGAGGTAGCATTCTGAACATCATTCTTTACGGTCCATTCTTGGGCTACTATGTACTTCTCACCGATGTTTGAGCCATGAAGGAGGAACTTGTACGCATGCCTCGTTCTCGCCCATCGACGGGTGATGAAGCAGGACCTTCAGAACCCGCGCCTATGGCTCCATCCAGTTCTGTGTCTGGTGGGACCAAAGCACATGAGGTGGCTCCTCCAGAATCTCCAGACCTTCAAACAGTATACGAAGGGCCTCGCCTCGGGGTCCTGTTAGTATCGGCTCAAGAGCAGCACAAGAAGGTCTATCTCCGTAAGTTTCCTCTACCGGTTTTCTTGTCGTCATATGTAAACTATGCCCACTAACGTTTATGTCCCACTCTGTCGTACAATTCTTCGACTGGCATGGGCTGCTGTGGCAAGGCTAGTCGGTATGTCTGGTGGAATCCCTCCAAGGGGCATGCTAGTGATGGTGGCGATAGTCCCCCATCTCCCCGAGTTGCAACACACATCATCACTGGCGGGACCACTAGCAGGTTCGTGCCCGAGGTCATTGAGGTGGACTCCGACGAAGAGGATCGACTGGCCGGTCCCAGTCCTATCGCGCCTGCTTCGGCGCCAAATGTTGCGCCGGATTCAATGCCAGATGCAGATCCTGTCGAGGACTTCATGCGGGCGTATCCTGCATACGAGCCTGCTAATCACGCAGACTGGGACGAAACGACCTCCGACGAGGAAGACAACAGCATTGTCCGCCGCCGGTCATGGAAGCTAATCATGCGCTTCATCAAGGAAACCCCCCAAGTGCTATGGCTGGACGAAATTGATAGACTTCTCTCGTGGATGCGCAAACTGCGCGCTGGGGGAGTGGATTCCAAACGTCCTCACACACTCGTCCGAGATCTTATGGCTGAGAAGATCCGGGAGCATGATCATGGGATCAGCGTGGGCTGGCAGTAGAGGAAGGCAACAAACATCAAGAAGATCTAGGAGGCTGAAAGTGAGGTCCATCAGCTACAGACCCAGGCGGATGAACACTCAGCCTCTCTTAATGCACAATCTGAGCTGATCTCACGGTTGAAGGCCCAGTTGGCAGAGGCAGAAGAGCATATGAGGTGGGTTTCTGGAAAGGTGGGTTCCATTCAGGCTGGGGTAGAGAGGACCAGAGCTAAGGCTGACGAACTATGCCCCGCCATTGCTGAGGAGGAGCGGGAGCTGAGTCAGCGGCAGAAAGTCTTGGACGCCACAAGCCGAAGGGTGGCGGAGCTGCAACGCTCTTTTGACGGGGTCAACCCGTCCATGGGGGGAGTCGACCCCCGGGTACTATAACAAACTAAAAACCTTTTATTGGTACTTTCGCGCTTCAATTTCATCCTTCTTTGTTTTGAATGCCATAGCATGCACGATTTCCACTGTTTGAATTAGCTCATTACATCCCTACAATGTTTGTGGGACGTTTGACGATAATTCCCCAAGCTCACGTGGGTCAAGCCCGATGTGAGAAATAGGAGATAGTTTCCTTCTCGTCCCACCTAACATAGGAGTGGAGACCAAGCTCTAGGCAGCCGGGATTTGGATTACTAGTCTGGATTTCCGAAAGATGGGAGAGGCTTGGCTGGAGAAGGAATTTCTCAAAACAGCCGAATTACCGTTTCATCAGCATGCCCTCATGCACGAACAGTGCAACGCCAGGGGCACTGAAATCAGTCCGAACAGATGGAAACGAGAAGCATGAATTACGATGCCCAAGATTCGGAGCACTAGGGGGATGGCGTGATAATAAAGGACAACTGTTAACCATGGAGGAGAAGCGGTAACCCTGGAGGAGAAGTGGTATCCTTACTGCGTTAGCCTGAATTGGGGACAAAAAATGAGGGTCGACCGTTGACCATGTTCAAAACACAGGACCATGTCACAAATGATGTCGGTCAATCTTTCAGGACGTTGACCCAGGACAGTTGGCAGACCTTGGGTCAAGAATCCATACTGTTAAGGGGTCCCTCCAAACATGACCAGTCTTCCGGAACGTTGGCCCAGGACGGTAGGAGAGCTGATGCGGCATAAGACCAGGCCGTTAGGGGGTCCCTTCAGACATGAAAGGGGACAAGGGTCCGAATAAGGGGCATGCAAAGCATGGAATATGGAGTGATGGTTTGTACGAACATAATCCAACACTTAGGTAGTTACACCACCTTGGTGGGAGTACGCCAGATGGGCGCGTTGGTTTGTTCATGGATCTTTCCTTCTTTGGGACATGGCCTCTCTAGCGAGGGGTCCGACCAGGGGGTCGGAAAGGGGATGGATGGGATTCATGATTTCTATGGGATGGACCCTAGGAAAAATACCAGGGTGTCTCTACGTATCCCATGAGGATGGGAATCAAGAAATACGTAGTTCTGGAAGCGTAGTTTAACGTCATGCAGAACGATGAGAAACCTGGTCGTGTTGGTACACATCCTGCCAAAACTACTAAGCCCATGTGAGTCATGCTCGGTGTGGGAAACAAGTAGTGGTGGCACTTTCCCGACACAGAAAAGGGAAGGTTTGGATGGAGATACGCTTGGTGAATACCGGCCCCATGATACTAACACGCCCATGTGGCGCACTTAGATGCACGATGAGATAGAGCCGAATATGTTGGAATTCCACTTGAACATGAGGAAGTGGAAATGTGTGAATCATGATGCTCAAGATTTGGGTCACAATGACGGTGGCGTGACGACAGAGGATAACTGTTAACCGTGATGGAAACACAGCGTCCATATCGCGTTAGCCTAGAATGGGGACAAACATATGAGGGTTGACCGTTGACCATGTTCGAAACATGGGACCATGTCGCAAATGTTGTCAAAGATCCTTAGGGACGTTGGCCCGAAACGATTGGAGGGCCTTAGGTCCAGCATCCATGAAGATCCCTTAAGCCTAGTATCCATGTCATCCGAGGGTCCTTTTGGATGTGGAAGGGGATGAGGATCCAAATAGCGAGCTCACGAAGCTTGGTCATGGGATGAGGGGAATGTCCCCATGAAAATTACGCACTTCGGGCTCTTTGTCAAAACACATCTGAATATGAATACGAGACGTATTAGATAGAGGGAGCAGAGTCCTTTTCAATAGGGAGATCTTAGTTTAGGGTCATAGAATTCAGACCATGGATGGGAGGAAACATATGAGGCACACTGTGGAGTAACTCAAACACCTGTCGTGAATGGGAATAGGGGGTGTGTACAGTGTAGTGAACAACTTGACGTGAAATGACGAAATAATCCCATATCACACCACACGACCCCCTTGGGAGAGGTTTTAGGTCAAGGGACCAAAAGCGATGGTTAGGATGGGCCCACGGGGAAGTGCTCGGGCGCTCTTACGTATCTCATAAGGATGAGAATCAAGCCTTACGTAGTTTTTCAAGGTGACACGGTAGGGTACCAGTGCTGGGGAAAAAGAGGAGTGCAGGTGTGGCCCTTGCACTAAAAGAAGCAGAATTTGGTAAATCTTGTTTGTCCTTTAAGGTGAGTGGTTTTTTTTGGTGAAGCGACAGGCCTAGGGCAGCATGCCCTGGTGTTGCCACCAGAATCAAGCTGTGATAGGCGTTGAAAAATGGCATGGCACGTGACCAATACCCAACGTGATGTCCTCTACCACGAGTTCATCACAATGCAATGCCGTTTTTCGTCATGCGGCCAGGACGATAATGTCACAATTTAGGGTCGTGTAAAAGGACCAAGCTTGCATTTTAACCTCATGCAGCATAGACGTAGCAGAGGCAACACTAGGCGGGGAATGTGCGCAGTGTCATGAAAAACAATTTATGGAGACATGATCCCACATCACACTGTATTCCACTCCGAGAGGGAGACCTCAGGCCGAGGGGCCTATATAGAGGTAAGAGGTGAAGGGGGGGGGAGAGACTAGATCCCAAAATGGGCTGGACCCGAAGACAAGGCGTCCGAGCGGTCCTACGTATCCCATGAGGATGGGAATCAAGATGAACGTAGTTCTAGATGGATCTTAGTTTATGGTCTTAGAGCTCAGACCACGAATGGTGACAACTTCCTAAGTAAGAGTAGATGTCAACCCGATCCCTAAGCCCACATGAGTTAAAATCGGTGTGGGAAATAAGGGGGAAAATCCTTATCGCAATACTTGGGGCGTCCATCAAAGGGGAGTCGACAGAGAGCCCCGAAGGACACCTTCTACACGACTTGTTCCCCCAACGCGCATGCGTGCACATAGGAATAGTACCAAGAGTTCCGAGACTCTACTTGGACATGATGAGACTGGAGAAGGATGTGAATCATGTTATTGACATTTTGGGTTTAATGGGGTTGGCGTGGCGATAGAGGAAAACTGTTAACCGTGGAGAAAAAAAAATAGTCTCCATATCGCATTAGCCTGGGGTGGGAACAACAAACGAGTATCGACCGCTGACCATATTTGCAACGCGGGGTTTTATCGATATGTTGTCCAAAATCCTCAGGGGCGTTGGACCGTAACGGTAGGAGAGCCCTTGGGCGTAGTATCCAGGCCGTTCTTGGGGGTCCCTCCGGCTGTAAAAGATGATGGAAGCCCTAATGCAGGGATACACAAAGCCTGGAAAGCGGGTGCGGACGTGTCCGAGTAAAGTTTGGCATTCCAGGTAATAAACTAGAGTACCCTTAGGCACATTGGTGAACCACTGAAAAGGTCCGACAGAATAGCTCGGGAGGGAGAGGTACATGGCGTGGTCATTGTCGGACCGATGTGAATGAGGACATAATCCCATACCACGCCATATACACCCCTCGTGGAGGAAGGGTAGGAAAAGGAGCCAAGATGGGATGGAGATTCCCAAGAGATGGGGTTGGACCCGAAGCTTAGTCATTCAGGTGGTCCTACATATCCCATAAGGATGGGAATCAAGCCACATGTAGTTCTAGAAGATACGCAGGGGGCAGGATACTCTAACGAGGATGTGTACGATGCGGAGAGTAGCCTGACGTGAATGGGGACGTAATCCCACACCACAACGCACAATCTTGCGGGAAAGAACCTGGGCCCGGGGGCCCGACAAGGCCATGGGGCCGGAGGCTGGGCCTCAGTTAGGATGGCCTGACAAGCTCGCAGTATAACGTCTTGAAGTGAGGACAAGGGTCGGGGAATAGGATTCCCTGGACAGAGGAGGTGTATAGTACGCTGAACAAACTGACGTCAATGTGGACATAATCCTCCACCACACCATACACTCCAGGTAAGAGCTTAGGATAGGGCCCAAAAAGGCCAAGGGGCCTGAGGCTAGGCCTCGGTGAGGGAGGCATGAGGCTCGGACTCGGTCAGGATAACCCGACTAACTTGGAGTTTAACGTCTTGCAGCAAGGACGGGGAAAGAGATAAATGTATCTCATCCGGGGATGTGTACGACATGGAAAGTAACCTTTCGTGAAAGAGGATGTAATCCTACACCACACCGTACATTCCTTATAAGAGAATCGGGTCCGTGGGCCCGACCGCTGGCACCACCCGAAGGGAAGTTTGTCGCTTCAGGATGGGGCAGAACGAGTTACTGCACTGGATTTTTGGGCTATCTCGGGGTGGACCCGAGGATCCAGGACACTATTGACCATGTTTGAAACATAGCGTTCCTATGGTGACCTGATATGGGAGCAACAAATGAGTGTCGACCGTTGACAAAATTCGCAACGCGGGACTTGTGTCGGCTTGTTTCTTAGAAACCCTCGGGGGTGTTGGCCCGTATCGGTAGGAGAGCCCTTGGGAGTAGTATCCAGGCCATTCTTGGGGGTCCCTCCGGGTGTGAAAAATGATGGAATCCTAGTCATGGAGTGGGTGAAGCATAGCTGTATCCATCCATGAAAGAGGCGAACATCTCCAGGGGGGACGTGTAGCCAGGTCGAGGCTTGCTCGATGTGAGTTGGGGAAAAAGTGTGCACCCTGACATATGTCTTGACCTGAGGGGATAATTTTGGCTTTTGGGCTGGACCAAAGGATGAAATGCCCGAGCGTTCCTACGTATCCCATTATAATGGGAATCAAGCCATACATAGTTCTGGAAGGCCATGCAGTTTAACGTCATGCGGTGAGGATGTGGGAGGATAGAAGAACAGGAGTGGGCACATGGTGCAACCCTTACAATCCTTGTATGAGCGGGGTTGTATGAGTGGGGCTAAGAAAGCCTACTCCTCGCTATGCAAGGACCCTCCAAGGAAACTATTCCTAGGGGGGATAGTGGGAGAGAAGAGCTTGGGGCTGGGCCCAAGACGAGGCATCTGAGCATTCCTACGTATTCCATTAAGAAGGGAATCAAGCCACACGTAGTTCTTGAGGCGTATTTTAACATTCTTCTGGATGAGAAATGTGTCTCAACTGGGTATATGAACGATATGGCGGGTAACCTGACGTGAATGAGTATGTAATCCCACACCACACCGTACAATCCCATAAGAGAGTCCGAGTCAACCCGACATGAATGCGGATGTAATCCCACACCACACCGTACAATCCCATAAGAGAGTCCGAGTCGACGAAGGCCAAGTGGCCTGAGGCTGCGCATTGGTCAGGGAGGCCTGACTGGCTTGCAGTTTAATGTCTTGCAGTAAGGATGGGGGCCGGGGGCCCGAGGAGGCCAAGGGGCCTGAGGCTGAGCCTCGGTCAGAAAGGCCTGACTAGCTTGCAGTTTAACGTCTTGCAGTAAGGACGGAAGGAACCTGAGGCTGAGCCTTGGTCAAGAAGGATTTACTGGCTTGTAGTTTAACGTCTTACAGTAATAAGGAGGGGAGATCTTAGTTTAAGGTCATAGAGCTCGGACCATTTTGCAGCTTATCGTCCTGCAGGACGACAGTGTAGTTTAAGGTCGTGCAGGACCATACAGTTTAAGGTCGTGCATGACCATACAGTTTAAGGTCGTGTTGGACCATACAGTTTAAGGTCATGTTGGACCATACAGTTTAAGGTCGTGTTGGACCATAGAGTTTATGTTCTTGTTGGACCATACAGTTTAAGGTCGTGTTGGACCATACAGTTTAAGGTCGTGTTGGACCGTACAGTTTAAGGTCGTGTTGGGCCATACAGTTTAAGGTCGTGTTGGGCCATATAGTTTAAGGTCGTGTTAGACCATATAGTTTAATGTCATGTTGGACCATATAGTTTAAGTTCGTGTTGGACCATACAGTTTAAGGTCGTGTTGGACCATATAGTTTAAGGTCGTGTTGGACCATACAGTTTAAGGTCATGTTGGACCATACAGTTTAAGGTCCTGTTGGACCATACAGTTTAAGGTCGTGTTGGACCATACAGTTTAAGGTCGTGTTAGACCATACAGTTTAAGGTCGTGTTGAACCATACAGTTTATGGTTGTGTTGGACCATACAGTTTAAGGTCGTGTTGGACCATATAGGATCAGACAAAGTACTTCTTGAGGAACCTGGCATTGGTGGGAGGAGTTACGTGCTCACCATCTGTGGTCACCAAGGAGTACGCCCCGTTGGGGTAAACCTTATGGATGATATAAGGTCTTTACCATTTGGGTTCTAGCTTGGGAAGTTTCTTACCGGGGATCATTGGCACTTGAAGGGCCAACACTAGGTCACCCTGTAGAAAAGAACGGAGGCAAACCTTCTTGTTGAAGGCCCTCACTATCTTATTCTGATGCATTTCCAGATTATACAGGGCACGAAGCCGGTTCTCGTCCAATGCTTCTAATTTAGCTAGATGGATTTCAGCCACCTCATCTGGCCCCTACTGGTCATAGACTTCAGTGCGTAACGATGGCAGCTTGATCTCAATGGTTAGGACGAACTCAACCCCATACACCAGGGAATATGGGGTCACCTGGGTAGAGTTGCGAGTCGTCGTCCGATAAGCCCAGAGGGCGTTGGGGAGCTTGTCCGGCCAACGTTTCTTGTTCTGACCAACCATCTTCTGTAGAATGTTAGAGAGGGTTTTTTTGAACACCTCGATCTGTCCGTTTGCCTGCGCGTTATAGCAGGAGGTATGGTTCGAACGGCAGTCGTACTTGGCGTACAATTTCTTCAGCTCAGCCGCTCGGAATTTTGTTTCGTTATCAGTGAGGACGGCGTGGGGGACCCCAAACCGGTGGATAATATTGGATCTCACAAAGTTGATGATGGAACGGGCCTTGACCTCTTTGAGTGGAACTGCCTCTTCCCACTTGGAAAAAAAATCTGTAATAGTCAGGATGAACTTACACTGGGGAGCTGTTGCCGGTGGATATGGTCCCACTATATCAAGTCCCCATACCGCAAATGGCCAAGAGTACTTGGTGGGGTGGAGGGGCTCTGGTGGCCAATGCAAGATGTTGGCGTGAACTTTGCACGCATGGCATCTCTTGGCATACCCTATACAATTGAGGATCCTAGATGGCCAGAAGTACCCCAACCTCCGGATTTGATGGGACAGCTTCGGCCCATCTTGATGGGCACCACAGGAACCGGCGTGGACCTCTTGCATAACTTGAGGAATCTCTACTCCTTGAATGCAACAGAGGAGGACGCCATCGAAGCTCTTCTTATAAAGGATCTGTTCAAGACTGGGGCCGCTATGGAGGGTAAATTGTAGCGCGCAGCGTCAGATTCGCTTGATCTCAGCCTGGTCATCCGGGAGGCAACCATTTTGGAGATACTCAACAAAAGGTGCCCTCCAGTCGGGAGCATCCTCGGCCACTGTTTCTGACGAACCCAGGACCCCTGACGTAGCGAGTCTGGCAGTGAGATGACTTACCCGCGTGCCATCATTGTCTTCTTGGGTGACAGGGGCAATGACTCTCCGGTGTGCCACATGTATAATCAAATCATCTTGCTTGGGTTCTGTGAGTGACGTAGCTAAGCCATCCAAAGCGTCAGCTCGACCATTCTGTGACCGAGGGACATGAGTGACCTCTGGCCGAGAAGAGAACTGGGCCATTAGGCGGAGGGTGCACTCCAACAATGGCATAACCTTCAGCTTCCTAACGACATAATTGCCATTGACCTGCTTGATTACCATCTCGGAATCTCCTTTCACATGTATATGGGGCACATTGATCTCGAGGGCCAACTCGAGGCCGGTGATGAAAGCCTGATACTCTGCCTCGTTGTTAGTACAGCCTTCTGACAACAGGAATGAGTATGGCAAGATGGCTTGCGCCAGGGTAATGGAGACAATACCTAGGCCCACTCTGTTGAGCTTAGGATCGTTGAGCCTCCTACCGGTGGGGCTCCGGGAGGCACAGTCGAAGTGCATTTTCCAATATGGGATGACACGATCGACTGAGAGGATCATCTCATCAGGAAAATCCAGGTCCAGGGATTGATCCGCAGAGGTTGGATGGGCAGCTAAAAAGTATGCCAACGCCTGTCCCTTAATAGCATTCTGCGGCATGAACCTGATGTCAAACTGCTGGAGGATCACTGCCCACCGTGCTAGTTGGACGGTCAACATGGGGCAGTTCAGGATGTACTTCGGTGGGTCTACCCGAGAGACCAATTGTACCTCATGGTGCTGCAGGTAGTGCCGCAACTTTTGCATGACAAAGATGAGCGCAAGGCAGCCCATTTCTATAGGGGAGTATCTGACCTCCGTATCGAGAATCATGCGGCTGAGATACTAGAGACTGTTCTCAGTACCATCCTTATTCTTCTGGGTGAGAAGTGCGCCGAGGGACCGTTCTAGGGTGGTCATGTAAAGGACCAGTGACTTTCCGGAAACAGGTGGCATCAAAACCGGAGGTTGTAGCAGATACTGCTTGATTTCCTCGAAGGCGGTCCGACACTCCTCATCCCATTCGTATGCGGTGCCTTTCTTCATGAGTAGGGAAAAGGGATTACACTTGCCGGCCATATTCGCGATGAATCGATGTATATAGGCTAAGTGGCCTTATAGACCTCGAAGTTCCCAAATATTGCTTGGGGGAGGCATTTGGCTGATGGCCTTGATCCTCTCTGGGTCGATTTCAATGCCTCAGTATCTAACAAAAAATCCAAGAAACCTCCCAGAGGTGACCCCGAAGGCACACTTCAACGGGTTCATCTTCAGGTGACCGGAACCGAGGAAACCGAACACTTTCTCGAGGTCTTTGATATGGTCCTGCCGCTGACATGATTTGACCACTAGGTCATCTACGTAGCATTGCACCAGCGTCCCGAGAATCAGCTTGAATATGCGATGCATGACCCTCTGATAAGTGGCACCTGCATTTTTCAAGCCGAAAGGCATAACCTGGTAGCAAAAGGTAACTTGGGAAGCCCTGAAGGCAGTGGACTCCTCGTCCTCGGGGGCCATCCGGATCTGGTTGTACCTGGAATACCCATCCATTAAAGAGAGAGCTTGGAACCTGGTCGTGGAATCAATCAATAACTCAGTCACTGGGAGGGGGATGTCATCCTTTGGGAAATGGCAATTAAGGTCGCGAAAGTCGATGTAGACTCTGATCTACCCATTCTTCTTTCTGACTGGCACAATGTTGGAAAGCCACTTGGGGTACTGGAATTCATTAATGAAGTTTTCTTTGATAATCTTGTCAACTTCAGCCTCAACCATAGCACCATGAGAAGGGTGCATCTTCCTGGGAGGCTTCTTAAACCCACGATGGTTTGCCGGGAGGCCTAGACGGTGAACAACTACTTGAGGATCTAGTACTGGAATCTCACCGTAACTCTAGGAAAACACGTCACGGTGTTGTTTGAGAAAGTCTACGTACCTCTGATGCTTCTTCGGGGACATATCTGCACTGATCAATGTGGGTCTTAGAACTGCCTCGCTACCAAGGTTCACCTGTACCAGTTCATCAATTGTGGTAGAGACGCCTTCCTCAAAGGTGGGGGGAGCATCCTCCAGATCTTCCTCTCCACCCGTGGATGGGTTCCCCGTAAAGGGAACTATTTCTGGGCCATCAAAACCTGAGTGGTAGCTAGTGCCAGCTTGGGCAGCAGTGGTCATCATATCAGGAGACTCACTCGCCATTTAGACCATAGAAATGAAGGCAGTCGACCCTATCCCATCTGGCCTTTGGCCTAAAGGGCCACGTTTGATGACATCAAAGCAGTGGTGATGTGTTGTCCTGAGTTGGTTGATTCCAGCCCAGCGGAAGAGACATGTATGGCGTACCGCCATTGTCATAAGCTTGACATTCCAGTACCGCACAGGGGTAGGAGGCTCTAGGATCACTTGAGCCTGGTTGGTGTAGGAGTACGAGGTGATTTTCTGCCATCTCTAGGATATGGGAACATGCCTTCCTTTCATACTTGAAATAACAAAACATTGCCCCATGTCGGGGGTCGTGGCCTCCAATCGGTGGATCTGGAGGATGTAGGGGTCATCCATGCTTTCCCAGGGATCACTTCTGACTGAGGTGGGTTCATCCTCACTTACTAGGATTTTATTATCCTTACTCTTGTATTAATCAGCATCCAGATAGCGGGCCTCATAAGAGGCGAAAGGAGACGCATCTCCTTGGAGCACACCTACTCGACCATTGAGGGAGTATTTGAGGCACTGATGATACGACAAAGGGACTGCTGCGTGCAGATGGAGCCATGGCCTACCCATCAACGCATTGTAGGCAGTGTCCTGAGAGACGACCATGAACTCGGTGCTGGAAATTAAGCCACCGAACTAATTCTTCAGGTAGATCATGTCAACTGGGGTTTTCTCGGTCGTGTCGTATCACTGGATTATGAGGTCAGAGGGAGTTAAATCATCTTCAGATAGACCCAACATTCGCAGTGTCCGAGTCGGGATTAGGTTGATTCTGGAACCCGTGTCAACAAGGCAGCGGCGGACTTCCACCCCATTGAAGTGGCCAGTAATGTACAGCGGGCGAATATGCCCCTGTATAGGAGGATCCTCATCTTCACCGGAGAACGAGATAACTGACTGACATTCGGCGTTCTCAATTGCCTCGGCATAGAAGGCTTCTGCGGCCGCCACCTTCGTCTCATATTGGAGGGGTCTCCTTAGGGCCTCAGCAAGTGCCTCACTCATTTAAGACGATAGTAGAAGGGCCTCAAGGATAGAAAGCCTTTCCAGAATGCCGACCAAGTTCTCCAGGACATCATACTTTCGTGCCAAACGTGAGCCACTGCTTACAGGAGGTCGTTCTGTAGTTGGGGGCATAGCGGGTCCTGCCGGTTGAACCAGCGGTTCGCTAGTGCTGGGTGTAACGGCCCAAAATTTTGAATAAATCTTGTTCCCTAATTTCATGTGTTATTTTATTTTATTTTTATACTCAACAAAAATGTTTTATTTGATAAACATGATTATAATTAAAATGAGACCAGTGGGTTTGGACTGTTATATGACCATCGGTCAATATGACCACTGTGAACAAAATGTTTTGATTATTGTCTCCAAATATAAGTAATCTTGGTTAACTATTATAGAAAGTAGATTTGATGGCCTCACCTAGTAGTCTTGGACCGAACGAAGCCCATCTAACAGAGCTTGGGAAGGAGGTATCACCATTGGGCTTTGCTCTTGAAAAAATCCAAGCTGAACTTCATCATGTGAAGCTAGAACGGAATCGTCTTCACGAGAAGTTCAAACTGATAGAAATTACTACTCGGGCAATGTTGACTGAGCCGCCCCAAGATTCTACCACCCTAGCACACCTTACTCTTAGGTCCTATGCTGGTATTATAAGGGGCTATGTAATGAGACCATAACTGCCTTGTGTAATCCTTGCTTTAAATAAAAATTGGGATTTCTTATTATGATGATGTTTATGAATTTTCAAATGACTGGATAAAAATAGTATGCATATTTTTGATGAATTTTCAAAAGGATATTTTAAAAAAAATGTTTGTGTAAACCTTAAATAATTTAAAATGTGTAATTATTCTCAAAAAATGGTCTTCTACAATTATGTCCAGTACGAAATTTAGAGTCTAATAAGATCAACTTGATTTTTGATGAATAGTAAATTATGAATAGTAATTTTATGATTAGGATTAGTAATATGACCAAATAGATTAGTAACCTCACTTAAAGAATGTTTTAAAATAATCTAGGCACCTTGATTAAGTAATGTGATTCAATAAAATGGTTAAATAACAGTTTCATAAATTATTATTCAAGTATTAGTTTTTTCAGGTGAATAGTGTTTTTTAATTAAAAATTTAATTAAAAATAATTAGAAAATTATTTTTATAAAAAGGACTTTATTTTTGAACTCAGAGCATCGATATTATGTTATGGTAATTTTTGGGGTTTTTTCTGAAAAAATGAATTTTCGGTGAATAGTGTTTTTATTTAAAAATAAATTTAAAAATACTTAGAAAATTATTTTTATAAAATGGAGTTCCTTTTTGAAATCAGAGCATGGATATTTAGTTAAGGTGAAATTTTGGGATTTTTTCTGAGAAAGATGAATTTTTCAGTGAATAATAAAAATGCAGTTTTAGGGTTTCGGTATGTTTAATGACATCATAGCTGTGTCATGATGATGTCATGAGATATGTTAAGGGTTGGCCGGCCAAGGGTGATGAATTATTGTTGTGGGGGCCCCATGTGGCCTAACTCCATGGTAAATTCCAAGGGAGAGCACATGGGTTTGAGAAAAGCACATGTGAGGTGTCCCTTGGCCATTAATGCCTTGTCCCCTCACTTTCCCTATAAATACCAAGCCCTCCTCTCATCAATTCGACTCCCCACTCTTCCCCAAAGAAGTTCTAGTCTCATTACCTCCCAAAGAGTCCTCCCAAGGTTCCCCCAAGCCCTCAAGGTCCCAACCATTGAGGTTTAAGAGTTACATTTTAAGGTAAGAGATCCGACCTCTCTCTTTCATTTCAAGTAATCTCTTTTATGTCATTCCTTTTATGCTCCATGTTCTTATGTTGGAGGATGTTATTTTATACTCCTCATACTGCCCTTTTCATGTTAATATAATGAGAGATCCCCTATTACTCTCATTATTTCGTTTTATGAAGTTTTAAGTGGCGCCGTTAGGCTGCCAAATTTTTTGTAACGGATTCTATCTCCCTTCTCATTTTTCAAGATCTCTTTTCATGTAAAGTATTTCATGTTCCTTTTTTTTATTATGTTGGGGTATGATATCTAAATTTATCATACTGATCGTTTATGATCATATGATTAGAGACCCCATTTGATCTCTTCAATTCAGTATTTTGAAGTTTTAAGTGGCGCCGTTAGGCTGCCGAATTTTTAAGTGGTTCTTCACCCTTCTCGTTTTGAAGTTCTACTTTCTTGTCAATTCTTTCAAGTTCCTTTTTGTTATGTTGGGGTATGATCTCTATATCTATAATACTGGACTCTTATTTTTATATTATGAGAGACCCCATTTGATCTCTTCAATTCAGTATTTTGTTGAAGTTTAAGTGGCGCCGTTAGGCTGCCGAATTTTTAAGTGGTTCTTCACCCTTCTCGTTTTGAAGTTCTACTTTCATGTCAATTCTTTCAAGTCACTTTTTTGTTATGTAGGGGTATGATCTCTATATATATCATACTGGACTCTTATGTTCATATGATGAGAGACCCCATTTGATCTCTTCAATTCAGTATTTTGTTGAAGTGTAAGTGGCGTCGTTAGGCTGCCGAATTTTTAAGTGGTTCTTCACCATTCTCGTTTTGAAGTTCTACTTTCATGTCAATTCTT
Source organism: Viscum album (assembly GCA_963277665.1). Taxonomy (NCBI): domain Eukaryota; kingdom Viridiplantae; phylum Streptophyta; class Magnoliopsida; order Santalales; family Viscaceae; genus Viscum; species Viscum album. The sequence continues at coordinate 174,913,555 of OY728140.1, read as the reverse complement.
TCAAGTTACTTTATATTATGTTGGGGTATGATCTCTATATCTATCATACTGGACTCTTATGTTCATATGATGAGAGACCATATTTGACCTTGTCAATTCAATTTTGTTGAAGTTTAAGTGACGCCGTTAGGCTGCCGAATTCTCACAAGAGAAATCTTTTTTTTCTTCCTTTCATGTTCTTCATTTCATATGGTATATTTTAAAATTTCATTACCATGTTCTTAAATCTCGTATATTTTGTCCCTCTACGGTTTGATGGGTCATTTATGAATGTTTGACCCATGTCCCCTCTCTTCTCAATGTTTTCTAAAACCTTGTAACATAGCCGTTATGCTGCAGAATTTTCGTCTCAAAATGTCTCTCTCTCTTTTCTAAAAATTATTTTATGTTATAAAGTGAATACTCAAAGCTCTTATTTCTACAGGGGTATTCACATATATATCAAAATTTTCTATTTTAAATTCTGGGAATTACATAAATGAAACCCTCTTTCCCTTTCCGTGGGTTTAAAGTGACGTAAAGATCATGTCTTTAAAGCAGTTTTAAAATGTTATGATTATGAAATGAAACCCATTTATTTTATGATATATGGGTTATTTATGAAATTTTTGATGATGATATATGTGGCTCACATGATAATAAAGGCAAATTTAAGGGTGCGCCCTGATAGCACTCCAATGCATTGGGTAAAGACTTAATCTCTAGAGATGACCATTTTAACGACGCCTTGGTGAATAACCTTGGTAATTTTAACGACACCTTGGGGATGGACCTTGGTGAAACGAAACGATTGTCAATATTAAATGTTGTAGCCACATATTCAAGTTATAAAAAAATGTTATTTTTATTATGATGTATCTCATGATTTCATTCTCATGCCTTAATGTTATTTTCATGACCTTATTGAAGTATCTCAAGTTCACATGTAAAATGTTTCTCTAGTTTCTCTTACTGGGCCTTCTTCTCACCCTTTATTTTGATGTATTTCCCCAGGTTATGAGATGCAGTAATGAACCTAGGATGAACTTGAGGAGAAGCCTTTCAAGTGTTTAAGAAGAATGTTTTTTTTGTTTCATTTATTATGTTCCTGGTTTCCAAGACACTAAACCTTAAAGATCCTCGGTTTTGTAAAATGTAATGAAAGTTTATGTGATAAAAAGGCGGGATGCTATAGTTGGTATCAAAGGATGGTTTAGTTATTTGTGGAAATTAGGATATGAAAACTTTATGAAGAAACCTATAAAAAAAGTTTAAATATAGGAAATCTTCCTAGTATTTTGGTGAGTATTGAGTAAAGGGTTTCCAAGAAAATACATCCCTGTCTGGATACGAGCAGGTAGAGGTGGCTCTGGCACAGATGTACATAGGGGTAAAACCCGAAAACACCGCTTTGAGCTAGACTCAAACAGGAACTGGTACACGACAACGGGCCTTGCTGCACTCTTGGTTACGACACTCCAGGGGGATATGCTTTGGTAAATTCATAAGCTTAGTATGAACCATTGTTAAAGGAACAAAGATAAAATAAATTAAAGATTCACATAAGAATATATGATCATGGATAACCTAGAAGGGAACCTAGGGGATCACAAGTTAGGGTATACTTTACTTCTACATGTTATCCTTAGATGCTTTAAGTTTCTTTTCATGATTTTTGGCTAAGTATTTAAGCCCATAACTATAGCTTTTTTTCTTAGTTAATGGCGGGAAATGGAAGAACATGTCCCAACATCCAATGTGATAGGAAATGCTACGATTGCCGTATTAATACGACAGAGATGATTAGGGGATTAAAAGACTATTATTATTTTGGAAGACGTTCACTATTTTGAGGACCATATATGATCAAGGTAAATAGATTACTACAGTGTCTTCATTGAGGAGTAAGGTTGACTTATATTTTGAAGAATCAATGAATTTAAGGTGGCCTTATAGTAATTTAGGTTACTTACGGGAATGATTAACCTATCTTGGGTAAAATATGTTTAGGTTAGCTACTTTTGTTATCAGATGTTAGGAGTGGTTGATGTTGTTTGGAGATAAACAATGAAGTTTATTTTTGGAAGACTATGTTATCATGTCCTTCTTGTATTTGGGTTTCAATCTTAGTTTGGTTTATTTTCAGGAATCTTAAGGACCATTATTTACGGAATGGTCTATGATGAACATTGGGTAGTACCATGGAACATTGAAGATTTAAAAGTAGTATCAATTTATATGGGATTATTTTTGAAGATTTGTTTTACCTTACCCATTCTATTTTTGGGATAATGTTTAAAGATAGAAGAAATAGATAGTTGATCTTTTGTGGATCATGTGATTCTCTAGATGATGATTCTTGTGTTTTGATGAGACCAAGTAGTTTCGAATGCTCATCGTTTGGAGAAAAGATGAGTTTTGGTAGAAACTTATTAATGTATGAAACTCTACATGAAGGTAGATATATTTCCTTATGTTTTTGTTCTATGTTGTAAATGAATTCCTCAAAGTTATTAAAAGGAATGTAAAACAAAAACGTTGTTGGTTTACGTTCCTACTAGGTAATCAAAGACCGCTTACACACATCATAATTTTGGGATTTTCTGGTGGTTAACTTCCCCCTAATCATGTTTTCTATCACTCTCCTTTAAGAATGTTACCCTTTGTTTTCTCCTCCATGTCCATATTTCCTACATGGAATCCTAGTATGAGTAAACTCGGGTGGCCTTTGTACTTCCTTTTCTTTCTTTTAAAGTAATGGTGTTACTGACTCTTTTTCCGATGTGGGAATTAAATGAAATTTCAAAACCCAATTTTAAAAATTGCGAGGAAGCAATTTCTTAAGGGGGGAATATTGTAACGGCCCAAAATTTTGAATAAATCTTGTTCACTAATTTCATGGGTTAATTTATTTTATTTTTATACTCAACAAAAATGTTTTATTTGATAAACATGATTATAATTAAAATGAGACCAGTGGGTTTGGACTGTTATATGACAATCGGTCAATATGACCACTATGAACAAAATGTTTTGATTATTGTCTCAAAATATAAGTAATCTTGGTTAACTATTATAGAAATAAGATTTGATGGCCTCACCTAGTAGTCTTGGACCGATCGAATCCCATCTAACAGAGCTTGGGAAGGAGGTAGCACCATTGGGCTTTGCTCTGGACCAAATCCAAGCTGAACTTCATCATGTGAAGCTAGAACGGAATCGTCTTCACGAGAAGTTCAAACTGATAGAAATTACTACTCGGGCAATGTTGACTGAGCCGCCCCAAGATTCTACCACCCTAGCACACCTTACTCTTAGGTCCTATGCTGGTATTATAAGGGGCTATGTAATGAGACCATAACTACCTTGTGTAATCCTTACTTTAAATAAAAATTGGGATTTCTTATTATGATGATGTTTATGAATTTTCAAATGACTGGATAAAAATAGTATGCATATTTTTGATGAATTTTCAAAAGGATATTTTAAAAAAAATGTTTGTGTAAACCTTAAATAATTTAAAATGTGTAATGATTCTCAAAAAATGGTCTTCTATAATTATGTCCAGTACGAAATTTAGAGTCTAATAAGATCAACTTGATTTTTGATGAATAGTAAATTATGAATAGTGATTTTATGATTAGGATTAGTAATATGATCAAATGGCTTAGTAACCTCACTTAAAGAAAGTTTTAAAATAATCTAGGCACCTTGATTAAGTAATGTGATTCAGTAAAATGGTTAAATAACGGTTTCATAAATTATTATTCAAGTATTAGTTTTTTCAGGTGAATAGTGTTTTTTAATTAAAAATTTAATTAAAAATAATTAGAAAATTATTTTTATAAAAATGACTTTATTTTTGAACTCAGAGCATCGATATTATGTTATGGTAATTTTTGGGGTTTTTTCTGAAAAAATGAATTTTCGGTGAATAGTGTTTTTATTTAAAAATAAATTTAAAAATACTTAGAAAATTATTTTTTTAAAATGGAGTTCATTTTTGAAATCAGAGCATGGATATTTAGTTAAGGTGAAATTTTGGGATTTTTATGAGAAAGATGAATTTTTCAGTGAATAGTAAAAATGCAGTTTTAGGGTTTCGGTATGTTTAATGACATCATAGCTATGTCATGATGATGTCATGAGATATTTTAAGGGTTGGCCGGCCAAGGGTGATGAATTATTGTTGTGGGGGCCCCATGTGGCCTAACTCCATGGTAAATGCCAAGGGAGACCACATGGGTTTGAGAAAAGCACATGTGAGGTGTCCCTTGGCCATTAATGCCTTGTCCCCTCACTTTCCCTATAAATACCAAGCCCTCCTCTCATCAATTCGACTCCCCACTCTTCCCCAACGAAGTTCTGGTCTCATTACCTCCCAAGGAGTCCTCCCAAGGAGCCCCCAAGCCATCAAGGTCCCAACCATTGAGGTTTAAGAGTTACATTTTAAGGTAAGGGATCTGACCTCTCTCTTTCATTTCAAGTAATCTCTTTTATGTCATTCCTTTTATGCTCCATGTTCTTATGTTGGAGGATGTTCTTTTATACTCCTCTTACTTCCCTTTTCATGTTAATATAATGAGGGATCCCCTCTTACTCTCATTATTTCGTTTTATGAAGTTTTAAGTGGCGCCGTTAGGCTGCCAATTGATTTGTAACGGATTCTTTCTCCCTTCTCATTTTTCAAGATCTATTTTCATGTAAAGTATTTCATGTTCCTTTTTTTTATTATGTTGGGGTATGATCTCTAAATTTATCATACTGATATTTTATGATCATATGATGAGAGACCCCATTTGATCTCTTCAATTCAGTATTTTGAAGTTTTTAGTGGCGCTGTTATGCTGCCGAATTTTTAAGTGGTTCTTCACCCTTCTCGTTTTGAAGTTCTACTTTCATGTCAATTCTTTCAAGTTCCTTTTTGTTATGTTGGGGTATGATATCTATATCTATCATAATGGACTCTTATTTTCATATGATGAGAGACCCCATTTGATCTCTTCAATTCAGTATTTTGTTGAAGTTTAAGTGGCGCCGTTAGGCTGCCAAATTTTTAAGTGGTTCTTCACCCTTCTCGTTTTGAAGTTCTACTTTCATGTCAATTCTTTCAAGTTACTTTTTTTTATGTTGGGGTATGATCTCTATATCTATCATACTGTAATCTTATGTTCATATGATGAGAGTCCCCATTTGATCTCTTCAATTCAGTATTTTGTTGAAGTGTAAGTGGCGTCGTTAGGCTGCCGAATTTTTAAGTGGTTCTTCACCATTCTCGTTTTGAAGTTCTACTTTCATGTCAATTCTTTCAAGTTACTTTCTATTATGTTGGGGTATGATCTCTATATCTATCATACTGGACTCTTATGTTCATATGATGAGAGACCCTATTTGACCTTGTCAATTCAATTTTGTTGAAGTTTAAGTGACGCCGTTAGGCTGCCGAATTCCCACAAGAGAAATCTTTTTTTTCTTCCTTTCATGTTTTTCATTTGATATGGTATATTTTAAAATTTCATTACCATGTTCTTAAATCTATTATATTTTGTCCCTATACGGTTTGATGGGTCATTTAGGAATGTTTGACCCATGTCCCCTCTCTTCTCAATGTTTTCTAAAACCTTGTAACATAGCCGTTATGCTGCAGAATTTTCGTCTCAAAATGTCTCTCTCTCTTTTCTAAAAATAATTTTATGTTATAAAGTGAATACTCGAAGCTCTTATTTCTACAGGGGTATTCACATATATATCAAAATGTTCTATTTTAAATTCTGGGAATTACATAAATGAAACCCTCTTTCCCTTTCCGTGGGTTTAAAGTGACGTAAAGATCATGTCTTTAAAGCAGTTTTAAAATGTTACGATTATGAAATGAAACCCATTTATTTTATGCTATATGGGTTATTTATGAAATGCTTGATGATGATATATGTGGCTCACATGATAATAAAGGAAAATTTAAGGGTGCGCTCTGATAGCGCTCCAATGCATTGGGTAAAGACTTAATCTCTAGAGATGACCATTTTAACGACGCCTTGGTGAATAACCTTGGTAATTTTAACGACACCTTGGGGATGGACCTTGGTGAAATGAAACGATTGTCAATATTAAATGTTGTAGCCACATATTCAAGTTATAAAAAAATGTTATTTTTATTATGATGTATCTCATGATTTCATTCTCATGCCTTAATGTTATTTTCATGACCTTATTGAAGTATCTCAAGTTCACATGTAAAATGTTTCTCTGGTTTCTCTTACTGGGCCTTATTCTCACCCTTTCTTTTGATGTATGTCCCCAGGTTATGAGATGCTGTAATGAACCTAGGATGAACTTGAGGAGAAGCCTTTCAAGTGTTTATGAAGAATGTTTTTTTTGTTTCATGTATTATGTTCCTGGTTTCCAAGACATTAAACCTTAAAGATCCTCGGTTTTGTAAAATGTAATGAATGTTTATGTGATAAAAAGGCGGGATGCTATACTGGGAACATCCCGTGGCCTACTAGTTGAAGCCTGGAGAGTAGTTACCGGACTAGGATCGGATAGCGGAGACTGGCCTGTAGCCGGGTAAGAATGTCTGTGATACGGATGAGGCAGTCCTGCCTAATCTAGTAGCACAAACTGCGGTGGAGGTAGAGCTGAGGGAGTCATATGGGGTTGCACGTGCTGAGCTCTGTGCTGAGCCTGCTGTCTAGTCTCAGTAGCGTGCATGACCTGGCTGAAAGTGCCTGCTAATGTGCCTCGACAACCGTCTTGGTTGCGGTTCCATTGACGTTGATGTCAGCTGGAAACGTTAGGGGGGTTCTCCTGGCATTCCACCTCGTCAGGGGTCATATAGGGCTTTACCAGTTCCATGGTGTTAACCGAAGCGTACCACTGGCTGTAGGTCGACGAGTCATCCACCACCGGTCATATTCTTGGAGGAATCCCCATTTCAGGGGGCATAAAGTCGCCATGAGTGCGGGATGATGACGACACCGATGGAGTGCATTGTTTCTTCTTGCATCGTCGCTGCTTTCCCTTTTGGGAAGAGGTCAACTGTGAAGGCGATGTAGAGGTACTGGCTACTTCTTCGGAAGGTTCTGGCTGCTTCAGGCATGCCCGGATGATACCATGGTCATGGGAGATGGTTTTTCGTGCCATCCAGTCATCATATTTTTGGGACCCACGGCTGGGAACATGCTGCCCCTCGCCTTCGCTGTCGCTACCAATCTCTGACCCTACAAAGACACTTGCTACATGTGTTGGTCCCGGACCCAACCTGACTATGTTGTTGTTGACCTGGTCTTGAAGCCAGTGTTTAAACACATAGCATTGCTTGAGGGTGTGCCCCAGAATCTGATGATAAGGACAATAGTTGGGGTGATCGGTAAGATTCTCCTCCACCGGCCTTCTGCACTCAGGTAGGCGCACAATCCCTTACTCTAGAGCACTTCGGAAGTAACCAGGGACCTGATTCTTGTTGAACGAATAAGTCTTGTGCCTTTTTTCCGGATAGGGGGCCCTGGGGGCCCTGGGGGCCTGGCCCTGACGAGGGGCCGGAGGGGCCTGCTGAGGAGGCGGTGCCTGATTGTCTCACCTAGGTGGGGGTGGTGCATTGCAAGGGGGAACTTGTCGGTTCTAAGGCGGTCTATGCTGGGAAGGAGCCTGCGCTTGAGGTGGAGGACCTCTGTGGGGTTGTAGCACTGGTGCCGCTGGTAGTAATTCCAGCTGCCTGGGGGCTTCTATTTGGGCCACCGTGGCGGTTTCGGCTTTGGCAGTCCTCCTGGCTGGGATCATAGGGGGCAACGAACATGCCTGACTAGCCTATTGAAGAGCCTCCTCAAGGCGTTGAGCCTTATATGAGAAATCCCAGAACCCTCTAGGGTAGTTCGGGGTGATCAGGGAAGGTACCAGCTGCGTTATAGCATTCCCTACACACATCGACAGTATTTTCTCCTGAGTCAGTGGCATATGGAGGGAGTATGTAAGTACCTTCCACTGAGCGATGAAGTCCGCGACTCACTCATCAGGCCGTTGTTTTCACTTGAAGAGGTCTGCAATGCTGGTCTTTCGCGTGGTGGAGTTGAATTGGTATAGGCACTGCCGGCGGAGATCCTTCCAACTAGTCACTGATCCGATAGGGAGATGGATGTACAAGACGAATGCGGGGCCTTCCAATGTCTGCACCAAACATTAGAGCTTGGCGGCTTCTTGCTGGGCCGGAGTCCCCAGCATGGGGCCACACCTGAAAGAAAAATGGGCCAAGTGCTGTGGCAGGTCCCCTGTCTCGTTGAAGGGTGAGAAAGTGGGGTTCCCAAAACCCAGGGGTGCAGACATATCATCTACCCACGGGAGATATGACTTGCCATCCGGTGTGACTGCCACCTGCCGCGTTTCCAACGCTTCGAGGCAGGCTATGAGTGCCGCTATAAGATCATCCGGATGGGGGTCCCAGTCTTGACGGGGATCCCTAATCACAACCGTGTTTCCAGGTTCTACGACATGATAGATGGCTTCGGCGACTCATGGAGCGACTGGCGGAACGGCCTGTGGGGCGACTGGGGTAACCCGGACTGGATTCTTCAGATTGCCCCATCGTTCAGGAGGGTTTGGCGAGACGTATCACGCCCTCTTTCCGTAAGTTCGGGCTTCTTCCCTGTCTGCGGAAGTAGCATGATCAGGGTTGCTCGGAGGCATCTCACAGGGGGGATTGTTCCAACCCATTCTGCCCCAGCTTGGGATTACCATAGTCGGGTCGCCGCTCTACAGCACGCTCGACCAAGAGTTCGTCAACCAGCCTCTTCTGCTCAGCAAGGTGCTGGCGTAACGCGGCCTTCTCGGGATCTTCGCCCGTCTTCTGTACAGAGGCGGACGAGTTGGAGTGCTTGACAGTTCCGACATGATCCTTACCCATACCGACATTTAGACTGAGTACCAGCGACTCAGTGGGTACAAGGAGGCCTAGAAGGTTCCTCTACTGACGGGTAACCCTCCCTGATGGGTCCAGCAGTGGCGGTACACCCTCGGGGGGTAAGTCTCCATCGAGAAATTCAAGCTCGTCTTCTTTGTCCACTACGTCATCCATGTGGACCGCAACCCCTCTCGAGGTCATGTCCTCAATTTCGCATAACGAATCAGGCTGTCGTCGGATAGGGATGAAGAGGAGAGAGACATAGTGTCCCCGACCATGGACTTGCACATGGGGGGTAGCTTCCCTGATGACTCTGTGGAGTACTTTGAAACTCAGAATGCATTTCCATTGAAGGGTGCTCTGACGGCCTGGTGACTCAGGGTGCTGGGCCATAGGGAGTGCGGCCAAATCGATCAGGCGGAATTGCTCGCCGATTTCTTCAAAGTGCTCTCGACTTCGGGGGTACATCACCCACTCGTAACAAAGGCGGGTGTGTGTCACCTATAAGGTTCGACAAAAGCACCCCACTTCTTCTGGGGTAATGGACTCTGGTGCATGAAGGTTCAGTGCCGCCGTCGGCCAGAACTTCTCCAGGAAGTGATCCGCTGTGAGAATGCTCTGGAAGCTCCTAGGTTCAGACTCGGGGTCTGGCCCTGTATTGCCCCACTCGTCAACCGGGGTCGGATAAGAGACCGGTAGCGGTACCGAGGCGGACCTCTGGGAAAGTAAACTTGGCGACGGAGAATACGGCGAACGAGCTGACTGGCCGCCGAATTCCGGGCCATCCTCTGAAGAGTGAGGTGACCTAACAATGATATCACGACACGATGGGCTGATAGCCACAACTTCAGGCGCAAGAGTTGCGGCTGTCGCCGATAGGTCATGTCATTGATCTACCACTTTTGGTCCCCAAAATAGATCTCTGTGATCTCTGGTAGAGGTAGATGTCGCTTCTGGTGACAACGATGGTGATTTCACGGTCAGGACCTGCAGAATTTCCACGATTTCTTCTTCCTGGATGTACCTACAGAGAGAGGTGGGAATCCGGTGGACCTCACATTCCGGGAGAATGAGGCTGACGCGCCTGGTTCCTGCCCTAGTCTTTGATGCAGAGGAGGGGGGAGAAGGTTCTATCGCTGAGTCGCATTCCGCTTCAGAATCCGAGAAATGAGCCGGTTTGAACTCCACCCGCTCCCCCCCAGGATTCTTCCTGTGGCGGCGACGACCCGCTTTTCTACCCTGGGGTGGCTCTTCGGGATAGGGTTGACTCTGAATATGTATTCTTGGGGTGGCGCTAGCACCGTGGCGGAGAGGGCCCCCACTCGAGGTGGCCGGGGGGCGAGGGGCACCAGGGCAAATGTCGAAGGGTACATGGGGAGGACCTCCATGGACGGTGCAGGCGGAGTGAGGCTGACCTTCACTCCTCAAGTTGCCGGGGTGAGGAGGACCTTCACCAGTTGCAGAGAAGACATAGGAAGGACCCCCACATTGGAGAAGGACCGGATGGACAATGCCTTCATATCGGCGGTCGGGGGCAGGAGGAGGGACTTCATACCCTGTATAGTGGGCGCGAGAGAGGTTTCCGCGCCGAGCATCACTGCCGTGGGGCAGGTCTTCGTTCAGGATAGGGGTAGCACGATGCATACCTCTGTGATGAGCTTCAGAGCGGGGAAATCACACGCTCTGTAGAATGGTGGTAATGAGAGGACCTCTGTATGGAGTGACGTTACCGCGGATTGGTTCGTGGAAATCATCGCTCGGGCCTGCGACCCTGAGAGTCAGCCCAACCTGTCCGTGGGGAGGTGGGGGCCTCGATCCCGGTCGGGTGAAGGAGTGCCCTTGCTAAGTGTATGAAGGAACTCTATGATGTATGTCGGCGGTGGCTTGGTCCATAGTAGTTGTTGACATCGACGTATCTTGGCAAGCGTCATCAGCCCAGGCCCGACACAGACTTCGGGTCAGACGAGCTGGCGGAGGTGGTGTAGGGGAATAGCCTACCTACTCTTCCTGCGAAGTCGGATGACGGCGCTGACATGGCCGAATGGGAGCCCTTGCCTGGAGCCCTTGGATCAGGACTCTGAGCGGCCCGAGCCAAACATCACCCGTCTCATCAGCATAAGGTGAGGAGTCGTCGAGGCGTTCTGGGGACAGGCTCCCGAAACGATTGAACGTTGGGGTGGGGAGCAAGGGCTCCCTACGTGGCCTGTTAGGGTGGTGTTGACAGCGGGTCCTGGATGCTTCCAGGTCCAGGCGGGCCATATCATGAGTTGGGATAACCCCTTCCTCCTCCTACCTGCGTACAAGGCTGCTGACCACCCTTCGCTGTATGATCTCTGATAGGGAAAGGGGATGTGGGTGCCCCGTATTCGTGGATGTAGAGGCCGTCGTGGTGGAAATGGAGCCACACTGGGTGGTTGTGCCGGCGTTTCCCCCGCCCCTGCGAAGGTGAGCGGGCGGGGATCGTGTCTCCACAACAGCAACCTGGTTCCTGGGAAACAGATATATCAACTCATCAGTACCTCGAGGAAGAGGATTGACAACCAGTGCCCCAGCCTCATTCCATTCTCCATGTCTATAAGAAGGATCCATGCCAACACGTTGCAGAACGGAATGCCCCATGCTCTACTGCCCCAACTTCTGGTGAGTTTCACGCCAGGCCTGCCATTTTCTGGGCGGGACCCAGCACCGGATATCTGGATCCGGTGACACGTCAATCTACTGGTGTCTCAAACACTACTAATGTCCATATTGAGGAGAATAAATTCATGTCGGGTTCACCATTTTTGTTTCCGACGCTTTCTCCAGGGCGCGCGCGCATCCGTGTGCGGAGGAGGATGTGCTGAATTGTTTCCCCGCATTCCCGCTTTCCAATGGCGGGAAACATTCGCTCCTTATTTAGGGAAGTCTGCTCCTTGATCGAAAAGGGATGATGGGATGTCGGTTCTTCCTTCCGTGGATTCCTCCTCGGAACTCATCACCTAATCCGGGTCTACCTCATAGATTTAATACGTTGTTCGATAAACTCTTCCCAGTTCCATGTTTCCATGGATGCCGGTTAATTAACTGCTTCTGTCGGGACATTCCAAAGGGTCCGGTCAGGGCAGTAACCTTCTGTCAGGGAAGTAGTCACGTCGAGGCATCAGTAGCATGTCTGGATGCTAGGGAACTGACATGTCTATCTATTATCCCTTGTCATAGGACTTCTTGAGGGCGTGGAAGCCCGAGGAATCCCACATCGAGCGCGGGGAATTATATGCCGTAGACATATATCTGAGGTTTTCCTCATCTTCCTCTGTTTAACACAGGGTATGCCGCAAGTTTAACGTCTAGCGGAGACGGTTACGCCAAAGGCGTGCCATTCGAGATTTTCCTCAGGCATATCATGTTTATCATGAGGTAGGCCGTGAGTTTAACGTCTTACGGAGACGAAATGAGGGTGATCAGAATGTACCATAGAGACAGATCAGGTTGGTATATCCCTAGGAGGGAACACCTAGAAGGTTCCCCAAGGGGATGGATCAGAATGGCCAATGAGGATGGATCTGAGGTGGTGTGCCCCATGGTGGAGAGATGTCACACCGTAATGGTTGATCTGAACACCACTGAGGGCGGATCAGGGAAAGTACAGCCCATAATGGGGAACACCAAGGTCTACCATTGGCTGGGATTGAACCTCATGAAGGTTTCCTATGTACCCTGTGTAGAGGACAGGGACCAAAACCCACGTAGTTCGAAGGGGTGATGAATCAGGGTGTACATAGAGAACAATGACCCATAGACATGTTGGGGCTTACGCGTGGATAACGGCCCATGTACTGCTTGGAGCAGCGAGGAAGTGGATGGAATGATCCCACCATGATGTGGCGGCCTGGGTAAGAATTAGGGCGGATGATGGAAGGATGAATGAATTAGAGGGAGAATGACATGGGACCATCACAAGGGCGACAGTGAAGTTGGGCTTGAGCCTTGAAGAGACCTCCTACGTATTCCCATGGTAGGGAACCAAAGTCCGCGTAGTTCGGGATGGTTCCTACGAGCCAACGTGAAAGTGGACCTTGGCCCGATGGATGTTGGGCTTGAACCTCGTGAGGTTTTCTACGTACCATGCCATGACATGGATCAAAGTCCTCGTAATTCAGGTTGGTGCCCCGGAGGACTGACGTGAATATGGACCTTGGTCCGATGGGTGTCGTTAGCGAACCGACGTGAAGGTGGACCTTGGTCCGATGGGCATCGTCAGCGAACCGATGTGAAGGTGAACCCGGGGGTCCACTAGTGGTGGGCTTGAACCTCGTGGAGGATTCCTATGTACCATGCCTTAGCACAGATCAAAGAACACGTAGTTTAGGTTGGATGTGGGAAGGACGTCGTGAGCGAGGAACTTGGTCCGGATGGTGTGGGGCTTACACACTAGGCTACCCGAGTGCTGGTGAACTGACACGAAGGTGGGTCGGGATGAACAACGGATGGTGGGATTGAACCTCTGGGAGGCTTCCTATATACCACGCCGTGACATGGATCAAAGACCTCTTAGTTCAAAGGGGGCTTCGTCAGCGAACCGACGTGAAGGTGGGCCTTGGTCCGATGGGTGGTGGGCTTGAACCGCAGGGAGGCTTCCTACGTACCATGCCTTGACGTGGATCAAAGTCTTCGTAGTTCAAAGGGGTCACAACAGTTTGCCATCAGACTCAGATGCAGTTTAACATCATGCAGGACGAGGATGAACTTGACGTGAATAAATGATGGGTGGGCTTGAACCTCAGGGAGGCTTCCTACGTACCATTCCATGACATGGATCAAAGACCTCGTAGTTCAAAGGATGGAAGTCGTCAGCGAACCGACGTGAAGGTGGAACTTGGTCCAATGGATTTCATCAGCGAACCAACGTGAAGGTGGACCTTGGTCCAATGGTGGTGGGCTTGAATGTCGTGAGGCTTCCTACGTACCATGCCTTGACACGGATCAAAGACCACATAGTTCAAATGAGGTGTGGAATACTGTTTAACGTCATGTGGGAGGTGGGTGATCTGACGTGGGTGAGGTCGGAACGATTGGGTGATGGGCTTGAACCTTATGGAGGCTTCCTACGTACCATGCCTTGACATGGATAAAAGACCTCGTAGTTCAGGAGTGGATGCCGAAAGCCCGATGTGAGCAAGGACCTTGGTCCGGATGGTGTGGGGCTTACACACTAGGCTGCTCGGGTGCTGGTGAACGGACATAAAGGTGGGTCGGGATGACCAATGGATGGTGGGATGGGACCTCTGGGAGGCTTCCTACGTACCATGCCGTGACATGGATCAAATACCTCGTAGTTCAAAGGGGGATTCGTCGGCGAAATGATGTGAAGGTGGACCTTGGTCTGATGGGTGGTGGTCTTGAACCTCATGGAGGATTCCTATGTACCATGCCTTGACATGGATCAAAGTCTTCGTAGTTCAAAGGGCTCACAATGGTTTTCCATCAGACTTGGATGCAGTTTAACATCATGCAGGACGAGGATGAACTTGACGTGAATAAATGATGGGTGGGCTTGAACATCAGGGAGCATTCCTACGTACCATGCCATGACATGGATCAAAGACCTCGTAGTCCAAAGGATGGAAGTCATCAGTGAACCGACGTGAAGGTGGACCTTGGTCCAATGGAAGATGGTCTTAAACCTCAGGGAGGCTTCCTACGTACCATGCCTTGACATGGATCAAAGACCTCATAGTTCAAATGGGTGTGCATTTTAATGTCATGCAGGACAAGGGCATACAATTTAACGTCATGCTGGCCGAGGGGATTTCAATGGATGATGCTTACTCTAAGCCCGTGTGAGTCATGCTCAGTGTGAGAAACAAGAGGCAGGAAGGACCTGACGATCACATCGCGAAGGGTGCGTCTGTGAGAAGCGAAGAGGGGCTTATGCGTTAGGTGGCCCATGGTGCTGGGACTTACTCCAGGATGGAGGCCCGAAGTGCGGCAAAGCGCAGTGAAAGAGGGATTTGGGACCAATGATGGGAGGTGCCTCATTCCCTATCACGCCCTCCACTGACCTTGGTAGTGGGGAAGTACGGAGATGCAGGGGTTCAACCTTCTGCAAGAGGGGCTTGGGGCTTGAACAAAGGTGGTTTCCCTTTTCCCATGGAAATATGCTACTCCGAGAAGGAGGATATCATCCCTTGTGGAGGGGGTGACCTCGTCTCTATGGAGACAGGTGGCGTAAAAAATGTCCGAGATGGGGGGACCCTACGTGCGAAGCACGGGGCCAGATCACAGTTTAACATCATGTGTTGAGGACGTGGTGCTTGGCAGTTTAAAGTCCTGTAGCTCGGACGAGGTGGGATTACTCCACACCCCTAGGACTTACATGACCGACACCCTTTGCTCCTTTGGGGAGGGAAGGTCCCAGTAAGGACGTGGTCAAGGGGGGTCATAGAGCGAACCATCGAGGGGTCCACGTTAGCGTGGATATGCGAAGAAGCAATAGCTGTTAGCATGCCTATGTGAAGAAGCATTAGGTGATGCAATGCTACGAGTGGTGTTGTTCGTGGGACTTTGAAATTACATCGTGCAAACTTGGAGGGTCGCACGGGGAGAGGAATTTACAAGTAGAGGAGTGTGCTTCGCAAAGTGGGATGACTTGGCCTTATCATGGGGAAAAGGTGTGAGTGGAGGGTGCTTCACGATGTAGAAAAGTATTCGCGGAGCACTGCCTCGCGAAGAGAAGGTGCCTCACGAATCAAGGTACTGCGAAGCAGTGTGCATCATGATGTGTAGCGATCCTGCCTTAGCATGGGGATCACTAGTACAGGATGGGTGTTTCACGAAGCATAAACGCTCCGCGGCTACCCGGGTTCCCTTGGGAATCCCCCTCCTTCGCAAATTCCCTTGAGCTTTACGAAGGGAATCCCTCTCGGAAGAGGGGCTCAAAACAAGACAAAGCGAAGACGTCACGCAAAGTAGAAGCACCTCGCGGAGCTCATGATTCCCGGGGAAACGGGTGCTTCGCGATTCGGGAGTGGAGAAGCCGAAATGTCGGATTGTCCATCCTTTTAGAATCAGGGGAGCCCGGTATTTATAGGGAAGGGGCGCCACGAAGCAGAACTCACGCGGCACCTCCGGTGCTTCGCGGCAGGCTCGCAAACGTCAGGCCGTTCACGGAGAGGTAGCGCCTCCGGTGCTTCTTGGCGGGCTCGCGAACGCCAGGCCGGTCGCGGAGAGGTACCACCTCCAGTGCTTAGCGGCAGGCTCACGAACGTCAAGACGTTCGCGGATAGGTACCGCCTCTAGTGCTTCGCGGCGGGCTCGCAAACGTCAGGTTGTTCGCGGAGAGGTACTGCGCTGCTCGGGGGTGCTTCGCGCGGCAGCGTGCGGGGTTTCTTTTTCGGCCCTTCATTTCGTGCAATATTTTGGCGCCAACAACTGGTCTTAATTCTATTGGATAAATGTAATTCGACAAAATAAAACCTTAGGAATAAAATACGACCCTTTAAGTCCACTTGGATTAGATTAGGACATTTATTATTATTTAATTTTAATTAGTGTTAAATGTGTTAAATTCAAGTTTTCTTAACTAAATCATTTTAATATAGGGTTTTCAATATGATAACACAGACTATAAATATTAATTTGATATATAAAAAGATTTCCTACATAATGGTTTTTAATTTATAATTTTTAGACATTAAATAATTTATTTATGACACAGTGATGATGGAGTAATTACCTTATTAATGAATGGTTAAAATAATTGATATTATAAATATCCAAATAAATGTAATTTGAGACATTTGATGAATTACACTAATTTTATAGGTTAATGTGAAAAGTTACGGTTGATTAAATAAATTTAGTTTGAAGTGATAATGTTGTTATGACTTTCAAAAAAAACAAAATACCAAATAGTGTCAAAATTTACATAAATTAATTTTTAAAACAAATTCTATATTATTGGATGATATAATATTACTAAAAATATATGGTTAGGCCAAATATCTTAAATAATATTATATATGTCATTAATGGACAAATTTTGGTTATTTTGGATGTTTATAGAATGTTTATTAACCATATAGTGTAAGAATACAAGAAGACACGGTAAAAGTTAAATTATTTAATATAGAGTTAATTCTAAAAGACAAGGGTAAAATGGTAACCTAAACTTTTATAAAACCTATTTGTCGAGAGTATTTCGGACCATACCCACATTATCTTATAAATAAATCAATATGGATCCATTATAAACCGAATATGATTTTATTATAAATAAATATATCAATCTTTTACAAAGGTTCCCCTCACCCCTCTTTTAAAAGGGCACTCACCCTTCTCTCAATTTCACATCTTTAAAGCCCTTTGTCTCATCCAAACCATACCCAAATATCCTTTAAAATGTACTCCCTTAATTATAGAGGACATCCTTTAGTCCGAAATCCATCTTATTGATCCATTTTGATCAAATCAAAAGGAAGAACCTGAAGAAGAGGTAAATATTTCATCACCTCTTTCATGTTATTTTCTTCTTCCACTTCTTCTTTCCTTGTTGTTTCCAATATAAAATAATAACTCTAGTATATTCTATATATAGTTGTTTTATTACAAATATGATACAACCATATTCATTATTATATCAATCCTTTGAATGACATGTCACCATACATGAATATGTATGGCTTACTGTCTCCACTTCGTGATGTAGTTGTTATTCAATACATTTCTATTTGGATGGGTATAATAATGATTTATAATTGATGTAAATAATAAATATAACATGATATTGATTCTTTATATATGTTATACCATCCAATTATAGACAATTTTAATATCAAAAGCATGAAAATGTCGCTCGTGCGTACGTACAGATTACCGTCTCCCCGAACGCGATGAGATTCATTCCCCATCATAACCATTCAAGTATAATTTCCACTTGATGATTACAAATAATGTTTAATGACTTGATATAATTATGGATATGAAGAAAAAACATCCCATTCATAACAAACATGACTCACGTAACATATAATATAAAGGAAAAAGAATCAGTTAACACCAGAAAATACAATAATACTAAAATTTCATTATCAAAGCACTATTAGAAGATCATATATGATATCATAATTAGCTATATGGTTTTTTTATAATTTTAAAACAATTATTTAACTATTATATAGGAGGATAATGTACCTTTGGCCAAGGAAAATTACAAGGTAAGGGTTAATTTCAAAATCTCTTCATTATCTAAGGTTGTTTATACATAATTATCTACTAGGGCCTCTTTATCATCCAAACCCTTGTTTCGTAAAAAATGTATTTAAAAACATTTTTACTATTTACTAGAAAATTATTTAAAGTAATTTATACCCTTTTTTGACTTTATAAGTTTTTTAAAAAATCTTTTTGTTGTTTTCAAAACAAGGTACTTTGTGGAATTTTTGACAAAATTAAGGTAAGAATGTTTTTTTAACTTATACGACGGGTGCGACTATTTTCCACCATTATAACATTGTCAAATCATACCTTACAATATTATAAGAATATTTTCAAAATAAATGTTTTTGATATAATTATGTGACTCATAAATGATTTAAAAATAGAACATGATATTTCTCTCAAATAGTTTTGATTTCATCTATGTCAACAACCTTTGATAAATTTTACACTTGTTGAAGTTGAATTTTTATGATACAAATATCCCATATTGTATTTTTGGTTTTGTGATATGTTTGACTGTGGATGAGTTATTTTTATTTCATTCATGGTTTATGGTTAAAGTATTGACATTATGTATGCTAGTTTTTATAGAAATGTTTATGTTATATTTTGTCCATTTCTTAAGATGAATGTATTGGACTAGTATGTTCCGGGTTGGGGACCGGTAAAAGTAAGCCCTCAGGGTTGGGTTCTGGTTATAGTAGACTCTCAGGTTGGAGTCCGGTTACAAAGGCTCTCCGGGTTGTAGTCTAGTTAAAGAGTCTCTCCAGTTTGGAATCTGGTTACATAGGCTCTCCAGGTAGGGGTCCAGTTACAGTTATCCACTAAGTCCTGACACGAGGCCTTGACACAATAATCAACATCTGGTACTATAAATTCCCTCATTATCAAATTAGTTATTACATGTGATTATTCGACTAGTAGAATATCAATGTTTATTTTTATATGCTAATGTTGGATTTATTTTTTCCATATTATGTTCAAGTTTATTTTTAAAAGGAAATTATTTTTATTACACATCTTTCCTTACAAGTTTATAGCATCCGCTAAATTATATACCCTTACTGAGCATCTGAGCTCACCCCATTCTTAGGTTCTATTTCCTAGGACTCTAAGAAATGTTTTATGTTTGAGATGCAGGGTTAAGCTAAGGGAAAAATGGCATTCTCAATGGATTTTTTTGGGTAGTATATTAGAAAGTGTAATGTAATGTTCATGTATTTAATCTAGATTAAAAGACTGTTAAATTGATTGGTCTTTCAGGACTTGATTCTTTGTAATCATGCCAATATATTAAAATATTGCACCGACTCTGGGCTTCTGGGGCCGGGGCGTTATAGTTGGTATCAGTGGATGTTTAACAATATCCTTGGAAATAAGATTTAGATAAAATATGATTAGGGAACATTACCCTAAGATAGACTATGAGGATTAGTATAGAAGAACATACAATATTTTTGGCATGTAGATATTTTGTTAGTTATCCAAGAAAATACATCCATGTCTGGATACGAGCAGGTAGAGGTGGCTCTGGCACATATATACCAAGGGGTAAAACCCGAAAACACTGCTTTGCACTAGACTCGAACAAGAACTGGTGCACGACAAAGGGCTTTACTTCACTATTGGTTACGACACTCCCAAGGGATATGTTTAGGATAATTCTCATTTTCATTACAAATCATTATGAAGGATTTAGGAGTATATACCTACACAAAGAAAATATTTTTATGATTACAGAATATATCCATTAAATGATCAATTTACGATACGTATTTTACAAGTTTGGAATTATTCATTGTGATTCATAAACTAACCAAGTGTATGCCATTGTATTGAAATGAAGCCTAGTAGAAGGAATGAGAACTCTATCAATATGTATGATCCAAAGAGTAAGAAGGATCATATCATTCATCGTATTAAGCCAATGTTTAGAAGGGAAATAGTCTCCCATGTATTCTCAACATTTGAAGAAATTATATAATGTGTTAATAATATTTGTAAGGAATTTTCTGAGTCCTATGGGTTTTAAGGGAAGCAAGAAAAGAAAAGGATGGTAGAGAGAAAAGTGGATAAAGGGAAGAAGGGAAAGAAGTATTTTCCCATATGTGATAAATGTGGAAATAATCACCGTGGTAAATGCTTGAAGGGAATGGGAGTTTGTTATAAGTGTGGAGAAAAAGGAAACCAAGTACGTGATTTCAAGGGTAAGAAAAAGTTTTCAAATGTAAAATGCGTCATCTACAAGGCATTGGGACACTACCCGAATCAATGTCCTAGTCATCAGAGTATACCACAAATGATGCTATTGGATAATAACCAAGTTATGATACTACCTCAGATGAAGAGGAAATACTAGTGTTCTTATGTTGTTATTATAGAATTATTTCATTTGAGTGTTTCATCAACAATATACAGGTCATAATAATTTTAGAGATAACTAAAGATTTTACTGTAGTACTATTTCATTAAGGATTTGAGATTATATGGTTCTATGAAAAGTGACTTAATAGTAAGATAAAATGTTTGGAAAAATATATGGTTTAAGGGAAGGTAATCCTTAATATGGTCCTGATAATGAGGTAGTGAATTTGGAATAATAGATTGTTCATTTGGATAAATTATATTGGATATTATTGACTTCCTTGAAACTGATTAATAGTTAGTATATTTCATCATTGTTGGAATATTCTAAATTTTTGGATATAAGGAATATATACAGTATTATATAAAGGAAAAGGGAGAAAGAATGTAATTAATAAGGTTTTATGGTAATTCAGGTTGTTACCATGTTTGAAAATAATACATAATGAAGGTGTTCACCTGTTATTACGTGGAAAAAAGGATTTTCATTTTGTTTAACTTCCTTATAAATTTTGGACTGTGAGATTGGATAGAATTTTTTTTGATAAGTCTAAAGGTTGGAAGGGATTAAGATTGAAATTGGATACTATTTTTAAGGTTATTTTTGGATTATTGTAAAAAGGACAACACACAGACCGTGCAACATCCCGTCATGTCGGACAAAGCTATTAGAATCGAACCCACAACCATAGTACGATTGTGATTTATCACCTACCACTGGACTATGTGATATCCCCAGATTTTATAATGTAGTTTCTTTTTTAAAGGGTCTGATAGGTGAATTATAAATCATTTTTTTTGAAACCCTATACATTTAAGATAAATAAGAATATTTTTTTTAAATCTTTTGGAGTGAAATATAAGTTTGTGGTAGAATTTAGTTAAAGAATGAAACTCTACATGTCAAATATATATATATATATATATATATAATTTTTTTCCTAAAATTCTATTGGTAAATTAATTATTAAAATTTAGGGAATGGATTTTAAAACCAAAAAATGTGTTATCCTAATACCTTTTGTTTTGTTGAACCGATGATATTTTAAATCATCATAGATTGATGGATTTGAGGCCCTCAATTTTACACTTGTTTGTGATTGATGTCCTCAATCACTCCCTATATATATTTACATTTTTTTCACAAATTATGTGTCTCTAATTTCCACCAATGTTCTCCTAATTGAGAGTATAATTTGGTGGTGACCCTTTCATTTCCCTTTTCTTCTTGTTAAGACTAAATTTTATTAACCCAATTTCTGATGTGGGTTTTCCCACAACGGTATTTTCTATTTTCAACCTTTTATATTAGAAGAAAAATTTAAAATTGCGAGGATTCAATTTATTTAAGGAGGGAAGAATGTAACACCCCACTATTTCACATTTTGTTATTTCATCAATGTAATTAAATAACTTGCACTACACGCAATGTAAGAATAATGTGAGCTTCTTAAATAACTTTCACCACCCCTTACCAAACTGGCCGTTCAAAAGAAGTTATGAATTGTTTTAACTGAATTTTGAACTTTATATAATACTTGTAATTTCATAATCTATAATGTGAGCTTCTTAGACATAATTTAAGAATAAATTCCTTTTTTCAGATAAAAGAATTATTTTTCAAAAAATGCAATTTTAAAGCCTTTTAATGGAGAAGGCTCATTAAATACAATATTTGAAACTTTTATATATTCAATTTGACAAAATAAAATTTTTATTTAGAATTGAGACAAAATCATTATGTTTCGATAATTTTTTGGTGTTTTCTGAAAACATTCATATTTGGGTGATTAGTGAAAAATACTATATTTAACTGAAAACAACATTTTTAAAAAAAAAATTGTATTTTTAAATTATATATTTTAATGGTTTGGAAGTATAAATAGATTATATTTTTACCATTTAATCCAATGCTGGTCATTGTAATTAATTTCACTTTGAAAATGGACATAAAAAAGTGTTAATCTTTTTATAGTTATTATTTCATAAAAATACACATTTTGGTTTTGACAAAGGGAATTAATTTTAAATTAATTAATGAAAATTATATATTTTTAAATTTTTAAAAACGAAATAATTTTTTAATTCATAATATAAAAATTTTCTTAGGGTGAATTTTCCATATTTTTCTAAAAACATTCAATTTTTTGAGGAATAGTAAAAAACACTACATTATTTTTTAAAACCCAATTTTTATTAAGGATAATAATTATTTTATTTAAATTTTTTTAAAGTAAAAATAGATACCTAATAAAAATATTAGTTCAATTTAATTCATTAGAATCATTTTTATAATAAAATTAGATGTATAAAAGTTTATTAATCTTTTTAACGTCTTTAACCCACCTTCTGGAAGAATTTTAAAATTTGTATAAAACATAATTTTACAGCTTGTTTTAGTTCAATTTCTAAAATTATAGAGACAAGGATAACCTCAATAATTAAAATGAGGTTCAATAAGATGAAAATAATGATTGGTGAATAGTAACTTCTGACATTTATTTACCTTAGTTAAAAGTAAATTGAGTAATTCTGGGTAAAAATGATATTATAATAACCTTAACACAAGTCTTAAATTTATTGGATAAATATAATATGACCAAAAACAACCTTTGGAATAAAATATGACTATTTATGTCCACTTTAATTGGATTAGGACATTTATTATTATTTAATTAAAAGTAGAGTTAAAAGTGTTACATTCAAGTTTTCATAACTAAAACATTTTAATATAGGGTTATACATACGATAAATTCAACAATAAATTTTCATTAGAAATATAAAAAGGTTTCATAAATAATGGTATTTTTTGAATAATTTTTAGACATTATATAATTTAATTATGACACAATGATGATGCCGTAATTACCTTATTAATGAAACAATAAAATAATTGATATTATAAATATATAAATAAATGTAATTTTAGACTTTTGAGGAATTAAACTAATTTTATAGGTTAATATAACATGTTAGGGTTGATTAGAAATTTTTTTTCGGAGTGATGAGGATGTAATGACTTTCCCAAAAACAAAATATCAAATAGTGTCAAAATTGAAATAAATTAATTTTTAAAACAAATACTATATTATTGGTTGATATAATATTCATAAAAATATAAGGATCTTCCAAAGGGATTTAATAATCTTGTATATGTAATTGATGAACCACTTGAGTTTCTTTTGGATGTTTATTGTATGTTTATTAACCATATAGTGTAAGAATACCTGAAGACATGGTAAAAGATAAATTATTTAACTTAGAGTTATATCTAAAAGATAAGGTAAAAATGGCAACCTAAACATGTCTAAAACCTTTTTTTAGAGGATCTCTACCCATACCTACATTATCTTCTAAATAAATTAATTTGGAAACATCATAAATAGAATATTATTCTTTTATAAAATATTATTTCAATACTTTCCTAAGGTGCCCCTCACCACTCTTATAGAACAAAACTCCCCTTATCTCAAATTCACACCTTCAATTCTGTTTGGCTCGTCAAACCCCTACCCATATATCCTCCCAAATATCCTCCAATAATTATATAGGCCTTCCTTTAGTCATAAATCTAATCTAAGGATCCCTTCTTATCCAATTAAAAGGAAGAACCTGAAGAAGAGGTAAATATTTCATCATCTTTTTCAAGTTCTTTTCTTCTTCCACTTATTCTTTCCTCGCTGTTTCCTTTCTATAATAATAAATATAGTTGATTCTATATACTGTGATGTTATTATAAATATGGTACAACCATATTCATTATTCTATCCATCCTTTGAATGACATGTCACCATACATGCGTACGTACGGCTTACCGTCTCCACGTCGTGGTGTAGTTGTTATTCAATACATTATTTTTTGGATGGGTATAATAATGATGTATAATTGATATAAATAATAAATATAACATGATAATGATTCATTATATATGATATAAAATCCAATTATATATGATTTAATATCAAAAGAATGATATTGTCGCTCGTGTGTACGTGCGGATTACCGTCTACACGAATGCGATGAGATTCATTCCCCATCATAACCATTCAAGACTAATTTTCATTTGAAGATTAAAAATTATGTTTAAAGACTTAATATAATTCTGGATATGAATAATAAACATCCCATCCATAACAAACATTACTCACATAATAAGGAATATAGAGGAACACGAATCAGTTAACACCCGAAACGATGATAATACTAAAATATCGTTAACAAAGCATTATTAGAAGATCATATATAATATCATAATTATGAATATGGTTTTTGTATAATTTTCAAACAATGATTTAAATATTGTAATAGAGTATAACATACCCTCAACCAAGGAAAAGTACAAGGTAATGGTTAATTTCACAATCTCTTCATTATACGAGGTTGTTTATACGTAATTATCTATTGGGACCTCTTTATCATCCACATCTATATTTCTTAAAAATGTTTTTAATAACATTTTTACTATTTACTAGACAATGGGTCAATGTAATTTATAGCCTTATTTGACCTTATATATTTTTAAAGGAATCTTTCCATCATTTTCCAAACAAGGTACTTTATGACCTTTTTGAAAAAATTAAGGTAAGAATGTTTTTTTAACTTATACGGCGAGTGCGTCTATTTTACGCCGTTATAACATTGTAGAATATTCCCTTACAAGCTTATAATAATATTTTAAAAATAAATGTTTTCTTTATAATCATGTGACTCTTAAATGATTTCAAAATAGAAAACGATATTTATATCAAATAGTTTTTATTTCATCTATCTCAACATCCATTGATAAATTTTACACTTGTTTGAAGTTGATTTATTTTGATACAAATCTCACATATTATATTTAAGGTTTTGAGATATGTTTGACTATAGATGAGTTATTGTTATGATATTTATGGTTTATAGTTAAAGTATTGACATTTTTTATGATATTTTTAATACAAATGTTTATGTTACATTTCAACCTTTTCTTAAGATGAATGTATTGGTCTAGTATGTTCCAGGTTGGGGACCTATATTAGTAATTCCTCCGAGTTGGGGTCCAGTTACAACAGAATCTCTGGGTTGGAGTCTGGTTAAAAAGGATCTCCGTGTTGTAGGCTAGTAAAAGAGGCTCTTTGCGTTGGAGTCCGGTTACAAAGGCTCTCTGTGTTGGGGTCCAGTAACAGTTATCTCCTAGGTCCTGGCACGAGGCATTGACAAGGAAATTAAAGACCAATACTATACATTCCAACATTATGAAATTAGTCATTACATGTGATTATTCTACTAGTAGAATATCCATGTGAATGTTTATATGGTAATGTATGATTTATTTTTTCCATATTATGTTTAAGTTTATGTTTAAAATGCTATTTTTTTTATTACACATCTTTCTGTAAAAGTTTATAGCTTCTGCTAAATTATTTACCTTTACTGAGCATCTGAGCTCACCCATTTCTTATGTTTTATTTTCCTAGGATCCGAATAAGTGTTTTATGTCTGAAATTAAGGGTTAAGCTAAAAGAACAATGGAATTCTCAAAGGATTTTTGTTGTTGTATGTTATAATGTGTAATGTACCGTTCATGTATGTAATCTATTTTCCAAGACTGCTAAACTGCTCGGTCTTTCAGAACTTGATTCATTGAAATCATGATAATTTATTAAAATAATGCACGGACTCTGGGCTTCTGGGTTCAGGGTCTTACATTAATCTAGGAATTTTTTTAAAAAAGATATAATAATATTATATATTATTCATCTGAGTCCTAATAAATCTTTAGAGAAATATAAAGAAAGATTAATATCTATATCAACCTATATATTTTGATAAATTGGCCTATATTTAAAATTATAGTGGATTATAAAATAATCCATTTTAAACCAAAAAAATATTGGATAATCTATTCAACCCCTCTTGTGATACTCACTCTGAAAAATAGTTATTATTAGAGGAGATATTTTCATTGGTATTAATGTTTTCAAATCATTTATTGTGATTTATTTATTCTTTAAAGATATCAAATTTATGATATATATAAATTTAAATTCATTAAATGGATAATTGTAAATAAGGATTTGCTATAAAAACATTATTTATTTGATGGTAAAAATTATTCTCAATGTATTATTAATATGAGATTTCATATTTATAGAATGGGTTTTCATATTTGGTCAACTATAGAAGTTGAATATGTTATTCCTGGTACAAATAGAATTACTTGGGACGATTCAACAGAGTCACCTTACAATAATAATTGAAATTCCATGAATTCCATTTAATATTAACTATGAGATGAAGAGTATATTATAATTTATTCACGTAAAAATGCTAATGCGATTTGGGATACTTTTTTTATTTCCCATGATGGAACTACTAATGTTAATGGAGATGATCCTTAATACTTATACTATCAAATATAAGCAATTTAAAATGATGTCTGTTGAACATATTTCTAACATGTACGCCATGTTTAATAAACATTTCAACACAATGAGCTCTCTTAGAAAGTATATATCAAACATGGATCAGATCATGAAGCCCATAAGATTACTACTAGAAATATGGAGAGGATCATTAGTTTAAATTTGAGAATCATGTGATATAAGCATGTTTCCAGTGAAATAGCAGATAAAAAAACTGATGATGTGAGATTAAGAATTGAAGGTAAACTCTGAAGAACATGAAGACACTAAGTGATAGTCTGTAGCTTTCAAGAATAAGACACTGAGACAAAAAAATAAAAATAGAAATAGAAAGTACATTGTTTAGATTAATGTGATAGTGAATCTCATTCTAATAGTGATGTGGGCATGGCTTAATCAACCTGAAGATTTTAAAAGTATTATAAGAATAAAATATTCTTCAGAAAATAAAACTATAAGGGAAAGTATGAAAATAGAGGATATTGTAAGAAATAATGAATAAAGGATGATGATTAAAAAATAAGTTGTGTCATATTAATGTATGATAAATGAACATATAAAATATGATTATCCAAATCATATGTAAAAACTAAATATGAAGATATGGATAGAAGGTATAAAATGGGATTGTAGATAATATGGAGTACTTTAGAAGATAGTTCTAGTGACTCTAATGAATCACATGAAGAGAAACATAATAGGGAATACATGTGTTTCATGACTAAATTCATTAAGGTATCTATTTTACCTTATGATTTTAATATTATGCCCATCCGAATTTCAAATTTTTCTAAAAATGAACATGATAGTGATAATTTGTCAAATTAGGAATATTTTGAATATTTCAAGTTGTTAGAAGAAACATTTAATGAGATAATAGATAAATATAATGATTTAAAAGGAATCATGTTCTAATTAAAATTAGATAATCAAAATTATATATATATATATATATATATATATAGAATAAATTATCAACTTATCAATGAGAATACATGTCTCAAACATTCAGATGAGTAATTAAAGAAATATATTGAAAACATTACAAACGGTAAAGATACAGCAACTGAAATTTTTGGTAATCATGTTACACCAAAGTATCTAACAAGAATTGGATATAAAACTATAAATAGAGAACACTAAAAATATCAATTGTTCCTATGTCCTGAATAGAAAGTTCAACTACAAATCATTTTCTAAAGGACCTAATAAATTATTTATCTGTAAAATTATACTGTCTATTTATAAGAAACCAATTAGGAATATATATGGGTTTTGAAATCTCTGATTTCTCACATTTTTGGACACAAATAAATATTGGTACCAAAATTATTTCATCATTAAAACATGTTTCGTTTAAAAAATATTTAATGTCCTCTAGTAGAAGTCTATGGTACTTGAATTTTTTTTTCAAGACATATGATAGGATATTATTAATGATTCAAGAGCCTTATAATGTTTTATGGTGTCCATGAAACATTTAGTGACATTACTAAGGTAAATATCATTATTCTAATATAGAATGGAAACAAAAATTCATTTTTATTTTATAAAATATTATTTGATGATGTTTAAAAAGTAATTTTCTTACCATTAATCAGTTCTGTGATGATGGTTTTTTTTGAAAATTTGTGAATAATTCTTACTATGTTTTGGATTGTAAAAATAATTTAATTTTGACTTATTTATGAAATGATAAAGTATTTTTTGTTCATTTAAATGAATTAGTTTCAGAAAATGATTCATGTTTCAGTTCCTTTCACAAATAATTGTGGCATTGGAGAAAGACACTATGTCATTTCTATATTCACTCACTTAGGAAGCAAACTAGGAAAGTTGTAGTTAGGGATCTATTAAAGCTTGAGTTATCAACTAATAAAGTATGTTTCCCCTATAAAAAAGTATAATAACAAAAAAAATATAAATAAAGGAATGAATTTTCAACTTATCAACCACCTGAGATGGTTCACATGGACATATTTGTACCATCTAGATATTCAATTCTTAATGTGAATCAATGTATTTATGTTCTAGTTTATTACTATTACATGTATTGTTGGGTATACTTTCTAGTTAAAAAAAGAGAAGGTTTATCTAACATTTTCATATAAGATATGTTTTCATAAAATCTAAGTGGACATAGGATTATGAATTTAACAAGTGACCATAGTCATGAGTATAAAAATAAGGATTTTTAAACTTTTTTCCCAAAAAATGGATACCATCATTACTTCTATTTTCGTAGGAGCCCCCCAAAAATTCATCTTGTAGAGAGGAGAAATAAAAATTTTCAAGAGATTTCATGAACCATATTAAATGAGTATGTCCCACCAATATTTTTTTTTGAATAATCTGTCAATACAGCCTTCCATATCATAAATTGAGTTTTGATTATACCTATATTTATGAATAAACCTTGTGAACTATGGAACACATGGATAAATATGGTTAATTACTTCATAATTTTTCGATAAAATTTCTTTATTCTTATTTGTAAAGATAATTTGGAAAAACATTTTAAAAAAGTGATTAAGGAATTTTACTTGGTTATTAAATATCTATAAAATATTATAGAGTTTTTAATTAGTAGACTAGATGTAGTGAGGAATTATTTTTTTTCAAAATTATTAAGACTGATCGAAATGAACCAATTAGATCACAATAAATCGTATTAGATTATTTATCTTCTCTAAAATTAAATTCAAAACCATTAAAATCTGCAATAAAACAGGATAAAAATCATCCATATTTGAAGAGTTCTCAAAACATCAAGAACAAGATTCAGAAATTACATAAGGGACCATAAATTATTTTTCTAGAGATGTTAGATCAATTAAGTGTAATCCTTTATATGTTGTTGTTGGAGATCTAAATAGAGCCAAAAAAGTTTACCTTCTACAAGAAATTATTTTAAACATCAAGATTTATTATCTCATCATGAAATTAAGAACACCAATCAAGATATTATTGAAGTATTTTGGGAAATTAATATGTAAGAAGATTTAAATTAATTTGAATTATATAAAGTGTGGAAACTTGTAGGATGACCCAAGGAAAACATTTACATTAGAACCAAATGGGTGTTTAGAAATAATGTTAATGTGTAAGGAACTATAATTAGAAATAATGATAGACAATTTTTAGAAGTTTATCGTTAAAAATAATTTATAAAATATGAAGAATCCTTTCCACTTGTATCCATAGTTGAGTCAATAAGAATTTTGTTTTCTTATATTGATCATCTAGATTTTAAGCATTATCAAATGGATGTCAAGAGTTTATTATTAACTGGTTTTATAGTTGAGTATGGAGTTTTTGTGAAAAATACATTTCTTATAAATATTTTATTTCCAAATCAGGTTTTAAAGTAATAAAATCCTTATATGGTTTAAATCATGCTCCCAGAGTGAGGTAAGATAGGATCCAAAGGATGATCAAATGACATATCTGACACTACTCTTTTTATAAAAACAATTTCCAAAATGTTTTAGTAGTCCAAATATATGTTGATTACATTATTTTCCAATCTTCTAGAAATTAATTATGTAAAAAAAAATTTAAAATGAGGCAAAATGTATTTGAAATGAGTTTAATGGGTGAACTCAAATTCTTCCTTCGGTTTCAAATCATTTAAAAAAAGAGTGAATTATTTTATATCAAAATATTCATTTTAAAGATCATTTAATACACTATAACCTGGATAACACTAAAAGTAATGATTCTCCTATGAGTACCACCAAAAAATTGGATGTTTATGATTCCAGGAAACCATCGCATCCAACCAGTTATAGAGGTATGATTGATAGTCTTCACTACTTGACAACTAGCTAACTAGATAATTTGTGTAATGTGTGTATGTATGATAATTTTCAATCAAACCCTAATGACTCATATATAAATAAGGTTAAAATACCTTTTAAATAACTATTTTATACATTAATTTTTGGATTGTTCTACCATTGATGAAAAAATTTAATTAATTAAGTTTTTCTAATGATAATTTTGGTGGGTGAAACATAGATAGAAAATGAACTTCCATAACATGTTACTTTCCTGGAAAATATATTGTTTCATAATTTATTAAGAAATAAAATTATATAGATCATTCTACTACTGAATATGAATAAATAGATATAGGTAGTTCCTATCCAAAAAAAATTGTGGATGAAAAACACTTTAATATATTATGGATATCAATTCAGTCATTTCTCCATAAACATTGAAAACACTAGTGTAATAAATATCTCTAATAATATTATTTCATGTTCAAGGAAAAAAACTATTAATTTAAGACATAACTTTTTCATAGATCACTAAAAAAATGTGGTATCGCTCTTGAGTTTATGGGTAAAAAACAAAAGTTAGCTGATATATCACTAAAAAATTGAATTTAGAGAGAAGAAATTATATCAAACATGAGCTTGGAATTATTAATTTGGTTAAATTTTACACACCATTATAATTTAAAAATCATTGGGTTATCAAGATTTTTTCTTGTTATTCCTTTACAATTTCATGATTTTACAAAAATATTTTTTCTCTCGATATTTTTTACCATCAGTTTTATATTTTTAAGGAAAATTTCCATAACACAATATGTATGCTTTCTCAAATTAAAATTTTGATTTTTCAGTATTTTTTTACTTTTTTGTATACCTAAACCCCAAATGAGACAAAAAAGAATCAACATCTATTTTAAACACACCTTGATCCTATAATGATACTCTAAAGACCCAAGATACCACTTTTTTCCCAACCATCATAACAAGTTACCTTTCTCTTAGCCTTAGACCGGTCAAACCAAACTGATCTTCATTCCACAAATTACTCACCCTTAAATGTCTTTTACAAGAGATTCATGATCAACTAAGAATTATAATAATGAACTCAGTGTCCCCAATAGAGTTTTACTAGTTAATATTATGCTTTCCAATAGAGTTATAGTATCTGAAAGGGATGTTGAATTCAAGTGGTTTTTATCCACAAAGTCTCCAGTTTTCAAAGTACTCCAAATAATTGGATAGTAAGAGTGTTCCTCATAAAAAATAACCTTCTACCATATGCTGTATAATGAATTATATCAGCATGTATAATGTTTTTGATCCATATATTCCTGATTGGATAATAAGTCAAGTAAAAAAGGAAACTTAATAGATTTTATTGTGGAATAAGTGGGCCAAATTTTTGGATATACCTCTTGAATGAATATATGAGGATTAATAAGGCACCATTCCTGAAGATAGTGATATGTTTGTGTATGATGTGTCTTAGTTAGATCTTCCAGAAGATGGCATAACCAGAAGATGTATTTCCATAGACCTTGATGGGAAATGTAGGCACCTATTTAAATTTTTTCAACACATGCTATACTCAGGAAAGGGTTATTTCTCAACCCTATGCTAAAAATAATTTAATATTATATTTCTTATAAAAAAATTTTATAAGGAAAAATTATTTGGATAAATCATGGTATTCATGTGTGAGATGATCAATCCATCCTCTAGATCTGATTCGTTGATCTATCCTTATTTCTTTTCTATATTGTTATAGGATAAAGTAATATTAGATGAGGATTAAAAATCAATTACAGATAGTTTTGTTTTTTTATTTCAAGATCTACTTTTCCAATTATGAGGATTAACTAGAACCACTAGAAGAGACTGTCAGATGGAGATAATGATAATCTAAATGCTGAATTTAATCTAGTTGATCATCCTACCTGGATGGGGGCTGTTGTTGATATATGTCTTGATATTGAGTACATATTAAAATAACCTAATTATGATAATGATGAATCTATTAAAGAATAAGTATAAAATGAGACCTTATTTTATGAAAGTAGTGATCCTAATATGTATAACAAATATTCTCTTGTTTTATTTTCAGCACCTATCCCACCTAGGAGACTTCCAAAAAGAGAAAACACTGTTTAAATTAGTGAATAGGATAGATAAGTCTTAAATGAAGATCAATTCAAATGTTGTTCAAAATTTTATGATTATGATAATGAAAATTATTTTGAAAAAGAGGAAGATGAAAATGGTGAAAATGGTAATAAATATGAACAAGTTTCATTTGCTGGAAGTGATAATGGTGATGATGATTCAGTTCCTAATGGTGAATGTTTTAGAATTTGGAAGAAGGATATGGATATGCCTACATAGAAACATATTTTACCTATTGAATCTTAAGAATAACAATATTTTACTAGAACTTTGGACCCAATTTTAAATGATAATTATGTAATTTTATATGGGGAGAAATCCCTATATGTGGAGATCTTTCATGAAGGTTCAGTGGTGGATGGGGTTGAGGAAATCTCTACTACCACATGTATAATGGTTTCTAAATCTGGATTGGTTGAATATATGAATGTAATTGTTGTTGTGGAACAACATGTGTCTGAGAATGATTAAACAGAGAAGCTTTATTCTAAGGCAGGCAGTGGTGAATAGATTGGTGTTTTGGAAACTTATGAGCCTCTATTTGATAGATATATGGGTGTATAATCAACCATTATTGGACAAAAGGATGATTCTTAGAGTAAAATAGTATATCTTTTTGATTAAAATTTGGAAGATAAACCTACAATTGTTGAACCCACATCAACTGCAAAGAGCTCAAATGGACAGAGAAGTCTAGAAGTTTCACTTGTACCTACTGGTATGGTACTGTATGCCACTGCATCATTCTCAATCAATTTTCCTAATGGATGTTATGATCATGTGGAAAAATAATAAGTAATTTAATGCAATGTTCTAATGAGTCCTCCAATGAATGGTGGACCTATGTTTTCAAATGATGGAGATCCAAAGGGGGCTATAATAACTCAATAAAACATTCATGGTTTGTTAGAAATGTCATATTTTGTTTGAACTCTATCACTTTAACCATCTCCAACTCCTCCTACTATTCCAGTTTCCTTAGTAATAATGGGTTACATGAATGACTTGGTCGAAAAGTACATTTTAGGATTCTATGATATGTTGATAATTTAATCTACTCCTATGAAAAAACATAGGGCAAAGGATGCTAGATATATCATTGAGACGGTGATCAAATGTATCCAAAAAAAGCTGATGAATCACACATGAGTAGTTGAAATTAAGAATATGAAGATTATATGTGATTTGGGATCTTTCAAGGATATGCATAAAGTCATAAAGTCAACCTTTTATTCCTCCTTATATGATATCCTAAAATTTTTTGATGAAAAATCATCAGATAATTCTACTTCTTCTACTCTAGTAGTGTACTTTTATCGGTTCAGAATAGTTTTAAACATGATGTTGTAACTTCATCTAGTGGATCCTCTAGTGGAGAACTTGTGATCCC
Organism: Viscum album; assembly: GCA_963277665.1. NCBI lineage: Eukaryota > Viridiplantae > Streptophyta > Magnoliopsida > Santalales > Viscaceae > Viscum > Viscum album. The sequence continues at coordinate 174,879,382 of OY728140.1, read as the reverse complement.
TTTTGAAATTATGAAGAAATTTTTGAGAAATGTATAGTGCATCACCACATGATGATCCGATATTATACATAGGATATAAATACTACTAAAGAAACAATTCCCATGTCTATTAAATGTTATCTATCAAGGATCCACATAAATTATTACGTGGATTCAAACATCATGTTTTTGGTTGAGAATCTTCATATGCCTCCTATTACTCAATAATTCATGAAATAAGTAAGGAAATTGAATGAAATGACTCCATTACTGATCCATTTTATGGAAGCAAAGGAATATTTATTCAGTGCAATGGAAATTGTTGCCCAAATTATAATGGATTTTATAAATACGATGAATCCATTTCTTTGGGATCATGGTCAGTATTTTGTTTCTCAAGAAACCATTCCAATTAACACTAAAGACTCTCTTCAATTGGGAGTTAATTCAGATCCAATGGCTTCTCTACCTACTCAATTACAACCATATCCTAAGACTGCTCCTCTGTCTTTATGACAACATAAGCCAATTGTTTTACCATAAAATTTTCCAATAGCTATAGATGGATTTCCAATAGGGGTTCCTTTCACTATTCCTAACCATGATCAAAGTTACTCATATAAGGAACACGAAAAGTATGAGTTAAAAGGAAATTAACATTTAAACCACTCTACCAATCCTTGAAGCTTTGATTTTAGTATATTAGACTGTATCTAAAAGAATGAACTTGCTTTGTAATATCATTTTGATAATTATTTTGACTACATTTTATGTCTAATAGTTTGTTAATTCTTACCACATTTCCTATAGTTACACTTCTAATCTTTTTCTATTTTATAATCCCAAATGGGGGCGAATATGTATTGAATATTTTTTTTGGAAAACATCAAAGTTTTTTTGATTTATTACAGTGATGTTTCATTGTTATCTTTGATTCAATATGTTTTAATCTCTTCATCTTTGATACATGCTACTTACCTTTGATACTTACTATTTTTTTGTTTTTTTCATTGATATCATCTACCCATATCGTGAATATTATTCCCTGATGTATACTACCTTTGTGGAAATACTTTTGTATTTCTGATATATCATTATGCTGTGATTTGAGATCATCAAAAAAGGGAGACTGTTGACCTCATAATTTTTCTAATTTCAAAATCCAAATTCCAATGATATTATTGAATTTGATGTTTTATGAAATTATTCCCTTAATTTGAGACATGTGATGTTATTTTCAATGTTTGAGTCACCACCAATTACTATTATGGATGAGAAACCATTGAGATTAACACTACCTACTAGAGTATCCATTGTCTATGACACACCACCATCTTGAAAATCTTGTATAGTCTGAGACATCGTCAGACGAAACATCAAAATAATGGATGCTTCCAATGGAGACACCATCATCCATGCTATTAGAACAAATATTTTTCTAAGTATGAGATAACGTCAAACTGGACACTACCATTAACATACGGCAAACAACATTTGTCTATGTACAAGATACCGCCAAACTAGACACCATTATTTGAGACATCGCTATAAAATTGAAATGTTGGATTTGTCTAAGAGAGATACAGTGTCATGTCGACTGAACAAAAGACCACCAAACATCAAGACACCAATAGATTAAGCCACCAACAATATTTTTCTTTATGCTTATTTATGAATAAAATTATTCTAATGGATATATTATCAAATAGACTGATATTTATTATTTTAATTATTGTCTCTTAAATGTTCAAACGAGTGCATTGATGTGAGTTTCTAATGTAGAGTATGAGGATGCATTGAACATTAGGATATTTATATTAATTTTGATAAAATGAAAGAAGGATAACTCATGCAAATAGTAAGAAAGAGGATCAATAGTGAATGAAGCCTATTGATAATATGCTGAGAGCCTGAACATATAGAAAAAACATAGATCTAAACATGATTATAAAAAAAAATATCTCACATACTATAAACACTAGACTCGGAAGCCTATCTACGACATCAAATCTAGTGCTTTCTTCCAGTAAAGAACAATATTCGACAACACTATGTTCTTTTGATGTTTTTAAGAGAACTCGATTCATGATCCACTTAAAATAAAATGTGGAGTCAGATGTTCCATTGCAAAAGGCTGATCATTTCTAAATTATTCACTTTTAGATTTCCTTGTTCCACTTATTTTAATTACATATTGAGCAGTGTGTGTTATTCCGAGTTTTATATAAACACAATGTCTCATGTACTAAACATGAAGATATCAATATATCTTATCATATTTTCTTATACTTTTACTCCCACAGTAAACAGTGGTAGAGGTCATTTTGTGCCAGTTTCTTTACTCCCCTGTATAACTACGGAATAGGTCATGTGTGACCTGGAAAGTTTGTAATCTTTTATAAAACCCAATCCAAGTTTTGGATCATCAATATTATTTTATATAAATAAACTTGTGGTAGGTGATCACCAAATTGATAGGACTAAGTCTTCAACTGAGACTGAACATCTTGTATTGAATATATTTGATTTCTGATTTAATTTTGTTTTACATTATTTCTCAATTAAAGCTAAAATTTCTTTTTCTATAAAATTATATATACTTTTATAGTTTCTCTCAATTGGTTTTTATATAGTATTTGGATGAAGGAAAATGGTTTTAGTGGATCTAATAATATTATATATTATTCATATGGGACCTAATAAATCATTAGAGAAATCATTATAACGATCAGGATCTATATCATTCTACATATTTGGATAAAAAGGGTTATATTAAAACATTTTGGGGATTTAAAAATAATCCATTTTAAATAGAAAATTTTATTGGGTACTCAATTCACCCCCGAAGATACTCACTCCGAAGAATAGTTTGATTTCTAAATCATGTCCTAGCTTTTAGTTTGCACATATGTTATTCTACTGGATAAACTAATTTTCTGGTAACTTCCACATTTCACATTTCATCTTATTATGGGGATGTTTTAATAACCCTATTTACGATGTGGGACCCCCACAAAAGGATTTTTAAAGTATAAACCTATATTTTTGAAAGATCAATTTAAAATTGTGTGGAATCCATTTATTAATGCTTGAGAGAATGTAACATCTCAGGATTTTATGTAATGCCACTTCTTAAATAAATTCAATTTATTCGATATCTTACATTACACAGAACACTGAGGTTAAAAAAATATTAAATATTGTTATTTAATTGTGTTATTTATCACATATCCATTGGAATGGAAAAAAATTTATGAGATTAAATAAATTGTAAAAACATAGATTACATATTTTTATAAATATAATTCATTGTTCACCAATTACTTTGAAGTAAAAATGAGAACCAATTGAACATAAACTTATTGTTTAGGTAAAAATATTTATCAGCACAATGATATTTTATCCTTATAAATTAAATTAATCACTATTAGTGTAAAATATTATTGAATAATATATATTATATATTAAATAAATTTTTTAAAATTCATCCATGAAATCTTAAATTCCTAAGATAAGAATAAATTCAATTATAATGATAAATGATGCATATTTATAAAGGTAGGATTCCCACATTTTGATGGAAAACCTATTTCAAATTTAAATTTTAGTTATTTTATGACTTATAATTGATAAAATAATGTTTATTTCTGAAATAACTTTATCAAAATTATGCCAGGGTACCCTTTTGTTATTTTACAGAGAAGATTCATTTTTTGAAAAATACTTCAAAATATATAATTTTAATTAAAAATACCATTTTCTAATATTATTTATATATTTAAAATACATTTAAATTTTTAAAATTAAATTTTCTTATTAATAAATAAATAAAACCAAATTACATCACCATAATCAATTCCACGTCAAAATTGTTTATAAATTTATTTTAATCTTTTGATCTTTTCACTGTACAAACACACTTTTTTATTGTGTGTGAGAGATTAATTACAAATATAGTTCATCCAATTCCATGAATCTATGTTTTTTAAAAAAATTCAATAATTGGAATCATAAGGTTGATAATTTTTTTGAAACCGAATTTCATTTTTAGGCATCATTAAATTACAATGGTAAATTGTTTTTACTATGATGCGGTTAAAATAATAAAATGGGTTAATGTTAGAAAGGTGAAGGAATAAAATACATAAAAATAAAATTTTTAATGGTTGGTTAAGGTATTTATAGAACCTATACTGTCTGTAAAATATTAAATTTCATAAAATGTAATGGAAATTAATCCCACATCAATGTGGTTGGATTTAGATATAAAATAATCATTATTTTAAGCTCCTAAACCCACCACTCCTCAAGTATTATTACCACCCCTTACCACACCAATTCCACTTGAAATAATTAAATTGCCTAAAATATCTATCCAAAACACTCCTCCTAACTCTCCAAACTCCTATGTGCTTCTAGTCACACCAAAATAAAATATAAATGGTCTTTAAGGGGTCCTCCATGGAGGTGATAATCATGAGATAATTTTATCAAAACACAACTCTTATTTTTTTTAATTTGTATACCTTATCCTCACCTCCTTCATATATCGACGAATTATATCTAAAGAATATTTTATATAATATAGTTTTTTGTATCTACTTTAATATATTATATCAATCCTTATTTCCTCCACTTATTCAAAGAATCATTTTTTGTCAATGCTATGTTGGATAATCACCTCCATGAATAATGATTTTATCATTTATGATTACCACATTCATGAATGGTCATAAAAGAATTATTGTTGTCAAAAAATATCTTAATAGGTATATTGTCACCAATTTCATGTTCTATAACTAATATATAATCATAATATTAAATAAAATTAAGCATGTACATGATGCTAGGAAAAAACGCCAATATAAACTAAAATCTTATCATTATAATTTTATCAAATTAATCATCCTAACACAAGAAATAAAAATGAATTATGCATCCATTTATAATTATCATATATAGTTAATAATATTTCATTCAACTTTTTGTGTTGTAATCCAATTTTACATGGACATCAAAAATTTGAAAAAAATGAACTAATCATTAAACCATGAAACAAATGGACTGAAAACCTTGAAATACTTAGTTTAGGTAATGTACTAAATATTGATATGTTAGAAGATTTATGTATGATCCACTCTAGAGAACCATGAGGTAAGGGTTTATCATATCACTTTTTTTACTTTTGTGAGATGTATTCTTTATTCTATACTTAGTCGATGGGTGTGATGTATGTACTAAATATTGTTATATCAGATCATAAATATCATTATATCCATTATATTATTAATTTATTTTTATAATATTTACATGTATTCATCATAAGACTTGACTTATTATAAAGTGGTTAAGGATTTAATAACTAAACTTACATTCATTGAGTTAAAATTAAACTTCATTGATGTTTTCATGACATAATTATAGATGAAATAAATTTTTATAACCTTATGTTGTATTAAAAGTTGATTTATATTGATTTACAGTATATACATATATTGGATTCAATTGAATAACAACCTAATATTTATAAGTGACTTTGTGCCTATCCATTTCTATTGTGGAATATTTTGATGTTATACACGCACCTTATTTTTTAAGGTGTATATATAGCCCCTTTAAGATATCATATAATGAATTTATTTACTCTAATTTTATTTAAATATTATTTAGTAATATTTATTAGGTGGACTAATGACTCATATTCTTAAAGGTGAAATGGGACAAGTTTATTTAAAAATATCTAATTAAGTCGATTATTAGATATATTCGGAATTATTTGGGAATGAAAGACTTAGTTTAGGGAATACTAATACAAAACTCCCAATGAAACGATTGTTTTATTTGATGAAAAAATTGGTGACACACACTTCATGTTAGTACATACATCACACCCAATGATTAAGTAGAGAATAAGGAATATATCCCACAAAGGTATAAAAGTGAGATGAGAAACCCTTTCCTGACAGTTCTAAAGAGTGGTTTGTACTAAATCCTTCTCTAGAGTGGGATAATGATTCATATGTTTCAAGGTGAAATGGTAAATGATGATGTAAAAAAATATTTTTATGTCGATTATTCGATATATTAAGAATTATTTGGGTGTGAATGACTTAGGATGGGGAATAATAATACAAACCTCACGATGAAACAATTGTTTTATTTGAAGAAAAAAATTGGTGACACACCCTTCATGTTTGTTTCAAACAATTATTAAACTGTCTGGAGAATATATCATGATAGTAGTGTCTTCTAAAAGGTATTAACACAAATCACATAGTTTTCTAACCACACACATAAACTGGAAAGAGGATTGATCTTGGTAATAACTATATAAAGTATATATCATGATATTTTAGATGTCCTAAATTATTAATTCATGCATTTTTTCATGATATTTTTTTATTAGTTATAACATTAATGATCAAGTTCCAATCTCATGTGAAAATTTATATGGAAATATTTGATATACTTTTATTCCTTCTATATTTTGAGAAAGTGTTTGTTTAATTTGCATGACTTCTGGTCATTTAACATACGATGATAGGTTTTGTTTTTTTATTTATGATTTCTTTTGATGTATATAAACCTATCTAATAATTTTAACTCGGGATATTTTTATGATTTATTTCCCCTGGTTTTCAAGAATTTGTTTTATGATTGATATTTAGGGTTACACTAAATGGGATAATGGTGTTCTTGAAGAAAATAATTTTTGAATATTATGTTTTAAATATAATTATAATTTATGATATATACCTCATTTACCAATATTGATGAACTATTCTATCATTTAGTATGTGATTCCATGTATCAATGCCAATGTTATAAATTAAGGTTCTAGGTATGGGCTATTGGTGTTTGGGTCATTACAAACCTCTCTCTATGAAGACATTACCAATACTCTGTTGCTCTATGTAAACAATAATGTGTTCCCCAATAAGATAGTGCATCCATATCCTTTTATAGAATATTACTACTTCCAACACAAGGTCATGAGTCTTATAATTCTACACATGGGATTTCAACATTCTCAAACAATATATGATATCTTCTTATCTTTTCATCAACACATATATGATCACTACTTGAGAGGAATCAAAATATACTATCTACTCTAGGTCCTCCTCCTGTAGTCTCAAAATAAGATCCCTCATCAGCCACAACCTCAAATTCTCAAATTATTTCAGGCACCACTATGAAAAGTCAAACAGATTTCCTATCCATGCTAGGGTGTTCAATGGGGATGAAATATAAGTGAAGAATACCATTATCTTCCAACATTACACTTAAAAGACAATAAAACTCCACACCTTTAAAATTATCCTTGGAAATTCCCATGTAAGAACTGGTCAACATTTTTTTATTCCAAATCTAATACATGATGTGAAATTACTTTCCATAAGATGTGAATTAGCACTTAAAGATTTTACCATAAAGACAGTTATCCCAAATAAAGTCTAGAAACCACCTCATTTTCTCTATATCATCCTATTTTTATTAAGATTATATGAATATTTCATCAATGAAGGCAACAATAATTCGATACCGGTAAAATAATAAGATCCAGTTAATCAAAGCCATAAACACTATGGGTAAATTAAGTACACTGAAAAGTTTCACTCTGAACTCTTAATATTTGTAGAAAGATCATAATTTATGATTTAGAATATTATCCTTGTGAACTCCCCATTGGTAGTAGTCATACCTGATATCGATCATTGTGAACCATCTCATGCCACATAACTGATCAAGGAGATCATTAATCTTCATAAAGGGTTAAAATTTCATTACCATGACCTGGGTAAGGCATTGATAATCAGTACACATCCTAAAGATCATATCACAATTTTTCATGAACAATATAATAGATGTCTATGGGGATACACAAGGTCTGATAAATCCTTTCTCTCGAAGGTCCTCCATCTACAAATGCATATCCTAGAGTTAATTAGGAGCCATCAAATATTCCATAGAAGTTAAAAGAGTGGTCACATGGTTCATTTCAATGAAAAATACTATACTCTGAGATAAATATATTCCCAAAATGTCCTTAAGAAACAAATCCATAAATTAATCCTTGAATGAATGAATTTATATGCTTGAATATCCTAAGATGGAAAAAATAAACACTACCTAACTAATGGGTAATGGGATTCAACCTAATTTACTTATTACCCAATTGTACATCCATGAGGTTTATATTGCCCAAAATGGATACGATCATTCAATAAGTGCAAAGGCATCTGAATCATCTGTGGTGATGGTAAATTAGGAATCCAACCATGAAAAAATAATACATACCAAAGATTACATCATATGGTCTAATCATGGAAGCTAAAATCTCCCATGATAACCTAGGTTGACCATGATATATCTTTCACTATCGGTAGATAGATTATATTAGGGAATTAGTTACCAAAGGAACATCAATACAATGCATCTCGAATAAATCCTAATCTAGGAGACCAATATCTCATTGTATAAGTAAATATATGAAGGAAGAGATCACACATTTGTCTACTAGTACTGTGGAAAGAGAAAAATAAGAATATATCTTACATATATTCATCTCATGAGTCACTGGTTCATATACCTCTATAGCCTGCATCTATCTGCATCCCTTACCAGTTTCTCTATAAGCTTGACATGGGACGCCTAGTGGATTTGGAGTAAGGATCTCATAAAATCATCCACCAACCATAAATCCTCCTCATGGAGCCCCACATATTCTTATTCCTGCTCTACCTCCCTAGGTCCACCCTTCCCTCACCAAGGATATCAATGATCATAGTACATCCTTATCAATGGAGGTACATCCTGTATCTCCTTGCACTCCCCATCACGTCAGGTTGGGAAATCACAATACATGTGACATCACCCATCAAATGCATAGCATAACCCCTATCTGGGATACCCTATTCCCATGTGTATTACTTGTGCTACCCGAACCCATTCCTAAATCTAAAAACCATTTTATTACTCCCTCAACATGATTTTAGATTCCTACTACTGAGCATGGTAGATTTAGAAGGGTCACAGCCGATACAACAGGCATCCCTCTCTGTTACTTCTCCAGAATCTTGTGAAACCAAACTGAGCACTCGAATGATTCATAATATCTATATAAAACTGATTCTAGAATTCAATCCATGATGGATATGACTTATCATGAATATATGTAACACATCTCCAACTATAACACCCTGAGATTTTGTGAAATATTTTTTTTTCAATTAATTTATACTTTTTGTATTTTTCATTTCACGACACACTAAATACTGTTTTTCCCTAAGTAAAACATTCATTTCACATGGTACCAGATTTTTGTATGTTACACACAACATAGAATTTCTGTACATTACATGGAACTACAAGGTTAGTGTACATTAAAAACAATATATACCTTCCACAATTGCTTGCTTAACACACAAGAAATAGTTTTACCTATTTATAAAATATTATTAAAAATATTATTATAATGAGATTTAACCTAGACATTAATTTGATGGATATGAATATTATTAACTAAATTCTGAAAATATTTGGTTTACGAAAATATAAGATAAATTAATTAAAATTGCTGAGTAATATTAATGTAATACATATGATATATTTACAATAAAATATTTCAAATATTCATCCAATATCTTTGATAAATATTAGATAACATCTAACCGAGATTTTTGTTACGAACCAATATTTTTATTAAGTTGTTTTTTCATATTTAATTGAAAACCCATTTTAAATAAAAAAAATTATAACATTAAAAGATTAAATATTTCAATATAAACATTATCTTCATAATAGAAACATAAAAAATAGGTTAGGGTAAATTGTTTGTATTTTTATATAATGTTTCATCTTTTAATGAATTCTTAAAAATTCGAGATTTTAATTCAAGTATTCTTTTTAATATTATTTTTTATAAGGATAAATTATATTTTTATTTGGATTAATATTTCGGTTAGTTATTTTTTTTATCCATTAATAAATTTTAGTTCATTGTAACCAATTTCACATTGAAAGTGGATGTAAAAACATACCACACTTTTGGACGTTTTAACTTTAAAAACCAGTAGTGGAGTCCTGTCAGAAAGATTAAATTTAATTTAATTTCATATACTTCTCTGAATAGAATTTATAAGAATAGATTCCATATTTATAATTAGAAAAATATCTAATTTATAATATCGTAAACATTGTTTTTTTTAAAAAAAATAGTTAATGTGATTACATTTAATTACATCTGTTAAGAGAAAAATAACGTAAATAAAGTACTGAACCATAAATATGAGTCACAAAATGACCTAAAAAAATTATGAACACCCATTGTATGGCCATTCAATTTCAATTAAACTTCCATTACTGAGGATTTTTATTGGTATGTATTTTTTTTGAACTCCCTGGTATACATAACTTGTTTCCAAAATTGCAAAGTGTGTCCATTCCCTTTACCTATAAAATGCCACCAATTCTACCCATTTCCTCACACATTTCAAGCCCATTGGATTTCACAAACTATGATAAAATAAGGTTTAAAATTCCCTCCCTTACTATTAAAATCATTACCATGGGAATAAGGTAACTCAAGGAAGAATTTTGGTGTATACTAAATGGAGTTACCCGATTAAGAGGTAACATCTTCTCTCAATCTCCTTTTCATTATTTTCCATCTACAAACAGTACACTCTATTTATTAAATTATTTTATGAAAAAACCAATAAATATATATAATAGTATGTTTTTATACTATTGTATTTACCTATACTTAAACACACCTCAATCTAATGGATATAGAACATACAATTTCAATGTACGGCGAACTACTACCTCTTAAAACGATGATTACATGTTTTTCGTTTTCCACCAATCATGATAGGCAATATAATGTAAAATATTTTTATATATATCATATATTATATTTATTATTTATTAATGATTATTTATTACATTTAAAACAAATTTATTTGTACTTTTCATTTGCTGTTAATATGACAATGTTTCTTGAGGAAGTGTGGGCTACCGCCCTCTCAAAGCAATGCCATTCATTCTCACAATACATGGAATGTATTAAGGACGGTTTTTGTGAAAATATATGATATAATAATGACATAGAAATAATTTAATATATAATATATCTATACATAAGTCATTTATATACTTTCTTTCAATAAAAAAATGAAAATAGAAACATCATTCATGCATACTTATGGCTTACCGTCTCCATGAATAGTGTACTCCATTTTATAATTTATTATGTTATATATTATTATAATATAAATATATTGGATATTAATTATATTTATATAATTATTTAATTTCTATAATCATGGCATATGTATAATTACAATGACGTAACAAACTAAGACAGATACGAAGAAACAAAGCAAATATTACCCGAAGTGAAAACTTAACAAATGACCATTAACAAGTGGGTAATATAAGGTCCTAATATAACCAAATATTGTATTATTTATAATATTTTTATTCTGTAAATGACTTATAAGAATATTATATTTATTTTATAGGAATCTTGTACAAGTACGAAGAGAGTCAAGACACAAGGTATGGGGATTTCACATAACTTTTTATTTCAATGAGATACATGCTATGTTTCGCCAAACTTTCATTTTGTGTGGTGTATGTACATACCATTATTATATTATACTTATATTATTATTAAAATTTTGGGTTTTAATATATTCATTTTATTATATTTTATTCACTGGGTTTAAGTTACAAAAGTTATCAAATCTGAAAAATAGTTTTGTCTCAATTTGCCTTCATTGAGAATATTATTTTGTTTTGTACTTAAATTTGTTTTATGTGGTCTATATACATCTATTTTATAGGTTATAACATGAAACTACTTATTTTAATGATATTTTAAGCATTATTGAATTCTAATTTATATAATAGATAGTATGATCCCAAGTTACCACGTGATAAGAGTTTATTAAATAGTAACATCACTTTTCATGATTGTTTATGTTTATGAATCCTTTAATGAATTATAATATTCTATATCACAATAAATTAACAAAATTTTTACCCCTATTGTTATTCATTATATATTCATGTATTGGTATCATTTTAAACTTTTTTTACATAAGATAGTTAAAAATGTTTCTTTAATAAAGAATGAATTTACCATTTTTGTTGGAAATATTTGTTCCTAGAAAATCATGTTTTATATAAATGGTTTCCATGAATATCATACTAGTATCCTATGATAATTAAAATAAATTTTATCCATTTTTTTTCTTTTCTAATGTTTTCAAATGAATCTTATTTTCACTTGCTGAATGTGGAAATTTTATGCCCTTTTTACTATGAAAATGGAAATTTATTTTTACCTTGAACGACTTGTATGGATTTATCCACCATAAATCCTTTGAAGATTTATTTTCATGATTAAATTATTTTCAAGATATTTTTTTAAAATTGATTTTGAAATAAAATAGTCCTCAAACTGTTTCCACACTTATTTTATACGTTTTGAAAGAAAATTATTTTCAATAACTTTTCAAACATCACTTATAAGATTTCAAGGAAAATCGTTTTCAAAATATTTTCAAGCATTAATTATATGTTTTCAAAGTATTTTCTAGTAAAATAGTTTTCAAAACGTTTTCATTGTCTATTTATAATTTTCCAAAGTATGTTCAATGAAATTGATTGTTAAAACATTTTTAAGAAGTCTTTTTAAATTTATTAAGTGTTTTCATAGAAAAAGGAATTTAAAATGTTTTGAAAATTATTTTATATGTTTTCAAATAAAAATGATTTCAAATTATTTCATGTCTTATTTATATGTTTTAATTTTAATTTAAATTAAAATTATTATCAAATGGTTTTATCTATTAAAAATAAGTTTTCAAAAAAGAAATGCTATTTTCATCAAGAAATGTGTTAGAAAGATATTTCGAAATTATTTTACATCAAAGATGGCATTCATTGATTTTACTCATTCCCTTATATGAAATAATCTAGAGGTTATATTAATATCATTTCTTTGCATGGGTTACTCCACATGTGATGGACTTTATGTAACACGTTTCCCTTTCATAAGTTATATTATTTAAAAACCCAATTCTTTTTATGGTTTATATTTATGATGAAATTAATATGAAACATATATTTTTTTATAAAAGATATGATATTATTACATGTTTATAATAGACATTTCATTTCATGGGTTATGATATAATTATTTATAATCTTTTAGCACATGTAACACTCAGATGTTTTTTATGAAATATTTTCTTTAAATATTTTTTATTCTTCAGTAAATTTTGTAGCATGAAATCGTGAGTTTAAACAAACCGTAAGTTTCCCATAGTATAAAATTTCCGTTATAGCCTATATAATATGATAGTGGGAATAATTATTATTACCTTATGAAAGTGAATTGATAATTCTTTGGCTATGAAGTATTGATGAAATATATAAATCAATTAATTTTTTTTATTTTGAGTGAATTAATTTTTTATGTAATATATGAGATATATTTGTCTTATATATTTTTTATATTCATCCAATAAATATTTTAGTCATAGGGTATGAACAAAACCCTATTTGGTGAATAAAATCCGATTATTTTTTAATTTTTCACCTTTGAATAGTGAACCCCTTTTAAATTATTATTTTAAAACATTAATAATTTTTATATGGAAACATTAACATGTTATTTTGATTGTGGATATAAATATTTACTTTGGATGAATTTTTGATATTTTCTAATATCATTTATGTCTTGATGAATATTAAAATTTTGCTAAATTTAAATGGAAAATAACTTGTTTTAATTGAAATAATTTATATGGTAAAATTGTATTATTGAATTGTTTTAAAGTATAAATAGAATATATTATTACATTTTAATATTATTTTTGACATTTTAATTGTTTTTTTAGTAAATTTAGAAGTCTAATAATTTTGATGTTTTGCAATATTTTATCTTATAAAACCTATTTTCTCATTTTATCAACAGGATTAATTTAAAATTATTTACTTCAACTTCAGTGTTTTGATTTTTAAAAAATGGATTCCCTATTAGGAAATAATAGGTCCAAATTATGTTTATAGGGTTCTTTTATTTTTGGTCAATATGAATAGTAACTTTGACAATTATTTTTAATACCATGGTTAAAGGTAAATCAGGTAATTAAAGTTAAAATTAATATTACCTCAACACCATTAAAAATACTATTGGATGACTAAAATTGACCCTTATCATTTATTTTTAAAAATGGAATCACATAATGTCCACTTGCCTATGAATATGACAGGAATATAGCAAAAACTAATGATTGTGACAAAATGTCAAAATATCATTTATATAATTATATATATTTTAATATATGGATAAATTTTAGATAATATCAACTATAGATAGTCTATTGAAATATAAAATAATATAATACATCATAGATATTTATTTTTAATTTTTAGATATTAAATAATTACCATTAATGTTGACACAATAGTGATGTAGAAATTATTTTATTAATAAAAATATTGGACAAATGGTTTTCAAAATATTAAAAGGAATATCATATGAGATAACTACTATGGTCCATGAATTTTATAGGTGAATATGACATGTTAGGAGTGTATTAAATAATTTTTTCTATTTATGGTCAATTAACACCATATAATTAAATTTATATAACCATTTAATATTTTATATTTTTATTACCACAATTAAAATTTAATATAATAACTAAGTATCAATTAAAATGATACGATTTATATAAAAAATAAATTCTCTAAAAATTATATTATGATGATATTATAGCCCTATATCATCTCAGATTCTATATAGGAAACGTTTTGTGGTTTTTTAGTACGGTTTTTTATTATAAATTATTATTTATGGAGTTTCCAAAAGTTCCCCTCACCTCAATTAGAAAAGGCACCTTATCCGTCAACTCTTTGTATTATTTTGAGCTTTTATGACTTAACTCCACTACCCTTTTCCTTCTAAAATTCCATATTTTCATTTTAGAGGTTCTGGTCAACTTCAAATACCATCTCTAGTTCTCTAAGAAGAGATTTAGAGGACACACATCGTGGAAGAGGTAATCACTACTACAAATTCTTTCAAACTTATTTCTTCTTATAATTAAACTTAATTAGTTGTTAAATTATAATTTAATAACATAATTATCACCAATATAATGATATTTTATTATAAATATGAAACAACCATATTTCACCTTTAATCTATCCTATGAAAAATGTAATCACCGCGTGTGCGTACGTACTGATTATTGTCTCCACACATTTTTGTAATCCATTTTTCACCACCAACTCACATGGATGGTTATAATTATGGAAATAATAGCTATATATGATTATTATAATATGTTACTAATTTTTAAATATTATACACAATCCATTTCAATACCATTCAATAAATTTTGGAAATGATATCATTGCTCTTGCGTATGTACGACCTATCATCTCCATGATGCGATGTGATTCATTCTACACAATATTAATTAAATCATGATTTACACATGAATATAATGAATAAATATGATATATATTATACTAATATCATTTTGTAAATTATTTAACTATATCCTAACATGTCAAACATGATCTTATCAGACAAATCTTGTATAAAAATACAATGTAGTTAATATCCAAATAATGAGTGATAATGAATTGTTACAATGCAATGGATTATAATATAATCATATATGATATCATAATAATGATTATAATTATGGAAAAATACAATAACATTATTTAAATAATTATACAGTAGGTTCAGAAAGATAATAAGGTTATCGAACACAAGGTAAGGGATAATTTTACAATCACATTTTAATATAATATTGTTTATACGTATGTATTTACTAGGGTTTATTTATCATCTAAATACATGTTTCATAACTATGTAATATTATTTATATTCGAATTCTTTTTTTTAAAGTTAATTTTACCCTCTGGTGAATTTTTACAAAATTGTAGGAAAGTATCTTTTTCTATTATTCGATTTGATGTTCTTTTTGACTTTTCTATAAAAAAGTATGTCAAGAATATTTTTTTTAAAATTATATACCATGAATATATATTTACGGTTTTATGAAACTTTATTTCCACAAAGATTCCCTTACAAGATTACGGGGTTATTTTCACAGAGAATTATTTCTTCTAAAATTATGTGTCATTTTGAAGAAGGAAAAGACTTTTGAATAAGAAAGGATATTTTCTTCAAGAATTAATTTCAAATGTTTTCCCAAAAATAGATTACATATAAGATTAAACTCTTTAAATAGGTTTATATATATAACCAATTATTAATATTATTTAATTGTGTGTTATTTAGGGAATGATTTGTTATATCAATTTTCAGGGAATGATGTTAATGAAATCCATTTTTCGATGGGTTCTGCTATCGTGAATGTATTTATGTTTTTGTGGCACACAATAGAATTGTTTTAGAATGAGATGTATGGGACTGATACCTCCCTCCAATTCATTGGATAAATATGTATATCCCATGAAATATACATGATTGGAATGGAAATTAAATCTTTTTTAATAATACAGTGCTAGAATGAGGATTGAACTTGGTTGAGTAATAGAATTTGTCCACTATGATGGTCTTAGAAATGACCCCTGACTAAAATGAAATGATTTTATATTATTATTTATGTATTAAATGATATTTCATGTCTTATGTTATGACTATTGGGATTACATTTCACTTTTATTATTTATTCCATGACATGGTATTTTGATCTTTTATATATTAGATAATATTTTCAGATGTTATGTTCTTATGAATCTGATGTGATTGAAATTTCAATTGTTTAATCCTATTGATAATTAGAGCTCTCTATTATAAATGTTTCCTTTTCCCATGTCATGAAGTAGGTAATTATGTATGATATTTCAACAAGATTCTAGTTTTGAATAAATAAGTTGGAGACTGTGTAGATGTTTTACGAACCAGTTGTTTATATTTCCCAGTTTATAAATACACTAAACCTATTTCATCATGGAATAGTTTTTGTTATTTTATATAAAAAATATTCTTTAATGTTTATGTAATGTCCACATGTAAATTTTGTTCCATTTTAGTTGATATCTGAGAAAAGTTATATTTAACCATTTGAAACTATTATGAGAATGCCTTAGTAATAACCCTATATATATGTCTAAGTATAGTATAAAATTCTATTATTTTAGAAATCATCATGAATAACCTTGGATAAAACCTAGAGTGTCCAAAATTGAAATTTATTCTTGATTATGGGGATTTCCTGTTATGATTAATGTTTCTCACACAATACTTCTTGGTTTTAGTCAATGGTTGTGACCTAAATGAACCACGTTAACACTGAATATAATTGGAAAACAAATGATTGTTCCCCTAACCAAAAAAATTTCATGGGAACTGGAATGAAAAATAATGTAGCCTTGCTCATACAATTTTCTCAAGCTACAAATCATGCCAAACATCCACACAAGCAAAGGAGGGAGAAACATTATGTTAGATCCTTCATGAGGCAGTGTCCACCTTCATTCAGTGTGAATTATGATCCATTTGGGGAAGAAAAATGGATCATCATCACTGAAAAGATATTTTTAGTTTTACAATGTTCTGAACATGATAGTGTCATCTTATCAGTATATCATTTTGAAGGTGAATCTAGTCAATGGTGGAATCTTATCAAGACTAAAAGGCAAAGAGATGAAATTGTGACCATGGAATAAGATGATTTCAAGAACTTATTTTTCAATAAGAACTATATTCATATTCTTCAAATAAATATGGATAAAAAACACCTTGAACTTAGGAAAAAGGATGATGAATTAGTTGGTACCAACAAAGTAAATTTTACAGGACTTGCATTGTATGCTTCTGGAATTATTATCCAACCTGAATATAGAATTGATTGATTCTTTAGTGGATTAAAACCAAGTATCCAAAGAAAATTATCCATAAGGGACATCAAAATCAATGAGGAAATTGATTGATGTTCTCTCAAGGTTCAGATGGATATTGGAGTAACCCATCAGTCATATGGTTTTGATAAGAAGAGAAAAATGGAATTCAAAAGAAAATATAAAGACATCACTGAAATCAAGATGAGTTTTCCCTTATGCTCAATGTGTGGAATGAAACATATAGGTAATTTCCATAAATCGACTAGTAAATGTTTTAATTATATACAAGAGGGTCATCATGAATTTTAATACCAAAGTGATGGGAAAATTATGTGAACAATTAAAAGGATACACAGAATGCACCTCTTACACATCAATGTAACTAGTGTAAGGAAATAGGGAATTATTCCCATAAAATCCCTAATAAAGGTGATATTGATTATGATCTATGTTAAAAATCTATTATGTCCAATGATAAATGAAAGACACATAAAGTCACTATCAGCATTGTGGAGTATGATAATGAAGTGGTGGAAGGTACACTTACCATCCATTATATGGTAGAAAATGTTTTATTTGATTTTGGATCCACCCACTCATTTATTTATGAAGATTTTACTATGGGTATGGATGTATTACCATAATAATTAGATATTTAGTTAGCTCTGACAACTCCTAATGGCATAACAGTTGCATCAAAATTTTATAATTCATCTTCAGTTGATGTTTGTGGGAATGTGCTTCCTTTAATCTTATGATCCTTCCTATAGTGGAATTTTAAGTGATTCATAGAATGGATTGGATTTTTTTATATGGATCACACTTTAATTTCCATGGTATGGATGTCACATTTCATATTCCATATTAATCTATGATATTCTATTGATGAAAGGATGAATATGACCTTCTAGTAGAAATTCCATCCAAATTATGGGACTTGATTCCAATAAATGATGTTTATTTATATCAAATGGTTGGATAGAAAGTCTAGATTAAGTATACACACATTTTATAGGAATTTTATGATGCCTTTCTAGTGGAATTTCTACATATCCACCAAATCGTGAGGTTGAGTTTTCAATAGTACTCAAATAGGCTGTAATTCCTATTTCAAAGACACCTTACAGAATGGACCCAATTAAATTTCCTGAATTGAAGAATCTAATCCAAGAAAATCTTGATAAGGGATTCATACTCCATTGGGTTTCACCTTGGGGAGCACCTATTCTTTTTGTTAAGAAGAATGAATGCTCTGAGAGACTCTACATTTATTATTGAGAATATAAAAAGATCATTATCAAGAACAAATATCATCTTCCCCACATTAATAACTTATTTTACCAACTACATGTAGATCAATACATTTCCAAGATTGATATTTGTTTAGGATATAATCAATTATATGTCAAAATGGTAGATATACCAAAGACGACATTCCCTACAAGATATTTACACTATAAACTTATATTGATTACTTTTGGTCTTACAAATTCCCATTCTATCTTCATAGATCTAATGAATAGTGTTTTTAGGGACTATTTTGATCAATTATTCGTCATCTCTATAGAGGATATTCTTACCTATTCAAATATAAAAGAAGAACATGAATATCACATGAGAATTGTATTGAAGACCCTGATAAAAAAGAAGCTTTAGGGCAATTTTACCAAGTGTGAATTTTTCCATCAGAGGAACCACAAATTTGTGAAAGGCATATGGAAACTTGAGGATATTATGAGGTAGAAGAATCATCATATGTTTGTTTCCATGTGACGAATTTCGAGAGAGAAATTCAGTTTAGGGGGGTAAATGTAACTCCCAGATATTTATTATGAATTATTTTCATTAAATAATTTTTATTCTTCAGTAGCTTGTGTTGCATGCTATTGTGAGTTTAAATGAACTTTGAGAGACCCTTAGTATAAAATTTCTGTTATATCCTATCTGTTAGGTTAGAAAGAATAATTATGACAAACTTATGAAAATGCATTTAGAATTCTGTGGCTTTCAATTATTTATGAAAAATATTAATATATTAAATATTTTTAATTTTGAGTGAATAACTTATGGTAATTAATTTAATGATATGTATATGTGTTATATATTCTTTATATTCTTCTAATGGTTATTTTAGTCATATTGTATGAATACAACCCTATTTTATGTATAAAAACCAATTATTTTTTAAAATTTTCACCTTTGAATGTTGAACCCATTTTAAATTATGATTTTGACACATTAATGATTTTTATATGACAAAAATAACATTTTATTTTGAAGTGGTATATAAAAACCTACTTTTTATGAATTTTTGATATTTTTCCTATAACTATAACGTTTTAATGAGTAGTAACAATAAACTAAAAGTTAATTGAAAATAATTTTTTTTCATTGCAATAATTTATATTTTTTATTTATATAATTGAATGGTTTAAAAGTATATATTGAAAACATTTTTATCTTTTAATATGATGTAGGTCAATTTAATTTATTTTACATTAAATTTAGATGTAAAAACATTTCAATCTTTTGCAATATCTTAAATTTTAAAACATGTTTTCTCATTTCAACAATGGGATTAATTTTAAATTAATTACTGAAAAATCTTTGTTTTGAGTAATGAAAAATTGATTCCATATTTAGAATCATTAGTTCCAAATTATGTTAATAGGCTACTTTTATTTTTGGGCACTGTGAATAGTATCTTTGGTAACTATTTTTATTACCATGGTTAAAGGAAAATAGAGTAATTAATGGTAAAACTAGTATTACATCAACCCCTATAAAAAACAATTGGATGACTAAATTAGACCCTAATTATCTATTTTTCTAAATGTATTCTTTTAAAGTCCACTTAGCTATGAATATGACCTAAATATATTAAAAAAATAAATGTGAAAAAATGTCATAATCTAATTTATATAAGTATATTAATTTTATTATACGGATAACTAGGAGAAAATATTGACTATACATAGTATATGTTAATATAAAAGAATTACCTACATCAAATAAATTTATTTATTATTTTTAATGATTATTTATGTACTATAAATGATGAAACGATATTCATGTCGATATTATTTTATTAAATGAAATTTGAAAAAAATAGCAATATTAAATGAAATATCATATAAACTAATTAATGTTATCCGAAACATTACTAGGTATTTGTGACATGATAGAAGTGTATTAAATATTTTTTTTTCTAAATTATCTTATGTATGGATTTTATTTAATGTCTAATAAATGAATAGAATCAAAATTGACACTATTGATATTTTATGAAAATAAATTTTTATTAAATTATTTAAAAGCCATAAAAATATTTATAAATTACAAAATGATAATTATA
This sequence comes from Viscum album, assembly GCA_963277665.1. Lineage (NCBI taxonomy): Eukaryota > Viridiplantae > Streptophyta > Magnoliopsida > Santalales > Viscaceae > Viscum > Viscum album. The sequence continues at coordinate 174,858,138 of OY728140.1, read as the reverse complement.
TGATTTAAAAGGTCATAAATTAACCATATATGGTTAATGAACACCATATAAGTAAATATTTATAACCATTAAATATTTAGAATGTTATAACAATAATTAAAATTAAATACTGTAATTAAGCATCAATTAAAAGTATATGATTCAAATTTACCAAATAACTTGTCAAAAATTTATTGGATTATTATATTAAAACCCTATATCACCTCAGATTCTAAATTGGGTAATTTTGGTGGTTTTTTGGGAGGGTTTTATTTTAATTTCAATTATTATTTATGGAGTTTCCAGAAGTGCCCCTAACCTCAATTGTAAAAGGGAACCTTCTCCCTCACCTATTAACATCAATTTGAGACTTAAAGCATAGCCATCCCCTTACCATTTTCCTTCTCAGGTTACCCATTTTCATTTTATAGGTTCTGGACATATTTAGAGACCACCTCTAGTGCTCTAAGTAGAGATTTACATGATGCACGTCGTGGAAGAGGTAGTCACTTATAATGATTCATTCAAAATTATTTATTCTTATACTTCCTCTTCATTAGTCTTTTTAATTATTATGTAATAACGTTAGTATAAATCATAAACTGGTATGTTATTATGAATTTTAAACAACCATATTTGACATTATATTTATCCTATTAAAAAAGAAATCACCTGGTGTGCGTACGTACATCTTACCGTCTCCACACTGTGGGTTAATAAGTTTTTAACCCCCACCATACATATATTTGTATAATGATAGAAATAAAAAATATATATTATTATTATAACTTTTTACAAAATATGAAACATTATACACCATCCACTTCAATAGCATTCAACAAATTTTGGGAATGATATCATCGCTCGTGCGTACGTATGAACTACTGTCTCCACGATGCGATGTGATTCATTGTACAAGTTATTCATTAAATTATCATTATGTTAATGATTTTTATAAATAAATATGGTATATATTATACTAATATCATTCATTAAATTATTTTACTATAACCTAATAAGTGAAGCATGATCATATCCAACAAATCCTGCATAAAAATAGAAAGTAGTTAATATCTGAATAACGTGTTCCAATGAAATGTTACTAACAAACAGATGATAATATAATCATATATGATTTCCTAAAAATTATTATGATTCTATAATATGTAAAAAAAATTATTTAAATCATTATACATGAGGTTCAGATACATACTAAAGATATCAGACGTATGGTAAGGAATCATTTTGCAATCTCATTCTTATCTTAGATTATTTATACGTATTTATTTTATATGGAACAATTTTCGTCGATATCCATGATTCCTAACTATGTAATATTATTTCTATTGGTATGAAAAAATCACTGTAAAATTTACCTTTTAGTTCATTTTTATAAAATGGAATGGAAGGAATATTTTTTTGTTATTCGATTTGGGTTACATTTTGATGTTTCCAACAAAAGAACAATGATATGTTTTTTAACATATACAACATTAATGGATATTTATGGTTACATGATAACTTATTTAAAATAAGAATAAAATAAAGCATACAATGATATTTTCACATAAAATGACTTCTTCTAAAATTGATTGGCATTTTGAGGAAGGAATATGTTTTTGAAAATGAATGGATATTATCTGCAGGAATTAATGTTGTGTATTTTATAAAAATTATTTTCCATCTAAGATGACACTATTTAAGTAGGGTTATATTTATAAACCTTTTTACTATGGTATTATTATGTGTTATTTAGTAAATCCATTTTTTGTATATCAATTATGGAAGAAGGATGATTAAGAAACCCATTTTATTTCATGGGTTATGCTATGGTGAATGTTTTATTGTTTTTGTGGAACAAATAATAATGGTCTCAATATAAAATGGGTGGGACATATATCTATAACTAATGTATTGGGTATAGATTTAAATATCATGATATATTCATGACTGGAAAAACTACTAAATCTGGTTCAGTAAGTCAGGGCTGGATGGAGGAGTGAACTCTATTCATGAATAGAATTCTTCTATTATGAAGTTCCTAAAAATTATCCTTGAATAATATGAAATGATTTTTTAGGATTATGTGTATATTATAGGAAATTTCATGTCTTATGTTATTACCATTGGGATTACATTTCACTTTAATGATTTATCCTGTGACATTGTATTATAATCTTTCATATACAGGATAAGTCTTTCAAATGTTAGGTTTTTATGATTATGATATGGTTGATATTTTTCCTGTTTACCCTTATTGAGCATTTGAGATCACCCTTAAATATGATTCTTTTCCCCAGGTCATGATGATAGGGTATTATGTAATATATTTCAAAAATGAGTAACATTTTGAAGAAATAAGCGAGAGGAAATGTAGATGTTTTATAAATGATTTTTTATGTTTCCTAGTTTTTAAAGACACTAAAACTATTCATTCATGGCATTTATTTTGTTATGTTATGTAATTAACTTTCTTCAATGATTATGTAATATCAAGATGTAATTTATGTTGTAGGATCAAAATATGAATGTAGATGCTCAATTACATAAGGGGTGAATTGTAATTTTATAAACACTATTTGTTAACCATAAAGAAAACAATGTCTAACAAAGTTAAACAAGATAAATTCACAAGACCTCATTTATTTCTACAAACTTTCTAGGTTCCAGAAATGTGGTCCTGGAAATGAAACGTAAGTAAAGTTTATAAATAATAGATTCTACCTTAAAGCATATATAATATTACTTATCAGAGTATACAAAAGAACAAGAATGTATAAAAAGGTTACTCTTTCTTCATTTATCAAAGTATAGCTAAAATACACTTGATACAAAAAAATAACAATTATGAAATATTTTATCCCAAAGAGTAGGGTATCTGACAACCTTGGATAAAGGTCCCTTGATTTAATATTTCAATCAAGACTGTCTTACCCACACCAGGGTAAGCCCTTAAGAGGAGTATCAGAATCTGTCTTGCAATCCCCAAAAGCCCTCAAACATAAAATTAGTCAGAACCTCCGTCTTCCAATCCACAGACCTCCTTGGACATTAAGGTAGTCAACACCTCTGTCTTCTTATCCCCATAAATCCTCTATTGTACACATTATCAATTAGAGTCTCATGAAGAAAGATGAGGAAGATGTTCAGTACAAACAAAGCATGACAAACTCTCTCTCGTAAAATCACATTAACCCATGAAATATCTAGAGTGATGGAACTATATTGAGATCATTCAAATGAGATCCTATTTATAGGTACTTCTCTAACAGTCACCTCCTGCCTCCAATGTTCATATTTTTCCTTGAAATTCGAAGGGACATAAACACATGTAACTCAAGCAACAGTTAGTTAGAAACAGAATGTATGAAGTCATTTCATAACTATAACAAGTGTAAGAAAAATAAGTCTTCTTAACCAAATCTATTTTTTTCAGAGTCTAAGGAAACATAATGTTTTGAGTATAACAATATATATATTAGGAGACTATAAATCATGGATATTCCAATAATTTTTTCCAAATAATTCGGAAAATGAATTCTATAGTTTTCAGTTTATGAATTCTAATGAATTTAGAGTCTGAATTCCAATGAATTTAGAGTCTAAATTCTGAAGAATTCAGAGTGTGAATTCTGGGGAATTCAGAGTCTGAATTTTAGAGAACTTAGAGAAATAATTTCTGGGAATTCAGTGTAACATCCCAAGTAATTAAAAAATTATGTATTTTCATATCTATGTATATTTATGAATTAGATAATGTTTTATAGGCTTAAATGAGAATAAATCCAATCTTAATCATATAATACCCTAATATTTTTAAATGATTATTTTACAGCCTTTTGATGGAAAACCATTTTAAAATATAACTATTGAAAATTTTATAATCTCTATTTGTCTAAGTAAACTTATTCTTTATAATTGGGAAATTGAAATTTAATTTGGATAAATTTTTGGTATTTTTCTGACAATGTTCATTTTTTAACGAATAGTGGAAAATACTGCAGTTTACTTCAAAACTACTTTTTCATCTAATTTAAATATATGGTTCGATAATATTTTTAATTGGTTTTAAATTTTAATTAGAATATATTTTTACCATTTAATCAAATTTTGGTCATTTTAATTAATTTCACTTTGGAATTGGGCATAAACAAGTGTCAATCTTTTGATAGATATTGTTTCTAAAAAAACCACTATTTATTTTGACAACATGAATTATTTTTAAATTAATTACTGTAATTTCTATGTTTTGAATTTAGTAAAATGGATTCCATATTTGTAATCTTAAGGTACAAATTATGTAATTAAGACTATTTTTTGGACATTATGAATAGTAATGACAGTAATTATCTTTAATTATCATGATTAATTAGTAATCGGGTAGTTAAGGGTAATAAATAATATAATAATAATATAAAATGACCCCAACATGTGTCCTAAATCTATTAGTTGTGTCATGGAAGACCATGGGATGAGTTTTTCCGTCTTTGGGACCCCATGGAATCACTTTAGTGTGATATTGACCTTTTATTATATTATATTTTTTAAAAGGAAAGTATAACCAAAGTATGTATCA